>CM034308.1:54677182-55968469 GCA_019925795.1 Dendrobium chrysotoxum | reverse complement strand
AATAGATAAGGAAAAATACAAAACCAAAATAACAAAAACAAGGATAGAACTATATTACAAAGAAAATAAGAAAAAATAGTATGAACTAACTCCTCCAATAAGAAGAAGTGGGCCATCAAGGAAAACCCTAAATCACCTTCTTATCACTACAAGCATGCAACATCAAGAGTAGTTATGAATGGATCAGGTTTATCTTATGTCTCGGTAGTTAAAATCAAATGAGAGGAACTACTAAGCACATGATCTAGAGTTAGCTGTTATTGTATTTGCATTGAAGATATATAGTATTATTTGTACAAAGTTATATTCGAGACTTTACTGACCATTTAAAGCTTGAAGTACATTTTAACTTAGAAGGATTTAATTTGAGGTAGAGAAGGTGGTTAGAGCTGATCATGGATTATGATTTCTTTATTCAGTATTAGCCTAGTGAGACAAATATGATAACAAATGCTTTGAGTAGAAGTCAACAGCTACTTCTCTTTCATTATTTACTTCTTGAACTTCTTATTTAAGATTTGGAGAAGTTGGAGATAAAGGTAGTATCTATTGCAAATCTTGGCCCAAGCACTATGATTTTGATGATAATAAACATTATTATTTTCTCTTATCACTGTTATTATTGCATATCTATTTTGTTGCCCTGCTCACTAACATTTTAGGTCCACAAGTTCATAGGCAAAATCAATCAGCTGAAGATTGGGTATACTAGGGTTGAGTCAGTCTGTAATTCAAATTTCTATTTATTTTTATCTTTCTTGAGTAACCTTGCACACATACACTCAAGAGAGTATATTGGTGAGTTAGAAAAATTTTTTAGTTTTTTGAAATAATCATACAATACGATTGATATCATACTGGATGATCTATTAACCGTAAACCTTCATTAGGGCATCCTATATTAAATAAGGGTGATTAAACTAATTATACTGTATGATCCATATCGTATAGGATTTTAAGTTTTAATCAGGGAAAATAGCCGCCAATCATAATTTAGGTAATATTTTAATATTAAAAATTTGTGTCTAATTATATCGTATGATCCATATTAAAATGTATGATATATGACAATCAAGCCAAAATTGATCCTATGATTAGGTGTTTAATTATGGTTAAATTATTCAATCAGATTGTATAGGATGATCAGAGACGATCATACTATATGACTTGATTCTTGCATGGGACAATAATTAAATACCACCCATCGTCTGGGATGATTAGTTATGTATTTGTTCTAATTATACAAGATGATGCACTCAATCGTACAAAAGGATTGAATTACAGTATGGGATGATATTTAAACGTCACCCATCATCTAGAACAATTAGCTATGTATTTGTGATAATCAGATTGGACTAAGTTCTCAATCATACTGGATGATCTATATAAACACTTGTACTAATCATATAATACAGTGGAGTTTATACTAGCTAAAAAGGCGGCATTGAACAAATCGTACAGTTTGATTAGGGATCGTACTTGATGATTAGAAGTGCAAAATTGAAAATTAGGTCATCTTTCGGAGGCTCGCTATTTAAGCTCCCATAAAGTCTTATTTAAGATCTTTTACTGTTGACTTTGCCTTAGAAAGAGCCTTAGAGAAAGAAGAGAAGGAGAGAGCTTTGGGAGAGAAGAAAGGGAGAGATTCTTATGAGGGGGAGTGTGAGGGATTCACAAAGTTTACTCCAAGCAAGGTTTCCAATGTCTTCTTCAAGCTTCTTTATTAATTCCTTGGTGGCTCTAGGGGAGAAATTCTTTAGCATTAGAATATAGTTCTCAATCTTCCTCCAGGAGGGATTAAAATGATTCCTCTACCTACTCTAAAAGGAAGTAAAATGATTCAGGTTCTCTGTCTACTCTAAGAGGGAGTAAAAGGATTCAGGCTCTCTGCCTTCACTAGGAGGGTGAAAAAGATTTAGGGTACTTTGCCTCACCGGGTTGGTGAAAGAGATTTTGTAAGGGCTTCTGCTCCTAGCTATGGGGGCTAAAGGGGATACACTAAGAGGTTTAGTGCAATACTCGGAGGAGGCCTCTAGGGAGTGGATGTAGGTTAGATTTGACTGAACCACCATAAAATCCTGTGTGTTTGTTCTTTTAATTTTTTGTATTTTAATTTTTGCACTTTTTGTGATTTATTATGTGGTTTAAAATACACTAATTTTATTATTGTAACATTAATCTGCTTCCACATCAAGGGTTTTCTTTTTTTTAAAGAATTTTTAAATTACCAATTCACCCCCTGTTAGTTAACCTTCGGTCTAGTTCTTAAAAGTTAACAACCTTTACGATCTTTCAAGTGGTATCAGAGAGGGATTCATAAATTAAGTTTCAGAAAACTTTTGAAAAAAGATCAGGGCTAACTTTGAAAATCATAAAATTGCGGAAGCATATTCAACAAATGACCACCTTTATTTGATAATATTCCTTTTGATTTTTTGAAATTTGCATGTCTACCATTTTACAATCTATAGATTATCGCATGTGGATGTTAGTTTCAGAAGGATATTCTGCACCTTCATGCGTTGTTAATGGCATTAAAATTGAACTTTCTTTTTTTGAATGGAGCATAGAAGATAGATATTAAGCCCAACTTTATGCAAAATGTCTGAACTACTTTTTCCTATGCTTTAAAATCTAAAGATTACATGCGTGTTTCTACTTGCACTACTGGCAAGGAGATTTGGGACAAAGTCTGCATAACTTATAAAGGAACAAATTAAGTAAAATAATCTAGGTTGAATATTCTGCTTCATGATTATGAACTCTTTCGCATGAAACTTAGTGAATCAATTTCTGAAATGTGTACTAAGTTCACTCAGAATCTTAGTTCTCTGCATTACTTAGGAAGAGAACTTAATAACTATAAAAAAGTTAACAAGATCTTATGTTGCTTACCTACTTCCTATAATGTAAAAATTACTGCTATAACTAAATCTAAAGATTTGAATGATTACTCCATTGATAACTTACTTGGATCACTCATTCCTTATGAGTAAGGAGTGAGTCAAAGACAGCTTCATGCAGGTGAAAAGAGAAAAGAGAAGACTGTGGCGTTAAAGGCTAATGATTCTGATAGTGACAATTCTACACCTCATGATGATGATGACATTGAACTGATGATAAGGCAATTTAAAATCTTTCTAAATAAAAGCAAAAGCATCGTCAACAATGAAATATAGGTAAAGCTAATAAAAATTCTAAGGTTTCTACTAATGTTATCTATTTTGAATGCAGGAAGTCAGTGCACTTGAAGTTGGATTGCCCAAATCTAAAAACTTAACTAATCAAGGAAAAGGGTGAAGAAATTAAAGACATATTAGATGAAGCTAATGATAGGAAGCATGCATTGAAAATTAAAAATTTAATTCTTAAAAGTGCAAAATATTTTTTACTAATCAAATTAAATGCTTTCACAGAAAATAAACCATCACCTGCACTTGCACAATTACATAATCCATCACCATAGCATACATCATTCAAACCTAAGAAGAGGCAGCATTACCGACATAAATTAGTAAACCCTTTTTTCTGGAGTTAGATGTTTTTCTTATGGCATGCTAGGACATATCTCCCATATTTGCACTATCTACCGTAGAACATATTTTATGTGGTGACTAGAATTACATAATTCACACCATAGCATGCAAGCATTTCATCCCATATTCCGTAAGGTGGAACCCAAACTTATTTGGGTTCCCAAATCTGAACACTAATTAATTTGTAGGGATGCTCTCACAAAAGACCTCATGAGAGCATGTGGTACCTCGACAGTGAATGTTTAAGGCATATGACTGGAGATGCAAATTAATTCATTTCGCTGGAGGCCAGGGTTGGAGGCAAGGTGACACTTAGAGATAACACCACTAGGAGAGTGGTGGGCTCAGGTATAATTGGCAACTCAAAAAAGTTTCTCATTAAAAATATTTTACTAGCAGATGGATTAAAATATAATCTACTAAGTATAAACTAGCTTTGTGATAAAGGCTTCATCATCAAATTTTTATCCCCTAGCTGCATGATAAGCTTAAATGGAAATACTGTTTTGTAAGGAGAAATAATCAATAATGTTTATATGCTTAATTTAAACTATTTTGAACATGCCGCTTCTTTTTACCTAAAAATTATTGTTGATGAATCCTGGTTATGACATAGGAGATTGTGTCATGCAAGTATGAAAAACCTTATAAGAAGTCATGCAAAAAGACTTAGTGAGAGGCATACCCAAACTAGAGTTCACTAAGGATCGCTTGTGAGAACGGGGTAGCTAAAAGGAAGAACAGGACCCTTATAGAAGCCGCTAGAGCCATGCTAGCTGAATACTCACTTCCTAAACACTTCTGGGCAGAATTTGTGAATGCAGCAAGTTATATTCTGAATAAGGTTAATATTAGATCCAAGCTGAACACTAAACCCTATGAAATCCTTAAGGGTAGGACACCCAACCTTCCTCACCTTCATATCTATAGATGTAAAGTGTTTATTTTGAATAATGGGAAATCTCTACTAGAAAATTTTAACCTTAAATCTAATTAAGGAGTGTTCCTAGGGTATTCAAATGTTGGAATATCTTGTAGAGTTTATAATAAAAGGACATTGGTGGTAGAGGAGACCACTCATATTGTATTTGATGAATCCGATAATTCTGGAGGGTCTAGGTGGAAGAAGAAGCAATAGAGATCACCCAAAGAGTAGAATCTACAAATCTGGAGGAAAGGGTAGAACCTAAAAATTCATTGCCTACAGAAAGAAGATTTTCTTCATGTCATCCTAAAGAACTAACTTAGGAGACCCATCTGAAGGAGTTATAACTAAGCATGGACTTAGAAAAGAAGTAAACCACTCTACCTTCATCTCAATGACTGAACCCACTATCTTAAATCAAGTGCTATCTGATGAATTTTTGATGCCATGCTAGAAGAGTTAAATTAATTTATGTGGAATAATGTTTGGGAACTAGTTGAAAGACCTAAGGACTAGAGTGTTATTGGAACTAAATTAGTTTTCAAAAATAAAATGAATGATTTTGGTGTAATGGTGAGACATAAAGTAAAATTGGTGGCTAAGTGGTATAACCAGATGTAAGGGATTTACTTTGAAGAAATCTTTGCCCATGTTGCAAGATTGGAAGCCATTATGGTGCTATTAGCTTTTGCATGCTTTAAGGGATTCAAATTGTACCAAATAGATGTCAAAAGTGCCTTTCTCAATGGGGTAATAAAAGAAGATGAGTATGTTAAACAACCCCTAGGCTTTAAAAATTTACAATTTTTTAATCATGTGTTCAAATTAAAAGAGGCATTATATGGATTGAAATAAGCGCCCAGAGTATGGTATAAAATTCTAAGCACATTCTTACTAGAGAGAACCTTTGTTAAGGGGAGCATAAACACCACCCTATTTTTAAAAAAGGTAGGAGATGAACTACACATTATCCAAATTTATGTTGATGATATTCTATTTGGATCCTCTGATAAAAGCCTTTGTGATGAATTTTCAAAAATAATAAGTAAGGACTTTGAGATGAGCATGATGGGAGAACTGACTTACTTTCTTAGATTTAGTATAAGGTAGAAGGATAATAAAATTTTTCTTTGTCAATCAAAATATATTAAGGGCATCTTTATGATATATGAAATAGATAAAGTCAAGCCAATAAACACTCCCGTGAGTTTTATTATTCACTTAGGTAAGGACTCAAATGGAAAATCAGTTGATCAAAAGAAATATAGGGGAATAATTAGACTACTTTTTTACTTGACTGCTAGCAGACCTGATATTATATTTAGTGTTTATCTTTGTGCTAGATTTCAAGTTGATCCAAAAGAATATCACTTGACTTCTGCAAATAGAATCCTTAGATATCTCTTTGGAACCCAATACTTAGGAATCTGGTATCCTAGACATAGCACTTTCTTTAAAAACATATGATATTCTGATTCAGATTTTATAGGATGTAGAGTTGATAAGAATAGTACTTCTGGAACATATCAATTTATAGGACAGTCCTTAGTCTCTTGGTCTAGTAAAAAATAGAACTAATTTTCCTTGTCCACTATTGAAGCTGAATACAGAGCATTAGGAAGTTTTATGGCCCAAGTTTTTTAGTTAAAATAATAAATATTTGATTTAAGATTACCTGTAGGCACCATTTCAATCTTATGTGATAACACTAGTATAATCTATACTTCAAAGAATCCAATCCAACACTCCAGGACCAAATACGCAAACATAAGGCATCATTTCATTTGGGACCATGTTACCAAAGGAGACATAGAGCTACACCATATAGCCACTGAAAATCAACTTACAGATATCATTACAAAACCACTAGTTTTTGAAATCTTCAGCACCTTAAGAACTAGATTAGGTGTAAAAGATATTCATGCTTGAAATTGTTGCTTTCTATTTCTAAATTTTCTTGTTTTATTTGTATATTTATTTCTGCTTATGTGTTTTTATTTTATGCTTCTAATTTTAAGTTATTTTTCTTCAGTGTTTTAAAAATTAGATCACTGCTCACTTCAGCTTTTGGATTTGTTTTTTTTAAATGATATTTTTGCCTTATTTTTATTTAAAAGCATATAAGCAGTGATTGACTCCTGTAAAATAGTTAAAGGAGGAAACATTGATGATTAAAGGAGTAAAATAGTGATTGTTCCTTTACTGGTGTATTTTCTTTTTAAATTAAATTATATTTCAAATTAAAAGTTAGACTTTGAAATAGGGATCTTTTTTATCCTTGCTATAGTAATTTTTCTCATATGAATAATATTCCAAGTCAATAAATCACTTTCAACTTTTCCCAATCAAGTTGTTTGAATTTATCATATAGATAGAAATCAATTTTGTGGTTTATCCTTCCTTATATAAGAGAGTGAGTCAATCTTCTCTCATATTTGGAAGATAACCTCACAACTAAATTTTTTTTAAAGATTTAGAAAGGAAGCAAGAATGCAAAAATAAAAAAGGTGCAAAATGAGCCCAAAATTGAAAAGATGCGCAATGTTCACCAAATAATTACAAGAAGCACAAAGAATATCAAAAATCAAAATATGTGTAATGTGCGCCAAAAGCTGATAAAAAGGCACAAAATGAGCCAACTATGAGTTAGCTTGCCCTTCTTTCAAATCCTAAAAATCTTAGAAGACTCTTTGTGCCAATTGATATCTCCTACACTTGAATTTGAAAATGATATTTTCTGATTGATTACTTTGCAAGATTATTTTATAATATATTTTTTTTAAAAAAAAAGTTTGAAAAGATAACTTTTCCTATTTAATTTCTTTTCTAATTTATATTTTTGTTTAAAAATGATTTTGACCTGTAAGGAGTCTAAGCTAGGGTTATCAAGATCAATTTTCTATCCTTTCTAAATTTCAGTGTTGTTAATTCATTTCTTTCTGGTTTTTAAATGTGATAATATGGTAAATTTATTTTTTCTTAGAGTAGATCAATTCAAAAAAAACTTTGATTTTGTCTTATTATTATCTTTTTCATATTTTTTGATCAATCTTCTATTATTTTTGCTTGATTTTTGTTGTGAACCTTTCCTGATCATTACTTTCCAATCTCCAAGTTCTTCAATATTTGTTCACATCATCTAGTATGATTCACACCATACTCTACGATCTTAACAAAACATCACTTCTCACATCAGGGTACATCCAACAGTTGATATTAATCAATTATTGGTGATCGTCCCGTACGATGCATTCTTTATACTATATGATCCACATGGCAGAATCTATTGGATGATTTGAATATAATCGGTATGATCCTTTATGAAAAATTGTCCCGTATAATCTATATGTTCATACAATAGGATCTAGTCACTCAATGATCACACAAGCTGACTCCTTGAGATGATCGTCCTGTGTCTAATCATCCAGTACGATGTCTGATAGTACTGTATGATACGACCATCTTTTTGACCAATTGTCTAGACAAATTGATTACACTATATCATCCTGTATGATCTCATGATCATACTATATAATTAGTTTGATTCTATTTAAATAGTAAGAATTCTTTCAATTTCTTTACACTTCTAATCTTCTAATCATTCGCTTCCCTCTTGAACTCTCCTTCCTTGTAATGGCTGGTGGAAGTGCTCCTGAGCCCTCATGGCTAATTCCTCTAGGCTAACTATCAATCCTAGATTTGTTGAAGAAGCTAATGAAGTAGCTTATCATCATTATAAAAGTGTTGGAATTAACCCATCTAAGATAGTTAACCAAGAGGTGCTAAACTTTCAAGTGCTTGAACCTTTTGCCCATACCACTCTTAGATTTATCCTTACTTTGGCCTTTCCTTTCAATTCTAAATTACTTTTTGAATTTTTCGTAAGCCTGAGAATCAATAGTAAGGGTACCGTCCTCCAATCCTTTATTAATAGGAGGACAGTAGAGATTTCCTTCCAAGATATCCATGACTTTCTCCATCTTTCCACTACTGGTGAAAAAGTTCACATTCAAGCTACAAATCTAAATTTTTATTTGAACCAAACTAACATAATTCTGAGAGAATCTACTATTTACTATCACATTTCTACTGTTAACACATTAATACAAAATGCTAGGATCATCTAATATATTCTTCATAACTCCATAATTCCAAAAGCTGGTGATCAGATAAACATTACCCCTATTCTGTCTCTTGTAACTTATTTCATAATAGCTGAAAGTGACTTTAATGCAGTTGACTTTCTAATTTACTATCTTAAAAATTTGACTTTCATTCGAGATCCCCACAATAAAAGATTGCCCATTCTAGTTTAGGACATCTTATTTCCTTTATCCTAGAGCCCAAATACAATCTTCAATATCCTACACCACCTGATCACCTCCCAGTCTTCTATTCCAATAACTCATTCCACATCCTTTACAGTGCTTATCATCACAAAGTTAATTATATTGACCATAAACCAGAAGAGGGAATGGAAGAACAACCCAAAGCACCAGCACCTATTCACAAGTAGTCTCCTATTGATTAGCTAGTTTAAAGGTTTGATCAGTGGGAGGCTAAATTTTACTCGTATATAGTTGAGCAGCACTAGTAGCATGACCAAGACTTAGCTCACTTTGATGCCTAAATAGCACAGTAGCAGCTGTAAAATCAGGATATGGCCTGGTTTGGAGATCAGTTTGCCTCTCTTCACAGCCTCTTTCAACCATCAACACCTCCTCTAAGAATTTTAAACTAAATTATGGTTGGTTGTTGATTAAAAGATCATCTTCACATTTTTTTAGATAAATATTATTTAGGTATAATTATTGTAAAAGAGATGTCTAACTTTTATTTTATTACTTGTTCAATGTGTTTATTTTTTATTAATTATTAGATATTGGTTTAAGATCTATTAATATTAGAAAGACTAAGAATATAAAAAGATGCACAAAGTGCACCAAGCTTGGAAATGATGCACAAAATGTGCCACAAGTTTAAAAAGATGTGTAGTGTTCACCAGAGTGAAAAGAGGCATAAAATTAGCCCAAATTTAAAAGATGCACAAAGTGTGCCAAAAATTTAAAAGATGCGCAATGTTGCCAATTAAAAATTTCATTATGTTCTTTCCTTTATCTTTGAATCTCTTATTCAAATCCATTTAATCAACAAAAATCTACACTATTCAATGAGAAACTAATGAATCTTTATATCATCAATTTCACAATAATTATTTTTAGTTGATAGAACGAACTGTGAACTTGGTTGACTTTTTCAATCTTAATTATTCTTTGATTTAAAATTTAAGACTCTTCTTTTTTCCATTAGGAAGTTAATGTTGTTTTTGCAAATAGTTTAAAATCTTCTTCTTCATCAAATATTTTGATTTATCCATAAAAACTTATCTTTTATGAGGTACTTCCCTTTTATTGTTGTCAAAAGGGGGAGTCATTAGTTATTGTTTGATGTGAGTCATTAGTTATTATTTTGTCTGTGTTTTGGTATGTGTGTATTGTGTGGGTTTTTATTTTATATGTATTTTTTATGTTATTTTATTTTGTTGATGTTTTTATTTTTTATAGAAAATCCCTTGTTGTAAATTGATCACTCATTGAGGAGGAGATTAGGAGAAAAATTGGTTTAAGTGTTAGCTCAAATAATAATTATTTTTCCATCATCTGTCTGATGCCTATCAGTTAGGAAAGCAAGTCAAATCCTCCTTCCACTCAATCAAAGACATTAACACTAACAAACCTTTAGAATTCCTTCACATAGATCTCATTAAACCCATTAGCAATGCAAGCCTAGGAGGGAAAATCTTTGGATATGTGATTGTTGATGATTACTCGAGGTCTTCTTGGGTTGGATTCATATCTCATAAAAGTGAATCATTTGAGGAATTTAGATCATTCTCCATTTGGATTCAGAGGAAGCTAGGTTGTGAAATTCTGACAATTCATAGTGATCATGGTGGAGAGTTTAAAAATAAAAAATTTAAATGTTACCGTAGGGAGCAAGGGATAGATCATAACTTTTTAGCTCCTAGGACCCCTCAATAGAATAGGGTAGCTAAAAGGAAGAACAGGATCTTGGTAGAAGCCATTAGAGCCTTGCTACCTAAATACTCACTTCCTAAATACTTCTAGGCTGAAGCAATGAATACAACCTGTTATGTTTTGTATAGGGTTAATGTTAGATCCAAGATGAACATGACTCCCTTTGAAATCCTTACAGGTAGGACACCTAACCTCTCTCACCTTCATGTGTTTGGATGTAAAGTGTTCATTCTAAATAATGAGAAATCTTTACAAGGAATGTTTGACCCCAAATAAGATGAAGGAGTTTTCCTAGGGTATTCAAATGTTGGAAAATCCTATAGAGTTTTCAATAAAAAGACACTAGTGATAGAGGAGACCACTCATATTGAATTTGATGAATCTGATAATTTTGGAGGGTTTAAGGTAGAAGAAAAAGAAGCTATAGAGATCACTCAAGGAGTAGAATCTATAAATCTAGAGGAATGGGTAGAACCTAAAAATTCACTGCCTATAGAATGAAGATTTTCTTCAAGTCATGCTACAGAACTAATCTTGTGAGACCCATCTGAAGGAGTTAGAACTAAGCATGGACTTAGAAAAGAAGTAAACCACTCTACCTCCATCTCAATGACTGAACCCACCAACTTAAATCAAGCCCTATCTGATGAATTTTGAATCCTAGCCATGCTAGAAGAGTTAAATCAATTTATGAGGAATGATGTTTAGGAACTAGTTGAAAGACCTAAGGACCAGAGTGTTATTGGAACTAAATTGTTTTTCAAAACTAAAATGAATGATTCTAGTATAGTGGTGAGAAATAAAGCAAGGTTAGTGGCTAAGGGGTCTAACCAGATAGAAGGGATTGAATTTGAAGAAACCTTTGCCCTTGTAGCTAGATTGGAAGCGATTAGGGTGCTACTAGCTTTTATCTTCTTTAAGGGATTCAAATAGGACAAAATGGATGTCAAAAGTTCCATTCTGAATGGAGTAATAAAAGAAAATGTGTATGTTAAACTATCTTTAGGCTTTAAAAATTCACAATTTTCTAATCATGTGTTCAAATTATAAAAAGCATTATATATACTAAAATAAGCACCTAGAACATGGTATGAAAGGCTAAGCACATTCCTACTAGAGAGAACCTTTGTTAAAGGGAGCGTAGACAGCACCATATTTCCTAAAAAAGGTAGGAGATGAATTACTCATTGTGCAAATTTATATTGATGATATTCTATTTGGATCCTCTGATAAAAGCCTTTGTGATGAATTTTTAAAAGTAATGAGTAAGGAGTTTGAGATGATTATGATGGGAGATTTGACGTACTTTATTGGATTTAGTATAAGTTAAAAGGATAAAGGAATTTTTCTTACTAAATCAAAATAAATTAAGGACATCCTTAAGAAATATGAAATGGATAAAGCCAAGCTAATAAACACTCCCATGAGTTATACTATTCAATTAGATAAGGATTCAAATGGAAAATAAGTTGATTAAAAGAAATATTGGGGAATAATTAGATCACTTCTTTACTTGATGCTTGTAGACCTCATATTATGTTTAGTGATTATCTCTATGCTATATTTTAGACTGATCTAAAAGAATCTCACTTGACTACTATAAAGAGAATCCTTAAATACCTCTTAGAAACCCAAGACTTAGGAATCTGGTATCCTAGACATAGAACTTCCTTTGAAATCATAAGATATTCTGATTTAGATTTTATAGGATGCAGAGTTGAAAGAAAAAGCACTTCTGGAACATATCAATTTACAGGAGAGTCCTTAATCTCCTGGTCTAGTAGAAAACAAAACCCAGTTGCCTTGTCAACTATTGAAGTTGAATACATTACCTTGGGAAGTTTTGTGGCCAAAGTTCTTTGGTTAAAGTAATAAATATTAGATTTAGGATTACTTGTAGGTACCATTTCAATCTTAAGTGATAACACTAGTGCCATCTGTATTTCAAAGAATTCAATCCAACACTCCAAGATTAAACACATACACATAAAGCACCATTTTATTAGGGACCATGTTACCAAAGCAGACATAGAGCTACACCATGTAGCCACTAAAAATCTACTTGCTGATATCATTACAAAACCGCTAGTCTTTGAAACCTTTAGCACCTTAAAAACCAGATTAGGTGTGATAGATATTCATGCTTAAAATTGATGCTTTCTATTTCTACTTTTTCTACTTTTATTTGAATGTTTGTTTCTGCTTATGTGTTCTTATTTTATGCTTTCAATTTTATGTTGTTTTCCTTCAGTGTTTTAAAAATTAGATCACTACTCACTTCTACTTTAGAATTTATTTTTTTTAAATGACATTTTTGCCTTATTTTTATTTAGAAGCATGTAAGTAGTGATTGATTCCTTTAAAATAGTTAAAGGAGGAAACATTGATGATTGTTTCTCTTCCTCTAACTTCTTTAGTGGTGTATTTTCTTTTTGCATCAAAATCTATTTGAAATTAAAAGTTAGACTTTTAAATAGAGATCTTTTTTATCCTTACTACAGTAATCTATCTCATAAAAATGAGGCACAAAATGAGCCCATAACTGAAAAGATGCACAATGACCGCCAAATAATTGCAAGATTCACAAAGTGCAACAAAAATCAAAAGATGTGCAATATGCACCAAAAGCTGATAAAGAGGAACAAATGAGTCTACAATGAGTTTGCTTGCTTTTCTTTCAAATCCTTAAAATCTTAGAAGACTCCCTATGCTAATTGATATCTCCTACACTTGAATTAGAAAATCATGATTTTTTGATTGATTACTTTGCAATATTATTCTATTAGTTATTTTTTTGAAATGAAGTTTGAAAAGACCACTTTTCTTATTTAATTTTTTTTTTCTAATTTAGATTTTTGTTTAAAAAGGATTTTGACCTGTAAGGAGTCCGAGCTAGGGATAACAAGATCGATTTTCTAACCTTTCTAAATTAGTATGTTTTCAGCATTGTCAATTCATTTCTTACTTATTTTTAAATTTGATAATACGGCAAATTTATCATTTATTGGAGTAGATCAATTAAAAAAACATTAATTTTGTCTTATTATTATTTTTATCATATTTTTCAATTAATTTTCTATTATTTTTGCCTGGTTTTTATTTTGAACCCTTCATAAATATCACATTCCATTCTCTAAGTTCTTCAATGTTCATTCACATCATCTAGTATAATTCACATCATATATATGATCTTAATAAATATCACTTCTCTGATCACATTACATCCAACGGCTGATATTAATCAATTATTGGTGATCATCCCATACGATTCATTCTTTGTACAATACGATCCATGTGGCAAAAGCTGTTGGACAATTTGAATGCAGTCGGTATGATCCTTTAATATAAATCATCCAGTATAATCCACGTATTCATACGATTCAATCTAGTCAGTTAATGATCGTACAGGCTAACTCCTTGAGATGATCTTCCTATGTCTAATCATCAAGTATGATATATGATCATATTGTACGATATGATCGCCTTTTTGACCAATCATCTGGACAAATTGATTACACTATATCATCCAGTATGATCTCATAATCGTACTGTATGATCACTCTAATTCTATTTAAATAACAAGAACTTTTTCAATTTCTTCACACCATTCCAATCTTCTAATCATTCACTTCACTTTTAAACTCTCCTTACTTGAAATGGCTAGTGGAAAGCGATCTTGAGCCCTCACATGTAGTTCCTCTAGGTGAACTATGGATCCTAGATTTATTAAAGAAGCAGACGAAACAGCTTATCATCGATATAAAAGTGCTGGAATTAACCCATCCAGGATAGTCAACCAAGAGGGGCTAAACTTTCAGGTGCTTAAACTTTATGCCCATACCACTCTTGGATTTATCCTTACTTTGGCCTTTCCTTTCAATTTTGAATTACTTTTTAAATTTTTCATAAGCCTTAGAATTAATAGTGAGGGTACTACCATCCAATCCTTTGTTAATAAGAGGCCAGTAGAGATTACCTACCAAGACCTCCATGAGTTTCTCCATCTTTCCACTACTAGTGAAAAAGTTCACATTCAAGCTATAAATCCTAATTTTTATTGGACCTAACCTAACACAGTTTTGAGAGAATCCACTGTTAACTATCATATTTCTATTGTTAATAAATTAGTATAAAATGCTAGGATCATCCAACATATTCTTTACAACTCCATAATTCCAAAAGTTAGTGATCAGATAAACATTACCCCTATCCTATCTCTTGTAACTTTTTTCATAATGACTGAAATTGACTTCAATCTAACTAACCTTCTTATTCGCTACCTTGAAAACCTGACAATCTTTCAAGATCCCCATAATAAGAGATTGGCCAATCTAGCTTTAGGACATCTAATTTCCTTTGTGAAAGTTCAATAGGGATGTTAAGCCCTTATGAACTAATCCTGAGGCTAACCAAGAGGGGGGTGAATTGGTAGGTTTTTAAAAATTTGTGATCAAACAGCGATTTAAAAAATCCTTTTGAATGTTTTAAAAAAATGTTTACAGTTATGCGATGATTTGCATATGTTTAATGATAACAGAATAATAATCACAATCACATAATCATCAACAAAAAAGTAAGTGTGAGAAATAATCAGAAAGAACACACCAAATTTTATAGTAGTTCGGTCAACTTGATCTATGTCCACTCCTCGAAGCCTCCCCTCTGGGTATTACACTAACACTAAGTGACTCTCCTTCTGCTCCCACAGCAAGGCCGACAAGCTTGTACAAAAACTCCTTTCCACCAACCCAGTGAGGCAGAGAACCTGACCTCCTTTCGCTTCCTTCTGAAGAAGGTAGAGAACCCAAACTCCTTTCACTTCCTCCTAAAGCGGGCAGAGAACCTGAACTCCTTTCGCTTCCTCCTGAAGTAGGCAGAGAACCCAGATCTTCTTACAAACGATCCTCCCACAGAGACACCGATAAGACAAGAGATGACGAATGCTGGAGATGACTCAGATCCTTGCTTGGAGCAACCTTTGTGAATCCCTCATAAACTCCCCCTCATAAGATCCTCACTCTCTCTCCCAAACTCTCTCTCTCTCTCAAGGTTTTCTCTAGAAAGGAAAGTGAAAAAAAGATTTTTCTTGTTGAAAGAAAAACTTCTTAAATAGGAGGGCTAAAAAATTACCTTAAATCTCAACTGGTCGTCAAAGATTATCCAGGACGATCGGTTGAATGTCATGTATGATCAGTTCAAAATCACATGTATCAACCTAGACAATTTGGTTCCTCTGGATGATTAGTAGACAAAATTTATTCAGATCATCCTGTATGATTCTGCGATCGTCCGGGACGATTAGTGTAAATTAGGAATTTCATCCAGAAGACAGCTCTGGTCATCCAGGGGAACTTATACTGGATGATCTCAAAATGACTTGATCGTCCGGGATGATATGGGTATCATCCCGTACAATTAGTTCAAAATTGCCCAAAATCATCCGGTACATAGTTCTGGACGTATAGCTCAGACATGCTGGATGCTTTCAAAATGACTTGATCGTCCGATATATAGTTCTAGATGTACTGGTGAAAGGCACTGGACGGTCAGGATTTTTAACATATCTTCCCGTACGATCTTACGATCATCCAATGCAATATGATCGAATCAATCAAACCTTTATTACTTTCCTTAATAACTTGACTAATTTAGGTATGATTATAATGGATCATCCAAGATGATACACGTATCATCCAGGATGATCAGATCAAAGATCAAAAAATAAGAACTTGCCTAAATCATTTTAGCGACTGAGATTTTTTGATTTGAGCATATCATCCTGTATGATGGTAGTATCGTCTAGGACGATCGGCTTAATCGAACCAACTTAACTTGATGGCCCAAGTTGGGATTTCTATTTTTAATGGATCATCCAAGCTGATATATCTATCATCCAGGATGATGTAATCAAAACTTAACAGAAACTGTAAACTCACAAAAATCTCCCTCTGAGTGAGTGTGTGCAAGGTTACTTAGCTAGGGGATCAATTACATTGAATTTGACTCAAGGAAGAGAAAAAATACATTAGACCTGAACCACATACAGATTGACTCAATCTTGAGCTGACTTGGATTGTACTTGATCTTATAGACCTGAAATGGTTAGCCAAGCAAAACAGAACACATACATATTTATTATCATCAAAACTATACTCCTTGAATTCAGATTCATAATAATCTCTCCCTTTTTTATGATGATAAATATTTGTTAGGAAATGCAACTTCAGTAAATAAATATTAATATTTTAAAAAAATATCTAAATATTGATAAGCCAATGAATTATAATGATCTAGAAATACAATAACTAGAACACAACAACAATAAGACACAACAACAACTACTCCCCCTTTTGACATCTCAAAAATGGAAAAATAATAAAAAAACACATAAAAATAATAATACCAAACAAACACAAGGAAAATAACATAAGCAAAATGAAAGTTCGATAGGGATGTTAAGCCCTTATGAACTAGTCCCGAGGCTAACCAAGAGGGTGGGGGGGGGGGGTGAATTGGATATTTGAAACAAAACAAAAATCTTTTTATAACTTGCAGCGGAAACGAATTAAAACAATGATAAAAAGATCAATCACAGATTTCACCCAAGCAGATAATCGCAGTTAAATAAAGTGCGGAAAAGAATAAGAAAGAACACACCGAATTTATAGTGGTTCGGTCCAACCTGACCTACGTCCACTCCTTGGAGGCACCCTCCAAGTATTGCACTAAACCAAATAGTGTCTCTCATTCTGCCCCCACAGCTAGGCGGAGAAGCCCTTACAAAATCACTTCCACCTTCCCCGGTGCGGCGGAGTAGCCGGGTCCTTTGACACCAAAGAGATCTTCTTCTTCCCAAAACTTCCCTCGAGACGACCCTTGAATCTGATGGTACTTAGGTGCAAGCTTGCCGGAGTAATCGTGTGAACCCCCTCACACTCCCTTGAGAATCCCCCTTCCCAGGCTCTTCTCCCTCTCAAACTCCACCCTTTCCTCTCTCCCTTTCAAGCTCTCTCTTCAAGTTTTCTCCTAAAGAACGAAGCCTCAATGGCTGCCAAAGACACCTATCAAGTGCCTTGAGAAAGCTTAAATAAAGAGCTCCAAAAACCCTTCCAAATTAGTTCTGGCGGTAAAGATCGTCCAGGACGATGTGCTCCAAAAGGCGGCTTTAGAAAACAATAAAAACTCAATTCTGCCGCCAAAGATCGTCTAGGACGATGTGCTCCAAAAGATGGCTTCAGAAAGCTCTAAAAACTCAATTCTGCCACCAAACATCGTCCCGGACGATCGCAGGATCGTCCTGGACGATGTGCAGCATTTGACCTGATAGTCCCGTACGATCCTGGGATAGTCCAAGACAATCAGTACAAATTTTGCACAAATCATCCAGTATGATATACATATCGTCCAGGACGATTAGAATAAATTTTGACTCTTAAATCCTTACCTAAATTATCATGGCGGCTAGGGTTTTAAGATCATATTGGATCGTCCAGGATAATATAAATATCGTCCAGGACGATTAGTTCAATGAACAGATCGGCCTGGACGATCAGTAATCATCCAATATGATTTGTTCAAAAGTTGAACTTCTAATTTTGACAGGATATCACTCCCCCTGAGTATGTGTACACATAGTCACAAATAAGCATACACCCTTACAGGACTTGACTCAAGAAATCAAAAAGTACATCAATGAGAAATACAACAAAGCCTATTCTACTCATTCTTTAGTCTTGAATATTTCTTGGATTGATGCATGCTGTTCCTGAAACGTTAGTACACACAAACAAATATATATTCCAAATACTAGGAGATGAACCATAATATTTGTTATCATCAAAATAAGAACTCATGAGCCCGAGTTGCAACAATCTCCCCCTTTTTGATGATGGCAAATATTTCTGGTTGGATTTGCAAATAAAAGTATTTTCTCCTAATCTCCCCCTCACTAAGAAAAGACTTTTTAAAAATAGGGAGAAACACATTTTTTTAATTTTTTTAAAATAACTACAACAATAATACGATGTAAAACAAACAACACAAATAAAACAAACAATACGATGTAAAAAATATCACAAATACAACAGTACGTTCTCCCCCTTTGACATTATCAAAAAAGAGGAGGAGCAAAAATTTGAAAAGTCACCTATTATGGTTCTTCAAAAATTTAGTAAGGCATGAATTGACTTCTTTGAACCCAGAAAGGTTAGAGAATCAGAAAATTTTAATCTACACTCAGGTTTTTTTTAAAAGGTGAAAAAACTTTTTAAGCTAATATCTAAATCAAGGAGCAAATTAGATAAGGAAACAAAAATCTTTCAAAACTCCTTTCATGAAATACTTCTAATAGAAGATTGATGCAAAGTAAGGAATCAAAAAATCTTGATTTTCAAACTCAAGTAACGAATCTATCAAAAAGTCATAAGAGTTTTCTAAACTTTAGAGATTTACAAGAATGGAAGTAGCTTTTATGGGCTAATTTTGTGCCTCTTTTTCAATTTGTTTGGCGCTTTGCGAATCTTTTGATTTTTGATACACTTTGTGTATTCAATTTGGCAATTTCGTATCTTTTCAATTTTGGGCTAATTTTGTGCCTCTTTTCAATTTGTTTGACGCACTGCGCATCTTTTGATTGCCACCTTTCTAAATCATTAAAATCAACAAACCTTATTCTTATGATAAAGATAAATAACCTGAATAAGATAATCTTGAAGTTGGTTCAATAGTTTGCAAAAGATTCCTATAAGATAGACAAAATGTTGGGAGATGAAAAAAGTTTTAATTTCAAAAACTAATTTATAATCTAAAACAAATTTTGACTTAAAAGTAAGATAGCCTTATTCAAAGAAATGAGATAGAAAGACAAAATCATGAGTTTCCTTCCTTTACTTGATTTTAGAGAAACCAACCACAACTAACAAAGTATTTAAAAAATACAAGAGGTAAATTTTCCATTTTTAGAAAATAAGATCTTAAAAAAAATGATTTAAAACAAGAGGTGTTATGTGTGTGCTTGATCATAGGAATAATAAAAAATAGCAAAAAATTTTAAAGGGAAAAACAAATATACTAAAACACAGAAAACACAATGAATAAACAATAGTAACAGAAAAACAAAACAAAAAACATAAACACACAAAAAGAACATTAATTTACATCAGCTTGCTCCTGATCAGATGATTCAGAAGGTAGATCTGCCTAGGACATTTTTCATTTTGCATTTTCAGCCCTTATTATAATTTGCTTAGCTTTACCCTTTTCCTTTTCAGGAAGGGTTCTTAAGTTTGGGCACTTATTTTTCATATGTCCAGGCTTCCTACATCCAAAACATATAACATCAGAAGAGAACTTTATATTCTTACCATTTTTACCTTTGTTCCACTTTTGATGTTGATGTTTGTGCTTTAGTAG
Organism: Dendrobium chrysotoxum; assembly: GCA_019925795.1. NCBI lineage: Eukaryota > Viridiplantae > Streptophyta > Magnoliopsida > Asparagales > Orchidaceae > Dendrobium > Dendrobium chrysotoxum. Next base: position 55,948,559 of record CM034308.1, on the reverse strand, counting down.
ATTTTTCAATTTGTTTGTTGCTGATGCTAACTCTTCACATTCATCACGTTCTGAGTTGTTTTTTTCGATATCTTCAGTTTTCAGCACTATCGGTTCACCTGCATCTAAAAGCTTTTGACCCAAACCTTGCTCGTAGGCAATGAGTGAGCCAATCAAATTATCAATAGAATATTCGTTCAAATTTTTTGATTCAGAAATTGTAATGACTTTGGCATCAAATTTAACAAGTAGAGAATGTAGGATTTTATTAACTTTTTCAAAATTTGAAAGTTCTTTTCCTAAAGCATGTAATGATGTCACAATTTGAGAAAACCTAGTAAACATGTCCAAGATCGTTTCATGAGATTTCTTGCTAAAAAGTTCATAATCATTCATTAATATATTTAGCCTAGATTGCTTGATTTCACAAGTACCTTCATATCTAGTGCATAATTTATCCCAAATTTCTTTGCCAAAAGTACATGTAGATATTAACATACAATCATCAGAATTCAAAGCACAGAAAAAACAATTCAAACATTTAGCATTCAATTGAGCATTGATCTGATCTGATCTACTCCATTCAGAAAAAGGAATAACAACTTTAATTTCATTTATAATACGTGACGGTACAGAATAACCAACTTGAATCATATGCCACATGCGATAATCAATAAATTGCAAGAAAGTAGACATGCAAATTTTCAAAGAAATCAAAAGTAATATTTTCAAAAAGTGGCCGGGTGATTGAATATCCTTCCGCAACATAATGATTTTTAAAATTAGCCATGGATTAAAATTCAAAAGTTTTCCAAAACTTGATTTTATGAATCCCTCTTTGATACCACTTAAAAGTTCGAAAGGGATGTTAAGCCCTTATGAACTAGTCCCGAGGCTAACCAAGAGGAGGGGTGAATTGGATATTTGAAACAAAATAAAAATCTTTTTATAACTTGCAGTAAAAACAAATTAAAATATTGATAAAAAGATCAATCATAGATTTCACCCAAGCAGATAATCGTAGTTAAATAAAGTGCAGAAAATAATAAGAAAGAACACACCGAATTTATAGTGGTTCAGTCCAACCTGACCTACGTCCACTCCTCGGAGGCACCCTCCAAGTATTGCACTATACCAAATAGTGTCTCTCCTTCAGCCCCCACAGCTAGGTGGAGAAGCCCTTACAAAATCACTTCCACCTTCCCCGGTGCGGCGGAGTAGCCGGGTCCTTTGACACCAAAGAGATCTTCTTCTTCCCAAAACTTCCCTCGAGACGACCCTTGAATCCGATGGTACTTAGGTGCAAGCTTGCCGGAGCAACCGTGTGAACCCCCTCACACTCCCTCGAGAATCCCCCTTCCCAGGCTCTTCTCCCTCTCAAACTCCACCCTTTCCTCTCTCCCTTTCAAGCTCTCTCTTCAAGTTTTCTTCAAAAGAACGAAGCCTCAATGGCTGCCAAAGACACCTACTAAGTGCCTTGAGAAAGCTTAAATAAAGAGCTCCAAAAACCCTTCCAAATTAGTTCTGGCGGTAAATATCATCCAGGACGATCGCCGGATCGTCCAGGACGATGTGCTCCAAAAGGCGGCTTTAGAAAACACTAAAAACTCAATTCTGCCGCCAAAGATCGCTAGGACGATGTGCTCCAAAAGATGGCTTCAAAAAGTTCTAAAAACTCAATTCTGCCACCAAATATCGTCCCGGACGATCGCAGGATGGTCTTGGACGATGTGCAGAATTTGACCTGATAGTCCCGTACGATCCTGGGATAGTCCAGGACGATCAGTACAAATTTTGCACAAATCGTTCAGTAAGATATACATATCATCAAGGACGATTAGAATAAATTTTGACTCTTAAATCCTTGCCTAAATTATCATGGCAGGTAGGGTTTTGAGATCATATTGGATCATCCAGGACGATATAAATATCATCCAAGACGATTAGTTCAAAGAACAGATCAGCCTGGACGATCAGAAATCCTCCAGTACGATTTGTTCAAAAGTTAAACTTCTAGTTTTGACAGGATCTCACTCCCCCTGAGTATGTGTACACATAGTCATAAATAAGCATACACCCTTACAGGACATGACTCAAGAAATCAAAAAGTACATCAATGAGAAATACAACAAAGCCTATTCTACTCATTCTTTAGTCTTGAATCTTTCTTGGATTGATGCATGTTGTTCTTGAAATGTTAGTACACACAAACAAATATATATTCCAAATACTAGGAGATGAACCATAATATTTGTTATCATCAAAATAAGAACTCGTGAGCCAGAGTTGCAACAATCTCCCGCTTTTTGATGATGGCAAATATTTCTGGTTGGATTTGCAAATAAAAGTATTTTCTCCTAATCTCCCCCTCACTAAGAAAAGGCTTTTTAAAAATAGGGAGAAACACATTTTTTTAATTTTTTTTAAAATAACTACAACAATAATACGATGTAAAACAAACAACACAAATAAAACAAACAATACGATGTAAAAAATATCACAAATACAACAGCATGTTCTCCCCGTTTGACATTATCAAAAAATAGGAGGAGCAAAAATTTGAAAAGTCACCTCTTAAGGTTCTTCAAAAACTTAGTAAGGCATGAATTGACTTCTTTGAACCCAGAAAGGTTAGAGAATCAGAAAATGTTAATCCACACTCAGGTTTTTTTAAAAAGGTGAAAAAACTTTTTAAGCCAATATCTAAATCAAGGAACAAATTAGATAAGGAAACAAAAATCTTTCAAAACTCCTTTCATGAAATACATCTAATAGAAGATTGATGCAAAGTAAGGAATCAAAAAATCTTGATTTTCAAACTCAAGTAACGAATCTATCATAAAGTCATAAGAGTTTTCTAAACTTTAGAGATTTACAAGAATGGAAGCAGCTTTTATGGGCTAATTTTGTGCCTCTTTTTTAATTTGTTTGGCGCTTTGCGCATCTTTTGATTTTTGATACACTTTGTGTATTCAATTTGGCTATTTCACATCTTTTCCATTTTGGGCTCATTTTGTGCCTCTTTTTAATTTGTTTGGCGCACTGCGCATCTTTTGATTCCTCCTTTCTAAATCTTTAAAATCAACAAACCTTATTCTTATGATAAAGATGAACAACCTGAATAAGATAATCTTGAAGTTGATTCAATAGTTTGCAGGTATTATAGAGGATATGGAAGGAGTTATTTGTGTAGTAGAAAGGAGGGACATTGGTAGGAACCGAATATTGTAGATTATACTTCAACTCAAGTGCGTAGGTAATGAGGTGGCCTAGGGCTAGTTTTGGGCGTCTCCTGTGGCACGGATCCCTAATACTAGTGAGTTGTTCGATATAGCAAAAAAGGAGATCTGTAGCATTGAACTTCTGGTCAGCCATGATGAAGTAGGTAGTCAGGGCTAGCAAAGGTGTGATGTGGATGTGGTTCTAGATGTACTGGTGAAAGGCACTGGACGGTCAGGATTTTTAACATATCTTCTCGTACGATCTTACGATCATCCAATGCAATATGATCGAATCAATCAAACCTTAATTACTTTCCTTAATAACTTGACTAATTTAGGTATGATTATAATGGATCATCCAGGATGATACACGTATCATCCAGGATGATCAGATCAAAGATCAAAAAATAAGAACTTGCCTAAATCATTTTAGCGACTGAGATTTTTTGATTTGAGCATATCATCCTGTATGATGGTAGTATCGTCTAGGACGATCGGCTTAATCGAACCAACTTAACTTGATGGCCCAAGTTGGGATTTCTATTTTTAATGGATCATCCAAGCTGATATATCTATCATCCAGGATGATGTAATCAAAACTTAACAGAAACTGTAAACTCACAAAAATCTCCCTCTGAGTGAGTGTGTGCAAGGTTACTTAGCTAGGGGATCAATTACATTGAATTTGACTCAAGGAAGGGAAAAAATACATTAGACCTGAACCACATACAGATTGACTCAATCTTGAGCTGACTTGGATTGTACTTGATCTTATAGACCTGAAATGGTTAGCCAAGCAAAACAGAACACATACATATTTATTATCATCAAAACTATACTCCTTGAATTCAGATTCATAATAATCTCTCCCTTTTTGATGATGATAAATATTTGTTAGGAAATGCAACTTCAGTAAATAAATATTAATATTTTAAAAAAATATCTAAATATTGATAAGCCAAGGAATTATAATGATCTAGAAATATAATAACTAGAACACAACAACAATAAGACACAACAACAACTACTCCCCCTTTTGACATCTCAAAAATGGAAAAATAATAGAAAAACACATAAAAATAATAATACCAAACAAACACAAGGAAAATAACATAAGCAAAATGAAAGTTCGATAGGGATGTTAAGCCCTTATAAACTAGTCCCGAGGCTAACCAAGAGGGTGGGAGGGGTGAATTGGATATTTGAAACAAAACAAAAATCTTTTTATAACTTGCAGCGGAAACGAATTAAAACAATGATAAAAAGATCAATCACAGATTTCACCCAAGCAGATAATCGCAGTTAAATAAAGTGCGGAAAAGAATAAGAAAGAACACACCGAATTTATAGTGGTTCGGTCCAACCTGACCTACGTCCACTCCTTGGAGGCACCCTCCAAGTATTGCACTAAACCAAATAGTGTCTCTCATTCTGCCCCAACAGCTAGGCGGAGAAGCCCTTACAAAATCACTTCCACCTTCCCCGGTGCGGCGGAGTAGCCGGGTCCTTTGACACCAAAGAGATCTTCTTCTTCCCAAAACTTCCCTCGAGACGACCCTTGAATCTGATGGTACTTAGGTGCAAGCTTGTCGGAGTAATCGTGTGAACCCCCTCACACTCCCTTGAGAATCCCCCTTCCCAGGTTCTTCTCCCTCTCAAACTCCACCCTTTCCTCTCTCCCTTTCAAGCTCTCTCTTCAAGTTTTCTCCAAAAGAACGAAGCCTCAATGGCTGCCAAAGACACCTATCAAGTGCCTTGAGAAAGCTTAAATAAAGAGCTCCAAAAACCCTTCCAAATTAGTTCTGCGGTAAAGATCGTCCAGGACGATCGCCGGATCGTCCAGGACGATGTGCTCCAAAAGGCGGCTTTAGAAAACACTAAAAACTCAATTCTGCCGCCAAAGATCGTCTAGGACGATGTGCTCCAAAAGATGGCTTCAGAAAGCTCTAAAAACTCAATTCTGCCACCAAACATCGTCCCGGACGATCGCAGGATCGTCCTGGACGATGTGCAGCATTTGACCTGATAGTCCCGTACGATCCTGGGATAGTCCAAGACAATCAGTACAAATTTTGCACAAATCGTCCAGTATGATATATATATCGTCCAAGACGATTAGAACAAATTTTGACTCTTAAATCTTTACCTAAATTATCATGGCGGCTAGGGTTTTAAGATCATATTGGATCGTCCAGGATAATATAAATATCGTCCAGGATGATTAGTTCAATGAACAGATCGGCCTGGACGATCAGTAATCGTCCAATATGATTTGTTCAAAAGTTGAACTTCTAATTTTGATAGGATATCACTCCCCCTGAGTATGTGTACACATAGTCACAAATAAGCATACACCCTTACAGGACTTGACTCAAGAAATCAAAAAGTACATCAATGAGAAATACAACAAAGCCTATTCTACTCATTCTTTAGTCTTGAATCTTTCTTGGATTGATGCATGCTGTTCCTGAAACGTTAGTACACACAAACAAATATATATTCCAAATACTAGGAGATGAACCATAATATTTGTTATCATCAAAATAAGAACTCATGAGCCCGAGTTGCAACAATCTCCCCCTTTTTGATGATGGCAAATATTTCTGGTTGGATTTGCAAATAAAAGTATTTTCTCCTAATCTCCCCCTCACTAAGAAAAGACTTTTTAAAAATAGGGAGAAACACATTTTTTTAATTTTTGTAAAATAACTACAACAATAATACGATGTAAAACAAACAACACAAATAAAACAAACAATACGATGTAAAAAATATCACAAATACAACAGTACGTTCTCCCCCTTTGACATTATCAAAAAAGAGGAGGAGCAAAAATTTGAAAAGTCACCTATTATGGTTCTTCAAAAATTTAGTAAGGCATGAATTGACTTCTTTGAACCCAGAAAGGTTAGAGAATCAGAAAATTTTAATCTACACCCAGGTTTTTTTAAAAAGGCGAAAAAACTTTTTAAGCTAATATCTAAATCAAGGAGCAAATTAGATAAGGAAACAAAAATCTTTCAAAACTCCTTTCATGAAATACTTCTAATCGAAGATTGATGCAAAGTAAGGAATCAAAAAATCTTGATTTTCAAACTCAAGTAACGAATCTATCAAAAAGTCATAAGAGTTTTCTAAACTTTAGAGATTTACAAGAATGGAAGTAGCTTTTATGGGCTAATTTTGTGCCTCTTTTTCAATTTGTTTGGCACTTTGCGAATCTTTTGATTTTTGATACACTTTGTGTATTTAATTTGGCAATTTCGTATCTTTTCAATTTTGGGCTAATTTTGTGCCTCTTTTCAATTTGTTTGGCGCACTGCGCATCTTTTGATTGCCACCTTTCTAAATCTTTAAAATCAACAAACCTTATTCTTATGATAAAGATAAATAACCTGAATAAGATAATCTTGAAGTTGGTTCAATAGTTTGCAAAAGATTCCTACAAGATAGACAAAATGTTGGGAGATGAAAAAAGTTTTAATTTCAAAAACTAATTTATAATCTAAAACAAATTTTGACTCAAAAGTAAGATAGCCTTATTCAAAGAAATGAGATAGAAAGACAAAATCATGAGTTTCCTTCCTTTACTTGATTTTAGAGAAACCAACCACAACTAACAAAGTATTTAAAAAATACAAGAGGTAAATTTTCCATTTTTAGAAAATAAGATCTTAAAAAAAATGATTTAAAACAAGAGGTGTTATGTGTGTGCTTGATCATAGGAATAATAAAAAATAGCAAAAAATTTTAAAGGGAAAAATAAATATACTAAAACACAGAAAACACAATGAATAAACAATAGTAACAGAAAAACAAAACAAAAAACATAAACACACAAAAAGAACATTAATTTACATCAGCTTGCTCCTGATCAGATGATTCAGAAGGTAGATCTGCCTAGGACATTTTTCATTTTGCATTTTCAGCCCTTATTATAATTTGCTTAGCTTTACCCTTTTCCTTTTCAGGAAGGGTTCTTAAGTTTGGGCACTTATTTTTCATATGTCCAGGCTTCCTACATCCAAAACATATAACATCAGAAGAGAACTTTATATTCTTACCATTTTTACCTTTGTTCCACTTTTGATGTTGATGTTTGTGCTTTAGTAGATTTTTCAATTTGTTTGTTGCTGATGCTAACTCTTCACATTCATCACGTTCTGAGTTGTTTTTTTCGATATCTTCAGTTTTCAGCACTATCGGTTCACCTGCATCTAAAAGCTTTTGACCCAAACCTTGCTCGTAGGCAATGAGTGAGCCAATCAAATTATCAATAGAATATTCGTTCAAATTTTTTGATTCAGAAATTGTAATGACTTTGGCATCAAATTTAACAAGTAGAGAATGTAGGATTTTATTAACTTTTTCAAAATTTGAAAGTTCTTTTCCTAAAGCATGTAATGATGTCACAATTTGAGAAAACCTAGTAAACATGTCCAAGATCGTTTCATGAGATTTCTTGCTAAAAAGTTCATAATCATTCATTAATATATTTAGCCTAGATTGCTTGATTTCACAAGTACCTTCATATCTAGTGCATAATTTATCCCAAATTTCTTTGCCAAAAGTACATGCAGATATTAACATACAATCATCAGAATTCAAAGCACAGAAAAAACAATTCAAATATTTAGCATTCAATTGAGCATTGATCTGATCTGATCTACTCCATTCAGAAAAAGGAATAACAACTTTAATTTCATTTATAATACGTGACGGTACAGAATAACCAACTTGAATCATATGCCACATGCGATAATCAATAGATTGCAAGAAAGTAGACATGCAAATTTTCAAAAAAATCAAAAGTAATATTTTCAAAAAGTGGCCGGGTGATTGAATATCCTTCCGCAACATAATGATTTTTAAAATTAGCCATGGATTAAAATTCAAAAGTTTTCCAAAACTTGATTTTATGAATCCCTCTCTGATACCACTTGAAAGTTCGAAAGGGATGTTAAGCCCTTATGAACTAGTCCCGAGGATAACCAAGAGGAGGGGTGAATTGGATATTTGAAACAAAATAAAAATCTTTTTATAACTTGCAGCAAAAACAAATTAAAATATTGATAAAAAGATCAATCATAGATTTCACCCAAGCAGATAATCGCAGTTAAATAAAGTGCAGAAAATAATAAGAAAGAACACACCGAATTTATAGTGGTTCAGTCCAACCTGACCTACGTCCACTCCTCGGAGGCACCCTCCAAGTATTGCACTATACCAAATAGTGTCTCTCCTTCAGCCCCCACAGCTAGGAGGAGAAGCCCTTACAAAATCACTTCCACCTTCCCCGGTGCGGCGGAGTAGCCGGGTCCTTTGACACCAAAGAGATCTTCTTCTTCCCAAAACTTCCCTCGAGACGACCCTTGAATCCGATGGTACTTAGGTTCAAGCTTGCCGGAGCAACCGTGTGAACCCCCTCACACTCCCTCAAGAATCCCCCTTCCCAGGCTCTTCTCCCTCTCAAACTCCACCCTTTCCTCTCTCCCTTTCAAGCTCTCTCTTCAAGTTTTCTTCAAAAGAACGAAGCCTCAATGGCTGCCAAAGACACCTATTAAGTGCCTTGAGAAAGCTTAAATAAAGAGCTCCAAAAACCCTTCCAAATTAGTTCTTGCGGTAAATATCATCCAGGACGATCGCCGGATCGTCCAGGACGATGTGCTCCAAAAGGCGGCTTTAGAAAACACTAAAAACTCAATTCTGCCGCCAAAGATCGCTAGGACGATGTGCTCCAAAAGATGGCTTCAAAAAGTTCTAAAAACTCAATTCTGCCACCAAATATCGTCCCGGACGATCGCAGGATGGTCTTGGACGATGTGCAGAATTTGACCTGATAGTCCCGTACGATCCTGGGATAGTCCAGGACGATCAGTACAAATTTTGCACAAATCGTCCAGTACGATATACATATCATCAAGGACGATTAGAATAAATTTTGACTCTTAAATCCTTGCCTAAATTATCATGGCAGGTAGGGTTTTGAGATCATATTGGATCATCCAGGACGATATAAATATCATCCAAGACGATTAGTTCAAAGAACAGATCAGCCTGGACGATCAGAAATCCTCCAGTACGATTTGTTCAAAAGTTAAACTTCTAGTTTTGACAGGATCTCACTCCCCCTGAGTATGTGTACACATAGTCATAAATAAGCATACACCCTTACAGGACATGACTCAAGAAATCAAAAAGTACATCAATGAGAAATACAACAAAGCCTATTCTACTCATTCTTTAGTCTTGAATCTTTCTTGGATTGATGCATGTTGTTCTTGAAATGTTAGTACACACAAACAAATATATATTCCAAATACTAGGAGATGAACCATAATATTTGTTATCATCAAAATAAGAACTCGTGAGCCAGAGTTGCAACAATCTCCCGCTTTTTGATGATGGCAAATATTTCTGGTTGGATTTGCAAATAAAAGTATTTTCTCCAAATCTCCCCCTCACTAAGAAAAGGCTTTTTAAAAATAGGGAGAAACACATTTTTTTAATTTTTTTTAAAATAACTACAACAATAATACGATGTAAAACAAACAACACAAATAAAACAAACAATACGATGTAAAAAATATCACAAATACAACAGTATGTTCTCCCCCTTTGACATTATCAAAAAATAGGAGGAGCAAAAATTTGAAAAGTCACCTCTTAAGGTTCTTCAAAAACTTAGTAAGGCATGAATTGACTTCTTTGAACCCAGAAAGGTTAGAGAATCAGAAAATGTTAATCCACACTCAGTTTTTTTTAAAAAGGCGAAAAAACTTTTTAAGCCAATATCTAAATCAAGGAACAAATTAGATAAGGAAACAAAAATCTTTCAAAACTCCTTTCATGAAATACATCTAATAGAAGATTGATGCAAAGTAAGGAATCAAAAAATCTTGATTTTCAAACTCAAGTAACGAATCTATCATAAAGTCATAAGAGTTTTCTAAACTTTAGAGATTTACAAGAATGGAAGCAGCTTTTATGGGCTAATTTTGTGCCACTTTTTTAATTTGTTTGGCGCTTTGCGCATCTTTTGATTTTTGATACACTTTGTGTATTCAATTTGGCAATTTCACATCTTTTCCATTTTGGGCTCATTTTGTGCCTCTTTTTAATTTGTTTGGCGCACTGCGCATCTTTTGATTCCTCCTTTCTAAATCTTTAAAATCAACAAACCTTATTCTTATGATAAAGATGAACAACCTGAATAAGATAATCTTGAAGTTGATTCAATAGTTTGCAGGTATTATAGAGGATATGGAAGGAGTTATTTGTGTAGTAGAAAGGAGGGACATTGGTAGGAACCGAATATTGTAGATTATACTTCAACTCAAGTGCGTAGGTAATGAGGTGGCCTAGGGCTAGTTTTGGGCATCTCCTGTGGCACGGATCCCTAATACTAGTGAGTTGTTCGATATAGCAAAAAAGGAGATCTGTAGCATTGAACTTCTGGTCAGCCATGATGAAGTAGGTAGTCAGGGCTAGCAAAGGTGTGATGTGGATGTGGTCCCTAGCCTTTGGGATGATTAAGGAATGAAGGACATGTTGAATTTTACAGGCATCCTTAAGTAGGGAAGAACATGCATTGTCGTGGTAGTGGACGTTGGTATTTCTAAGAAAATGATTGGTGACACTCCAATCAAAATTAGGATCAGAAACTATGGAGTGGAGCTTATCGCTAGTGATTGAAAGTTGGAAGATATTGTGAAAATCTTGTGTGGTTAATTCTACAGGTCTCTGACTTACGAAGGAGTGCAGTGTAGAGTAATCAGAGGTGATGCGAAGATTGGCAAAAAAGACCCAAAGAAGTTCAGTGCTAAAGGGGAAGGCTAGTATGAGAATGAAGATAAGGGAGGTATGAGAAAACAGATCCAGTACCGGGTAGGTAAGAGTGCAGGGGTTGACGATCTTTGACTGAGTGATTCCAACATCAAGGTAACTTTGGAAGGTAGCCTGATCGGCTACATTAGGAAAGCAAGAATCAACATTTCCTCGGGATGAACTTGCACCGTGATGCCTTGATCTTTTTCCACCAGCCATAAGGAATAAAATGCAAGTGAGGAGAGGGAAGAGTGGAGTGAAAAAATTGATGAAGAGGGGCTATTTATAAAGAAAAAAAGACCGATCATCCAGGATGATCGCAGGATCGTCCAAGACTATAGATACAATAATGACGGCCTGGATGATTGGTCAAAAAGTCAGTCCGATCGTCCAGGATGATTAGATATCATCCAGGATGATTAGACACAGATGATCATCCCGAGGAGTCTATCTGGACAACCATTAACAAAAAGTATTGTCTAGGACGATGAGGTGGATCGTCTGGGATGATATGTAATAAATGCATCAGACGGGCCAAATTTGAATCATCCAGCTGTAGACACAGGGATCGTCCAGGACGGTATGGTGGATCGTCCAGGATGATCCCCAATAATTGGTGCAGATCTACCATTGGATAAAGATTTTGAAGATTTGATCAGATCGTCTAGGACGATATGTGGATCGTCCAGGATGATGTGACCAAAAAATTGAAAACAAATGAAGGATAGAGAGTAATGATCAGAGATCCCAACAAAACACAAAAGCATGATGAAAACAAATCCCAGAATAAAATAACGATAAAATAACAAGGAATCCATAAAACACATTTTTTTAATCGATCGGCTCCAGTAAATCAGAATTTTCTTAAGCTTTCAATTCAAAAACCAATAAAATAAATTGACAAACTGAAATCCAAAAAAGTTCAAAAATTGATTTTTATAAACCCTCTTCGGACACCTTACAAGCACAAATTTCTTTTAAATAAAAATCTAATTCAAAAGAGAAGAAATTAGATTTTAAAAAGAGGTCCTTTCAAATCTCATTCCAGAAAAAATATCCAATAAAATAATATTACAAAGGAAGGAATCAGAAATCATGAGTTTCGATCTCGAGTGATTGAAAATATTAAGTGGAGCACAGATTTTTCTAAGATGTTTAAAGATCTGAAAGAGAAGAAGCTTATTTCCTTGTGGGCTCATTTTGTGTCTCTTTTATTTTTTCAATTTATTTGGCGCACTTTACGCATCTTTTGATTTTTGATACACATTGTGTATCCTTTCAATTTTTGGCGACATTTCTCATCTTTTCAATTTTGGGCTAATTTTGTGCCTCTTTTCATTTTTTTGCAAGCTTGCTTCCTTTCATAATCTCTAAAGTGTCTTAGTTGTGAGATTACCTTCTAGATATAAGAGAAGAAAAGCTCACTCTCTATAATCAAGAAGAATAAATCACAAAACAAAATCATTCTCGTATGATAAATGCAATCACATGATCAGGAAGAACATAACAATGATTCAATGCTTTGGAAACACTATTCATATGTGATAGATTATTGTAGGAAGATAAAATAGATCTCCATTTCAAAAAAGTAAGATTTAAATTTTGAAAAAGATCTCTATTCAAAAAGAAAAATACACCATAAAAGGAGTTAGAGGAAGAGAAAACAATCATTAATGTTTCTTCCCTTTAACTAGTTTAGAAAAGTCAATCACTGCTTACCAGCTTTTAAACAAAAATAAGGAAAAACTTTTAGTCAAAAAAATTGGCCTAACAGTAGTGGTGAGTAATGATCTAATTCTTAATTAAGTAAATAGTAATTTCAAAAGCAAGGGAAAAACTCAAAAGAGCACATAACTAAATCCAATAAGCAAATCAAAGATACTAAAATCAGTAAAAAATAAAAGATCTAAAAGAAACTGATAAAATAAAAACTAAAATGAAAGAAATGAAAAATAGAAAGTTCAGAAATCAGTAGTCATCAGATTCATGCATTTATGTCAATCACACCCAATCTAGTCCATAAAATGCTGAATGTGTAAAAGGCTAGTGGTTTAGTAAAGATGTTAGCCAATTGGTTTTCAGTTGTTACATGGTGTAACTCAAAGTCTCCTTTATGAACATGGTCCCTAATGAAGTGATACCTTATGTCAATGTGTTTGGTTCTAGAATGTTGGATTGGATTCTTAGAAATGCAGATGGTACTGGTATTATCACATAGAACAGAAATTAAGCCAACAGGTAATTCTAAATCCAGAATTTGTTGCTTCGACCAAAGAACTTGGGCTACACAACTTCCTAAGGCAATGTACTCACTCAGCTTCAGTAGAGGAAAGTGCAATAGAGTTTTATTTTCTACTCGACCAGGAGACTAAAGATTATCCTATAAATTGACAAGTTCCAGAAGTGCTCTTTCTATCCACCCTACATCTTGCAAAATCAGAATCAGAATATCTAATAATCTCAAAAGATGTGCTATGCCTAGGATACCAGATTCCTAAGTTTGGGGTCCCTAAGAGATATCTAAGAATTCTTTTTATAGCAGTCAGATGGGACTCTTTAGGATCATCTTGAAACCTAGCATAGAGATAAACACTAAACATGATATCAGGTTGGCTGGTAGACAGGTAAAGAAGTGATCCAATAATTCCTCTATACTTCTTTTGATCAATAGATTTTCCCTTTGAATCCTTTTCTAACTGAACAGATGAACTCATAGGAGTGTTGATTAGCTTGGCTTTGTCTATTTCATATTTCTTCATAATGTTCTTAGTGTATTTTAATTGATTTAAAATAGTTCCATCATCCATTTATTTTATGCTAAACCCAAAAAAGTAGGATAATTCTCCCATCATACTCATCTCAAACTCCTTACTCATTATCTTAGAAAAATCATCACATAAATTTTTATTAGAAGATCCAAAAGTATATCATCAATATAGATCTAGACAATGAGTAAATCATCTTCTACTTTCCTAAGGAAAAGGGTGTTGTCTACGCTCCCCTTAACAAACTCTCTTTCTAGTAGAAATGTGCTAAGCCTCTCATACCAAGCTCTAGGTGCCTGTTTCAATCCATAGAAGGCCTTTTTTAATTTGTAAATATGATTTTGATATTGGGAACTCTTAAAACTTAGGGGTTGCTCTACAAAGACATCCTTTTTTTTTTACTCCATTTAAAAAGGCACTCTTGACATCCATTTGAAATAGCTTAAATCGCTTATAACATATAAAGGCTAGTAGCACCCTAATGGCTTCCAATCTAGCTACAAGGGCAAAGGTCTCCGCAAAATCAATTCCTTCAATTTGATTGTACCTCTCAGCCACCATTCTTTCCTTATTCCTAACCACCACACCAGAATCATTCATCTTGTTCTTAAAGATCCACTTGGTTCCCGCTACACTTTGATGCCTAGGCCTTTCTACTAACTCCCAAATATCATTCCTTATAAATTAATTCAATTCCTCTTGCATAGCTAAGATCCAAAACTCATCAAATAGGGCTTGATTGATGTTGGTGGGTTTAATCATTGAGATAACGGCAAAATGGTTTACTTCCTTCCTAAGTCCATGCCTAGTTCTAACACCTTTAGAAGGGTCTCCTAAGATTAGTTCTTTAGGATGACTCGAAGCATATCTCCAATCTCTAGATAAAGTGTTTTGAGGCTCTACCCTTTCCTCCAGATTTGCATTTCCAACTCCTTGGGCAATCTCTCCTACATCTTCTTCTCCCTCAACTCTAGTCTCCTTAGGATCAGATTCATCAAACACCACATGAGTTATCTCCTCCATAACCAAAGCCCTCTTTTTAAACACCCTAAAGGATTTTCCAACACTAGAATAACCTAAGAACACTCCTTCATCAGATTTGGGGTCAAATTTCCTAAGGATGATTTCCCATTATTCAAAATGAAAATCTTACAGCCAAAGACATTAAGGTGGGACAGGTTTGGAGTTCTACCCTTAATGATCTCATAAGGTGTCTTATTCAGATTGGATCTAACATTCACCCTATTCAACACATAACAGGTAGTGTTCACCACTTCAGCCCATAAGTATTTTGGAAGTGAATACTCAGTAAGCATGGCTCTAGTGGCTTCCACTAAGGTCCTATTCTTTCTTTCAGCTACCCCATTCTACTGAGGGGTCCTAGGAGCTGAAAAGTTATGGCTAATCCCATGCTCCTCATAGAATATTCCAAATCTCACATTTTTAAACTATCCACCATAATCACTATGAATAGTCAAGATCTCACAACCTTATTTCCTCTAAATCCAAGTGGAGAAGGATTTAAATTCGCCAAATTACTCAAATTTATGTGATAGAAATTTAATCCAAGTGAACCTCGAGTAATCATCAACTATCATAAATCCATGGACTTTCCCCCCTAAGCTGGCAATGCTAAAGGGTCCAAAGAGAGCCATGTGAAGGACTTCTAAAGGTCTAGAGGTGTTGATGTCCTTAATGGAGTAGAAGGAGGATTGGACTTGCTTCCCTAATTGACAGGCATCACATAGGTGATCCTTAGTGAACTTAAGCATGGGGACACCTCTAACTAAGTCGTTTTGGGTGACTCTCCTAAGTGTTTTCATACTGGCATGACATAATCTCCTGTGCCATAACCAAGACTCATCAGTAGCAATTTTTAAGCGAATTGAAACATCAATTTTAAAGCAGCTTACATCTAGCATGTAGACATTATTGATCATTTGTCCCTGCAAAACAATTTTGTCATTTAAGCCTATAATGTAGCAAGTGGGCAGGAACTTGATGTTGTATCCTTTATCACAGGGTTGACTGATGCTCAATAAGTTGTGTTCTAATCCATCTACAAGCAAAACATTGTCAATAATCAAATTTTTTGAATCACCAATTATACCTACTCCTACTACCCTCCTGGTGGTGTTGTCTCTAAGTGTAACGATGCCTCCAGCCTTGGCCTCTAGTGAAATGAATTGATTTACATCTCCAGTTATCTATCTTGAGGATCCACTGTCTAGGTACCACATGCTCTCATGAGGTCTTGTGTGAGAGCACACCTAAAAAATCATCAAATGTTAGATTTAGGAATCCAAACAAGTTTGGGTTTCTCCTTATGAAAAGAAGAATGCAATGTATATGTGCTGTGCTGTGAAGCATGCAATTTGGGCCCCCATATCCAATGTGTACTATGGTGAATATTGTAGGTGTGGGAGATGTATCCTAACATGAAACAAGAAAAATATCTAACACCAAGAAAATGGTTAACTAATCTACGTAGGTGATAGTGCCTCTTCCTAGGTTTGAATGAAACATGCTTTGATAATTTTGAAACAGATTCTTAAAAAGGTGGAGGTGCATAAAATTGTGCAAAAATAGGAGCTATTTCATTTTTCTCAAAAGCACAAACTTTTACACTTAGAAATTCATTTTCTTTCTTTAGACTTGCTATTTCAAATTTTAAATGATGTTAACTACTATCTAAATCAGATGCATGACTTTCTAATTACCTAAATGCAATTTCTAATTCAACATGTGATATTTTTAATGAATCATGCTGAGTAATCAAATCAAAATGCTTTTTATTGAACTCATCAAATTCATTGAGTAATGACATGTGATTGCTATCAAGTGTAGAATGATCTTTAGTCAAAACATCATGCTCTTTTTGCAAATTCAAGAAATCCAATTTCAGGCGGGCATGAGTTTTCTTAAGTTTCTTATATGATGAGTGAATTTTCTCAAAAATATCAAGCACTTAATCATAGGTTAGCTCACATACCTCTTCTTAATCATAGGTTAGCTCACAAGTTAGTAGTCTCCTATTTAGCTTCAGTCTCAAAGGAGTCGGATGCAGAATCTGCCTAGAATATCTTTTGAATTTACTTCTTTTCCTTCCTGAACTTGGGTTTCTCCTTACCCTTCTCCTTGTTTGGGTGAGCCTTAAGTGTAGGACAATCAGCCTTTATGTGTCTAGGCTTCCTACATTCAAAACAAAAAGTATCAGATGAACCTTTAAAATTTTTGCCACTCTTACCTCTGTTCCTCTTTAGAAAATTATAATGTTTCTTCCTTAGAAAGCTTTTGAATTGCCTAGGGATTAAGGCAACATCATCGCTACCAGACCAAGAAGAGTCAGTGTCAGTATCGTTGGCCTTTAGCGCCACAGTTTTCTCCTTCTTCTTCTCACCTGCATCAATTTATCTTTGGTTCACTCCTTACTCATAAGCAATGAGTGACCCAAGTAAGTTATCAATAGAATAAGTGTTCAAATCTTTGAATTTAGTAATTGCAGTTATGTTGGCATCAAAAGAAGAAGGCAAACATCTCAAAATTTTGTTCACTTTTTTATAGTTTGTAAGTTCTTTTTCTAAAGCATGTAAAGAAGTGATAATTTGAGTGAACCTAGTATACATTTCAGAAATTGATTCACTAGGTTTCATGCAAAAGAGTTCGTAGTCATAAAGTAGGATGTTCAATCTAGATTGCTTAATCTCAAATATACCTTCATAAGTGAAGCACAATCTATCCCAAATTTCTTTACCAATTGTACAAGTAGAGACATGCATGTAATCCTCAGATTTTAAGGCACGAAAAAAATAGTTCAAACATTTGGCATTTAGTTGGGCTAAGTCCCGATCATCAAAAGTCCATTCATTGAAAGGTAGTTCAGTTTTAACATTATTAACCATTCTAAAAGGTGCTTTATAGCCATTCTTAACAAGCATCCACATGCGATAATCTATAGATTGCAGAAAAGTGGACATGCGAGTTTTTTAAACATTAAAAGGTATGTTATCAAAAAATGGTGGATGTGTAATTAAATAACCTTCAGCAGTATTTTTATTATCAAAGTTAGCCATGGATTAAATTCAAAAGTTTTTAAACTTTATTTTTGAATCTCACTCTGATACCAGTTGAATGTTCGATAGGGATGTTAAGCCCTTATGAACTAGCCCCGAGGCTAATCAAGAGGGGGGGTGAATTTATAATTTTTAAAAAATTCATGATTAAATAGAGATTTAGAAAATCTTTTTAAATCTTTTAAAAAAATGTTTACAGTTATGCGATGATTTGTAGATGTTCAATGACAACAGAATAATAATCACAATCACGCAATCATCAACAGAAAAGTAAGTGCAAAAAATAATCAGAAAGAAAACACTAAATTTTATAGAGGTTCGGTCAACTTGACCTACGTCTACTCCCTAAAGCCTCCCCTTTAAGTATTGCACTAACACTAAGTGACTCTCCTTCTGCTCCCACAACAAGGCGGATAAGCCTGTACAAAAACTTATTTCCACCAACCCGGTGAGGCAGAGAACCTGAGCTCCTTTCGCCTCCTTCTGAAGTAGGCAGAGAACCTAGACTCCTTTTGCTTTCTCCTGAAGAAGGTAGAGAATCTAGACTCCTTTCGCTTCCTCCTGAAGCAGACAGAGAACCCGGATCTTCTTGCGAAAGATCCTCCCACAGAGACACTGACAAGATAAGAGATGACAAACGGAGAAGATGACTCAAATTCTTACTTGGAGAAACCTTTGTGAATCCCTCACAAACTCCCTCACACAAGATCCTCTCTCTCTCTCTGAAGCACTCTCTCTCTCTCAAGGTTTTCTCTAAAAAGAAAAGTGGCAAAAAGATTTTTCTTGTTGAAAGAAAAAGATCTTAAATAGGAGGGCTCAAAAATTGCCATAAATCTCAACTGGTCATCAAAGATCATCCAGGGCGATCGATCAATCGTCATGTATGATCAGTTTAAAATTATATGTATCAGCCTAGATAATCTAGTTTTTCTGGATGATTAGTAGACAAAATTTGTTCAGATCGTCCCGTACGATTCTGCGATCGCCTGGGATGATTAGTGTAAATCTGGAATTTTGTCCAAAAGATAGCTCTAGTAGTTTAGGGGAACTTGTGCTGAACAATCTCAAAATGACTTGATCGTCCGGGATAATATGGGTATCATCCCATACAATTAGTTCAAAATTGCCCAAAATCGCCCGGTACATAGTTCTGGACATCCAGCTTAGACATGCTGGATAATTTAAAAATGACTTGATCGTCCGGTACATAGTTCTGGACATACTGGTGAAAGGGACTGGATGGTCAGGATTTTTAACATAACATCCCATACAATCTTGCGATCATTCAGGATGATATGATCGAATCAATCAAAGCTTAATTACTTTCCTTAATCACCTGACTAATTTAGGCATGATTATAATGGATCATCTAGGATGATACACGTATCGTCCGAGATGATCAGGTCAAAGATCAAAAAATAAGAACTTGCCTAAATCATTCTAGTGGCTGAGAGTTTCTGATTTGAGCATATCATCCTTTACGATGGTAGTATCGTCCTAGATGATCGGCTTAATCAAACCGACCTAACTGATGGCCCAAGTTGGGATTTCTATTTTTAATGGATCATCCAGGATGATAAGTCTGTCATCCAGGATGATGTGATCAAAACTTAACAGAAACTCTAAACTCAGAAAAATCTCCCCATGAGTGTGTTTGTGCAAGGTTACTTAGCTAGGGGATCAATTAAATTGAATTTGACTCAAGAAAGGGAAAAAATACATTAGATCTGAACAACATACAGACCGACTCAATCTTGAGCTGACTTAGTTTACACTTGATCTTGTGGACCTGAAATGGTTAGCCAAACAAAATAGAACACATACATGTTTGTTATCATCAAAACTATACTCCTTGAATTCAGATTTGCAACACTTTGTCCTAAAGTCCAAATACAATTTTCAATATCCTGCACCACCAGATCACCTCCCAAACTTCAATTCTAATATCTCCTTCCACATCCTTCATAGTACTCATCGCTACAACATTTGTTATGTTGATCGCAAGCTAGAAGAGGGAGTGGAAGAACAACCCCAAGCACCAGCTCCTATCTGCCAGCAGTCTCCTATTGATCAGCTGGTTCAAAGGTTTGATCAATGGGAGGCTAGATTTGACTCGTACATAGCCGAGTAGCACCAACAGCATAACCAAGATTTAGCTCGCTTTGATGTCAATGTAGGACACCACCACCACCAGTATGACTAGGATATGGTCTGGTTTGGAGATCAGTTTACTCCTCTTCACTGTTTCTTTCAACCACCACCACCACCTCGTCCTCTTCCTGATCAGGATCCCTGTTGGTTTAAGTTTATTTTGTTTTTATTGATTGTTTATTTTTTGTAATGTATTTACTTTATTTTGTTTAGTACTTTTTCCTCCTTTTTGTGTTACCAGAAGGGGTAGTAGTAGTTTTTTGGTTGTTGTTAGTTATTTATATATTTTATTTTAATAAAGTTAGTTTCCTATTTGGTGTTTACTATTTTGTGTTTACTATTTTGTATTTCTCTAAAAAATATAAAAAAAATAAAATAAATAAAAACAAAATATAAAAAATTAATAAATAAAATATAACTCTCCTTATTTTCAAAATTTCATCTTCTAAGGGGGAGTTTTTAGGGAATGTCAAAGGTTTTTGAATATCCTTAACAATAATGTTTACCATCAGCAAGAAGGGAGAGATTGTTATAAATCTAGGCCCAAGCACTATGATTTTGATGATAATAAACCTTATTGTTTCCTTATCACTATTATTATTTAATATATATTTTGTTTCTCTTCTAACTAACATTACAAGTCCACAAATCCACATGCAACATCAATCAACTCAAGATCGGGTAAACTAGGGTTGAGTTAGTCTATAATTTTAATTTCTATGTATTTTTATCTTTCTTTACTCAAGTCATGTATTTGGTGGGCACTAAGTTGAGTAACCTTGCACACACACACCTAAGGGAGTGAGTTGATGAGTTAGTAAACTTTTTTATTTTTTGAACTAATTGTACAGTATTATTTATATCATACTGGATGATCTGTTTACCAGAAAACCCTAATTAGGGCATCCTCTATTAATTAAGAGTGATTAAACTAATTATACTATATGATATGTACTGGATGATAAGTTATAATCAGTAAAATAGCCGCCAATAATAATTTAGGTAATACTTTAATATTCAAATTCTTTGCCTAATCATACCATATGATCTGTATTGTACTGTATGTTATATGACAATCAAGCCTAATTGATCCTGTGATTGGGTGTTTAATTATGGTTAAGCTATTTAATCAGATCGTATAGGACATTAGAGATGATCATTCTGTACGACCTGATTCATACATGAGATGACAATTAAATGCCGTCCATCATCTGGGATAATTAGTTATGTGTTTTTACTAATCGTGTAAGATGATGTACTAAATTGTACAGGACAATCCGATTGCTGCTTGGGACATTATTTAACTGCCGCCCATCATCTAGGATGATTAGCTTTATGTTTATACTAATGAGGTGGGATGAAGTTCTCACTCGTACTGGATGATCCATATAAATGCTCATACTAATCATATAGTAGGGTAGAGTTCATATTGGCTGAAAAGGTAGTTTTAAAAAAATTATACAGCATGATTATGAATCATAGTAGACGATGAGAACTGCAAAACTAAAAATTAGGGCATCTTTTGTAGGCTCCCTATTTAAGCTCCCATAAAGTCTTATGTAAGATCTTTTGTTGTTAACTTGGTCTGAGAGAGAGCTTAGAGAAGGATGAGAGAGAGTGCTTTGGGAGAGAAGAAAGGGAGAGATTTATATGAGGGGGAGTTATGAGGGATTCATAAGGATTACTCCAAGTAAGGTTTCCATTATCTTCTTCAAGATGCTTTCTTAATTCCTTGGGGGCTCTGGGGGAGACATTCTTTAGCATCAGATTTAGGTTCTCTACTTAATCCAGGAGGGAGTAAAAGGATTTAGGTTCCTTACTTACTCTAAGAGAGAGTAGAAGGATTCAAGTTCTCTGCGTACTCTAGGAGGTAGTAAAAGAATTCAGGCTCTCTACCTTCACCAAGATGGTGAAAAATATTCGGGGTACTCTGCCTCACTTGGTCAGTGAGAGTGATTTTTGTAAGGGCTTCTTCGCCTAGCTGTAGGGGTTAAATGAGAGACACTAAGAGGTTTAGTGCAATACTCGGAGGAGGCCTCCGGGGAGTGGCTATAGGTTAGATTTGATCGAACCACTATAAAATCTTGTGTGTTCATTCTTTTACTTTTTACATTTTAATTTTCATACTTTTCTATGGTTTACTATGTGGTTGGAAAAACTCTGATTTTGTTATTATAAAATTGATCTTCTTTCACATCAAGGGTTTTTCTTTTTATTAAAGAATTTATAAATTACCATTTCACACCCCCTCTTGGTTAGCCACGGGCTAGTTCATAGAGGTTTAACAACCTTCATGAACTCTTAGTATCTATTGGTGTAGATCTAAGTTTGTTAGCTTAGATGATTATTCAGCCTGTTCTATATGAAAGAATTAATGAAGCTAAAAAATTAGATATAAAATATCTTATGTTAAGTGATTAGATTAAGGCTAGTAAGACACCTAAAATTTTACTATGTAATTCTGGTATCATTTCCTATAAAGGTAGATCATGGGCTCCATCGATTGGTGATCTGAGAGTAGAGATTCTATATGAGATATTATTTAGGCTACACTATTCATCCAGGAAGCTATAAGGTGTATAGAGACTTAAAAGGTATGTTTTGGTGGCCTAGATTGAAGAATAATATAGTAGAATTTATTTTAAAATGTGAGGCCTATCAATTAGTAAAGGCAAGGCATTAGTGACCAAGTCATGTTCTGCAGTCGTTACCTATTCTAGAGTTGAAGTGAAAAGAGGTGATGATGGACTCTACTATGTGTTTCCCTCAATCAAGATAAGAGCATGATGCTATATAAGTTATTTTTGATTGATTGACCAAGTAAGTGCATTTCATTCCAATCTGATAGACTGATCTGGTTGATTGAATGTATATCAAATATATTATCAAACTGCATAATGTGCCAAAGGTGACTATATCTGATTGTGATGGTTGATTTATCTCTAGGTTATGGAGAGGTATTCAGCAGGCACTAGCTACAGAATTACACTCAAGTATGGATTTCCATCCATTTATGGGCGGATAATCTAAAATGATTATTTAGGTTTTGGAGGATCTTTTGAAAATCAATATTCAACATTTTGGTGGTAATTGGGAGGATCTTTTGAGGTAAGAGCATGATGCTATATAGCTTATTATCGATTGATTGACGAAGTCAGTGCATTTCATTCCAATCTGATAGATTGATCTGGTTGACTGAATGTATATCAAATATATTATCAAATTGCATAATGTGCCAAAGGTGATTGTATCTGATTGTGACAGTCAATTTATCTCTAGGTTATGGAGAGGTATTTAGTAGGCACTAGCTACAAAATTACAGTTCTGTACGGATTTCCATCCATAGATGGGCAGAGAATCTGAAATGATTATTTAATTTTTGGAGGATCTTTTGAGACTCAATATTCTAGATTTTGGTGGTAATTGGGAGGATCATATCCTGCTTATAGAATATGCATATCATAATAGTTTTCAGTCAAGTATATGTACTGCTCTTTATGATGCCCTATATAGTAGGAAGTGCAAAACCCTATAAACTTTGATAGAGGTTGGGGATAGATATATGATAGAATTAGCTTTTGTGCAAGATACTTCGGTAAAGATTCATCTGATTATATAAAGGTTGAGAGCTGAATAGGATAGATAAAGTATTATGATCATAGACACAGGTTGGTAGAATTTAAGGTCGGTGATTTTATTTATATCAAAATCAACCCTATGAGAGGTGTTAATTGATTTGGGAGAATTAGCAAGATAAATCCAAGGTACATTGGGCTTTTCGAGGTGATCAAATAGATTGGTAGTTCTGCTTATAAGTTGTAGTTTTCTAATAGCATGTTAGATTTGCATAGTGTATTTCATATATCTTCTCTAAGAAATTGGGTATCCAATCCTAGAAAAAGGTTATATACTGATGATGTTAAGATTCATCAAAACCTACATTATAGGGAAGAGTTAGATAAGATTCAAGCATATGATGTGAGAAAATTAAGGAGTAAATAGATCCTAATGGCCAAGGTACAGTGGAAGAATATGACTAATAGAGAGGCTACTTAGGAGAAAGAATATGATATGTGATATCTATATCTAGAATTATTTTTATTTTGAAATATTGAGGATGACATTCTTTTGAGGCGGGGAGAGTTCTGAGACGTCCAGGATTAAAGTTCAATTCAGACCAGTTGACTTGATTGGAAAAAGTTAAATCTTTAAATTTTTGAGTGTGAACCCATTCGTATATCTTTGGGAGTATTTTTATGCACGAAAATGATTGTTTGTGTTTAATGAGTCCCAAGTATTTTCTATGAAATTTCATAAAATCTAAGAAATTTTTTAATTAGAGGGCCCTACCACTATGTGTCCAAGTGCCTCAGTGTTGTTACAGTACCAAGCACTAAATAGTGACATTATAGCCCTCGTGGCACTAAAATTTGAGTTTTGAACTATCACCACAATGCTCGGATTGAGCCCCATTGCACTAGGCTATTAATGACACTTTAAATTTAAAATATTTTTACTATTACTATCATTCAATGCATGTAGCTGGCCAAGGAGGAGAGAGAAAGATAGAGGTTTTGGAGTTAAAGAAGAGGGGTTTTGAGCCACTTTGAGCTATTTTTAGCCATCAGGCTAGTTGAAAAGTTGTTTGCCTCATGGTTGGTGTCATTTTAACTATCTCAATTTTCAATAATTCAATGTTTTAGGATTTTTTGATAAAATTTATATTTATATTTTTTAAAAAATGTAGATAAATTTGTATTTGTAGTGCTTTCACCACACAACTTTTTATAGGTTATAAAGATCACGATTACGAACCTTTTGAGTATTTTCTAGCAATTGTTTAATGGGTGTTTCTTGATTTGTATAGTTTTTATCGAATAAAAGATAATCCAGAATCTAAAAATAGTATAGTAGTATGATTAAAGTTTATAATGATGTTTTATATAATCTGGCAATTTGGCTATGTTTGGAAATTGTCTATTTTTGCTTAATCGCATTTCTGTTGCCTATCATTAAGGAATTTTAGTAATTTCTAAATTTAGTCCAATAATGCTTTAATTAATGAAATGCAATGAAAAGTGTGTGTAATGGTAAAGGACATGTGCGAGGATGAGATATTATGCAGGCACCAGTGGGTGATCGAGGTGGGAGTCTGTTGTGCCGGTGCTAGTGGACGACTAAGGCGGGATTCTATTATGCTGGATTAGTGGGCGACCAAGGTGGAATTCTGTTGTGCCAGGGCTTATGGGCTATTGAGCTGTGATTCTTTTAATGAAACTATAAAAATATATAAAATTTAGGTTGAGAGCCATTTTGATAAAATAAATATTTACTTATAATTCATTTGGTTTTAGTTTCAGCTTCTTCTTAAGTTTCACTTTCAATTTTTTGTACAACACTTATGTTTATTTTCAAGAACAATATTTTCAATTTTCTTTTAGTTTTAGTTGTTGAATTCTATTTTATGTTGTGATAGCATACTGACCTGTGTTAGCTCACTCCTCCTTTTACTTTCATTTTTAGACCAGGGGAAGGGTAAGGAGCGAACTGAGTAGTGTATATAGCAGGCGTCGATCTATACTGTAGGTATGCCCTATTTGGTTAGTTGAATTTACATGCTTGGATCTTATTTTATTATTTTTTCTTTAGCTAAGCATTATTATAGATAGACTTCAAATTGTATATATTTATGGATTATATATATAGAAAATCTTTTTTGAGATTCAGTAGTCTTCTGCTTTATATTGAATTTAGTAGTGGCTCTATATAGTGTATACATTGAAAGGTTTTATTTTAGTGCTTCTCCAATGGGATCTTGGGATTAGTCATTCCATAATTAGATGTGGTATGACCTGTGTGATATTGGGTCTGGTTGTGAGATGGGTTGTGGAATGGTTCATTACCGTATGAGGTGTTTGTTTTGGGGAGATGGGAGAAGACATGGCTTTGCAATTAGTTAGGCTGAATTTATGGAGAAGTAAAATAGCATAATGTGTTTGTTATAGAGAGTACGTGCAAGAGTGGAGGTTTTCTTGATGCTAAGGAAGAGAGATGGTGGACCAAAATCTTTGGGAGAGAAGTGGATATGAAGGACTTTAATGAGAGTGCATAAGATAGTGGGAATATTTCCTATTAATAGAATATCCTCGACATACTGGAGAAGAAATGCATAAGAATTATTGTCAGAGTCACTACAAAAAATAATGGCTATTACGACACCTTAAAGTGCCAGAATATGTATCTATTAGGGCACATGATGTATTGGGCCATCAAATAATGGTGTCACTTAGGTAGTCGTTGGCATATTGTTAAGGGCATCTTTATGTGCCCTAAAAACTAAACTTTCATGGCATATAATTTTGATGGCATTGTCTCCTTGATGACACATATAAGGTGTCCTAATAAACAAGCTTTTCTAACAACATCATATGGTGGAATTTGTGAATAAATAGGACAAATATTAGGTGTCATAATATGTTAACTTTCCTAACACATTTATTTGATCGAACATGTATAATAATAAGGCACATTTAAGTGGCCTTAAGATATATGATTTCCCAACACTTCAATTTAATGAAATACATTTAATAAAATGATAGTATTATGTGCCTCAATATATGCTTTACCCAATGTAAATTACCTTCAATTATCAAATAATTATGGTGACTCATAATATTTTAATTTCAAATAATTATCCCCAATAAAATTTCTAAAACTCTCACATATGAGAGCTTACATAAGATATATTTTTTTCAAATAAAAATTTACTTCATAAATAAAAAATTATACGAATTTTCCACCTTCCAAAAAAATGGGTACTTCAAGCTTCATATAGGTACATAATCAATCTATTACAATAAATATCATCACAAAACATTACAAAAAAAATCCAATAAAATAGCCCTTCATCACATGACTATAACAAAAAATCTCCGTTTTCTTTACACCTTACACTCATTTTGAGCAGATAAATGTATTTTACATTTGTTTCCATCAGTTTCTCTACAAGAAATCCCATCAAAACCTTGATTGGGACTAGAGAATTTAACGGATTTCTCATCTTTTGTGAATGAAAGCTTCATATTCAACTACTCCTTTAGCATAAGTTGCATTTTTTAGTCTTTTATTTTTGAATTATTGAAGGTGTTTTTCTATCCTTTGGCTGCAATAATACGTAGGTTAGGAAAATGATGATGTCATTCACTATTACTATTCTTTTAGAAGCCCAAATCTTAGCATGTTTCCCTGATTTTCTCAATTTTTTAATAAGGACAAATTGATCAACATTTCCTATAACAGTTATCTTCCTCTGCTCTATATCTATTGCTATAGTGTAATCCCCTTAGCTTTCTAACAAATAAATGGATAAAATAGAAGGAAAATGAGAAAATATAATCAATAATAAATCATAATTAGCTAAAAAATTATAAAGATAAATACCATCAATCTTTTATAGCAACCTCTTAACTTTTTTCTTATATCCTTCACATTGGATTTTCACTTTGAGTACACAATTTTGCAATCAGAACAAGCAGATAAATCCAAAAGAATGCTTCGATAAACTGATCATGTAAGTCTCAATTCTTCAAACATAAAAAAACAATATGTAAAGAAAAATTGAAACAAAAAGTTTAAAATTATAAAACTCACCCTAGAAGAAGAGATACCTTTGTCTTGAAGAAATTCAAGTCATCTACTTTATTGAGCTTATTCATGGCTGCAAGTCTATAACCTCCACAACAGAACAAGTTCTCAATTTAAAAAGAACAAAATCATCAGAAGAAACTTTAGGCCATGAAGAAAAGAAGAAGGAGACAGTATTTGGTTATGTGAGAGACAAAAAGTAGTGTTGGTGAGAACTGAGTGGACTAAAGAAGAAGAAGAAGAAGCAAGAACGAACAATTTAATAATGTTAGACATGTGATGAGGAAAAATAGAAGAATTTTTCCTTATTTTCTCTCTTTTTTCTTCTTAGCAATAGGCCATGGAGAAGCGGGATATGTTTAAGAAACTAGAAACAAATTCTAAATGTTAGAGCTATTCATTTTTTCACTATAATAGCACCGAAAGATGGATCGCCCTTGCAATAACTACAAAGGAACTCCACTGGTTATCTTTCAGTTTGTGAGGAACTATGCCAAGATTGTTAAGTGTCAAAGCCGAAAGAAGACCATTTTATGCTTAAGGGTGATGTAGAAATACTAAAATAATAATTCTATAGGTATAAAAAAATTATCTTTTGGGCTATTGGACGAGCAGCAATGATATAATTTTTTAATGATACAAATAATTTTTGGATACTATTGCATCCATTGTAAGTGCATTGATATGATCCAGATTGAATATATTCAGAGTTTGCAAAGGGAATGGAACTGTATTCAGCAAGAATTCATGAGGAGAAGCAATAGCCTGCATAAAAAAAAAATAGAATTCATAATTTGAAGAGATCCAATTGGTTTGTAATATGGATAATTTTCATAAGCAATCTTTTGCAAGAATTACAGCGATTGATTCGCATAAAAATAGCAAAAAAAAAAAATAATATAGTCATCATGTATCACTTAAAAAACTGCCATAAATAGAGATTATGGCCTATATCCTCATATAATAAATAAATAAAAATAAATATCTTGTTGCTCCATAAATAAAAAAAGTATACATGGAAAGTGACTACGATCGCATGAAACATCTTATCTAACTCTATGGTTTGTTCATTTCATCGTTATCTACCAATTCTCAGGATATGAACACAACCTAAGGATAGTCAAGAAAAAACAAAGCATCAGCAATAGAGGGTGGGGGGGGGAATTGACTACATTAGAATGAATAGCCAATTTTCTTTTATGTTAAGGAATTGCGAATAATTTTAAAGATCACACATCACACTCTCAACCAAAGTGGAAACAAAGAACTAATGCCTATAATACCGTATAAAAGTTTCAAGTAAATTACAGTCATTTGACATAGCTTTGTCAAGATCTACTCATAATTTCACAACATGAGCTTTAAAAAATAGAATCTTCATGATTTCATATAAGGAAGTTAGATATTTTATACTGGTTATATAAAGGATAGTGAAGTAGACAAAGCCAAAATTGCAAAGATGTTAAATCATAGCCTGCCTCTAGTACGATCTACTTTACTACACCTAGGATCAACTGTCCTTTACAATTCACACTTATAGAAGAACTACAAAGAGGTTATCATGCAAAATTAGGACTAATGATTTTGATGCTTATATAATAAGGGAGAAAATGAGATCTATGAAGTTATTATAAGAAAACATTGAGAGAAATATCAAATAAAACTTTATAGAATGCAATAACAATTTTTTTGATTTTTAGTGAGTGAAAACATTGCAATCATCCAAATACAAAAAAATATTATATTACCATCGAATTGTGTCATTTTGACCAACTAGCTAATGCGTCAAGGGTCCAATGTTGACAAAGGTATAACTTATAATTTTAAAACATTTGATAATTGATCTAGGTAATAAGTTTAAAATACATTTTAAAATTCAAAATAAATTTTAAAATGCAAACATTTGATAATTGATCTAGGAAATAAGTTTAAAATAAATTTTAAAATTCAAAATAAATTTTAAAATGAAAACTAAAATTTAAATTTAATGAACGAACCACCACAAATCCTAAGTTCCAAACAATTTTACTAAATTTATCACATTTAACATTTATTTCCAAATATAAATCAGGATTTAAAACCATCAGGATTTACATAATCTGTATTTACTCAAACCTACTAAATAATGAAAGCACTGAATATAAAAATCTCATAAAAGTAATAATTAAAGTTTGTGAGGTTTGTTAAACCCTAAAGAACTAGTCCTGAGGTTAACTAAGAGGGGGGAGGGGTGAATTGGTAATTTTAAAAATTCTTTAACAAAATAAAAAATTAAAAACCCCTTGATGCGGAAGCAGATCAGTTTCACAATAACAAAAATTTAAGAGATTTCAAACACTGAACAATTCATAGAAAAATGTGGAAATTAAATGCAAAAAAATAAATGAAAAAAACACCCCAGATTTATAGTTGTTCAGTCAACTTGACCTACATCCACTCCCCGGAAACCTCCTTTCCATGTATTGCACTAAAAGTAGTGTCTCTCCGTTTTCCCCCACTACAAGGTGGAGAAGCCCGATGAGGTAGAGTACCTTGAATCTTTTTACTCCCTCTTGGAGTAGGTAGAGAACCTAAAAATCCTTTTACTCCCTCCTAGAGTAGGAAGAGAACCTTGGAATCCTTTTTCTCCCTCCTGGAGTAAGCAGACAACCTTGGAATCCTTTTTCACCCTCCTGGTGAAGGTAAAGAACCTTGATCTGATGCTGATGAAAGCCTCCCCCAGAGCCACCAAGGAATCAAATAAGTAGCTTGAAGAAGACAGTGGAAACTTTTCTTGGAGCAACCTAAGTGAATCCCTCATAACTCCCCCTCACAAGGATTTCACTCTCTCATGCTCGCTCTCTCTCTCTCTCTCTCTCTCTCTCTCTCTCTCTCTCTCTCTCTCTCTCTCTCCCTCTCCCTCTTTTCTCTAAGCTCTTTCTCAGGTTAACTCAACAACAAAAGATTTGCCCAAGGACAAATGTAATAGCTTAAATAGTGGGCTTCAAAAAACCCTAAATTTCAAGAAATCCATCTTATGTTCATACAGTACGATACATACATTATACAGTATAATCAATGCAATTTAGAATCATCCAGAAAGTTTATGTAGATGAATTGTTCAATCTTTAAGCATATCATACAGTATGATCAATGGAAATTTCTTCTCTTTGTTTGGGATAATCCTTGGGATGGCCAACTTTGTACACTGTCTATCGTCCAGCACTTTAGACATCATACAATATAATCAATATAAAAATCTAAGATTTTATTCGGTATGATCACTGGGATGACCAAAATCCTACTCTATCAATCGTACTGTATGAGAAATATTATACAGAATGATCAATAATAATTATTATCTGAGATTTAATTACCTGGTATCACGGGGTTAATTAAGAAAGATTTTAATTAGGTCATACCATACGAACATGATCATACGTTATGATCAATATATAATTAGTATCTTCCTTAACCTCTGGCAATAATAGTTTTGACAGAGCTCAACAAATCATAAAGTACAAATTAAAATTATATTGTATAAGACAAATCATGCAGGACGATGACAAAATCATACAGTATGAAGTACTAAAAAACTAAACTCTGCCAAAACATTTTTTATCTCTCCCCTTATGTGTGTGCAAGATTACTCAGCATTGATATCCATCCAATTACATGATATGACTCAAGAAAGGAAAAAATATAGAATAAATTAAACATACAAACTATAACTCTAGTTTATCCAGTCTTGAACTGATCAGACCTGCAAGTGAATGGTGGATTGTAATCCTAAAACATTAGTACATATAGCACAAAACAAAATATCACAGAAAGAAGTGAAAACAGTAACATACACAATAATGTTTGTTATCATCAAAATCATAATGCTTGAACCAGGTTTGAAACAATCTCCCCCTTCTTGTTGATTACAAACATTATTATTTTTCAATTTTCAAAAAGTTACTTTACTCTAAACTCAATTAGATGAAAATAAATTTCAAGTAAAAGGAGTGTAAAAAGAAAAAATAATAACAATAACAAACAACGACAACAACAATAATATACAACAAAAGTTTACTCCCCCTTTTGACATCACAAAAAGAGGGAAAATAGTAGGAAGACAAAATAGAAAATAGAAACAGAAACAGAATTAGAAACAGAACTAGAAGGAAAATAGATTCAAAAGAACTTAACAAATCATGGTATTTTAGAATGTAATAAACTTAGTCTATAAATAGAAAAGGTTTAATAAATAAGACAAGTGTTGACTTTATTACAACCAAAGTATTTTGATTCTAGAGTTTGTACACCTAGCTTAGAATCTTCACAAGGCTAAAGTCTGTTGTTTAAAACAAAATATAACTCAAAAATTATAATTAGATAGGGAAACTTAAACTTTTCAGGCTGCTAGCATGAAATATATCAAATAGAATATTACTATAAAAGTGGTGAATGAAGAACCAAGATTTTCCAAAATCAAGTATAAAACATAATTATGAATACAAAGGGATTTTCTAAGATATAATGATTTATAGAAAGAAAATCTAATTTAAGTTGGGCTCATTTTGTGACTCTTTTATTGCTTTTGGCGTACATTATGCATCTTTTAATTTTTGATACACTTTATGCATGTTGAAATTATTTGGCAGACATTGCGCATCTTTTCATTTTGGGCTCATTTTGTGCCTCTTTTGATTTTTGCAAATAACTTCCTTTCTAAATCTTTAAGAATCTCAGTTATAAGATTATCTTTTAAATAAAAGAGAATAGGAACTCACTCTCTTATATATGGAGGAAAAATCTACAAAGCAAACCTAAGTGTTCTAATAGGAATAAACAACTTGATGTAGAAAAATAATTAAATTCTTTCATCAATTTTCAGAATACATCCATGATATAAAAATATGTAATAGAGTGAATAAATTTTTAGTTCAAACATCTTAAGTGCAATTCAATTTAGACATTTAAGTATACACAAGGATTTATCAAGCAAAGGACATAAGAAGGGATATGTAAAGTTATGAATTTTTATCCTGTTAGTTCAAAAAATTTCAGTAATTACCTATTTAAACTTTTAAGTAAGAATAGAAGTATGTTACACAAATAGAAAAGAGCATTGTTCAGTTCAAGTTTAGTCATACAGTATGATCTAAGTCATACATTATGATTTTATTTATACAGTATGAGTTCATTCAAACAGTACGAGTTCATTCGTACAGTACGGGTTCATTCGTATAGTACTATTTCATTCATACAGTATGAGTTCACTCATACAGTATGATAAATAGAAATACATTTTCCTTTGACTACTAATTTCTCAAGTAAGGAGCACATAAAAGAGATCTAAGAGCACATAACCAGCTAGAAAGAAAAATGAACTACCATTTGAAAATAATTTTTTTTTTGCATACAAAGAAAGAAAAATAATACAAAAATGACTGAAAGGAAATTCCATTACAAAGCAAAATAAAAATAAGCAAGCATAGATTTAAAAGGAAATAATACAATCACAAAAAAAACTAAAATTAAACTAGTATAGTGGTTGATCTTGATCGTAAGGTGGAGGTGGAGGTGGTTGGAAGAACTAGCTAAAACTATCATACTACTATTGGATGGTGGTGAACTAATGTTAAATATTTCCACATTGCTCCCTGAGCCAACCTATATCATTATCATGTTGGATTTGCAGTTGATCCAGGTGAGTCTCTAGTCTATCAAATTGTTGAATCAACTACTAATAAGGGAGTGGTGAGGAGCAGGTGTAGGTGCAGGTGCAGGTTCAGCTGCAAGGGTAGCTTCTCCATCTTCATCAAAGAGAGGATCTTCAGTCTCTTGATCCCTATGATGGAGTATCCGGAAGGATGCATCTGAAAAGAAGATTAGAGTTTGATCAGGAGCAACAGGAGATGTGATGTTGTATTTTATATCCAAGATATATCCAATCACACGTCCTAGAGCAATGTTTTTCTTTCTCCTAGTAGGTGGAAGTCAAATTGAGGTGAGGTTTTGGATGTAATCAATCAGCATTTGAGCTTCATCTATTTGGGTGTTTGACATAATGAAGTAGGTGACAACTGATAGTAGGATAGTCATATTTATCCGATCTCTAGCTTTAGGGATAATAGATGTTCTCAGAATGTGTTGAATAACCCTAGCATTTTGATTTAAGGTGGAGACTAAGGGTTGGTGATAGTTGAGGGAAGCATTTCTTAGTAGAAGGTTCACAACACTCTAGTTAAAATTGGATCTGAAGGACATGGCAAGGGGTCTATTTCCCTGGGTGTTTAGCTGAAGGTGAACTCCTATGTCCTCTTTGGTGATTTCTACATTCTAGTAGCATACACAGGAAGACATTATGATAGCATCCCCAGTAATCCTAAGGTTTATGAGAAATTCATAAAGGATTTAAGAATGGAAGGAATAGGCCAATGTTAGAAGAAATTGACGTGCAGTAGAATTAAAGAGGTTCATTACAGGGAAGCTAAGAGCCTGTTGATTAAGAAGCCTGGAAGGTGTGATCTTGGCTTTTTTGTATTTTCTATAGGTAGATTCATCAGAAGCTATCAGAAAACCCTCATCTGTAGGGTTCTTAGAGGACGAAGTACCCTGGGTTTTTTTATTGCATTTTCCACCTCCAGCCATTACAAAGATTGGAATGCAATAAGGGAGGATTTGAAGGGTAGTGTGAAAAATTTGAATGAGCTTGGTTGTTTAAATAAATTTTTAGTGGGTCAGACCATATGATTGTTTGATCATATGGGATGATCGAGTGCAATCAATTCGGCCGAACAATCAGCCAAACAAATTTATCTGATCGTATTGTATGATCATACTTCATATGGGATGATTAGAGACTGGGTAATTATCCTGAGGTGTAACGCTGTACAACTTTTGACCAAAAGGTCATACCGTACGAACATGTGTTCATACCATACGATTAATAATAAATGTCGTACCAACCAAAATCAATTGTCTGGATTGCCACATATATCATATAGTATGAATGTCATTCATACAATATGATTGTTAATAATTGATACAATCTAGGCCATTCATTGAGCCAGTGGTTAAGATGAAGGCATTGTTGTGTTGATAGTATAGTATGAAAGTGCTTCGTATGGTATAATTTTAGATGAAAATTTTATTTTTAGGAAAAGATAGTGAGGTTCAGTGATGTGGTTTGTGACATAATCAGGATCTAATCATGAAGCACGATAGTTAAAAAAAATAAATCCGACAACACGAAAATGAAAAAATCAAAAGATAAAAATAAAACAAATCAAATAAAAAAATAAACTCACAAAACAAAAAAATATAAGACAAGAAAAATAGAAAGCATAGCAAAAACACAAAAAAAAAAAAAATAGAATCAAAATTGAAAGTGTCAATTTTAAGCATGAATATTGATCACAACTAATCTTGTTCTTAAGGTGGTAAAGGTTTCAAAATCCAGTTATTTTGTAAAGATATAAAAAAGTTAATTTTCAGTTGCTACATGGTGTAGCTCTATGTCGCCTTTGGTTATATGGTCCCTAATGAAATGGTGTCTTAGGTCAATGTGTTTGGTCCTAGAGTGTTGGATTGGATTCTTTGAAATGTAGATGGCACTAGTGTTATCACGTAGGATTGAAGTTGTGCCTATAGGTAATCCTAAATCTAGAATTTGTGTATTTAAACAAAGGACTTGGGCCATATAACTTCCTAAGGCTATGTATTCAGCTTCAATAGTGGACAGTGCAACTAAGTTCTATTTTTTATTTGACCAGGAGACTAAGGATTGCCTTATGAATTAACATGTCCCAGAAGTACTTATTTTATCAATTCTATTTCTTGCAAAATCTGAATCAAAATATCGTATGATTTCAAATGAAGTGCTATGCCTAGGATACCATATTCCTAGGTTTTGGGTTCCTAAGAGTTTTCACAATGAACACTTTACGTCCAAAGACATGAAGGTGAGAAAGGTTAGGTGCCCTTCCATTAAGGATTTCATAGGGTATCTTCTTCAGCTTGGATCTAACATTAACCTTATTCAGGGCATAATAAGATGTATTCACCGCTTCTGCCCATAAGTATTTAGGAAGTGGGTATTCTACTAACATGGATCATGTGGCTTCTATCAGGGTCTTGTTCTTCCTTTCAACTATCCTGTTCTGCTGAGGGTTCCTAAAGGCTAAAAAATTATGATCGAGACCTTTCACCTTATAGTAATATTCAAAATTTTCATTTTCAAATTCTCTATAGTGGTCAATATAAATGATTAAGATTTCATAACATAGTTTCCTATGAATCTAAGTGGAAAAAGATTTAAACTTCTCGAATGATTCACTTTTATGAGATAAGAATCTAACCCAAGTAAACATCGGATAATCATCAACAATCATATACCCAAAGACTTTCCCTCCTAGTCTTGTAGTACTAACAGGTCCAAATGGATCCATGAGAAGGACTTCAAAGGGTTTGCTAGTGGTAATGTCCTTGATTAAGAGGAAGGAGGATTTGATTTGTTTCTCTAATTAATAGGCATCACACAGGAAGTCCTTAGTGAACTCTAGTTTGGGAATACCTCTCACTAAGTCCTTTTCAGTGATTTTTCAATGGCTTTTCATACTTGCATGACACACTCTTCTATGTCATAACTAGGACTCATCAGCAATAATTTTTAAGCAAAAAGAAGTATCAGATTTAAAACAATTTAGATCAAGCATGTAGATATTATTGATTCTCCTACCTTGTATAATAGTTTTGCCATCTAAGCTTATAATGTATCAGGTTGACAGAAATTTTATGCTGAAGCCTTTATCACATAGCTGGTTGATGCTGAGCAGATTATGTTTCAAGCTATCTAGAAGTAAAATATTTTTAATGATGAAATTTTTTGAAATGCTAATTATACTTAAGCCCGCCACTATCCTGGTTGTGTTATCTCTAAGTGTTACCTTGCCTCCTACCCTGGCCTCCAACAAAATGAATTAATTTATATCACCAATCATGTGCCTTGAATATCCACTGTCTAGGTACCATAGACTCTCATGAGGCCATTTGTGAGAGCACTCGTACAAAATTATCAGATGTCAGATTTGGGAATCAAAATAATTTTGGGTTCCACCTTATGGAATATAGAATGAAATGCTTGCATACCATGCTATGAATTGTGCAATTTTGGTCTCCACAATAAATGTGTTTGATGGTGAATAGTGCAAGTATTGGAGATATGTCCTAAGATGCACAAGAAAAATATCTAACACTAGGAAAAGGGTTAACTAATCTATGTGGGTGATGGTGCCTCTTCCTAGGTTTGAATGCATGGTATATTGATGGTTTATAAAATTCTATAAGTGAAGGTGGTGTTTTATTTTCTATAAAAGCAGTTAACTTTTCTTGCAAAATTCTTTTTTCATTTTCAAGAATTGAATTATCAATTTTTAATGCATGCTCGCTACTGTCAAATTGAGATACAAGAGTTCCTAATTCCCTAAATGCTTTTTTTAATTCAACATGCAATGATTTCAATGACTCATGTTCAACAGGTAGTTCAAAATGCTTCTTATTTAAAATATCAAATTCATCTAATAAAGTCATATGATTGTTATCCAGATTGGAGTGATCTTTCCTTAAGCATTCGTGCTCTTTCTATAGAATTAAAAAATTAGATTTGAGGCTTGCATATGACTTTTTAATCTTCCTATATGATGAATGAATTTTTTCAAAAATTTTAAATAGTTGATTATAAGTAAGCTCACATACCTCCTTTTGATCAGAATGATCAAGAAGATCATATGCCATTAAGTACAGGTTAGTTACCTCCTCTTCTACTTCAGTTTCAGAAGAGTCTGATCTAGAGTCTGCTTAGAAAGAATTTTGAATCCTTTATTTGACCTTCTTGAATTTCAATTTTTCTTCACTCTTCTCCTTGCTTGGGTGGGCTTTAAGAGTTGGGCAATCAAACTTTAGGTCCCTGGCTTTCTGCATTCAAAATATATAATGTAAAAAGAAACTTTAGAATTCTTACCAGTCTACCCTTTATTCTATTTCTAATGATGCTTTTACATTCTCTTTAGAAAGATTTTAAATTGCCTAGTCATTAAAGCAATGTCACCATCATCTTGTCCAGAAGAGTTACTATCAAAATCAATAGCCTTTAAGGCTACAGTCTTCTCTTTCTTCTTTTCACCTGCATCAAGCTTCCTTTGACTCACTCTTTGCTCATATGGAATGAGCAACCTAAGTGAGTTATCAGTGGAATAAACATTTAGATCTTTAGATTTAGTAATGGCAGTGATTTTTGCATCATAGGAAGTTGGTAAACATTTCAAAATTTTGTTAACTTTTTCATAGTTTGTAAGCTCTCTTCCTAAGGCATGCAGGGAAGTAACAATCTGAGTAAACCTAGTATACATTTTAGAAATAGATTCACTAGATTTCATGCAAAAAGGTTCATAATAATGAAGCAGAATGTTCATCCTATATTATTTTACTTCATTTATTCCCTAATATGTTATGCATAGTTTGTACCAAATTTATTTTCCAGTTGAACAAGTAGAGACACGCATGTAATCCTTAGATTTAAAGCATAGAAATAATAGTTTAAAAATTTAACATTCAGTTGGGTTAAATCTCTATCTTCTATGCTCCATTCAAAAAAAAAAGAAGTTCAATTTTAATGCCATTCACTAATCTAAAGGGTGGAGAATATCCTTTTTTAACTAACATCCACATGCCATAATAAATTTATTATAAGAAAGTGGATATGCAAATTTTCTAAAAATCAAAAGGTATATTATCAAATAAAGGTGGTCGAGTGATTGAATATCTTTACGTAGTATTTCGATTATCAAAATTAGCCATGTATCTTTTTTTAAAAAATTTTTAAGACATTATTTATGAACCCTACTCTAATACCACTTAAAAGCTTTTGAGGGTTGTTATACCCTGAAGAACTAGCCCTCAGGCTAACCAAGAGCGCGGGGGGGGGGGGGGGGGGGGTGAATTGGTTGTTTTAAAAATTCTTTAACAAATTAAAAAATCAAAAACGCCTTGATGCAGAAGTTGATTAGTTTCATAGTAACAAGAATTTCAATGATTTCAAACACTAAATAATTCACAAAAAATGTAGAAATTTAATGCAGAAAATAAAAAGAAAGAACACACCAAATATATAGTGGTTTGGTCAACTTGACCTACTTCCACTCCCTAGAAACCTCCTCTCAAGGTATTTCACTAACAATAGTGTCTATCCTTTTGCCCCAACACCAAGGTAGAGAAGCCCTTATAAAATCTTTCCACTGACCCAGTGAGGCAGAGTACCTTGACTCTTTTTACTCCCTCCTCGAGCAGGTAGAGAACCTAGAAATTCTTTTACTCTCTCCTGGAGTAGGTAGAGAACCATGGAATCCTTTACTCCCTCCTATAGTAGGCAGAGAACCTTGAAATCCTTTTTTACCCTCCTGGTGAAGGTAGAGAACCTAGATCAGATGCTGATGAAAGTCTCCCCAGAGCCACAAAGGAACTAGACAAGCAGCCTGAAGAAGATGGTTGAAACCTTACTCAGAGCAACCTTTGTGAATCTCTCTTAACTCCCCCTCACAAGGATTTCTCTCTCTCAAGCTCTCTCTCTTCCTTCTCTAAGATCTCTCTAAGGTCAACTCAGCAGCAAAAGATTTGCCCAAGGAGAAATATAATTACTTAAATAGTGGGCCTTAAAAAAACCCCTAAATTTCAAGAAATCTATCTTCTGTTTACATAGTACGATGCACAAATCATATGGTACGATCAGTGCGATTTAAAATCATCCAGTAAGTTCATGCAGATGAACTATTCAATCTATAAGCATATCGTACAGTATGATAAAATATTATACTGTACGATAAGTGGAAATTTCTTCTTTTTTTTTTGGACGATCATTGGGATGGTAAACTTTGTACACTATCGATCATCTAGCGCTTAGGACATCATACAGTATAATCAATACAAAATTTGAAGATTTAATTTGGCATGATCTCTGGGATGACCAAAGTCATACTCTGTCAATCATATTGTATGAGATATATCATACGATATGATCAACGACAATTATTTTCTGAGATTTGATTGCCTAATATCACGTTGTTAATTAAGAAATATTTTAATTAGGTCGTACCATATGAGCATGATCGTACAGTACAATAAACACATAATTAGTATCTTCCTTAATCTCTGTCGACTATGGTTTTGATAGAGCTCAATAGATCATATAGTATGAATTAAAATTGTACTACAACAACAACAACAACAACAAGCCTTTGTCCCACTACGTGGGGTCGGCAACATGAATCCTTTTTCTCTATTGTGTCCGGTTCAAAGTCAAATTCTCAGGATGATGACAAAATTGTTCTGTATGAAGTACCAAAAAAATAAACTCTCCCAAAAAACATTTTTGCTCTATCCCCTGTGTGTGTGCAAGGTTACTTAGCAATGATTTCCACCCAGTTACTTGATTCGACTTAAGAAAGGAAACAATATAGAATAAATTGAAATACATACTGTAACCCTAGTCTACTTAGTCTTGAGCTGATCAGAATTGCAAGTTAACAGAGGACACACAAAATAAAATATCATAGAAAAAAGAGAAAGCAATAACAGACAGAATAATATTTGTTATCATCAAAATCATAGTGCTTGTACCAGGTTTGCAACAATAATACTAGAAGTTGGCCAAGAAGAAAGTTACCTTCACTTGAAGTGATCACTAGATAAGAAGATGTGAATCCTGGAGCTTATTGAGCACCACAGTAGTCGTTACATTCTCAAATTCTTAATGTTAAGCATATGCTATGGCTATTTATTATGATGGCTGATGCACTGAAATAAAACAAGTAGATTGAAGATGGATATAAATACATTCAAATGGACATTTCTAAGGTGTGTTATAACAATCCTTTTGATAAGAGTTTTGTTATACCATAAATTTGATATACATGAAAAATGCTAAATTTATAACTTTTGATGAAAAATATTCTACCATCCATGCCTGGCGATATCAAGCTCCCAACTCTATGCCATTTTTCGCATCTTATAGTGAGGAAATGCTTATGCTCATCCTTTGTAACATACAAAATGAGCTATGAATATGTTATTTGGATCTAACAAAGAAATTTGTGCAAGTGGAAGAGGCTTGGGAGCATAAGCTGTAATGAATGCATTATTAGTCGCTCAATTCTCTTTCATAATGGTTTTCTTCATTATCAAATTTTAAGCGAAATGGTAGATATGGTTAGCAAACATGGAACCTCCCACTTGTAATACCTTTGCTGAAATTGTTCACAATAACAACAACACCTTATAGAAAACTAGAATATGGGGTATAATTAACATAATAACCTCATACACCAAGTCCATAAACTAGATTATTGACTAATATGATAGATTATTGGTAGTAATTATTCCCAGCATGCTGAAAAATTAATGCTAGCCATCTTCAAACTAGCTAGCCTTGTATAACTTCCACCCCAACAAAAGAATAAGCTTCCACGTTATAAATTAAAAGTCTCATATGTAGAATTTTTAGTTTCAAGGTTCAATAAATATAAAACATGGTTTGATAAATTCCACCTTTGAGCAATGTTGTGCTTATGTGCCGAGCAACAAAGATCTAGAAAATTGAACATCAAATAGGGCTAATTTCTAAAGCTTTATCACATAACAAAATCAGCCGCTGTATAAAAAAATGTAGCAGCTAAAACTCATAAACCTCCTTAGACAAGGCTGTAATGATTTAGGTGTCATTTTGTTGCTTCATAGGAACAAAGTCTGATATTTGTACATACAAACTATTGTCGTGCATTTGACTAATTAATTCATAGATTGGCTCCTCAGTTTCATGTTTGCTGGGCATTGTAGGTTATGTGGCTACTTTGGTGGGCATTCTTTGATTCTCACTTATACCAATATAATAAAAATTAGCATAAAGTAGAATGCAACATTCTTTTAGTACATTAACATCATCAATGAATAAATCAAGTTAAGGGAATCACATAAAGAAGCACACCATTTTTTGTTTGTTGATATCCTTTCTGAAGCATAATTCCACACCCTCTATGCATTTGATCCAACAGTACTTACATCTTATGGAGTGTTTTAAAGGCTTTCTCTAGACTCCAGGTAACTAACATAATAGTTTTATTTAGAATCTAGCTTTGAAGTAACTACGTCATAGTTTTTGTTCAGAATACATGTTAGTACCAGGCGTGTATAGTAGTTACCTATATGAAAGATAAATGATTTTAAGTGGAAACCAACATAAATTTAGATAGCCAATAAACCACTACATGAACATAGACTCCCCTCTCTCCTACCATAGACAATCCCAAAGCTAAATGATGACGAGTTCATCATCCTTTCACAAGCTTCTCAGTTGTGCTTAAATGCACAGCCATTAGAGTTCTCAACTTTGATCTTCCTCGAAATTCCTCTCACAACTTTCTCATTAACTAGTGAAAGAGGGAAAACCTACACACTAACCCTACAAAGGGAGCTATGGTTATCATATAAAATCCTCTTTTTATAATTTCTGTCATAAATATGGTTACAATTTGTGGTGATGATATATATTTCAAAACAAGTGCTCGTTTTGACATCTCCAGTCACATTTGTGACTAGGAATTAGGCCTTCTCAGTTGAGAAATTGCATATATAGTATTCCAAAAAATATCAAACATACAAATGAGAAAACATCATAGAAGATTAGCATAAAGTCCAATATTCATGTAGTGGAAAGAAAATAACATAAAAAATAACCATTACGAACAACCTGAATTAATTTTTTGCCAATATATTCTAATAAAGGTTCTTATTTCTTATCATAATACTATATAACAAAAAAAACAAAAGAAGAAATCTAATGAAGAAAGAGTAATCATAAAATAGAATTTGGTTAACATATAAAAAAAAATTTATAGTATATGTAAGA
Organism: Dendrobium chrysotoxum; assembly: GCA_019925795.1. Taxonomy (NCBI): domain Eukaryota; kingdom Viridiplantae; phylum Streptophyta; class Magnoliopsida; order Asparagales; family Orchidaceae; genus Dendrobium; species Dendrobium chrysotoxum. The sequence continues at coordinate 55,905,973 of CM034308.1, read as the reverse complement.
TTGTTCAAATCCAAGTAGACTCTTCGGAAATTTATAATTCTTATTTTATATCAATCTTCTTCATGAACAACATAAATTAAATTAATTACACAAATATAAGTAATTTAATTATTTAATAAAAATTTAAAAATAAAAAATTACTTACTAAAGCTTGAGGCCATGCAACATAAGTTCTAATTACTTGTCCAATAATTTTTAAAGCAGTGTACGGTTTCTTTAATTATTCTTCTCAATTCACAAGAATGTTTATATTCTTTGAACACCAATTTGCACCTAATGGATAGTTATCGATCCTATGTGTAGGATCCATATTTTTAATATATCCAATTGCCACTATTTTAGTACAATCAAGAACACTTTGACTGCAACTTTAGTTCTAACTTATATATATAACCAAATGACTTTTGCTGCAACCTTCTTATTTTTTTTAGTTCATATATCTTTTGAAGTGTTATCTTCTGCAATCCATCTTGACTCTTTAAAAATATCTCATTCACTGTTTAATTATAAAAAGAGGTTTTACCATGGAAAACTTAAATCTAGATGGATTGACCCTTACACTTTTATTAGAATTTATCTGAATAGGTCTATAAAGATTTATACATTCCTTTTTGAATTGAAGATGAATAATTAAGGTTAAAGAATAGATATGGGTAGATTAAAATTAAAATCATAATGTAAATCAAATTTGAAATAGTAAAGCTATTAAATCCTTACAATAATATCATTAAGATTGTAAAAGGACGATATACAAAATTGATATTCAAAATCACTATATACTCACAAAAAAAATGAACCTTAAAAAGTTTTAAAAGAAAAAAAAGAAAAAGAAAATGAGTACATTAAAAAATTAGTATCAGTTAAAAGCTTAGAATCTAACTGCAACCTTTTACTAAAATTTATAGAGGACAAGATGGAAAAATGAATACAAATAATGGTGAACTAATGAAAATTCTATTTTAATTACAAACACAACTAAATCTTTAATCTAAATTATTTAATTAAAAATTTAATAGCTAATGATTATCTTTATAACAAGTAACTTTCAATTAAGCAATGATAAGAATGATTAATCAGGATTATTATTAGTATTTTTCAAACTAGAATTATAATTTAGTTTATTTTCACTACTTCTAAATTGTGATTTATTATCATGCATTTTATTAATTTTAAATTATCAATTTTTACTTTGGTTATTTAATTAACTAGAATTATAAAACTTTTATTTTCTTAAGGATAAATAAGAGTTTAAGCTAAGAAAAAATTGATAAGTGTAAATTATATTATATTTTTATATATGTTTTTATCAGTTTAAAATGACAAATGAAGGTGGTAAGACTATATTATATTTTTCTTTAGCTTATGTTTTTTTAATTGCTAATACCTTATTTAAGAAAAAAGATGAGCATCTCATCACTTACAAAAATGGATATAGTACAACTCTGATTATTTTCTTATAAGAAAATTAAATCGTTTAGATTGCAAAGATTTTAAAGTTATTTCGATGAAAATTTATGTACCCAACATTAATTATTAGTTTTGACTTTAAGATAAAGGGGAAAAAAATAAAAAATAAAGTAAAATGACATTCTAGGATTAGATGGGGGCATTTAAAGAATATTAACAAAAATATTTTTGAGAGTAAAATTTTAGATCTTAAGATTTTGTTTGTGTATAAGGATGCTAATGTTATGTGGGAAAAAGTGGCTAGTGATATTAAGAATATTGCAAAGATGTGCTTGGAGTATCAAAAGGAAAAGCTCCTAATAGTAAAAATAGTTGGTGGTGGAATCTAAATGTGCAAGAAAAGATAAAAGATAAGAAGATTTATTATAAAAATAAGTTTAATTGTAAAAATTTTGATAATTGGGAAATATATAAATAGGCATGTAAGGAATCTAAGAAAGCAATATGCGATGCAAAGATCTTAGCTTTTAATGATTTATATAATAAAATAGATACTAAAGAGGGAGAAAGATATATGTAAAAGTTAGCCGAACAAAGAGATAGGAGTAGTAAGGATTTAGTTCAAGTGAAGTTTATTAAGGATGAAGATCAAAAACTTCTTTTCTTAGAAAATGATATTCAACAAAGGTGGATGAGATATTTTGCTAAACTTTTTAATGAAGAATGTGAAAATACGATTGACTTTAGTGAACTTAGCACTCTAAATGAAAATAAAGATTTCTATTTTTATCGGCATATTAGTAAAATGGAACTTAGAGAGGTTTTAAAGAAAATGAAGGGAGGAAAAGCTGTTGGATCTGATGATATTCCAATAGAGTTGTGGAAATGCTTAGGAGATGAAGGAATTTCTTGGCTTACTAAAATTTTTAATACTATTTTGAAGACTAAAAAGATGTCAGATGAGTGGAGAATGAGTGTGTTAATTCCTATTTTTAAGAATAAAGGTGATGCACAAGATTGTACAAATTATAGAGGAATTAAGTTAATGTGTCATACTTTAAATCTATGGGAGTGAGTTATGGAGCGTAGGTTACGGCGTGATACTAATGCTTCTCAAAATCAATTTGGATTCATGTTGGGTAGGTCAACTATGAAAGCCATACATTTATTGAGAGGTTTGATGGAGAAATATAGAGAGAATAAGGAGGATCTACATATGATATTTATTGATTTAGGAAAGCATATGATAAAGTTTCAAGAGAAGTGCTATGGAGAGTCCTTGAAAAGAAATGAGTTAATAACTCTTATATTCAAGTCATTAAAGATATGTATGCAGGAGCTATTACTTTTGTTCAACACAAGGTGGTTTGACCAAGCATTTTCCTATTTCAATTGGATTACATCAAGGATCATCCTTAAGCCCATATATTTTTGCTTTAGTCATGGATGTTATCACTAGGCATTTGCAGGAGGATGTTCCTTGGTGTATGCTATTTGATGATGATATTCTTCGTGTTGATAAGACTAGAGAGGGAGTTGAAGGTAAACTTTAATTATGGAGGTCAATCCTAAAGTCTAGAGGTTTTCTATTGAGTAGATCTAAAACAAAATATATGGAGTGTAATTTTAGTAGTAATAGACCTAGTGAGGGGATTGTAACTTTGAATGATTAAGTCATTAATAAGAGTCCACATTTTAGATATCTTGGATCTATTGTTCAGAGTGATGGTGAAATAGATGGGGATATTATTAGCAAAATTCAAGTTGGATGGCTGAAGTGGAGGAATGCATTGGGCTTGTTATGTGATCGAAACGTCCCCCTCAAACTTAAGGGAAAATTCTATAAGATGGTGGTGAGACCGGCACTGCTTTATGGTGTCAAATGTTGACCATTAAATAAGAAGTATAATATTGAGTTAAGTGTTGTAAAGATGAGGATGCTCAGGTGGATGAGTGGCTTTACCCTTAGAGATAGGATACGAAATGAGCATATAAGTGAAAAGGTTGGAGTAGCTCCAGTGGAAGATAAGATTATAGAGAGTCCCCTTAGATGGTCTGGGCATATAAAATGGCTACCTTCTGATGACCCGTTTCGAAAAGTAGAGGTATTAAATTTGACTTATGTTAAGAATGGTAGAGGTAGACCTAAAAAGACTTGGTTAGAAAATATTATAAAGGATTTTTCTTTATTAGATTTAAATAAGAATTTAACTTTTAACAGAACATAATGGAGAAAAAGGATTCATGTAGTTGACCCCACATAGTGGGACAAAGGCTTGATGTTGTTGTTGTTGTATCAATATAAATGTGTTATTTTACTATTTGTGTGCAGGAAAAACTTTAAAATGCTACAAAATCTAAATTAGAGTATATTGCTACGGTGTCCAATAATTCTATACCATAGTGCCATCTTCCACACCACTGAGGCGCAACATTTAGACATGGCAGTGCCCTATTCACTGTCTTCAAGTGCCGCGATGTCAAAGTGGTCATCTTGGTAATGTTGTGTCCTCTTATTTTAAGCACTGTGCTGGCATAATCTATCATGCCTTGGCACCAAATCTACTATCAAGCACTGCAATATTACAAAACCATCAGTCCCACAGTGTAGTAATTATAATTCCCAAACAACACTATCTGCTAGTGAAGCGATGCGACTGTTCACTAAGTAACTATTCCACATCAGCAAGCACCATGGTAGTGTAGAAGTTCTAGCCTGAAGTGTTAATTCATTTCAAGTTCACCGTGGCACCACTTTTTCAAGTGCCTCAGTGCAAGTAGCTATTTTTTTGTTATCCTATAAAAAGTAGTGATGTTATGTTTGTAAGAGAGTATAGTTACATGTCTTATTTTAATACTTTTTAGAGTACTTCTTTAGATCTCTCTTAAGGTGAATTTTAAGGGAGATTAGAGAGGTGCTAGATAGAATCTTTAGATAGTTTAGTCAATATTTATTTGAGGAATTGTGTATGTTAAGGTAGAAGTTTAAAGGAGATACATAGATTCTTCCTGGTAATATCACTCTCTTATATTTTTATTCTTCTATGATTTAAATAAAATGAGTTTATTTTTCTTTTGTTCCAAGTATTGCTAATTTTTTTATTTTAGATTGATGATGTAGAGAACATATTAAGTATTAATGAAGATTCTTATACTATAAAGTTAAATGACATTTTAAATATTTTCTCGCTTTTTATTTAATGCATATAGTGGCCATATATAGTTAAAAACTAATGTTATGTATAACTTCAATAGAGGAATTCAAGAATAATTAGGAATATTGAATTAGTATTCTTGCATACCCAGACATTGGATGTAAAATATATTAGGCTTTTAAGGAGATGATATAACTAGAGGAGGCCAACATATATCCTTTTCACCCCTATAAGCTTGGTAGAGCTTTAGGGATGCATATGCTCTACATAACATTTGTAAGTAAGAGTTTCATTAGTAAAGAAATGTAATTTATATTCCTCAATCCAAAAAATATTTTTTAAATATTATATAATTATTTTTACAATTTTTATTTAGAGACTGAATTTCCACAACAAACATTTTTATTCTAATAGGATAATTTTATAATTAAAGTAAGTAGTAGTAATTGATAGCAAGAGAACATACTTTCTGTTGGGTTTGACACTCTACGCTATCACTTTATATTCCCAGAAGGTTTAGGTCTTATAATCTGAACATGCCTCAGAACCTAAATCTATATTGGGCACTAAAAATTAGTAGCACGAACCTAGCTGATGCAGAGCAAATCTGGACCTACCCTTGCAAGAATTGGGGAGCCAGCTAACCACCTAGGCACTTTAAAACTATGAATCTGATCTATTATGCAAGAGTGGTAGGGATGTTTAATTAAGTTTGAGGAAATGGGACCAATATCTAGAGAAGCTCTTAATTATCCCCTTAACGAGTATAGGTAATATGAACCTTAAAATAAATTATAATTAATTTTTAGACTCATTTAAATTTATTTATAATGCGATGCATGCTAGTTGACTTAATGAATGCTTAAATCAAATATGAAGCATTAAAAAAAAAGGCTTAAAATAGTTTTTTCCCTAAAGATGGCATAACATCCCCTTCACAGAACTACACATTAATAGGTTAGGTGGTCTACCAGAACTCACAGGTGGGGAGGTTCCTAACAAGGATGAGAATGAATAATATGAATGCTTGAGACCCTCGAAGATTTGAGCTTAGTTCTTAAATTCATTAGAGTTTTAATGTGAGCTTAAAAATTTTAAATTTTATTAAAGTAAAAAACATTTTTAATGTGCCCTCACGAGCCTCCGATTGAATTCCAGGCTAAAATAAAATATGACTTGCAATTGCCAAAAAACTAAGAAAAGTAGGTAATCCTAATAATAATTAGAATAAATAATCAATCAAGTCAAATTAATTATAAAAATTCAATAATCCATGTGACAAGTGACACTTAATATTACAACCCAAAAATTATGGAGTAAAGTGGCCGGGTACCAGTGACAACAACCTAGATTATACTTCTAAGACTTAAGTGACTTTGAGAATGAGATTCTTTTTGGTCATCACTTCTTTGTTCTTCTGTAAACTTTTTGGATCTATCGAGTTCAGATATCAAAATGAAAAGAAACTCCCCCTCAAAAGGGGTATTCTATTTTCCCTTTGGATATTTGAAAACTATCCTAATTTAGTTTTCCAAATGGAGGAGAACTCTCCCATAAGGGATGTTCTCTCTTCTTTAGAATCTCAGTAGGATATATATATCTCATCTCAAATATCACATTAAAATTATAATTCAATTGAAATTAAATTACATTGAATAAAATTAAAAATCTTGACTTAAACCATCTATAGAGTTATCCTAGGTAATTAATATTAAAAATCAACATCAAAATCTGAAGTAATTATAATTATTAAATTGCTTAAACCACAGTCACAGTTGGTCATGCTCTTTTAACTTGAAGAGGGATATAGCGTTGCATAGCACCTGAAAAAAATTTGTTAATTTCAAAGCTTTAATTTATGCCCCTTTATTTTTATAGCCCTATATGAGCATGGACACCGGCATAATATTATGTTAGCATTTAAATCATCCTTAACCTAATGGTAAGCTAATGCCTATCACATAAATTCATAGATTATTGAAATTAAGTAAACAATCATATCAATCATTTAAATCTAATAACCTGTATGCAGTGAAAACTCAAAAAACCTAACATATAGCATTAGGAAAGAAAAATACTGGCCTAACTTAATACAAGAGTTGATTATCCTAGGATTATTTATTAAATTTATTTGACATACTGGTTTATTGAAAGGTTTAAGGCAAAGTATAATTTGAGTTTAACTAATAATGATTTATAATTAATTTTAAGAAATATTTTAAAAATTAAATGGCTACCACCATTGTTGCTCACAAGGGCCATGAAGTTTATTTCACCTTCCTTGGGGCTGAGCTAATAGCCTCGTAGGCTCGGGTTACCTGTGGTATCTATATAATTTAAAAAAATTAATTAGTTGGAGCTTAAAGGTTGATACATTTCAATGAAATTGAATGGTTTTTGGTTTTTAAAGTTGGATTAAACTTTTCTAGATTTTCAATTAAATATTGAATTTTTGGAATTGTTCGAATTATTTAAATGCATTAATTATAAGGGTTAAATTTTTTTTTGATTAAGATTGATTTCTAGAAAGTTGATATTTTTCATAAATGTTAGAACTTAAGATGAGTAATTAGACTAGAAGTTTGCTGGAATTTGATTTTTTTATATTAAGTTATAAATTTTTGAAGTTTTGATTTATTTTTGAACTAAAGTTGATCAATTTGTTAACTTTTTTACTTTGAATGATTTTTGAAGGTTAGATTTGAATGCCTTTGAGTTTGCTTAATTCAAAATTTTTTTTGAATTAGTTATGATTTTTCAAAGTATGGGTATTTATCTGAATTTATAAAATTATTTAATTAGAATGGTCTTAATGATTTGAATTCAAATAAACTCCAAACTTCTTGAAATCACCTCCAAAGGTCGGAAATGACCTAGGGAGGTGTTCTCAAGTGTTTGAGAATTTTTAGAATTTTAAATTAGTTTTAATTAATTAAATTAATTAAATATTAATTTTTCTTTAAAATTAAATTAATCTTGAAATTGATATTAAATTAAGGGGCTTTTAATTAAGGGTTGAATTCTAGCCAGTTTGATATATTATTTGTAATTTTTGTGTTTAAATTTGATTTATTATAATTTTTAGAAGTTTTAATGCTTAATTAAGGGTTTAGTGAGAAAAATCTTATCTTCTAGTGAGAGAAAATCACAATTTTTTTTGAATTCCTGTTCTTTCTGGAAATGGCGGGGGATGATCGATGGTGATTGCCGATGGTCAATCCATCTTCTTTGTCGTATCCTCCATGAAGATCATTGACTGGATCACCATTGATTTTTCGAGATGTTTTTGATGTTTCAAATTTGAATGAGGCTTGGTATAAAGATGAATATTCTGGTTAGGGCAAAGGGATTATTACTGCTAAAAATTTAATTCCTTCAAAAAAATTCATTGTTGATGATTTCAAAGGCCATTATAATGATTACGAAGCTTCTTCTTTATCTGGTGCTAAATTATTTTTAACAGATTCTCTAAATCTGTTAATAGAGGTGTCAATGAAAATATGAATAATTCTTCTTATGCACAAGCTATTCGGAATTCTAGTTTTACTATTGATGTAGATTTTATGCTTAATTATTTAAATTGTAAAGATCCCAATCCTTTTTCTTTTTTTGTGGATAATGCTCTATTGAATATTGAAGCGAATAAAGGTAAGAATGACTAAGCAGGTAATCCTATTTAGGTTTCTAATGTATGGAGTAGGTAGCCTAACATCAAGATTGTGAATCTGGAAAGTAATGGCTTTATGTCTGATGATGGAGTTGCAGTTAAATTGCATCTTGATAATGAAAAATCTAACATCCTAGACTTCAAAATTCTGAAGTTATTAAAGTGTTTGGAGATTTTGTTCCCTTCTCTATTATTAGCATTAAACTAAGGAAACAATGGAGTCATTTGGGTTCTTTCTACCTGACTAATTTAGGAAATTAAAGTTTTATGTGTTTTTTTCACTCTTCTAAAGTTAAAGATGTTGTGCTTAGTGGAGGACCTTGGTTTGTGGGGGGCCATATTATTGGTATGGAAAACTAGAGTCCTGAATTCTCCCCATTAACTATGAAGAACTTGTTTTCCCTTGTTTGGATCAGACTTCCATATCTTTTGTTATTTTGTTGGGATGATATTAACATTACCAGAATAGCTTCGATGGTGGTTACATCGATGTATTTAGATGGCAACATATTTAATTCGGAAAGAAGAGAATTTGTAAGGGTTTGTATTCGTATAAAGCTTGATCAGAAGCTTCCTCAATGTGTTTGGGTGGATGGTGTTTTTGGGAGATTTTTTTTAAAAATACAATATGAAAAGATTGCCTCATTTTGTTATAAATTTGGTAAAGTTGGACATGAGCTTCAAAGTAGTAATAAATTTAAGATATCCCATAGGAATGAGTCCTCAGTTCCCGGTGGGAAGATGGTGAATGAAGTTCTCAATGATCAAGGTAGTGGAGCAAATCTGGTAAATGGAGTAGGGAGAATGAAGTCATTTTTTGCTTTGAATGCTGTGAAGGATTCTAAAGAGTATGGCCCCTGGATTCATGTTAGTTATGGAAGGAAAAAATCATATAAAGGTTATAAATCAAGAAACATTGGTGATTCAAATGTGGGGAAATTTATTAGTAAGACCAAAGTGAGTTTACCTAAGCTTATTTCTGGTAATGAAGCTATTGAGGTTATTGCTGTGACAGGTGATAATAAGTCATCAATTCTAGAAAATTAAGTTGTTTTAGCTGATGTTGTTGTAACGGGTGACACAAATTAATCAAGTGCTGAAGTGCCACAAGCTAATTTTGTTGAGGTTGCTACTGAAGCAAGCTATGATATTACTGCGAATGAAGGTTATCCTATTTTTTATAATAAAGTTATGGCTGATGCTTATGATGATGCTCACAAAGTTTTTGAGCATGGAAAAGAAGTGGGGTTACAATCTGGTTACATTCCAATTTTAGGTGGCATTTCAGGTGTAGTTGTGAGTGCAGATGATCATAAAGCAAAGTTTATCTCATAATTCCAATCAAAGTAGGTTGGCTCTAGCAAAGAAGATAAACCACTATCACTTTTGAGTTCTAGGAAAGAAGATAATGTTGAATGTATTCATAGTAATGTTAGAATAATGGTATGAAGAATTATTCTTCCTCTAACCAGAAGGTTAAAATTAAAAATGAAGCTAGTAGGTTTGGCCCTATTAAAGATATCTGGAGAGCTAGAAGAGGTGATGGTTGCCTAGATAGTGTTGGGGGGCTCTTCCCCATCAGTCTCCTAATGTCTTCACTACTTTTTTGGAATTGTAGGGGAGTTAAGAAAAAAGAGGCTTCCCATTACTTGAGAAGTGTTGTGGTTGGTAATGGGGTTTTCTTTAATGGTCTAATGAAAACTAAATTAGACTCAATGGATAGCTATGATGTTAAAAGAATTATTGGTAGTGATTGGGATTAGTTTTATGTTGATGAAAAAGGGACTTCAGGTGGTATTTTTGCACTGTGGAGAAGTAAGATTTCTTTTTTTTTTTCTATCTTTAATTCTTTCAATCAGTGTATAATTGGTTGTTTTTAAGCATCTAATGGCTTTTGTGGGAATATAGCCATTGTATATAGTAAGAAGGATAAGTATGAGAGGAGAATGTTGTGGGAGTTTATTGAGGATAATACTTCTGATGAAAAGCCGTGTATTATAGTTGGTGATTTCAACTGCATTCTTTCCAATGAAGAAAAAAAAAAGGCTGGAAGAGATTCTTGTTCTCTAAAGGGCCTCGAGAAAAAGGATTTCTTATCAAGAAATGATTATCATGATATTGGTTTTGTTGGGCCGAAATATATGTGGTGCAATAATAAAGATGGTCTTTTTTGTATTTGGGAAAGATTAGATATAATTTTTCTTAATTCCAAGGCTTTATGTCAGATTCCTTATGTAGTTATTAATCATTTGCCTAGAGTTACTTCTAACCATTATCCTCTTCTTCTTAATCTTCTTAAGTCTATTGCTCTTACTTAAAGATCTTTCATATTGGAGAATTTATGGTTTTCATATGAAGCCTCATGGGTTGTGGTTAAAAATGCATGAAGTAAACATGACTATGGAGACGCTTCAAAAATTCTTCAAAGGAAGTTAAGAAGGTCTCTTAAAAACCTATTTTTTGGGAGCAAAAATATCTTAAATAATTGAATGTTTTGAAAGAGTTATTGCAAAAGGAGATATTGTCTTTACAAGAAGAGGAGAGCCTTTTTGGTTTGATCACGGTGAAGCTATTGGAGCTTAGGAAGAAAATCCATGAGTTAAATGTTACTCTTGCAAGAGTCTCTACTTGGTGGAAACAATGTTCAAAGGCGCATTGGTGGAGGAGGGAGATCAGAATTCTCATTTCTTCTATGCCTATACTTCAGCGAGGAGAAATGGTAATATGATTAATTAACTGACTAGTGCGGATGGTAGCTTGGTTACAGACTCAGAAGCTATTCATTCATCTATTGAATGTTTTTTATGAGCAAATGGAGGCATAGGCTTTGCTCCCTTTGCAATTGGACTGAGTTTGGTCCTAAAATGAAGTTAGATGATGTTCAAAAAGAGGTGTTAAAAGATTTTTTTATGAAGTAAGAGTTTTTTTCCATACTTATGATGATGAACAACAACAAATCTTTGGGAATTGATGGTGCCAATTCATATTTTTTCAAATATTTTTGGAACATTGTCAATGTTGAATTATGGAATGCTATGGAGAAATTCTTTTAGACAGTCATAATGCTAGATGCTTGGAAGGAAACATTAGTGATTTTGATTTCTAAAGTTCCTAATGTGACTGAAGTGAATAAGTTTAGACCCATTTGTTTATGTCAAATTATCTACAAAATGGTGGCTGGTATGATGTTGAATAGATTAAAGATTTGTCAACCCAAAATTATTTTTGATCACCAAGGAGCCTTTGTTCCTGGTAGAACAATTTTAGATAATTGCTTATTGGCTCATGAGATAGTCAATAAGATGAGATTCTCAAAGGACACACCAAATTTTAAGTTGCTCAATCTTGATATAGAGCAAGCTTATGATAATATGTGTTGGGAATCATTATGTAAGATCCTTATTTAATTGGGTTCCCATTGATGTTCATAAATCTTATCATTCAATATGTTAGCAACTAGAAGTTTTCCATTATTATTAATGAGAAGAGAAGTAAATGGATAGATGCTGAATGCAGGTTTAGAAAAGGATGTCTGTTATCTCCAAGTCCTTTCATTCTCTATTTAGAGTTACTTTCAAAAGCTTTTTATAATAGAGGAAGAAAGCTTTGTATAAGTATTACTCAAAATACTCCTAAGGTTACACATCTATTGTATGTGGATGATGTGATGATAGCGGTTGAAGCTAATCGGCATAATGTGAAGAGGATTCTCAGAATTCTTAGCGATATTGTAGCTGGACTAGATAGAGGATTAACAAAGAAAAATATATGGTCCTGTTTGGCAAAACAGTATCTCAAGGAAGAAGAAGGAAATTAAATAAAATTTTTTGTTATATGGTTGTAGAGGAATTCAATTATCTTGGTGTTAAGTTGGCGCTCAGAAGACCTAAAGCTACTGATTCCAACTTCATTCTTAAGAAGCCTATGGACAAACTAAATTCTTGAGGGTCTCAGTTATTGTATTTTGCAGGGAAAATTTTGTTGATTAAAACTATTTATTCTTCAATTCCTTCATTCTTTATGAATCACTCTTTGGTTCCAAAGAGTATTCTTAATTAGTTGGAGAAGTTCTATCGGAATTTTCTATTGCAAAAAGATCAAGGAAGGGGGGTCTTGGCATTCAAGTTGCTATAGATAGACAAGGGCCTTTAAGAGCTCATATTTCTTTGAACTTCATTAATAATCAAAATAGCCTCCTTAACAAGATCATGGTAGAAAAATATGGAGTTGATATTTGGATAATGAAGCTAGAAGATATTCCTCTCTAGCTTGGCGCATTATTAAGGATGGAGCTCCATTCTTAAAGCCTTTTACAAGGTGGAAAGTATCGAATGGGGTTAGTATCAATATGATAAAATGATAATTAGATTCTTTATAGAAATTTGAATAACTGGCCAGCTATGTGTAATATAAGGGAGTTGGAAAATAAAAAAAGTCTCATTTCTTCTGGATGGTGTAGGGAACTGAAATAAAGCTTTGATATAAAACCTATTTTTAGAAGGCTTGGTGAACAGTATTTATGAAATTCCAATTTATGCTGATCATGGAGTAGATATGTTGGAATTGCTGGAAAGCAACTAAGGTAATTCCATAACTGCTTTGTCTTTTAAGGCATCTTTTGAGCGGTATACTGAAGGTAAGCCACTAAAGTGGATTAGGAAATTAAATATAACTTCTAAAGAATCTTTATTATGGTGGTGATTAATTAATAATTCTACTTCAACTCAAAGCTGGTTACTGTACAAGACACTTCAGGACTCTTGTTTGTGTCGAAGGGGCTGTTTAGAACCCGAAGATAGTAATCATATTGTTGTTCATTGTATTAAGATTATTGAGATTTTTGAAATGTTAAATAAGTGGGGTATCTACCTATGTAATTTTAATAATCTTTCCCATTGTTTGAATAAGTTGGAGAAGTTAGCAGTGACTAATCCTAGATTTGTTAGATTTTATTTAGCTGCGGTTTATTAGAATTGGAAACCTAGGAAATATTTTACTCATGAAACTAGGTGTCCTAGTTTGGTTTCTATTGCTGCTCAGGTTCTATCTGATTTTGTTCACCCATTTTTTCTTCCAATCTGCAAGAACTGGGAAACTAACCGACATTCTATGTTGTCAAAAAATTGGTTTACCCCTCTGTTAGATTGGATTAAGCTGAATGTTGATGCTTCTTTCATGCATTCTAATGAAGAAGGTATAGCTAGAGTTTTATGAGACCATAAAGGTAGATTTTTATTTGCTTATGGAAGGAAGTTATTGCATTAAGATATATCACTATTGGAGCTTATTGCTGTCTTCAACTTCAGAGAAATTATCAAAGAGTGGATAATAGAGAAGCAAGGTATCATTATTGAACGTGATAATATCAATGTGGTAAAACTTTTGCAAAAATCAGTGGTGAAGAATAATGGGATGAATAGAGTTCATAATTTGGATTTTTCATTTCTTGATGTTTTTAAGAATGTAAATTTTCATTTTGTTTCTAGGGAGAGAAATAATGTGGCGGATGCTTGTGCTCACTATGCCCTAAGGGGGGATTTTTATTAGGAGAAATTTCTTTTTAGATAACTTCCATCAAACATTTTTGACTTGATCAGGAAGGATTCTGATAGATTAGATATCACTTAGGTTGTTTTGTATCTTTCTTCTTTTATACTTTAATGCTAATTGCATTTCTTCAAAAAAAAATAAATAAATTAAGTAATTAGCTTAATGATTTTTAAAAATAGTGGAAAACTTTCCTAAGGCAGAGGATGTCACTAAGTTTAAATTTAAAGTTTCATGCCCATGCATATTTTCATTTCTAAAACTAATCTAAATTATTTAAATAAGTCCTTAATTTTTTTCCTTAAGATGTCGCTAAGTTGAATGGATTCAAAACAAAGTTTGACTAACCCTTGACACACATATAAATGCACACACAATCACAATCAAGTCCTTAGAGCTTGGAGAGCCTAAAGCTTGGTGCAAGTGAGTGCATCCTACACATGCAAAGATCAAGAATAACATAAATAAATGATAAATAGATTAGTGAACAATCAAGACATGATTGTTTACTGATCATTTCCCCATTAATTTAATTTATTCAAGCACAAATTATATTTAAAATTTCAAGCCCTCACTTAAAGCACTCAAGCATTTAATATATATATTTATAATTTTAAAATTAAATTTTATATTTTAAAATAGGTCAATTTTAAATTTTAGAAAAGGTAATTTTAAAATAATTTTGAAAATACCTAAATAATTTGAAAATACTTTAAAATAAAATTTTTGTAGTTTTGAAAAATATTTGAGCCAAAAATTTAATTAAATATTGATTAAAAATTTAAATAATTAAATAGTTAAATTATTTAAAATATAGTAGATATTTCAAATTAATTTTAAGTTTTTAAAAATATTTAAATTATTATTTTTTCTTATTATTGAAATAAAATTAAAATTTTAAAGTTTTGGAATTATTTGAAATAGTATTTAAATAAATATTAGTTATTTAAAAGTTGTATAATTAAAATTATTTAAAATATCTTGAAAGTATGTGAAGGTTATTAAACCTTATGGAACTAGCCTGAGGCTCACCAAGAGGGGGGGGGGGGGGGGGTGAATTTGTGCTTTTAAGAGATTCTTAACTTGAAAATAACAATAATAATATTTTTTGAAAAACATTTCACTAATTGAAAATACCAAATTCTAATTGATTACAGAAGCGAGAGATTTTATCAAAATATTAAATTTTACTACGATAAAATTTTGATCTATGTGAGGGAGCAATATGCAACATTTTTCACAAGCAGTTATTAATGAAAATGAAATTCGAGAAATATAAAATTATGTAAATGAAAAAATACATCAGAGATTTTTATAGTGGTTAGATCAACCTTGACCTATGTCCACTCCCTAGAGTCCTTCGCTCCGAGAATTTGCACTAAAATAAAGTGCTATCCTTTTGCTCCCATAACAAGGCGAAGAAACCTTTACAGACTCAATTTCACCAAACCTGTTGCGGCGAAGTGTTAGACGCTATTTTACCCTCTCAGTGATGACAATGGACCTTGACTCATTTTTCTCCCTCCAATAGAAGGCAGAGAACCTTAGCTCATTTTTTCTCCCTCTTAGAGAAGGCAGAGAACCTCACCTCCTTTTTTCCCTCCTGGAGAAGGAAGAGAACCTTGAGGACTGGACTAAGAAGCCTCTCCCTAGAGAGCTTCCAAAAGGCTCACCAAGGCCATAAGAGGAGCAATGATGCAGCTAGCCCGAAGCAACCATGTGATCCCCTCACACTCCTTCTCACTCACACTCAACCTCACCTACTCCTTCCTCTCAAACACTTGATTTCTCAAAAGCTTCTCTCTCAGAGTCCCTTTAACATTCACACATTCCTCTCAACATCTCAAAGAGAATCGTTTAAAACATTCTAAAGTATTAGGCTTCAGGAAACCCTAATAAATTTAGGATAGCCGTCTCTGTTCATATAGTATGATTTGAGTTCGTACAGTATGATAAGTTTAAAACTTGTCGCATCCAGTATGATGTAAACAACCATTTAAATGAGCTGTTCCAATTTTATGAACACATCATATAGTACAATCAAGATATTATCCTATACAGTTTAGTTGATTTCCTCTATTCGTATGGGATGATTCCTGGGATGAATGAAAAATGTCTCTATTAAATGTCTTGTACTACTCTAATTATATAGTACAGTTAGTTTATTTCAAGTAACTTATCCAGTATGATATAAATATCATATAATATAATTAGTTCAAAAATCATTGTTTTGTTTGGTAAGATCTTTGGGATGACCAAATTTCATGTCTACTAATCGTCTACTAATCGTTTGGTGCAATCGATATCATACTGTATAAATGGCTATCATTAATTAAACCATGATTTGATTGACTAATTATGAGGGTTAAATTTAGCAAAATTTTAAATGTTCGTACAGTACAATGGGAATCAGACAGTACAATGAGTTCAAAAAGGAAATTTCCAAATCTTACTTAAATTAATCTACTTACTAGGGTTTTCAAATCGTAATGAATCGTACAGTATGAGTAGTTCATAGAAACTAATTTTTTAATTAGCTATTAAGCCTGGTCTTTCTATATTGATCATATAGTATGATTCTAAATCGTACAACATGATTAGTAAAAAAATTTAATCATTAAAAATATTTTTCTCTCCCCCTGTGTGTGTGCATGGTCACCCAATTTGCACACACTCTTGAGTGGCTAAACTCAAGAAGTAAAAAATAAAGAAAATAAAATTACAGGCTCTTTTACATTTTATTCTATCCAATCTTGAGTCTTCAGTATTCTTAAGTGGTGTATATCTTACTTGAATTGTTAGTGCACACAGACACAAGAAATATCTAAATTTTTAATGAGAAATGCAATAATTCAATCAATAATATTTATCATCATCAAAATCATAGACTAGGGATCTTTGATTGTAACAATCTCCTCCTTTTTTATGATGGCAAATAATGTTAGTTAATAGGCAGGATAAAATTGTTTTTCAAGCTCCTGTCACTTGGTGAAGGTTTTTCTTAATATAAAAGATAATAATAAATAAAAGCATAAAATAGAGTAACACAAAGATAGGATTTAATTAAGCTGAAACATAACACAACATATATTTTCTCCCCCTTTTGATATCACCAAAAAGAGGAGAAACAACAATTAATGGAAACATTGCAAGAAATAAAAATAGCAAAACAAATAACAAATAAAACACTAAATGTAAGGCGGATCCTGATGATGTTGTGGTGGTGGTCATTAAATGTACTGATGGATGGAGGTAAATTAATTATCTATCAAAAAAAATATTTCTCCAAACCATCTCATGTCATCCTCGTGCTACGGGTGTTATTGTTGGATGTGATAATCGAGCCAGGTTTTTAATCGATCGAGCCGCTGAATTATATCATCATGAGGGTATGTAGGGTAGGCAGTCTAGGTGGTGGTATTGGTGGTGGTGTAGGTCCATCTACAGGAACATCTTTCCCTTCTTCATTAAATTATGGCTCGGCGTGCTCGTGCCCCTGATGGAAAAGGATATATAAAGAGGCATATGTACAAAAAATAGGAATATTATCAGGTGGAGAAGGAAAGGTGAGTTGGTATTTTTTGTCGAGGACATATCCTATGATATGTCCTAAGGTAACATTTTGTTTTCTTTTGGTATTTGGATGTCAAATATGAGTCATGTTATGGATATAATCTAGAATCATATGGGCTTCATCAAATTGAGTAGTCTACATGATTAGGTAGGTGACTACAAATAGAAGTGGGATTATGTTAACCCGATCCCCCATTCTAGGTATAATTGAAGTTTGAAGGACATGCTGGATGATCCAGGCATTTTTATTTAAAGTGTGGAATTATGGTTGATGTTGGTTTAGTGGCACATTCCTAATGGTTATGTTAAGAGAAGTCCAGTCAAAATCATTTGAGATAAGGGATTGTGGGTGAGATCCTTCAGTAGAAAGACCAATATGTTATGCTAAAATAGCCTTGGTGATCTCGACATTTTGATGGTAAACAAAAGAAGTCAGGGTAGAGATTTCTAGATTTATCCTAAGGTTGGGTAAGAATTCATAAAGAAGTTTAGAGTTGTAGGGAAAAGCCAGTGTAAGGAGAAATTGAAGAGTAGTGGAGGAAAAGAGGTTCATTACCTTAAAGTTAGGCGCATGTTGATTTAACATTCGAGAAGGGGTGATTTTTGCCTCTTTATACTTGTGATACGCATCTTCATGCCTTGTGGAGAGGAAATGATCACCAAAATCATGAGAGGATGAGGAGCACTCCACAGTCATTCTTCCATGTTTGCTTCCACTTGCCATCGAACAGGAAGGATTAAAGAGTATAGTTGGAGTAAGTAGTGAGTTAAGTGAATGGAACCATTCAAACCCTTTGAATTTATAAATTTTAGGAAGATAGTATAGTATAATCGAGGTTCATACAGTACGATCATGCAAATTAATTCATCTGGATGGCTTGCCAAAAAAAGTGGTCAAATCATACAATATGATTAATATCATACTAGATGTTCTTAAGGAAATGCGATCATCCCGAGGAGTCATCAGTATGTTGTTTGATGAAGAGCATCATACAATATGAACGTGTGTTCATACAGTATGAAATGTAATTATTATCGTACCAGCCAAATTGAATTTGTCCCAATCTAGTTTGACACATGCATTGTACTATCAAGGGAGGTATCGTACAATATGATTGGCAATAATATTGTACCAAACAAATTAAATTCCTTAATGGTTACATACACATAGATCATACATTATGAGTAGATGTTCATACTGTATGATGTACATATCATGGATATAATCTGGAGGTTGATCAAACTAAGGGCTGTGATCTATGCATCTATGCATCTATGCATATCGTACAATACAAATGTGGATCGTACACTATGATATGAACAAAATTTGAAAGATTTTCTAAGTTAGTGAGGTGTGGGTGAGATGATTAGGAAACATATTAAACCAAACAAAATAATTTTTCTAACATAAACTATAAAGAATAACACATAAACATGCATAAGAACAAACATATACAATTTAACACATATAAATGCATGATTTTATTTATTTATCTTGAATTAAGTATGAATGTCTATAGCACCTAGTTTTGTCCTAATAGTGCTAAAGGTGTCATAGGCTAGGGGTTTTGTGAAGATGTCTACCAATTTACTCCTGTAGCTATATGATGCAATTCTATATCTCCCTTGGTAACATGATCCCTTATAAAGTGATGCCTAATGTCTATATGCTTTGTATGTGAGTGCTGAATTAGATTTGTAGATATGTAAATGGCACTAGTGTTATCACACATAATTAGAATGGTTCCTACAACTAGTCCAAGATCTAAGAGTTATTTCTTTAGCCATAAGACTTGCACAACACACCTCCCTACTTCTATATATTCTGCCTCAGCTGTGGAAAGGGCTACTGAGTTTTATTTTTTACTAGACCAGCAAACTATTGATTGTCCTATGAATTGACAAGTTCCAAAAGTACTTTTTCTATCTACCCTGCATCCTACAAAATTAGAATCTGAATATCCTATTATTTCAAAATATGTGCTGTATCTAGGATACCGGATTCCTAGGTTTGGAGTGCCTAATAGATATCTAAGGATACTCTTTAGTGTAATCATATGGGATTCTTTTGGATCATCTTGAAATCCAGCACAAAGGTAAACACTAAATATAATGTCTGGTTTGCTAGCAGTTAAGTAAAGAAGTGACTCAATTATTCCTTCCCCTATATTTTTTCTGATCTACTGATTTTCTATTTGGGTCTTTGTCTAATTAAATAGTATAGCTCATGGGAGTGTTCATAGCCTTAACATTATCCATTTCATATTTTTTAAAAATCTCTTTGATGTATTTATGTTGGCTAAGGAAGGTTCCATCATCCATTTGCTTTACACTAAATCCAGGAAAGTAACTTAGCTCTCCCATCATACTCATCTCAAATTCTCTACTCATTATTTTTGATAATTCATCACATAGGTGTTTATTTGAGGATCCAAACAAGATGTTATCAATATAAATTTAAATAACGAGTAATTCTTCCCCTTCCTTTTTTAGGAAGAGGGCGGTGTATACACTACCCTTAACAAATCCTCTATGTAAAAGGAAGGTGCTCAACCTTTTATACTTTGCTCCATGTGCTTGCTTCAACCCATACAATACCTTCTTTAGTTTGAATACATGATTTAGGAATTATGAATTTTCAAAACCTGGGGGTTGCTCAACATAAACATCCTCTTGAATCACCTCATTTAAAAAGGCACTCTTAATATCCATTTGATACAGTTTAAAACCCATAAAGGAATTAAAGGCTAACAACACCCTAATGGCTTCTAGTCTAGATAAAGTGGCAAAAGTTTCTTCAAATTCTATCCCTTTGATTTGGTTATACCTGTTAGCAACTAATCTTCCTTTATTCCACACTAATAGTTCAATGTCATTCATCTTATTTTTGAAAACCTACTTTTTTTCCCACCACACTCTAGTCCTTAGGTCTCTTAATTAGTTCCCATACATCATTTCTAAAAAACTGGTTTAGCTCTTCTTATATTACTATGATCAAGAATTCATCACCTAGGGCTTGATCTATATTTGTGGGTTCTATCATAGAGATAAAAGCTGAATGACTAACTTCCTTCCTAAGTCCATGCCAAGTTCTAACACCTTCAGATGGGTCTCCCAAAATAAGTTCTTTAGGATGACAAGAAGAATATCTCCAATCTCTAGGAAATTTTTCTTGAGGTTCTACTCTATCTCCTATTGTAATGGTTTCTACCCACTGAATGTCCTCCACTTCTTCTTGTTCAAGTTTAGATTCAAAAATCCTATTTGATTCATCAAATACCACATATGTTGACTCTTCTAATTCTAGGGTCCTCTTATTAAAGATTCCATAGGCCTTACTTACAGATGGGTAACCTAAGAAGACAACTTCATTAGACTTGGGATAAAATTTTCCTAAGGGTAATTTTTCATTAATTAAGACGAAGCATTAACACCCAAAGATATGCAACTGAGAAAGATTGGGTGTCCTACCCTTAAGGAGTTCATAGGGTATCTCCTTAAGCTTAGATCTATCATTCACCCTATTTAAAACATAACAAGCAGTATTCACTACTTCTGCCCAAAAATACCTAGGGAGTGAAAACTCAGCTTGTATTGCCCTAGCAGCTTCCACCAAGGTTCTATTTTTTCTTTTAACTATTCCATTCTACATGGGGTCCTAGGGGTACAGAAGTTATTTTTTACTACTATCTCTGGACAGAAAGATTCAATATTATCATTTTTTAACTCTCCACCATGATCACTATGAATTATTTAGATTTCACATCCTAATTTCTTTTGAATCCAAGTGGAGAATGTTCTAAATTCCTCAAATGACTCACTGTTATGTGCTAAGAATCTAACCCAAGTAAATCTAGAGTAGTCATTCACTATTACAAATCCATATACTTTCCCTCCTAGGCTGATTGTACTAATAGGTCCAAATAGGTCAATGTAAAGGATTTCAAGTGGCCTAAAGGTGTTAATATCTTTGATTGAATTAAATGAAGACATTATTTATTTTTTTAGTTGGTAGGCATCACATAGGTGGTCCTTAGTAAAGTCTAACTTAGGTATGCCTCTAACTAGGTTTTTCTTCGTGATAATCCTTAGAGTCTTCATGCTCGCATGACATAGTCTCCCATGCCATAGCCAAGATTCATCAATTATAGTTTTTAGGCATAATGAATTTGAATAGTCAATGTTATTCAAGTCTAGCATGTAAATTTTGTTCATCCATTTTCCTTCAAATACAAGTTTTTCATTTAAACTAATCATGCATTTGTTAGAAAGAAATTTTATATCAAAGTCTTTGATGCATAGTTGACTAATACTTAATAAATTATGCTTTAAACTATCAACTAATAAAATATTTTTAATCATAAAGTGTTTAGAGTTTCCAATTATAACTGAGCCCACCACTTTCCTAGTGGTGTTGTCTCCTAGTGTCAGAACTAGACTCTAGTGTGATGAACTGCTTCATATCACCAGACATATGCCTAGAGCAGCCACTATCTAGGTACCAAATGCTCTCACTAGGTTTTTTGTGAGAGAACCCCTATAATGTCATTTAAATGTTAGATTTGGGAACCCAAGTGAGTTTGGGTTCCACCTTATGCTTAAATAAATGACATGAATGCATGTTATTCTATGATGCATATAGTTTTTGCTTCAACACTAAGTGTATCCTATGGTGGATAGTGCATGTGCGAGCTATATGTCCTAACATACCACAATAGTAACACTTAACACCAGGAAATGGGTTTACTAACCTATGTGGGTTATGGTGCCTCATCTTAGGTTTAGGTGATGCATGTTGTGTTGAGGGGTTGTACCACTGAGGTAGTGAAGGTGATGGTTTATTATTCTCATGTGCAGTAATATTTACTCTTAAAAATTAATTTGTATTTCTTAGCTTGCCACTTCAAGTTTTAATACATGCTCTCTACTATCTAATTGACATGCAAGTTCTTCTAATTCCTTAAATACTTTTTCTAGTTCAATATGTGATATTTTTAAGGAATTGTGTGCATTAGATAGTTCAATATGCTTCATTTTTAATGCATCAAACTCATCTAATAAAGTCATATCATTGCTATCTAAAGTAGAGTGCTTGGTAATTAAACAATCAAGATCATTTTGCAAAGTAGAAAATTTAGTATTAACACTAGCATGCATCTTCTTAAGCTTCCAATACGAATCATAATTTTTTTCATAAATAATAAATAATTTGTCATAACAAAGTTGACATACCTCATCTTAATTTTATTGATCAAGATTATCATTAGCTATAAGACACAAGTTTGTTACCTCCTCCTCTTCTTATTCTTCTAATGATTCTAAGGTAGAGTCAGCCCAAAAAGCTTTTGTGTCTTCGCTTTCCCTTCTTGTACTTTAGCTTCTCTTCACCCTTCTCCATGTTTGGGTGAGACTTCAGGTTGGGGTAGCCAGCCTGGAGGTGGCATTATTTCCTCCACTCGAAGTAAATTATGTTAGATAAAATTTTAGTAGTTTTGTGACTTTTACCTTTGCTCCAGTTATTTTGATGACACTAGTTATTTTGATGACACCTCTATTTTCTTTTTAGAAAGCTTTTGAACTGGTGTGTCATCATGGAAATTTTGTTCTCCTCCTCTACTACAGAACTGACACTGTTAGAATCATTTACTTTTAGTGCTGAAGTTCTCTCCTTCTTCTTCTCTACTGCATCACATTGCCTTTAACTCACTCCTTACTCATAGGCAATGAGTGACATAAGAAAATTATCAATAAAATAAATATTCAAGTCCTTATATTCAATGATTACAATTATCTTAGCATCATAAGAGCTAGGTAATCAACGTAGAAGCTTATTGACTTTCTAAAAATTTGATAGTTCTCTATATAGTGCATGTAAGGATGTCATTAAAATTGGGTGAACCTAGTACACATTTAAGATATAGTTTTAATAGGTTTCATGCAAAAGAGTTCATAGTCATTCAAGAGAATGTTTAGCCTAGACTGTCTAACTTCTCTGGTTCCCTTGTAGGTTATACATAACCTATCCCAAATCTCTTTCCCAGTAGTGCATGTAGAAACTCATATATAGTCTTCAAATTTTAAAACACAAAGGAAACAATTCAAATATTTAGTATTTAACTCTGTGAGTTCCCTATTCTTATAACTCCATTGAGCAAAAGGAATATCAATTTTGACACCATTAACTACATACGATGGAAGTGAATAGCTAGTTTGAATCATATGCCAAATTCTATAGTCAATGAATTATAAAAAGGTAGACATGCATATTTTCCAAAATTTGAATGTGATATTTTCAAACAGTGGTGGACGGGTTATAGAATAACCCTCTACATTGTTATGATTGCTAAAATGAGCCATTAATCAATTTTTCAAAAGTTTTTTAAAATCTTGTTTTTGAAATCTCGATTTAATACCACTTAAAAGTTCATAAAGGTTGTTAAATCTTATGGAACTAGCTCGAGGCTCACCAAGAGGGGGGGTGAATTGGTGCTTTTAAGAAATTCTTAACTTTAAAATAATAATAACAATATTTTTTGAAAAACTTTTCAGTAATTAAAATATCAAATTCTAACTGATTGCGAAAGCGAGAGATTTTATTAAAAATATTAAATTTAACTATGATGAAATTTTGATCTATCTGATAGAGCAATAATTAATGTTTTTCAAAAGAAGTTATTGACGAAAATGAAATGCAGGAAATATAAAATTATGCAAAGGGAAAACATACCAGAGATCTTTATAGTGGTTTTGTCAACCTTGACCTACGTCCACTCCCTAGGAATCCTCCACTCCAAGAAATTGTACTTAAATAAAAGGACTCTCCTTTTGCTCCCACAGCAAGGTGAAGAAGCCTTTACAAACTCACTTTCATAAAGCCTGATGCAGTGGAGTGCCGAACGCTATGTCACCCTCCTGGTGATGATAGCAGACCTTGACTCATTTTCCTCCCTCATGGAGAAGGCAGAGAACCTTAGCTTCTTTTTCTCCCTCTATGAGAAGGAAAAGAACCTTAGCTCTTTTTTGTTTCCTCTTGGAGAAGGTAGAGAACCTTGAGGACTGGACTAAGAAGCCTCTCAACCTAGAGAACGTCTAAAAAACTCACCAAGGCATTAAGAGGAGCAAGGGTACATCTAGCCCGGAGCAACAGTGTGATCGCCTCACACTCCTCCCTCATGCTCAACCTCTCCTACTCCTTCCTCTTAAACCGTGGATTTCCCAAAAGCTTCTCTCTCAGAGTCCTTTCAGCTATCACAGAATCCTCTCAACATCTTAAAGAGAATCTTTTAAAACTTGCTTAAGTCTTTGGCCTCAAGAAACCCTAAAAATTCTAG
Source organism: Dendrobium chrysotoxum (assembly GCA_019925795.1). Lineage (NCBI taxonomy): Eukaryota > Viridiplantae > Streptophyta > Magnoliopsida > Asparagales > Orchidaceae > Dendrobium > Dendrobium chrysotoxum. The sequence continues at coordinate 55,881,293 of CM034308.1, read as the reverse complement.
CTAGCCATCTCTGCTCGTATAGTATGATTTGAGTTCATATAGTACAATCAGTTCAAAAATAGTCTCGTCCAATACGATGTAAATAGTCATTCAAATGAACTGTTTAAATTTTATGAACAAATCATATAATACGATCAAGAGATTGTCTTGCATGATCTATTTGATTTCCTCTATTTTTACGGGTTGATTCCTGGGATGACTGAAAATCTTCTTTACTAATCATCCTATACTACTAATATCATACAGTATGGTTAGTTGATTTCAAGTAACTCATCCAATATGATATAAATATCATACAGTATGATTAGTTTAAAAATTATAATTTCATTTGGTACGATCTTTGGGACAACCAAATTTTATCTTGGCTAATCGTTTGGTATGATCGATATCACATTGTACAGTCAGCTATCATTAATTAAATCATAATTTGACTGACTAATTATAGGGGTTAATTTTAGCAAGATTTTAGATGTTCATATAGTATGATAGGAATCGTACAGTACAATGAGTTTACAAATAATAATTCAAAATCTTACTTAAATTAATCTCGTGGTTAGGGTTTTAGGATCATAACGAATTGTATAGTACGATCAAGATCGTATAGTATAATTAGTTCACAAACACTAATTTTTTCATTAGCTCGTAAGCCCGATCTTTTTATACTGATCATATAATATAATTTTAAATCATACAGTACGGTTAGTATAAAAATTTTAATCTTTAAAAATATTTTTCTCTCCCCTATGTGTGTGTGCATGGTCACCCAATTTGCATACACTCTTATGTGGCTAGACTCAAGAAGTAGAAAATAAGGAAAATAAAATTATAGGCTCTTTTTCATCCTATTAATGCTCACAGACATAAGAAATGTCTAAAATATTTAATGAGAAATCCTATAATTCAATCAATAATAATCTTCCTCATTAAAATCACAAATAAGGGATCATGCATTGCAATATATATAATATATCTTATATAAATTTTAATTTCAAATTAAAATATTTTAAAATAATTCTCTTATTATTTATAATAATTTAAAACAAACTCTTAAATTTTGAAAATATTTAATTAATTAAATATTTAAGTAGTTTGAATATTTTGAATTTTTTAATTTCAAAATATTAAAAATATGCTTTCTAATTTAATTAAGATATTTTAGAATAAAACTTTGAATTGTTGAAAAATAATTAACTTAATATTAATTTTAATATTATTTAAATAGTAAAATATTGAAATTATTTAAAATATTTAGGGAAAATTCTTTAAATTTTACTAAATGTTAATATAAAATATTTTAAATATCATCTCTGATAGTTTAGAGTATTTTAAAGTATAAATTACATTTTTTTAAAAATGATTAAATTAATATTTAATTAAGTATTAATTAATATTTAAATATTTAAAGTTCTAAAATTATTTAAAAAATATATAATATTTTAAAATAACTTTAATTTTAAATTAAAGTATTTTAAATTCTGAGAATTTTGATGTATTATATGTATTTTTTATTTAAAATTAATTTTCAATAATTTTTAGAAGTTTTCTAATTTTAAAATAGGTTTAAAATAATTTAAAAATCATTTTTAATGAAACGACGGTGCCGTTAACGGCGTGCTGGGCACGCAACGCTCCCTGGTTTGCTGGATCAAACCATGAGCAATCATTGGTAATGATTGTACGTTGGCACAAAAATTATTGTTTGATTAAAATGGCAGCAGGACTCACGCAGTTTTACTTATTCATGTTAGTGTCCCTCCACAGACGTTAGATGTCCGTGGTTTGAGATTAATAACTCAGATTGAGTCGGACCAATGGTTGAATCACAGAAAGGATTGGTTTGGACTGTTGATCATGAGATCAATGGCCAAAAAATGTGTAGTTCATGCACAACTTAACCGAAGCCCTAATCTAGGAAAATAGCTCATTCTCCCAATTGGGTTAACGAAAACACTTAAAAATTTAAACACAAATAGCTCTACTGAACAAAAACTTTGGGGAATTTTTTTAATGGTTTGAAAAGTTCTTTATAGAAAGCTAATTAAGTCTAATTTCCCTAAGATAGGTTTAGGGTTTTACCTAAATCGAACCATTGGATTTTGATGTTTAAGGGCTCTTTGAATTTTTAGTCTATCCAAGATTAATCACCTGGAAGACACGAATAGTTGAGATTGCCTACATTATATGCCATTAGGCTTGGATGGAATATTGGTTCAGGTCATTAGAGATCTTGCCAACGGTAGGGTTTGAGTGGAGGTTTTCTACTGGAAAGATGTAGAGGGAGGTCTAGATTGCTCAAACAAAAAGAGTTGGAGCTCTGGGAGGGCTTGAGTGGAGAGAAATTATTACTGTTGTTGTGAGTGTCTCCATTTTTGGTCATTTTGCCAAATCAAAATCTCCAGGCCATTGTGGACGGCTCTGATTGCTTTGTCCACTTCTCCTAATATTTTTCAGCTGTCCAGCAATGGTTAAGACTAAAGGATTAATAGGATAAAAGGACAAATGAGATGGAAAGGGAATTCATCCTTTTGAGCACATGGGGATGATTAGGGGCTACTTAAGGTTAATATAGGGATTAAGGCAAGGTCTAGGGAGTGCTTAGAAGGTTTTAGACCATGATTAGGCTACTAGAACCTAATATTTTTGAAGTGTAATGGGTTAAACGGGGGATTTGACCACTTTGACCCCTCCTTACCCCTTTGTTGACTAGCTTTGACTTGTCAAGAGTCAAGGGGTATTGATGTGGTAAATAGGATAGTGCTGAGTGCTGGTAAGGTGAATTCAATAAGTTTTGAGGGGATATGTCAGATGCATACGAATATTAATGAAGTTTGACCAAATTATAATAGGTTGATTTGGTCAAACCTAGTTAGCTTTGACTCACCATGGACTCAAGCACCTCCAAGCTATGATTTGGGATGGATTCAAAGGTTTGATAAAGTTTTGAATCCATTGGATATTGATTCAATGTGAAAATAGCTTAATACTTGATTTGTTCAACCTAGTTTCACTTGGTCAACTAGGTTTACCTAGGGTTAGGGTTTAAGCTCAACAAGTTTGAAATGATATTTAGAGGCTAGTGAAGGTCACAGGGTCTGGATTGGTCATTTTAGTAAAAATGACCATTTTAAGCTTAAGGAGCTTTTAATTCAACCTTAGTTGACTTAGTCAACTAGATTGACCCAAGGTCATAGTTTAGGTCCACAAAGTTTGAAATGAGGTTTGAAGAGGAAGTGGTCTCATGCAAAGATAAGATTATCTGGATTGAAATGAGTGTTCAAATGCTTATGAGGCATTTTAGTCAAAATAGGTTAACTTTGTCAACCAGGCTTGACCAGGGTCTAGGTTTAAGTCCTATGCACTCCTAATGATGTTTAGGATGCATTGGAAGAGGTTTTGAGGCTTGCTTTGACTAGGCCATGTTGAAGTTTGGAAAAAACTTTAAAATTGCCCTTAAGGGGCATTTTGGTTATATTGACCCCTGATCAGTTGGGGCTCAAAATGGGTCCACCAAAATAAAGTATAATGCTTAAAATAACATGATCAAAGGTCTAGATGTGGTTAGAGGCTTTGGAGAAGGCTCCAAGGTCAAATTCCACAAGGTAGAGGGTCTAGTGGCATAGGCCATAAATATTTGAAGGTTTTACCACCTTTGGATTTCAATCTAGTTTCTAGGGTTAGAGACCTAAGATTGAGCTCAAATTTAGAGGGTAAACCCTAGGGACATGCCTAATCAATATACAATTTATAGATCATGAATTGAGGGTCATTTGATTGGGTTTGAATTGTTTAAAAAATCACTAAAAAAGGCATTCAGGGCAAGGGCCTTTAACCTTCGATTTTGGTTGGATTTTTGGATTTGAACAAGATTTTGAATTTGAATGCTTGAATTTGAATTAACCAAATCAATCAAAATCATTTGAATGATTTTTAATGATTGTGATATGATTGAAGTTTAATAGTAAGCTGGATAATTTTAAACCTAGATTGATTGAAGGTTAGGGTTGATTTGAAAATTCGATAGGCTTGAAGTCTAAATTGATTTGAAATTTAAATAGGTTTGAGATCTGGATTAACTTGAAGTTAGAGTTTATTTGAGGTTTGGATTGGGTTGAGATCCTTGTTTGATTTGAATTTGGGTTGAATCCTAAATTAAAGTGTAGATGATTGACACCTGAAGAAATGTCAACCATCATATCAATTAGGTGGAGCTCTGGATAAGTCCCTGTGACCTCATACAAAAATAAGGTCAACATGTGCATGGTGAAAACATAAAATCTAAGCTAGCTATTATCATCTCTTAAACTCTTCAATAATGGTTTCCCTGGAATTTGGTGAACTCAAAGAAATAAAAACCCAATCTAATTACCCATTAAATTTAGTAACACAAAATCTTGATTCTCTAAGTCTTAATGTCTTCTAAAACATGAAGGAAAGATTAATCATTTTTAATCCATCCATTGGATTGATTATTTAGGGTCAGTAGATCCTACCAGATCAAATTTTTTATAATCCAACTAGTAAACTTCCCAAATCAAGTACTTTCTTATAGACTGTTTATGTTTTGAACTAGAGGTAGAAGACATAATCAGGATCATCAATCTAGAACCATTTATTTTAATGATCCTTATTTTGTTTGATGAAACTTTATCCCATTCTGCTATTTAGACTTCATCGATAGAAGCCATTTGATCATAATAGATAAAATTTTTTCTCGATGTCAAGCAGGCTCCACTATTTTAAACCTAAGCCCTTTGTTCCTTGTGATGTGTAAAAGTCAACTAAGTCTACATCTAAATCATTTTGGAGGTGTAACTATTCCCCAGACATCTTCTTAATTATAATTTCAACCTTCCATAAAGTTCACACATAATTAGAGCATAAAGTTTTGAAATCTGTTCTCTAAACTCTTCAAATTAGCTTAAATTCAATCATAGAAGGTTTTTTGGGCTTTCAAAGTGCCAAAATAAAGCTCATAACATCAAAAAAATGTCCCCATAAACCCCAAAAATATTAGAGGAAGCTTTATGCAGGCCCAAAATTTTGTTTGGACTAGACTAGGTAAGTTTTGCCAACCACGAAACACCAGTAGTGGCATTAATGACATGCTTGGGCATTTTGGTACAGGAAGTAAATACTGTTAATAGGGCACCATTTAGTGCCTCATAATCAGGTGCCATAGACGCTTCATGTGGTGCACTTAGTGTACCCAATAATCTTTTTTTTTTAGATTTTTTAAATTTTTTTCTTTAATGTTTTTTCATCTTTTATTTAAACTTTTATAGATTTTTCATATTAAAAAATAGTTAGGGTTTTAAATCTTTAGTCTTCATCTTCAAAAATAGTTAATTGGCTTCATTTTTATAGATATTATGTCACATTTTGAAGCTCCAAACTTTCTCACAGTAGGGAGGTAATCACTGTAAAAAAATTATTAAAGAATTAAATGTAGAAATGGTATTAATGAAAGTAGTTTAATTAAAGAACTTTTATCCTTGGCTCATTGCATCAATCTTTTAAATGGAAAAGAAAGCATATTAAAAACTGTTGTAACAATTTGGAAACATATATCCAATAGTTTTGTACGTATCTTTGAAATGAGATTGACTAATATTTATATTCAATTGTTGGAAGTAATGAATGCTCCATCATTATTTAAGAGTAATTTTGATTTATGAATTTGTCGCCTAGATACTACTAAGTCCTTTATTGTGTCTTTAAGATATTTTTTGAGATATTTCCCTCCCTTATTAGGGCGTAGTAAATAAAGAAATATATTAATTTTGAAGCTTTTATCCTTCTAAGGCTTTTAAAGAATTCGGCAAACCTTCACCTTCTTTGTTTTTTGCCATTTGAGGTTTTTTATGAATTAGAGGAATTTTTACCTTCTAAGGTCATTAGCTCTCTAAGATTTATGGAGAAGTGAAAATTTATACCTTCTAAGTCTTTTAAACTCTATAAAATTTTATATACCTATGCCTTTTCTAAGAATTTTTAAGTACCTCTACTTTTAAAGACTTTTAGCCTTCTGAGGTTGTCAGTGTGTCTGAACCTTCTCAGGTTTATGCCTTCTAAAATTTTTGGATAATCGAATACCTTTTGAGGCTTATATTTTTAAAGTTTTTAGGTCTATATATACCTTCTAATGTTTTTTTCCTTTTGTGGTCTTATATACACCTAATATATTTGAGGCTTTTACTTTTAAAGGTTTTTTGATAATCTTGAACCTTATGATTTTCAAAGAATTTTACCTTCCAAGGCTTTTAACCTTTTAATATTTTTAAGTATTTCTACCATCTGAGATTTTTAGCCTTTTTAAGTTTGTATACCCTTACCTTCTAACTGTTATAGCTTTTTAATTTTTAGATAATGTTATACCATATGAGGCTTATTCCTTTTGCTACAGGAAAATTGTCTATTACATACAGCAATTTCCAGTGGTATACGCCAATTTTCTTGTTTTCTAAAAAATTCTAGTGATTTTTGGGCAATTTTAAGACCGCTAGAATAAATCTTGTAAGAAATCAAAACCAGTAGTATATTTTCGATGGTAATATTTTTTGGCAGCTAAAAAAATCAAAAATTACTGATCCCAAAGTTGCAAATCAACTGTCAGAATATTCCGGCACAAATACTGCAGGTTAACCATCGATCATTACCGGCTGTATTACCGACAGTCAAATCATCGATGTTTATGGAGGTCAAATCGTGATCTAGGTGCCAATTATTACCAATGACAAATAGAATAATCAGTGTTTTTTTGCCTATTTGATATCGAAATTTTTGGTGGTGAAACTGTTAGTTAGCTGTTAGAAACCTGTAGCAATTGTAAAAAATAATTGGCAGCACCGCTTCATTCTAAACAATTTTCCACAAGTACCTACATGTAGTTCAAAACATAAAACAAGTAATTTTAACCATATACTCATGCAATTCAAAATATAATATATAAAATACACTAATATCAATAATCAACATGTGCTTTGATAATTTAAATTATAAAATATATAATACACAAACTTTAACCATAGGTAAATATTAAGCTCAACTTGTTAAATAATCTTTAAAATATAAAATAAGTCCTTTCACATCGATATGTTCAAAATACACCAATTAGTTCTTCAAATAAATAACAAAAACTGATCATCATATGTGTTCTCTTTGCCCTGTGATTCAGGTATAAGCTCTTACTCCTTTTCTTTTGATTTTCAGCTTGATATGATCGCAGCTGCGCCAGCATCTCAACTTGAATCTGTCTCATCTCCTCTATCTCTCTTATATGAGCACCAACCCTCTGGTTGATAATTTTTTTAGCTCTACTAACATCATAAAATGTTGAAGTAGATGTATCGCCTTTATAAGCATGTCCCTACGAACCTAAGCCATAAACCCTCCCCCTCTACCTTCCTCCAACATCTTCTAACCATGTGTGGTACTAAAAATACTGGGTCGATCCTGAAGATGATCCCTTACCAGTAGACTGCTGACTATCCCAAAGTTGCATAAAATCATCCTAGAAGAATAAATCCATAAAATAAAATATTTATTTATTTCTTATTATTGCTCAAAAAATTATACTCGTATGAGCTTTTCTCTCCTTCTCATCAACCCACTGATGATCAGCTTGATGTTGATAAGTTCTCATATATAGCTCCAGTGGTGTCGGCTCTCGACTAAGATATTCTTTCTACAAATAAAAAATATAGTTAAAATAATGTATATATATTTATGAAACTAATTGAAATATCTTTTACCATTCATCATCTATGCTCACCAAGAGGCACTGAACCACCTGTGTGAAAAGAGCTTCCTAAACCCCCACAATCAGATGCTCTATTTTGCTTATTTTTCTCTCTCAGTTGGGTAAACTCAGGGTTCACCCAAGCTCTACTCAAATTAGCCCATACTCCCTCACCAATCCATAATGGATGCTGCCTATACTTTTTAATATCTGTGAACATGTCCCTAAGATGGGTAAAGCCTCTCCTCTCAAAATTTTTTCTGATCCTTATGCCATGCTCAAGCAACCACCTAAAATCATTCTGTAAAATATTGGCATAATAAATAATATTAATACAATTAAAATTAAAAATTTTAAGTAATGCCAAATAAATATACCTGAGATTCTCTGAACATATCCCTAACTTCCTTTGGGATCTTCTTCCATAATAAATAAGGGCATCATATTTGCTCCGGATGATGTCACAAATATTATGGGTAGGCTTCCTTGAGGGATTGAAGCTGTAGGAAAATTTTAGTGTCAATAACATGTAACAGATCAAATTATAATAACTTTATAAAATAAACTAAACTTATGTATCGCCCTTAAGCTTTATGCATACACACTTATCCTATGTTATTGCAGGCTACCCAGCACAAACCTCTACTTGTGTAGTTGGTCCACCCTGTTCTAGCTACACATGAGGTGGGTAATAATAGGAGTGGCTATAAGGAGGGTAAGGGTAGCTTGATGGAGCTATTTATGATGCTGGTGGAGGGTAATATGGATAGAATGTAGCTGAGTGTGTTTGCTATGGTGAGGGAAATCATGGACTCATAAATGTAGGAGGAGGGAAGTACCCAGTATGGGTTGGTACTCCAGCCACAGCAGGATCTATTTGTCCGTTACCTTGCTCAATGGGGGACTATTGCTGACTCCCAAGTGGGGGTGATGATATCGCTGGTGAAACTTTCTAGCACTAACCTTCATCACCTTGTCTAGACCTAGTTGGTCCAGTGCTCAACTTTTTCCTACGACCAAACATTGAAGTAATGGATCTACGAGGCGGATCATCTCCTGAAGCCATCTATAGTAAAAGAAGCAATTAGTAGACCATTGTAACATATAAAAATGAAGTTGTAACATATACAAATATTTCCATAATTAGAAATAAAAAAATATAAATTGTAGAACAGTAAGTTGTAACAAATATGAAGAATTACAAATATATAATTACATAATGTATAAATAATTTACATAATAAAATGATTTACAGAATGTATAAATGATTTACACATAACTAGGATTTAATTATAAATTATTTAATTAAAGATAGTTACCAAGAACATAAATATTAAAGATTACTTAAGCTGCATTACACTAGACTTATTTTCCTACTTATTCTTTAAAAATTTCATTATAATAAATAAAAAAGAAATACATTAAAAAATTACAGTTATAAATTTCTTTTTGCTAAATATTCATGATACAACATTAAGTATATTATAATAAATTTGGTCACTTAAACTACAAGAAATATTCTGAATGAGAAATATTTTCATTACTCTCTAAGGTATCTTCACTTTCTTCCTCGTTCTCACTTGAAGAGCTTATCAAACTATTCACATCCTCTAACTACATTTCATCATTATTTGCAATAGTTGACATCTCAAGAATTTCAATAGACCTACAATCTGATATCTCATCCTCTTGATGTGCAGTAGCTATAATGTATTATTGGTCAATGATCCTTCGTGCTTTGATTTTTATGACAGCTAGCAAATCTTGCTTATCTCTGCGACCAATATGATATTTGCTAAAATAAACTTAAATAACTTAACTTGATAGCACAAATAGATCAAACTTCCCATATCTGCTACTATGTTTTATTTATACTAAACCATACGGAGGATGAACCCTTGTGCCTCTATTCAATACTGAATTGTACCGTTGATAGTTGAACAAATATACAAGATTCTCATCTTCTCCTAGGTACTGTAGCTCAAGAACCTCATCCAGAATATTGTAATAATCACACTCATCTTCTCATGAGTATTTCCTCTAATACAAACTCCATAATCTTCAATTTTCCTTCCTTTACTCCATGACTTAGAATAAAATTTTGAACCCATTAACTATATATATATTGGCTAGGTATTTGCTTTTCATATTGGGCCCCATGCTAGTACTTAGAGCCCTTTATCAAAAACCTTATTACAAGGGGCTATGTACCTTAGAAAATTTTAAAATTTTAGGGATTCTAGTATTCAATAAGATGTAAATAAATGAAATAATATAGATTTTACTCACATAAGATCTAAACCAAGCTGAGAATTCTTTTATAACAAGTTGCTCAACAGCTATAATATCTATTGGAGGCAAATCACTTACAAAATACCTGGTGACAAATCATCCAATTAACACTTGAGTATTAAAAATTAACATGATTCATTTTGCACATTGTGGAAAAACATATACTAAGATAGGTTGGACTTCCTGACAGTTCAGTAACAAATATAAAATCACCATTTTGATTTTTACATTATTGATGAATCTTTCAATATATTTTCCACTATCCTTTCCATGACTAACTGATAGTGTAGTTTGTGCTTATTCTTTGATATTAAAGTCTATGTTACAACAAATCTTCATTCTTGTACTCCTCACGGGGATCAAAGTAGTAGGAGTAGAAGTGGGTGGTTTCTTGAGCCAAATATGCTTTACATATCAATCCTTCTAGTCATGCTTTATTCTCAACATATTTTTTTAACTTGTTCAAATGTCTATTAGATGATTAGAATTATCAGTTATAATTAGAAAAATTTAAGATAGTGTATTAAATATATATTTCACCTCTCAAAAAGATACATCCAATGATATTTCGTAGGTCCACCAACTCTAGCCACATAAAGTAGATAGACTGGAAGATGTTCTAAAGAACCAAATAATCACAGGTTGCATAGGATGATTGGTATGTTCTCCTCACTCCTCTGTAAAGCATCTTTACTTAGTTTAGATCAACATAGGTCTTTGAAGAAAAGGCTAAGCTCTGTAGATGACTAGATATGTAATCTGGAACTAGACATACTATAATTGGAAGGAGCACCCCTATAATTATGTGACAATCATGACTTTTTAGTCCAAATAATCTCATAAATTTAAGGTCTACACATCAGTAGGCATTTTAAACCTTGAAACCACTGGCATACTGATCTTTTCTATTCTAGCATGAATGAGTAGGGTGCTTTAAGATTCATTATTTTGTCATCACTTGTTATTACTAGCTTTAGATTTCTTCCAAAATAGTACTCTTTAATGTCCATTCTAGGTTTCATATTAAAATACATGATTATTTTAATAATGTTGACATGAAAGTTCTTCTCAATGTGCATAACATTCAGTATGCCTTATCAAATTTATACTCAAATATGGTAATGTCCATAAAATACTTTTTTTTAATCCATTTATGTTGAACACCATATCCCAAAAATTTACACTCTGATAATATTGGGAAATTAATGATTGATGAAATATCAGAATGTCTCTATAGTACGTCATAACCACTTAATCTGCATAGAGGTTGTGACCTCTTAACTCTGATTCTGATGAATGTATCCTTATTTCTCCTAAATAAATAATCAAAAGGTAGGAATATATGAAGATAATCAAATCAATTATTTTTTCCTCCATATTTTAGAGAAAGATTTAGTATTCTCCATTCAATAAGGACAAGCTAATTTTTCTGTTGTGTTCCAGCCCGATAACATACCATAAGCTGGAAAATTACCAATGGTCCAAAGCAATGCAGCTCTAAGGAGAAAATTTTATTTTGCAGTGATGTCAAATGTGAAGACACCTTCTTCCCATAAGAACTTTAAATCATTAATTAATGATTGCAAAAAAATATTAATTTTTGCTTTTAGATTATATGGCCCAGGTATTATAAGTGTGAAGAATATGAACAGGGTAGTCATACACATCTCTGGCGGAACATTATGTGGTGTTTGTATAACTGGCCAATAAGAATATGGTGAAGCTGCCTGACTGTATGGATTAAAACCATCAGCACATAATCCTAATCTTATGTTATGTGGCCTAGCAATAAATGAAATATGTGTTTGATCAAAATATTTCCATGCTTTAGCATCTAATGGATGGGAAAGAACACCAATGTGTGCTAATTTCTCCTTATGCCATCTCATATGACCTGCTGAACTCATTGACGTGTAGAGTCACTGAAGTCTTGGAATAATTAGTAAGTAAAATAAACAGGAATATAGAACATCTTTCTTTTGATGACGTTGTTTTCCTAAGTTGGCTTTGAATCGAGGTGCATAATAGGTGTGATAATAAACTTCTATCACATCATTCTTGTTGTATAACATACAACCATTTATACAATAATCAATTTTGATAGTGGTGAGACCCAACAAAGATACTAATTTCTTTATTTGATACAAATCTATGGGGATTAAATTATCCGTTGGAATTATTTCCTTGAGAAGACCAATGAAGTCATTGAAGAAGTCACGAGAAATATTATATTCAATTTTTATACTTAACATCCTAACAATAATTGATAATATTGAATGAGTTATGTAACAATCCCAAATTAATTTTTAAATATCATTTAGTCATGCAAATATTTTTTTGGTTTCTAGGTTTGGTGGCTCTTCCATGCTGGCCCTTAAATTAGGACCTATTGCATCAAAAATAAGTTCTTCATATGGTCGAGTCATTTGATCTTCATTGACTATTTCAAAAGTTGTCGATGGACCGACATAAGTATCTCTATGTGGCTCATACTTGCCATGTGAGGACCAAATCTAGTATCCTAGAACAAATCTCCTACGATATAAATCAACCTTTACATCATAGAGCTTGAGGAATGCTTGATTTTTGTGCTTCGAGCATGGACATCTAAACATTTCATCAGACTTAAATGAAGGTAGTTAATATATGACCTGAATGAAATTCTTAACCCCCTCGATAAATTCATCAATTAGTCCTTTTTGACCCGGTAATAATTTGTTATACATCCAATATCTCTCTTCTTGAATAGACATTTAGATGTTAAAGTAAATGTTCCCTACATATTTTTGAAATGAAATATTAAGAAAGGTGCCTTCAAGGTGTGGTAAATGTATCAATAAAAAGCAATAAGGCCTTAAATAATGTGATTGAGCTTATTTATCATTTAAAGTATAAATCTATCGACATAACCTATGTACTCGACTGGGCGGGGGGGGGGGGGGGGGGGGGTGATTAATTTGTCGACATAACCTATATACCTCTCTTTCTTGATTTCAAGAACCATCTTCTTCCTCTTTTGCCCGATCAGCTTCACTAGGTTTTGATATCACTTATTATGTCATTCTTGAGAGAAAGGAGAAGTTCTTTTTGAACTTCTTGGAAGAAAGAAAAAGAGCTAGGGGAGGGAGATGAAAAGCATCTCACATGAATTCTAATTCCTTTATTAATGGGCTATTACAAGAGGGGGCTATAATAAGGGGTAGGTTACATTATCCAATATAACCTTTATTTATAGGGCTTTATACTAGTGTGATGTCATGCAGGAATAACCTAATCTAAAATTGGACCAACACACAACATTAGTATTAGGATTATGTTTTTTAAGATTAGATATAGGAATTTTAGGAGTTATATAAATTTGAATTTAAGTTATTTGATATTATTTTTTTAGTCCTTTTTTTATAAGTAAATGGTGAATGAATGTTACTTTTCTGTGCTTTAATTATGAGTTAAAGTGGGAATTTTTATTGGTTTCTCTTTGTCTTGCTATTTCTCTTCCTCATAGGTAATAGGCTCTTGGTTTCTCTCTCTAATACAAAGAGCATGCATCTTGAGATTACACTCTCTATTCTTCTCTTGATCATATAGCTTTTAATGGAAAAATACCTAATTAATATAACATAACCAAAATTTTGATTAGGATAGGTCTCAAAATTGTTGGACTTGCTTTGAGATGAGTGCAATACAAATTTTTATTTATTAATCATAAACTAAACTCATATCAAAGCAAATATAATAGCTTTGAGACCCATAGTAAGCCAAGATATTTCCATTTTAAAATGCCAAGAAACTCGAATTTTGATAGACATTTCCCTGATTTCTTTTAAAAATTGATGCCCATACTCAATTTCAAAGCTTTCTAAGTTATTAAGTAAATTTTAAGAGAAATAAGAAGGAGATCGATAATTTCAAACTTCTATAAAGAAATAATAGACATATGAAGGAAAATAAATCAAAACCTTTACCGTATATCCTTAAGCCATATGAATTTCTTTCCCGATTTTTATGACAAATTTTTGCTTCCTACATAGTAATTAATGAGACATCACAAACAAGCCAATTTCTTTAGGGAACAAGGTATTTTAAAAATTCATAATCAATATTATATATAATATCATTATTAAGAATAGACTCTAAAACAAACTATATGAAATTAAAAAAAATTAAGGAGATAGAGATCACCTTCGGTGGGGGGGGGGGGCGTCAGAAATTGGCTAGGGCAAGGTTGGCTATTCATCACTGAGGCTAGGGTAGAATTTGATGGGCGAGGAAGGTCACGGATGTTTTCTAGATGAACCAAATGAGGAAGGAGACCGAGGCTAGGGCAAAATTTGGCAAGGGCAGAAGGTCGCGGGCATTCTCAGGAAAAACTAAATGAGGCAGGCAAAATGAGGAAAAAGAAGGGGGGGGGGGTTCAATTTTAGGGCACTTACTGGTGGCATTCCTGGCGGTTTCAACCCCTAGAAATTTATCACTTAAAAATGATGACTAAACTACCGATAAATGCATCATGAAACCAATATACCAGTGGTTTATCTGTCGGCCATTTGATCGCCAAAAATACCGACAGTTTTTTCTTTTTTACGTGCTATCTAACCACCGCTATTTTTACCGGTGGTTAGACCGCCAGTTTCACTGCTAATAATTCCTGCGGTAAAATGACCACTAGAAGTTTCACTGGTACTCAGTGAGTTAACCATAGTGTTTTTAGATTTTAGGTTTATATATATCTTTTGAGGATATTGCCTTATCAGGCTTAACTTGTACTTATTATTTTTGAGGTCTTTACCTTTGAGGTTTTGGATAACCCTAAACTTTTTGGGGATTTTACTTGTGAGGTTTTTTAATTAGTTGAGGCCATGTCAAATACATATTTTTCTTGGACCCTTTTAAGTAAGGACCTTGTCTAATACTTTTTATCGAGGCTACCTCATGGGAATGCCTTCCCAAGGTTATGAGTTGATACCTTATGTACCACTTGCCCTCTTCGAGTCTTTCTAGTGAGGATCATGCCCACAAATAGCTTTCCAGCAAGCCTACCTCATGCCTATGCCTTCAGGGGCTTTTTTGGCTACAGTATTATATATAAAAATAAACATTTCATTTAAAATTTAAATAAAAACAAACTTGAAAGACTAAGATGTTAAAATTTTGTCAGAGTTTAACTTCTTTTAATGTGATGGCACTCTTATTCAATAATTATGACAATTTCCTTGCCATAACTTTTCTATTATTCCATATTTTGAGGCTTGTGATCTATGAGTTGCTCTATAAAAAATATTTAATTGTCTTCAATGCATCCAACATTCACTCAAATCCTTCAATTGAAAGCATTTTTCACTTGATTATTTTTTTGAAATGATGAAGTTGCATTATTGAGAAAAATCTCCATCATTTGGATTTCTTCATCAAGATATTATTCTTAGCTGTATTTAAAGGGGTGCATTTAAATGTTCCTAGATGAATTTGGTGAGAATGGTCTTTTGACTTCTCCTTCATCATTTTATAAGCTCATTGGTTTCTTATCAATTTTTATGTTTGCAGGAGTATTGCTCAATACTTTTGATGAGCATTTATAGCCTCATCAACAATTATTTGAGTATCTACTCATTGTTTCAAATTAGTACATTATAAAACCATCTCTTGCATCAATAAAGAGTAGAACTGCTAAGTGGGGAGACCTATAAGAAAAAACCCTCTTAATAATTTCAGATCAACTCCAAAAACTTGATGTGCTTCTGAAGAAAAATTTTTAAAATCACTTTCATTATTTCTCCCTCATTTTGATGATTCCCAAGAAAGTAAGAGGAGTCCTCGAGACTATTAAATTAATAATACATTCTTCAATGAAAATCTGTCAAGGTTGGTGATGTAGTGGATAGTATTTTATGAGAATGAGTAGAACAAAATGTGAACTTGGCCCATGAGAGTAACATGGATGACCTCACAAAGATTTGCATCAAAAGCTTAGTGAATATACATGCTGGTCCTATAATGATCATCATGCTCATAGGGATTAAAGGTATCATCACACGAATCAATAGTGGGTAGTAGAATCTCATAAGAAAGGAATGCTATAAAGTTTTTTTTATTAAGTGTAAAACTCATGAAAATTGCATCGAGGAATAAATTGATTCCTTTCCCGCAAAGGAAATTCCTAGCATATCTCTTATAATGTCACAAGGGATGTCCATAAAATAATTTTGATCTATGTCCTAAATTATTAAAGGAGAATTATGGGTTGACTGAACAATATGAGGAGGATGTATCAAACTAGTAATGCCTAAGAGATTTTCATGAGGCTGTAGGGAAAGCAATGCTCATTGATTGGCATTATCTCCAAACTATTATTAATTTTGTGTTAGGAAAACTTAATAAAACTATAATGGGCCTCTTAATTGCAAGCCTCCTTTAGGAGTTTTAGGTTTTTAAACTAAAGTTCTTCCATCCTATATAAGCACTCTTCCAAAATGGGGCCTTGGCCATTATCTTAAATTGTCCTTGGTTGGTGAATTAATTATCAGTCATTCAGGAGATAATTATAGTATTGTGAGAATGATTCCCACAGATGGTGCCAAACTATTACGAGTTAAAAAAATTATGTTTATAGAGTTAGTATTCTATGCCTTAACTTTGGACAAAAATTTTAGCAGGCATAAAGAAAAACATGTTTTAGGCCAAAAAAAATTTTATGTGGAAAACCTAGAAAGTGAAAATCCACTGGACCTGGCCAAATTGAAAAATCCATTATATATATATATATATATAGGTTAAATGAATCCTTTTTTTGTCATAGTTGAAAAACAAGAGGAGTATTTAAGCCTAAAATATTTGATATCTCTTTCTTAAGGATTACAAAAATATTGTGCTCGCAAGCGGGCAATAAAAACACAGTAGCAGTGTTTGATCATTATAAATAATTGAGATGATTGTTTGTAGAGGTCATTGGTGAAGAATTTCTGTAGTGTTCGTCAGAGGCGAGAGCTTAAAATTGCAAGGGAAATCTATTCATCTCTCAACCCTTGGACCGCTCAATTTATAAAGAATTTGGTCTAACTTATATCCTTTATGGGATAGGAATTTTCGATAAATAGGGTTAGAAACCAAAACACTCCATCATATTTTCCATGTTGATTCCCCTTATCATGAAGTTTTTTCTCAGTAATTAAGTACTCAAGGTTATTCAACTTTATGTTGGATTTGAATATAAGCATGCCACATTTGGAGGTCATTTAGTCATCCAATCAATGTTTAAAGTTCTTAATTATGCTTCAAGTGTTTGGTTTGATCTCATTAAGGCTCAGATTTGATCACTTTTGGTATCCTTAGGTTATATTATCAAGACATTTAGTTTGACTCTAAGTTTACTAAAATTAGCATTCAAATGAAGTTGAGTTTAATTCTAGATGTTTCAATTTAAATTTTCCTTTCAGATTCGAGGGATCATGCAATTTTTTGTTGACAGATCAAGTGTTAACTCTAATTAACACCTTCGTCGATTTAAAATGCAAATGGTTTTTTTTTCATTATTATTTCATTATATATTCTTATATATATATATATATATATATATATATATATATATATATATATATATATATATATATATATATATATCATCCGAAAAAGCTTAATGGATCACTAGCCATTATGATTTCTAACATGCAACTAGTCTTTTAGTTGAAGGAGCGGATGCTACATCAGATTTATAAAAAAATACCCGACTATATCTTGTGCAGATTTCACTTATATATCACAAGTTGAATCAGATCTATTTAAAGGAATTTGTATAAAAAGGGTTCATGTGTTCTTACACATATTTATGTTTTAAATCTATAATTATTAAATTGTTAGAAATTAGGTCTCAATTCCCCCATGGGAAAATGGTAGATTGAATCCTTTAGATGGACTAATTATTCGAGGAGAGAGAGAGAGAGAAGAGAGAGAGAGAGAGGGTTTCCTCGATCATCTTAGGGCTATCCTATCCCCTTGGAAGTGTGCCTCACACATGCTACAAAAATTTTTGCACACTCATTGAAGGAGTAGTTTTAAGGAAATAGAGGACCACAATGGCCAAGCACAATTGAGAGTGATGGGTCACAAAGATAATAATAAAACCCGATGAAAGAAATTGCTTGACATTCCCTCAGGTTAAAGTGAAGAGCTTGGAACACTCATGGAAAAGGGAGAGAGGAAGCAAGGAACTAGCCATATGGGTGGTAGAGAATCACCATTGTTTATATGTTTTCTCACAAATATTGTGTTCAAATTGTTAATAAATCCATATAAAGATGAACAACATCGTTCAAATATTAATCAGCCATGTGTTGTATATTTAAAGTGTTCTTGCAAGAAATAATATGAGAGATTTTTGAAAATTTGTCAACAATCATATAAAATTTAGTCCTTGTGTTATTTTGTCTAGGAAAAACCAACAGTGAAGACCCATACTCACATTAGTCCAAAAGCTTTCTAACACTAGAATGGATAAGTATTGATTGACATTTTATATGTGTTATAACAACATGAAAAATTTTGCACTGATTGAAATGATGATCCACATATCTAATGAGGAAAAGCCACTATAAGTATTCCCAACTTAGAGAAAAATTCATATCCTGGCCAAAATAATTAGCCAGTCCACCATTATGGCATTCAAATTGGTCAGCATTAAGTATGGAACAAAGCAAAATTCATAAAAGGTTTTTGAAGAACAAATAATCATCTTGTACATCAAAATGCTATTGAGTGTTGGCTATGCATTTATTACAATTTCATGGACATCTAGCTAAGCATAAAATTCCTTATGGACTTCAAACAAATGACCTTAACCTTTAATATGGTAGTTAAAAGTTGCTAGAAGCATAAAGAATTGCCAAATTAGTTTTGATGCCCAAATTTGTTCTTCAAATCATAGTTGAAAGCGGATAAACATTCAACCCAAGTAGCATCTTTAGCCTTTAAATTGATTTGATTGTTAAAAAATTTTAACATATTATGATTGAAAATAAGATCAAACTTCACAAATGAAAAGTCAAATTGTGACTCTAATGGCCAAAAGTGTTGATGATAAAATGTAGAACTACTTATCAGTGGTAAAATATATGCTTCTTATTTTTGTTTAGTTTATCACTGAGTAAGGCAATGAGATGAGCCCCTTGACTTAACACCATACTTATTCCCACATTAGATGCACACATTCTACCTTAATAACTTGATTAAAATTTGATAAGCTTAGTATCAACACAAAAGTCTACAATTATTTTAATGCTAGAAAACTTTCTTTCACAACATTTCAGAAATGAATCCATCAGCCATGAGCAACGTAGTCAATTATGTGGCAATAACACAAATAGTAGATAAGCAAGTGGAATTGGCATGCTTGGTTAAAAGAATGAGCTTTTAGCTACTCCAAAATGAAGTCTATTTAATGGGATCCAAGTCAATTATAGAAGCGGAGCTAACATATCCTATAAAGCTAGATTTGGTAGTTAAGTACTACTACTCAGATGAGTAAACAACTATGGATCATTAAGTACTTTGAAGACCCATTATAAATGTTGAAGATGATCTTACAAGGTGTAGTTGTATAATAAAATATTATCAAATTAAATTACCATAAATTTGCACAAAAGGTTGTTTAAGATATATTTCATAAGCTTCATAAATGTGCTATGGGCATTGAATGGCTTATAAGACATCATAGTACATTCATTTAGATTTCCCCATATTTAAAAGTAGTCATTCATTCATCTCTAGCTCATATTTGAATATAATGATATCCACTACACAAGTAAGATTTAAAAAATTTTAATCAATTAGTTGATCAAAAAAATCATCCAACCTAGGAATTGGAAATCAGTTCTAAACTATAATCTTGTTCATGATTGAAGTGTCTAAATACATGTGCTATGAACCCTTCTTAGGGTACACAAAGTGTAGGTTAAACATAAGGAATTGTACCTTCTCCAACTATCCCTTTTGTATTCAAATGCCTTGCATGTCTTGTAACACCTCATATTTACATCTAAGGGCACAACTAGTAGGTGGGTCTATGGGGAAAATGTCATTAGGCTAAAATTAAATTGCATATTGCTTGTCACACAATGGTGGCAGACCAGAAAGATTTTATAAATCCACACATATTTAAATTTCTACCATAGAGGTCACACAACATCTAAAACTAAAACTCTGTCTTAGTATACTTTTTATAAATAAAGCTCATAGCTATCTCTTTAAAGCCTTGCAATAAAATATATTTTAGCAAAATAAAGTTTTTATACTACATAGATTTTTCTCCCGTTCATGACATTAAAATGATATTCTTCTCATTTTCTATAAAGGAATATGTATATTTAAAACATTATGCATCGTTCATCCATTACATTGTTATGGCCTTCTAATAGTATGCAATATAAATATATAGGGACAATGTCACACAAAACTTGTTCTTACAATTTAGCTCCAATTAAAAAATTCACCAAGTATTTTATTAACCAATTTTAATGGCTTATTTTAGCCAAGAAAAGTTATATTGTTGGGAATGATCATGGGTTTTGTGTTGATTCTTTTCCACAAATTTTGGTAGCAATGATATTTTCATAGCTCTGTCTATCTATGATTTACACACCTTTTATTACTGGCACACAGAGTGTTGATGATATTATGTTGAATCCATTCATAATCTTTGGTGATGAAATAGTTCAATATTTCAGGAAACACCTTCAGTAGCATGGACTACATTTGTAACTTTGCTCTGCAAGATCCTTCACTCTCTTCTTATTTTGATAGCTCTTAAGGGAATGAAATGACCCATTTAGTGGGGAAATTGGCGACCACATGGAGAAACCCATGGCACTTGAAACATTTTTTAGTTAGAAAAGAATTATTTAAACTATTGTAGCTAAATCATTTGGAGATATTCCATAATTTCTCTATTTGAGCTTTAGTACAGCCATCCTAAAATTAAGCTGGCTAAAATTAAGGCTAACTTGAGTACTACCAGCCTAAATTTAAATCAGTTAGATCCTTAGCTAATTTTGAGCCATCTTATATATAAGTTCTAGTCAAAACTGAATCGACTTGAAATATGATGGTTCTTAACTCTAATGTGAGGGAGGAAACTACTTGAGATTAAATCATATATATTGCCCAAAAGAAATGTCATCCTACAAAAACATGCATCTATTAAAAAATAAGATTTCTTTAACTCTCATGACTTGCTTTATTTGGAGCAATTATGCTCCAAGTGTTCAATCATCAAATTGAATTCTCGATAGAATACTTCAAATTATAATTATTCCCAAGTTTAACATGTTGGTTTGGATAAAATAAGAACTCTTCGTAAATTAACAACACAAGCGAAAGGAATTCATGAATAAGATTTTAATTAAACTATATGATAGATAGGGGTGATATGATGAAAATGATGATAAATTAAACTCAATAGAAAAATGAAATAATTAATTAGGTGTAAATAATTCAGATACGAAAAACTAATCATAATATGTACAAATATTATAATTGGTTGTTTATGAACTTTGTGTAGAAGAAAAAGTTCAATATGAAGCTATGTGATTGTGAAATTAATTTTATGCACTTCAATGTCAATCCTAATTAATTAAAATAACGATTTTAAAATGTATGATTATATTTTTTTCACTGAAATATGGAGATTCCAATTTTTAAAAAGAATAATAATCTCACTGTACTGGAAAAGTTCTTTTTAATATATGTATATGTATGTATGTATGTATGTATTTCAAAAGAATAGGAATGAATGGAAGGGAAGGCTTCAAAATATGAGAAAAATAATTATTGAAGGCTAATCCTTTATCATATAGGCTAGGTGCATACAAAGTTAAATGATTTAAACCTTTATCATTTAGTTGCACAACACCCATCTTCGAAACCTTCCTACATGTTTGTTTTGGCTTCTATTGGATTTTAGCCACCTATTAGAGATCTTTTGATGAAGGTACATTTATCTGTTAGGCCTTCCTTGGCTGACTTTTTCTCTGGTTGCTACTCCATTACTCTTTCAGATGGGATATAATGCTTGGCTATCTATAATTGGGCTTGCAATCACCTCCATTGAAGATTCCTTCTCCAACTCTCAAAT
Source organism: Dendrobium chrysotoxum (assembly GCA_019925795.1). Lineage (NCBI taxonomy): Eukaryota > Viridiplantae > Streptophyta > Magnoliopsida > Asparagales > Orchidaceae > Dendrobium > Dendrobium chrysotoxum. The sequence continues at coordinate 55,859,142 of CM034308.1, read as the reverse complement.
CCTTTGTTGATGTTGTTTGTTTGGGGGTTTTGTTTGTTGCTGCTCAACTTGAAAATTGTAGGCTTGCTTATTTTAAAATTTTCATTATTATATCATATTTCATTTTTGAAATCTTCAAATCTTCACACTCAGAATCATTTATGAGAGCAATTTTGATGATATAAAATTGTTCTTCTTGTATAGGAGATTTTATGAAAAGAGTTTAATAAAAGGTCTAATAGGGTATGACTATTAAATTTTATCTCAAACTATGTAAAATACTAGCCAGAAGTCTTGCCTTAAGTTAAATTATATAAAGAGAATGTAAATTTCTCAATATCCTAAAGGGGGTAGACTTTAAGTTAATTTCACTCAAGGACACCTATGGGAGGGACTCTCAATAAATAAAACAGGTTTTTATTGTGATTTTCTTAGGTTAATTTTCAAAAGTAGGAATATGATTTATTCACCATTATCCTAACTAAATAATGTATGCTTCAAATGAGTAAGTTCCCAATGTAGAAGGTAAATCACCATACTATGTGAGATGAATGTCTCCCCATATAGGAAATCTATGCAATAATAATCATTGAATCATTAAAGAGTCCAAAAAGGAGTATAATGGGCTTCAAAAAGGAATGGGTTGGGTTTGAACTTTTTAAAAAAGTTTTGAGTAATTTTGGTCAGCAATTCATCAGTTTGTCATCCCATTGCTAAACTCCTATTTCATTTATGCAATCTTTAAAGCATCACACACTGGATTAATTGTGCGAAAAATTTTATGAGATAATGTTATTCTTCTTGTATAGAGCACTTTACGAAAAGAGAGAAGATAAAAGGTCCAATCGGGTATGAATAAGGAGAAAGTGAGTTTTTTTATATTCAATAGGGTCTAGGTTAGAAAACTATGTTTTCCCAACAAAATTTTTTGTAGAAAAAATGGATCAAAGCTTCATAATAATTCACCAAAAAACTTTTAAGAACTTTTGAGCTGAATTTTTGATAGAAATTTTCTCTAAAAATTTCACAAGAAATTCTCAGTTAAAAACAGTGAAAATTTTTGACGGAAAATTCACCGTGGAGGTCATAATTTCTAACTGACAATCTTCTTTCTGCATTTCTAGCAAAATGAGCATCAATGAAATTGTTGTCCCTTTCTTACTTGTTCAGTCTGTTAGCTCGTTATAAGCCATTTCTACAATGAATTTTTTAATTCTTCAAATATTTAAAGATAAATCTTCATCTCATTGTTGATTACAATCAATTTAAGATTTTATACATTAGATTTTATTTTAAAAGGGTTTGAATATTTTATGGCTTTAGATGTTTTTAAGAAAACCTGTTTAGATTTGAGTTCGACTTTCATATAACATGTTTTTTTTATAAAATTATAATGTTGCTTTAGGTGTATATATATATATATATATATATTATTTTTATAATCATTTTAAACATTGCATATTTATTTATTCTTTTTACCATAGGAAATTTTTTTTAATTATTATTTTATTTTTTGGAGGAAGTCTGTGTTATTGCAAAAATGAATACAAGTAACTTAAGAAAAAAGTTATATATATTCATTTTTTAGATTCACATGCACAAATTTATGATATGTTTTGAATATATATATATATATAAGTTCATGGCTACATAGTAGATTATTCTTGGACAAAATGGTCTAATAGATGAATTTATAAATGTAATTGAATGCCTCATTCCCGTGGCATGTCAATTGCGTTCATTTTATTAGATAAAAATTTTAGGTGCCCTTGCTTAAAAAACAAATATCAAGCATACTTTACATGTAATGAGGTTAGGCTTGATTTATACCATAGAGGCTTGCATCTTGATTATTAAATATAGACTTCATATAGAGAGTACGAGCTATATTTCAACTCTTAATGTACTTATTCGACAAGTTAAACAATTACAGATGAAGAAAACAATGGGATATAGAAAGAGATGATATTCAATGTAGGAAGCCCATAATTTTGAGAACATATATACGATCTACCTAAAATCAATGTACCAAGCTCATAAAAATTCTGCAAGCGTCTCAATAACTAGAGATGTATGCTCACTCATTTTGAGTTATCTATCATCATTATGTTAAGTATCATGATAGAATAAAATATTCTTCATGATTATTTTAATTAATTTGTTAGACTGCAAAATGAAACTAACCCAATGGACAATATTATTCTTGCAGAATTATAAAGAACAATGATATTAGTATAAAAATATTTGGCTTAACTGCTAAAAAATTGATAGTTGTGTTAACGACTACATGTTATATTATGAACATGACTTGATAAAAATTTCATGTTGCCATAGCAACACACCACGAGCCAAACTAAAATCTCAGAATAAATGAAAATAGAAAGAAGTTCCATTTAATCATTTATTTTATTACCCATTATTCCAATACTTTAAAGATTTTACACATCAATGAGCTCAGCTAGTCCTAAGTTGACATCACAAGAAAAAAAAACTCTAAACCCCGCATTTTGATTCATCCATCACATGCAAAGGCCTAGAATCAGTTTTATTTTTTACACCCATAATTTGTTGTTAAACCACATTACATTCATTTTGGGTTATGTGTAGTTTGATTCACTCCATATAATTAGGTAGCCTCCCCTTATTCATGTTGGCTAATAATATTGACATTACACGATCTTCCATGAAAGATGTACATGACATAGCCTTACATATTCCTCATACTCATCATACTTGGTCTGCATAATTCAAAACAAAAAATATATGTCTACTTATATCCAATAATAGATGAATTTAACATTCTATGGGAAGATGTTTTAGCATATGATATTTTAAATAAAACAAAACTTTCAAATTAAAGGAGCACAACTATGGATGATTGATAACTTTCTAGCCTATGAGAAGCTATCAAGTTGGAGTATTGCAAGTAAGTTTGCTTGACCATACTATATTGAGTTATGTAAGGTTATTACACTAAAAAATAGAAGGAAGAAATCTAATTTTGACTGTCATCTTAAATGTTGATCATCCATTCAAAAGAAATAAGAATGCCTTTATCATAAATAAAGTTGAAAGATTCATGCCTCAACTAAGTTTAATAGGTGAGCATATATTAGAAAGATTGGAGAATATTCCTAGGATTTTTTATGCTCAGTAGATTATAGTGCTGTAAGTTACAGAGTTTAGTACAATTGTACAAGAGGAGTGTTTTTGGGAATTTACGTTAATAGAAAACAAACTCAGCCCAAAACTAGATAAATGTTAAGTATTTGCAAAATAATTTGTTTTCTAACATATGCAATACTATGGTGGATGAGAAAGGAAAGTCTAATGATAATTTGAAAACACGATTGAATTTAAAAGAGTACTACAAGAGAAAATTACTTTAGCTTAAAGTAAGAGGAAATGGAAAGATGTTAAAATAGAAGTTGTATACACTCACATTAGATCAGTGAATAGTAGTATGTGGGTAGGTCCAAACCTAAAATTCTCGATGGATAAGCCTAAAAAATATGCAATTGTATAGACCTACGATGAGGAAAGTTGTTTGGAATTAAGATTTATGACACTAATATCTACATGGAGTGCATGTTTCCTATAAAATTCAATTTCTAGCCATATATAATATTAAATCCTTTGATTAAGTATAGTATTATTTCTTTAACTTGTGCTTAACAATATTGAATGTGGAGTCATTACTTAGTAATAAGCAAAATATTCTAATCATTTTGTGCAAACCAAAGAAAAGGTTTCCGCCTAAATTTTTTTGACTCGATGGAGCATATTCTTATCATTTACCCTAAAAAGCTAGAGTTGGTGGTCTTGTACAGTATTGGTAGATGTATCCATTCGAGAGGAATGTAAACATCTTTGAGTAAGTAAAGATTGTTGCACAATTTTATCACAAAACTAAACAAAAATAACAAAGAAATTTGAATAAGTTTTAAAGATCAATCAAGAATAAAGCACATCAAAAAAAATCCATACGTGAAGCATATCTCTCCCATTAGATAACCTCCTTTTATTCTTATTACTTTGAACTACATATACATCTAGAGTAAGACACAAGTATGATCTGTATGTATTTATCAAAACTAAGCCTCGTGGGAGTATTAAAATCTACGATATTATATTGGTGGTGAATCATGAAGAAAAAATGTCTAACTTTAGGCAACCTACCATTGATTTTGAGGATACATTACTTTTTTAGATGGTAGTGATTCCAATGGAAGAAGAATAAAGTTATAGTTAGAAAGTAGTTAAAGTGAGTTAGTTGATGAACAAAGTATGACCCATAATATTCGACCTTGAGTGATGAGCTCAAATTATATGTACTTTTTCTACTTTACTATAAATTCTTGTAGCATTTTTTTGTCATATTAATTAAATTATTGTACATTTTAGGTTCATTTCATTATATGTGTAACAGCCCAAACTCTTAACTATTAAGATATAGTTTGCATTGACCTAAGGGATCACGGTTTTGTCCTGTCGGTATAACTTCCGAGGAGGCCACTAGTCCATGGATTTCATTGGGATAAGAAAGCTTAACTATGGAGTTTCATTTCACAATCTCTCGCACTTAAGTAATTGATGTACTTGTCAGTATCCCTATCCCATAATCATCTAACATAAAGATAGAATTTTATATGTGGCCCCTACAAGTTCAAGTGGTGACTTCCACCACATAGCAATTTGTCGCTTATAGAGTTCAAGAGGTGGCTTCCATGGGGTAGTACTTTATTTTATATGGCACTCAGTTCCCATCTTTCATCTGATGTATTGCTCGAATACCATTTGTAACTACCCAAACTCTTAACTACTAAGGTATTGTTTACATTGACCTAAGACCTTATAGATTTATCTTTTTAATATAACTTCCTAGAAGCTAACCAATCTCAGGATTTCTCCGAGATGAGCATGCTTAACTTTGGAGTTTCTTAATGAAATTCCAACCATTACACCAAAAGATGCCTCAAAGTTTAAGAGCTTAGAATCTTTTACTTATAGGATTTCATAATATATCTTCTATATATTCTATTCAGTATATATTATTTTCATTACACTAACTCATTTTTTATTCTATTTGGAGAAATAACAACTAAAGATGAACTGCCTCCAAATCTTCACATCAAATTTTTGTTTAGCAAAAGAAACTAACTATTAGCCCATTATGGCCCAGATATATTAACAACCCATCTACGAGTTCTCATCCTCCAACACCTTCAAATCCTAGCTCTATTGGTAGCAGCCCACATTTCGCTTCACCAAATTTGATGCAAACGACCTTTCTATCCATATTAATTATTCATAATCACCATCAACATATAAACACTTTTTATACACACCACCTCTCAATTACCCACAACCACCATCGCCATAGGCACATTATGCTAGACCATCTACATCTGCAAAGTAGAGGACTAAGGACAGTTTAAAGTATTCAAATGGTTGTATGTACATTAAGCCTGACAATTTCACATATGAATAAATTTGTATTATATTCCTATATCAGTTAAGTTGCCCAAATTTAAAATATTTTTATAATTTTATTGCTTCATCCACTCCAAATAGGTGACACATAAGATTAGGGATATCATAAGGAGATGTTTGATGCTCCATATGCATCATGGAAGAAAATATCGCTAGAAGTTTGAGATATATGATTCCATAAGTTAAGGTAAGAACTGCTAATTTAATTACTAGAATTAAGGTAATTTTATTTTAGAATTAATTCACATTTTTTATGCTATATGGTAGTATTTTAGGTGGCTACCCTAACATAGTGATAGGATTAGAAAGATTTTTGATAAGTGAGTGTCGACTCATTTGTGAAATATATTTATAAATATTTGTAAGCTAGTCATGCTAACTATGTGAATTGGTGAGAGTGTTTTGACGAATCTTAACAACATCAATTAAGGATGCCTAGGTTATGTTAAGAGGAGGGTGATGGGGGTTTTGGAGTGCAATTTTGAATTATACAAATGTTTAATGCCCTATCACCCCTAAACAATGCTTAGGTTCTCTTTAATATATAAAATATTAAGCCTCACTTAATATACACATGTATATGTGCTGAATAAAGTAATAAGGTAATAGAGTAGAGTTTCGAACTCATGAGAAAGAATACTTTACAGTAATCAACTACTATTGTTTACTCAAATTACAAAATTACCCTGCCGAAATAAAATTATTGGTTATGGAGATTCAATCATTGAATAAAAATAATAATAAAATGAATATAATATTTAAATAAAGTATTTTGAATGGATGAATGTAAATTGCATATCTTTCCAAATGAAATTCTTATTTTTAAAGTGATTCAAAGCACATGCATCCCTACTTCTTTCTGAAGCTTGTGTGGGTGAAAAAGATATCTACTGACCTCTTATAGTTATATCATCTCCTAAGAACCTAACATATTTTATATCCTATGTCAAGGTTTTTAATTATACTATTTTAATATTCCTGATTATTCTTGCATTCCTCAGTCGAGGTTGTACATCACACAAGCTTTTAACTACACATATGTTCATTATGTGCATTAAATAAAGAATGTGATAATATAAAAAATGTCATTTAACTTTTAGAGCATAAGAATTATCATTAGTACTTAAAATAATTTTTATATCATCAATCAAAAATTAGCGAATTAGCCAGACATTGAAAAAAGATAAGTCATTTTCATTGAAATCATAAAAGAACAAAAATACAAGAGAATGATATGACCATAAAGGATCAATATGTCTCTTATAAACTTCTTCTTTAATGCACGGAGATAATCTAACAAACACTGACTAAAAACTCTAATGATTGTATCTAGTACTTCTTTAGTTTCTCTTATATTTGACTCAAAGATAGAACTAAAGAAGTACTCTGAAAAGTACTAAAATTATATAAGTGACTAAACACCCTAAAAAATATAACACAATGACTATTTATAGAAAAAATATAAATTTAGCAATAGGCTCTGTAGCACTAAAAGTATTGGCACCACAGCGCCCACAAGATAAACTAATGTTAGTGCACTGATGTTTTTGCTCCGTCGCGATGCCTGCTCACTTGAGTCAGTTACTTAATAAAAAGTCACATCATTTTGCTGATAGATTATATTTTTAGAGGTTATAATTACTACATCGTAATGCTATAGACTTTCAAACTCTATGACGACCGAGTGGAAATTTTGGTGGCGAGGTATATAGGGGTGTCAATTTTTGACATGACTCAAAACTTGGCCCAGAAAAATCTGGGTTTGGGTTTACCCAATTAGCAAATAGGTCGAGTTCGAGTTCATATTTTTGACCCATTTCAAAAATTGGGTCAGGTTTGGGTTCAACTAGAAATCCCAAATCAACCCGATAATGACCCAAAATTCTATTCGTCGAGTTTATTCTACCAGTACTTATGGACTCTGCCCCAACTCGTGACTCATGAGTTAACCTGTACTTTGCCAGGCCCCTCTGTCCTACAGCCCCACCATCCACCTTCTAGCATTCTATGACTCAACTAACTGCCTTCTACCATTTATTTTATTCAACTTGACCCTAGGTTCTAAACCCTAAACAGCTAGGCCGCCAATGATATTCCATCCTGATTCCCAACGGTCCCCTATTCTACTGTCATTCCTAAGCTAAACCCTAGGCTGGTGGCGATGATTCCTCCATTCATGTTTGAAATTCAGTTCGATGGTGGCTTCGAGGAGAGCGATGATTCCTCCCTTCACATGGTGCTTCGGTTGAAATCCCATTTTGTGTCAGGTTGTGTCAACCCTACAACCCGACAGGGTCTAGTCCAGGTTGCATTTTCTAACCTATTTGTAAAAAAGAGTCAGGTTTGGGTCATGCTAAATAGAGTCTGGTCAATTTCGAGTTCGACCTGAACCTAACTCGTTGACCCGAATTGACACCCCTAGAGGATAACATGTTGAGATGCTACGACGCATGAAGATAGTGATCATGGTGCTGCAAGTTTGACTATTTTGACACTTCGGTGTTATCCAAAAGAGAAGTTAGCGTTACCATGCCAATGTTGTAGTGCTCAGGTGAAGCCCTTGATAGCACTGCTGTGTTGATTTGTTCAATATTGTGGCTCTTGATGCTACATAGAATTTGTGCCTCTTTTATATTTTCCTGTAAAATACAACTAAAATAACACATTTTTTATTTAAATATAACATAGAAAATAATTCATTATTTACACTTATCAAATTTTCCCAACTTAAACTCTTGCTTGCCCTCAACCAAATAAAAAATTTGCAATTTTGATTAAATTTTTAACAAAAATAAAAAATTTTTATTTAAAATTACTAAAATATAGGATAATATATCACAATCTAAAAGTAGTAAAAATGAACAATATTATCATTCTTGTTTGGAAAAATTCTAAAAATTATACTAATTAGACATCCATATTATTGCTTAATTTAAATTCACAAGTTATAGATTTAATTATTAATTTTTAAAGTTTAAGGTGAATAATTTAGCTTAATGATCAGATATTTTAGTAGCTAAAATTATAACATTTTTTGTTCACCAACATTTGTACTAGTTTTTTTATTTTATCCTTTATGAGTTTAAGTATAAGATTGTAATTAGATTTTAAGCTTTTGAGTGATACCAATTTTTGAATGTGCTTATCTTTCCTTTTTCTTTTTTTTTTTAGAACTATTTTCATAGTTCATTTTCTTTTTTATTTTATTTTATGGAGTAGATAATAAATGATTTTGGATATTAGTTTTTGCTTGAAACCCTTTTACAATCGTAATGAATTTTATGTAAGTATTTAATAAGATTACCAATTCCAAATTCGGGTTGCTTATGATTTCCAATTTTAATATACACATATCTAATCCTTAATTCTAATTATTCATCTTTATTTTAAAAATTAATTCATAAAAGTACAACTTATAATCTCAAACTAAATAATTAACTTAAATGGTATAAGTTAGTTAATTATTAGTTTTTTTCACTCTATGAAGTGTAAACAGTGTTAATTTGAACTATTATCTAGGGTATTATTATTATCCTAATTTTATGTAATTTTTAATTATCATTTTTCTTATGATTATTTAAATAATTAGAATACAAGAATTAATAAAAATAATAGTAATCATGAGGAGAATTTCAATAAAATATAAATAAAAGAAACACGAATAATAACTAACACTACACATGCCTTCATATGAATGATAAAAGGCGCATAAAATATGTGATAACATAACATAAGCATAACACTGGTTATAAATAATTAGTGCACTGGGCACCATACATATCATATCAATTAGGTTGCCTCCCATAAGCGATAAGTCTTAAGTCTTTACTCAGATTAGACATTACAACACATCTTCAATATTAAAATCAAATAAATATGTTACCCAACAAAAGTAGCCTCCAAACTCTCTCTCTCTCTCTCTCTCTCTCTATCTCTCACTCTCTCTCTCAAGCCAAAAAAAAAAACCTAACTCTCGAAATCAAGGACTTCCTCCTCCTCCTCCTCCTCATCATCATCATCATTATATCCTTTTTTCTTGAGGCTTCCACACAAAGGGATTATATGTAGGTGCAAAAGGGAACTCAAGCTATTAAGATGCTCCACGAAAGGCTACTCTTAAACATACCAATAAGTGCATCATTAAAGTCTGAGGTGTATCTATAATACAGTTCCTATTGGTTCATGCAATGAGCCAACCTCATTCACATCTAAATTTATTAGTCCCTAGTTTCCTCACAAAAGTGAGTCACCTCTTCTATTTTTCTTTTAGATCTATCACCTATTCTCCTAACATTTTAGGAGCTTTGGCACTCTTACTACTGCTACTACTTCCTAGTCTACCAGATAATCGAGGCAAAATGAAATCACCTTCCTCCTTATCCTTTCATGCTTGCTTAAAACTCACAATCTTTCTTTTTGTGAGAGCTTAAAAAGGGTGTCGCAAATCTAAACCAAACTCTTATATTTTTGATGATATCAATCATTATTAAATTTTTCACTATGCTATCTCCTAGTTATTGAATTTATTACATATATATTTTTGCCCTACTCGCTAACATTTTAGGTCCACAATTCACTTGCAACCTAGATCAGGATTAAATTCTATATTTACAATCATTCTAAACTTTTTACCTTTCTTGAGCCAATCATATATTCTGGTGGATCCTAAAACTAAGTAACCTTGCACATACACACTCAATAAGGTGAGTTAGTGAGTTAAAAAGAACTTATGTTTTTAAAACTAATAATATAATAAGATTTTTATCCTACTGAATGTTAGTTAACCAAAAAAACCCTAATTAGGGCACCTGTGATAATTAAGATTGATTAAACTCATCATACTCTATGATCCATATCATACAGGATAATCAGTTATAATCAGCAAAACAGTCACCAATGATAATTTAGGTAATATTTTAAAATTCAAAATTTGTGTATAATCATACTGTATGATATACATTGTACTATACGATATATGATAATCATGCCAAAATTGATCCCATTATTAGAGGGGTAATTATGGTTAATTTGTTTAATCAGATTATACAGGATGATTGGTCATGATCGTATTATACAACCTGATCAATGCACGAAATGATAATTTATCATTGCCTATCATCGAAGATGAAATGCCATAATTTTTTAACTAATTGTACAGGATAAACCCTCAATTTTATACTATATGAACTGTGCTCTACATGGGATGATAATTTATTGTCACCTATCATACTAGACGATTTGTACAACCTCTTGAACTAATCGTATAGGGAAATACATATCTTATTATCTAAAAAAGCTATTTTGTGATAATCGTACTGGAATATTCTATCAATCATCCTGGATGATTAGCTCATCTCTTTTAACTGATCGTATAGGGTCTTTCTTCTCATACAGTATTGCCATGAGTACTTTAAACTAATCATACAGGATGATTAGAGTCAGCTTATTAAAAATTAGGGCTTTTTGAGAGGCTCTCTACTTAAGCTTTCACATAGTTTTATTTTATGAGATTTTTGCTGCTAAGTGTCTTGAGAGAGAGCATGGAGAGGGAGTTAAAGAGAGCTTTAGGAGAGAAGAGAGGGAGAGTTAGTTGTGAGGGAGAGTTGTGAGGGATTCACAAGGTTACACCAAGCAAAGTTCTTCCCTGTCTTCTTCAAGCTTAAGCCTTAATCCTTTGGTGGCTCTAGGGCGATATTCTACAACACTAGGTCTTGGTTATCTGCCATCTCTAGGAGGAAGAAAATTATTCTTGGTTCTCTGCCATCTCTAAAAGAGAGAAAAAGGATTCCAAGTTCTCTGCCTTCACCAGGAGGGTGAAAAAGATTAAGGTCCTCTATCGCACCGGGTGGCTGGGAGAGATTTGTAAGGGCTTCTCCACCGTACTATGGGGGCAAAAGTAGAGATACTATTTTTAGTGCAATACCTAGAAGGGAGGTTTTTGGAAGTGAACATAGGTCAGGTTGGACCGAATCACTATAAATTTTGGTGTGTTTATTCTAATTATTTTATGTACTTTATTTTTTTATGATTAGTGTGTGATTGAAAATTTTGATCTTTCTGTATTTGTGAAATTAATTCTCTTTCGCATCAAGGGATAAAATTTTCTATTTTTGAAATATTAAAAAGTTATAAAAAGATTTTTTTTGTTTATGAAATTTTTAAATTACCAATTCATCCCCCCCGCCTCTTGGTTAGCCATGGGCTTGTTGTGTGAGGTTTCAAAACCTCCAACTTTCAAGTGATATGAGAGTGGGATTCACAAACTAAGTTTTTGAAAACTTTTAAAAAATAGTAAATGGCAAGCTTTGCAAATTGTAATACTATGGAAGGATATTCAATTGCACGACAACCATTATTTGATAATATTCCTTTTGATTTTTTTGGAAAATTTGCTTGTCTACTTTCTTGTGATCTATAGATTATCACATCGGATGTTAATTCATGAAGGATAATCTACAACTTCTCATTTTGTAAATGACATCAAAATTGAACAACCATTTTTTGAATTGAGTATAGAGGATAGTGATTTAGCCTAATTAAATATAAAATGTTTAAACTACTTTTTCTATGCATTAAAATTTGAAGATTACGTACATGTATCTACTTACACAACTAGTAAAGAAATTTGTGATAAATTTTGCATAACCTTTGAAGGAAATAATGAAGCAAAATAATCTTGGATGAACATTCTACTCCATGATTATGAACTATTTCATATGAAACCTAGTGAATCTATTTCTGAAATGTATACTAAGTGCACTCAAATTATCACTTCCTTATATGCATTAGATTGATAACTCACAAATTTTGAAAAATTTAATAAGATTTTACGTTGTCTACCTAGTTCTTATAATGCCAAAATAATTGCGATCATTGAATCCAAGGATTTGAAAGTTTATTCAATTGATAACTTACTTGGATCACTTATTGCTTATGAGCAAGGATTTAGTCAATGATAAATTGATGTAGGTGAGAAAAAAAAGAGAAAACTGTAGCCTTAAAGGCTGATGATTCTGATAGTGGTAATTCTATTCCTGAAGATGATGATGACATTAAGCTGATGATAAGGCAATTTAAAAGCTTTTTAAGAAAAAGAAAAAGCATCATCAGTAGCAGAGTAAAGGTAAACCTAATAAAAATTCTAAGGCTTCTTCTAATGTCATCTATTTTGAATGCAAGAAGCCAGGACACATGAGGATATATTGCCCAAATCTTAAAGCTCACCCAATAAAGGAGAAGCGTGAAAAAAAGGCCAAATTCTTGAAGAACAAGCAATTGACTCAAAAGGCTTTTTGGACAGACTTCGCTTTAGACTCATTTGAGATAGAAGCTGAATAGGAGGTAACCAAACTATGATTATTGGCAAATAACCATCTTGATCATTCTGATCAAGAAGAGGTATGTGAGCTTTCTAATGATGATTTATTTGAAGTTTCTAAAAAAATCCATAATGCATATAGAAAGCTCAAGAAAATGTATGTAAGCCTTAATTCTGATCACTCTTGGATAATAATCATATAATCTTATTTGAAGAATTTGATGTATTAAATAAGAAGAAACTTGATTTAACTACTGAACATGATTCCTTGAAAGCATCTCATGTTGATTTAAAAAATTCAGTTAAAGAATTAAAAGCATGTTTAGATAAAGCTGATGATAGTGAGCCTGCATAAAAAATTGATAATTTAATTCTTGAAAGTACAAACAAATTTTTGCAAGTGGAAGTAACTACTTTTAATAAAAATAAACCATCACCTACACTTATAGAATTTCACAAATCATCACCACAGTATGCATCATTTAAACCTTGGAAGAGGCACCAAAACTAATATAGATTAGTGAATCCATTCCCAAGAGTTAGGTGCTTTTGCTGTGACATTCTAGGACATATATCCCACATCTGCACCATCCACCATTAAACATATTTAGTGTGGAGGCCAAAATTGCATAAATCATAGCATAGCATGCAAGCATTTCATCCATCAATCCATAAGGTGGAACCCAAACTTAATTGGGTTCCCAAATCTAATCCGTTATGACTTTGTAGGGATGCTCTTACAAAAGGCCCTATAAGAGCATGTGGTACCTAGACAACGGATATTCAAGGCACATGACTGGAGATTTAAAGCAATTCATCATGCTTGAGGCCAAGGTAGGGGTAAGGAAACACTTAGAGATAACAACACTAGGAAGGTGGTTGGGTTAGGTATAATTGGAAATTCAAAAATTTATCATTAAAATTATTTTTCTGGTAGATGACTTAAAATATAATTTGCTTAGTATTAGCCAACTCTATGACAAAGGCTTTAGCATAAAATTTTTATTTACCAGCTACATGATTAGCTTAAATGGAAATACTACTTTGCAAGGATAAAGAATTAAAAATATTTACATTCTTGATCTGAATTTCATTGAATCTGCTACTTCTCTTTGCCTAAAAACTATTATTAATAAATCCTAGTTATAGAATAGGAGACTGTGTCATGCAAGCATAAAAATCTTAGAAAAATCACACAAAAAAACTTAATAAGAGGCATACCCAAACTAGATTTCACTAAGGACCACCTGTGTGATGCTTATCAGTAAGGAAAACAAGTGAAATCATCCTTCCACTCAATTAAGGACATTAACACTAGTAAGCTAGTAAAAATTCTTCATATGGATCTCTTTGGAACCGTTAGCACTTCGAGCCTAGGAGGGAAAGTCTTTGGGTATATGATTGTTAATGACTACTAGAGGTTTACTTGGGTTAGATTTTTATCTCATAAAAGTGAATCAATCGAAGAGTTTAGGACATTCTCCACTTGGATTCAGAGAAAGCTAGGCTATAAAATTTTGACCATTTATAGTGATCATGGTGGAAATTTGATAATGAAAAGTTTGAGTCTTACTATAAGGAGCAAGGGATAGATCATAATTTTTTAGCTCTTAGAACCCCTAAGTAGAATGGGGTGGCTAAATGAAAGAACATGAACTTGGTAAAAGCCGCTAGAGCCATGTTAGCTAAATACTCACTTCCTAAATATTTCTTGGTAGAAGCGGTAAATGCACCTTATCAAATCCTTAACGATAGGACACCCAACCTCTCTCACCTTCACGTCTTTAGATATAGAGCGTTTTTTCTGAACAATGGGAAACCTCTGTTAGGAAAGTTTGACCGAAAATATGAGGAAGGAGTTTTCTAAGGATACTCGAATATTGGAAAATCCTATAGAGTTTTTAATAAAAGGGCACTTATTATAGAGGAGACCACTCATGTAGTATTTGATTACTCTAATAATTATGGAGGGTCTAGGATAGAAGAAGAAGAATTGGTTGAAGTCACCCAAGAAGTAGAATCTATAAATTTGGAAGAAAGGGTAGAACCTAAAAATTTATTACCAAAAGAATGGAGATATTCTTTAAGTCATCCTAATGAACTGATCCTATGAGACCTATCTAAAGGAGTTTGAACTAGGCATGGACTTAGAAAAAAAGCAAACCACTCTTTCTTTATCTTAATGATTAAACCCACAAACATAAATTAAGCACTATTTAACAAATTCTTGATCCTAATCATGCAAGAAGAACTGAATCAATATGCTAAAAATGATATTTGGGAGCTAGTTTAAAGACCAAAGGACAAGAGTGTTATTGGAATAATATGGGTTTTTAAAAATAAAATGAATAATTCTAGTGTAGTGGTGAGGAACAAAGCAAGACTAGTGACTAAGGGTACTACTAGATAGAAGGGATTAACTTTGAAAAGACTTTTGCCCATGTAACTAGACTAGAAGCAATGAGGGTGCTACTAGCTTTTTCCTTCTTTAAGGGATTCAAATTGTACCAAATGTATGATAAGAGAACCTTTCTTAACAGGGTAAAAAAAAGATGTGTATATTGAATAGCCCCTAGGCTTTCTAATTTCTCAATCATGTGTTCAAATTAAATAAGGCATTTTATGGACTAAAATAAGCACCTAGAGCATGGTATAAATGGTTAAACACATTCCTACTAGATAGAACTTTTATTAAGGGGAGTATAGACATCACCCTATTTCTAAAAAAGGTAGGAGAAGAACTACTCATTGTTTAGATCTATGTTGATGATATTTTGCTTGGATCTTCTAATAAAAAGCTATGTGATGAATTTTCTATGACAATGAGTAAGGAGTTTGAGATGAGTATGATGGGAGAACTAACTACTTTCTTAAATTTAGTATAAGGTAGAAGGATGATAGAAGTTTCCTTAGTAAATCAAAATACATTAGGAACAACCCTAAGAAATATGAAATGGATAAAGTTATGCTAATTAACACACCCATTAGTTCTACAGTTCAGTTGGATAAGGACTCAAGTGGAAAATTAAGTAATCAAAAGAGATATAGAGGAATAATTGGATCACTTCTTTACTTAACTTCTAGCAGACCTGATATTATTTTTAGTGTTTGGTTCTATGCAAGATTTCAAGCTAATCCAAAAGGATCCCACTTGGCTGCTATTAAGAGAATCCTTAGATCTCTCTTAGGAACTAAAAACTTAAGAATCTAGAATTCTTGGTATAGCACCTCCTTTGAAATCATAGGATATTCTGATTCAAACTTTACAGGATGTATGGTTGAGAGGAAAGCACTTCTAGAACTTACTAACTTATAGGATAATCCTTAGTCTTCTAGTCCAGTAGAAAATAGAACTCAGTAGCCCTGTCCACTACTGAAGCAGAATACTTAGCCTTAGGAGGTTGTGTGGCACAAGTCTTTTGGTTAAAGAAACAAATTTTGGATTTAGGACTACCTGTAGGCACAATTCCAATCTTATGTGATAACACTAGTGCTATCTATATTTCAAAGATCTAATCCAACACTCTAGGACCAAACACATAGATATAAGACACCATTTCATTAGGGATTAGGTCACCAAGGGAGACCTAGAGCTACATCTTGTAGCCACTGAAAATTAACTTTCAGATATCTTTACAAAAATACTAGCCTTTGTTCCTTTTTTAACATGCTCAAAGCTAAATTGTTAATGGGTAGGTTTGCTTTGATTCTTCCTAAAATTATCTCATCTAAGCAAACTTATTTTCTCAAAGGCCACTCTATTTTTAACAATGTGTTATTAGCTCAGAATTAGTTCATGACCTTGAAGCTAAAATCTCTAGGGGTAACATTATTTTTAAAGTTGATATCTCTATGGCTTATGATGACCTCAATTGATATTTTCTCTATACTTTGCATAAAGTGTTTGGTTTTAACATGGATTTTATTAAACTCATTAAGAATAACATTGAACATTGTTTCTTTTTGGTTATTATTAATGGTAAGTGTCATGGCTATTTTAAATTTTCTCATGGGCTTCAGGAAGGGGATCCTTTATCTCCTGCTTATTTATTATGGTTGTGTAATATCATTCTAGGGGTCGTAATGATCTTTTTAGTAAGAATCCTACTTTGCAATTTAGAACCATGGGTGCTTATCCTATATCTCATTTGAGTTTTGCAGATGATTTTATTATTTTTACTAATGGTTCTATCAAAATGCTTCATATTATGTTTAAATTCCTCCATCAATTTCAAAAATATAGTGGTTTAATTTTAGGCCTCTCAAAAGTTATTTTATTATTGCTAAATCTATTTCCAACCAAAGAATTATATCTATTCAAAATAACTTTAGTTTTTTGCATAAGAATCTTCCTTTAAAGTATTTAGGGACTCCTCTATTTAGGGGTAAGAAGCGGTCCCACTTATTTGGAAACATTTTTTCTAATGTGCATAAGAAAATTTCTGCTTGGGCTTTTAACTTTCTTTCTTTCGGTGGTAGACTAGTTTTAATTATGAGCATTCCTTGTTCTATCCCTATATATTTATTTCATCCTTTATGTCCTACTTTAAATGTTTGTAGTAGATTGGAAAGAATCTTCAATAAAGTTTTGTGGGGGGCCAAGAAGGGCAGGTTTGTTATCTTGTGGGCTTTTTGGTCTAAGTGTTCTAAGATTTTTAAGGAAGGGAGGTTTTGTTTCAATAACTGTGGGTGAAATGGCTCAAGCTTTTTCCTGCAAACTTTGGTAAGCCTTAAGATCTAAGAAAAGTCGTTAGGCTTTTTTTATATTTTTCTAAGCACTGTATTGGGAAGCATCCTCTTAATTGACATTTCAAAATTGGGGATCCTTTTAATTAGAAAATACTTTGTGGCATTAAGTGGGACGCTGAGCAATTTATCTAATGGGGGATTAGGGTTGGTAATATTTTCTTTTGGCAAGATAAATGTCTTGGTAACTTCTCTATTGATAATTTGTTAAACACTCAATCACCTAATGCTTGCAAAGTTTCTTAATTTACTTATCATGGGGTTTGGAATGTCGATGCCCTCAGTGATATGGTTCCTGATTTTACTATTAACCTTATTCTTAAAATCCCTTTTCATTTGGATAAATAGGATTCCATGATGTTCACAATTTCATACAATGGTAAATTTGTTCTTAAAGAGGTTTGGCACTCTATAAAGCATATTCATTCGGAATAATTACTTTTCTCCGTGATTTGGCATAAAGCTATTCCAGCAACTTATTCTATTTTAGTGTGGAGAATTCTATAACTAGGTTCATGTTAATTCTATTTTAACTCAAAAAGGTTTTAATATTGTCTCTAAATGTTAATGTTGTTCTCACACTGAAAGTCTGAAACATGTTTTTGCTAGTGGCCCAATTGCTTTTAAAATTTAGTTATACTTTGACAATGTGTTTAGTGCCCAATTTTGTACTAATTATAGGTTTATCACTACTATTTTACAAGCCTGTTTTGTTCCTACCAAATGTCACATTCGTAATGTTTTACTTGTCAATATATATTGGTTTATTTGGAGAAGTAGGAATGAGTCTAAACATGAACATATTACTATGAATGGCTTGAACATTATTATTAAAGTCAAAGATGAAGTGAGGCAATTATTTTTGGCTGATTTGATCGAGAATTCTTTCAATAAATTCCATCAAACTGCTAGGAATTTTGGTATTAATTATTCCTCTTCTACGCATGACTTCAAAGAGAGAATTGTAAGATGGATTAAACCTTAGCAAGAAGGCTTTAAACATAACACTGATGGCTCTTATAATAATTTTGATGTTGGTTGTGGGGGTCTTATTTGTTAATATAAAGGCTTTGTTATTGCTTCTTATACCCTATCTGTTGGATGCTTCCACTGCGATTATGGCAGAATTGCATGCTCTTCATTATGGTTTACAATTATGTATTTCACTAGGAATTACAAATGTTTGGATTGAGGTTGATGTTATCCTCTTTATGCATTATATTAAGGGTAATTTAACTACTAATACCAATAACTTTTATCTCATTGGAGAAATTAAGCATTGGATTTCCCTCATAAATTTCTCAATTTCTCACATCTTAACAGAAGGCAATTTAGCCACTAATTTTTTTGGTTAAGATGGATTGTAATCTTACTAGTTTTTCTGAATTTGTGGGGTCTTCTTTATCTACCAAACTTAGTGGCCTGACGTGTTTGGATAGGGTGGGTATTCCCTATATAAGGATTAACTAATATTTTTTTTTTGTATGTTGGGTTTTTGCTTTTTCCTGATTACCTGTGGGCTTTAGCATTTTCTTTGATGGTTGTTTGTATGGAATTTTTCTCTTTGTGTTTTTCTAGTTGGCCTTTGGTCTACGTTGGGGTTATCCTTCAGTTGTTCTTATTAATAAGATTGTTATTTGGTGCTTATTTTTTTACTAATCTCTGCCATGATTTTTAAGTCTTTTATCATATTACACCTTCACCTAAAGGATTTATATTTTAATGGTTTTGAGAGAGAAGTATCTGGCAATGATGGTTTATTTTTGGATCCTGACTTTTACCACATATGCTACTCATCTTCTCCTTTTAGGATTTTTAGTATGATTAAATTCATGTGTCATGCTTACTTTAATCTTTGCTGGAGTGGCTATGTTCTAATTTGGATTAAATTATTTATTTCTGATAATCTTCTCTTTCACAATTCTCATTATGTCCAGTCCTTTGTAATTTAAAATATTATGGGCTATGGTATTTTCTGTGCTGGGCTTCTATACAGATGGTGTTGCTGGTGTTGTACGTTTGCTTATCAGTCTGCCAGTTGCTTCATTTGGATATGGTTTCCATTTCTTTTGTACATGGAATTGGTGTTGGATTAGGTTGCAACGGCAGATGAGTATTTGTCTGCATGATAATTATGATACTACATAGCTGAGCTAGTACGAATCATAGATTTTGATCCCTCCTTGCTTCCTTTTTTATATTGGTTTTATGAACAATTATTGGTTTTTGGGCCATGATTGGATGTTCAAGGTAATGTGAAATTTTTGTTCTACTTTGGGCTCTTTTCTTTTTGATGTGTCCCTTGATCATTACAAGGCCAGGTTATCTTTACTTTTTTGCTTATTGTTATTGTCCTATATGGATAAATGATTTCTTATTTTTATTCTTTTTTTTTAGTCTTTTCTGTATTGATCTCATGGGCCTTGATCATTATGTCTGGGGTATTATAGGTTTATTGTTGGTAGTTTGCTATCTTTGTAAATTACCTATGGGGCTACTACTTTTTTTGGATAACCTTTATGTGTTGGATGATTGTGGGTTTCTGCTACCCTGTTATAATGATAATTATTTACTTCTGATCTTGGTTATTGTTGTTTGCCGAGTAGGCCTAGATAGTTTTGTCTGGGATGCAGTCAGTTTATTATTGTTATCTTGCTATCTCTGTAAGTTGCTTGTGGGGCTGCTGCTATTCCGGGATGACTTGTATGTGTTGGATGATTTCGGGTTACTGCTGCATTCTGATAACAATAATTATTTACATCTGATCTTGGTTATTAATGTTTTCTAGGAAGTTTTGTGGCCTGTTTCAATATGTTTCCTGTGTAATACATATGTGGTGGTTATTATTGTTTTCTGAGCAGAATTTTTGCCAATTGTTATCTGTTTACTATGCTATAATCGAGTGGCTTTTATCGGTCGTATCTTATTACTTATGGTAATGTCTTTTCTTTCTTGTGGATGAATTTATAGGTGGAGCTTGACTCATTCGTTATCTATTATTTTCATTTTCAAATCTCACTATAATTCTCAATTCCTCACTTTATCATGTTATTTCTATATCTTTCTATGCAATAATTTCTTTTCCAGTCTCAACTTTATACAAGTGTAATAGCTTGTGATTTTTGCTTGTAAGATAACCTATTTTTGCAGGAAGATTATGCATAATGCTATTATCAAGATCTTTCTTTTTTTGGGTGCTACCTTCTGGCAGCACTAGAATGTTATTTGGTTTTCATTTAATTTTTCTTAGAGGGGACCTTTGGCTCATAGATTTTCTTTTTACTTTTTTTGGTAGCTCGTAAAGTGTGTTGAAGTTTCACCTAAAGGACCTCGTAATACCTTTTATTAACGCATAGGATCCTTCGTGGATTTAAAAAAAATTGGACATTTAAAAATTCATTTAAAATTCAAAATAAATCAAAAAATACAAAATAATTTTCAATAAATCACAAATTTAACATAATTTTAATGATAAATAAATGACTAATCAGGAACTTTAAAATTAAAAATTAATTTAAATTTAAAGAAAATTTAATAAATAAATTAATAAAATGATAAAAATATAAATAAATTTCCATATAGTTTAAAACTCTTGTATCTATCTTCTCAAATCATTCCAAACCTCTGGTTATGATTTGAAGTTATTTGGAATTAATTTAGATATAAAATTTAAAAATAAATCAACTAAATGAATCAAGATTAGAGAACGAACAACAAAAATTAAATTGATTTTAATCGCATAAATTTTAAATACAATTAAAAAAGAAAATAAAATTATATAATTCAATAAATAAGATAAAGAAATTAAATGACTCCATGCACTAGATTTGATACATTAGAAGGAGTCAAATACATTACAATTATGATCTTAGGATATTTCAATCGAGAGCTTCAAGATACTATAGTCAATTGAAAAAATTATTTAAAACCTAAATAAATAGAAGGTTTCCATGCATTGGATTTGATCCATTAGGGAAAGTCAATTGCATTATAAATATGAGCCTAGGACTGGCTTATCAATAACTCCTTGTACATAAGGTGTTGTTGAGCATTATGTTCATTAACACAAAAAATAAATAATTTATCACTTAAAATATATTCTTTAAAATGAATCTTAAATTCTTAAGCACTAAAATTTAAATTGAAATAAATACCCTTTGACTTGAAATAAATTAAAAATAAATTATATGACATTAAATAATAAATAACAAAGGAGTTAACAAAATCGCACAGCTTGATGCACTCATTTTAGATGTTTTGATTGGATACTAATTCTAGCTTAAACTAGGCCTATGGTGTGATTTATTGTGATGCAAATAATTTTCTTAGAGGATATCTTATGTTTATTTACTTAATTTCCTACACTTTGCCATCATGATTATATTTTTTGTTGGTACACCTTAGAGTCTTCTTGGTTGCATTAGATGTATTAGTTTCTACACACATATAATGCACCTTTATATTTTTTATATACATTTCTCTTTTAGTTTTCTACATAAAATACAATGTATCTTAGAAGTGAGGTAAATGTAAATGTAAAGTTATATATTCTTGTACATTATATTGGATGTAGAAATCTAGGGTTGTTGTGATGTAGCTTGTTGATCTTTACTTTTCAAAAGAACCTAATTTATATTCTTTATTAAAGATTAATGAATAAAAGTTATATTTGTACACTGCTCTTTTATTTACTGCTTCACATTACATGCATTAGATTTATATGGGTTGTGCATTAGAGGATAGCCTTTGCATTGGTTTCTTTTGGTGTACATGTTTCGAATTTTGTAAGAACATGAATGCAAGTTCTAGAATGATATGGTAGTGGTACTATATACATAAATACATATATCTTGACATGCATTCATACATGCGTTAGCCTAGCACACAAGACATCGATAACGAATGAGGAGCCTAAAAATTGGGGCTACCATAGTTTTCCATTGGGTTAGGGCCATTATGCTGCATGTTTTTTTTAGAAAATCTAGACTTAGAAAATTTAATAAATTTATAGTAATGAAAGAAAATTAGAGTTTAGTATGTCTTTGAGTCAGGGTTGTAGTAGATAGGTGTGTTTTCATATTAAAGAGTCCAGATTAAAAGTATTTAAAGCTAAAAATCAACGATTCCTTAGAAATTGAGCCACCCTATCTTGCATTCATAAAGCGATTGATACTTTTAGGATGTTAGCTGGTTGCCAACTCTAGGCAAGCGTAAGTCCATATTGTATACACATTTCTCTAAATTCATCCAGGTGGGTTATCCAAATCTTAATAAATTCTAAATCTAAATAAATCCTTAAAATTTTTGAACTCAAATCTTTGATCAAACCTTTAAAAATTTAGAAAGTTTAGTCCCCACTTTAATAAAGAGTATTCTTGATATATCATGAAAAAACTATCTTGATCAAGCAAGAATCTTGAGGTAAACTTGAATAGGAAACTTTTAGAATTAACTTCAGGACATCCAAACTCTTTTTTTAGCAAACATATAGTCGAACTAAACATCTTGAAATGATGAACCAAATGACACAAAATTCAATCCAATCTTAGCCCAAATGGGTCCAAATAGAGGGTCTGAAGCACGTTTGGAAGCTTCAAAGCATAAGTTGAAAAACCAAATGATTTCTATTTGTGACATGCTTATAGTCAAATCAAACGGCTCAAAGAGACAAATATAACAAGCCCAATATCTCTGAATTCTGACATCATTAAGACAATCAAATGCTTGCTAAATGATTTATGATTAAGGGAATTGAGATCGGTCATCCATCAAAAATATTCCCAATATGCCCTTGATCTTCTCCCTATTTAAAAGCCATGTCACTTCAAAAAAATTAGAAATAGACTCCATTATTCACAAAAGGAAAAGAGAAGGATGTGAAAGAAGAGGAAGAAGAAAGAAAAATTCGAGATCTCTCTTTCCACAAAGCTCCTCCTCAACCACTATCGGACCACCAACTTTTGTCCAACTTTCGCCCGGCCACAGACAGTCACAAGATTTCTGCCCGATAACTAACTATCGTCGGACCTCTACCCAGCCACCAGCCATCACAAGACTCCCTCCTAGCCACCAACTAATGCTTGACTTCTGCCCGATCACCAACTATCACCAGACTTCTGTTTGACCAACACCATTCACCAGCCCACTACCAAGCCACCAAACACTATTGGACTTTCACCCGACCAGTGACCGTCGCTGAATTTCTTCCTAATCATCCACCAATATCGAACTTCTATTCAACTCCTTAAATTATTGTAATTCATTGTCCTCAAATTAAAGGATTCATTACAAGTTGTAATTCACTCAAATATAGTAGAATAATTTTAACTGGGTGTGGCCCCGTGTTTTTTTCCTTTTACAGGATTTTCAATGAAAAAATCATAGTTTTTTCTCTTCTCTCTTTATGTGGTTAATATGCGTGCAATGTTAAGACAAAAAACTCCCTCACTCTACCACCTCATATATTCTAGCTAGCAATAATTCTTAAGACTTATATTGGGATGTAATTATTTATCGAGGCTTGCCTCTATAAGGAGTCGAGAACCAAGTAAAAAAAAAAATCCTTGTCTTAGTTCATTTCTATGATAGCCGAAGAATTCGGTGAAAGCAAATTAGCATTATACTTTGGTTAGTTTCATAATTAAAATGATCGGTGAATGTTACTTTTACCCTTTGGGATGAATTTAACATTCCTTATGCTGTGTTTGATTATGAAAGTAAATTTTATTTTTCTTTTCAAATTGACAGTAGAGCTTCAATTTTTCTTTTGAGGCAATATATGTTAAATCCATACGGATTTGATTAAAGAAATATTAAAGCAAATCATTTGGCATATTAACAATTTATTTATCCACACACATATTGAGGTGATAGATAAAAAAAGGGATTTCATTTTATATTTGAATTAAATTGGCACATATCACATTCAAATGATTTTAAACATTACATCAAACATACCGCTAACATAAACCAATAAATATAATTAAATGATATAAATAGAACTAATATAATTATATTATATATTAATTTCGACTAAAATAATAATAAAATTAATCCAAGTTTAAATATAAAGATAAGTTAAAAATGATAAGAAAGGGAAAGTGAAAAAAAAAAGGAAGCAAATAGTTGGATAACAAATAATCTATTAAATACTAAAATAAATTAATAAAAATATCAAATACAATTCTATAAATACATAAGATAGTATCGAACAATGAACTAATCAAACATCTTAAAAAAGCCCTCATCCACATATCAAAATATAACAAATTATTCAATAGGCTTAGAAATAAAGAAATTCATAAAAATAAAATATAAGTCAGAAAAAATGCAAAATAAACTTTTATAAAATCATATATTTACAACGAACAATAAATTAAATAAATATTTTAGTTAAAAACACATCTTCACTCCTAAATTAAAGAAATTTCTTAATTGAACTAGAACTTAAAAGATTCACTAAAAATTTAATAAAAATCATTCAAATATAAAGTAAATTTCTCTAAACTCATAAAATTATAATAAATAATACTCTATAAAGTGTGGAATAATATTAAATTAAAAAGTAAAGATTCTTTACAAATTATTTTAAAACAAATAGAAATTATAAAACATTAATATTTGTCTTGAAATCAACCCCGGATAAAAATTAATCATATTTAAAATTAAAAATTGAAACAATAAACTAATAATAGGATTGACCACCTACACGACCTTACACACACTAAATATTGCATAAAGGATACCAACCATAGACTTCTTATGTTAGGATATTTACCCTCTTTTATACATTGTTTCTATGCTTTTAAATATTATTTATTTATATTTTTCTTACTTTTTGTAATTTATGTTGCATTTCATTTTCGTATAATACGACTAGTTTAAATTTATGTTACTTTTATTTTCTTAAGTTAAAATTTTTAATTAATTTTTTATTATACAGATCAAACAATATAATCCAAATCATCTAGTACGATCTTCAAAAAAATTAAAACTTGAAGTTTCACTCCCCCCGTGTGTGTATGCATAGTTGCTAAGCTGACATACACCTTTTTTACATTAATTGGCTCAAAAAATAAAAAGTAAGACTCTTGCATAAATCAAACCTATACTATCTTGTCTTGAGTCATGATTCTCTGATGGAGTTTGGTCTATACTGAACCTAAAATGTTAGAACGCATAGAAAAGATATGCAATAATAAAATATCAGATAAACAAAATACAATCTAATGATATTTGTTATCATCAAAACACAAACTCGGGCTCTCAGATTACAACAATATTGAGTGGAATAATGAAAAATGCTCTAAAGCCTAGTTTGTAGTATATTATAAATTTAAAAATATTATAACAAATTTCAAAAAAACATTTCAAATTTTTATAGTAAAAAATTAATGTAAAATTTGATAATAGAATTTATTATATTAGATCCTGTATATAAGAAAATCAACACCCTCAAATGTGCTCTTAATTAGGACATGTCAAGCTCCATGTTGGATACAATTTTAGAATTAAATACTCTACTATCTAAACATGATTACCATGTTTAACAATTGCATTCAGCCTTCTTTAGTCATCACATCAATAAAATATTTCAACATAATGTTTAACTTAAACAAACAAAGCAGCTAAGAAAATTTCTTTGATTTTGAAAAAAAATGATAAGATAATGATAACGCATATTACATGAACCACTAAACCATCCATAGAGCCCTTAGAAGATTTAATATTGTATTGGTTAATAATTAATTAAAAAATTTATTACTATTATCGTGGTCTTTAAATAAAATGTAAAATAATAAAAGCCTAAATCAGGATGTACTCTGCTCTACCATTACCTATCTTATTATATCATTTCTCTTATCGTTGGATTGTTTATGCCCTTCCTAAAATAGTAAAGCCTTAGGCCTACGGGTTTTAATTTTCCACCTCACTCGGCGCTGCTTCAACTTCACTTGTAGTAGGTTTTGAAAGAGTATCTTGCCTGCCTCCAAGTAGTATGTTTCTTTTTTTTTTTTTTTTGAGAAAATTGAGGGCTTAGCCCATACTATAAAAAAAAGAACGAAGTTGTACAAGATTGAACCAAAATTAGCCAACAAAGAAAAACTGTTGCTGAAGAAAGCAAAAGAGAAGACAAAAATAAAACTGGTACAACCCAAAGAAACAAAAAAAGCAAAATTCAGACAGAATAGTCTGTCTGGCCGGGACTCAGTGTAAGTAAAAGCTATCATGAGTGGAGATCAAGCTTTCCTTTGGTTGCCTGTAGACCATCCAAAAGGAGAAGGCTGGTGAAATCATTGTCCACAGCCCAAAAATCGGCCAATTAAAAATGATGAAATAGCAAACTTTTCTGAGTCCAGATACATCAATTAACATACAGCTTGCAGGTTGGGCAGCAAATACCAAGCAACCAACAAACAAACAACAAGGAAAACCAATCAGTTTTTAAGGACGTTCGAACAGGCAACGAGAAATTCTAGCAATAATCAAAGCATACTAGGTAGTAAAAAACTAAAATGGTCAACTGTAATTTAAATGAAGCTTCTCCTATATAAATTTCCCGTATTTCCATCTATCCAGTTTGAGGTAAACCGCTCTATTAATCTTCTTAGCTAAGGTGGCAGAACAAACAGCCTTGTCTTTAAATTTCTGATTGTTGCGTTCATTCCAGAGGAAATAGATGGATGCATGTAAGGTGAGAAGAATGGCATTCTTAATGTCGCTGTTAACGTGAAGACCATCTATGTGTTGTAAAGCTTGAGCAATGTTGGGTCCTAAGAAGAAATTATTGAAGTGGGTTATAATCTTAGTTAGGACATGAAAGGAGTAGTCACATTTGAACAGTACGTGAGGAGTATTTTCATAAGAACTATGGCAGAGAGGGTAAGATTGATCCCCAATATGTATATTTCTCCTAAGGAGGGCATCAGCCATCTTAAGCCCACCTCTCAAAGCCATCCAGGTAAAAACAAAGTATCTAAGGGAATGTTTTTGGTGCCAGACAAGATGAGACCAGTCGTAGGAAATATTAGAGACAAAGAATTCAGTATAGAAATCCTTGTAAGAAACCTTCTCATCCTTGTCCCAAGTGATGTGATTAGAGCAGCTAGGGGTTATAATAAAAGCCTGAATATAATCCTTTGTGTTCTGATTGAGAGCTTCATGTAAGGTCCAAGTTTGTTCATGCATCCAACTAGCAAGGGAGGCATTGAGGTTTCCAATTTGGATGAGAGGCAAGTTAGGGAATTTCAAGGTGAAATTATCACCTGATAACCAATGGTCCCAAAAGCTTGCAATAGGGCTGTTAGATTGAACATTGAAACAAAATTTGTGTTTAAACAAAGCTATAGTGGTGCAAATGCTCTTCAAAAATCTAGAACAGTTACAAGGACAATATTTCCAAGGAGAAATATATCTAATTTTCAACCAGCAATATAGAGAAGAATCTTTATTGTAAAACCTAATGTTAGTGCCACAGTTAAAAGAAGATTTAATGGCATGAATGGAGGCAATCTCGAGACCCCCTTTATTGTAAGGTTTGGTAAAATTCACCCAAGAGATAAGGTGCAAGTGCTTAGTTTGAGAGCCACCATGTTATAAGAACTTGGAGTAAGCCTTGCCAATAGCCTTACTGATTGTTTTAGGAATAATGGATCCTCTTATCCAAGAAGCCACCAAATTTGATATAGTGCATTTGAGAAACTATATCCTACATGCAAAAAAGAGTAGCTTTTCTTCCCAACTGAAAAGCAGGTTTGTAACTTTCTCAATCAAAGGGGAATAGTCAGAGAGCTTTGATCTACCAAAGGAAATTGGGAGACCCAAAAAGGAAATTTTAATGGAAGAGTTGTAGATATGGAGGGCATGAGAAATGCAGGAAGCATTAGTGGCATGGGAGGAAATAGGAAGAGAGCTTTTATGCAGGTTTAAATGCAGACTCAAGTAGTTTGAGAACTGGTTCAGAATTCTCAAGAGGCAATAACAATTCCTAGTATCCACTTTGCGAAAAACAAGTAAATCATCAGCATAAGAGAGGTGTGTAATGTGAAAATTTTCATACTTAAAGCCCTCAAAGCAGTCAATCTAAGAATTATCATCGATGAGACAAGAAAGCGCATCCATGATGATGCAAAAAAGGTAAGGGCTAAGAGGGCAGCCTTGCCTGAGCTTAGAGGTAGAGCAAAAATAGCCAGCCAGCCCCCCATCAATACAAATAGAGAAATGTGTATCATTAATACAAGCTTTGATCCAATTGATAAAATGTGTGGAAAACCCTTTTGTACCAATCTAGAAAAAAGGAAGTCCCTCAAAACATTATCAAATGCTTTTTTAATGTCAAGTTTAGTACAAAAATTTTTTTATCTAAACCTCTTAGAGAAAGAGCCAACAATCTCAGTCGCAAGGATAGGGTTATCAATGGGAAGTTTGTTAGTAATGAAGGCTGCTTGACTGTGGTGGATGATATTAGGCATAATAAGTTTCATTCTGGTGGAGATGATCTTGGCAATAATCTTGTGGAAAATGTTACAGAGATAAATAGGTCTGAAGTCATGAATGTTATCAGCATGCAGTTTCTTTGGAATGAGAGCTAAAACAGTAGCTTTAATACGGGTTGGAATGTAGAATTTAGTAAAAATGGATCTCACTGCTTAGCAAACAAGAGGTCCCGTAATAGCCCAAGTGATCTTATAAAAGGCAAAATTGAAACCATCAGGTCCAGGTGCTAAAGAAAAGCAACTAGAGGAGATAGCCGCAAAAATTTCCTCATTAGAAACCGATAAAAGAAGGGATTATTTGGCATCCTCAGACAAGACATTCCCAGCTTGAATGTTATCCAGATTGGAAAAGTTTGGCTTAGGAGAATTGTAGAGTTCCTTAAAAAACTCAATGATGCCTTGAATGTTACAAGCATTAGACGGTTCAGAATCAAGAATAGAAGCATGATAAATACTATTGCGTGATTTTCTCTTATGCAACTTAGAGTAGAGGAATTTTAAATACTCTTCACCATTTTGTAACCACTTGACTTTTGATCTTTGGATGGTCCAGGCTGCCTATAAAGAATTGTAATAGGCAAGATCCATATTGGTTTTTTTTAGGTTTGCAATATAGGTCGTATTGAGTGGATCAGAGTTTGTGAGCAACTGATAATGTTGTTGGAGGGAGGATCGCTCAGCACATTTGGCCACAATGTGATTAGAAGTATCCCAGTTCTTAGTCTTAATTTCCTTCTTCAAAATCCTAAGCTTATGATATATATTTTTGATGGGATTGCCTTGAGACGGTGTGGTAAAAATGGAAATAAGAGTGTCCCAAAATTCCAGAAATCAATACCAATAATTTTTTAACATAAATCTCTTTCTAGTGACCTTCCCCACATTTATCTTAAGAATAATAGATGTATGATCCGATATAAGTCTATTGCTTACTTTGTAGAAAGAGTTAGGGTAGGCCTTGGTCCACATTTCATTAGTCAGCACATGATCCAGCTTAAGGTGGATAGGGTTATCAGCTCTTTGGTTAAACCAAGTGTAGTAATTACCCATGGATGGTAAGTCAGCTAAATTGGTATAAAAAATAATAGAATTACAAGGAGCCATCTTAGACACAGTAATATCATTCCCACCAAACTTCTCTAAGGGAAAATGACAGCAATTAAAATCTCCAAGCATAACCCAAGGCATGCTACCATGTAAAGAAATATTTCTGAGCTCGTCCCAAAGTAGATTACGCTCCTCAAAAGAGTTGGATGAATACACCACCGAAATGAGAAACTTGTTTTCAGCACCATTAGTGACAATGCCAGAAATCACTTGTTTAGAGATGAAGGTAGGGGAGAAGGAAATCTTATCCGTGTTCCACTTGATCCAGATTCGACCAGGTAAGCAAGGTCAAAGTTATTGCAGCTCATCTCATTCTTAAAAATTTTGTGGGTCAAACAGAACTAGGGATCAAAAAGATTGGGAAGAAGAATATGATTTTTAAGAAGACATAATAAGTCCAGGTCATAGTCACGAGTCAAATTCCTACAGCAAAACACCTTATCAGGGTTGTTGAATTCCCTGATATTCCAAGCAGCTATATTGGGGTGGGTCATGGGTTACTAGATGAAGAGTTTGGTCCTTTATTGGAGCCCTTTCCTCTGGTATTTCTGTGTGACTGAGATGTGGCTTTATTTTGGTTTTGTTTGGCTTGGGTGTTGGGATGTTGGTAGTTGGAAATGGGGGAGGAGTAATTTGGGTTTGATATGGTAGAAATAGTAGTTTTTAGTTCAGGTTCATGAGAGGAGTTGGTCTCTGATTCATAGAGCTCTTATAAAATAGAGAATTTATTAGGAGAATGAGCTTTTGGTAGCGGCGAACTATGGGTAGGTGGCATATGGTCAGAGGAAGAAGAAGAAGGCAGAGTAGTGGAGTTATGATTGGGAATGGATGTAGAATCTGGTTCTATAATATGGCTGTTGGTTGTGTGGATTGTAATAAGTGAAGCAGGGGCAGGGGGCATGACATCGATAGGGAGAGGTTGTTGGACAGAGTTAGAGATGATGGCAGAGTTGTCTACGAGAGGACTAGGAGGAATTGGGGGGGGGGGGGGGGGGGGGGGGGGGGGGGGAGAATACCTTTAGGATTTTGAAAAGGAGGCCTCAGTCTGCGGCTAGTGCTCCTACCTCTAGAAGCCTTTGGTGGTGGTTGAGGAACATGATTTGGGTTGGAGCGGCAGGTTTTAGCTTGATGATTTAATGATTTTCAGATTGCACAGAGCGTCGGGCGCCACTTGTATTGTATTTTGAGGTTAAAGATCTTCCCTTCCAGCAAAATGGGGATAGTATCAGGATAAGCTGCAGTCAAATCAACCTAGACACATACACGAGTGTAGGTGAGTCTGGATTTTGAAGCTGTGAGAGCATCAACTACAAGCAGTAGCCCGATTTTTGTAGCAATTTTAGAGATGCTAACCAGAGTCCAGCAGCATAGAGGTAAATCATGGATCTTGAACCAGATTGGAATGCTAGTGAATTCATCCCTCTTAGGACAAAAATGGGAGTACCACTTTTGGAAGATAAAGGGTTTACCAAAAATAAACCAAGCACCTCTCTGAAGAAACCTGCAAGGAGATTAGTGAAGCAGATAGAGCAGAAGAGCTAGGAGGAATTCCATTCCATTGAAATTAGAAAATCATAACTGTAGCGATACATAGGTGTGTTTATATAATAGTAGTAGTAGTGGAGAGCCGAAGGTAGCAGACACCGTTAGTGCCAGACTGTGGAGTGAGTCGTGGCAGAGAGTATAGGAGAGTGTGGTGTCCTGCCGGTACACGTTTAGTGCTCTAGCAACCCCCCTCAAATTGAGCCTTCGATGGGCGAATGCTCAATTTGTCCCTGAGTGCTGTAAAATGTTGTGGGGGCAAGGGTTTAGTAAGTATGTCGGTGGGTTGATCAACTGAGTTGATGTGCTTGATTTGTACTGCTCCATTGTTGATGTGTTGGCGAATGAAGTGGTAGTCAATTTCGGTATGTTTGGTCCTTGCGTGGAAGATAGGACTGTGAGAAAGAGCCAAGGCAGAGGTATTGTCACAATGTATTGGAGTGGGGTTGGATTGCGGGACTTGAAAATCAACTAGCAGGAGGCGAAGCCAAATTACATCAGACGTGGCGGAAGAGAGAGCTCTGTATTCTGCCTCAGTGGAAGATTTTTCTACGGTGACTTGCTTCTTGACACACCAGGAGATAAGGGATTTCCCTAGGAAGGTGCAGAACCCAGTTATGGACTTACGATCCTGGGAGTCGCCCGCCCAATCGGCGTCGGAGTAGTTGCTGAGCTGAAGAGGGCCTGTTGACAGAGGCAGTCCGAACTGAATTGTTCCCTGGATGTAGCGAAGCAGACGCTTGAGGGTCAGGTAGTCAGAGCATTGGTGGGACTGTGCATATGCTGGCAGATATTGTTAGCCGCGTATGCAAGATCCGGTCGGGTAATGGTGAGGTAATTGAGTGAGCCGGCTAGGCGTCGGTATTGATGAGGGTCATTGTATGGTTGATTGGCATCTGAGCTGGTAGTTGGTTTGAGAGCCATAGGTGTTTGAGCTGGATTACTGTGCTGTAGACCTGCCGAGTTTAATAGTTCGGTAGCATAGGATGTCTGATGCATAAACATGCCTTGTGCTGTACGGGTGACTTGAATTCCCAGGAAGTTGGAGATGGGCCCGAGCTGCTTTAGGGAGAAGGAGTTCTGTAGATGGGTTATGAGATTTTGAATGGCAGCTGGATCGTTGCCAGTGATGAGAAGATCGTCCACGTAAATGACAAGAAAAATGCGAGTGTCAGCATGCGTGTAAATCAGTAGGGATGGATCAGCCTTGCTGAACGAGAATCCAAATTGAAGTAAGACTGAGGTGAACTTATTGTACCACTCACGCGGAGCTTGCTTGAGGCCGTAGATGGCCTTATGAAGCTTACAAACGTGGTTGGGATGCTCCCTGTCAGCGAACCCAGGAGGCTAACGCATATAGATCTCATCATGGATGTCGCCATGTAGAAAGGCATTGGAGATGTCAAATTGGAGGGTCGGCCAATTGTGATGAAGCGAGACGAGGAGGAGTAGCCGTATGGTGGGCATTTTGGCGACGGGACTGAATCTCTCGCAATAGTTGATGCCGAATTCCTGATCGAAGCCTTGGGCGACTAGTCTCGCCTTGTAACGTTCAATCTGACCAGATGAGGTAAATTTGGTTTTGAAGGTCCACTTGCAGCCTAAGATGATGGTGTTGGGGGGTGGAGGGACCAGAGACCATGTGCCTTGCTTTTGGAGGGCTAGAAACTCCTCAGACATAGCAGCTCGCCAATGGGAAGAGGTGTTGGCTTGTTTATAGGTGGTGGGTGGAGGCTCTGTGGAGGAGAGGGCTAACAGATCGAAGAGGCGTTTGGGACGGTGGATGCCTGATTTGTGTTGGGTTTGCATGGGATGAAGGGAAGGAATAGGTGGAAGTTGAGGTAGAGGTGAGGTGTGGATAGGAGACGATGGGGAAGGGCCAGAGGTTGTATGTGAAGTTGTTTGGGTAGAGGAAGGGAAATGTGGACTGGAATGTGGAGGAATGTGCGTGAGTTGCTGTGAGGGTGGCGAAATTGTGGATGTGGGTAGCAGTAGATAGGGGGAGGTGTACAGAGGTGGAGGGGGAGATAATGTGGTGGTTGGGGAATGATTGGGTGAGTGGTGAGGGAAGATATGTTCATGGAAGAGGACATGGCGAGAAATGTGGAGTTTGTGGGTTTGGAGATTGAAGCAGCGGTAGCTTTTGTGAGAGGTGGAGTAGCCTAGGAAGAGACAGTCTTGGGAGCGAGGGTGAAGCTTGGAGGGGGTGGTGGGTTGTTGCCAGGGATAGCAAAGGCAACCGAAGGTCTTGAGATGGGAATAAGTAGGAGGTTGCTGGTAAAGGAGTTGATATGGAATGTTGTTATTGCAGGCTTTAGTTGGTAGGCGGTTAATGAGATAGTTAGCAGTGAGGAGAGCTTCCGCCCAGAAGTGGTGTGGTAAGCTGGCATGATGAAGAAGAGTACGTGTAGTCTCCAGTAGATGGCGATGTTTTCGTTCGGCTGTTCCATTTTGTTCGGGAGTGTAGGGGCAGCTCAGTTGGTGTGTAATACCGTTTAGGTTGAGGTAGGTGCTGAAGGCATTGCTTGTGAACTTGCCACCGCCATCAGAGCGAAGTGTTGGGATTTTGGAGTTGAAGGTAGTTTGAATTTGTTTGTGAAATTGTTGAAATTTGGAGAGAGTGTCTGATTTATTATGCATTAAGTAAAGCCAAGAGAATCTGGTGTGGTCGTCGATAAAGACAACATAATAACGGGAGCCATTAAGTGAAGAAACGGGAGCAGGGCCCTAAACATCAGAATGTATTAGCATAAATGGTTTGATTACACGTTGGAG
This sequence comes from Dendrobium chrysotoxum, assembly GCA_019925795.1. Classification (NCBI taxonomy): domain Eukaryota; kingdom Viridiplantae; phylum Streptophyta; class Magnoliopsida; order Asparagales; family Orchidaceae; genus Dendrobium; species Dendrobium chrysotoxum. The sequence continues at coordinate 55,824,687 of CM034308.1, read as the reverse complement.
ACTAGGGGAGAAAGATAACTTGTGGCTTTTCACCACATTACATGATTTGCATACATGAGATAAGGAGGGAGTATATATAGATGTATCTATTTGGGCTAAAAGTTGATGTGTCCGACGATTGGGATGACCGAGTCTGGCGCGCCAGGTTGCGGAGTTGGAGATGACGGAGTGTAGAGCGGCTTGAGTTGTGGTTGTGGAGTGTGGAACCGTGTAGAGGCCATTACGGCAGAGTCCACGGATGAGAAGTTTGGTTTCCAGGAGGTCCTTGATTTGGAAGCCATTCGAATCGAAAGATATAGAACAATGATTATCAGTTGTTAGCTTGTGGATTGAGAGTAAATTGTGAGATAGTAAGGGAACATGAAGAAGATTTCATAGATATAGCTTACGGTTGGAGTTAGAGAGGGGAAGCAGGCCCTGTCCGGTGTTGTGTATTGGTAGCAAGCTGCCATTGGCTGTGGAAATTGTTTCAGAGCCAGAGTATGGAGCCGGTTGGTGGAGGTTGGAGTGATCAGGCGTGAGATGGGCTGAGGCCCCAGAGTCCAGGACCCACTCATTGAGAGCTGTGGGTTCAGTATTGGTCAGAAGAGCCTTGGGCGATGTAGGGAAGGAGGCATTGTAGCTAGAATTGTATCTGTGCCAGCAGCTGGATGCGTCATGCCCTGCTTTGCCGCAGATTTGGCAGATGGACCTGGTGGTATCATTGCGATTGGTGGAGGGATTTTGTCTGAGGGGAGCTCCACAGGTTCGTGAGCCTCTGAAGCTGGAGCGACTGCGTTGATTGTTGGATCGGTTGATGTATAGAGCTGTGTGATTTGGCTGCACACTGGTGTCCCTCTGTAGCTCTGTTTGAAGGTGAATTTCCTCACTGCAGAGGAGGTTGTAGAGTACATCTAGGCTCATTGGAAGCTGGCTGGTTCGGATAAAGGTCTTGAAAGGATTGTATGCTGAAGGTAATCCGTTCAGAATGTGTAGAATGATTTCCTCAGGGTCCAGAATCGAGCCTTCGGCTGCGATATTGTCCACCAGGGCTTTGATTTTAGCTAGGTACTGCATCATGGTTAGATCTCTCATCTGAATGTGATATAGCTCGTTTTTGAGCTGAATAACTCGTGACTGGTTGGTTGGTTGGAGACGCAGCTCTAGAGTGATTCAAATGTCCCTTGCAGTAGAGAGAGTGAGAATATAGGGTAGAACAGATGGTGAGATCGTTGAGAGAAGAGCCGATACCAGATTTTGATCGACTACGTTCCACAAACGATACTCGACGGGGTTGGTTTCGGCTAGAGAGGGTGGAGGTTTAGGGCTGCTGCCTGTCAGGTGTCCCTCAAATCCATTCGCCGAGAAGAGTTGAAAAACTTGTAGCCTCCATATTGGGTAGTTGTCACTTATGAGTTGATTGGAGATGATAAGTTTGAGATTGGTCATAAGGAACTTGAGAGGAGATGGAATGGTGAGTTCTGCCATAGCCGTTGACAGAGAGGAGGCTGGCACCGCCGCCGAATAGGACTCTTGGTCCGCCATTGTTTGGGAAAGGAAGTTTAAGGTCTGAGCTCTGATACCATGAAGAAACCTGCAAGGAGATTAGTGAAGCAGATAGAGCAGAAGAGCTAGGAGGAATTCCATTCCATTGAAATTAGAAAATCATAACTGTAGCGATACATAGGTGTATTTATATAATAGCAGTAGTAGTGGAGAGCCGAAGGTAGCAGACACCGTTAGTGCCAGACTGTGGAGTGAGTCGTGGCAGAGAGTATAGGAGAGTGTGGTGTCCTGCCGGTGCACGTTTAGTGCTCTAACACTCTGGACCATACCATCTTAAAATCTTCTTAGCTAGAAAACTTGAACAAGAAAATCCATCACTGAGGGAGACGACATTGATGTTACCTTTTAGGTTCCAGAGTCTCTTTACCGCATTGAGCAAGGCCTCGTAGAAAAGTCTTTTACCGAGTGAGTAGCTTACCAAGGCAAGGTTCCATTCTTCAACAACATCAGCAATGTCTTCGGTGGGGTAATCAATGATTTCCTCTTGGGTTGGCAACGAGGAAATGTTAAACTCACAAACATTCAAGGGATTCATAAGGATTTGATCCTAGGATAAGGGGCATGAAGGGCTAACAGTAAGAGGGGGAGAAGAGGAGTTGGTAAGAGGAGTAGAGGATTAATATGTTTCAATGCTATGAGATTTGACATGTGCGATTTGTGATTCATCTTACTAGCCGATTCACCGATTCATTCTACTACTTATATATATAAGAAAGCAAACTACCCTCCGAGCATTAATTTGATTCAGTTTATGTATAAACTATAATTGCTTTGTATTTGCACTAATGTTTCTATTGTAGTGAGTGTTACTTAAAATTCGTAAATTAGTTTAGGACAAGAACTGAGGGGGAGAATGTTTGAAGAAAATATTATTTTCTTGAAATTGATTTTTAAGGAAGAAGAATAGAAGCCGCAATGTAATTTTCAAATTTGGATTACGAAATTAATAAGCTTTCATCTCCTAACGAAAGTACTTATACTTTCCATTCAAGTTGATCAATTCAATTTTTTTTGCCATAAAAATTTTTAAAATATTCAAAATAATTATTAAAAAAAAATTATGGATGGTGAAAAAATGTTTTTTAAATTAATAAAAATGAATTCAAAGAAAATATTTTAATAATTTATTTTTTTATTTGAAATTAATTAATTAACAAAAATTTGAATTATGAATATATTAATTTTACCAAGATTTTATATTATATTTTATGAAATTATTAATAATATTATTTTTATTCATTGTAATATATTTCTTTTGCTCTATTTTTTTTTCTATGGAGCTAAGGTTTTTTTGTCTGTACTAAGCTTGCTTTAATCCTATTTAGATAAATACATATGCAACTTTTGTTTTGTTGTTAAGGATTTCAATCTTTTATAATTTTTAGTTTTGTTCAAGAAATTTTCTTTTGCATTAAAATATATACATAAAATAAAAACCTTACATTAAGTGCTAAAAAATATTATACTTGCATAATAAAGATAATCCACTGACAATATACTTTGTGTGATGTTTATAATGACTCTAAACAACCGCTTGGTCCTAGTAGTCGTTAGAAACCTTATAAATCTTATCATGTAGCTATAAGATTTTTACAATAACACTCTTAAACTACAGGGGTTACGGCAAGCATTTTGATGTAACACAACACACTCATGAAATTCTAACACTCAAATCAGTGAATTTCTACACATCTTTTCCTTCATCTATTTCCTCGGCTCCCTTGAAATATTTCTGTTGAGATAAATTTTTGTACCATAATCAATATTTTGAGACGACTGAGATGGTTGGAAGTTAATTTTAAAATTCCTTATTTGGTTCTCACAATATTTTTTTTTAATTTGGTAATGTATGGCAATTGCTATTTATGATTGTAGCAGCTTCCTACATTATATTTCATGGGTCAATGGTCAAGAATTCCCCCTCCCTCACAAGAAAGATTAGTCCATGTGCAATTGTTAAAAATTGCAAGCCTCCCTCCCTCACTATAAAGAGTAGTCCATGTATATTTGTTAAAATTTGCAAGAATATTTAAAAATAACTTGATGATCCAAATAAATTTTTTCTCTATGGAAATAATTAATAACTATAAATAAGGAAATGAATTTAATTGATTCTTACATGTCCACATTAAATTAATTGTTTGAGTCACTCTTAAGGAAATAAAAAACTCATCAATCTATAAATTATACACAGTAAATAGTGAGCCAAAAAGGGAAACTTGCCATTTCCTAAAACATCTCCATCAAGGAGTGAGCCGAAAAGAGAAATTTACCATGTGCATCAAGTTAACCAAAGAGTTTGTAGCATATTGAAAGAGACACTATTAAATTGAGGCAATGCTGCTATGCTTCCACTAGTGATATAATTTCCTAATTTCTAATTTGGTTAAAGCCTCCTTGATTGTGAATGACTTGTATTACATGGCTGAAGAATTTGGATGAGCTATTATTAATTTGTGAGCTATTATTGGCTACAAAAACAAATCAATGCTACTTTTTTTAATCAGGTTTACATGCTCATAAATCCATGGCGCTATTGTTTTTTGGGACAGTTAGTGGATTCGAGCCCGGGTGAGATGGGAGGAACGTGTTCCGTCGACCACTCGGCCGCAGACCCGATCTCCATAGCACTTTTCTATCTAACAACCAAAAAAAATTATTTAAAAAACTAATTTGTCTATTTCATATCTTTGAAGTTAATAAATTATTCAATTTTTTCCAGTTACTCTTATATTACACTTTAGCATAAAAAATTTGATGTGTAATCAGAGGAGAAGCCTATGTTTACATTTGTCTGCTTCTGTAGAAACTTAGTATGATTTAATTTATACTATTTAATTATATTGGAAAAATCAAAAGTAATAAGACTTTATTATCAAAGCATTGATTATTTCTTGTTTTCCTACGAATTTGATGCTTCCATATATATTTATAACTGTACTTATTCCATTTCTTAGTATTTTTTCTTCAAACTATTGGTTTTCTGCACATAAATGACTTAAACGAATATTACGACATTGAATGTGTAATAATTAATTGAGGTGATCGTATATCAATGTTGGTTAATTAGTTGTAGATCTGTATATCTTTTTGTAAATTCATTTTTTAAGGATAAAAATAAATTATAGAGATACAAAAGAGGGTAAAGTTTTGGTAGAAGCAGTAATGGATAACACTTTTTGATTTTCTTAGGTAATTTATAATAGAGTGAGGCATAGAGATTGAGATCATGTCATCAAGTATAGAAGAGGATCAATGAAACATTAGAGTAAAGCCAAGTTCCATAGTAGATTTATATTTTTAAATTATGTTAATTAATAAAAGGAAAAAATTTATTTTTTTTCACTGTGGAAAACTCATAAAAACTTCAATATTTAGAATATTTTACATAAAATCACAATTATAACAAACTTAACCCCCTTAGATCTATTCTTAATTATGATATTCCAAACCCCATATTTGACACAATTTCATAATCAAATGTCCTACTATCCATTAAGAAGAAAAAGAAATATAAATAATAAACATTTTAAATAAGGCACATAAATTAAGCTGCTACCACTTTGATGTCTAAAGAGATCAATAAGAAAACATTAACTGAAGATGATATTAACACTACTTACTTTTTTTTTTTTTGATAAAACCCACACAAGGGTCAACATGTTTCACAAAAGAAAAAAGAACAAGTCCTTGGAGGATCAACAGCTCACTAAAAATATAGTCTTGAAGAAAAACCTATGAGCTAATGATCCATATAAATACAATCAAACATACAAGAAATTAAAGAAAAACCACCATCATAGAATAGGAACTAATCCCATAACAAGAAGGATATCAGAAACCCAGCAAGTAGCAACAGATAACATGACAAAAATAGCCATAAAAACCTCACAAAACCGAAAACAGAAGGCTACAAGCCGTTGGGCTCAGTCAATGTTAAGGTTTACTGCAACCACCCTAACGAAAGGTAGGGACCATCCAGGGGAGGAAAAAAGCAACATCTCCCAAAGAAGAAATCATCAGAAGGACAAACATAGCCTCACATCCCAAACAAAGCCACCAAAGAGGATACAAAGCACACCACCAGTGGTTGCAAACAAGCCTAGCTGATCAGATGGAGAGTAAACCACCTCATCAATGCCTGGTCCATAAAACCTCCTGCACCACAATCTAATCCAACAAAAGCCAACCAAAATAACTAAAAAAGGAAACCAAGTATCAAGAAGCCGCATCAACCCACCAACCACAAAACTTGGAGAAGGATTACTTCTTCTTAGTTTTTCTCCTTCTACATTTGCTTCCAGTATTAAAGATGTTTTTATGAATTTTGTCACTTACATTTAAACCATATAACTCATTAAAATCATCTAAAGCCTCCCCCAAACCATCACCAACAAACCCGAAAGGTGATGAACCATATCCATCCAGCTAGTCTGATTGATCCACCATATTATCAATCACATTAGAAGACAATTTTGCCTTCAATCCATCAGAAGAACAAGCTCAATAGGTACATCAACAAATTGCATCTTCTCAATCTCCTTCAAGTTACATATCAAGCTCACTAAAGCAACATAATTTTCATCACTTCCTACATGATTATTAGAAGCCATAACATCCATAGGCCCAATACAAGCCACAGGTTTTAGAGGATTCAAAGTGCCACTAGAGGAGACAATATTATTTCCAGCCATAGAAGGCACCTCCATACCATCTAGAGGACAACCTACTGGAAAACCTTTAGAATCAACATACATAGAAAGACTATTAACAGAGTTAACCATACAATTATTAGCTACCAAAACCTCCTTAGCTCTGCTAGATGTAATCAAAAGTGAAAAATCCTCCACAGCAAAAATAGGCTCAATTATACAATCAGTAGGACCCTCAATAACCCCAATTAGAGCATTAACATGATCATATTCCCCATCATTATTTGAAGAAATAATAGAGGCACCATTATTCTCCTCAGCATTAACCATAAGGTTTGCCTCATAATTACCCTCATTAAGCCTCTCAGAAATAATAGACAGAACATTTAAGGAAGAAGGAGCACTAATATCCAAAGTGTTAATCATCTCAACAATATTATCCACAGATATAACATTAAGATTACCCTGTTTATCAACAATAGCAGCAACATTACTCGGGTTAAGAGAGGGAAGAAGACGACAATCCCCCTTGGCATGGCGAATACTCTTACAAAGCGCACAGAAAAGAGGAAAAACTTCTATGCTAACATTTCGAATGTAACCAAAATTTTAAGGGCCTACCCAAATCTTATGATGAGAGCTTTTAGTGATGTCAAGTTCAACCAAAACACACGTAAGAGAGGGATGGGAGCCATTACTTGTCCCATTATCTACTTTTAACAGTTGTTCAAAAAGTGAGCCAAGACCCCGAAGAATATGGGGAGAGAATAAATGATGGTGTAGGTTAGGAAATGAAACCCATAAAGGAATCATAGATGACTCCACACTAATGTCAAGCAAGGGTGACCATTTGGTTAATTTCATGTGACAAGTAAAAATAATGTAGGATCTATGACAAAAAATTCTACTGTAATCCAATTCATTAACCAACTTAATCAAAATGTGTGAATAATCCAACAGTGTGACAGAGAAATCACTAATATGCTTCAAATTAATGAAGAACTTCTGGATAGAGTCAAGGGAAGGGTGGTAGAAGGGAAAGAAGCCAACCAAAGAAAAGTTTAGAGGGGCTACAAGGGTGGGGATCTCTTCCGCAGAAATCCATAGAGACGGTGGACCACAGAAAGAAGTAGTTTGCAAATTAGGAACCTTGCATGGGGAGAACCAGTGAGAGCTTTGCGGAAAGACTGCAACTTAATCAGACCATCCAAAAATTTAGGGTCAGCTAAGCGATTCACCACCATACTAGCCAACCAACTGGTGGGGGACGAATCAAAATGAAATAGATGCAGAAAAACCCATAAAATAAAGGGTAAGAAGTGCTTCCCTGAGGGAAGATGGATGATAACAGCTGAGAGATGGTAGGGGATGGGCGGCTAGGGCTAAACAACATGCACTTTCATTACTAGGAAAGTAATGAAGAAATTAACACTACTAACTATTAATATTAACTTTAAACAATAGCTAGGGATCATAAATATCTCTGTACAAGCATTTTGTTTGATTAAAAAAAATTAAATTTCCATAAAATTTGTTAGATTTTATGATTTAATTAGTTGTAATTGATAATGAACATTTACTCTAAACTATCCAAAATCTCTTTAACTTTATCAACATTTGTATATAAAATAAGTGAACAAGAAATTTTTTACTTCTTCAAGGAGTGTTGTCCATCTACAATGATTAACTCAGCATGCAGAATTTTTTTTTTATTTTTTCCTACATAATATCGATTTATTGAGAACATCAGAAGAAAAATTAAAGTGCTCCACATGACCTAAAGAAGGCATGACTTGATAATTTGAATCTTCCAGATAGGCTTTTCTTCTCCATGTAATAAAGGCTTTAACTTGTTTGTTATTGTGGAGTTATTCAATTTATAGAGACCAAACAGTCTAATTTGGAAAGAAACTGAAGCAAAAAAAACCATATATTTTCTTGATTGGTTAATATAAATATATGTAATCCTTGATATTTTCTTAACTATTTTCTTAATTGGTTTGTCATAGTTCTTTTAAGTTTAAACAAAATCTATTGAGTTGCCTTGACTTGAATTGACTAAAATTAGCACGAACCTGATCGACATAACATGAATATAGTTTTGATGGATATTTTGATGTATCGTGAGTAATTCTTATTTTCCTAGATGAACCTCTCATAATAATGGAGTCTGTGCCTCTTATTACGAAAGATAAAGTGCACATAGCAAAATATATTGTTAATGACCAATAAATATACCTTTATTGCTGCACTACTGAAAACAGAGGAGAGATGAATTGGAAAAGAGAAAGGCTAATTATAGAATTTTAAATGGATCAGCACAAGGAAATAAACTAGGTTTACAATTCGTTATCCATCCCGCTCAATAATAACATTTAATTTCAACAGAAAATAATAGTTGAAATGAATTCACTTGACGCACAAGATTCAATAATGATAGGTCCGGAAATGTGAAATGAAAGCCCATTTAAAGTTGAGACTTCATGATTAATATGTTTAGTTTTCTAAATAATAATAATAATAATAATAATAATAATAGTGTGCTTAGTAGGATTGTTATTGCTGCACTCGCATGATTTTTTGCCTACAACATTTATGCTAAAAGCAAAAAAGTCTTCAGAATAAGTCATATAGAATTATTAAGTTTTAATTTTAGTATTGATAGTTCAACTAATTTTGTTTCTTTCTTTCTTTCTTCGATTGCCCTATGATAATACCTTTAAAACCTTACAACTAGTCTTACACTTTACCAATTCATCTCACATCTGTTTCTAGCCAGTGCAGGAAAAAAGCTCATTTAAAGGTCATCAATGATATTTTTACTATTTGTACTTATAGTTTTATGCTTGTATTCTTTTGAAAAATGCAACAATGATTCAATTATTATGAGGAATATTATCTGAATAAAAAAAAGCAAGAGATATTGCATCTCAGTAACTATATATGAGACCAAATTTGAATATGAATGTTGGTAATCAATTGAAAGAAGTAAATTTAGCCCTCCCAACTAATATGATTAAAATTAAAGGTAAAAAATTAGAGATAAAATTTGGCACCAATAGTCTAGGCAATTTCTTTTTACAGGAATAAAATGGCAAACTAATTGCTGTAGCAATAAATACGGAATCTAACACCAATAAAAGGTTTCAGCATGAAATTATAAACATGTAATATTTTCTAATGATAGTCAATAAAGCAGTAAAATTTTTTTAGCCTTATTAAAAAAATATCATATTGATCACCTTTCATAGCTTTGTTCCTATCAGATATCAAAGGGTTTACTTATTATTGAATAATTTGAATGTTAATGCTTAATGAATAAAAAAAAGTTGTGTGACAAATGCTCTGTTCGGGATGACTCCAACTCTTATAAAGTTGATTGTTAACTTATTATGAAAAAGCAACTTAATTATTATAATTATGAAAAATAGTTTTCTATCACAAAGTACATTGCATCTTAACTATTCTTGTAATGAAAAGAAATATTCCACCATAGAAATTTCTTAAAAAATAGTAAGAAAATAGCAAGAAAGTAGTAACCAAATAAATTTATTATTTCTTTCTTAAAAGCAAAAAAAAAAATTACTATTGAGAAAATTTAAAAGCATTAATGTTAGGCATTAAATATGGAACCTAATCTAGCATACCATTATTTCATATGCTTAGAAATATAAATATTCTCCAAAGAGTTCTGAATAATATTTAAAAACAATTTCATGAGTTTTAATTTCTTTTCGAGATTACTGTAATATATAAATGGTTAACTAATAACTATAAAGTTCATCATAGAAGTAAAAAAAAAAATCTTTAATTTTAAAATAAAAATTTACCTTAAATTAAAAAAATTAAAATAATATCACACACTCAAATGTAAAATTAAATATTGAATGAATTAATGCTAGTATAGGTGCCATCGTTGAAAGAACCTACAACTTGGAGAGCTGACATGCAGTCCCTTCATTAAGTCAATCATTTTGCATAAAAGCACGTGATACTAGAGTGAATAAGTGGTTGATAGCCTAGATTAAGGTTTTCATAATTAGGAAGTAAATAAATGGATAACCCCAACTCATGTAAGGGATTGTGCACATGATTCCTTGAATTAAAAGTAGAGAAGAGGGAGAGGCAGCAAGAACCTATGTTTATTTGATGTAGGTAATGGCGAACCAACATCTCTTTTGAGGGTGGGAAATAGGATTGTGAAATGTATAATTTTTTGTATGAAAATATGAAAATGATTATTTTTAGAGAACTTGGCCAACTGTAATTATTGAAGGTAAGCAAAATAGTTAAAAATTATTCTTATAAGAAAAAAAAAATTTCAAGGTGGGAATCTGCTTAAGCTCTTCTTTATTCTACCCCTTGGTAATGGAGATAACTTGGGTTTCATGGGAGCAATGCATCCTTTAAAAAAAACACCAAAAAGATGGTCCATCCCTTATTTCATTAACCCTACTTCGATGCAAGTCTTTAACCATGTTGATGTCCCTCCAAAATTCCTCTAGAAGACATCACGCTCGTGCTCTCTAGCGATTTGGTGGCGATTTAGTGTTTTTGCTCCCATCCTCCTTTCTCACCGCTCCTGGCATGGCTTTTTTTCTTTTTTCTCCTTATTTTGTTTACTTGGTTTTTACTTTGTCTATTTCATGCTTTCTTTTGAGGTATTTCTTGGGTTTTTTTTTTGGATAAGACAACTCTGTCATCATCTATCCCTTCGTCTGCTTCTTTTCCTGAAGGTAGATCTCGATCCTTCAAGGATGTTTTGTCTGGCTCTTCATCTTTGGGTGCTAAACTGCCTTTTGTGCAAACATCTTTTAAAGGGTGTCCGGCTTTGATGTTCCATGATGCTGTGGTTTCTCAATTTGCTGCTCCTTTTGCATTAACTTTGGCTGGCAAGTTTCTTCTCCGACTACCTAATTTTGATGTTATTCAAAAATTCTTTGCTAATTTGAAGCTCTCAGGTTCCTTTCATATCAGTTTGTTGGATCCAAGGCACATTACTATTCAACTCTCTAACGATCTTGATTATAGCCAGATTTTTTCTAGGAGATCCTACTATATTCAAGCGTGTTAGATGCGTTTGCTCAAATGGACCCAAGATTTTGATGTTTGTCATGAATCCCCTATCACACCTGTGTGGATCTCCTTCCCGAATTTGAGACTTCATTTCTTTAATTCTCAGATTTTATTTGGTTTGGTGTCCATTTTTGGTAGGCCTTTGTAGACGGATCAAGCTACTGCTTCTATTTCTCATCCGTCTATGGCGCGTGTTTTAGTTGAGTTGGACATATCTAAGAAAGATCATAATGAGATATGGATTGACTTAGAGATGAATGGTTATTTTCAAAAGGTTGATATTGAAAACCTACCAATTTTTGGTTCTCATTGTAAAATGCATGGCGATGCTTTAAATGAATGTTATAGGTTACATCCTCATCTTCATAAGGAGAAGGAATCCACCAAATAATCGCAATGGAATGTTGTTATTGCGGTTCCTCATGATAGTGAGAATCCTAACCATGGAGTGAGTGAGGGCAATGATCCTAAACCACAAGAAAATGAGGACCCAATACCACTTTCCATTCCTCACACTGAACCACCTTCCTCCAATGTTGATGAACCTATTCATGTATAGCGAGACAATATTAACTTTATCTATTTCTTACCATGAGGTAGTGAAAATGTGGATGAGCAAATGTTGGCTATAACTTCTAACCCAAATAGTATTGTATAACCTTTTATTAGACCTTGTATTCTTAACAAAAATTTGCCTGATATGGATTTTATGTTGCTCAATAATAACTGCTATAATACTATGATCTCTCCCTCTATTTTCAATGTTCAAGAGGATGGCCAACTTATTTTGATGGATGGAAATGTGTGTTTGGACATGAGTAGTAAAGAAAATATGGAGGATGGATATATCTTTAAGGAGGGTGAAGTGCTTAGGAGGTAAGGCAGGTGGGCCTACACAATTATAGTAAGCTTAATTATGATTCTCATTTTCATAGTGATGCTTTTACTAATACAAAGGATATGGATATTATGGCTAAATGTTTTTCCAAATATGATAATGATGCTAGTTATACCAAGTTTAAAAATAGGAGAGGTAGGAAAAGCAAGAACATCATTTTACAATCTCCTTGGACCACCCGGTCGCAAACTAGTCATTACAATTTTTGTTATGTTTAAATTAATTATTTGGAATGTTAGGGGTATTGGTTGCCCCTCCTCTAGGTTAAGAGTTAAAAACTTATATCACATTTATAATATTTCTATTCTTATTTTTCTTGAACCTCTCATTACTTCTGCTAAATTACTTAGTACTATTAGAAGTTTAGGTTTTAAGCATGCTGTCTCGAATACTACCAATAAGATTTGGGCGTTTTGAAAGGATCTTGTTTGGCTTGATGTTACTAGAGATTTCACTCAAATTCTGTATTGCAGTATTGATGTTTTAAATTTATCTTGATGTGCCTCGTTTGTTTATGATGCCCCTTCTCGCATTACTAGGAAAGATTTATGAGAGCAACTTACTTACTTCTAGAGTATCTGTAATTTTCCCTGGCTTGTTGGTGGTCATTTTAACATTATTTCTAATTCCACAGAATGTATTGAGGGATCTAGTCCTATCTATCATTCTATAGAGGATTTAAATAATATGATTATGGATTATAATCTTGTTGACATTGGCTTCTCTGGTAACAAATTTACTTGGAATCATGGTCATTTATGGCAACGGTTGGATCAGGTGTTATTTAATGATTTTGGGCTTAATTCTTTTAATTTTATTTTTGTTGAGCATCATAGCAGGACTCTTTTTTACCACTCTTCTATATTAATTAGTCTTAAGACCTGACATATGAGTTCATTGCCTCAATTTAGGTTTTAAAACATGTGGTTGCTTCATGACTCTTTTATGGATTTGATTCAGGAAAATTGGCAAGCCCCATTACATCTACATAACTCTATTTTTGGTATGAAGAGATTTTGGTTTAAACTTAAAAGACTTAAGTAAGTTCTCCATTGGTGGAACCATACGATTTTCAAAAATATTTTCACCAATATTTTGAATGCTGAAGATAAAGTGAACACTATTGAGCTTAACTATCAATTGTTTCCGTGTGATGATAATTTTACTTTACTGAGGGATGCTAAAAGTTATCTCTTTAAATTACAAGCTAGGGAGGAATCCTTTTGTAAACAAAAAGTGGTTGCGAAGCACCTTGTTGAAGGTGATAATAACATTAAATATTTTAAAGCTTTGGTTAAGAGAAAACGTGCCAAAAACTCCATCCATAAAATCAATCATGATGATGGCTCTATTACTGAGGATGATGAGGAAATTACTAATTTGGCGGTTCAACATTTTCAAAATCATTTCAATGAGGATTTTACTCCTGGTTATATAGATAACCCCTCTATTATCCCTAACCTCATCTCTAAAGATGATAATGTTTCCCTTTCCAAAGCTCGTTCTTTAGAGGAAATTAAAGAGATAGTTCATAGCATGAATGGTGACTCTGTGGCTGGGCCTGATGGTTTTACCACTAAGTTTTTCCATAAAGCTTGGCATATTATTAGTAATGATCTTTATTCGGCTGTTTTGGATTTTTTTGCTAGTCACACTATTCCTAAATATTTTACCTCTACTTCTATTGTTCTTATCCTTAAAAGAAACTATGTTAGTAATTGGAATAATTTTAGACCTATTAGTCTTTGCACCTTTTTTAATAAGCTGCTTTTTAAAGTTATTATGAGTCATTTAACTTCTATTCTTCCTAATTATCTCTCTATTTTAAATGGGTTTTGTCAAGGGGCGGGCTATTGCTGATAATATTCTATTGGCCCAAGAAATTTGTAATGACTTGAATGTTAAGGTGAGAAGTGGCAACATGATCTTGAAGCTTGATATTTCTAAGGCTTATGACAACATTGATTGGAACTTTCTTTACAATATTTTACAATTGTTTGGTTTTTATTCAATTTTTATTAATCTTATCAGAAACTGCATTGAGGGATCCTATTTCTCTATTATTATGAATGGCAAAAGCAATGGTTTTTTTAGATCCTCTCATGGTTTAAGGCAAAGGGATCCAATCTCCCCTGCCCTTTTCATCATTATTGTTGAGTATTTATCTAGAGGTCTTGCCAATCTATTTGATAAGCACCTTAGCCTCGTTTTTAGAACTTTGGATGGTTTTCCTATCTCCCACTTATATTTTGCTGATGATTTTATTATTTTCATGAACACTTCTTTAAATTAATTAATAGACTTATGGAATTTTCTCATAATTTTGAATTTGTTAGTGAGCTTTCTCTGAATAAGCACAAGTGTTGTTTTATTACTTCCAACAAAGTGCCTAATGACCATATTTTGGCTATTAAAGGCTTGACTGGTTTTGTTCAAGGTCAATTGCCTATTAAATTCCTTGGGGTACTTCTCTATAAAGGTAGAAAGAAGACATTTCTTTTTGATGATTTGATTACTTTTGTGCAGAACAAACTTTTTGTCTTTGGATGCTAATTTTTTGAGTTTTGGGGGTAGATTAGTTCTCATTAAAATTGTTCTTTGTTCTCTTCCTATTTATATTTTCCAAACTCTTTAACCCACCCATGCAATTTGTAATAGAATTGATAGACTTTTAAAAAAAAAAATTTGGAAAGGAACTTAGAGTAATTCTAAAATTCTCTGGTCTTCTTTGGACAAGTGTTGTGGTGTGTTGGATGAGGATGCCTTAGGGTGTAAGAGTTTGTATGACTTGGCCTATGCTTTTTCTTTTAAGTTGTGGTACAACTTTCATGCTAAAGTGAGCCTGTGGGTTAAGTTTATGTTTGCTAAGTTTTATGTTTGTAGGCACCCGACTACCTATTTTTTTCGCAAAGGTGTCTCTAAAGTGTAGTAGAGACTTTGCAATGTTAAATGGGTTGTTGAGCCACATCTCTCTTGGGGGCTTGGTGGTGGGAAAATTTTCTTTTGGTAAGACCGCTGGTTAGGGGGGCAGTCTATTGATGCCATTATTAACACTTCTTCCACTATGGCAATTAAGGTGAACAATTTTATTTCTGATAACTGTTGGGATTATGATAAACTTGTCAATGTTATTCCTGACTTTATCATTCAAAAAATTTTGAACCTTCCCCTTAACATTGATTCTAATGATTTATTATTATGCAACTTGTCCAAAGATTGGAGTTTTAGTTTAAAGGATGCTTGGAATGCGTTTAGAGCCAAGAATGATGCTACTAATATTTTTTCTATGATTTGGCATAAATGTATTCCTTCCATTATGGCTATTTTCATTTAGAGAATTCTGAATAAGTTCATTCCTACTAATGATAACTTGATAAAAAGAAGTTTTACTTTACCATCTAAGTGCAATGCTATTTTCATGTGTAGAATATGCATCATGTTTTTATCTTTGGTCCATTAGCCATTAAAACTTGGACTTATTTTGATGATATTTTAAAATTAAATTGCTTCAGTGCTAATCTATCTATTAAAGCTATGCTTAATTCTTGGTTTATTAAGTCTAAAGGCCATATCATAAATGCTATTCCTTCTCTTATTTAGTGGTATTTAAGGTTGGATAGAAATAATTCTATTTTTAGTGGTATTCGTATGAACCATCATAGGATTATTAAAAATGTGAAAGACAAGGTGCTAGGTCATTTTTCTATTAATCTTCCTTTTGTTAAGAGTTTTAAGAATTATTTATTTGTAGCTGATGGTTTTGGTATTAGTTTGGAGGAGGCTCTTCCTCCTTTTGAACCTAGGTTTGTTTACTGGCTCAAACCACCTAATAATTCTTAGAAGTTGAATGTTGAAGGTGCTGTTATTGGTTCTACCACAGGGTGTGGTGGGGTTATTAGGGATAGTCTTGGTAATCTTATTATTGCTTTTTTGGGTCCTTTACCGAGCTATGATGAGAACCTTGCCGTCTTCTCAGCTATTCTTCATGGGATTAGATTATGCTTTTCTCTTGACATTTCTAATATTGGTATTGAAGTTGTGTCTAATTATAGTATTCAATGTTTAAATATTGTTGATGATATTGTGTGCAATTCTGAAACTTTTTATTTAGTGAGAGATATTAAACAGTTGTTGATCTTTATGAACTACTCCTTCTCTCTTGTGTATAGGGAGGGGAATGCTTATGCCGAGTGGTTTGGATGGTTTTACTGAGTTTTCTATTTCTAATCTCCCTGATCATTTAAAAGGTCTGTTAAAATCTGGATAAAATTGGTCTTCATATGTTAGAATTTAATGTGTTATGCTGGTTCGTTCTTTTGGCTCTTGGCTATTTTGGTTTGGGGCCTACTTCTATCTAGTTGATTTTGGTTTTGGTGGTGATGATCTGGTTTTGGTTTCTTTCTTCTCCACTATACATCATAGTTGAGTGTATTATGGTTATGGGCTTGAGCTGTGATTGTACCAATTTGTATACTGATGGTTTTCCTATTTGCTTCTCTTACACCTTCATGTGCTGGTCTGAGAATTGGAATTGGCCATTTTATCAGGCTTTGGGTATCTATGGGAGCTATGTTATGAATTGTGGCTATAATCACTTTCTCTATTTTGGTGTTATTTTGGGTTTTCCAGTGGTGGGGATGCTGGGGTTCATATGGTGGCCATTTGCTATTACTAGGGCATCCCCTTTTATCTAAGCTTTCTGATTTTGGTTGTTGGTGTTGGGTTGGGCCCTGTTGGGTATATGTTACTTTCATCTTTTCATTTCTACTGGATTGGTTCTCCATCCATGATCTTTTCTATCGATCAGTGGGCTTTTCTATGTTCCATTATGTGTCCCTATTTTATTGTTTGTCTGTGCTGTTTGTTTGGGTGTGGTAGAGTATTTTTGGGGTTAGATTGAGTGGAATTTGGTTTACCCAAGTGATGGCTGCTGGTTTTGTGATTTCTTGAGCTCTAATAGCATGTATCCCTCTTTGGTTTTTAGCTACTAGTTTGGTTCTTGCGGGATGCCTTTCAGCATGTCGACTACTGCCACAGCTGGTACCCTTTTTCTAAGTAGTTTCAGGTATTCCTGCTATCTATTTGATCTAAATTTATGTTTTCTCTTATGTTATCTGAATTAGTTATCTAATTTGGTTACTATTGGGTTCAATCTGGATGACACTCCGCTCATTTTCAAATAGCATAGTCCTACTCATTTTGGGAGATTGACCTACTCCTCTGTTGATATTTCCTTAGGTTTTATTATGCTTTATATTTTGTTAATTGCTATCTTTAGTGTCCCTACAGGCCTTTTTTATAGGTATTTGGAGATAGTGCTCGTTTTGTGATGGGTCCTTTTTTGATTGGCGAGGCTGAGCTGATTTTTGATTCCTGTGCCTCTTTTTTTTTCAATTTTTAGATTGTTACTAGGACCTTTTGTACTTGTGCTTAGTGGGGATCATCGGCTCTTAGGTTTTTATTTTACATTTTCTATTATAAGCTCTTTGGAGCTGTAGCTGGCTAGCAATCCCCTCAAGGACTTGAAATCCCTTTTTCCTATCAATGTGTAGGCCCTTTCTATGGGTTTCAACCAAAAATTGTTTTTTGATGTCCCTCCATAGAGTTGCGCCTGTTGGCCAATCTTGAATCTCCACCTTGGGTGGTCCATCTTGGCTCCACCATCTCTCTCTATTAGTATTTTGGTCCAATGTTCATATAAGTGTACTTTCTATAAGCATATCTTTATACTGCCTTGTGTAGACTTTTGTTTGAATTTCCTTTTTTTATTTCTATATATAGATGTAAGAGGCTATTATAATGGGAGGCCAAGATTGAACTTGAATAAATGATTTAGCTTTGTTTCTCATCTCCATGAGTTGCTCTCTCTTCTCTCTCTACTTCTCTCCTTCTCTCATCCAAGAAGATCAAAGAAAGCCTTCTCTTCCTCTATGAATCCTAGCAAATCGGTATCAAAGCTAGGTGGAGGTGGAGGAAGGCAACTGTCCAAGAATCATAAGAGCAGAGGAAATATTATGGTTCTTCTATCATGCCAATTATGTAGATGAATGTTATGTGGATAGGGCATAAAGGGGGCAAATGCGCAAAGTAGGCCAGAAAAGCAGCTTAGGGTTGGAACTACGGGACAGGGCACTACACTTTGTGGTAGTGAGCACATGATCAGGTAGATTATGTATTGGGCATGTGTGTGGAAAAGGAAGGATACAGGTAAAAGCTCTATAGGCAGGCATACATAGAGCTTGTGTTGTTCAATCAGAGTAGAGCACAGGAGTCATGCATGTGGAGCAGAAGATGGGCAGCAATCACTATAGAAAATTCATTGAATATCGGAGGTTACCCTGACGGTTATACCACTACTATCACCGATGATTGAACCATCAATGCTAAATACAAAACTGCAAAAACTTCTAGCGATAAAATGACCCCCAGAATTGCCACCAATATTCTCTTTTCATGATAGCATTTTCCAGTGATTTAGCTGTCATTTTAAGTGAAACATTTCTTACAGTTAAAACCTTCAAAAAAGCTACCAGAAAGGGCCCTAAAATTGAACCCCCCCCCCCCCCCTTCTTCCTCATTTCTTCTCCTGACTCATTTTATTTCATCTAGAGAATGCCCACTCCCTCGGCAAACTCTAAACTCGTGCTTGGTTCATGAAGATAATGCCGATGCACTGAACTCCACCTGCGCCCTCACCTGATGCCCTCACTTGCATTTGCCTGCCCTAGATGAAGGTGATCTCCATGCATCTCCTTAATTTTTAGCTTTAGCCATGGATGTTCTCACTATCTATTTACAAGAGGATGAACCTTGGTTTATACTTTTTTCTATTGATATTCTTCTTGTTGGGAAGACTAGAGAGGGAGTTGAAGGTAAACTTGAATTATGGAGGTCAACCTTTGAGTCTGAAGGTTGATTTTAAGAAGGCCTTAAGCCCATATCATTTTTCTTTAGTCATGGATGTTCTCAGAAGGCATTTGCAAGGGGATGCACCTTAGTTTATACTTTTTGTTGATAATATTCTTCTTATTTATAAGACTGGAGAGGGAGTTGAAGGTAAACTTGAAATATGGAGGTCAACCTTAGAGTCTAAAGGTTTTCAGTTGATTGGATCAAAAATTTAATATATGGAGTACAATTTTTGTAGTAATATACCTAGTGAGGGGATTGTGACTTTGGGCGATCAAGTCATTAATAAGAGTACATGTTTTATATATATTAGATCTATTATTTGGAGTGAAGTTGAAATAAATGAGGATATTATCAACATAATTCAAGTTGGATGGTTGAAGTGGAGGAATGCATCAAGCTTGTTATGTGATAAAAAGTCCCCCTTAAACTTAAGGGAAAATTTTATAAGATGGTGGTGAGACCTATAATGCTTTATGGTGTCGAATGTTGGCCAGTAAAAGAGAAGCATAATACTAAGTTAAGTTTGTAGAGATAAGTCACCATAGATAGTTTGGTCACTTAAAATGGCGGCCTTCAAAAAACCTAGTTAGGAAAGTACAGGTTTTAGATTTGACTTATATTAAGAAAGGTAGAGGTAGACCTAAAAAGTCTTGGCTAGAAAATATTATAAATGATATTTCTGTATTAGATTTAAATGAGATTTAAGGCTGCATCTTTTCTAATAATTCATTGCTCAACTATAGAGGGAAACTTTTTCTTTAATACTCAAATAACTATCCAAGAAGAGAGATATTAGAAGTATAACAGATTCTTACCAAGTTGAAGAGGATTGATAGATGAACTTAAGGAAGGAGTTGAGATTTTTATTCATGTCGCATCTTAACTATCGTTTAAGTCTGATGGAATGTTTAGATGTCCATGCTCGAAGCACAAAAATTAAGCATTCCTTAAGCCCGATGATATAAAGTTTGATTTGTATCGTAGGAGATTTGTTCTAGGATACTGGATTTAGTTCTCATATGGCGAGTATGAGCCACATAGAGATATTCATGCTGGTCCATCCATAGCTTTCAAAATAGTTGATGAAGATCAAATGAGTAGACTGTATGAAGAACTAATTTTTGATGCAGCAGGTCCTAATTTAAGGGCCAGCTTGGAAGAGCCACCGAACCCAGAACAAAAAAATTCTTTGAATTACTACATGCTACTCAAAACCTAATTTAAGATGGTTGCATAACTCATTCAAAATTATCAGTTACTTTAAGGATGTTAAGCATTAAAACTCAATATAATATTCCTTGTGACTATTTCAATGACTTCATTGGTCTTCATAATGAAACAAATCTAGCAAATAATTTAATCTCCACAAATTTGTTTCAAATAAAGAAATTAGTATCCAAGTTAGGTCTCACTGCTATAAAAATTGATTGTTATATAAATGGATGTATGTTATACTATAAGGATGATGTAACGTAAGTTTATTTTGCATATGAAATGCGCCTTAGTTTAAACCAAACTCTGGAATATAATATCTTCAAAAGAAAGATGTTCCATATTCCTATTTTTTTTATTTACCAATATTCTAAGACTTCAGTGACTCTACGCATCAATTAGTTTAATAGTGCAGTTCTTTCTCATCCATTAGATGCTGAAGCATAAAAATATTTTGATTGAACGTATGCTTCATTTATTGTTAAGCCACATAACCAAAGATTGGGATTATGTGCTGATGGTTTTACTCCATACGATCAGGTAGCTTCATCACCATATTCTTATTGGCCAGTTATACTAACACCAATCAACCTTCCATCAGAGATGAGTATGATTACCCCGTACATATTCTTAACACTTATAATACTTGGACCACATATTCCAAAAGTAAAGATTGATATTTTTTTGCAACCACTATTTTATGATCTCAAGTTTTTATGGGAATAAGGTGTCCTCATATATGGCATCTCTACCACACAAAAGTTTCTCCTTAGAGCTGCATTGCTTTAGACTATTGGCAATTTTCTAGCGTATGGTATATTATCAGGCTAGAGCACAACAGGAAAATTAGCTTGCCCATACTATATAGAGAATACTAAATATTTTAAAATAAAACATGGAAGAAAAAATACTTAGTTTGATTGTCATCGTATGTTCTTACCAGATGATCATCCATTTAGGAGAAATAAGGATGCACTCGTTAGAAATAGAGTTGAGAGGTCACCTCCTCCACCTAGATTAAGTGGTGATGGCGTACTATAGAAACTTTGTGGCATTTCATTAATTATTTATTTTCCAATATTATCAAAGTGTAAGTTTCTAGGATATGATATTCAATATAATTAGATTTAAAAAAGTATTTTTTTGGACATTATCATATTGGAGCAGAAATTTGATATGGCCTAATCTAGATGTCATATACATTAAGAAGAACTTTCTTGATAATATTTTTAATATAATTATGGATGTTAAAGGTAAGAGCAAGGATAATGTGAAAGCTAGAATGGACATTAAAGTGTTCTGCTAGTAAAGATATCTAGAGTTAGTAACAACTGGCAATGGTAAAATAATGAAGCCCATAGAACCTTATTATTTCACATTAGAATAAAAAAGATCAATACGTTAGTGGTTTTATGGTCTAAAAATATCTGATGGCTATGGATAAAACTTAAGTCGATGTGTAGATCTTAAATATGTGAGATCATTTGGACTAAAAAATCATAATTATCACATAATTATGAAGGTTCTCCTTCCAATTATAGTATATCTATTATCGGATTACATATCAAATCTATTGACAATGCTTAGCATTTTCATCAAGGACATATGTTCATTTAAACTAAGTGAAGATGCTTTACAGAGGAGTGAGTAGAACATACCAATCATCCTGTGCAAGTTAAAAAAAATATTCCCATGGGATTCTTTTATTTGATGGAACATATTCTATTCCATCTACTAGTAAGGGACATTTTTCAAGATCGTCACACATGGTTAGATGTTATTGGAGGAAGGCAAAGGGGGAGGGTTTATGGCTTAGGTTTGCAGGAATATGCTTATGAGGGCAGTATATCTACTTCAGCATTTTATGATGTTAGGCAGCCCTAATAAGAGAGATAGAGGAGATGAGAAAGATTCAAGTAGAGATGCAGGCAGAGCTGCGATCATATCGAATTGAAAATTTGAAGAAAAAGGTGCAAGAGCTTATACCTGAATCACAAGGCAGTGAGGACACGAATAATGATTAATTATTATTATTTGTTATTATTTCTTTGAAGAACTGTTTAGCATATTTGGAACATATGCATTATGGATTTCATATATTATGTTAATTGTGTAACATCAACATTGTTATTTGATTGAAGATTTATTTGTTATTATTTGGAACTTATGTATTTTATTTATTTCATATGAATTGTTATTTGTTTGAAGAACTATTCTGTTGATTGTGGATTTTGGATGTTAGTGTATTTGATATATTTTATTTTGAACTACCCAAGTATATGGTAAAAAATGTTTCCTATATTTTTTGAACTGTCTGTAAGTAATTGTGGACAATTGTTTGGATATAAGGGGGTTATCAATTTTTATTTTGTAATTGCTATAGGTTTCTAGTGGCTAACCGGTGGTTTAGCTGCCAGAAACTTCGATACCGGATAGCCTCATTTTGCTGCAAGTTTTTTTTATTTTGCTGCCGATAATTATCGGTGGTTTAGCTGTCGGTAATACTGCAAGTAATAAACTTGAATTACTGGATTGTTCACTTATTTTCTAGAGTGTCAAATGAATTTACTGGATGAATATTCAATTTAATATGAATTTTCAAAATTCTCATTCAAGTAATGATCTAAAATTTTATAAATTCAATTACTTATGTATTTGATTTCAAATGGCCTTAAGGAAATACTAGAGCATGCATAATATCATCAAATTCAAGCCATTTTAAATTTTGTTCAATCAAAAAAAATTTTGGAAGCATTAAACAAATTTGAAAAATTAATATAGCTAAAATCATTCCCTGCACACTAAATATTTTAATGTAATTTTATTTTAACAATTAAGATATTTTTATTCTAAGGAAATAAAGTGCTCATTCATTAAATTTGGTTAACTATTTTATTTATCATATTTTTTAGAAGTTTTAGGGTTTTAAATGGCTTTACAATTTCATTTTTACTAAATAGCTGGTGGTGGCAACTTTATTGGTGTCGATGGGCAACTAGGCCATTCAAAAGATGGCGGCGCTAGTGTGGTGTACTTTACATGTGGCGACACTCTGATCAGCGATGCGGCATTGTGTGGTTAATCACTTAACTAATTTGGATAGAACATGAAACTACTCGATCAGTGTGGTTTTAGATTGATAAGCGGGATTAAATTTGATGGAATCTTATTCATCTAGCCACTCATGTCCATCAGATTAGGGGAGTGGAATAATAAAATCATGCCCCTTAACATCAAACTAAGGAAATGTTTGCCCATGATTTTGTCTCCAACATTTACCAACCACAGACCCTATGTTTTTATTTTGCTTCAAACTTTGCATATAACATATAAAATGGCACTATGTTCTTGATGTTAATAGCAGATAATTAGAGAAAGAGTGTGGAATAGTTTTTTAGTTTTTAAATATAATGTTATGAATGTTTTTTTTTTTTGCGTAGAATTTTCAATAACTTCAAAGAAATTTTTTTCCCCCAAGTTATGATATTCCATTAAAATAAAAAAGGGGTATAAAAGAGTACAAACTAGCAAAAAAATTTACTATGCCTCCCCAGCATAAAAAAAGCATGCAGACAAAGAGAATCAAAGAAAGAACAACTAAAAAAGATAAGAGCAAAGAAAAAATAAAAGACTCTCATCTGAAAATGGGAGATCCGCCATGGTATTGTAGATGGAACCAACAAGGTATGCGGAAGCCAATATAATACACCCAGGAAGGCCTCAACATTGGACATTCGAGGGGCCCAAATCCCCGCCCAAGATCTCATCAGGTGTTTTTTCCCTCTTCCTTGGGTCATTGGTGATAGGCCCTAATTACTGTAGTTCTTTCTAAAGGTGGCCATGAGACTCCCTAGATCTTTGATTTGAGAGAATCAAGCGATTGTTCGAGTTATCCATCCGCTGAGATTTTTTTGTAGTGAATATAATAGGCTCTAGCATGGAAACAATAGAGATTGGGAAGGAGCATCTCATTTTATGTCCTTTAGAGGGGTTGGAGGTAAGATGGCCTTTCATCTTATTTAGCCATGAAACATAGAATCTTGGGTTTCAATTTACCTCCACGCAGGAGATCTAAAGGAATGTTTCAGGTTTTGTTTTCTTCATTCGAGGCTGCTCAACAACCTTTATGAACACAATGAGCTCTAGAAATGAATGGGTAAGAAGTTAAGGTAAGTTAACATATGAGGATATGAATCTCTATCGATTTCACTATTGATGACCACCAAATATTTTGGAAATAGTTGAGAAATATCTAGAAATCTCAAAGAGATAATATAAAATCCCAACAGCTCAAGAGGGTCGCTAGGGTGTATATGTAGTTCGAATGAGATTTTTTTAGAGGTCTTATCCAATTCAACTGTTAGAGCCCATTTGGATGGCCATGATGCCTTAGTTGTAATACTTGGATGCCCTACAATTGTCCTAATTCATTACAAAGTAGTGAGAGTGGCTATAGTAGGTGAACACGACTTAGAGTATTTCCACATTGGAGGGGACCACCTAGTCAGCTCCAAATCAATGGTAGGGATCTGTTGGGATGGACTTTAGGAACATTCTAGAGTGATATTGAATGAGTTATATGAGTTTTCATGGAGGGAGATGGAGTGTGTTGGGTATGCTGACTAAAATTTAAGATTTTAAGCTTTTGTTGACTGATTTCACAAGTAAATTGAATTGTGCTGACTGGGATGAGCTTGAGGAAGATTTTGTATGGCATTGGAATATAATAGAATGATTTGGAGAAAGGGATTGAGAGTATGAATGTAGTGTAAATTATATGTGAAAGTTTGACCATGCTCATAAGTTTGACCAAGTCAAACTAGCCATGACTTGGCTCATGATGAGTTGGAAGGCATTTTTCTCACAAAATTAAATTTTTTTTAAGAAATTTTATGTTTTTAGAGAAGTTTAAATTGATTGCATATAATGGTTTGACTTAAATAGGTCTAGTTAGACTTGACCTGGGCTTACTTGACCAAGTCTATTATTGATTGGGCTAGGGTGACCAGTCATTCCCTCTTTACTAAGAGTGGTAATCAGAGAAGTTTGGTGAAAATCAGGGATCATTTGGAGCTCAAATGATGTTAACTAGTGTCCACGATCAATTAAGCTAAGTTGGGATAGCTCAAATGGGTTAAATAGGTCAATTGTTAACTGAAGGATCCAATGTTAGGTTATTAACTACATGAAGCTTCTAATGAAATGATTTAAGTCATGACTAGGGTTGAAGGGGTCAGTGCACTATGCAAGGAAGTGCACTGGTTCAGCTAATTGTAGTGCAAAGATATTAATTATGTAAGTGATTGTAGTTCAATGAATGTGGACTATAGGAGTGATGATAGTGAAAGTTTGTGAGGGTTGTTTAACCCTAAAGAACTAGTCCTGAGGCTAACTAAGAGGGGGGGGGGGGGGGGGGGGTGAACTGGTTATTTAACAATTCTTAAAGAAAAAAGAAATTAAAATCTTTTTGTATATTTTCATCCACACATCAAATCACAGAAAAATACAAAAATTAAATGTGGATGAATAAATAGAAAGAACACAGTAGATTTATAGTGGTTTGATAAACTTGACCAACGCCCACTCCCTTGAAACCTCCTTTCTAGCTATTGCACTAAAATAATAGTGACTCTCCTTTTGCTCCCCCATCAAGAAGGAGAAGCCCTTACAAAATATTTCCACCGACCCAATGAAATAGAGAACCTTAAATCCTTTTACTCCCTCTTGGAGTAGGCAGAGAACCTAAAAATCTTTTTTCACCCTCCTATTGAAGACAGAGAACCTAAAAATCCTTTTACTCCCTTCTCGAGTAGGAAAAAAACCTTGGAATTTTTTTTCACCCACCTGGTGAAGGAAGATAACCTGAATCTGATGCTGATGAAGATCTCACTCAGAGCCACCAAGGAACTAGGACAGTAGCTTGAATAAGATGATGAACACCTTTCTTGGAGCAACCTTTGTGAATTTCTCACAACTCCCCCTCATAAGGATCTCTTTTTCTTAAGCTCTCCCTCTTCTTTCTCTAAGCTCTCACTCAGGTCAACTCCATAACAAAAGATTTTTTACAGGAGTAATAAAAATCCTTAAGTAGTGGGCTTAAAAAAGACCTAATTTTAAGAAATCCATCTTCTATTCGTACCGTATGATACACATATCATATAGTATGATCAATATAAATTAGAATCATCCAGCAAGTTCATGCAAATGAACTATACAACTTCATGACAAATCGTACTGTGTGATAAAAATATCATACGGTACGATATTCAAAATTTTCTTCTATAGACAATTTTGGGATGACCAATTTCATACTCTGTCAGTCATACCGTACGATTGAAATAGTATCATATAATTAGTTCAATTTTTAGGACTTTCATATGGTACAATCTCTGGGATGACCAAATTCATACATTGTCAATCGTATGGTGCAATATAAATTATATGATATAATTGATCAGAATAATTGTCCCTAAATTAATTTTCAGATATCATGGGATTAATTAGGAAACAATTTAATTAAGGAGTATAATATGAACGAAATTATATAGTACGATCAGCATATTTAGACCCCTAGCGGCTAGGGTTTTGACAGAGTTGTATAGAACATACAGTATGAATTAAAAACATATACTATGATACATGCATCGTACAGTACGAAGTAAAATCATACAGTATGATGTCTTATGAAAATAAAAACTCTCTTAAAAACTTTTTTTTCTCTCCCCCTGTGTGTGTGCAACGTTGCTCAGCAATGATATCCACCCAATTATAGGATACGACTCAAGAGAGGGAAAATTACAGAATAAATTGAAAACCAACTTTAACCCTAGTCTACCCAATTTTGAGCTGATCTGAATTACAAATGAATGGTGGACTGTAATCCTGAAATGTTAGTACACACAGTACAATAAAAATATCATAGAAATAAGATAAAGTAGCAACAAACACAATAATGTTTGTTATCATCAAAATCACAGTGCTTGAACAAGGTTCGCAACAATCTCCCCCTTTTTGATGATGGCAAACATTGTTGTTTTTAGATATTCAAAAAGTTTCTTTACTCTGAATTCCCCCTTAAATGAAAATCAATTTCAAGTAGAAGGAGTGTTAAAAGAATTAACAGCAACAATACCAAGTAATAACAACAATAAACAACAACAACAATAAACAAATAAAAAATGACAATAAATAACAACAGCAATAAACAATAAAATACTACTCCCCCTTTTGATGTCACAAAAGGAGGGAAATAATAGTAAGAAGAAAAGAGAAAAAAATTAGAAACAAACACAAGAATAGAAACTGAAATAAAAATAGAAACAGAACTAGAAAGTAAACATATTAAAAAAAAACTACCAACTTAAGATAAAGAAAATATCACAGCTCTTGGTGACTTGCATGGGCTTTTTTAGAATTTAATAAACTTACTCCACAAATAGTAAAACCTTTAATAAGAAAAGTGTCGACTTTAATGCAACCAAATGAGTTTGATTCTCGAGTTTGCACACCCAGCTTAGAATCTTCACAGGCTAATGTCCATTATTTAAACAAAAATCTAACTCAGAAATTATAATTAGATAGGGAAACAAAAAATTTTTAGACTGCTAGCATAAAATATATAGAATATTACTATAAAAGTGGTGAATGAAGAACAAAGATTTTTCAAAATCAAGTATTAAAAATATTATGAAACAGATGGATTTTTTATTATTTAATGATTTACCAAAAAGAAAAGCTAATTTAAGTTGGTCTCGTTTTCTATGATTTAATGATTTACCAAAAAGAAAAGCTAATTTAAATTGGTCTCATTTTGTGCCTCTTTTATCAATTTTTGGCATCATTGCGCAGCTTTTTCATTTTGGGCTCATTTTGTACCGCTTTTGATTTTTGCAAATTGCTACATTTCTAAATCTTTAAGATTCTCAGTTGTAATATTATCTTCCAAATAGAAGAGAAGAATAACTCACACTCTTATATAGGGAGGAATAATCTACAAAGCAACGCCAAGCATTCTAATAGGAATAAAAACCTGTTGTATAAAAAATAATGAATTTCATTAGTCAAATTGTAGAATATATCCATGATATAAAAACATGTAGTAGAGAGAATAAGTTTTCATTTCAACCAACTTAATTTCAATTGGATTTAGATTTTTAAGTATAAACAAGGAGTTATCATGCAAAGCAAATAAGAAAGGATATGTAAATTCAAGAATTTCTATCCTGTTTGTTTAAAAATGTCAGCAATTACCTATTTCTTTTCAATGAGAATAGAAGTCTAATTATACAAAAAAATACTATTCAGTCTAAGTTAAGTCATATAGTACGATCTAAGTCATATAGTTTGATCTAAGTCGTATAATACGATTTAATTCATATAGTACAAGTTAAAGTCATACAGTACGATCAACATAAACATATTTTCCTTCGACGACCAATTTTTCAAGTAAAGAGCACAGAAATGAGATTTACGAGCACAAAAACCAG
Organism: Dendrobium chrysotoxum; assembly: GCA_019925795.1. Taxonomy (NCBI): domain Eukaryota; kingdom Viridiplantae; phylum Streptophyta; class Magnoliopsida; order Asparagales; family Orchidaceae; genus Dendrobium; species Dendrobium chrysotoxum. The sequence continues at coordinate 55,795,906 of CM034308.1, read as the reverse complement.
CTAAAAATAGCATTTGAAAAAAATAAAAGCAACACCCTTTCTTTTCTAAAAAGAAGGGAAAACAACAAAAATCTAACTGAAAGGAAATTTTATTGCAAAGCAAAATACAAACAAGTAAGCACAGATCTAAACAGAAACATCACAATCACAATAAAACTAAAATAAACACTAGTACAGTGGTGGATCCTAATCATGAGGTGGAGGTGGAGGTGGTTGGAAGAACTGGCTAAAACTGTCATATTGCTGCTGGATGGTGGTGAACTGGTGTTGAATATTTTCAAATTGTTCCCTTAACTAACCCATATCATTATCATGTTGGATTTATTTTTAGTCTAGGCGAGTCTCCAATCCGTCAAATATCTGAATTAACTCCTCATAAGGGTAGTGGTGAGGAGAAGGTGCAGGTGTAGGTTCAGCTGTAGGGCAGCTTCTCCTTCTTATTGAAGGACTACAGGCTCTTGTTCTCTATGAAAAAGCATCCAGAAGGAGGCATCGATGAAAATGATTACAGTGTAGTCAAGAGGAGCAGGATATGTCATGTTATACTTTTTATTCAAGATATATCCGATCACATAACCTAGGGTGATGTTTTGCTTTCTCCTAGCCCCTAGGTTTCAAATGGAAGTGAGGTTTTAGATGTAGTCAAGTAGCATTTGAGCTTCATTCATTTGGCTAATTGACATTATGAAGAAAGTGACAATCGACAGCATGGGAGTCATATTTATCTGGTCTCCAGCTTTAGGGATAATAGATGTTCTTAGAACGTGCTGGATAACCCTAGCATTTTGATTTAAGGTGTAGACTAAGGGTTGGTGATAGTTAAGGGTAGCATTTCTTAGTAGAAGGTTCACAACATACCAGTCAAAATCCAATCTAGAGGATATGGCAGGAGGACAATTCCCTTGGGTGTTTAGCTGAAAGTGAACTCCTATGTCTTTTTTGGTGATTTCTATATTTTGGCAGCATACTCAGGAGGACATTAATGTAGCATCCCCACTAATCCTCAGGTTTGTGAGGAAATCATAAAGAAGTTCAGAATGGAAGGGATAGGCCAAGGTCAGAAGAAATTGAAGTGTTGAAGAGTTGAATAGGTTCATTACTGGGAAACTAAGGACCTCCTGATTGAGAAGCCTGGAAGGTGTGATCTTAGCTTCTTTATATTTGTAGTAGGCAGCTTCATCAGAAGCAGTCAAAAAGTGCTTATTGACAGGGTTACGAGAGGAGGAAACACCCTGGATTTGTCGACTACACTTACCACCAGCCATTACAAAGATTGGAATGCAAGAAGAGTGGATTTGAAAGGTTGTGTGAAGATTGCAAAGGAAATTAGCTGTTTAAATAAAAATTTTAATGGATCATACCGTACGATCGTGGGATCATACAGGACAATCGAGAGCAATCAATTCAACCATACTAGTGGTCTAAAAGTTTGTTTAATCATACAGTATGATCAGACTTCATACAGGATTATTATACACATGGAGTTCATCCCGAGGAGTCAGGTAGTACAATCTTTGACTAAAAAGTTTATACTATACAAACAGGTGTTTGTACCATATGATCAATAATAAATATCATACTATAAGGAGTTAATTCATCCAGAGACACGTGTATCGTACCGTACAAACTTATGTTCATACAGTACGATTATTAATCATAAATGCAATCTAGCCCATCCATTAATCCAATGGCAGGGATCAAAACAGTGTTGTGCAGTTCGTACAGTATAATTTCCTTTGTACAGTGTGATGTAGATCGTATAGTATGAGGTAGGTTATATTGTATGATATTAGATAAAAAAATTTTGGATGCAAGAAAAGATAGTGATGTTTAGTGATGTGGTTTGTGAGATGATAAGAATCTAAACATGCAACACGATACTGAAAACAAATCCAATAGCATAAAAAATGAAAGAATCAACCAAAATAAAAATAAAATAAATGAAATAATAAAATAAATAAAAATATAAGATAATCAAAATAGACAACATAATATACATACAATATGACACAACAACAACAAATAGACACAGAGAGTGTTAGTTTCAAGCATGAATATCAATTACACCTAAGTTGATTCTTAAGGTGTTAAAGGTTTCAAAAGCTAGTAGTTTTGTGAAAATATTATTGAGTTAATTTTTAGTGGCTACATGATGTAGCTCTATATCTCCTTTGGTAACTTGGTCCCTATTACAATGGTGCCTTACATCTATATGCTTCGTTATGGAGTGTTGGATTAGATTCTTGAAATGCAGATGGCACTGATGTTATCACATAAGACTAGAAATATGACTACAGGTAATCCTAAATCCCAAATTTGTTACTTTAACTAAAGGACCTGGGCCACACAACTTCCTAAGGCTATGTACTTAACTTCAGGTAGTGGACAGGGCAACTAAGTTCTGCTTTCTATTGGACCAAGAGACTAAGGACTATTCTATGAATTAACATGTTTTAGAAGTGCTCTTCCTATCAACTCAACATCCTGCAAAATTTTAATCCGCATATCCTGTGATTTCAAAGGAGGTGCGGTGCCTAAGATACCAGATTCCTAAGTATTGGGTCCCTAATATATATCTAAGAATTCTCTTAACAACAGTCAAGTGGGACTCTTTTGGATCAGCCTAAAATCTAGCACAGAGATAAACACTAGCAGTCAAGTAAAGAAGTGATCCAATTATCCCTCTATGTTTCTTTTGATCAATAGATTTTCTATTTGAATTCTTATCTAAATAAACAGTTGAACTCATGGGAGTTTTGATTGGCTTGGCTTTATTCATTTCATATTTCTTAAGGAAATCCTTAATGTATTTTATTTAAATAAGAAAAGTTTCATCATCCTTTTGCCTTATGCTAAATTCAAGAAAGTAAGTCAGTTCATCCATCATACTCATCCAAAATCCAAGAAAGTTCATCAAAAAGGCTTTTATCAGAGGATCCAAAAAAAATATCATCAACATAGATTTAGACAATCAGTAATTTAACTCCTACCTTTTTCAGAAATAGGGTGGTGTCTACGCTCCCCTTAACAAAAGTTCTTTCTAATAAGAATGTACTTAGCCTTTCATATGATACCCTAGGTGCTTGTTTTATTCTATATAAGGCCTTTTTTAATTTGAACACATGATTAGGAAATTAGAAATTTTCAAAGCTTGGGGGTTGTTTAATATACACATCTTTTTTTATTACCCCATTTAGAAAGGAACTCTTCACATTCATTTGGTAAGGTTTGAATCCCTTAAAATAAGTAAATTCTAATAAAACTGTAATGGCCTCTAATTTAGCTATAGGGGCAAAAGTCTCTTCAAAATCAATCCCTTAAATTTGGTTATACCCCTTAGCCACTAATCTTGCCTTATTCTTCACCACTACACTGGAATCATTCATTTTATTCTTGAAAACCCATTTAGTTCCAACCACATTCTAGTCCTTAGGTCTTTTAACTATCTCCCAAACATCATTCTTCACAAATTGATTTAACTCTTCTTGCATGGATAGAATATAGAATTCATCAGATAGGACTTGATTTAGGATGGTTGGTTCAGTCATTGAAATAAAGGCAGAGTTGTTTACTTTTTTTCTAAGTCCATGCCTAGTTTTAACACCTTCATATGGGACTTCTAAGATCAATTCTTTAGGATGACTTGAAGAATATCTCCATTCTCTAGGTAATGTGCTTTAAGGTTCTACCCTTTCCTCTAGATTTATAAATTCTACTCCCTAGACTTCTATAACCTCTTCCTCTTCTATCCTAGACCCTCCAAAGTTATCAAGTTTATCAAATACAACATGAGTGGTCTCCTCAACTTCTAGTGTTCTTTTATTAAAAAATCAATAGGATCTTCCAACACTTGAGCAACCTAGGAACACTCCTTCATTAAATTTTGGGTCAAACTTCCCTAGTTGAGACTTCTCATTATTTAGAATGAACACTTTACATCTAAAGACATGAAAGTGAGAGAGGTTGGGTGTCCTACCCTTAAGGCTTTCGTAGGGTGTCTTATTCAGCTTGGATCTAAGTTAACCCTATTCAAAACATAATAGGCTGTATTCACTACTTCTGCCCAGAAATATTTAGAAAATGAGTATTCAGCTAACATGGCTCTAGCAGCTTCTACATGGGTCTCATTCTTTCTTTCAGCTACCTCATTCTATTGAGGGGTCCAAGGAGCTAAAACATTATGATCTATCCCTTACTCCTTATAGAAAGATTCAATTTTTTCATTTTTAAATTCTTCACCATGGTTACTACGAATGGTTATAATTTCACACCCTAGCCTCCTCTAAATCTAAGTGGAAAAAGACTTAAACTCCTCGAATAATTCACTTTTATATGATAGGAATCTAACCCAGGTGAACCTCAAATAATCATCAATAATTAAATACCCAAAGACTTTCCCTCCTAGGCTTGTAGTGCTGATAGGTCCAAAGAGATCCATGTGAACGACTTCTAAGGGTTTGCTAGTGGTAATGTCTTTGATTAAGGGGAAAAAGGATTTGACTTGCTTTCCTAATTGACAGGCATCACACAGGTGGTCCTTAGTGAACTCTAGTTTGGGGATACTTCTCACTAAGTCTTTTTGGGTGATCTTCCTAAGGCTTTTCATGCTTATATAAGATAATCCTCTATGCCACAACTAAGATTCATCAGTAATTATTTTTAAGCAAAATGAAGCTACACATTCAATATTCTTTAAATCAGGTTAGTAGATGTCATCGATCCTTTTTCTATGCAAAATATTGCTATCATTTAAGCTTATAATATAGCTGGTTGATAGAATATTTATGTTGAAGCCTTTATCATAGAGCTGGCTGATGCTGAGCAGTTTATATTTTAAGCCATCTATAAGCAAAATATTTTCAATGATGAAATTTTTTTAATTGCCAATTATACCTGAGCCCACCACTCTCCTGGTGGTGTTATCTCGAAGTGTCACCTTTCCTCCTGCCCTGGCCTCCAGCGAAATGAATTGATTTATATCTCCAGTCATATACCTTAAACATCTACTGTCCATATACCACATACTCTCACGAGGCCTTTTATGAGAGCACTCCTACAAAATCATCATATGTCAAATTTGTGAACCCAAAGAAGTTTGGGTTCCACCTTATGGAATGTGAAATGAAATGCGTGTATGCTATGCTATAAGTTTTGCAATTTTGGTCTCCACACCAAATGTGTTCTACGGTGGATAGTGCAAGTGTAGGAGATCTATCCTAGCATGCCACAAAAAAAAAATATCTAACACTAGGAAAGGGGTTAACTAATTTATGTGGGTGATGGTGCCTCTTCCTAGGTTTGAATGCATGTTATGTTGATGGTCTGTGAAATTCTGTAAGAGAAGGTGGTGTTTTATTTTCTTTAAAAGCAGTTAACTTTTCTTGCAGAATTGTTTTTGCATTCTTAAGCATTGAATTATCAATTTTTAATGCATGTTTCCGATTGTCAAATTGAGATGCAAGAGTTTCTAATCCCTTAAAAACTTTTTCTAATTCAAGATGCGATGATTTCACTGACTCATGTTCACCAGTTAAATCATAATACTTCTTGTTTAAAATGTCAAATTCATCTAACAAATCCATATAATTGTTATCTAGAGTGGTGTCATCTTTCCTTAAGCATCCATGCTCTTTTTGTAGAATTAAAAAGTCAGATTTAAGGAAGGCATGTGATTTTTTGAGCTTTCCATATACATAATGAAGGTTTTCAAAAACTTTAAATAATTATTCATAGGTAAGCTCGCATACCTCCTCTTGATCAGAATGATTAAGATGATCATCTTTCATTTACCATAGGTTAGTTACATCCTATTCTGCTTCAGTTTTAGAGGAGTCTGATACTGAGTCTGCCTAGAAAGCTTTTTGAGTCCTTTTCTTGCCCTTTTTAAATTTATGCTTTTCTTCATCTGTCTCCTTGCCTGGGTGAGCTTTAATAGTTGGGCAATCAGACTTCAGGTGCCCTGGCATCCTGCATTCAAAATATATAACATCAGAAGAAAGTTTAGAATTCTTACCAGTCTTTCCTTTGTTACATTTGTGATAATGCTTTTGATTTTTCCTTAAGAAGCTCTTGAATTGCCTAGTTATTAAAATAATGGCATCATTTTTAGAACTAGAAGAATCAGTGTCAGAATTATTAGCCATTAAGGCTACAGCTTTCTCCTTTTTCTTCTCACCTGCAACAAGCTACCTTTCGTTCACTCCTTGCTCATATGCAATAAGTTATCCAAGTATGTTATAAATTGAATAAACACTTAGATTCTTAGATTCAGTAATGGCAGTAATTTTTGCATCAAAGGAAGAAGATAAATATCACAAATCTTGTTAACATTTTCATAATTTCTGAGTTCTCTTCTTAAGGCATGCATGGATGTAACAATTTGTGTAAACCTAGTATAAATTTCAAAAATAGATTCATTAGGTTTCATATGAAATAGTTCATAATCATGGAGTAAAATGTTCAGTCTAAACTATTGAACATTATTTGTACCTTCATATGATATATATAGTTTGTCCCAAATTTCCTTGCTAGTAGAACAAGTGGACATACACATATAATCTTCAGATTTATGGCACAGAAAAAGCTATTCAAACATTTGGCATTCAGTTGGGCTAAATCTCAATTATCAGTAGTACATTCAAAAAAGGTATTTTAATTTTAACATCATTTACTAATCTAAAGGGTGCATAATATCCTTCCTTAACTAGCATCCACATGCAATAATCAATTAATTTTAAACATACGAGTTTTCTAAAAATCAATAGGAACATTATCAAACAGAGGTGGTCAAGTAATTGAATAGCCTTCCGTAGTGTTATGATTACCAAAGTTAGCCATTGATCAAAATTCAAATGTTTTCAAAAACTTAATTTATGAATCCACTCTGATACCACTTAATAGTTCACGAGGGTTGTTAAATCCTAAAGAACTAGTCCCGAGACTAACCAAGAGGGGGGATAAATTGGTTATTTAAAAATTCTTAAGGTAAAAAGAAATTAAAATCTTTCTAAAATCTTTTTGTATATTTTAAAAATAAATAACTTGTGCGGAAGTAGATAACAAAATTAGAGTTATTAACCACAGATCAAATCACAAAGAAAATATAGAAATTAAATGTGAAAAAATAAATAGAATGAACACACCAGATTTATAATGGTTCGGTCAACTTGACCTACATCCACTCCCCAAAAACCTCCTTTCCATGTACTGTACTAAAACAATAATAACCCTCATTTTGCTCCCATAGCAAGACAGAGAAGCCCTTACAAAATCTTTTCACCGACCCGGTAAGGCAAAGAACCTTAAATCCTTTTACTCCCTCCCGGAGTAGGCAGAGAACCTAGAAATCCTTTTTCACCCTCATGGTGAAGGTAGAGAACCCAAAAATCTTTTTACTCCCTCCTATAGTAGGCAGAGAATCTTGGAATCCTTTTTACCCACCTGGTGAAGGAAGAGAACTTGGATCCAATGCTGATAAAGATCTCCCTCAAAACCACCAAGGAACGAGGACATCAGCTTGAAGAAGATGAACACCATGCTTAGAGAAACCTTTTTGAATTCAACAAAACTTCCCCTTATAAGGATATCTCTCTCTCAAGCTCTCCCTATGCTACCTCTAAGCTCTCTCTCAGGTCAACTGCACAGCAAAAGATTTCTTATAGGAGTAATAGAAATCCGTAAGTACTTGGCTTCAAAAAAACCTAATTTTCAGGAAATCTGCCTTCTGTTTATACTATACGATACACGTATCATATAGTATGATTAATATAAATTAGAATCATCCAGCAAGTTCATGTAGATGAACTGTGCAACTTTTAAACAAATTGTACGGTACAATAAAAATATTATATGGTATGATATTTAGAATTTTCTTCTGTTCATTCGTGATGATTCTTGGGATGACCAACTTCATACTCTATTAGTCGTACGACACAAATTCAATCATACCATATGATTAGTTTAAATTTTAGGACTTTCATATTGTATGATCTCTAGGATGACCAAATTTCTATGATGTTAATCATACGGTACGCTCGATCATAATAATTGTCCTTGATTTAATTGTTAGATATCATTGGGTTAATTAGGAAATAATTAAATTAAGGCATACAATACGAATGAATTCATACGGTATGATCAGCATATTTAGACCCTTGGCAGGTAGGGTATTGATAGCATTGTATAGATCATATAGTATGAATTAAAAATGAATAGTATAATACACGTATCGTACAGTACAAAGTCATATTATATAGTATGATGTCCTATGAAATTAAAAACTCTCTCAAAAACCTTTTTCTCTCTCCCTCTGTGTGTACAAGGTTACTCAGTAAAGATTTCCACCAAATTAAACGATACAACTCAAGAGAGGAAAAAATATAGAATAAAATGAAAACTGACTTTAACCCTAGTCTACCAAGCCTTGAGCTGATTTGAATTACAAATGAATGGTGGACTGTAATCCTGAAATGTTAGCACACACAGTACAAAACAAAATATCACAGAAACAAGATAAAGCAGTAAATGACATAATAATGTTTGTTATATTCAAAATCATAGTGCTTGAACCATGTTTGTAACAGATTGATCAATATAGTTTTGATTTTCAATGGTGATTAAAGTTTGATTAAGTGTATATTTATTGATTTTTTATAATTGCATTATTTGGGTTGGATGATTATAAGCTAATTTGTTGTGCATCAAGCTGCTATAAATCAAATGGTTGATTGTAGAGCATGGTTAACTGTTGGTCAAATGACCTCAACTAAAAGTGAGGTGAACAAGATCTAATGATAAAAAAATAGTATTATTAGCATCTTTGAATCAGATTAATCTAGGATTTCTCCACTTTTTTTTAAATTAGAAGTCCAGATAAAATCCTCCAATGATCCATATATAGAATTATACATAGGATTTTCATTAAGCAAAGAGTTTAAATTGACATCTGATTGAATTTCACCTACTTTCCATTTAGATTTAGATATCAGTTGGGCATTCCTCCTTAGATGATTCAATAAGAGCATTTGAAGAAACCTTGTGATAAAAATTCTCATTTGGTATAATATGAACACCCCAAGTTCCCTTACTAGATGATGATAATATGGTATGAGGTGGAGGAGGCAAATGAGGAATAATAATAGGTTTATCTATAACCTCTTTTTTTGGCTCATCAAAACTATCTCTGCACAAAGTATCATATTCACCATTATTACTATCAGATATCATAGGATAGCAACCATAAGATCTAACCGATATAATTTTCTTTAGTTATAGTAACCACAATAGATATAATCTCATTAGAAAAATGAATAAGATCATAATTAATAATTTCTTGATTTGTATTCTCATTATTAGGGGTAAAAAAAGCTAATGCATCATTAACTCCATTCATATTGTCACCATTCACAACAGATTTAGGTTTAGCCAAGTTTGATTTCCTCAACTAAGGATGCAAATGAGATCACTCAATTTTTCCATGCTCTAAAGATTTATAATGATTACAGAAATATGAAAAATCTTTTATAACCACTTATTGGATACCTATATTTTTCTTACCCAATCAAAACAAAATTAGGATAATTTTTTATAAGATCAATATCAACCAAAATTTGACCAATTGAGGGTTGAGATACATAAGCCATAGCATTATCAGTTTGATGTGGATGGCAAAACAAAGATCCCAAGTAATACAAAATCCTTTGAGAAAATAAGCGAGGATGAACATTTGGAATGGAAATCCACATAGAAATGATTGGAGATTCAACAAAAATATCACATAAGGGGGAACATTTAATTAATTTCTTTAAATAATAACTCACATAGTAAGCTCTACAAGAAAAGATCCTATTATAATCAAAGTCATTAGAAAGTTTGATAATAACTAGTTGACGATATAGAAGAGTTATAGAAAATTTGCCAGAGAACATAAGAGAGAGAAAATTTCCTAATAGAATCTAATAAATGATGATTAAATGGGAATTTTCCAACCAGCTAAAATTCAAATGGAGCTACAAGAGCTTATAATTTTTTTTTAGAAATCCCAAGAGCAGGCGGACCGTGATGAGTATGCTTAAGATATGAAAACCATTCGAGGAATCATAACAAACCAAAACCTTCTTAAAGGATTTAGACAAGTACTTAAGAGGACCTCTTAAGTGGAAGGCTTGCCATTATTTTTATGGATGTATCCAGGTGGAACCTAAACACCAAGGCTAAAAAACACCAACTTAAATAATGAAGTGCATAGGGAGAAAGCCTATAGGCCAAAACATAGTAAAAATACAAATAAAAGAGAGAAGTTAAGAGACTCCCCTCGACAAGCTAAAGAAGGTGATAGATGAGAAGCAAGCACGATCAGGAACAAACCCTAGCAGAGCAATTCACATGTTTAACATTTTGAACTATATTGAGTAACTGATCTCAAAAACATGGTTGTATGTTTAAGATGAATATTTTAATTATTTTTTTCAAATTTCATTTTTGAGGTTAAATACATTAGAGTTGTCAATTGAAGTCATTATTTATGCATTTTTCATCATTGCATTATAATATGTACTATTCAATATATTCATATAAAATATTTGAAGAGCTCAAGAAATTTTCATAATTTTTTAAAAAACACTCATGCTTTATTTATGTTGACGCTCGAGGCTAGCATTATGTTGTTATATAGTTACGCTCATGCATGGAATAAGTTTAGTCATGTGTATTAATTTTGGACGAAAACATTTTGTTAGCAAATTATAGAAACATAAATAATTAGGAGTTACACTACCTGGGTTAGTGTTTGTAGAGGCGATCACATTCTCACTCATAGGCTATGCTAACTCAAAACATAGTACCCACCTTGTTTATGATTCCAATGGTTACTACTGGAATGGCATAGATATCTTCTGGTAAGCCTATAGCCCTTTGTTGAAGCCACCATGTAATAGCCTTTCGTAATTCGACATATAGTTTAGGACAGGCATCCATGTATAGATAACTTAGACATAGGTTCACTACTTATACACTTAGGCACTCTCTTCATCTACTTATTCTAGGATGTGTCAATACTCTCTTTCTCAGGAATGACAGATCTTGCACACTTGGCTAAGTGAATCAACTGACATTCCTAACCCAGATAGGATGTAAGTTAAGGCTATTATCTTGTCAACCATATTGAGAGGACTTCTAGTCCTTCTTAGTCAAATGAGGCCAACATGTATGTCTCACTTTTAAGTCTTTTCTATCATATTGAATAGATGTTTGGGCTTTCTTAATGCCATAATATCAAGATGTAAGTCTAATCATTTAAATCATTTCATAAAACTTTCTCCCTTTTTGAGTCTCCTCTACCAAATTTTGGGGACACTTAGAGTTCCTGTCACTCATATGGTGTCTTCACTTCCACATTGAGAAGACATATGGGCTTTTATGGTCTCCACTCGACTAAATTGTAAGTCTCATTTTGGGCATTTTCTGTAACATATTGAGGTGAAATCTAGGATTGTTCAATCACATGGATTGAATTGTAAGTCCCTCGCCTTGAATGTTTTATTTATGATATTAAAGAGATATTGAAGATTCCAATCATTATATGTTTTCTCTACCACATTGAGAAAATATTTGTGTGGACCAAAATTTTATACGAGGTCTTAGGCTTCTATCACCTTCTCTTAACTTTTGGTTTTCCTACCATAGTGTAAAAATCACCTCTACGCTTCCCCAAAATAGGATGCTCGATGACATAGTGCCGACTCAGCCTCAAACTTAATTATTAAATTCCAATCGATTTAAATTATACTAAATAAAATTTAATCAATGCAATCTTAAATTAACTAAAGTCAAACAACCCTAATTATGCTAAATCCAATTATGTCGAATCAATTCAACTAAATGTCGAGTTAATTCAACTCAACTTGAGTTCAATTCAACCACGAAAACTTTGAGCGGCCTAAATAAACTCCTCTCAAATTAATCAAATTCAAAAGGATATTTTTAAAACTAAATTGAGCCCATTTTAATTTTAATTTTATTGATTTAATGCCAAACTTTTCAAAGTAGGCTCAATTCATACTAAATAATCTAAAAAAACTCAATATAATTTCAAATTGATAAAATATGTTCAACTAAAATTATTTTCATTCTAAATCATTTTGACTCGAGCTAATTTAAACAAAATTATAATACCCGTCAATTCATTTTAAAATGTAACCCATTCAAGCCAAATTAACTTTCTTGTCAATTCATTTTAATGAAAATAAAACCAAATAGAATATAATATACATGAAGTCAACTCAATTCGAGCAAATTTAAACTAAATTAAATCATATTTAACTCAAATGCATTTCAATTTAATTCAATTAGTTCATCCACTTCTATCAAAAAAGGCCCTCAAATACTTCTTAAACCAAGCATTTAATCTTATACTTTCAATTATGAGGGGAATTATGGTAATTAATCATTAAATTCCCAACACTATTAAGTTATAGAAGAGGGCTCTTTGAATAGGAGGAGGCAATTTTTTGTTTTGGTCCATCTCTTCAAGTGAACAAAAGAGGCATTTCATTATTTTTTGCTCATATTTTACTAGGAGAGATGAACAAGAGATGGGATAAAGAGTGGGAGAAGGATTATGTTCGTGGGATCAAGAGAAAGAGAGGGGGCAGAGGAGGTTCCTTTGTTCATATATGGAGAGAAGGTAGTCTTGGGAATCCTTCCTATTCATTAATCAATAATAATAAGAAATTCTCAACTATTTTCTTCAAAACAAATAAAAACATATTATCAAGATTTATTTTATTATTTTTTTCTTCCATAAATCAAATGATAGTTATCAAAATCCTTTATTTTCTTTTGCTAAACATCAAAACCAACAACTATTTATATTTTTCTCCTTTCTTGGGAGAGAGCAGGAAAATAACGTGATAAGAGAGGTTTGTTTCATCTCTATATGTTTTTTATCATTCTAATCTTCCAAAAATAATAGGCAAATAAAGAATGGCTACAACAATTCTATTTAGACCTAAAAAATTTTGTAGTCTTAACAATTTCTTTTTAATTAAAACAACTAACACCCATTATTATTTTAGTTTTTTTTATTTGTATGATATTTTATGTTTTTTTAAATAAAATCTACTCATTGGCCTACATGTTAGTATAAAATAAATATTACAAGTCCTTAAGAGGGATGAATAGCTCGCTACTGCTCGAAAAAGCTATATTCAAACAAAAATAAAATCCTAAAACCCATAAATCCTTATCTAAATAGAATCCATAAAAATACCTAGGAAAATCTACTGGAGGCCAGGAGCCATTACCCAAAAATGTCGATAAGCAAAGATTTGTAAAATGAAAGGAAAAAAATCCCCTAAAGTATATATAAATCACCTGATCCTGGAGCAAACACAAAAGCAAGGATAGTGGCCATGGCAAGAATCCAATATAACCACCAATTAATCCAAGCTCAATAAGTAAAGAATCTGCAAAAATGACTAAAAGAACGATCATCACCAATAATATAAATCCCAACAAAGCCATAATAATCAACTAGAGAAAAACCACATCAACCTACTAGAGAACAAACACAAAAAAAAAAAAAGATAAACAAGAGTGCCACCAACCAAACTAAGACCTACCCCAACCAAGAGGAGCCAGAAAACTACCCCTATCAAACTGAATATACTAGAGATCAAAAACAAATCCTATAAATAACCCCTATGATTATAGTAAGGTATAGAGCACAAGTACAGGCACCCAACAGGCACAATAAAGACCTAAACCCAAATGGAATAGACCACCTACAGCCAAGAGAGCAACTAAAGCAAACTGCAAAGTCCCAAAATACCCAAAATATGAAAAACCAAAATAATTAGTTGACTATTCTAAAGTAAGGTATCCCCATTCTATCAAGCCTCAACATACCCTTAACTAGAGGAAGCTTAGAGCAGCTATGAAATACAATAGAATCAGTAATTGTAGTACCTTTCTTAGCAAGCCAATAAGCAAAATAATTCCCTCCCTCAAAATATGATATATTTTACAGACACGTTGTCTCAAATACTTCATGATTTTTTGAAATAAGTAAAAGAGAGAGGAATTATAACACTGGTTGGAAGAAATAAGATTCACTAAAACCTTGGAATTCGATTCAATCCAAATATCTGTGATATGATGATTGAAATAGATCTTGATACCTTGCAAAGAGCTTCCATTTTTGCCTTAATTATGTCACAATTAGGAACTTTAGATGAGAAAGCCTTCACAAAATTACCATGATAGTCACAGATAATGCCTCCATAACCAACTCCGTTATTTGAGATGGATATATCAATGTTTAATTTAAATTGATTTAGAACAAGCATATGCAAAAGAAAGGATTTTAAAAAGCCCACAGTTAACATTAAACATCTTGATATTAAAGAAAAGCTTAATATTCATATTACCCTACAAATTTTAGGATTAAGCACCTTAGCCAAAAAAAGGTTGAGAAATTTTGTTCTTAAGGAGGAGAATAATCCTGTCAATATTCATTTTAATCCCATCATATTTGTAGTTATTTCTTTCTTGTGAAAGGATACAAAAAACTAATGAGGGAACAAGAGTATATAAAGGACCTTTTGGCATCCTAAAAACCAATACTGCAACATACAATAACAATTTGTGTATCTAGATCTCAAATTGATGTTCAAAGAGATCTAGAGAATTTACCAAACTTTTAAAGCAGTAGGGCCATTCAAAAAGATTTGATGAAAACAACATTAACATTTAGAGGTGATATAAATACTTTTAGCTTTAAGCTCCTCATCCACTAGAATAAAACCTTTAAAAAGTCTACATCATAAAATGGAAATATTAGCAGAAGTGGAGGTGTTCCAAATTTTACCAAAAACCACCTCATTATCTTTTTTAGTCCTGAAATGGTTTGAAAAATCCCTCACATTAAAGTCCCATAAAGATTTGTTGATTCTGAAGTTCCATCAAAGCTTAATAGAGAAAGCCTTGACCATGATAATAGTTTTACAACCTAACCCCCTTTAGAGAAAGGACCACAGGAAGAGCCGTAAGAGCTTCAATGGATTCTCTTACCATTATGAGTAGAGCCCCAAAGAAATTTATTCATGAACTTCTCAATTCAAGAGCAAACCTCTATTATGGGAGTAATATTTTGAAGCAAGAAGATAGGGAATCATCAAAGAACACATTTAATCAAAATTAACCTACCACCCGTAAATAAAAATTTGAATTGCTAAGAAGAAAGTTTTTTGTGATGACTTTTGTAATGAAGAAATATATGATGAAGACCTCTAAATAAGTACTCAGCAACAATATAGTGAGGACTAGGAGAGAAGGGGTTTCCATACCTAACCCCTTGGCCAACTTTATAGAAACCATTAGATTTTCCATTAATGATCACAAAAAAACCAAACATTCTCGATGATACCCTTAATCAAAGAGATACTATCATCATTAAAAGAAAATAATTTCATGGTACTGTAAATAAAATCCCAGTTTATGTTATCATATGCTTTAGTGATATTAAGATTTAAACTTTAGTTATGACCATGGACATTAAAATTAATATGATGAAGAATCTCCTAAGCAAGCAGCACATTATCAGATATGCTTCTCCCTTTGGTAAACCTCATCTAGTTAGCCAAAATAAGTTTCAATAATAAAGAGTTCAGATGAGATGCATGAATTTTTGAAACAATTTCATTAAAAGTGGGGCAAAACTGATTGGTTTGAACTCATTCCAGTTCTCATGATTCAAACATTTGGGGATGAGGAAAATGGAAGTACTACTAATAAATTTAGGTAGTGAGGAACCATTAAAAAAGGTTGTAATAACTTTACATAAATTTACTCTTATAATTTGCTAGTAATTTTGATAAAATAAGATAGTGAAGCCATCAGACCAACCACAAAGGCTCTACCGAGGTTCATGACAATCATAAAAATGTCAGCTTAGAAGGAATAGAGGTTAAAGCTAGCATTATAATCCAAATAAAAAACTAAAATGAGAAACAACAACCTAATTACAAATAAGTCCTGATCCTTTGTCCAACTACCAGATTCTAACTTGATTTTTTTATGAAGGAGTTAGCCTGTTTACTTGAAGCAACAACATGAAAATATTTAGTATTCCTATCAACATTAAAGAGGTGCTTAGTATTAGAATTTTGATGCTAGAATTCCTCTTATTTGACTTGGAGATCAATAAGATTTCTTTTGGCACAATTGAGATTATTCTTATTACCCTCATAATGGTTATTGATAAGAATATTCTTGAAGTGATTCACTTCTATCTCCTCTTTAATAATATTATAAAAAAAATTTCCAAAAATGTTCTTATTCCACCATCTCAATATTTTCTTAGGTCTTTAAGCTTTAGGAAAAAGAAATTAAATTATTAGAACCATCATAGAAGGATAATGGAACCTTCTAATTATCTTGAACCACGTCAAAGAAACTGGGAGAGAGCACCCAGATATTCTAAAATCTAAAGGGAACCAAGCTAGTAGTGTATTTTTGACAAATATTCAAAAGAACCAAAGCAAGGTCTGAATAGATTCTACTAAGGTGCTCCACTTTGGTAATAGAGTATAAATTATAACAATCATTATTATATAAAATCCTATCAAGCTTTTCCCATCACTTATTATTGGGCCATGCAAATTTGGGGCAATAAAAAATAATATCAAATACACTATAATACAAAATCATGTTGTTAAAATCATCAATAGCATTAATATTGGGAGAATGATGGGAGCTTTGGAGTGAACTTTTTAATTGTATAAAAATTTAGGGCTCTATCACACCTAAACAATGCTTAGGTTTTCATTGATATAAAAATAACAAATCTCCACTTGATATATGCAAGTATACGGGCCAAATCAAGCAGTAATGTGATAGAGTAGAGTGTCGAACCCACAAAGAAAAATGCTTACTTATAACAAACTACTACTATTTACTATAATTGTAATAATGATCCTACTGAAATAAAACAATAATATTTTTGGAGAATCTATCACTGAGTAAACTAGAAAATAAATTTGGTACAATATTTAATTAATATGTTTTGGATTGATAAGTGTAAATTGTATAGCTTTGCTAATGAGACTCTTAATTATAGATATGATTCAGAGCATATATATATATCCCTAGATCTCTATCATGCTTATAGGGGTGAAAAGTATATTTGCTGACTTCCTATAGTTACAGTATCTCCTAAAGAACCTAAAATATTTTACATCCTATGTTTAGGTACGCAAACATCCTATATCAATATTCCTGGTTATTTTTGCATTTCTATATCGAGTCTATACGTCACCCTATATTTTAACTACATATATGGCCATAATATGAATTAAACAAAGAGTGTGATCATTTCAAAAACATCTTTTAATAGTTATGGAATAAGATTCCTCATTGTTACTTAACATGCACTTTATATCATCAATCTAAAATACGAGAATTAGGTAGACATGGAATGAATAATAAGAAAACTCATTTTCATTAAACTTATGGAAAAATGAAAATCTAAGAAAGTGATATCTCCAGGAAGGATCAAAGAATATACTCTGTACTCCTTCTCTGTTTAACTTATAAAGTTGCTTCAAGTGGCATAGGGTAAACACTCTAAATATTTGTATCATGTACTTTCCTAGCCTCCTTTAGATTTTACTCTAAAAGGGAACTAGAGAAGTACTCTAGCAAGTAATAAATTATACACAAGTGACTGAACTCCCTTATAAACAAAACATCATAACTATTTATAGAAAAATCTTAAAAAGGCATCTGGTGCTGCTACACTTAAAAGAATGGCACTGTGAAGTGAACTAGCACCTCAATGCTAAAGCTTTTGTACCACCACAATGCTCGGAGATATGGATCAATTATTTAGTGCATAGTCACATCTTTTCTCTATGAGATCATATCTATAAGATCATGGCCCTTGGAATTTTAAACTATAATGCTGAGATACTCATGACATTTGAGCACTGCAGCACCCAAGTAGCAAAAATGGCACCAAGGCATGATAAATTATGGCACTACGACATTTTAAAAGAAAGAATATGGTGCTGGAAAGTAAATTTTTGGCGTCATGGTTCTTGTAATGAAGTAGTGCTATATGTGTTGCCACCGCAGTGCTTGTAAATATAGAACTTAACACTGCACTATCTAATTTATGGTGCCTCGACAGTATTGCATGTAGCATTGTAGTATTTTTTACTCAAACGTTGTCGCATTGTAGATTTAAAAATTTATGCCATTTTTTAAAGTATTTCTTGCACAAAAATATCTAAAATAATATAATATCATTGAAAATAAAATAGATAAAATATGTAATTTACTATTATAAAAATTTGCCCAGCTTAAACTCGTGCGTATCCTCAAGCAATAAAATCTACTCTTATAATTAATCAAATAACAAACATAAAATTTAATAATTTAAAATTAGTAAAATATATGATAATATATCACAGTTTAGAAGTAGCGAAAATGAACAAAGTTATAATTTTAGTTTAAAAAATACTAACAATTATCCTAACCAGTCATCCTTATTATTATTTAATTTGAATTTACATGTTCTTAATATAATCATTAACTTTTGTTCTTTGAATTGAATAATCCAGCATAAAGATTCGATATATTTATAGTTAAAATTAAAATTTCACAAGTTCACCATCATTTGTACATGTTCTCATCTCTTATCCTTTATGGAAGTATAATATCGTAGTCGAACTCTAAGCTTTTATTTGATACTAATTTTTGAGTTTACTCACTTTCCTTTACTTCTTTTTAATTCTTTTCTTTTCTTTTTCTTTTAAAACAAAAACTCTTTTCACCTTTTTTTCTTTTTGTTTTTGTGGAGGCATAGTTAATAATTTTGAATATCAGTTTTGCTTAAAATCTACTAATAATCTTAAAGAGATTAATGTAATGAATTAATAAGATCTCCAATTCCAAATTTGGGTTGATATGATTTTCAATTTCAGTCTATTTATATATCTTGTTTAACTTTAATTATTCATCTTTAATTAAAAGGTCAATGTATAAATGTATAACTTTTAAATTCAAATTAAGCCAATAATTTAAATGATTTAAGTTGGTTAATAATGATTTTTTTCTAATCTAAGAATTATAAAGCAATGTTTATTTGAACTATCATCTGAAGTTTTATTATTATCCAAATTTTATAAAATTTGTAATTATCACTTTTATTAGGGTTAATTGATAATCAGAATATAGAGAAATTAATGAAATACAATGTTAACATGTAAGAATATGGGTAATTTATTCAAATGTTAACAATAACATATATGAAAATTAGTAAATAACACATGCATTCATATGAATGAAAGAAAAGTACAAAACATGTGATATAAAGTAAGCTCATACAACATAAAGATAACGAGAGCTTTAAGCACTGTCACACATTCAGTGGTTATCAAGGCCATAACTAATCATCAAGCAAGTACATCAATATCACTCCATTATGTTACTATGACCCAAACCCCCCCCCCCCCCCCCCCCCCCCCCCCGCGCACATAAAGGAAAGAATTAAAAAAGAAATAAAAGAAAAAATACGCTACATAATAAAAGTAGCAATCAATCTCTCTCCCTCTCCACAAGCTAAATAAGAACAATACCTAACTTGTAGAATCTGAATCTTCCTCCTCCTCCTACTAATCATCATCATAGCCTTTCTCACAAGGCTTCCAAAAAAAAAAAAGGATCATAAGATGATGTAGATACAAGCTGAAGCTGATCAGGATGCTCCATAAAAGGACTAATTTTAAACATTCATACAAATGCATCATTAAAGTAAATAGTGTTTCTGTAATGCTTTCATAACGATCCATATTATGGGCCATCCTCATCTCAAGCTACTTATCTTTTTTATTCCTCATAGAATTGAACCACCTTTTCCATTATCCCTCTATGTTCTGCTACTTAATCTCCCAAAGTCTTAGAAGTTCTAGTACTCCTATTATTACTGCTACTACTGGGCCTCACAAAAACTCAAGGTTCATTAATGTCTCCTTCTTCCTCCTCTCTCTCAGTTTTCTTGAAGCCTAAAATTTTCTTTTTCTATTTGTTGCAACACGGAATAATTATTCTTCAGTTTGCTCCTCCTTTGCACTCACTATAACACCTAGAGCATAAACTAAAGAAGGATGTCCTAACCTAATAGAAGTGGACCCCTAAGGATGTATATGAGAGAGAACAAGATAAACTTCCCTAAATTAATGGAATACCCCATTTTAATAACATAGTTTAATAAAGGTTGGTCACATGTACCTTCACTGATGTTCATACAAGGCAATAAATGTGCTAAAATGAAATAGTGCCAGGCTTTAGACGTTTGGGTCAGGTGGGTGGTAGGGAAATTGATAATTTTGTTCTCTTTCTTTTTCCAGCCCACTCCAATATTGGGTCCATAAAGAATATTCAGGATATCTTAAGGATCTGTAAGTGTTCCAATTAAAGTAGTGAATTCATCAAATTCAAAATCCATAAATTTATGGATTTTATTAGTTGCAATAAAATTGAAAGGGACCAACTTAACCATAATATAACATTTTTAATCTATTGCCTCCTTTCCATTTATTAAAAATTCTCTAACCACATCTACAATTGCAATAAAAGGCTCTTCACAAAAATATTCCCAGCACCCACTCACAATGAGTTGCATGATTCAATGGCTTAGATTCAAACAAATAACATGATACACTAAACATAAATCTGGGTTTCCTTCCATATAGCACTTAGTATATATTCTTCTGCCTAACTTGCCCAGATTTATCACTTTGGTTGTGGTACATTTCCACCAATCTTCAAATAATTTTAACTTGGATCTTTTCCTTTTTCCTTCAGGTTAACTTCAGTATTTCTTGGCATTGATCCAAGAGGTTTACCACTCAATGAAATTGCAAGCTCACTTTGTTAGTATTCCAAATTTTTAATAGAAGCATCCTGATTTTATAATTGAGCTCCAAATTTCATCACTACATCTTCTAATGGTGATTTTCTTAACTTCCAAAGTAATTTCATTGATTAAATCTTAGAGGATATGTATGTCAAGGATTTATATGAAGTTGTTGATGATTGCTCCAATTTTGTCGTTGAATAATTTGACTAAAATTGCATTGATTGTTACTAGCAATATTATTAACAAATTAAAATTAGGATGGTTCCTCCAACCAAGATTATACATATTGGAGTAGGCACTACAGGAAAAATAATATTTTTGGAGGCTATTTTTTCCAAAAAAAATGACTAAAACTCGGTGATCATTAATATTTTTAGCAAATTTCTGATAGAAAATTTTTTGACGATAATTCACACGTTGAAAAATAAATACCATCGAGAAAATTTTGTAAGAAACATTTTTAGCTGATTTTTTGATAGAAAATTTGCTAGAAATTACTTCAGAAAAATCATAAATTAGCTCATGAATTAGTCCCCCTTCCCTCCTGGAACCCGCGGGCCCATGAACCAGGCTTGCCTGCGGGCCCATTAACTAGGCCTGCCAATGGTCCTGCGGGCCCGTGAACTAGGCTCGCCTGTAAACCCGTAGTCCCATGAAGCAGGCCTGCCCACGTACCCACCCCTGTGCTACCCCTGCCTGTGCTGGATGGGATTCAAACCCTGCCCACTTTAAACCGACCCACATAGACAAACTATTTCATCTGTAGTGAATAATATGTCAATTTGGATGTGTTTTTATATTTAAATTAGACTTTCTTAATAATTATTAAAATTAACATAATAATAATAATGTATATTAATATTAATTATTCTAACATAATTTAATTAATAACATAATAATAACATAATAATAATTATTATTTATTTTAATTATTAAAATTAACATAATAATAAATTAGACTTTCTTAATAAATAAAATTAACTTATATTTATAATAATTGAAATTTTTTTAACAATATTTAAATTATTTTATTTTCATATTTAAAATATTTAATTAATAATATTACAAATATTTATATTAAATAAATTAATTGAAATTAATATTAAAATTAACAATATATAATTAATTAATTTAATCTAACAAAACAAATAATTTTAAATATTTATAATAATTTTTTTTGAAAATATTTTAAATTCTGTCAAAAATTTGCCGGATATAATTCGTCAAAGATCCGCCAAAATTTTTGACTGATTTATTTCTGTAGAAATTAAGTCAGAAATGAGCATTTTTCATGTAGTGAG
The DNA here is from genome assembly GCA_019925795.1 of Dendrobium chrysotoxum. Lineage (NCBI taxonomy): Eukaryota > Viridiplantae > Streptophyta > Magnoliopsida > Asparagales > Orchidaceae > Dendrobium > Dendrobium chrysotoxum. The sequence continues at coordinate 55,773,685 of CM034308.1, read as the reverse complement.
GGATTATTTTGTCTTCCATTAAATAAATTATTTTCAATCCCTTACACATTACTATTTTCTTTTAAATTTTTATCCTCAAATTATATAGATAATTCAATTCTGAATACTATATTTAAATCTATTCCAACTCTCACAAATTGACTCTCCTGCAATCTGGGTAAAAAAAATGATATCATTTCTAAGTTTGACAGTCTTTGAAGATTGAAAATACTTAGTAAGAAACTTATGAGCTATCAATCCAAGTGGTTATAGAGCCTAGGGGTAAAGAATTCATGCACATCTTAGCTTTATCACTTAGAGAAAATGAAAATAATTATAGTCTAATAGCATCATCACTGAAACCATTATACTTAAATATTGCATTAAATTTCTAAGAAACTTGAAAAGTATAAATTGGGATCATCAACAGGAGTTCCTCTAAATTGAGAATTTTTAATCTTTTGAATTATGGCAAGTTTTAATTTAAAATTATTAACTTGGATCGTAGGTTTATTAGTACTCTGATAAATTTAGTCTACTAAAGGGTTATCATAATCCCAAAGAGGTATAAAATGATCTTGATCTATTATAGATTTAAATATTTTCATAATCTTTTTGATTTTTTGAATTTTTTTATGAAATTAATTCAACAATATAGTTAAAATTGCAAAAAGTAAAATACATTCCTGGTAATAATACTAAAAACTTGATGGAGGATGTGGAGTAAACTTTTTAGATGTATAAAAATCTAGGTCCAACTAAAATAAAAATAAAAATGATATTTTTGGAGATTCTATCACTAAATAAAATCGTAAAACTATTTGATATAATATATATTTAAAGTGCTTTACATTGATGAGTGTAAATTACATATCTTTTCTAATGAGGCTCTTAATTATATATATATAATTTAGAGCATATGCATCCTTAGATCTCTATCAATCATGTAGGGGTGAAAAGGATATCTACAAATATCCTACAGTTATAGTATCTCCTTGAAAACACAGAACATTTTACACCCTATGTCTAGACATGCAAATATCCTACCTCAATATTACTGATTATTCTTGTATTCCTCCGTCGAGGCTATTCATCACACTATACTTTAATTATGTATATGTATACTATATACTATGTGCATTAAATAAAGTATCATATAATTTTTAAAATATCTTTTAACAATTATTGAACAAGAGTGTTCATTATTACTTAATATGCACTTTGTATTATTAATCCAAAATAAGAGAATTAGCTTGACATAAAATGAATAGCAAGCAAACTCGTTTTCATTAAACTCATGGATCAACAAAAATACAAAAGAGTGATACCACCAAGAAGGATCAAAGTATCTCCTCTACACTCCTTCTCACTTTAACTTATAGGGTTGCTTCAAGAGGCACAGGCTAAGCACTCTTAATGATTGTATCTTATAGTTCCCTAGTCTCTCTTAAATTTTACTCTAAGAGGGAATTACAGAAGTCTAAAGTATTAAAATTACACAAGTTAGTATACTCCATTACAAATAAAACATTATAACTATTTTTAAAAAAAATTTAAAAAGACATTTGGCACTGCGATGCTTGATAGAATGGAGCCACGTACCCTTGAACTGAATTAGTCCCTCGGCATTGAAGCTTTTGCACCTCCGTGGTGCTCACAAATGTGGATCAATTATTTAGTTAATAGCCACATATTTTCACTCAAAGAATGTGGCCCTTGGAAGCTACAACTATAATGTCGCAATGTTGATGACATTCGAGTGCTGCGCTGCCAAACTAGTAAGAATGGCACCCTTGAGAAATTTTGGCATTGTGGCATTTGAGAGAATCTTCCACTTCCAAGCTAACTTTTTGATGTTGTTATGCTAGTAATGCTGCTATGCTGCATGTGTTGCCATCACAGCACTTGTAAATAGAGAACTCAGTATCGTAATGTCCAATTTGTGAGACCTTAGTGGTATTGCATGTGGTGGTGTAGCGTTTTTCGTTGGATGCCGTAGCACTGTAGAATACTTAGAATTTTCTACCATTTTTTATTTTTTCTACACAAAAATAATTAATATAATACATTTTTACTGAAAATAAAACACATAAAATAATAGGAAGAAACTGGTCAAAATGAGGATGCCTTTGATAAGAAGAAAGACTGAATTAATTAATCATAAGTTTTAATAATGAATGAAAGAAATATGATGCAATCTTTAAAAAGTTTTAATAAGAGATCTAGAGCAATGTTATCAACAACCCAAATATTCCATACTATGCGATTAATCATGAAATAGTAAGTTTGAAACCTGCATTAGCTCTAGTAAGCTTGGAGTAGGGCACATGATTACTAATTTTTTTCTTTTTCTTCCTAAGTTTATTTTTATAAGAGACAACTTGAAAATCATCCTAGTTATCCTCTTTAAAATATAACTTATGGTCTGAAGATGAAGGACAAAGGTTTGCTTCAAAATCAAAATGAATTTCCCCTTCTTCCCAGATTGAATAAGATTGTTTTGTGTGATCCTCTAGTTTAGACTAATTCAATTGAGCATCAATGGGAAAATTATCCAAATTAGATAATGAAGCAGCATTAACCAACGCATCTCAAAAACCATTGGATTTACCATTCAAATCGATACCATATACTATAGAGTTGATGACAAGAATATTGGGATTAATATGCACATCAGTAAGTAATACATCATCCTCCTCCATAATGTTTAGGCCCTTAAAGATTTCAATACAAATATTGGTGTTATTTGGGTTTAAATCATAAAAGGAATAGGGACAACCACATCTTGTTCAGTAAGAGTAACCATATTAGCATCATATACATTAAAAACATTACCAAATATAATTTCCTCCATTGCATCACTATCCAACTCCATCCTCAAATTCTCATCATTAGTTTTATTAACAGTTTTAGTTTTCCTCAAGTGAGGGTGAAGAAAAAAACATTCAAATTTAACATGACCAATACATTTATAATGTTCACAAAAATGGGAAAACTTACTCATAACAATCTTTTGGACTTATCAAAAATTTTCATGTCCAAGAAATGATGGATATTTTTTTGTTATATTAATTTCAATAAGTACACGAGCAATAATAGGCTGTGAGCCTAAAGCATTATCACTTTGTAAGGGATGTCCAAAAAGGGAACCCATACCTAATAGGATGTGATGGGAAAAAAGATGAGGCATAAGATCTGGGAAAGAAACCCAAATGTGGATCACAGGAGATTCCTCACCAATGTCGAAAAAAGGGGACCATTTGATTAACATCATAAAATAGTTATTCACATAGTAAGAACTATGAGTAAAAATCCTATCTAGGGTTAAGAAGTGTCATATAAAAGTTACTAGATAATTTCAAATTAAAGAAAAAGTTTCAAATCACATCACGCGAAGAGTGACTGACCAAAAACTTCCCCACTCAAGAAAATTTGAAAGGGGAGGACAGAGCCCAAATCCCCTCTTTAGAGATCTAAAGAGAAGGCATACCATGATAGGTAGTAGGTTTCAAATCAGGGAAACCGTGATATAATAAACTATATTTTAACCTAAGCAAATAATCTTTTTAGGCGTCATTAAATGTTTAATTCATAAACCATCTTCGCATAACATGGGTATTATAGTGATTTAATTACACCAATTTGTCCATATTTTTTGGGGAGTGGAGGAAATCCTTATGAAATTGACATCTATCGGTATAAGTGGGGATTTTGGGACTATCAAGTGTCCATTTTGTAAACTAATTTTTACAAGAATTTTCTAAAAAAAATGGGCTATTTTATGGATATTTTTTATAATTTTTTAAGCCCCAAAATCATTAATATGAATTTTATACTAAAAATGGATTAAATTATATATTAAAATTAATATTACATTATTATTTATTAATAAAAATATTAAACCACTTAAGTAACTTTATTAAAAATCCATTTCCCTTATGCAATTAGCTAATAGAGAAAGATTAGGTAGAAATGAGAAGATGATAAAGTAGAGAGAAAATCTAAATTGAGCTTTGGAGGTCGTAGAGTAATTTTTGCCAGTCAACATTGTTTGTAGCTTTGCTCATATCATTTTAAAAACTATTATTCTTTTTCTGATTTCAATAATTTTATATTTTTTGTATTTTTTTGTTCAAATTTATATTTTTGTAGCCAAAATTTGATGATAATTTATTATTTATAAAACTTTTATTGCATAACTTTTTATATGTTAGAGAGATTGAGATAATGAACCTTTTAAGTTTTTTTGTTTTTTTTTTTTTGAGAAGAAATGCAAATTGCATTAAAAGAAAACTCCTAGATACAAACTACTCAAAGAAAGGCATCCTATCACATTCCTCCTTCAACAAAGAAACAAACGAAGGAGGAATATTATTCTTACTAAAAACATCCTAAATGAAATTATACGAACTAGGTAAGTTAGCACAATAATCAGCTAACTTATTACAATCATGAATAACATAATTTAAAAAAAACAATATTGAATTCCTTCAAGAATAACAAATCTTCATCTTCACATCCTCCAATCAACTTATCCGGTTTGTTGTACACTTCATGAAGAAAGTTGATCACATTCTAATTGTCACCTTTAATAATTATACCTTCTGCCTCATGAATTCATTCTTGCATAACATCCTTCAATGATTTGAAAGCTAGTAACTCCAATTGTGCATAATCCCAATGAACACAACCAAACCCAAAGGCCCACAAAAATATCCCTCTATTATCTCTAAGAACTCTACCAACACCCACTCTATTCAATTTCCACAGCAAAGCATCAATGTTGATCTTAAATCACCCGGGAGGAGAAGGGTGCCAAAAGTTAGAACACAGTCGTGATGACTGATTATCACCCCAATGATTCGAGATGATTTTCTCCTTATTTAAAATAACCACAAAACTGATGACTTTAGCAACAATAACAACAGCACTATCTTCCACACCCCCATGCTTCACATTATTTCTACTATTTCAAGAAAATAATAATAATGTCAAATTCAACTTGGCAAGGAATGGATTCTTCACAGAAATCCTCTCCAAATCCATCAAACATTCCTAAAATGAACAAAAAACAAGAACTAGGAATCCCCAAGCATTTAATACTCTGATTACATGAATAAGCATCGGGCAAGTAGTAGTAATATGATCATTGTTTTCAACTTCAAGACAGCCCCTTGGACATACATTACTATATATTTGTCTTTTATGAATAAGGAAATCTGCTGTTGGAATAGCATTCCTGCGTTTACGCCACAAGAAGAGTTCTACCTGAGTATTAAGGTTTAGTTTAATCACCCATGAGCCATAATAACCTTCCCCTGTCTTCATAAACCTGAACTCATGTAATCAGAGCCGAAATACTCTTGCTAGTGATTTTAAACTTCAACTCCATATGATCTTCAACCATATCTGGACATATTTCAACTTGTCTTATCATGTTCACAAGGTCTTCCCCAAAAAATTGATTCAGTCGAGAGTAGTTCCAAGAACCATTTTTAATAAATGAATTCAGCTTCATGTTTTCCTCATCCCAATTTGCAACAAATGCCAGCCATTTCTCTATACTTTTATTAAGTATCCAGACATCCTTTAGGATGTTTATAAAAGATCCTGATGCAACTTTCTCTCAAATAATACTTTTGAGAGAACTCCATCCATCCATAATGATCTTCCATGAAGCCGAGCCACCTTTCTTCCCCTCACCTTTCCACCAGTTACCCCCATATTTAGCCAACAAATTCTTATTAAGTAGAGCATCTAGTTTGTTTATAAGATTCCATGCAAACCTTCCCTTAAAGGTCCCAACTTGGAAACTACTGAATAGAGACCACACCCACCTAGTTTTTTTATCTTGCACAAGACATCCCAAGCCACAAAATGAAGCCCATGGATACTATCATGTTTATCACAAATATAATTCCTACATAGCTTATCAAACTCCTTCAAAATACTCAAAGGAATCATTAAATGTGAAGAAAGAAACAAAGGAAGAGCTAGAAAAACTTTTTTCACCAAGATCATCCTCCCTGCAAGAGAAATGAATCTATTCCCCAAAGCATTTAATCTGTTAAAAGATTTATCCATCAGATGATGAAAATTAGATTTCCTCAATCGGCATAATGCAATTTTAATACCCAGATACTCCATTTCCTCCACCACCTTAATGCCCAACAACATTGAGATTTATTTCCTCTTCCATCTATGGATAGTTTTGCCCAACAACATAAAAGACTTTTGGAGATTTACCACTTGTCCAGTCTACTTACAGTATTCTAGTAGAATACTCTTCATCTTCTTGATATTCTTCATCTTAGCATCTGAAAATAATAAAATCATCTGCATACAATAGGTGAGAAATTTTCTATGCATTTGAAGATATATTGATACCAAGATTCATTCCTCTGCTAAGAAAAGAATTTGAAAGTAGTTGGGAGCACATAATAAATAATAAGGGAGAAAGTGGGCATCCTTGTCGAAACCCACTCTTTCCCTCAATCCACATTGAGTTACAACCATTAATCATAATAGAAAACCTTGGTTCCATTGCACATTCCATCAACAAGTTAGCAAACTTGATAGGGAAACCCAAGTTATTCAACATCTTTCTTAAAGTAGCCCAACACATACTGTAATATGCTTGCTCCATATCAATCTTGATTGCCAAGAGACCATTCCTTGATTTAGAACACCTAATTTTGTTGAACACCTCCTGGGCTAATGGAAGATGATCCGAGACTGATCTCCCTTTTATGAAAGCCACCTGTTCTTCCGAAATAATCATAGAAACCACCCACAACAACTATTCAATAAAACTTTAGCCAAAATATTGTAAATAGACTTGCAAAGGCTGATTGGATGATATCTAGATGGTAAAATAGGATCCTTGACTTTAGGAATCAAAACAATCAAAGTTTACTTCCATTCCTTGAAAAGCTTACCAGAAAGAAAAAATTTATTGACAGCCCTACAAACATCATAACCAATAATATCCCAATAAGATTTAAAGAAAAAATAAGATATTCCATCACTTCCCGGGGACTTATTTCCTCCCAAACTCCTGATAACTTCCCTGATTTCTAAGATAGAAAATTCTGCCTCCAGCTTACTACTATTGTCCTCATCTAAGACCTTCCATGGAGCTGGCACATTCTCCAAACAACACTCCCTGTTTCTCCATTTCTCTTGGAAATATTTGATAAACTCCTCTTGCACATCATCCAGATCTTCAACCATACTTCCATCAACTTTCTTGACTTGATTAATCCAATTACCATTTCTCCTAGCATTCACAAATGATGAAAAAATTTTCAATTTGAATCCCCTTCTTTAATCCACCTTACTTTTGCCCTTTACTTCCACCAAGTATTCAAACGAGCTAGGTACACATTCACTTCTCCCACCTTAGATCTCAAAAGCCATAATTTTTCTTCATTCAACCAACCCTTCGTAGCCTCTTCTTCTTGAAGTTGCAACACCTCCTTCTTAAGCTCCTCTTTTAATAACAAAAACTTCTTCAATTTCGCCTTGCCCCAGTAGAATAGCTCCTTCAAATTCCTTTTACATTTCTTATTAAGAATTTGCATTTCATCTCCATCATAAGATTTATTCCACACTCTAGAAATAATAAGAGAAGAGGCATGAAAAGAAACCCAAATATATTCAACCTTCAAAAAACATTTCTTCTTAATAGCTGAATTAAAAATCTTCAACATAATAGGACAATGGTCTGAAGCCACTCTAGCAATATGCCTCACAACAGCCACTTGGATTTTTCCTAAAGTAATGGAATTAAGTAGGCACCTATCCAACCTTTCCAAAATTCTTCCACCTTCACTTTTATTATTGTACCAAGTGAATCTCGGTCCAACAAACCCCACTTTATGAAAATCATTATAATTCATAAACTTCAACATCTCCTTAGGGCCTTCAGAAAAAACAAACTTGCTTCCACCCCTCTTATCCTCTTGAGACAGAATGCAATTGAAATCTCCACCTATCACAGAAGGGACCGTCCTATGAGACAACACCTAAAGACAATCCCACAAGTTCCTCCTCTTTTGAACATCCTTACTACCATAAACAGTAGAAATCATCCACACTCCCGTATTAAAGACATTAAGATCTTCAATTACACATTGATCAGAAGTCTTTAACATAGAAAATGAAGCCAAATCAGATCTCCATATAACCATAATACCTCTTGATAAACCCTCTGATGGAAGTAGATAATAATCCCAATCTGACCCCATCAACTTCTTAAAGGCCACTTTATCAAAGAAAGAAATTTTAGTCTCCACCAAACCCACAAAAAAAACATTACACACTTTTACAAACTCCTTTAGGTAAACAGAGGCCTCTTTTTCATGGCCCCTCTACAATTCCAAAAAGCAATAAAACTCATTGAAACATCAAGGGGGATGAGCCCTCACCCCTTCCTTTGATTCCAACCTTAGCATTTCTAATGCAAGGAAGGATTTTGACTGGCCCAAGAGATTTAAGTTTCTTTACTAGCTTATATTTAGCCACCTCACAACTACCACCAATCTCCTTCCCTGCATTAACACCCTCCAAAATTTCCCTACTCCTTTCATCAATAACACCCCTATTCCCCATAGCATCATCCTTCTCCAAAGACAAAAAAACCTTTGTATCACTCCCAGACCTCCTTATTGAAGTTTTACCAAACTCCAACACTTCCTCCCCACAGTTGTTCAAAGCATCAAACTTATTCACAACTACATTAATAGAAGAGGAAATAGGTGTAGATTCCATTACCTTCTCACATCCCAAATGTCCCAACACCTCTTCTGTCGGGTTGACTTGCTCCACAGATCAACAAGTTGCCATATCTTTTTTTCCAAGATCCTTTTCCATAATTATTTCACCTTTTTCAACCATCACAATATTCTCATTATCCTTCTTCAATTCCACATTTATATAAATACCCATCTCCTTAGTTCCCAAACTAACAGATTTCTCTGCCTCCAGAATAACTGGATTAATTTGATTTTTCTTAGAGTACCTCATATGCCACAGCTTCCCGATTGCTACTCCTTGAGCTATCCTCTTGTCTCTTTTATAATTGACATGAATCCACGGTCTATAGGTTGCATTCTTATCAGCTCCATGCCCCATAACCTCATAGTTAACTTGCCCTTGCTTATTAACACTTTCAACCGATTCATTAACCACTGAACATCCCTTCTTATAATCACTCTTAACATGCCCAATCATCCCACATTCAAAACAAAATGTGGAAATCATCTCGTATTAAAATTCTTTAAAAAACCTTCCCATCATACTTTCCACCCAAACACCCAAGGGAAGACATTGGTCCAGCTTCACATGAACACAATCTCTTACAAACTCTCTTCTCTCCCATTAAAACATGTTTCTATATAACATTAATGGTATTCCCACCATAGAAGCAATTCTTGCCACATTAACCTCATACCAACATTGTAAGGGCAATTGAGGCATTCTAATCCATATAGGAGAAGTAAGACACTTCATAGACAAAGGAGAAAACTCAGGAGGCCATTTATCCATACCAATAATATGGCCATTCACATACCAAGGGCCACCTGTAAGAATACCCTCCAAAGCTTTAGCTAATTTGAAAGAACACAAGAACCAACCCATCCCAAGGGTAGTATAATGAAACTAACCAAATTGTGTCCATTGACGTCTTAATTCCCAAGCCACAATATGAGGAGGGATCTCTCTACCAAACATGTTGGCTACCAAAGAGTTTTCTAGCTTGTTTGCATTCAAAATTTAACTAGGCTCATGTAATTTCACTGCTTTGCTATCCTCCGTCAATACAACATCCTCCTGCTTAAAATTTAATTTAATGTAATGCATCTTGGACAAAGGATTCTTTATACAGACCCCCTTCCCATTACTAACAGGAATTTTATTATGAATAGGCAATTCATTATGAACCTTTAAAGAAGCAGGATCCACCGTAACACGTTCCGAGCACTTCTTGACATTTACAAGAACATTTTTGTTAACCAATATAAGAGAATTTGCATTTATTATACTATTGCCAGGGATTGCATTGGAATTCCTAAATTTGTTAACAAAAATTTTCATTCCCGATGAAGAAGCTTCCATGTCGTTCGATTTAAATGGCGACATTGCATGAGACCTCAACTCCTATGGAGTTTTGCATTGGAAATTTGAGAAATACCCTTACCCTTACCAATAACCTGAGTGATCTTCTTAGGAACATCACCACCATTTTCTTTTATCACTAAATAACTTTTCAATAATCTATTTTGTGCCTCCTCAACATCAAGGTTCATTCTAGCACCATACTACCAATACCACCTCTATTCAGGAAACCTAATCCACCATTAGGATGTGCCATCGCTAATGAGACCACCGATGGTCGGCGGGCATCTACCGCCATCTCCTAATAATCTACAGAAAAATTAGAAAAAAACTGGGATAGCATATTTGAAATGGGTTCTCTCTCTCTCTCTAAACGGGACTCTCTCTAGACATTTTAAGTATTTATATGAAATTTTTACAGGGTGATTTTGAAAAGTTGTGATTTTTTCCAATTCAAAATTTTATTTTGATATCTAAAAATAGTCTTTCAGTTTAGTTAAATATTAAAATATTATTATATACAATTTATACTTATTTTGTTAATTTTTAAAAATTTGAATTTTTCTCAATAGGGTTTTCTACTGCCTATCATTAGGATACTTTAATAATTTTTTAATTAAGCCAAATTATACATTAATTACCATAACACATTGAAATGGAATATGTGTATGTGGTTATTTGGCCGCTATTACTATTATAGTAAAGTGATAATAATTTATTAGTGAGAAAAATAAGTAAAGTCTTGTTATTCACTAATGTTTGCTGGAGATTGATTGACCTAGACAGGATGGTCAACCAATGGGATTTCCTTTAAATATATGGTTTAGTGTTACCCTTGACTGATTCACGTGATATATTGATTGAGAGTTATCATGAGATGATTACTGTACTGACAAACGAAGAGTGATGACTCTGTTTACTTAGCTAATGGTTTATTGATACTGATATAATATTGAAAAAACATTGATTAAGCCAGGGTTTCTTACTTGTTTTGTGTGATTACTCAAGTGCATGTTATTAATGGATTATTCTTATTACTGTATAGATTTCTTGTTACTATATGGATTTAATGTTAATGAATTATTTTATTGCTCCTGCCATTGCACTATTTTAGTGTGACATATTAAATACGTAATATACTTATTTTCTACTAATACAAGATAAATAGATAGTGTGTGTATACTCCTATGTGATCTTACTGCATTGATATGATTTTGATAGATTTTATCGATACTTTGATTTTATCGCTTTATACGATTTCTTAACTAATTAAAAGTACTAATATGATGACTACTTTAGTGATTCACTTCTTTACTAGTTTATTGATTTCTCAATTATATTACTAGACTGGATTTTGTACGATATTATTTTTTACCATTTATAAATTCTACTTCTACTACATGTGAGTTTTAGTATTTATGTACTGAATCTTGAATATTGCTCCTTTTCCTTGTAATGTGTTCATTTGAATGATTTGGTTACTTGTTGGGCTCTTCAGCTTATTATACGTGGTTAAATATTTTAAGTCACGACGAGGGAGCAAAAAATATGCAATTTATCAGGATCTTTCAGGCTCGTGTTCTTTTATTTTAGTTATTATTTTGTACTCAAAGAAAGATATATTTGTTATGATTGTATAGATTCTGAATAGTGTATGTGACTTTTTAGAAATGAATATATATATATATATATATATATATATATATATATATTGATAATGATATTTTGATCACTAGTTTTATTTTTGCTAGTATTTATATTGATAAAAGAAATTTGGTAGCTATAGTTTTTATTTATTATTGGATAAAAGAATAATTCTTACAAATTAAATTTTGGGGCATCACACATGTGAATCAAACCAACCGTACAAAACATCCATAATGATTTTAAATAGGTTTTACCCTTTATGAACAAGGATCTGACCAAGTAAGAGGGTTAATCTCCATAGCTGACTATCCATCCCCAAAAACCACCAAATAGTATGCGAGAAAGTATGATAAAACCAGAACAAAAAGCAAACTCTAAGATACAAAAAAGAGGACTTCCGTGAGTAGATCTAAAGAGATCCCAGCAGATCCAAAGAGCCAATGGCAAATAAATTGAACCTTGGTTCATAATGAAGCCATATAATGTCAATTTCAATCATGTTATTTATCGTATGTTATACTATGTACACATATAAAATCTGAGATGTGGGCTTCTTTTAATGATTTATTTCAAATACCTTCAATAATCCAAAGTCATAAACATAAAATCTGAGGTAAAGAATTCTTTCTGAGAAGATAATTAATCCATGATTCATTTCTTATGGTATGTAATCCAAAGCTTTTTGTATAAATTCTTAGGAAACATGCTATCTATACACAGTAAGTTTATTTAGGTACTAATTAATGGTTTTCTCTTTTGTACTTGATTAAGCTTCAAAGAAAGTGATCAATACTACTATGTTAATCTTGTTAATCTTCTTCAAGTTATGATATAAATCACCATATTATTATTTTAATTCTCTATCTTTGCATCGTTGAACTTAACTTTAATTTTGTACTTGGTTTGAATTCAATCAGCTTCATCATAATTCGCTTCTATGCACAATTATATTACAATCTTTAAAATATAATACTATTCTATAACTTATTTATATTGCTCGTGAGACACATCTGAAATTGTCCAGAGACAAAGCAAAGCCAATGAAGAAGACCAAAAAGAAGGTAAAGCTCATTATTTTTAAATTGAACTTACATTTATTACTTTCCAAAAATTACTTCTAAACATTATTTATTTTGCATATTTACTTATGCATTTTTCAAGGGACTGTTGTGAACAATCAAACAACAAGAACGAGAGTTCAATCGTCTTCATTTATTCTAAATAGAGGTGCTATGGTCAAAAGCCACCAGCCTCTGCTATGGTGAACGAGATTCTAAAATTTAGAAAAAGACCTAGGTCTCTTAAGCCCCTTACGTATTTTTATGCTCTCCAAAATCTGAGGGCCCTATAAAAACCGTGATTTTACATTATAAACCAAATAACCTATCGTTGCATGCAGGCTTTTTTGCTAGTTTTATGAATGTTAGACCAAATTTTTTGAATTTAGCTTGTTTCCCTATGTCAGTTATTAGACTTTAAAATATTTTAATGATTGTTATAAATTCACATATATTAAAATTTGACATTCAAATAATAGATAAAAATCGTCGAACATAACTAAACAATTTATAAACACACCAAGGTGATCAAACACATAAATTAGATATGAAATTTGAATAAAATAATTCCAATAATAAATCATTCTAAGGGAATAATTAATTAAACTAAACACAGCACTAATAAAAATCTAAATAAAATGAGCTAATATAGTTTAAACAAAATTCAGTTTAATCATATGTATTTGAACTCAAACTAAATTTCATTGAGTTAAAACAATAATATGTATACCTGAACCAATAATATAACTAAACTTAGATCAAAATCATGAGAAATGTTAAATTTATAGCTAAATTAAATATAAAACTATTTCAAGGCAAATGAAAGTAAAAAAAAAAAAACAAATTTAAATAAAGTCAAACAAATCGAACTATTAAAACCATTCCCCAAGCTATGTTATTGAAATGATTAAACATGTTTAAAGCTAATATTATGAATAATTCAAAAGAGAATTAAAGAGAGAGAAAGTATATAAATAATAGAATGATAATGAATAATTCTAACAACAGAAAAATCATTAAAAATTTTGAAAAATCTCAAATATTTTTGTAAACTCATAAAATTATAAAGGATGCTAACTTACATATATAGATCAATTAATATTTCATTTACCTTCTCAAATCATACAAATACCCAAATTAACTTGAAAATTAAAAATTCATTAAAATTAAATAGAAAATTCTAAAAATGAATTAAATCACTGTGAACTTATAACATCATACCAAACAATGAAGTAAATAAAAATGTCAATTAAAGTCTCATTTTCATCATTAAATTAAATTAATTCTTTAAATATATTAAAAATTAGAAAATTCAATAAAAAATAAAAAATGTAATAAATTTCTATAAACTTATAAAGTTATAACGAATAATAGCCTATCTCGGGTTAAGTGAGATTAAATCTAAAATAGAAGTTTTTTTATAGATTTTTAAAAGACTAAGTAAAAAAAAAGAAGTAAATTGTTAAAATAAAACAAATAGACTTAAGATTAAAAAATGAATCTCAAATCAAAGTTAAATCAAATGCAAGAAAATTCTTAATAAATTTTTCCAAAACCTACCTAACACACTTGAAATAAAACTCTAATTATTAAAAGTTATGAAAATTATTTTATGCTTTTATTTCTTCTTCTCAAATGAAATAATTGTAATTTTTTGTGTATTGGTACTCATTAGTGAATCGAGTTTGTTGTGTAATAGACTTTGTTTTCTATTTTTTTCTTTAGATGAAGATAAATTTAGAACTCAAATGATAAATTTTAAAATTTTAATTAAATCTCAAACACTAAGAATTAAACTTGAACAATACCTAGATGTTGAACAAAATAAAATTAGAGAATAAAATATAAATCTTCATAGGTTGACACTGGCACAGCTTGGAAAACACTTATAATTATTTTTTAGGGCAACAAATTATAGTTTTAGGTTAGACTATTACTATTTTATGTACTTTTCTAAAATATCAAAATTATTTCCATCTTGGTGGGTGTGTGATACTATTTGATGTGGCAGAATGTGATTGATTCTTTGATGATATTTTGGGATCTGTGATGAGCATATTAGATTACCCTTTGGTTTATTACATAATCCCAGCCTTTCATGTTATTTATCAAAAATAAATCACAGCCATTGATTTCGTATATTTATAATAACTTAAGTCATTTTTTCATCAAGACTATTCAGATCATTCACATTAGAAGGGATAATTAGCAAGTTGGTTCGCTTAAATGTTGGCTTGTAGCAACTTTATATTAATGTCTTAACTAATGGAAGCTATGATGGCAATTTAATTTTCACCTCAAAATTTTGAATTGATATAACATTTAATACATTTATGTTTCAGTATCTATAACACTGACCAAGGCCTCCTTAATCAACTTATTATTATCATTCTTCAATTGGTGAATAAATCAATGAATATTTATGAAATATCAAATATTACTATTGATACTATATAAGAATTTATCTTTTTATATTTTGATCACTAATCATCTCTTAATTGTAGGCTCAATAATTTCATGTCAACAAATTGTATTTTTAGGCAAAATCATCCATTTCTCCTTCTATGTAATTGTAATTCAATTAATTAACAATATCAAAGAGAAACTTTTGACTTATTTGGTTTAGGTTACTAGAGATAAAAGTTTCTTTTCATCTTAAAGATTAAGATCAAAAGGAACATATATTATTTTCTTATTTTAAAATAAGCTCCTCTAACTATAATGAATAATTATTAATCATTTTAACTTAGATTTATAAGATTTAGTAATATGGTTAAGAAAAATAATAAATAATTTTCTCATATGAGAGAACATTAAAAAAAAAAAAAATTTCCTGTAGGTTTTTAATTGCCTTATAACAGAATTTTCATTTGTCAACCATTAATGTAATTTAATGCAGCTATTAATCTATTTATTATTGTATCAAAGAAAGTATATACCTTTTTTATTGAAGAAAGTTAGCTATATTAATTTTTTTAATTGGCAATATAATAAGAATTTAGACTCTTAAATTACTTATTAAAAAATCGATGGTGATAACATTGAAGATTAGAACTAGAAGGAAAATATACTATGATAATTTTAATTAATTTACTTATTATGTGAAATGTTCTTATAAATTTGTTCTCCCCAATATGTGTGATAGGATTATGAAAGATATTTATTCATCTCAAGCTTCAAAAAATAATCTAATCCTATAACCAAGTTATGATAGGTTCAAGGGTTTGCCGTCATCATTTCCTCACGAGTGCATCATTCGTGTTACCATATCTAGATCCCTCCTCTTCATAAGATCTTCTTCATGCCACACAGGGAAGTATTTCTTTTCTTTATTTTACTTATTTTTCTTCCTTTAACAGGCCATGGATGTCTAGCATTATCTCTAATTTTTTCCCCAACTTATTTTTTGTATTGGTTTTTTGGATGTTGGTTTGATTATTATGGCTACCAAACTCTTTGACACTAGTTTCTTGGAAGGGAAATGAAAAACCCAATCTTTCTATGAAGCTCTTTCAGGATATTCTTCCAATGTTTCTTTTTTTGATCTCAAAGCTACAACCCATTGTGGGCTTAAAGCTTTATGGATTTCGATGGAAGAAATCCAAGCTTAGATGGTCCTTTTGAATTTTCTTTGGTTGGTAAATTTACTCTGTGGCATCCTAAACTTGATCATATTCGTGATTTCTTTTTCAAGCTTAAACACTCAGGTGATTTTTCTTTTACTTTTGATGGATCTTGAACAAGTGCTTATTAATATTTTAAAATGAGTTGAATTACAGTTGGGTGTTTGATCAAAAATTTTACTATGTGTATAACTGTTATATGAAGCTCATTAAGTGGTCCCCAATTTTTGATATCGCTAACAGATCTCTTATCGTGACAGTTTGAATTTCTTTCCCTGACTTACGACCTCATCTCTTCTCACCAAGAATTTTACATGGGCTCAGTTCTTTATTTGACAGACTCTTACAAATTGATAATGCCACTTCTAACGGCTCCAGGCCATCTATAGCTAGCATTTTTGTTGAACTGGACATTTCAAAGCAATATCTAAATTTTGTCTGGATTGGACCCAAGAAATATGGTCACATTTAATGAGTTGAATTGGAGAACTTCCCTTTTTTTAAGCTTTGTAGAACTCTTAGCCAACTTAAATGGTAGTGTTTCCTCCTTCACCCCCATTTGAAAAAGGTCCAAAATGATAGTCTAAAAACCCTTGCCCCCGCCATATAATTAATGTTGTTAGTGCTAATCCCTCATCTCTTATTAGGGAAGCTGAAAACCTTAATCCTCCTGCTCCTGAACTTATTATGAGTGTAATTTCTAATTGTTTAGTTTTTAATACTATTGTAAAACCTTTAATTATTTCTAATGTTAAGGAAGGAAATGGGATTCCTGGTGATGATTTATCTAATTGTGACAAAGGCAATCAAGCATATTTAAATTGCAAAGGTTTTGACCTAATGGGCATGGATGAGCAACCTGGTTTCACTAGGGATGTGGCTAATTTAACTTTGATTATTTCAATCTAAATTTCCCCTCTCTCTGATAGTGGTATTATGACTAGTGAAGGTAATATTCATTCTAATTTTATAGGGTCCCCATTAGAGGTCGATGGATTAACTTCTTCTAATTAATTTGACTCTAAATGGGATTAAGGTGAAACTCAAACTGATGATGATTATTATAATGATTCCAATTTCCAGTTGGAAGAATCTTTAATGATGGCCAAGCTCTTAAATGATGATAATTTTTTGTATCCTAACAAGAATAAAAATAAGAATACAAATAAAAACCCTTTGTTAAATAGCTATGATATCAGATTTATAAGATTTAATGCTTCTTCTGCTAATCTTAAGTATGATTAGTACATTTTTTTTGGAATATTAGACATGTGGGGAAACATGACACTCACTTCTATTTTAAAAATATCTATAAAATTCATAATAGTTCTACTTTGGTTCTTTTAGAACCTTGGGTTGAAGCTTCTAAGATTAATATTTGTCAAAAAAAATTGGGTAATGTTCTTTTTATGATAATATTAATGGTAAAATTTTCATTTTATGGAAAAATAATATCATTATCAACATTATTGGTAATTTCAATCAAGTTGTGCACTGTAGTTTATCTCTTTTTAATTTTACTATCATGGGATCTTTTGTTTATGCTAGTTGTTTTAAAAGTGACATAAAGGAACTTTGGCAAAATTTGTTCAATTTTAATAATCTTAATGTTGGCCCTTGGTTAGTTGGAGGGGGATTTAACATTATTTCTAATGCAGCAAAAAAAAAGGGAGGTGCACATCTTAATATTTCTTGTATGGTTAATTTTAATAATATGACCCTTCATTGTGGTTTATTTGACATTGGATTTATTGGTTCTAGCTTCATCTGGTCTAATAATACTATTTGGGAATGGCTTGATAGAATTCTGTTTAATAATGATTGGCTCTCATCCTTTCCCATTACTTATGTGGAACATTTAAGTAGAATGGCCTTTGATCATATTCCTTAACTTGCTAAGATCCATTACTTAAATTCTACTAATTTTTATCCCTTTCATTTTCAAAAAATGTTGCTCCTTGCTCAGGATCTTATAAATGTTGTTAAGGGTAACTAGGAGGCTATGATTTCATTTTATGATGGGATTAACTCTATGATTACTTTATCCATTAAACTTAAGATATAGAAATAGGTTTTAAAATAGTGGAAATTAAAATATTTTTGGTAATTTGTTTGAAAAAAACTCTAAAGATGAGAAGGATTTGCATTGCTAAACAACATCTAATTAAGTTACAAAATTGAGGAAACTTTCTAGAAAAAAAAAAGCTACTTCTAAACATTAAAGGGATGGGGAAAGGAACACCAAATATTTCAATTCTCTTGTTAATAAAAATAGGAATAGAAATTTCATTAGAAAGATCAAATTAATTTATGGTGATTGGTGTGATAATCAAGAAGACTTCCAGGAATCTTTTGCTTGTTATTTCAAGAGTTGCTTGGGGGTGATTCTTTGGTGGATGATATCTCATTTCTTCAAATCATACCTAGTCTTATCTCTTATGCTAATAATGGTTCTTTATCTAATATTCCTCTTGAGATTTTTAATACTCTTTTGGATATGAATTATGACTCTGTGGTTGTCTCATATGGCTTTACCACTTTATTTTTTCAAAAATGTTGGCACATTATAAAAAGCAATCTATATGATGCTATTAATTTTTTTTTAAATTTGCATGTTCATAAATTATTTTTAGTTCTTCGATTACAATGATTCCTAGGAATAACAATTCTGAATATTGGAATGATTTCAGACCCATCAACCTATGTTCAACTTTTAATAAGATTATTTCTAAAATTTTAGCTAACAAATTATCTTCTATTCTTCCTAATTTTATTTCTCTTAATCAGAATGATTTTGTGAATGATAGAAGTGTTACAGATAAGATTCTGTTAGCCCAAGATCTCATTCAAGGTATCAAAAAAATGGTTTCTGGTCATAATGTTATTTTAAAATTGGATATCACTAAGGCCTATGATAACTTCAACTGGAAGTACATCTTTAATATTCTTGGCTTGTTCAATTTTGATAGGAAAGTTATTACTCTGTTAAAGAATATTAAAGAGAATGTTTTCTTTTCCATCATTATAAATGGCTCTTTTAATGGATTTTTAAGGAGGATAAATGCATTATACAAGGGGATCCTTTATTCCTTGCTTTATATAATACTACTATTGAATATTTATCCGAAGAGCTATCTCATTACTTTAATTACATTAAAAATCTTGCATATAGCATTTCTAGTGGTTTTAATATTTCTTATCTTTCTTTTGGGGATGACATCATTTTGTTTTGTAATGGGTCTTCAAGAAGTAAAAATAGATTAATTATATTCATTGTTTATTTGAAAAAGAGATATGGCTAAATTTTAACATATTTAAATGCACTTTCATTACTGGTGAAGGCATGTCAATGGTGTAATGCCGAAGTTTATTAATTTGGAATATTATAATAAGAAGCATTCTTCTCTATGTTATGTTAATAATGTCCAATCTGAGATTTGGAATAAGCTATGTAAAACTAAATGGTTGGCTAAATCTACCCTCCAATGGGGATTACATAATAGTTCTTCATATTTTTAGCAGGATGACTGTATTGGAAAAGGGCCTCTTGATTCTCTTTTTAATACTAATTCTACCTCCTCATTGAAGGTTTTAGCTTTTTTTTTCTAATGGCCAATGGAATGTTGACCTACATTTGAACCATCTTTCTTATATAATGTTAATTCTATTGCTGATATTCCTCTTGATCCCTCTCTTAATAATATTCTTGTTTTTCAACTCTCTTAGTATGGTGAATTAAATCTCAAAAAAGCTTGGAATAATTTTAGAAGTAGAAGTAAAAAAGGTATTAACACCATTTTTGATAAAATTTGGAACCAATCTACTCCTCTATCTACTTCTATTTTTACTTGGAGAATTTGAAAGGGGTTCATTCCTATTTATACAAGGCTAGAAAAGAAAGACATTCATTCGGTGTCCAGATGCCAATGTTGTTCTCAAATTGAGACCTTACGCCATATTTTTCTGGATGGTCCTTTGGCCATCAATGTTTGGTCTGATTTGGAAATGGTTTAGGCATTCATGTGCTTCAAAATAATAATTTTTTTTTTCACTTTTTTGGCTAGATGGTATTTCAACAAAGCTAAAGGACACCTCTATAATGTCATTCCTTTAATTATTTTTTACTTATTTGGAAGGAAATAAACAATACTAAACATGAAAGTATCAAAATGATTCATGAGAGAATTATTATTTCTTTGAAAGCTAAAATTCATCACCTCCTTATGGCTAAGGTGGTGACACTCCTTCATTTTGGTAATAATAGCATATTACTCTCGTACTTTAACATCAATATCCATTATTCTCCTTTGACAAGGTGTTCTTTTATTCTCAAATGGATTAAGCCTTCTTCTAATGAGTTTATGTAAAATATTTATGGGGTTATTAACAAGGATGGATTTGTCTATAATTCCCATATCAGGGATCACCTTGGCAACTTTATTGTTGGCTTTGCTTCAAATATTTCCAAGGGAAATGATATCTTTTTTGATTGAAATGTATGCTTTATACAAAGGGTTACTCCTTTGTATTAAGAATAACATTAATGACATTTGGATTGAGATTGATTATAGTTTAGTGTTGTCTTTAGTGAATGCCCACAAATGTCATAACGTTGACCTTTTTATTTTTTTAGAAAAATTATGGTTCTAACGAACAATTTGTAGTTTCGAATTTGACATATTTTACATGAAGGCAACTATTATGCTTCTTGGCTTGCAAAGTTATGGTCTAAGATCGCTAATTCACTCTCTTACTCTTGGGTTTCTTAGAAGTATGATCAGAATGGATAGGAAGGGGATTCATTATATTAGGTTTTGATGTCCTTTGCTATCTTCATTTTTTTTCCATGGCTACCTTGTATTTTCTCTTGGTGGTAGTGGTGGTTATTTTCATTTTTTTGTTCCATTTGTTTTGGGAGTATTTGTTGATTATCTTTTCTTCATGATGGATGGGATGTTTTGTTCTACATATTGTTGGTCTCTTTGCGCTACAAGTTTTTGGAGCGTTAAATTGGTTTATTTTTCTTTTATATTTTTGCTGTTTGGTTGGTAGTTGGGTTGGGTTTTATCGTTGTGGCTTGCTTACTGGCTGGGTTGGATTAGGTCTTTGGGTGCTTTGCTACTTCTTAAGAGGTACAGCTTATTGTTGGTCTCTACAATTGTTGTGTAGTTTCAAGCAGGCTATGGGGCTGGGGTGTGTTTTTTTCTGGTCTAGATTGCTCGATAGGTGTCATTTATGCTATTTATTTTTTGCTCGTAAATTATTTCTACTCTATTTTCTTTGTAGGTTGTTGGTTGCTCTCATCTGTTTCGTTACATGTAGTTATTTGCTATTTTATGCCTTGGGTGAGTGTGGTTCCTTTTTTCCTTCTGTTCAACTTGATGATGCAGTTATTCTTTGTTTCTGTCTGGGCATCTCTTTTGGTCTTCTGATGGGTGTTGCTAGGTTGTTTTTTATTTTGGTTTTGATTGTGGGATCTATATTGGCTCTTTCTTTATCATTTTGGATGATGGCTTCTTGCCTCCTGTAGAATTTTACTAGGTTTAGCCCTTTGTAATTAGTTAAGATCTTTTGTTCCATAGGTTTTATTTTCTTTTTATTTGTGCTCTTCAAACCAATAGCGAGCGTTACATCTCTTTTAAGTACTTGTTATTTTTGCTTATAATAACTTGTTGGCTCGGTGGTGGGTTTTATCTAAAAAAAATGTTATGAGAGGTATAACCTAGATTAGCACAACAAATGATAAGTGTAAGCTAATGGACACGGTTCTAAGGTTTTTAATATATTTAAGTTGGTTGGTTGTGTTCATTATGTAAAAATTGATTTTGACTTCCAATCAAAGTGGAATAACAAAGGATAATCTTCGAGACATTTAATTTTTAAGAATTTATATTAGCTCTTTGATATATTATCAAAGATGGAGATCTTAATCCTTTTGTTGTGGTTAGGAAATATGTTATAATTATTCATAAATCTATAAAAAAAAGAATAGATAATTATGAATTTTTTGTGACTAACAAGAATATGTTAGAGGTTGGGTATACTTTATACCAATTTTATTTACAAATGCATGTGGTTGATCTAGCTTAAAACTTTAGGTGGCGAAATAATCTACTCTGCATAAAATTCTCAGTTTGCTTTTATAATATAATATAAGATGCATGATGTTTATTTTAGTACAATATCCTCTGTTTTGTAAGAAAAAATGATAATAATGGTTTTAAAGCAATTGTTCATAACAGTTTAGCTATCTACCATCTTATTTTATATATTATTTTTTTATAGAAATCAAAGGCTGATAGCATCAACATGTTGTAACATTTTAGTTAAATTAAAATATATATATATGTAATATTTTCTATTGATTTTATTTTGTTGGTCACAAATTTATAAAAACATTTATCTAAAATTCATGACACAAGGTGATGACCATTGTAATAAAGACTCAGGACAAAATATATGGCAATCAAATGCTCCATTCACTAATAGCTCAAACAATACATAAAGTTTGTGTTAAAATCAACCGTACTAAGTAAGAAAAAAATTAGAAAATAATTAAAAATAATTATTTAAGAACACTTTTTCCATGTGAAATCTATTACCTTTGTACTCATACTTTATATGCATTGTTTAGTTTGCCTTAAATATAATTATAAGAGTGTTTAAATTTGTTTATTGAAGATCCTTAATTTTATAATTTTATTTCTTATTATCATTATGCAGTACTGATATTAAAGGCAATTGACACATTTTCTTAAGCACAAACACTTGACATCAAATATTAAACATACATTTTTTTAAGTACTAAACCCAAAATGATTTATATTTCTTTTTATAAATTACCTTTTTTAAGGATAAAAGTCAATCCACAATATATTAATGTGTGTAAGATCTATTGTAACTAGGGATACAAAAGTGGGAAAACTTTTTGGTATAAGGAATAATTGATAACACTTTTTGATTTTTTTTAGAAAATTACAGTCGAGTGTGGCAAAGGGATTGAGATCATGTCATCAAGTATAGAAGGGGTTTAATGAAACATTAGGTTAACACCAAGTTCTATAGTAGATTTATAATTTTTAAATTAAGTTAATAAAAAAAAGAAAATACTTCATATTTTTTTCATAGTGGCAAACTCATATAAACTTCAATATTTAGAACATTTCACATTATATCACATTTATACCAAAGCCCTCATAATAGCTCTTAATTACAATATGTTGAATACTATGCTAGACAAAATTTTAGAATCAAATATTCTCTTATCTATTAAGAAGAAAGTGATATATAAATCATAAACCTATCAAATAAGCCCCTTAAATTAACATTCTACTGTGGACAAATAAGATGTTAAATATTCTCCATGGTTCGCTTTAATGTTTCTTTTGCCAAATTTATATAGCATAACTTCTATTTCTTCAAAAGAGGAACTCATGATCGACAATCGATTTGAAAAGAAAAACCATTTACTTTTTATATCCAAGCTAAGCATTATAAATTTTCAACTCATTGCAAAGGATAAAAGGAACATTCACCTATCATTTTGAATACGAATGTATAAACTAATTTATAAAACTAGTGTGCATTCGAAGGATTTTTCCCCTACTATAGAAAGAAACTAAGATAGTGTTTATTTTTTTACTAGGTTCTAGACTTCATCTAGAAGTAAGACTCTATTAATTACATCTCAAGATAAGTCTTGATAATACTATTGATTAAAGTGGAGACTTAACTTTTCAAATTTATAAAGGCTTGATAAAAATATTTGAGTTGTAAAATTCTAAGGTTTGATTTAGATCTAGATTGATATTTAAATTTATTTGAGATTTAGATAACCCTCATGGGGAGAAAATTTTAGAGATATGTGTATACAATTATGACTTATGCTTGCTTGGAGTAGGCTGCCAGCTTACATTCTAAAAGAAATCAATGGCCATATGAATGCAAGATGAGATAGCTCTATAAGGGATTCAAGGATTTTAAGTTAAAGAAACTTTAATCGGGACTCTTTGAAATGCACCTATCTAGTATAGACTAACATAAAGGCATCATAAACTCTAAATTTTATGTTTTCATAACTTTAAACTTCTAAAATTTCTTAAGTCTGAATTTTTTGAAAAATTAGCATAACGACCCAAAACCATAGGAAAACTACGACAGCCTTGACTCTTAGGCTCTCATTCCTTACCATTACCGTGTGTGTTGGGTTAGTGTTCATTATAATAATTTGAAATGCTTCTATGTATACATATAAAAATAAAGGTGTTCATGTATTTTATACCACTACCATATCATCATAGAACTAGTATACATGCTCCTAGAATGTCATGAATATGCACATTGAAAGAAACCTATAAAAAAGCTACCCTCTTCAAATCTATCACCCATATAAATGTAGTGTGAAGCAATATATGAAAGAGCATTGTATAAATAAAACTTGTATTCATTGATCTTTAATGTAGAATACAAATCAGGGTCTGCTGAAAAATAAAGTTGGCCAAGCTCCACCATAGCAGGCTTAGATTTTTACATCCTATACAATGCAGGTTTAAATATAATTGCTTACTTTATTATTTATCTTCAAGATACTAGATCTTTTTTATGATTTTAAATGATAATGAGCTTTAAAAGTAGAAAAATGATTTCCTTTTGAAACTTCTATATGTATAAACCATTTTCTTTAACCTTTACAACTCTTAACACTATACAACTCAATCAAGCTATACAAGAATCTATAACTTTACATTTATATTTACACATTTAAATTTATATTTACATCAAATCCTAAGTAAATTCTACTATCTATAGAAAAGTTAAAGAGTAATATATATATAAATTATAAAAGTACAATAGAGGTGTGTAGAACCTAATGAATCTAATTCAACCTAAAAATGTCTAAGGTGAACCAACAAGAAATATAATCATGACATCTAGTGTGCTTAAAAATAAGTAAACAAATACAAGACACCCTCCAAATAAGGTATCTGCATCACAAAAAACTACACCACCGACCAATCCTACGCTAGAGTAAGTAGCCATATCCGACCATCTAAGGTGTGTGTAACAAGCTCTGTGGTTTGGATATGCCCTAAGTTTTTTTTTTTAATTTAATGTTATCTAATACTTTATTTTTAATTTATTTTAGGTAAAATGGGATTTATTTCAATTTAAATTTTAATATTAATAATTTAATACTCATTTAAAGAATATATTTTTGGTGTATAACTATTTATTTAGGTGGTCTAATGATTTAGGTTTTAAAGAATATTGTCAATTGATCACTACAAAAACTTGAATCTTTCAATTGAAAGAACCTATGCTCATAATTGTAATGCATTGGATCCCCCATAAGAGATCAAATCAAGTGTATAAGGTCCTTTAATTTATTTATCTTCTTTATTTATGTTATTTTATTTTATCTTATATATTAAATTCCAACTATATTTAAATTGTAAAATTTTATATCAATTTTATTTTTAATATTTAATCTTTAATTTTGATTTATTGAGTTGATTGATTTTAGAATTTTTAGGATTTAAAATAAATTTTCATTATTATTTAATTTCCATGATTAATTGAGTTGACTAAACTTTAACTTTTATTTTTACTTAAGATTTTAGTGGCTTCTAATTTTTAATAAATTCTTGATTTAATTTGGAGTTGAATACAATTTAGTTTGTATTTTCAAAATTTTTCTTTATTTATTTATGAATTTAACAAAATTAGCCCATTTACTTTAATTAAATTTTTAAGGAATTACACTACTTTAATTTATGATCCAAATTAGATCCAAATCGCTAGAAATCATCACCAGAGGTCACGAGTGACCTCTGAAGATGATTATAAATGTTTAAAACTATTTAAGAATTTTTGTATATTTTTAATTATTTTTTTTTATTTTGTTTTTAATTTTATTAAATTTTAATTAATTTTCATTAAAATTTTTATGTGGCTTTTTTTTATTGAAAGTTCTCTTGATTTAGGGTTGAATTAAATTTATTTCATTTTTTTCTAATTTATTTAAATTTTTTAATGATTTATTAAAAATCCTTGGTCATTTAGGCAAGCTTTTTTTTTTTCTTAAGGAAGTTGGTCATTTATGCAAGGTGATCTAGAAAGTTCTCGAAAATTAGGGCTTACTAATAAACAAAACAAACAAACTCTAAACTTCTTAAAATTTAAACATTTCTTTAATTAAGACCTAAAGAATAAACCCATGAAGATTCAAGTCATGAACGTCTCTTTAGATTTTAAAATTAATTTTTAATGTAAATGCATCTATACTTTAGAAATTTTATTTTAGGAGATCAAGAACA
This sequence comes from Dendrobium chrysotoxum, assembly GCA_019925795.1. NCBI lineage: Eukaryota > Viridiplantae > Streptophyta > Magnoliopsida > Asparagales > Orchidaceae > Dendrobium > Dendrobium chrysotoxum. Next base: position 55,746,943 of record CM034308.1, on the reverse strand, counting down.
TGGATTGGGTTTAAATTAGTGGCAAACTAACCCTTATATATTAAGCTAACACACCATAAAAAATCATAAACCAATGCTTTAAGGAGTGTCTTTTTTAAATTTCCAAAGATCTAGGATAGGAAATGACCCATCCCCTTAAAATTTTAATCCATGAAGGTTGACTGATTAAACATACCTACAAAAAATAGGGCAGGTCAAGGACATATCCTAGTATAGCATAGCTATGTTTGAGATCAATTGGATAAGAATATAAGGAGAAATTAATAAAAATTAGTGGATAATAAAAGCTAAATTACTCCATATCCACACATCAAATTGACTTGGCTTTATTTTTAAATTCAAGCCCTACTCATGTTAGTTCCATAAAGCTATTACATGTAATTGTTTGTTAAGTGTGTGATTTATGATAAATCTTTTAAGTTTCAGACAATTTAATGAATTAAATAATTAGTTAAATACATTTTCCTGCCACCACATCATCATCATATAGCGACATGCTTCGGCACATGATTGGCCACTAATAAATGGCATCGATCAAAAACTTAACCATATCAGCATGTGATTCAAGCAGTTGTATCATGTGCAATTTACATGAATTACTCTGATAGAGCAAGACAGACATGCAATCTATCCTGCCACTTGATCTAGTGGATAGATCATAGTGTTTAACTAAATTCATACTGTCTAATCAAATACATGTGATATCGGATGGATCTAATTAGTCAATTTTTGTAAATTCTTTTTTAAACTTAGTGGAATAATTTGTAACTTTTTATTTACAGGACAAAATTGAATGAAATTTTAAGATTTAACTCTGATTAGTGGATGAAATTACTTGATTTTGGTGTCTTTAGACACCTTATGAGATCCTCTTGATCATCTTTGAAGACCTAAAGATAGGAGGAGCTCTTGATTAAAGGTTTGGAAACCATAGAGGATTCTACACTTGATCACCATTGGAACTCACCAACAATAAATTTTGGAGCTTGGGAAGGCTTACTGAGGCTATGAGAATCTGTAGGAAGACAATTCAATCACAAGATCCAACCCTTGCTTTAAAATAATTTGGGTATTCATATGAGAGAAAAAATGAAAGAATAGTTTAAATTCCCTGCAACATCATCACATGCCCATCCCAAATTTTTATCCAATAATAGCCAAGGGAACATTATGATGAGTTTGAGATGATGTGGCTAATTTTTTAGGAGTCTATAATTGAACTAATGATTGTATATTGATTATTTTGGGGAATCTTGCCACATCATCCATCTAAATGGATGGAGTTGACTAGGAGTAAGTATAATGAACCTTCTAGAATATATTTTAACCATTTATGGGAATTAATTTTTTTTAGGTATTTAATAGGCCTAAGAATAAAGGTTTTTAATTTTTTGTGTGAAGGGTATATAGACATCTGATGCAAATATTTATGCAATTTAATTTTATAAGGCATGGTATTTAGCTCAAAAAAACCCCTTTGGGTTAACTTGGGTCAAGCCCAGGTGGGCCCATGGGTTGAATCATTTTTGGCTAACCCTTGGGGACCCAATGAATAGTCTGCCTAAGTTTGGGCATCTTGACTTGGTCTAAATGCTTAAATTAATTTTTAGAGCCTTTAAGGTTAGTTTGGTCAATAATGGCTAACATGGCCTACCAAGTTTGGCCAAGGGTTGGGGTTGGGCCCAACTCATTACAAATAACATTTATAACTTATAGGGGGAGGTTTTATGCTATGGTGAGGTCTCGATACATGAAATATAATTTTTAAGGTTAAAGGAGCGTTTTGGTCAACCTAGGTTGACTTGGTCAACCATGTATGACTAGGGTGTGGGTTTTGGTTTAATCCACTCCAAATGTGATTTAGTGTTTGTTGGAAGTGCTCTTGGTTCATACTATGACCGAGCCATGAAAGATTTTTTCAAAAAGTTAGTTTTAGGCTTTTTAGTGTTTATGGGTTCCTTTGCCAAGTATGGTCTAATAAAGGTTCAAGGGGGTTCAAATCAATATGATAATGATTATGAACATGTTTGATAAGTTTCCAAAGCTTTCCAAGGTAATTTATAATAGGATGTTATGTCCAGTATAATGGGTTCAAAAAATTTGATGGTTTTGTAAGCTTTTATTTTAAGGTTTAGAAGGATATAGAAGCCTTCAAAATAGTTAGCTAGAATCTATAGACATATCTAATAAATATTCAATTAATCAAACACCATTCTAGAGCCTTCACCCAAGTTTTTAATTAGATAAAAATTCACTTAAAATAAGAAAACTTCAATGGCTTTAGGCTTCAGATTTGAACTCTAGATTTTAGGGTTTATAGTTTTAAGCTGGAATTGGACTTTAATTTGATTTATGATTAAGGCTTATCATTAATTAAAGAGTTTAAGATTTAAAATACTCAAATCATGGATAATCATTTAGTTATTTATAGTGATTGATTCATGAATCAAGTGACCCTCAAGGGTGATTATTAAATTACTCATTTATAATTAATGATTTAATCACCATACTAGAGCATTGTGGGTAAATAGATTTAAGCTTTATAGTGGAGTTCAAGGAATTTAAAATAGATATTGAAGATTTGATGTAGAGTTCTAACCTCAGACAAAAATGAGATCAACAAGTGGACCCCCTATAGGTGTAATCAACTTGAACATTAAATCAAGTGTATTGGCATTAACTGAAGCAATCAATGGAATGCAACAGAAGTTAATTGACAAATATGTGATAAGAAATGATCATAAATAAGTTAATTTCATCAAAATGGATATCTAATAGAGCATTTATCTCTATAAGATATATTTAAGTTGTAAAGAACATGAGAAGGAGATCTATCCAAAATAAGTTAGATTCAACTAAATTTATAAAGGGTATCATATCTCTACCTGACCATATCAAAACAAGAAAAATGGATAACTCTATGTTCACATGATCGTACTAAAATGTTGAATAAATAGATTTTGAATGATTTAATGTCTTTCTAACCATTTTGAAATAGTAAAACACAAAGATTTGGGGGGCGAACATTCACTTGACCAAATCGAAGTAGTGAAGAAGGATGATTAAGATAACAACCTAGCCATATCAAAACTGTTAGTAGGATTGAATTTTTAAAGAAAGGTCACTTTCAAACGAGCAAATTGGAGATGTTCAAATTATAGGTGACTCTTGAATGAATGGATTTAATGGTTATATTGAGAAAATATCATGAATCACACTACGCAAAGAGGAAGAATTTAATAAGAGGGATGCTGTAAAAGTGATCTTATACCTAGAGTCTATAATATGTCATAAAAGTGGACTTATACATAAAGACAAGTTTATGTAGGATGGCTTCTATAAAAGTGAATTTATGCGAGAAATCTATGGGATGTCACAAAAGTGAACTTATGCCAAAAATCTATTGGATGCCATAAATGTCGAGTTATATCATAAGACAAATTTACACTTAAATAAGAGATCTATCTCAAACAAGAAGATTAAGAAATTAAAATGAGAAATGGCTCTCAAATGAATAGATTTAATGGTCAAATTGAGAAAATATTAAGGATTGTATTACCCAATCAATCAAAATTCAAAAGAAAGGATGCCGTAAAAGAGAACTTATACCTAAGACTTATGAAAATATTTACTTTTGAATAGGATATCTATCACAAGAAAATAACTTTAAGAAATTTATTTGGGAAGAAACTCTCAAATGAGTAGATTTAATTGTAGTCAAGTTAGGACAATACCAGAGATCAGATTGTTGCAATATGGGATCCTGATCTTATGCTTTCAATGATAATAAAAAATATTATATTTTTACTTTATTTCTCCTAGTATTATTATTTCATATTTCTCTTGTCTCTTCTTACATTTCATGTACATCATAAACCATGCATCAACAGAGGATCAAGACTTAAGACTGGGTAGAGTAGGTTTGATATTTGCAAGAGTCTATATTTCTACTTATTTATTTTTATTTTTCTTGAGTCAATTATCTTGTAAAAGGTGTATGCTAGTTTAACAACCGTACACGAACACATGGTAAAGTGAAGCAATGAAGTTTTAATTTTCTATAGTTCACACAGTATGATCTAGATCATGTAAAAATATTACTTGATCAAAAAATAATTTAAAATGAGAAATTAAGAGATTAAAGAATTGAATTAATCATATTGTACGAACTCAATCAAACAGGCTGATCAATTTAAGTCTAAGCCCACTTATTCTAATCAAATTTAGGAAACATTTTAAAATTTAAAATTTTTAACTAATTTAATCATTTGATATGATATTTAAAATCCTGTCTATTTTTTTAAAATCCTGCCTAAATTAATCCTTCTAATTAGGCAATCAAATTAAGGTTTTATTAATGAGTTTGGTAGTAGAGTATGATCTTAATGACCCTGGATGATTGACAGAGATAATTTTTGAACATCCCAGGGATCATCCTGGATAAACCTTGATTAGATTGTATTAATCATACAGTACGATCATATTTGTACGGGATGATTGACATAAATGATTTTTTATCATCCCAGAGATCATCCTAGATGAACATAAGTTAATGTACTAATCATACTATATGATAAATAATTCATACATTATGGTTTGTTTAAGATTCTTAAATTGATCATATTGGGTTCATTCATTATACAATACTAATAAGGATTTTAAACTAAATATACTTTATGATCCATAGATTATATTGTATGAATGGAGTAGCTCAAATTAAAAATTAAAGGTTTATTGAATCCTTGTATAAATAAATCTCTAAATTCATTTATGAGAGTCTTTTGACTAGTTTTCTTGAGAGAGCTCTTCTAATGGTTAGGGTTTGAAGAGAGAGCTTTATACTTGAAAAAGAGGTGTGGTTTTGAGACAGAAGGGCCTTTTGAGATAAAGGGGATGTATGAGAGAGGTTCTACACAAAGTTTCTCTATGAACAATCACATTATTCCTTTAAGAGTATTTGATTTGCTCTAGGAAAACTTTGGGAAGAGGATCCATGGTCAAAAGATCTAGCTACTCCATCGCACTAGGTTGGTAAAAAGGATTTGGCTACTCCGCTACACTGAGTTAGTGAAAGGGATTCAGCTACTTTGCTGCATCAGGTTGGTGAAGGGGATTCGACTTCTCTTCCACACCATGGAAGGGTGGACGTGATTGTGTAAATGCCTCTATGCCTTTCTATGGGGGCAAAAATTGAGTTACTAAGGGTTTGTGTATTACTTGGAGTGGAGGACTCTAGGTAGTGGAAGAAAAACCACTACATATCTCTGGTGTGTTTGTTTTTATTTTTTTAACAATTAATTTTTTTGTAGTTTTTATTTTTAGCAATCTATTTCCTTGTATATTTATTTGCATGTAATATTGTTTATGTTGTGATTATTGTGATGTTAAATGTGGGAAAGTTGGTCACCTAGTAGATGAATGTGGCATAGGTGATATAGCAGCTTTCAAGGTGATTGCTAACGACAAGGAAGATGTTGGTTGCAAAACAAAGGAAATTTCCCCTGCTGATACTGATCCAGGATCTTCTTATGGGCCTTGGGTCCATGTTAAGAATAGAAAGAAAAAGGGTATGGGAGGCAAAATGTTTCCTAAGGCTGCTTCTTTCCAAGTAAAAGGAAAACAAAATTCTGATAAAGGAAGGGAGGAAGAAGTTGTCAACCTCAATATTAATGTGCAAAAATAAGTATCTTTTAATAACAAAGAAGTTGCCTCAAGAAGTGCTGATTTGGCTCCTGAGAAGTGTGAAATTACAAAAATTAAATCGACGACAGATACTCTTGTAGCTGCTGCCAAACCTTCTGCTTCCGGTTCGGCATATTTGAATAAGTTTGAAGTGCTGGTCAATATAGAGGAAGTTTATTCTGAGCCAATTAAATCGATGGCTAGAGAGATAGAGGAAGGAGAAATTGATGCAGTAGATGGGAAACAAGTGAATTCAGAAACGGTAGAAGAAGACTCGGGAGGCAGAAAATTTAAGCTTCAAAAAGAGTTAAGATCTTTTGGTAAGGATAATATTACTCTTAATAAAAGGAAAGGAAGTTTGTTAAAAAATAGTAGAGGTGGGAGCAATCCCATTTCTAATATTCAATGACTTCTATTGCACTCTGGAATTGTAGGGGTGCTAGGAAACACGAGGCCACCCGTTATTTGAAGGAATTGGTTAGTGAATTAGATATTTTTTTTGTTGGATTGATTGAAACTAAGATTAGTTCAGTCAAAAAAGTTGAAGTTTATAGAATGCTTGGTCCTTGTTGGGATTACTTCCTACTTCCTACTGAGGGTTTGTCTAGTGGAATAATGATATGCTGGAGGTCGGACAATGTTTCTTTCTCAGTTAAATTTTCTTCTCCTCAAACGGTTGTTGGAGAACTTAACATTCCGAATAAAGGAGTATGGCTGATTGCAACAGTATATCGCAGCAAAGAAGTTTATAAAAGAAGGCTTTGTGGAGCAGCCTTGAAGTATTTTTGAAGCAGGATCTTCCTATGCTAGTAGGGGGAGACTTTAATTGTATCTTATCACAAGAGGAGAAGACAGGAGGTAAGAAATTCATGTTTTTTGACGGCAGTCAAGACATGAATTCGTTTATGAATATATGTGATTTGTGTGATGTGGGGGTAGTAGGACCAAGGTTCACATGGTGTAATAATAAAAATGGTGGAGCCTAAATTTTAGAGAGGTTGGATCGAGTGCTTTTCAATTCATTGGCATTATATGTTATTCAACCAGCTGTTGTTTGACATCTTGCTAGAATTGCATCAGACCACTGTCCTTTGCTTATTAAAGTTATTTCGGCAGGATTTCAAAGTAGTAGAATGATTTGGTTTGAACAAGTGTGGTCTTCATATCTAGCATCCTTTAAGATTGTGGAGAAGTCTTGGGAGAAGAAGGTGCAAGGTAATGCAATTCATTGTCTTAACACCAAATTCAAAAGATCTTTGAAGGCATTATTTTTTTGGAGCAAATCTAAGCATGCTAATCTTAAGGAGTTGAAAGAATGACTCAAGAAAGAAGTCCTAGAACTTCAAGTGGAAGAAGCTGATAAGGGTGGCTTATCTAATGATAAGCTTTATTTGTTAAAAGCTAAATTTTTGGAGCTGAATTCCACACTTGGGAGACTTGATACCTAGTGGAGGCAAAGAGCAAAGATCAAGTGGCTAGAAAAAGGCGAATCCAATTCTAAATATTTTCATGCTTTTGCTTCTTATAGGAGGAATTATAATCAAGTCAATCATATAAAAGACCTTTATGGGAATATGCTTGAGGAGAAAAAGCAAATTGAACGGGTTTTCTTTGAAAACTTTAAAGATAAATGGAAAGGGAGGAGGTGTGTTCTTAAGGGTTGGCTGAAACCTTCCTATGTTCTTAAAGAGGAAGACAAATGCTTATTGTTGGCTGATTTTACTGAGGAGCTTGAAGGTGTTGTCAATTGTTTGGAATCAAATATCACTCCAGGTTTGGATGGTATGACTTATTCCTTCATTAAATCTTATTAGCAAATAATTAAGGAGGATGTTCGGAGAGCTGTGTACTCCTTTTTTAATTCTGGTGAAATGTGTGATGAATGGAAGGAAACTTTGGTGATCTTAATTCCTAAAGTGAATAATCCTATGTACCCTTCCAATTTTAGGCCAATTAGCATTTGCTTATCAACTTACAAGATTGTTGCAAAAATCTTGCTGAATATACTTGTCTGGTTAATGCCTAAAATTATTTCTGAAGATCAAGCTGCTTTTGTCAAAGGACGTTCTTTATTAGATCATGTTCTCCTTTCTCAAGAGCTAATACATAAGCTCAGATTTTCCACATCTAAGAAAGGTTTGATGGCTATCAACGTGGATATGGAACAAGCCTATGATAGCATGGGATGGTCCACCTTAAAGCAAGTTTTGGAATATTATGGTTTCGCAGGGAAATTTTCCAATCTGTTAATGCAATGTGTGATTGACCCTAAATTTTCTTTCTGTATTAATGGCAGTAGCTCTCCATGGATTAAAGCTGAGACCAGATTTCGACAAGGCTGGCCCTTGTCGCCTTATCTTTTCATATTGTGCTCCCAACTACTTTCAAATGCTTTATCTCAAAGAGGTAGCAACATTGGAATCAAATTGGAGGCTAATGCAGATAAGATTTCTTACCTTCAATATGCTGATGACATCATAATTTTTTCTACAGCAAGTCTCAAGCATCTTAAGAAAATTAACAAAATATTGAAGGATTTGTTGGAAGAAGGAAGGCTATGGAACTTGCTAATGCTCTTGGTTTTAAGGTAGTTAGGGAACTTAATTACCTCGAAGTAAAGTTGGCATTAAGAAGATTAGTCCACTCGAATTTCCAAAATCTATTAGAGAAGGCTGCTACCAGAATTAAGAATCGGAATAATAGGTTTATTTCTCTCCCAGGAAAGCTTCTGCCTATGAAGTCTTCACTACTTTCTCTACATACTTTCTTATCTACACATTCACTTGTTGCAAAGGGAGTCTTGAAAGGTTTGGACAGGATGTGCAGGGAATTTATTTAGAAAAAAGATGATAGGCATAAGGGTCTACATTATATTGCTTGGAAGACAATTTGTAGGTCCAAAAAGATGGGAGGTCAAGGAGTGCATTCAGCTGCAGATGCTACAGGCCCGTTGAGAGCTATGTTTGCTTGGAATTTCGTATCAAATCCTCTATCCCTCTTTATCAGGAACATAAAGGCCAAATATATAGATAATATTTGGAACTCTCAAGTAAGAAGTTATGACTCTCCGTCTAGGAAAATTTTAAAGAATGGTGCTTTGTTTCTAAAAGAAATAGTAAGATGGAAGGTCTCGGATGGTATTAGTATAAATGCATTTAAAGATACTTGGATTTTTTATAAATGTATTGATTGCTAGCCCACATTTGCTGCTATCTCAGATGTAACAAGTTCGAAGCTTTCAAACTTTATAAGTACTTGGAGATGGGATGAGGAAAAACTGCACTTAGTGTTTGGTCCTGAATTAGTGAAGGTTATTGCAGTTGTTCCAATACATTCAGATTTACAAGGGGATCAATTGGAGCTAAATTTTAAATTCTCTGGTAGATCCATAACAGCTTTGGTTTCAGAAAAACTAGTCGGTAATAATGTTGAAAATGTGAATTGGGAATGGAAGAAAAAGCTGAAATTACTGCCGCGGGTTGATATTTTCTGGTGGAGGCTGGTTCATAAAGCTATTCCTACAAATGCATTCATGATGTATAGAAGACTTCAAGATTTCAACGGATGTCTGAGGGGTTGCAAAGCAGCTGAAGATTTGGAACACATTGTTGTTACTTGTGTGTATCTTGTTCAGGTCTTATTAATGCTTAATAAATGAGGATTTTAGGTCCCTATGTTTGCTGACCTGGAAGAATGCAATCGAATGTTGTTGTTGTTCTCTAATTCTAATCCTTTTATAGGAAACTTGTACTGTTCGGCTGTGTATCTCTCATGGAAAAGCAGGAACAAACTCAAGCACGGTGAGAGGGATGATAGTATTGTTGTAATAGCTGCAAATACAGTAAGCTTTGTTGCTGCCTCATTTTGCTCGGATCATTGGGATGTCAGTCAGCCAAAGCAGCTGTCTAATTCATTTTGGCATCCTTCACCACCCGAGTGGATCAACCTTAATGTTGATGCTTCTTTGAAGAGCTATTATAAGGGTGGAGTTGGTGGAGTTTTAAGAGATTGTAAAGGAAGGTTATTGTTTGCTTTTGGCTTTTCATCTTTACACTGGGACCACTCGAACTTGGAGTACAAATCAATTCTCTCATTAAAAAATTTTATGCAAGAGTGGATGTTTGAATTTAAAGGCATTATAATTGAGGGAGACAATGTTAATGTTATGAAGCATATCCAAAGTATGGTGAATAACGATGGACCGAAGACTTCTTTAATTAAAAGAGAAGATTTGTCTTTTCTTGGAAACTTTAGTCAAATCATCTTTCAAGTTGTGAATAGGAATTGCAATAAGTTGGCTGATTGTTGTGCCAACTATGCATCATTCTCTGATTTTTTCTGGGATAGGTTAGATTGTAATAATATTCTTCCTTACTTTGTATCTCTGTTAAAGGAGGAAAGTGATAGGATTTCTATCACTTAGGATTTGTTCTTATTATCAATAAAACTGCTCTTGGCATTTCTTCAAAAAAAATATGTTAGATTTGTAATTGATTGAGGTTATTCATAGTTAAAAAAGAAATAAATGAAAGTTTGATAGGGATGTTAAGCCCTGATGAACTAGTCTCGAGGCTAACCAAGAGGGGGGGTGAATTGGTTATTTAAAGATTTGAGAGCGACAGTGAAAATCTTTTATATGATATGCAGTGGAAACAAGTAGATACTCAAACGAAAAGATTAAGCACTAGATTCACCCAAGCAGATAATCACAGAAAATTAAAGTGCAGAAAGTAATCAGAAAGAACACACCAGATTTTTATAGTGGTTCAGTCAACATGACCTACGTCCACTCCCCGGAGCCTCTCCTCCAGGTATTGCACTAACTCAAAGTGTCTCTCCTTTTTCTCCCACAGCAAGGCGGAGAAGCCTATACAAAAACCTCCTTTCTACCACACGGTGAGGCAGAGAACCCAACCTCCTTTTGCTTCCTCCTGAAGTAGGCAGAGAACCTCAGACTCCTTTCACTTCCTCCTGAAGCAGGCAGAGAACCCCGGATCTTCTTGCGAACGATCCTCTCATAAAGAACACCGACACGACGAAAGATAACGAGCGAAGAAGACGACTCTGATCCTTTCTTGGAGCAACCTTCATGAAACCCCTCACGAACTCCCCCTCATAAGATCCTCTCTCTCTCTCCCAAACTCTCTCTCTCTAGGGTTTCTCCAGAAAGAAAAGTGGAAAAAGATTTTTCTTATTGAACGAGAAAGATCTTTTATAGGAGGGCTTAAAATTTTTCCTAAATCTTAAGTAGTCGGCCAAGATCATCCAGGACGATCGATAGATCATCCTGTACGATCAGTTCAAAATCAGCTGCTTCATCCTGGATGATCTGGCTCTTCTGGATGATCAGTAGAAAAAGTTGTTCATATCGTCCCGTACGATTCTGCGATCGTCCGGGATGCTTAGTGTAAATTGAGGAATTTCGTCCAGAAGACAGCTCGGGTCATCCAGACAAACTTGTGCTGGACGACTCAAAAATGATTTGATCGTCCAGAACGATCTGTATATCGTCATGTACGATTAGTTCAAAATATGCCCAAATCGTCCTGCGCACCACTCTGGACGTACAGCTGAAACACACTAGATGATCATTTTTGTCCAGGACGATCCTGCGATCATGCGGGACAATATGATCGTATCAATCAAGTCTTAATTACTTTCCTTAATTACTAGACAAATTTAGGCATGATTGTAGTGGATCGTCCGGGACAATCAGACCAAATATCTTAAAATAAAAACTTGCCTAACTTGATCTGCGGCTAAGAATTTTTTATTTGAGTATATCATCCCGTATGATGTAATGATCGCCCAGGACGATCTACTTAATCAGACACTCTTAACTTGGTCGCTCTAATTAGGGTTTCTATTTTTACATGATCATCTAGGATGATGTGACTATCGTCCAGGACGATCTGAACAAAACTTGAACAGAAACTCTAATTCACTCAAGCTCTCCCCCCTGAGTGTGTGTGTACAAGGTTACTTAGCTAGGGGATCAATTACATTACAATTGACTCAAGAAAAAGAAAATAGTATACTTAGACACACTTGGACCCGATCTTGAGTAGGCTTGAGTTGCTCGTGATCTTTTATGTCTGAAACAGGTTAGCCAAGCAAAACACAATAGAAAATATGTTTATCATCATCAAAACCAGATTTGCAATAATCTCCCCTTTTTGATGATGATAAATATTTGTACAGTAGTTTGAAAAATAAAATAACTAGGAGATTTGAAAACAAAATTTTTTCTCAATTTTCATTTAACAACCAAAGCAATACAGAAAACACAACTATAAAAACATAACAAGAATAGAAACTACTACAACTGACTCTCCCTTTTTGACATCATAAAAAGGAGGAGGGTAAACAGAAACACTGAAACATCAGTACAAACAGAAAGGAAAACAGCTACAAACATAACACTAAAATGAAGGCGGATCCTGATCGGAAGGAGGAGGTGGCGGTGGTGGGTTGAAGTAACTGTGAATGGCTGTAAAGTGGGCTCCAATCTAGGCAATGTCCTGTTCATGCTACTTTTGCTACTGAGCAGCATAGTCAGTGAAGCGATGCAGGTCCTCAGCGTGCCACTGCTCCTGCGAAGCAACATAGGAGTCGAATCTGGCCTCCCACTGATCAAAGCGCTGCACCAGAAGGTCAAAAGGAGAAGTGATGCAAAGGGGAGCAGGTTCATCGGGTGCAGCAGGAATGGGAATAGCCTCTTCCTCTTCCTCCTCAACATCTCGGGTGGGCTCCGAATGTAGTCGGGTGCTGTGTAGGACGTGGAATGAATTATTTGTGAAGAAGGAAGGAGGGACATCAGGAGGGACTGGATACTGCAGGTCATATTTTATAGTGGTTCGGTCAACTTGACCTACGTCCACTCCCCGGAGCCTCCCCTCCGGGTATTGCACTAAACCAAAAAGTGTCTCTCCTTTTGCTCCCACAGCAAGGCGGAGAAGCCTGTACAAAAACCTCCTTTTCACCACACGGTGAGGCAGAGAACCCGACCTCCTTTCGCTTCCTCCTGAAGCAGGCAGAGAACCTTCAAACTCCTTTTGCTTCCACCTGAAGCGGGCAGAGAACCCCGGATTTTCTTGCGAACGATCCTCCCACGACGAACACCGACTAGACGAAAGACGAAGAGCGGAGAAGACGACTCTGATCCGTGCTTGGAGCAACCTTAGTGAATCCCTCACTAACTCCCCCTCACAAGATCTTCTCTCTCTCTCTCCCAACTCTCTCTCTCTAGGGTTTCTCTTGGAAGGAAGGCAGCAAAAGATTTTTCTTATTTTTAGAAAAAGTTCTTTTATAGGAGGGCTTAAAATTTGCCCTAAATCTCAACTGGTCGACCAAGATCGTCCAGGACGATCGGTAGATCGTCCTGTACGATCAGTTCAAATTTAGCTGTTTCAGCCTAGACGATCTGGCTCTTCTGGACGATCAGTAGAAAAAATTATTCATATCGTCCCGTACGATCCTGTGATCGTCCGGGACGATTAGTGCAAATCGAGGAAAATCGTCCAGAAGACAGTTCGGCTCGTCTAGAGAAATCTGTGCTGGACGACCAAAAAATGACTTGATCGTCCAGGATGATGGGGACATCGTCGTGTACGATTAGTTCAAAAAGACCCTAAATCGTCATGTACATAGTTCTGGACGTAGAGCTTAAATGCACTAAACGATCAAGATCGTCCAGGACGATATGATTGTATCCACCAAAAATAAATTGCTTTCCTTAATTATCAGATTAAATTAAGCATAATTATACTAAATCGTCCGGGACGATACACATATCGTCCGGGACGATCAGACCAAATATCTAAAAATAAGAACATGCCAAACTTGATCTGGCGGCTGAGAATTTCTGATTTGGGCATATCATCCCGTACGATCCAAAGATCGTCCAGGACGATCTGCTTAATCAGACCCTCTTAACTTAGTCGCCCTAATTAGGGTTTTTATTTTTACCAAATCGTCCAGGATGATGTCAATATCGTCTAGGACGATCTGAATAAAAACTGAACAAAAACTCTAATTCACTCAAGCTCTCCCCCTGAGTGTGTGTGTGCATGGTTACTTAGCTAGGGGATCAGTTACATTACAATTGACTCAATAAAATGAAAAACCAGTACATTGGACACACTTGGACCCAATCTTGACTTGGCATGAGTGGCTCGTGGTCTTTTGTGCCTGAAACAGATTAGCCAAGCAAAACACACTGGAAACATGTTTGTCATCATCAAAACCAGATTTGCAACAATCTCCCCCTTTTTGATGATGGCAAAAATTTATAAAGTAGTTTGAAAATAAAAGTAAACTAGGAGATCAAAACACAAATATTTTTTCAAATTTTCATTTAGCAACTAAAACAATACAGGAAATATGACTCATAAAACAGAAACAGACACGACTACAACTGACTCCCCCTTTTGACATCACAAAAAGGAGGAGGGAAAAATAAAACACGGAAATAAAATATAAATAGAACAACTATACAACAGGAAACTAAAACTGTGGCGGATCCTGATCGAAAGGAGGAGGTGGCGGTGGAGGGTTGAAGTAATGGTGAATGGCCTGAAAGTGGGCTCCAATCCAGGTGATGTCCTGGTCATGCGGCTGTTGCTGCTCCGCAGAATAGTCAGTGAAGCGCTGGATGTCCTCGGCGTGCCGCTGCTCCTGGGCAACCACATAGGAGTCAAATCTGGCCTCCCACTGATCGAAGCGCTGCACCAGGTGGTCAAAGGGAGAGGCAATGCGAAGGGGTGCAGGTGCCTCTGGTGCAGCAGGAATTGGAACGGCCTCTTCCTCTTCTTCCTCAACATCCAGGGCGGGCTCTGGATGTAGTCGGGTGCTGTGTAGGACATGGAATGAGTTGTTTGTGAAGAAGGAAGGAGGGACATCAGGAGGGACAGGATACTGAAGGTCATATTTTGTCTCTAAGGCATAATGAATAAGATGACCTAAAGCTAGATTTGGGCGATGCCTGTGGCCCGGATCTCTAATGGTGGTTAGGTGTTCTATGTATCGGATAATCAGATCAGAGGCATTAAATTCTCGACGGTCCATGATGTAGTAGGTGGTCAAGGACAGGAGCGGGGTAATGTGAATTCGATCCCCCGCCTTTGGAATGACAGAGGAACGAAGGACGTGCTGAATGGTCCGGGCGTCCTTGAGAAGGGAAGTGCAAGCGTTGTCATGATAGGGTACGTTGGTATTGCGAAGCAAGTGATTGGCGACACTCCAATCATAGTCAGTATCGGTGATAAGCGTGTGAATTTTGTCGCCAGTGACAGTCAGGTTGATAATATTGTGAAAATTGTGGATCGTGAGTTCCACGGGGTGTTGATTTACATAGGATCGAAGAGTGGAATAGTCCACAGAAATGCGCAAGTTGGCAAAAAAGATTTGAAGGAGTTCAAGATTGAAGGGAAAGGCTAAGGTCAGAATGAAGGTGAGGGAGGTGTGTGCGAACAGATCTAAAATGGGATAAGTGAGAGTGCGGGGATTTACAATCTTAGAGTGCGTGATCCCCACATTACGATAGCATTCGAAAGCCGCCTGATCGGCGGCCTTCGGGAAGTGAGGATCGACATGTCCCCGGGACGAATTGGCCCCCTTTTGACAAGACCTTTTACCACCAGCCATTAAGAACCCAAAGAGGAAGAAAGTAGAAGGAGAGTGGAAGAAAAATGGTGTGAAAATATGAAGAAAACTGTTGTTTATATAGAAAACGGACTGATCGTCCCGTACGATCGCGAGATCGTCCGGGACGATTTGGTCATTTATGACGTCCTGGACGATTGGTCAAAAAGGCGGTCCGATCATCCAGGACGATCAGATATCGTCCAGGACGATTAGACACAGGCGATCGTCCCGAGGAGTCAGGCTGGATGACCGTTGATGAAAAGTATCGTCCAGGACGATTAGGTGGATCGTCCGGGATGATATGCAATAAATCTGTCGGACGGGCCGAATTCCAATCGTCCAGCGGCTGACACGTGGATCATCCAGGACGATGAGGTGGATCGTCCAGGATGTGGACAATAATTGGTGCAATGTCAGCCATTTGATCAGATCAGGAAGATATGGATCATATCGTCCAGGACGATGTAAGGATCGTCCAGGACGATCACCAATAATTGAAATTTTTCAGTAGTAGGAGCAGTGTGGGGATGATTTTGAACGAATCATCCAGGACGATGTTTGGATCATCCAGGACGAAGTGGATCGTTCAGGACGATAGTGGTATCGTCCAGGAGGATGTGAAGAAAACAGAAAAAGATGAAGGATGAAGATGATCGATCAGGATCCCAAAAATACAACCATGAAATCAAAATAACAAAAAATGAATAAAACTTACCGCAAAGACACATAAAAGCATTTTTTTTTTGATCAAGCTGCTCGAGAAAATCAAAATTTTTTCCTTGATTTTAGATTCAAAAACCAATGACAGGACGATTGACAGCGCTGAAATCCAGAAAAGGTTGGAAATAATCAACTTTCGTAACTCCAACCCCGGGCACGTTATCGATGCAAACCTCTTTCAAAACAAAAATCCGATTCAGAAGAAAAGACATTAGATTTGAAAAGAGATCCTTTCTAGCCTCGTTCCAGAAAAATATCTGATATAATAGTGTTACAAAGTAAAAAAATTAGAAATCGGGATTTTCAAAACTCAAGCTTTTAAAAATATTAAGTGGCACACAGATTTTTCTAAGACATTTAACAATCTGAAAGGGAAGAAAGCTTGGTTTGGGCTCATTTTATGCCTCTTTTTCAAATTGGTTGGCAGATTGCGCATCTTTTGATTTTTGATACACTTTGTGTATCCAATTTGGCAATTTCGCATCTTTTCAGTTGTGGGCTCATTTTATGCCTCTTTTTCAAATTATCTGGTGCACTGCGCATCTTTTATAAGCTTTCTCCTTTTCATAATCATTAAAGGGTCTCAGCTGTGAGATTATCTTCTAGATATAGGAGATGACTCTCCACAGTAAGGAAGAACGATTCACAAACCAAAAGCCATACACCATATGATAAATGCAATCACTTGGTTTAGAAAATAGAACTAATGACTCAAGACTTTGAAAACTACTATTGATATGAGGCAGATTACTGTAGGAAGATAAAATAATCTCTATTTCAAAAACTAACATTTTAATTTTGAAGAGGATTTTTATTCAAAAGAAACTATACACCAGTAAAGGAGTTAGAGGAAGAGAAACAATCATCAATATTTCTTTCCTTTAACAGATTTAGTGGAATCAATCACTGCTTACCAGCTTCCAAACCAAAACAAGGTAAAAACTCCCAGTCAAAAATTCAGATCATCAGAAGTAGTGAGCGGTGATCAGATCTTGAAAAGCATAAAACAGTAAGTGCAAGATATGAACCAGTAAATAAAAAACTGGTAGAAAATAAAAATAAATACTTAAATCAAACTAACAGTAAGGCTAACACAGAAATTAGCAGAAGAGATAAAATCAACTGAAAGTAAATAATCAAACCAAAACTAACTAACAGAAATCAGAAATCAGAATACCAAAACTAACTAATAGAAATCAAAAATTAGAATACCAAAAAACTAACTAACAGAAATCAGAATACCAATCAGAACAATCATAAATCAGCAGTCATCAGAATCAAGCATTTATATCAATCACTCCTAATCTGGTTCTCAAAATGCTAAATGAGTCAAAGGCCAGTGGTTTAGTGAATATGTCAGCCAGCTGATTTTTAGTTGCTATGTGATGTAGCTCAATGTCCCCTTTTGTAACATGGTCCCTAATGAAGTGATGTCTAATATCAATGTGTTTGGTCCAAGAATGTTGGATTGGATTCTTAGAGATACAGATGACACTAGTTTTATCACACAGAACAAACATTGTGCCAACAGGTACTCCTAAATCCAAGACTTGTTGCTTCAACCAAAGAACTTGGGTCACACAACTTTCTAAGGCAATGTACTCAGCTTCAGCAGTGGAAAGTGCAACTGAGTTCTGTTTTCTACTGGACCAGGAAACTAATGACTTTCCTATGAATTGATAAGTCCCAGAAGTACTCTTCCTATCCACCCTACACCCCGCAAAGTCAGAATCAGAATATCCAATGATCTCAAAAGAGGTGTTGTGCCTAGGGTACCAAATTCCTAGGTTTGGGGTCCCTAAAAGATATCTAAGAATTCTCTTAACAGCAGTCAGGTGGGACTCTTTAGGATCAGCCTGAAACCTAGCACAAAGACAGACACTAAACATGATATCAGGTCGGCTAGCAGTCAGGTAAAGCAGTGAACCTATTATCCCTCTATACTTCTTCTGATCAACAGATTTTACATTTTAATCCTTATCTAACTGAACTGAGGAGGGCATGGGAGTATTGATTGGCTTGGCTTTGTCCATTTCATATTTCTTCAAAATGTTCTTAGTGTATTTTGATTAATTGAGAAAGGTTCCATCATCTGTTTGCCTTATGCTAAACCCCAAAAAGTAGGACAATTCTCACATCATACTCATCTCAAACTCCTTACTCATTGTTTTAGAAAACTCTTCACATAAATATTTATCAGAAGATCCAAAAATTATATCATCAACATAGATCTGGATAATGAGTAAGTCATCCCCTAATCTCCTCAGAAAAAGGGTGGTGTCTACGCTCCCCTTGACAAATTCTCTTTCTAACAGGAATGTGATAAGCCTCTCATACCAAGCTCTAGGTGCCTGTTTCAATCCATATAAGGCCTTTTTTAATTTATAGACATGACTTGGATATTGGGAACTCTCAAAACCTGGGGGTTGTTCTACAAAAACATCTTCTTTAATTACCCCATTTAAAAAGGCACTCTTGATATCCATTTGAAACAGCTTAAATCCCTTATAATAGGCAAAGGCTAGTAGCACTCTAATGGCTTCCAATCTAGCTACAGGGGCAAAAGTCTCCTCAAAATCAATCCCTTCTATCTGATTATACCCCTTAGCCACCAATCTTGCCTTATTTCTCACCACCACACCAGAATCATTCATCTTATTCTTAAAGACCCACTTGGTTCCCACAATACTTTGATTTTTAGGTCTTTCTACTAACTCCCAAACATCATTCCTTACAAATTGATTCAATTCTTCCTGCATAGCTAAAATCCAAAATTCATCCGACAAGGCTTGATTAATGTTAGTGGGTTCAGTCATTGAGATAAAGACAGAATGGTTTACTTCCTTCCTAAGTCCATGCCTAGTCCTAACACCTTCAGAAGGGTCTCCTAAGATCAGTTCTTTAGGATGACTCAAAGAATATCTCTAATCTCTAGGCAACTCGGTTTGAGGTTCTACCCTTTCCTCCAAATTTGTATTTCTAACTCCTTGGGTAACCTCAACAATCTCTTCATCTTCTACTTCAGATCTAGACTCCTTAGGATCAGATTCATCAAACACTACATGGGTTGTTTCTTCCACCACCAAAGTCCTCCTATTGAACACCCTAAAGGATTTCCTCATACTTGAATATCCTAAGAACACTCCTTCATCAGATTTGGGGTCAAATTTTCCTAAGGGTGACTTCCCGTTGTTCAGAATGAAGACCTTACAGCCAAAGACATGGAGGTGGGACAGATTTGGAGTTCTACCCTTAATGATCTCATAAGGTATCTTGTTCAGTTTGACTCTCACATTCACCCTATTCAGCACATAACAAGCAGTATTCACCGCTTCAGCCCAAAAGTATTTTGGAAGTGAATACTCGGCAAGCATGGCTCTAGCGGCTTCCACTAAGGTCCTGTTCTTCCTTTCAGCTACCCCGTTCTGCTGAGGGGTCCTAGGAGCTGAAAATTTGTGACTAATCTCATGATTCTCACAAAAACTTCCAAATCTTTCATTTTCAAACTCCCCTCCGTGATCACTATGGATGGTAATAATCTCACATCCTAACTTCTTCTGAATCCAAGTAGAGAAGGATCTAAACTCATCAAATGACTCAGATTTATGTATAAAAACTTAACCCAAGTGAACCTCGAATAATCATCTACAATCCCAAAACAATAGACTCTCCCCCCTAAGCTGGTAGTGCTAATGGGTCCAAAGAGGTCCATGTGAAGAACTTCTAAAGGTCTAGAGGTGCTAATGTCCTTAACAGAGTGAAAAGAGGACTGGACTTGCTTCCCCAACTGACAGGCATCACACAGGTGATACTTAGTGAACTTAAGCTTGGGCACACCTCTAACTAAGTCCTTTTGGGTGACTTTCCTAAGGGTTTTCATACTGGCATGACACAATCTCCTATGCCATAACCAAGACTCATCAGCAGCAGTTTTTAAGCAAATTGAATTATCAGATTTAACGCAACTTACATCCAGCTTGTAGACGTTGTTGATCCTTTGCCCATGCAAAATAACTTCATTATTTAAGCTTAAAATGCAGCCAGTGGGCAGGAATTTGATGCTGTATCCCTTGTCACATAGTTGACTGATGCTCAGCAAGTTGTGTTTCAGTCCATCTATAAGAAAAACATTATCAATCATAAAATTCTTTGAATCACCAATTATACCTGAGCCTACCACCTTCCTGGTGGTGTTATCTCCAAGTGTAACCTTGCCTCCAGCTCTGGCCTCCAGCGAAATGAACTGATTTGCATCTCCAGTCATATATCTAGAACATCCGCTGTCCAGGTACCATATGCTCTCATGAGGTCTTGTGTGAGAGCACACTTACAAAAGTATCAAACGTCAGTCTTAGGAACCCAAATAAGTTTGGGTTCCTTCTTATGAAAAGATGAATGCAATGCATGCGTACTGTGCTGTGAAACAGGAAGTTTGGGTTTCTACACCCAATGTGTACTATGGTGAATAGTGTAGGTGTGGGAAATATGTCCTAACATGCCACATGAAAAACATCTAACACCAGGAAAAGGGTTAACTAATCTACGTGGGTGATAACGCCTCTTCCTAGATGTATATGAAACATGCTTTGAAGAACTTGCAACAGATTTTTCAAAAGGTGGCGGTGTATAAAACTGTTCAAAAGTAAGCGGTGTTTTATTCTTTTCATAAGCATTAATTTTTACTTTCAAAAACTCATTTTCTTTCTTTAAACTTGAAATTTCAAATTTTAAGGTTCCCTTGCTACTTTCTACTTCATATGCCATCGTATCTAACTCTTTAAAAGCTCTTTCTAAGTTCACATGCGTGGTTTTCAATGAATCATGCTCAGAAACTAAATCAGAATATTTTTTATTCAACTCATCGAATTCATCAAGCAAGGACATGTGATTGGAATCAAGTGTGGAATGATCTTTAACTACATAATCATGCTCTTTTTGTAAAGTCAAGTAATCTAATTTCAAACTAGCATGAGTTTTCTTAAGTTTCTTATAGGATGTATGAATTCTTTCAGAAACTTCAAATAATTGATCGTAAGTCAGCTCACATACCTCTTCCTGGTCTGACTGACCAGGGTGATCATCAGCCATCAGACATAAGTTTGTTTCCTCCTCTTCAGCTTTAGTCTCAGAAGAGTCGGATGCAGAGTCTGCCCAGAACGCCTTCTGAATCCGCTTCTTATACTTTCTGAAAGTTCAATAGGGATGTTAAGCCCTAGTGAACTAGTCCCGAGGCTAACCAAGAGGGGGGTGAATTGGTTATTTAAAAATTTCACGATAATAATGAAAATCATTTCGATACGTAGCAGCGGAAACACATAAACAAGAATGAAAAGATCAACCACAGATATTCACCTAAGCAGTTAATATCAGAAAAATAAAGTGCAAAACTGAATCAGAAAAGCAAACCAGATTTTATAGTGGTTCGGTCAACTTGACCTACGTCCACTCCCCGGAGCCTCCCCTCCGGGTATTGCACTAAACCAAAAAGTGTCTCTCCTTTTGCTCCCACAGTAAGGCGGAGAAGCATGTACAAACACCTCCTTTTCACCACACGGTGAGGCAGAGAACCCGACCTCCTTTCGCTTCCTCCTGAAGCAGGCAGAGAACCTTCGAACTCCTTTTGCTTCCACCTGAAGCGGGCAGAGAACCCCGGATCTTCTTGCGAACGATCCTCCCACGACGAACACCGACTAGACGAAAGACGACAAGCGGAGAAGACGACTCTGATCCGTGCTTGGAGCAACCTTAGTGAATCCCTCACTAACTCCCCCTCACAAGATCTTCTCTCTCTCTCCCAGCTCTCTCCCTCTCTAGGGTTTCTCAGGGAAGGAAGGCAGCAAAAGATTTTTCTTATTTTTAGAAAAAGTTCTTTTATAGGAGGGCTTAAAATTTGCACTAAATCTCAACTGGTCGGCCAAGATCGTCCATGACGATCGGTAGATTGTCCTGTACGATCAGTTCAAATTCAGCTGTTTCAGCTTGGACAATCTGGCTCTTCTGGATGATCAGTAGAAAAAATTATTCATATCGTCCCGTACGATCCTGCGATCGTCCGGGACGATTAGTGCAAATCGAGGAAAATCGTCCAGAAGACAGTTCGGGTCGTTCAGAGAAATCTGTGCTCGACGACCAAAAAATGACTTGATCGTCCAGGACGATGGGGACATCGTCCTGTACGATTAGTTCAAAAAGGCCCTAAATTATCCTGTATATAGTTCTGGACGTACAGCTTAAATGCACTAAACGACCAAGATCGTCCGGGACGATCCTGCGATCGTCTAGGATGATATGATCGTATCAACCAAAAATAAATTGCTTTTCTTAATTACCAGATTAAATTAGGCATGATTGTACTGAATCGTCCGGGATGATACACGTATCATCCGGGACGATCAGACCAAGTATCTAAAAATAAGAACTTGCTTAACTTGATCTGGCGGCTGAGAATTTCTGATTTGGGCATATCGTCCCGTACGATCCAGAGATCGTCCAGGATGATCTTCTTAATTAGACCCTCTTAACATAGTCGCCCTAATTAGGGTTTCTATTTTTACCAGATCGTCCAGGACGATGTCAATATCGTCCAGGACGATCTGAACAAAAACTGAACAGAAACTCTAATTCACTCAAGCTCTCCCCCTGAGTGTGTGTGTGCAAGGTTATTTAGCTAGGGGATCAGTTACATTACAATTGACTCAATAAAATGAAAAACTAGTACATTGGACACACTTGGACCCGATCTTGACTTGGCTTGAGTGGCTCGTGGTCTTTTGTGCCTGAAACAGATTAGCCAAGCAAAACACACTAGAAATATATTTGTCATCATCAAAACCATATTTGCAACAAGATTACTGTAGGAAGATAAAATAAATCTCTATTTCAAAAACTAAAATTTTAATTTTGAAGAGGATATTTATCCAAAAGAAATAATACACCAGCAAAGGAGTTAGAGGAAGAGAAACAATCATCAATGTTTCTTCCCTTTAACCGATCCAGTAGAATCAATCACTGCTTACCAGCTTCAGAATAAAAACAAGGTAAAACTCTCAGTCAGAAATCAAGTTTATCAGAAGTAGCGAGCAGTGATCGAATTTTGAAAAGCATAAAACAGTAAATAACAGAGATGAACTAGTAAATAAAAATAGGTCAAAAATTACATCAAAAAAATACTTAAATCAAACTATCATAAAAGCTAAAACAGAAATCAGTAGAATAAAAATAACATAAAGTAAATAATCAAATCAAACAGCTAACTAACAGAAGCAGAATAAAAACTAGAGAAATCAGAAATCAGCAATCATCAGAATCAAGCATTTATATCAATCACTCCTAATCTGGTCCTCAAAATGCTGAATGAGTCAAAGGCCAGTGGTTTAGTAAATATGTCAGCCTGCTGATTTTCAGTTGCTACATGATGTAGCTCAATGTCCCCTTTCGTAACATGGTCCCTAATGAAGTGATGCCTTATATCAATGTGTTTGGTTCTAGTATGTTGGATTGGATTCTTAGAGATGCAGATGGCACTAGTATTATCACACAGAATAGAAATTGTGCCCACAGGTAATCCTAAATCCAAAACTTGTTATTTCAATCAAAGAACTTGGGCCACACAACTCCCTAAGGCAATGTACTCAGCTTCAGTAGTGGAAAGTGCAACTGAGTTCTATTTTCTACTGGACCAGGAGACTAAATACTGTCCTATGAATTGACAAGTTTCAGAAGTGCTCTTTCTATCCACCATACATCCTGCAAAGTCAGAATTAGAATATCCAATACTTTCAAAAGAGGTGCTGTGCCTAGGGTACCAGATTCCTAGGTTTGGGGTCCCTAAAAGATATCTAAGAATTCTCTTAACAGCAGTCAGGTGGGACTCTTTAGGATCAGCCTGAAACCTAGCACAAAGACAGACACTAAATATGATATCAGGTCCGCTAGTAGTCAGGTAAAGCAGTGATCCAATTATTCCTCTATACTTCTTCTGATCAACATATTTTTCACTTGAGTCCTTATCTAACTGAACAGAGGAGCTCATGGGAGTATTGATTGGCTTGGCTTTGTCCATTTTATATTTCTTCAAAATGTCCTTAGTGTATTTAGATTGATTGAGAAAGGTTCCATCATCCATTTGCCTTATGCTAAACCCCAAAAAGTAGGATAATTCTCCCATCATACTCATCTCAAACTCCTTACTCATTATTTTCAAAAACTCATCACATAAATATTTATCAGAAGATCTAAAAATTATATCATCAATATAGATCTGGACAATGAGTAAGTCATCCCCTATTCTCCTCAAAAAAGGGGTGGTGTCTACGCTCCCCTTAACAAACTCTCTTTCTAACAGGAATATGTTAAGCCTCTCATACCAAGCTCTGGGTGCCTATTTAAATCCATATAAGGCCTTTTTTAATTTGTAAACTTGATTTAGATATTGGAAACTCTCAAAACCTGAGGGTTGTTCTACAAAAGCATCTTCTTTTATTACCCCATTTAAAAAGGCACTCTTCACATCCATTTGAAACAGCTTAAATCCCTTATAACAAGCAAAGGCTAGTAGCACTCTAATGGCTTCTAATCTAGCTACAGGGGCAAAAGTCTCTGGTGGGAAAATTTATGTCGCCACGCAGATTTTGTGTTCTCCTATTTTGTAATCGAATACTGCATTAAGAATAAAGTACGGTCTCGGGAGACTGACGCAATATTCTATAATGGATTCAATATCAAAACAGGGTTTTAGAAAATAATATTTCTATAGTCAAACACAATTCTATGAATAACATATCATCTTGAGAGATGAACACGAAATTCTGTAGAATGTGTTTAAAAATAGAAATATAGTTTTGAAAAGTTCATCCATCCCTTTATTTAGGTGTAATAAGGAGAATATTGTATCATCTGAAAAGACGAACATAACATTCTTCAAAAACACCCAAAAGAAAGAATGGGTTTTATAAAAGTCATCATTTCTAAAATTGAACATAATAAATAGAATATTATATTACCTGTAAAGATAATAATAATATTCTATAAATATGTTTAAAGTTAGAAATGAGGTTTTAAAACATGTCTGCGTTCCCAAAGATTTTTCCCTTGTTTTATAAAAATAAAACAAGGTTTATTTTAATCTGGGATTCTCAAATCCCTATAGGGGCAAGCCCCTATAGTTAATTACATCCTAGGAGGGGTACTCCTAAGAAAACTCTCGATTAAAGCAGTGATTTTGTACCCTCTGATTACAAAGTAAAAGACAAGGGAAGAAGTAAGAATTTTCAAGGAGAAAGCTCAACGTTGAACAGTTATTAACGGGTCAAAGGAAGAAAAGTAGGAGGTGCTGGATTCTGAGAAGCTCAGAGGCAACCTCAGTCTACCCTATGTTGGGCTTTACATTTTAAGAGAGAAATTTTTAGGTTTGAGTTGATATTTTATTAGAAATTTGGGATTATATTCCCAGAGGGTGAGGACTTAAGATTTAAAAATCT
The DNA here is from genome assembly GCA_019925795.1 of Dendrobium chrysotoxum. Taxonomy (NCBI): domain Eukaryota; kingdom Viridiplantae; phylum Streptophyta; class Magnoliopsida; order Asparagales; family Orchidaceae; genus Dendrobium; species Dendrobium chrysotoxum. Next base: position 55,721,417 of record CM034308.1, on the reverse strand, counting down.
GCCTCAGAACCTAAGTCTAAATTGGGTACTACAAAGTAGTGACCCGAACCTGGCTAATGCAGTGCAAATCTGGACTTACCCCGGCCTGGATTGGGGAGCCAGCTAACCACCTAGGCGCTTCAAATCCATGTGTCCAGTCTCTTATGAAAGATGGGTAGGGACGTTATTTAAGTTTTGAGGAATCGGGGCCGACATCTAAGACAAAATCTAATTGGCCCCTTTACTTATGTAGGGTAAATGATGCCTAGGAGCATAATGCAATTAAAATTTTAGACTCTTTTAATTTGTATCTAATGCAATGCATGCTAATTGACTCGAATGCATAAAATGATTTATGAAGCAGTTTTAAAATCAGGCTTAGAAAATAGATTTTTCCCTAGAGATTGCACAACATCCCCTTGACAGAACTGCACCCTAGTAGGTCAGGTGGTCTGCCAGAACCCGCAGGCGGGGAGGTGCCTAACAAGGAAGAGAAAGTAATAATATGATTATGCTGACTCTCGGCGGTCCGAGCTTACTTCTTAGATTCGTTAGAGTTTCTATGTGAGCCTAAAAAATTTTATTTTTAAATTTCAAGTAGAAAAAGTTTATCGTGATCCTTGCCAAAAAAAACACTCCGATGCGTATCCAGGCTAAAACAAAACACGGCATGCAAGAGTCCTAAAAAAAAAACTAGTGCACAAACAAAATAAACACTCAAATTAAATTATCCAAAAAAAAATATAATGTCCAATGTCCAGTTTATTTACAACCCAGGGTCTACTGAAAAAGTAAAGTGGCCGGGCACCACTGACAACAAACCCGGATTCTAAACCTAAGACTGACGCAAGTGATTTCAAAATGGGATATACTTTTCTTTTTATCTTCATTTCTTCGTCTTCTTTATCTTCACTTTTTGTCTTCTTCCCTTTACAAGCTTCTTGGATCTGCTACGAGCTCCTTGGTTCCGCTACGAGCTTCTTGGTTCCGCTACGAGCTTCTTGGTTCCGCTACGAGCTCCTTGGGTCCGCCGGGCCTGGATATCCAAATGAAAAGAAACTCATCCCGGAAGGGGTATTTTCTTTTCTCTTTGGATATTAGAACCATCCTAACTTGGCTTTCCAAATAGAAGAGAATACTCCCCTAAAGGACATTCTCCTCTCTTTGGATTCCGAGTTGGGTGTGATATCCCACTTTTGAATTACTTTCACAACATTTGACTTTAACAAATAATTACATTTACATTACATTCCAGAAAGAAAAAGAAAATCTAGACACACCTGCAAGGTTATCCTAGACATTTATAATAAAACCATTCCCAAGCAGTTATATATATTCAAATTAAATCTATCAGCCACACTTGGCCATGCTCTTTTAATTTTAAAGGGGGCTTAGCATTTTCTGAAGCACCTGCAAAAATTATTGTTAATTTAAATCTTTAATTTGCCCCCTTTTTATTTAGCTCTGCACGAGCATGGCCACCTGCATAAGATTCTGTGAGCATCCAGATCGTTCCTAACCTAGAGGTAATCTATCGCCCATCACATCATATCACAGAGAGCAATAAAAGTAAACAAACACTCAATGTCAATCATACAAGCATGCAATGAAAATCGAGAAAGCCCGTCACACAACAGCAAGAAAGTAAACACCGGCCTAACCTAGAGCTAGAGTCGGTTGTCCTAGCAAACAAATCTAAGTGTGTGCGGTAGGCTGTGTGGTTTGGATGCATCCTGAGTTTACTTTTAGTTAAAGTTATCGAACTGATTGAAATTGATTTGTTGGAGGGTCAAAGGGAATTTTTGTTCAGATTTAAGTTTTCGTGTCTTTACTATTTTGGAGTTTGTTTTAGATTAAATTTTGATTGTTAAAGTTGATTAATAGGGTTTTGTTATTTAGTCATTTGAGTTAACCATTTTCTTTTAGATTATTTTAATTAATGATTTATTGAATTTTTAATAATTTATTAAACATTTTAATATTTTGTTAATCTTAAATCGTTTATTGGAATTTTAATTGACTTATTAGAATGTTAGTGTTTTATTAAAAATTTAATGATTTTATTTGATTTGTTAATAATTTATTAAATTGTTGATGATTTATTAAAGTTTGAAAAATTTTATTTAGTTATTATTTGATTATAAGATGATTAACACATTAATTAGATTCCATTTTATTTTATGTTCAAATTTAATCTCCTAGTGTTATGTGTGTTAATTATGACTTAGTTATTAGAGGTTATGTGATTTTCATATATTTTTATTTGGATTATCATTAGTGTATTTGAAATTCTCCTTAATTAATTATTCAAGTTTAATTAGAGTTGATTAAGGTTGTATTAATAACATACAATAACCCTAAGGGGAATGTCACTAAGTTTTCTATGTTATGTATTTCTACCCTAAAGTGTGCAGGCATCCTAAGTCTAAGTTCTCTAGGACTTGATCCTTAATTTTTGTCCTTAGATGTCACTAATGTTATGTGGAATGAAAAGAATTTTGTTATCACTAACCCTTAGAACTTTGCGCACGTGTAAAGAGGTTTAAGGATCTAAAATAAAATAAATAATCCTAATAAAATTGAAGTTGCTACGGGGACCTAGAAGGGTAGGGGTCCGCACAAAACACACCGCGGCCTCCTAGGGGCTTTCTAAGTTTTAAGAAAACTTACAACACCGGGGGCTACGACCCGGTGGTTCCGCCCGTAGCACCTCTACCCGGCTGGATAGAGGCGACTGACACCTTTGATCTGCTTCCTCTTGTTCATTTGATTGGTACCGTTCCTCGCAGTTCATGCAAATAAATACAAGAAAATAGGGATTAGAAGCACATTTAATAATTAATAATGAAATGATTAAAATTTACTAAAAATAAAGCGTACCTTTCTTCGGGCTTGAAGACCGGCACAAGCTGTCAACCTTTTAAACAGTTCCCTTTTGAAAGCATACTACTTATTTTTCCAACGTTCACCTCGAGGCACAAGAAAGGGGAAAAGAAGGAGAGAGAGAAGTCGAGAGAGGGAGAAGAAGAGCTATTGCTTTTCAACACTTTCATCCAACTAACTCACTATCAAAAACCCACACACTTCAACTCTCCAAAACACCGCAAACTTCAACAATCATATATCTCACCATTCAAAACAATTCAACTTTCAATAACCACACACACTTTCCAAAATACACACTTTACTTCTCTAAAATATACACACATTTCACCTTTTCAAAAAAAAAAAAAAAAAAAAAAAAAAAAAAATCCAAACACTTTATCATTCAAAGAAAACATAAAGTTTTCACTTTCCAAAATCACAAAATTCATTTTTCAAACCATACACACAACTTACTTTTAACAATCCACACTCTCCACTTCTTAATCTTCACACAAAGAGCACTTTTCAAGACACACACACTTCCCATTTCCAATAATCATATACCCTTCAACATACGCATCTCACTTTTTAAAGAACATACAAATCACCTTTAGAGCATACACATTTCCACCTTTACACATCACTTTTCAATATAGGCACAAACTCTACATCTCCAAAACTTTCCAAAGATACACACATTACCTTATTTTTCACATATACAATTTCCACCTTTCCAAAATGCACAAGTTCCACTTTTACACATTTCATCTTGCAACAGAAACATACCCTTTTCACTTTCCAAAACAGAAACAATTCACCTTTCAACACACACATTTTCCACAAACAGAAACACTTTACCTTTCATCTTTCAATGGCATCACCCTTCAAAACCTACACTTCAAACACACACTTTTCCATTTCAAAATCAAAACACTTTACTTTTAACACTCACACACTTCACCCTTTCCAAAGTCACACTCTACACTTTTCTTTTAAACATACACTTTCATTTTCCAAATCACATAATCACCTCTTAAAGCACACATGTCACCTCTTGATTTGCACATGAAGAAAGCTTTTCAAAATACATATACATTTCCCACAAAATCAAACATTTTATTTTTTACATACACTTTTTTTTTTAAATTTTCACAATTTGCTTTCTAGAAATCACTTTTATCTTTCAACATAACCCACTTTTGAAATGCACACATTGCACTTTACCCAAGCATACACTTTCCCACTTTTTTTTTACTTACACACAAAACACTTTCCAATGTACCCACAATTCAATTTTCACACACACATGATTCACTTTCCACAATCACCCATACAAACTGTACACTCACTTTACCCTTCAAATGACATATACACACTTTATCTTTTAACACCCTTCAAAGAGGCACACACAAGGCTTATCGAAGAACAAATATTTTTCACCTTCCTCACATAACACCTCTTCAATATATACATATCACACAAAACACTTTTCAATACATATACACAAACACTTTGCAGAAGTCAAATACTTCTCCCTTTCCCAAATCACAACACAAGATAAAACAAAATACCTTGCAAATCTCCACTCACTCATAAGATTTTCTTGCATTTTTATATTGAAAGTGAATCATCTGATAGTTCAAGGGACTTTCCAACACAGCCAAAACACATTTGCATTGAATCTATGCTTGCCAATGCAAAAGATAGCCCATGCATGCTCTATAATTCATTTCTCCAACAATTTTTCATGATTAAAATACTCATCCATCCTCTTATTATGTTTATGAACATAGCATTGTAGAAAGAATTTTAAGGGTGCATGCTTCCAATTAAACCATGAACCATGATGTTACACCAGACAAACTACTACAAATTACTTTTGAAATTTAAACAAAGAACTTTCAAATAACTAGCAAGACATTCAACCACCCATAAAGAGAAGTGATATATCTAATTTCTTTTCTTAATAACAACAACAAATCCTCATTCATTCTTTTACTATCAAAAGTCTCAAAATAAGAAAAGAATAAATGCTAAAACTTGATTTGAAAGATAGATCAATCAATCTAACCACTCATCTTGAGGAAGAAGGGAAGAAGATTTCTTTGTATGTTTTTTTTTTTAGTAAAATGTGAGACAGAAGTGAAGGAGGGAAAGAAGAAGGATAATGTGGAAGAAGAAGAAGATGAAGAGGATGTAACAGAGATTACCCAAGATTGAGAAGATTTTCGACGTCGACTTGGGCTCACGAACGGCGGAGGGAGTCGGACCTGGGGCTCACGAACGGCTGAGAGAGGGCGACGGGATGGGTTTCGACTATGGCAGGCGACGGCGAGGGCGGCTTCTACGGCAATGTCGGGGTTGGAGTCCGGCGAGAGAGAGAAGGCTGGACTGGGGTTCGGCTTTCTTGCGAATGGAGAGGCGACGAGAGGAATCTGGCCTTGAGGCTGTTCTTGCGAATGGAGAGAGAGGCAGAGCAGAGGGTCTTCGCCAGGGGGCTTTTGCGAACTGGGGAGGGTTTCACCTGGCTTCTTCCGAATCGAGCGAGAGGGAGGCGTAGAGCTTGCGAACTGCCAGGGAGATAGGGGTTTTCGGCTTTTGGCGTGGGGCGGACTGCTCTTGCCTTGCGAATGCAGAGAGACAGGGAGGCTGGGAGTTCCGAACTAAGAGGCGATGGCTGGGGTTTCGCGAATCAGAGAGGGAGAGCGCTGGGAGCCGAGGGTAGTTTGCGAAAATGAGAGCGTGCCCCTGGATTCGGGCGGTTTCCGAAAATAAGAGGGAGAGATAGAGATCGTGGGATGGGGTTGGTTTGAACCGGCCCAATCAAACCCAAAACCACTTCTCAATTCAAATCAACGGCTACGATCTATTCAAGCTTTAAAGAGGTGTTTAAGGGCTGATTTGATTAAAATGAAGTTGAACCAGATTCTATTAGATGCAGACTTGGGACTTCAATTATTCGAGTGAATTTGAATTAAACGAAGTCGTCAGCGTTGAATTAAATCTATTTAACTTCATATTGCATTGATTTGCATAGACATGTTTCGATCGACGTCAATTTGTCTTTAATCATTTCGAGACGAGTTAGTTTAATTCAAATCATGTTTAAATTGAGTGATTTCAAATAGATTGATGCCGATTTGAGTTGAGTTGATTTGGGTTCAGTTTGGAGTTAGAATTAGATTTGAGTTGAATTGATTTTGATTCAGGTCGAGCCATCAAGTTGAGTCGATGCAACATCACTAGGTATCCACCTGAGGGGAGTCCTGAAGGCAACGTCTACACTAGGCTACGAAGACCTAGGTGCTAGAGTTGATTCTGGGGAAATTGACGTTGAATGATGAGGTCAATAAATGGACCCCCAATAGGCATGATAAACTTGCCAAAGTTTATCGTGCGTATTGGTGTTGACCGAAACGATCAACTAGATCCAAAACTGAAATTGAAAATCTAACTATATGAATTGGAAAGATTTTGTGCTTTGATAGAAGGTCACAATGAAAGATTTATAATGAGATTTGAGCTGATTGATTGAAAGATCTGGATTGATTAACTGATTTGAAGGTTGATGATAGCACTGATGGCTTTAGCAAATAATCACTAATGAAATTAGTGTTATTTGGTAAAGTCAAAGTAAGAAATAACTGAATATAATGATTTGAAAGGGATTTGATATGAATGGAATTGAAAATTATTTTGATTTAAATGTGAAAGTTTCGAATGTGATTTTAACACTAGAATGGACAAGGACTTGCCCCAACACTAGTAGATCTAATCCTAAGGAAAGGAAGCACGGGGACTCACACCTATCCTTAAAAGACTAGAAGGTGACTAACTACGACGCGGCCAAAGAGGCTTGAATTTTATAATAGCTAGCCAGGGTCTAGGGAAAATAGGAAGCTCGGGGACTCACACCTATTCCTAATAGACCAAATTTGTTTCGAGTTTTCAATGATTAACCTAGCTAGAAAGCACGGGGAATCACAACTAACTAGGGGAACTAGCCTAAGAACAGGAAGCACGGGGACTCACACCTATTCTTAAAAGACTAAATTTCTTCTGGGTTGTCAATGACTAAACTAGCTAGAAAGCACGGGGACTCACATCTAACTAGGAAAATTAGCCTAAGGAAAGGAAGCACAGGGACTCACACCTATCCTTAAAAGGCTAGAAGCCGACCAAGCTATGATGGGGCCAAAGAGGCTTAAATCCAACACTAGTCAGTCACGATCCTATGAGGCAGGACGCTCGGGGACTCACACCTACTCCTAAAAAGGATCAAATTTGTCTTTTAGGTTTTCATTGACTAACCTAGCTAGAAAGCACAGGGACTCACATCTAACTAGGGGAAACTAGTCAAGGAGATAGTCTACCTAAACCCCTAAGGATTTTGGCAAAAACTATCTAACCAGATTTAATTCTAATCCTAAGGAAAGGAAGCACGGGGACTCACACCCATCCTTAAAAGACTAGAGAATTTCTTTTAGGTTTTCAATGACTAACCTAGCTAGAAAGCACGGGGACTCACATCTAACCAGGGGGAACTAGTCAAGGAGATAGTCTACCTAAACCTCTAAGGATTTTGGCAAAAACTATCTAACCAGATTTAATTCTAATCCTAAGGAAAGGAAGCACAGGGACTCACACCTAACCTTAAAGGATTCAGATGATCATACGGACAGGAAGCACGGGGACTCACACCTAACCATAGAGGATCGAATTTAAGATTTTAGAATTTAATGAAGAGAAGATGCCGCTGGGGATGCTTATACTTCCCTTCGAAATGAAGATTAGGATGCCACTAGGGATGCTTACTCCTAACTTCAAGGATATCAATAGGATGCCGTAGAAGGACTCATACCTAAAGACGGATTTAAGATTTAGTCGGGTTTAGGAATTTTAATAAATGTTTGATTTCTTGAAGGATTTTTGATCTTTTCCCTTCCTCACAAATGGCATTAACAATTACTAGACATCAAAAGCTTTTGTATATGTCACTTTCTAGAAGGGAAGATAAAACCATTCACAAGAATGAGCTTGAAATTTCTGGATTGAAAATTTTGCTTTCTCCCTCATTATAAATGATCTTTATAACTTACAAATCATCCACTGGGGATTATGTTTTTATATTGAATCATCATAAATGAAGAAAGAAAATAAATAAAAGGACATTTCTATAGTAATACTATATAACATCTCAATTATTTCAAATTTTGAAATCTTTCAATTTTGATTTTCAAAAATATACAAACTACTTGGACCCAGTGTATGTCACATTCATAAGCTTCGAGAACAACGTATATGCTGAAAAATTTATAATTTTATTGCAAATCTTCATAATGACGTCATTACACATAGTATTTCTTAAGATATCGTCCATTGATAGGCAACATAGGACGATCACCCTTACAATCCACTAATTGGTAAGATCCCCCTTGGTAGACTTTCTCCACCACAAAAGGACCTTCCCATGTAGGCTCAAATTTACCACCAAACCTTCGATGAGTTAGGATAGGTCTACGTAAGACCAACACCAACTCTCCTACTCGAAAGGTTCTAGGACGGACCATTTTATCATGTGCTTGAGCCATACGGGATTTATATAACTCGAGGTTCTGTTGAGCCTGCAAACGCTTCTCTTCTAAACCTTCGAGTTCTTCTAAACGAAGTCGGACGTTCTGTTCAGATGTAATACTATTGTTAATTGCAACCCTTAGAGAGGGAAGCTGTACCTCTAAAGGGAGAACAGCCTCAGCCCCGAAGACTAAAGCAAACGGTGTAGACTGAGTTGGGGTTCTACATGTGGTTCGATAAGCCCACAGAGCCTCCCCTAACTTTTCGTGCCACTGTCGCTTATTGTCCTCTAAGATTTTCTTTAGAATTCCTACTAACGTCTTATTGAAGGCCTCCGCCAATCCATTCGCCTGTGGGTAGTAGCTTGTGGAGTACCTCCAATCAATATTATGACGTTTAGCGAAATTATTCATTTTGGTGCTCTTGAAGGAGGGACCATTATCGGATATAATTCGACGAGGAATGCCAAATCGATATACAATATGGTCTCGGAAGAATTGGAGCACATTATGAGTTTTGACTTCTCGTAGTGGAACAGCCTCCGCCCACTTTGAGAAGTAGTCCGTTGCTGCTAGAATGAAACGGTGACCTTTAGAAGAAGGAGGATCGATAGGGCCAATGATGTCCGTGCCCCAACTTTCAAAAGGCCATGAAGCAATTGTTGGATGCAGAACATTAGGAGGTTGATGTAGAACTACACCATGCACTTGACACTGGTGACAACGACGTGCAATGGACATACAGTCGTCAATCATTGAAGGCCAGTAATATCCCAGTCTCTTGATTTTCATCTTCATTTTGGGGCCAGATTGATGGGCACCACACAATCCGGCATGTACCTCGGTCACGATCCTTTGGGCTTCTTGTTTACTAAGACAACGTAGCCACAATTGATCGAAAGACCGGCGGTACAAAATGCCATTCATCAATGTGTAAGAAAGAGCCCTTCTCTTAATTTGATCTGCGGCAGATTTCTCTCGAGGGAGTTTGTTTTCTTGCAAATAGTCAATGAAAGGTTGTCTCCAGTCAACCGTATCATCATCAATGGCAAGAACAATCTCGCCCTCGGAAGGAAACTTTTTATTGATGTATTCCAAGTCTATAGGAGACAAGATCTTACGACCTTGAACTTCTATGGAAATGGACTCTTCCTCTATACAGGCTAATTCCTTTGCGAGCTTTGCTAGGGCATCTGCCGTAGAATTTCTTCCACGGGGTATCTTATATAAGGTTACGCTCGGAATTTGCTCGAGAAGTTTCATAGTGTACTGATGGTACGGAAGAAGTTTAGGTTTCAAGACTTTGTAAATACCAGCAACCTGATTGATGATAAGTTGTGAATCTCCAAAGATCTTGATTTCTTTGATTTCCATTGATATTGCTAATTCTATACCAGTTATTAGAGCTTCGTATTCGGCCTCGTTATTAGTGCAAGGCTCTAATAAATGGTAAGAATAACGCAACAATCCCTTTTCAGGGGTTATGAAAACCAACCCGATACCGGCTTTCCCTGGGATTACCTCCTGAGGTTCCCCGATCTTTTGTGAAGATGCGGCACCATCAAAATATAATTCCCAAGTATTTCCTTCCTGCTCCTCTAAACTCATAATTTGTTCATCAGGGAGATCATCATTCAGAGGGGACTCAGCAGGGATCGGGTGTGCTGCTAAGAAGTCAGCCACAGCTTGACCTTTGATAGCACGTAATGGTATAAACGTGATATCAAATTGGAGTAGAAACATTGACCACTTTGCTAAACGCCCTGACAATGTCGGACGAGTCATCAGGTATTGGAGTGGATTAACTCTAGAGATGAGATTGATTTTATGAGCTAACATGTAATGCCTTAATTTTTGGGCAGCAAAAATCAAAGCTAAACAATGTTTCTCAATAGGAGGATAATTAGCTTCAGTTGGTAGAAGTCTTCTACTCAAGTAGTAAAGTGCATTCTCTTTTCCTTCCTCATTAGTTTGGGCTAACAAGGCGCCAAGAGAACTGTCTAAGGCTGCGGTGTAAAGTATTAAGGGTTTCCCAGGGATAGGGGCTGCTAAAACTGGTGGTGTTAACAAATACCGCTTTATGCTTTCAAATGCATTTTGGCACTTTTCATCCCAATGAAATCGGGCATCTTTCTTACACAAAGCAGCGAATGGTTGACACCTACCAGACAAATTGGAAATGAATCTTCGTAGGTATGCCAACCTACCTTGAAGAGATCTTAATTGGGTAAGACTTTTAGGAGGTGGCATATCTAGGATGGCTTTTATTTTGGATGGATCAATTTCTATGCCCCGGTGTCTCACTACGAATCCTAAGAATTTCCCTGAAGTAACTCCAAAAGCACATTTTAAGGGATTCATCTTTAGATCGTAGCGGCGCAACCTTTCAAAAACGATTCTCAGATCATGAAGGTGGTCTTCCCTTTGACGACTTTTGACTACCAAATCATCGATATAACATTCCACCTGTTGGTGTATTAGATCATCGAAGATTCGGGTCATAGCCCGCTGGTAGGTTGCACCAGCGTTCTTAAGTCCAAAGGGCATGACTTTGTAACAGAAGACCCCTATAGGTGTTCTGAAGGCAGTGAATTTTTCATCTTCAGGAGCCATCTTGATTTGATTATATCCAGATGAACCATCCATAAAAGAGAAAATTGCATGCTCAGAGGCGATGTCTACCATGAGTTCTGGTATAGGTAACGGGAACTCATCTTTTGGACAAGCCTTATTCAGATCCCTATAATCGATGCATACGCGAATTTGACCATTCTTCTTCTTTACTGGGACGATGCTAGCCAACCAAGAGGGATATTTTTCCTCTCGAATAAAGCCTGCATCGATTAGTTTTTTGACTTCAGTCACTACTTGTTGTTCAATTTCTAAGCGCATGCGTCGTGGGGCTTGCTTGATAGGGATCACGTCAGGTTGAATTTCAAGTTTATGGACTGCTATTTCTGGAGATAATCCAGGCATCTCGTCATAGCTCCAGGCAAAGCAATCCTTAAACTCTGAAAGCAACTTGACTAAATTGGTTGACTCATCCTCATTCAATAAGGCACTTATGAACGTCGGACGTGGATTTTCTTCATTACCAAGGTTAATTTCTTTCAATTCATCAACAGTTGATTGGATTTCCTCCTCAAGCTCGGGAGGTGCCTCCTTAACTTGAAAGTCATCCGAATCATCTGAAGTTTCTAAACAAAATTCATTTAGAATTTCAATGTCCTTCATAAAGAGACGATCAGATCCTAAGTTGTTAGTTATCACCAAGCAGTAATCATCGTCATCAAATGGACAAACAGTACTAAAACCCAATCCTGCCCTTTAATTTGGTTTATAATATTCAGTATTCCAAAGGTTTTCAAAGGACTGAGCTTGACGTTTAGTCCAAGTAGATGGGGTTAGACCTTGCTTAATTAAATTTTTAACACCATAAGGATACCAATCAAAAGGGAGTTCCACTATTTCATTCATCAAAGGATCATCAATGTGTACATCAGTTTCAACATTCTTGCTAGAAGAAGGAATAAACTTAGCAGTTTTACAATCATCGCTCAAGGCAGGTGAAACCTTAACTGCCAACCCGGCTATACTATCTTGAGATAGTGGGGTTAGAGCTAAAGTCTTCACATATCCTTTAAGCTTTTCATAGGTAGACAAATCTGAATCATCCTCTATTTTTGCCTTAACTTTATCATCATCACTGTCGTGTTCCAAAGAGATCTCAAATTTCGGCCTCTTGTTATTATTTTCAGTCTTAGATACACATGATTCATCCTCTGAGTCAGATTCTAAATCAATATGTATTGTAGGAGTTTGCTTTTGTATGATTTCATACGTTGCACTTTCATAATTTTGCCATCCTCTGCCTCTACCTCGCCCCCACTGGGTAATCCTACCACCTCTTTGTGAGGGAGGAGTAGGATGCCAACGGATGCTATCTTCGAGGCAGGGATATTCTTCATCTCTTTTTTCTTCTTTTTCTTTTTCATTTTTCTTTTTAAGTGTAATTTCACTTTTGGCCAATTTGAGATCCTTAGGAACAGTTTGTTTTTTTGGGCAAATAATAGGCGGCATCTTCATAAATTCCTACTTCATGAATTGAGAATGGTTGCAAATCTCCCTTAATACAGCGCTCAACACCATCTCTGATGTATTTAATGCACTGATGTAGGGAGGAAGGAACCATCCTATATTCATGAAGCCACGGTCTACCTAGAAGAGCATTAAAAGATGTTGGAGAGTCTATAATATGAAACTTTGCTTCAGTTTTAAATTCTTCAATCTCCAACAACAGAGTAACTGAACCCAAAGCCCTCTCGCCATTTTCGTTAAACCCTCGTAAGATCATTTTGTCTGAACTGAGCTTACGAACGTCTATCCTCAAATAAGCGAGAGTTCTGAGAGTCATAATATTAACTGATGCACCAGGATCAACCAGGATACGTGATAATCTGAAGTTGTCTATGTTTACTGTTATGTATAGTGGACGGTTGTGATCAGCCGTCCCTAAACATAGATCTTCATCAGAAAAAGAAATTTCAGGAACTCCTTTAGAACAAAGAGCTTCATCAGGCTGTACAGCTGCTAACTGGGCCATGCAAATATCTGGATCTAGCAGAGCTTTGATTAACGCTTCCCTCATTTCTTTGGAAAGGATCAGAGCATCATAAATGCTCAGTTTGGCAGGCAGCTTCCTGAGGTGAGCTAGGACATTGTAATCGACCTTGGGTATTCCACTCTCAACTGGACCCTGAAGGGGAACAGGCTGAGGTGGAAGAGAAGATTCTGGTTCGTCAACAACTTGCTTCCCTTTATCTCCAGAAGAAGCTTGAGGTGGTAGCACTTTGCCGCTACGAAGTTTGATTTGCACTATCTCTTCAGAAGAAGCGACATGTGGATTATCTACTTTGACCTCAGCTAACTCTGATTGTACTTCTGTTAAATTCTCGGAATCCGACATCTCTGCTTCAATACAGATAGGCGTACCCTGCAAATCAAGAGCAGGGGCATCACTATCTGAATAATAGCCAAGAGAATGTTTTAACTCTTCCAAATTAAATTGATTGTTAAGAGAATCATTTTCAGGTAAGTTTTTCAAGTCATCCGTAACATCGCTATCAGAAATAGACAAGATATACACAGAATCCTTTTTCATTGATTTGACATCATCACATGGAACAAAATAAAAGTCATCTAAGATAAGAGGATTGAGGATAACAGTCTCCCCATCCGCAGAAAACACAACTCTACTGGATACATCACAACCAACACTACTAAAAGCAACAAAACAATCTCTGGTATCCTCCTTCTCCTGAACTGCAGGACCCTGGCTGACTTGGGCTCCCTTAAGCTCTGAAGGTGGAGTCATCTCTACATCACCTTCCGGAACTATCAGATCAACCTGGAGAGGCTTCTGAGCTCCCAAAGACTCCTGAAGAGAAGAAAAATAGAGTTTGTTCAGAAATTTCTTTGAGGAACGGGATAAAGCTATATCCCAAGTTGAGTCAGAATTTAAAGAAGAAGCAGGAACAATAGGCTCACCAGTCACACACTTAGCTGATCCCTGCCCCGGATCCACTAAATATTCTTTGGGAATCACTACAGCTCCTGATTTGATGTTCCTATCAAGCCACTCTTTAAAGGTGAAACAATCTTCAAGCTGATGGCCCAACATTTGGTGATAAGGGCAATAATTTTGTTGATCAGACTTACCCACCTCTTCTGGCCTTTTGGGTGCAGGTAATTTGAAGTCTGGCTTTTTCAGAAGATTTTTTAATATCCTCTTTAAAGCCTCCTTCTTAAATGGATAAGTCTTACTAATCATCACATTAAACCTTTCCCTTCTTTCTTTTATTTCTTCTGGGGTAAGGTAAGGTCGTGGCTGGTTAAACTGTGGCTGAGATTGTGGTGGTGGATACTGTCTCTGATACTGCTGACTGTAGAACTGTGAAGGGGGATTTTCTGCCTGAATTTTCATTGGCTGCTTTCCCTTATCAACAGCTGACACCGTCCCAGATTTCTTCTCAAAGACCTTCTGGGGTTTCAGCTTTTTAGGATCTGAAGATGACTGATCAGTAAGGAAAGTGAACTGTGAAGCTTCTTCTTGTAGGCTGGAGGCTTTATTGAGCAGTTTTTCAAATGTCTTGATGGTAAATCCTTTCAAAAGAAAGGCTACCGGTCCATGAATGTTCTTAAGCAGAATCTCAATCGCGTGTTGCTCTTGCAATTGAGGTTCGCACTTCATGCTCAAATTCCTCCACCTTAGTATATAATCAACCAGCTTCTCCCCAGGCTTCTGCTTTTCTATAACAAGATCCCCAACTGTAACGTGATGCTGACTGCCTGCAAACCTCTTGACAAACATGTTTTCCAGCTCTGTAAAACTGTGCACTGAACCATTGGGTAAGTCTGCATACCAGTCAAAAGCCACCCCTGACAGACTACTAACAAACTGCCTGAAGAGTAAAGCATCACTTCCTCCAGCGTTGCAACAACTGGCTCGGAAGTACGCTATATGCTGTCTAGGGTTTCCGGTACCATCAAAAATCTTGAATGAGGGGGGCACAAATCCCTTTGGATAGGGAACTGCATCAAACTCCTCTGGGTAGGGCCTACCCTTTGGGGTATACGACGCACTCTGTGACTCAGCTAATGCCTCCCTCACTTGTCTTTCCACCATCTGTTTTAGCTCTTTTGATTGAGAGGCTTTGATTTCTGGATCTGATTGGTGTTCTTCTACAGCCTCAATTATCTGTTTCTTCCCTACCACCTGAACAGACTCGGGTTGAGAAGACTCAACCTGTGCTCGTGGTGGTAAAGGACCCTGGCACTGGAATGATGCCATAGTGGCCATCATTTCCTCTATCTTCTTCTCCATACTTGAGATCTGCTCATCTTTTTGTTTTAGCTGTTGTATAAGACGTTGAGTTAAGTCCAGCGCAATGCCTTCCTCAACTACGACGTCCTGTATTCCAGCATCTTCAGCTTGATCATCATGAGCTGATCCCCTTGTTTCCACCATAAGGACATCGGCTACTGCATCATCTAACATGTCATCTTGATCTAAATCAAAGTTCAATGCATCTTCATCCTCCAGATCTTTAATGCTATTTTTTAGTTCACCTAGCATCTCCTCTATAGACCTTCCGGAAACATAGTGGGGATCAACGGGAACATATCTTTCATAGTCCATATGATCTGGAGGGTTAATTTCACATTTCTCCTCTACTTCAGGTTTTCCTTCTATCATCTTTTCAGGTGAAGCCACTACCAGAGAAGCAACTTCCTCCTTAGGTCTCCAGATCTTCTTCTCAGCTGATGTTGGAGAGAGTTGGCTTGATGATTCCAACCGCCCTACATCCGGATGAGAAGACGAAGAAGGACCCGTAGAGGGGTGCCTATCTGTCTGGGGAGAAGAGTGGACACGAGAGAACCGCTGAACCTTTCTAACTTCTTGAGGTGTCATGGAGGAAGGAGACAGCTGACGACTAGTTTTCTGGACAACATATTGAGTACTCTTGGATTTTCTCGACACATCAGTCAAAACAATACTGTCTGTCTTTCTGTCAGATTTCCTCGGTTCCCTAGGGTATCCATCAGTGAGTGCAGAGATTGCAACAGGTTTGAACTTTCTTTTGCTATCTCTTGCCCTCGACTGACTCACTACCCGGGCTCCAGTATTCTTCTGACTCGATGCTTCTTCTTCTATCTTTTCATTAATCATCCTTTTCATATTCCTCAAAAACCTTTCCTTGGTTTGGAAATGATTATCTGCACACTCTTGGACTATTGCCCTTACCATATTCTGAATGTGTGTTTCCTTATCTTTTACTGGCTCAGTGGCAGACTTTCCAACAGCAGTAGGAACTGAACGAGCAATCTTCCTCACATCTTCCTCTCCATCAGCAGCGGAGAGAAGATGGAACCTACTACCACTAAGATGTGGAGAGGTAGGAGGAGTTTGCTCATTCTGATTTGATAGTCCCAATTTTTCCATTCTCCTCTTTGTTCGACGATTTTTATTTCTCCTCTGAGTTTTAGTCATAATCGTCGACACGTTGGAAGAGGAGCCTATTTCAAACTTGCTTGGAGCACTGAAAGGAGTAACACTATCTGCTACGACAACTGATTTGAGTTTCTGATCCTGGCTAGGCTGTTCAATTCTAGCAAACACTGAGGGCCTAGGGGCTACAGGGGCAGTCTGAGACCCACATCCCAAAGTGAACTCTAGAATAGGCTTCTGGTTTGCAATTTCAGCAGGTGGGACAATAGTGAACTCAGGTCCACTAACAGACAACTGCAAATCCTCAAATCCTTTCCCAAATTTGATTATACTTCCGTCAGCAAAAGGATTGTAAGCCAAGTTCATATTATCCGACAAGGAAAAGATTAGTTTACCCATCATTTTCCTGAAATTCAAGAAAAATTTTGAATTAGTCTTTTGAAAAAATTATTTTAATTGCAAAAGCTTAATTGACCCAACCAAATAATTCAAGTCTTATCTCATCTCATATATATCGAGTTATATTAAAATATAACTGCAATACATAATGTTGAGATAAGAATGAATATTATTTAGTGTTTCAATTTTCACTTTAAGAATTTTGGACCCAGTGCTAAGCCAAACATCAAGCTACAATAAAAATGTAACTGCAACGTTCGAGTTAGCACGTAGGGATTTTATTTTCTGATTATTTAGACAAAAAGGTCATTAAAGGAACTTCCCGTCGATATTTTGACGGGGGTCCAAAATAAGACCTCTACAATTTCTTTTAGATACCGGCCAAATTATTCAAGAATGAAATGAATAATATAACCGGCGGAAGAAAGGTAGTTACAACTCATGCCAAGCACAAGTATACTACCGATGTAAGGGTATGAATCACTGCTAAAGATGGAGAGAGGATTTATTCCCCAGCGGAGTCGCCAGAAAAACCTTGGTGGGAAAATTTATGTCGCCACGCAGATTTTGTGTTCTCCTATTTTGTAATCGAATACTGCATTAAGAATAAAGTACGGTCTCGGGAGACTGACGCAATATTCTATAATGGATTCAATATCAAAACAGGGTTTTAGAAAATAATATTTCTATAGTCAAACACAATTCTATGAATAACATATCATCTTGAGAGATGAACACGAAATTCTGTAGAATGTGTTTAAAAATAGAAATATAGTTTTGAAAAGTTCATCCATCCCTTTATTTAGGTGTAATAAGGAGAATATTGTATCATCTGAAAAGACGAACATAACATTCTTCAAAAACACCCAAAAGAAAGAATGGGTTTTATAAAAGTCATCATTTCTAAAATTGAACATAATAAATAGAATATTATATTACCTGTAAAGATAATAATAATATTCTATAAATATGTTTAAAGTTAGAAATGAGGTTTTAAAACATGTCTGCGTTCCCAAAGATTTTTCCCTTGTTTTATAAAAATAAAACAAGGTTTATTTTAATCTGGGATTCTCAAATCCCTATAGGGGCAAGCCCCTATAGTTAATTACATCCTAGGAGGGGTACTCCTAAGAAAACTCTCGATTAAAGCAGTGATTTTGTACCCTCTGATTACAAAGTAAAAGACAAGGGAAGAAGTAAGAATTTTCAAGGAGAAAGCTCAACGTTGAACAGTTATTAACGGGTCAAAGGAAGAAAAGTAGGAGGTGCTGGATTCTGAGAAGCTCAGAGGCAACCTCAGTCTACCCTATGTTGGGCTTTACATTTTAAGAGAGAAATTTTTAGGTTTGAGTTGATATTTTATTAGAAATTTGGGATTATATTCCCAGAGGGTGAGGACTTAAGATTTAAAAATCTGCCTCAGAACCTAAGTCTAAATTGGGTACTACAAAGTAGTGACCCGAACCTGGCTAATGCAGTGCAAATCTGGACTTACCCCGGCCTGGATTGGGGAGCCAGCTAACCACCTAGGCGCTTCAAATCCATGTGTCCAGTCTCTTATGAAAGATGGGTAGGGACGTTATTTAAGTTTTGAGGAATCGGGGCCGACATCTAAGACAAAATCTAATTGGCCCCTTTACTTATGTAGGGTAAATGATGCCTAGGAGCATAATGCAATTAAAATTTTAGACTCTTTTAATTTGTATCTAATGCAATGCATGCTAATTGACTCGAATGCATAAAATGATTTATGAAGCAGTTTTAAAATCAGGCTTAGAAAATAGATTTTTCCCTAGAGATTACACAACATCCCCTTGACAGAACTGCACCCTAGTAGGTCAGGTGGTCTGCCAGAACCCGCAGGCGGGGAGGTGCCTAACAAGGAAGAGAAAGTAATAATATGATTATGCTGACTCTCGGCGGTCCGAGCTTACTTCTTAGATTCGTTAGAGTTTCTATGTGAGCCTAAAAAATTTTATTTTTAAATTTCAAGTAGAAAAAGTTTATCGTGATCCTTGCCAAAAAAAACACTCCGATGCGTATCCAGGCTAAAACAAAACACGGCATGCAAGAGTCCTAAAAAAAAAACTAGTGCACAAACAAAATAAACACTCAAATTAAATTATCCAAAAAAAAATATAATGTCCAATGTCCAGTTTATTTACAACCCAGGGTCTACTGAAAAAGTAAAGTGGCCGGGCACCACTGACAACAAACCCGGATTCTAAACCTAAGACTGACGCAAGTGATTTCAAAATGGGATATACTTTTCTTTTTATCTTCATTTCTTCGTCTTCTTTATCTTCACTTTTTGTCTTCTTCCCTTTACAAGCTTCTTGGATCTGCTACGAGCTCCTTGGTTCCGCTACGAGCTTCTTGGTTCCGCTACGAGCTTCTTGGTTCCGCTACGAGCTCCTTGGGTCCGCCGGGCCTGGATATCCAAATGAAAAGAAACTCATCCCGGAAGGGGTATTTTCTTTTCTCTTTGGATATTAGAACCATCCTAACTTGGCTTTCCAAATAGAAGAGAATACTCCCCTAAAGGACATTCTCCTCTCTTTGGATTCCGAGTTGGGTGTGATATCCCACTTTTGAATTACTTTCACAACATTTGACTTTAACAAATAATTACATTTACATTACATTCCAGAAAGAAAAAGAAAATCTAGACACACCTGCAAGGTTATCCTAGACATTTATAATAAAACCATTCCCAAGCAGTTATATATATTCAAATTAAATCTATCAGCCACACTTGGCCATGCTCTTTTAATTTTAAAGGGGGCTTAGCATTTTCTGAAGCACCTGCAAAAATTATTGTTAATTTAAATCTTTAATTTGCCCCCTTTTTATTTAGCTCTGCACGAGCATGGCCACCTGCATAAGATTCTGTGAGCATCCAGATCGTTCCTAACCTAGAGGTAATCTATCGCCCATCACATCATATCACAGAGAGCAATAAAAGTAAACAAACACTCAATGTCAATCATACAAGCATGCAATGAAAATCGAGAAAGCCCGTCACACAACAGCAAGAAAGTAAACACCGGCCTAACCTAGAGCTAGAGTCGGTTGTCCTAGCAAACAAATCTAAGTGTGTGCGGTAGGCTGTGTGGTTTGGATGCATCCTGAGTTTACTTTTAGTTAAAGTTATCGAACTGATTGAAATTGATTTGTTGGAGGGTCAAAGGGAATTTTTGTTCAGATTTAAGTTTTCGTGTCTTTACTATTTTGGAGTTTGTTTTAGATTAAATTTTGATTGTTAAAGTTGATTAATAGGGTTTTGTTATTTAGTCATTTGAGTTAACCATTTTCTTTTAGATTATTTTAATTAATGATTTATTGAATTTTTAATAATTTATTAAACATTTTAATATTTTGTTAATCTTAAATCGTTTATTGGAATTTTAATTGACTTATTAGAATGTTAGTGTTTTATTAAAAATTTAATGATTTTATTTGATTTGTTAATAATTTATTAAATTGTTGATGATTTATTAAAGTTTGAAAAATTTTATTTAGTTATTATTTGATTATAAGATGATTAACACATTAATTAGATTCCATTTTATTTTATGTTCAAATTTAATCTCCTAGTGTTATGTGTGTTAATTATGACTTAGTTATTAGAGGTTATGTGATTTTCATATATTTTTATTTGGATTATCATTAGTGTATTTGAAATTCTCCTTAATTAATTATTCAAGTTTAATTAGAGTTGATTAAGGTTGTATTAATAACATACAATAACCCTAAGGGGAATGTCACTAAGTTTTCTATGTTATGTATTTCTACCCTAAAGTGTGCAGGCATCCTAAGTCTAAGTTCTCTAGGACTTGATCCTTAATTTTTGTCCTTAGATGTCACTAATGTTATGTGGAATGAAAAGAATTTTGTTATCACTAACCCTTAGAACTTTGCGCACGTGTAAAGAGGTTTAAGGATCTAAAATAAAATAAATAATCCTAATAAAATTGAAGTTGCTACGGGGACCTAGAAGGGTAGGGGTTCGCACAAAACACACCGCGGCCTCCTAGGGGCTTTCTAAGTTTTAAGAAAACTTACAACACCGGGGGCTACGACCCGGTGGTTCCGCCCGTAGCACCTCTACCCGGCTGGATAGAGGCGACTGACACCTTTGATCTGCTTCCTCTTGTTCATTTGATTGGTACCGTTCCTCGCAGTTCATGCAAATAAATACAAGAAAATAGGGATTAGAAGCACATTTAATAATTAATAATGAAATGATTAAAATTTACTAAAAATAAAGCGTACCTTTCTTCGGGCTTGAAGACCGGCACAAGCTGTCAACCTTTTAAACAGTTCCCTTTTGAAAGCATACTACTTATTTTTCCAACGTTCACCTCGAGGCACAAGAAAGGGGAAAAGAAGGAGAGAGAGAAGTCGAGAGAGGGAGAAGAAGAGCTATTGCTTTTCAACACTTTCATCCAACTAACTCACTATCAAAAACCCACACACTTCAACTCTCCAAAACACCGCAAACTTCAACAATCATATATCTCACCATTCAAAACAATTCAACTTTCAATAACCACACACACTTTCCAAAATACACACTTTACTTCTCTAAAATATACACACATTTCACCTTTTCAAAAAAAAAAAAAAAAAAAAAAAAAAAAAATCCAAACACTTTATCATTCAAAGAAAACATAAAGTTTTCACTTTCCAAAATCACAAAATTCATTTTTCAAACCATACACACAACTTACTTTTAACAATCCACACTCTCCACTTCTTAATCTTCACACAAAGAGCACTTTTCAAGACACACACACTTCCCATTTCCAATAATCATATACCCTTCAACATACGCATCTCACTTTTTAAAGAACATACAAATCACCTTTAGAGCATACACATTTCAACCTTTACACATCACTTTTCAATATAGGCACAAACTCTACATCTCCAAAACTTTCCAAAGATACACACATTACCTTATTTTTCACATATACAATTTCCACCTTTCCAAAATGCACAAGTTCCACTTTTACACATTTCATCTTGCAACAGAAACATACCCTTTTCACTTTCCAAAACAGAAACAATTCACCTTTCAACACACACATTTTCCACAAACAGAAACACTTTACCTTTCATCTTTCAATGGCATCACCCTTCAAAACCTACACTTCAAACACACACTTTTCCATTTCAAAATCAAAACACTTTACTTTTAACACTCACACACTTCACCCTTTCCAAAGTCACACTCTACACTTTTCTTTTAAACATACACTTTCATTTTCCAAATCACATAATCACCTCTTAAAGCACACATGTCACCTCTTGATTTGCACATGAAGAAAGCTTTTCAAAATACATATACATTTCCCACAAAATCAAACATTTTATTTTTTACATACACTTTTTTTTTTAAATTTTCACAATTTGCTTTCTAGAAATCACTTTTATCTTTCAACATAACCCACTTTTGAAATGCACACATTGCACTTTACCCAAGCATACACTTTCCCACTTTTTTTTTACTTACACACAAAACACTTTCCAATGTACCCACAATTCAATTTTCACACACACATGATTCACTTTCCACAATCACCCATACAAACTGTACACTCACTTTACCCTTCAAATGACATATACACACTTTATCTTTTAACACCCTTCAAAGAGGCACACACAAGGCTTATCGAAGAACAAATATTTTTCACCTTCCTCACATAACACCTCTTCAATATATACATATCACACAAAACACTTTTCAATACATATACACAAACACTTTGCAGAAGTCAAATACTTCTCCCTTTCCCAAATCACAACACAAGATAAAACAAAATACCTTGCAAATCTCCACTCACTCATAAGATTTTCTTGCATTTTTATATTGAAAGTGAATCATCTGATAGTTCAAGGGACTTTCCAACACAGCCAAAACACATTTGCATTGAATCTATGCTTGCCAATGCAAAAGATAGCCCATGCATGCTCTATAATTCATTTCTCCAACAATTTTTCATGATTAAAATACTCATCCATCCTCTTATTATGTTTATGAACATAGCATTGTAGAAAGAATTTTAAGGGTGCATGCTTCCAATTAAACCATGAACCATGATGTTACACCAGACAAACTACTACAAATTACTTTTGAAATTTAAACAAAGAACTTTCAAATAACTAGCAAGACATTCAACCACCCATAAAGAGAAGTGATATATCTAATTTCTTTTCTTAATAACAACAACAAATCCTCATTCATTCTTTTACTATCAAAAGTCTCAAAATAAGAAAAGAATAAATGCTAAAACTTGATTTGAAAGATAGATCAATCAATCTAACCACTCATCTTGAGGAAGAAGGGAAGAAGATTTCTTTGTATGTTTTTTTTTTTAGTAAAATGTGAGACAGAAGTGAAGGAGGGAAAGAAGAAGGATAATGTGGAAGAAGAAGAAGATGAAGAGGATGTAACAGAGATTACCCAAGATTGAGAAGATTTTTGACGTCGACTTGGGCTCACGAACGGCGGAGGGAGTCGGACCTGGGGCTCACGAACGGCTGAGAGAGGGCGACGGGATGGGTTTCGACTATGGCAGGCGACGGCGAGGGCGGCTTCTACGGCAATGTCGGGGTTGGAGTCCGGCGAGAGAGAGAAGGCTGGACTGGGGTTCGGCTTTCTTGCGAATGGAGAGGCGACGAGAGGAATCTGGCCTTGAGGCTGTTCTTGCGAATGGAGAGAGAGGCAGAGCAGAGGGTCTTCGCCAGGGGGCTTTTGCGAACTGGGGAGGGTTTCACCTGGCTTCTTCCGAATCGAGCGAGAGGGAGGCGTAGAGCTTGCGAACTGCCAGGGAGATAGGGGTTTTCGGCTTTTGGCGTGGGGCGGACTGCTCTTGCCTTGCGAATGCAGAGAGACAGGGAGGCTGGGAGTTCCGAACTAAGAGGCGATGGCTGGGGTTTCGCGAATCAGAGAGGGAGAGCGCTGGGAGCCGAGGGTAGTTTGCGAAAATGAGAGCGTGCCCCTGGATTCGGGCGGTTTCCGAAAATAAGAGGGAGAGATAGAGATCGTGGGATGGGGTTGGTTTGAACCGGCCCAATCAAACCCAAAACCACTTCTCAATTCAAATCAACGGCTACGATCTATTCAAGCTTTAAAGAGGTGTTTAAGGGCTGATTTGATTAAAATGAAGTTGAACCAGATTCTATTAGATGCAGACTTGGGACTTCAATTATTCGAGTGAATTTGAATTAAACGAAGTCGTCAGCGTTGAATTAAATCTATTTAACTTCATATTGCATTGATTTGCATAGACATGTTTCGATCGACGTCAATTTGTCTTTAATCATTTCGAGACGAGTTAGTTTAATTCAAATCATGTTTAAATTGAGTGATTTCAAATAGATTGATGCCGATTTGAGTTGAGTTGATTTGGGTTCAGTTTGGAGTTAGAATTAGATTTGAGTTGAATTGATTTTGATTCAGGTCGAGCCATCAAGTTGAGTCGATGCAACATCACTAGGTATCCACCTGAGGGGAGTCCTGAAGGCAACGTCTACACTAGGCTACGAAGACCTAGGTGCTAGAGTTGATTCTGGGGAAATTGACGTTGAATGATGAGGTCAATAGTCTCCTCAAAGTCAATCCCTTCTATCTGATTATACCCCTTAGCCACTAATCTTGCCTTATTCCTCACCACCACACCAGAATCATTCATCTTATTCTTAAAGACCCACTTTGTTCCCACAATACTTTGATTTCTAAGTCTTTCTACTAACTCCCAAACATCATTTCTTATAAATTGATTCAATTCTTCCTGCATAGCTAAGATCCAAAACTCATCTAAAAGGGCTTGATTGATGTTGGTGGGTTCATTCATTGAGATAAAAGCAGAGTGGTTTACTTCCTTCCTAAGTCCATGCCTAGTCCTAACACCTTCAGAAGGGTCTCCTAAGATCGGTTCTTTAGGATGACTCGAAGAATATCTCCAATCTCTAGGCAGTGTGGTTTGAGGTTCTACCCTCTCCTTCAGATTTGCATTTCCAACCCCTTGGGTAATCTCCTCTACCTCTTCTTCTTCCTCAACTCTAGTCACCTTAGGATCAGATTCATTAAACACCACATGAGTTGTCTCTTCCACCACCAAAGTCCTTTTATTGAACACCCTAAGGGATTTCCCAACACTAGAATAGCCCAAGAACACTCCTTCATCAGATTTGGGGTCAAATTTTCCTAAGGGTGATTTCCCATTATTCAGAATGAAAACCTTACAGCCAAGGACATGGAGGTGGGACAGGTTCGGAGTTCTACCCTTAATGATCTCATAAGGTGTCTTGTTTAGTTTTGATCTCACATTCACCTTATTCAGCACATAACAGGCATTGTTTACCACTTCAGACCAAAAGTATTTTGGAAGTGAATACTCAGTAAGCATGGCTCTAGCGGCTTCCACTAAGGTCCTGTTCTTCCTTTCAGCTACCCCGTTCTGCTGAGGGGTCCTAGGAGCTAAAAAATTATGACTAATCCCTTGCTCCTCACAGAAACTTCCAAACTTCACATTTTTAAACTCTCCACCATGATCACTATGAATAGTCAAGATCTTACAACCTAACTTCCTCTAAATCCAAGTGGAGAAGGACTTAAACTCATCAAATGACTCAGATTTGAGTGACAAAAATTTAATCCAAGTGAACCTCGAGTAGTCATCTACAATCACAAAACCATAGATTTTCCCCCTTAAGCTGGCAGTTCTAATGGGTCCAAAGAGGTCCATGTGAAAAACTTCTAAAGGTCTAGAGGTGCTAATTTCCTTAACAGAGTAAAAAGAGGACTAGACTTGCTTCCCTAACTAACAGGCATCACACAGGTGGTCCTTAGTGAACTTAAGCTTGGGCACACCTCTAACTAAGTCCTTTTAGGTGACTCTCCTAAGGGTTTTCATACTAGCATGACACAATCTCCTATGCCACAACCAAGACTCATCAGCAGCAGTTTTTAAGCAAATTGAATTTTCAGCTTTAATGCAACTTATATCCAGCTTGTAGACGTTGTTGATCCTTTGTCCCTGCAAAACAAATTTATCATAAAATTATAACCTTCATGAAATTTTAATAATTTTACATATTCATACTTATTCAATATTATGAGAAAGGTGACAACTACTTTACTTAAACTTGTATATGCATCAGAAACATGAACTTGAACAAAATTTAGGTGTCCATGCAACTTGCTTATCAACATTAGAAACATGAGTTTTAAGTAGAAGTATCGACATGCATTACTTATTGACTTGGTTATGCAGTATATGCAATATGATATACATATCTCTCAATGCCTATATAACTCTACTCCCACTTATGCATCTCAAGGTTAGCCCATCTACTCATAGCAAATGAAGGAGACCTAGACTAATTCCCCTTATAACGTCACCTTTATTTATAATTCCTTTATCCTCCAATGCCTGTACAAGGTAAATGGGGCCAGAGAAATAGAGATGGAACATAATAGAGTAGAAAAGAATTTGAATATTAGTTCATAGAAGTGCACAAAAAAGAAATGGAACATAAAAGAACCGATACAGCAGAACTTTTAGTGCACATGAACTTCTACCCTATTAGCATGATTTGAACCTATGGATAAAAATATATTTGACATTTATATTTTAAAATTGAAAATGAATATGAACATATATGAAGTGCCATATATATGATATTTTAGGAGCCAACACATGTATACCTTACACACATAATATTTAACATTCAGGGGGTTATTCATAGAGGACATCTAAAGCATCATTTTAAAGCATTTAATGAACTATAATCAATATTATAAATGTCATATTTATCACAAAAAAAAGCTCTATAAATTTTATAGACAAAACCAATTGGTGAAATTTACCTTTCTTAACTGTAAAAATAATCTAAATGGGGAATTCTAAAACATACTAAAATTTATATATTAGAAATTTAAAAATCATATTTTATTCCAATTATATTCATAGAAACATCAAAATTGAATTTAGAAATATGATTTTTCCCATGTTGTAATTCGTCTTTCTAGATGGACATAAATGGCAGTCCCTTTCGATTGGACAGTAGAATATGAAAGTAGCTTACAAAAGTTGAAAGGTTGTCTGACATCAACCCCAATTTTGACCATCCCTTCTAGTCTAGAAGGATTTTAGGTGTTCAACAATTATTCATTTAAAAGATTGGGACATGATTTGATGAGCACAAGAAGTTTATAACTTATGCCTCTAAACAACTAAAATTGCATTAGAAGAACTATCCGACACATGATCTAGAGTTTGCAACTATTTTATGTGAACATGAAATCATATGTGAAATCTTCACCAACCATTAGAGTCTAAAGTATATTTTAACCTAAAAGGGTTTGAACATAAGGCAAAGAAGATGGCTTAAATTGATAAATGATTACAATCTAATTATTTAGTATCAATTTGATAAGATAAATGTAGTAGTAAATGCTCTGAGTAAAAAATCTTTTGGATTAGCAAATTGTCTACTTACTTCTGATGAATTTTTGATCCATGATATGAAAAGACTAGAACTAGAAGTGATTATATCTTCTAATCTAAATTCTAGTGTAATTCAAAAATGACTGTATAACTTGCTCAATGATATAGGTTTTTGAAAGCTCAAAAGTCTAATGTGTAGTAAGTTAAGCTGGTTTATCAAATTAAATCCGAGATGAAATTTAAACTTTTGTTATCTAGCTTTAATGGTGTTTTTTTTAAGTGTACATAATGGATTCCTAGTAGCAAAAAAATAGAGAAGTGATGTTCTATATGAGGCAAACTATTCTGGTCATACAATACATCCTACAAGTAGCAAAATATACAACAATTTGAAAAGAATGTTTTGGTCGCCTAGTTTTAAAAGTAAAGAAGTTAATTTTGTGTCTAAGTGTGATACTTGTTAGCTAATGAAGGCAAAACATCATCAATCTGATGGTCTATTACTACCTTTGGCCATTCCCAAAAGAAAGTAAGAAGAAGAGAGCATGGATTTTGCTATGGGATTTTCCCAATCGAGGCAAGGATACGATGCAATCTAGTTTGTGATAGATCATCTAACAAAATCTGCTCATTTTCTTTCATTCTAATAAACAGACATTATAGATAAGTTAGCATAGATATATGTGTGTGAGATCATGAGATTGTATGAGATACCCAAGGTAATCATTTTTTATCAAGATGATAGGTTTACTTCTAAAATGTGGAGAAATGTTGAGGAGAAATTACGAACTATACTATATTCCAATACAATTTTTCATCTGTAGATAAATGATTAGTTTGAAAGCACTATTCAAGCACTAGAAGACATTCTAAGACTCTACCTTTTATATTTCGGAGGTAGCTTGGAGGACCACACTCATCTTTTGAGTTTGCTTATATAACGACATTGTTTCAATCTAGTATCGATATGATTCTTTATGAAGCTTGATATGATACAAAGTGTAGGTCTCTTATATCTTGGATAGAGGTGCAAAGAGAAATTTATTTGATCCAACTCTAGTAGATGATTCCATTGCAAAGATCCATCTGATCTAAGATGAGTTAAAATCTATATTGGATAAGTAGAAGAAATACTATGATTCAAAGCATTGATTAGTATAATTTAAAGTTAGAGACTTTATGTAGTTGAAAGTGAGCCAGATGAAAGGACTAATAGGATTTGATAAGAAAGGCAAGTTGAGTCCAAGGTAAATTAGACCATTTGAGGTTATTAAAAGAATTAGAAATTCTACTTATTATCAATTTATGTCATGGCATTGTTGAGAAGCTAAGCCTTGGCACTATAATATTAGGCTCTTAGTTTTAGGTAATTTAAAGGGAGAACTATGGCACTTGGTGTATGAGAACTGCAACGCTGGCCCCAATTATTTTACAAATATTAACTTTAACTCAAAATAAAAAACATTCCACCATTATAGCTGTAGGTTAGGGATAAAAATTTATAGAGAGAAAGACCCTTTTAGGCAACTTCGGGTTGATTTTGTCCATTGGGGAAGTTCAGAAAATTTTTTGGGTAAATGTAGGTTATATTTTATCTATCACAGTTTTTAATAATTAAGAGTTTTTGAGATATTTTAACTTTTTAATAAAATTTTGATGCAAAATTAGTTATATCTAATTATTGGGAAAAATTTTACCACACAACTTTTGATATGTTAGAGTTGACAATATTCTGATCATTCTAACACTTTAATTATAAATTTTCATCAAGTAGTTTTAAAAATACACTATTTTAAATATTTAAAAAAATATTCTAAGACCCATAAATAGTTTTTTAGTTTGATAAAATCTTTGAAATATAGTTATAAATAATATGCAGTAATCTGATCAAATTCTAAATGTATTAAATTTTATATGTAGCTTTTTCTCGAATCTCTGATTATTTAACCATTAGTGGAATACTCTATGAGACCCTTTTGTGACTCTGCTACTTGTGTTACATTTAAAAATGGAATTATTTTGTTTTTATATTTTGATATGTATGAATTTGGATGATTTTTAAAAATTTAGGAAAGTTCTAGTGTGCGATCTATTTGGAGACATAAGACCCTAAAATCTCTAAACATTTGATGTGTTGAGCATTAGGAGTTTTAACGGCCTATTTTATTATATGCTAGTACATGGATTCATAAGTACCTAAATTATTAATTCTAATATCTATTGGGACATACAGATAATATATGAATATGAAGTGCTTACTATTATATTTATTTACTATTCTATAACTCTACCATTTTTTTCATTTAATTTACACATTAGAGATACTACCTACTACTCTATAGATGTTTATGCATTCTAAATGATCTAATTGGACCTTTATGCAGCTGAATTTACTTTTATTCATATCTCAGTATTAGTTATAACAACTATTAAAGGCTTAGGTAGGTTGAAGGTAGCCTACTAAACTATGGTTTCTCATGCTTGGTTTCTATATCTATTTTCGATTAGGATAAGGGAAAAAGGCCAGCATAGTAGATAAAGGTTGCAAAATTTGAGTTTGAGTCTATATAGGTTAATATGGTTGGATTTTGATGGTCATGTCATTCTATTCTATTCTATTCTATTTGTCTGAGCCATGTACCATTTCTATGAAGTTATTTTAATTATCTTAGTCATCTATTGTCTATATGAATTTATGTTGTTCATATTGATTATCACATGTTCTTATTGTTACATGTTTGTATTAATATGATGAATGATTACATGCATATTATTTATACTTCCATGTATTAATTTTTATTATAGGTTTGGGTAACCTACTGAGTTGTTAGCTCATTTTGTGATTTATATGTTTACATTTCATGAAAGGGTAAGGATCTAGCTGAATGAGGCTGATCCAGGTTATTGCAGTTATATGTATTTTTTTTATTTTTTTTGTAGCCAAGAATATTAAATGTGGATGATAAGAGAAAATTTATTAAGTCCAAATGAACCATATCATGATTTTTATGTTTTTAATCATTATATTTTGTGAAAAACAATAATTAAAAAAATCATGAAAATTAAACCAACTTCATAGCACCACAAAGTTAGCATCACAATACCAATGCTCATTCTAGTGCCACGCACTACACGTTCAGTGCCACAGTGAAAAGCTCACAGAAAATCAGTAGAGATCTTAACACCAAAATGCTATCCATGAAGTGCCATTGCACTAGATCAAGAGCTGCAGCAGCAAATCGCCTAACATCATGATGGGAGATAGTTGAACTAGTAAACCGAAGTAATGAATAATGAACTGATGGTCAGTTCAATAGTGCCATAATGCCACTAAGATACCATTGTTACCCAAGTTCAATTTTTTTACAGAACTAAAAATGGTAGGCTTAGAGTTCATATTAGGGGGTTGGCACATTATGGAGTCGTGAGTGTGTCAGTGAGTGAGCGTAAGGGGCTATTCTTGAGAGGCGTGGCTTATGTATCTTTATTTAGTGTATTGTTTAGTATGGATCAAAGTGGAGAAGTGTAAAGGAGTTGCATCTTAAATTTTGATCATTTATAAACCTGGTATCTCTTATTTATCTTATGTTTAAAGTTGTAACTTATGTTTTATTAAGTGAAATGAAATGTTTGTGTCATATAATATCACCAAGTGCAACTAATTTTTTCTTTCTCTACTTATGATAATTTTAATAAACATGTATTACTTAGAGTGAGTTTAATCTTTATAGAATTCATTCTATTTTTAATTCCTTCGTATTTTAATTAAAAAATCTAGTGTGATCTGGAGCCTCAACAAAGGAAGAAGAATAATTAGGAATTTTTAACTATAGCATGTCCATAAGATAGACATATTGTGGTTAGGATTATGGGGTCTTAAGAAGATAGAGAAATTGTAGTTAGGAGGAATCCCAGTTAATACTCCAACAAGCTTGACAGAGATGATGAGTACTTATACTTAGATCCATAGTAACAATAGGAAGAAAAATTCACTCTAATGTAATCATGTATTTTTAAATAAATCATAGGTTCAAAAGTTTTAAAAATAGTAAATTTACTTTTTTCATTTGAAACTTTTTAACGTAATCTGCACCACCCATTTAAATGGTTATGCTAGATAAATTTGACTATAACTATTTAGAGATGTTTGATCCAAATTTAAGATACTTATAGAAAAATCGATTGCCTTCACAAGATAAATCCAATGAGTTCAAGATTGCTTAATTCTGACATTATTAAAGTAATGAAATACTAAAAGAATGGTATATAATTAAGAAAATCAATATGGGTCACTCAATTGAGTGTTTTAAACATGGCTATATTTATGGAGTATATCACTATGTCACTCTAAATAATTATAAATAGTCCCTCACTTTCTACTTGAAGGGAACAATTGGCTTGAGATTTAATAAAGCACATACGCTTAAAAATTTTTGAAGCTCCACTAAACCACCATCTTTGGACAACCAGCCAACTATTGTTATCAGATTAATGTCCACCATTATCGTCAATCCATTATCCCACCATAATATTTAGACTACCATAATTGCCACAATCAGAGCGTTGTCACCCTACATCCATAATTGGACCTCTAGTCATGACCACCATTCTTAGATCGCTATTGATCTACTACAATTCTTCAACACCTAACTTTGCTCATTTGACCATTATCGCTTGGTAATGACCCTCCAGCCACCATCGCTTCACATTAGTCATTTATCCATCATCACATAATTATGGTTATCCATCCACTATCATGATACATAATTGGACCTTTAATCATTACCACCATTGTCAGATCGCTATTCACCTTCTACAATCCTTCAACACCATCACCTAACTTCGATCATTTGACCATTATCGCTCGGTAATGGCCCTCCAATGACCATCATTAGATAATAGTCTTTTAGTTATCATCACCTAATTATGATTATCTAACCACTGTCAAATATATATATATATATATATATATATATATTAAAAATATATTGTTGGGCTTCTTCTTTGCAAGAATCAAATTCAAATACATCCATTACGAAAGGGAAGACATTTGGGATCAGAAGAATGAATATGAGATTCTTATCTCTAAAGAAATATATCTTTTTTGCCAAATGTTGGCTATGAAGGCTCAGCAAATTTCTGCTCAGAGATATTTATATGAGGCTTAGTATTCGTTATTACAATTTTAAATTCATGTGGAAGTATCCAGTAATTGACCCATTCAACGATGGCTATCATGTTTGAATTATGTACGTGTCTTATTTAAGGAAAATAAATTAGTATGGTTACCTTTTTACTTTGAAAGGATCTCAAAATTAATAAATTTAATTTAAATTAAATAAGATTTTGAGGAGATAATGCTTAATATAATTGAGAGCTTGTCTTCTCCCTATTCATATGCAAAAAAAGTTAAATTAAGGAGGAGAAGGGCGAGTATAAAGGGCACATGTGAGCAGTAGCACTTACTAAGAAAAAAATAGAAATGAAGGAGCAACAGAAGGAAGCAATAAGACAAAAGAAGAGGATAATAAAGGTGGAATACATGGATCGAAGCAATCGAGTGTTAGCATTTTTAAGCATGCTGACTCAATTGATTACTGTCTAATGGCGTTTCAAATTTTTGGGCGCAGTTGGGGACAAATTTTTCAAATAGCCTTCGTTATAATCAAAATTAGGTGTTATGGCACACCAAGCAAAAGAATAATTTGAGGCATAGTCGTGAGGGGTGCAAGTGACTGGTCGCTGAGCTGGAGTAAGTCGTGGGCAACCCCAACAACTAGTTTAATATTAAAAAAAAGGCAATGAATGATAGCGACCGCAATCGAGATTTTAATAGAAAAAAATAATAATAAGTAGTAATAAGAATTTACATATTAAATTTATTTTAATGATCTTATTATTTTTAATTTAATGATCTTACTAATATGGTAGATTTTTTTTTAGAAAAAGTACTTCAATTTATATTAAGATTGGTGGTGAGTGGTTGTGATTGATCTTAAATCTTTCACAAGATTTTATATTCACATGGGATATGTACAGTTATGAGAATGCAGTGAGCAATCTCAATATATGAGCTGTAAAGTTGTATTATGCAGGTAATATATTTTATTAAATCAAGTTTGCAGGTTTATATTATCTTATCAATATGGCAATAGTAATCAGTTTGATGATTTATTTTTTTTATTGATAGAATATTTCTTGCAGCAACCCATCATAGTAGATAACCTGTAATGATGTTAGGTTCTATCAAATAATATTATAATTTTAAGCTACATGCGAAGGTTTTAAGATGCATGTGAATGTGAGATATGCACAACCTCAACTATTTAAAGCGGATGGATTCACATATCAATTATAGTTCTAAATATCTAAGTTTAGAACTTCAAAATGTATTGGCTATCTATGTAGAGGATTTGAGGGATCCCTAATAAAGAAAGGTTTGATGTTGTAACTAGAAGAATGCATGCTTATATAGCACAGGCCGGTGACTATCTGTTGGAGCAAAAGGCGAATGTAAGTGAAATATTTGGGTGTTGCAATCATGAATGGTCAGAATATGAGGATGATGTCCTTTAGAGTATGCATGCCGAGCTAATGAGGGTAAAACTTTATAGAATGAGAAATTTTCTAAATGCCGCTGGTTGGAAATATGTTCATATGAGGTTCTTGGAAGAAAATAGCCATCTCATAAGTCCGCATTTCTTGCAAATGTGATATCATGAGATGAAACATAAGAGAGAGGGTGGCCATTCTCCAAATGCTAAATGAAGCAACCTTGACATCAAGCATGTGATTTTATATAATAAATGGCATCCTGGTTTTGACGAGTTTATATTAATTTTCTATAATGATCAAATGAATGAGCTATTACCTGAAGGTAAGTCTAGAAAGCTTCTGAATAGTCAAGACTGGCAAGACCTTCAGTATGAGTTTGGGTTTCATCTCAAGGGTAGCCCAACTTAAACCGAACTCCAAGCACGTCTGCATATGCTGCTTAGAAATAGTAAAAATATGTAGCTCTATAAAGGTTAGCTTATGTTGTATTTTTCATATTTTTTTTGAATGATTACAACGTAACTCTTATAGCTTGTCTTATTGTTTAGTGTATTTGTAAGATTCATTAAATGGCGTATGTTGTTCCTTCTTTAATTAAAGTTGTTAGAGTTGGAGGATCATTTCACAAAATTTTGTTCAAATGCACTACAAAATTTTTAACCAAATGGAATACAAAATAGTTCATTGCATGAAATAATGGAAGTCTAAATAATACAAAAATTGAAATACATAACAAAAATCAAAGTACAAAACCATAAAAATTGGGTACAATCTAGTGTTTGTGTCTATTCTTGCATGGTATGGCATCTGTGCTTGGTGTATAGTGATCCAATGGTCGAACATGCCTATCTCGTAATCCATCATGCTCCTCAGTATGCACTACTACATGTTCCTTGCTATGCTAAACTGGTGGTGGCCTCCATGTGGGCGGCGGGGCGTACAATTGAGAGGTAGAGCCAATATCAAAAGGACTCCATTGCTTCACATATGTAGGCCACTACAGATAATGTGTAACAAATTCTGGTTGTTGCACATATTTGGTTAATGTCTCCTATGGTGCACCCTAATCCCTATAGGTGTGTGTAACATCATCCATCTCTGACGGACTAATATAAGGTTCTACAATAGTTTAGGGAATATTGTACCCTTCCTTGGAGTCTGAACGGTATCAAGTGTCCTCTAAGTACATTTGCATTCTCATAGTATTGTTCAAATCTCCAATCCTATCAACAGTTTGTTGGAGTTCATGATATGTGGACTCATCATTTGACCATAGAATTGTTGTAACATCTCATTTATCTAAAAGAGGTAGTTTCACTATATGTAATTAATTGAAAGAGTTAACATAATAAAGTATAAGTTGAAAACATACCAGCATAGCTCAACAGGTGCTCATGGGTAGTATGATCTGGGGGCCTCAACAGGCGTCTATAGAAGATATAGTGATGCCCATGATCTATACCAATGCAAGTACTCCTTTAATGCTTGATCCTCACCATCAAGATGTTGCACACCATGGATGACCACTCCTCGTCATCCCTCCCACATCATATCAGCCTCCCATATAGAGTTGATGGTAAATCATCTAATCCATATCGACCATCCCATGACTGTCCACTCTAATGTAGTTTGGATCCATTGGTTGAACATTAGTGGTCTGTGAGAATCCAAACTATCAGATCACTCAGTCAGGTAGATGCCACTCCACTCTCCTTCTGTTAGTAAGTGGATCACGAGCACACTAGATGTCCCTAGCTTCCAAACAAATCTCTACAATAATTTCTTGAATAATTGGTCCATATGGCTCCCATATTACCTATAGAATTAGTAAAATATGTTATAACCATTCCTAATTTTACAAGCAACTTCATAATGATTTTGAATGAAAGCATACCTGACTTTGAAGAAGACCATCTAACTCTTTCCTATATATTTTGATTTTCCCAACTGGCATCTCCCTAACCCATTCTTCATTCCACCCATTCTAACGAACAATAGCTTTACTATAAATGCATTAGAATGTGTGAAAAACCGGTTTAAAATATCAAGTAACTACCTTTCTCTCACACACTATAGCCTTATAGAAGTTCCAGATACGATACATGCAACATAGGTCTTCTAACATGGATCCATTCCCAAGACCAAATCTTAGAAGATGAATGCATCTGACAAATTTAACCTATTTGGGCTTGGTTGCCTCTGTCAAATCTCTGTATATGTGTGCTAAGAATGCACCACCGATCGAGTAAGTATTGAATTACTATATGTCCTCAAGTAATGGAAGATATTGCAAATGAATTTTAGATCCATAGGTGTTTGGCCGTAACAAACTCCAAATTATGAATAAAATATAGGCTCACACATGCCTCCAAAAGTCTATATCATTCAGCTCAGCATAGGACTCCCTCCTATAAGTCCACTGTAGCCACCTTAGTGGTATGCATGTCCTTGCATGCGCCTAACTCATCCAAAATCTAGAAGTAACTTGAGGATTCAATGGGTCGTGGCACGTAACATCTGGATTTGGATGATTGCCCAGTAAATGGTTTCAATAATCTGGCCAGGAATTTCATCATATCCCAAGTCCGACCACTGAGCGGCTGACTAACGTAGGTCCATCAATCTAAAGGCCCATATTCATTGCTACTTCCTGTAGTGTAATACTCATCGCCCCCACTACAAGATGAAATATATTGGTTTGGGGCAACCATCTCTTGACCAATGCCATGAAAAGATGGTTATCATGTATGATGCACATCAACTGCCTAACATAGTACAAACCAGTTATCCTGATTGCTACAATGAATATTGGACATTTGATAGGCCAATCCTGGACCATGAGCATGTGTGATGCTCTCTCTAGAATTGTCTCCTATATATTACAATTTTTTTAAAGAAAATATCAATATTTTTGGTGCCATTGCCTTTTATGCTGCTAATTCATATTAAAGTAGAGAACATAAGATTAGTAAAACATGAAGTAGTAGCAAATTATAATATGCTTGTATCAAATTTATTTTTTAATGAGTTAACACCTATATTATGTTAAAAGATTATTGTGTATGTACATAATGCTCTAATATAATATGTGTAGATGAAAAAGTATTGCATCATTAAATATTTATACAATTTAATTGATTAAATATGTTTACTTAATAAATAGAAATAAAATATTCACCATAACCAATCTATTTAAACAAAAATTAACAAATATAAGTTAATATGTATTCTATTGAATCTATTTATTTATGTGAATATAATTTTATAAAAATATCTAATATAGGACCAGTACAAAAAAATTAATGTAAATACTTTTTTATTACTTCCATTATAATTTAAAAAAAATCAATATAATATAATATGAAACTTATAATTTCTAATATTTATTTTTTAAGATTAGAAACTTGCAATCAAACATGAGATTACAAAGGTAGATATATAATCAAATTTTTAATATTGCAAGCAGAACCAAAATTCAAGAATAATAAAACAGTAGTTCATACATTCTAACTAATTAAGGGTACACATAAAACTGAACATTGACACATGAATACTATGTACGCTAATGACTTGTAGACAACGATTACAATTAATTGGTATGAGGGCAGCTAGTCCTGTTATAACCCTGCATTTTACATAAATCACAAAGCTGCCTGGATGATGAACTT
Organism: Dendrobium chrysotoxum; assembly: GCA_019925795.1. Classification (NCBI taxonomy): domain Eukaryota; kingdom Viridiplantae; phylum Streptophyta; class Magnoliopsida; order Asparagales; family Orchidaceae; genus Dendrobium; species Dendrobium chrysotoxum. The sequence goes on along the minus strand of CM034308.1, from coordinate 55,683,910 downwards.
GGCTCATTCGTAGTGTTCTTGTAACATCTAGTACATGGTCTCCCAGTGTGTCTTCTATAGTTGGGTGGTGCTAGTGGAAAAGAACCTCTGCTGGAAAAGAACCTCTGACGGTCATGTATATTGTGAAACTCTGCTTCATATGTTTGCTTTAAGTTCATCTTTATGAAATAGTTCAAAACACTGGGGAGATGACTACGCCTCATCAAATTCAAAGAACTAACAACTTGTATGCAAAGAATGTGATAAAGCAAGGGGCATAGATAGTTGCTTATATAGGTAGAATCATCTATTATATCAACCTAATATGACCTTTCGGACATGTCATTAATCTAAAACCCTATCATGTTAATTCTAGTACGAGTAGGCATTCTCCTAGCTTCCAGTTCAATCTTGCATAATGAATCCTCTGTCCGTTATGCGAAGAGACTGCTACTCTCTAAATCAGCCATTTATGCACGTTCTAACAAACACATGAAACTAAATTGAAACATATTGCAGTAATCATGGCCTGATTAGGCAATCCATAAACTTTTTTAAGTACACCATTGAATGATTCTGAAGCATTTGTAGTCATCACTCAATACCTAAGCCCATTGTCATGTGTTAATGTCCAACATTTTACATCATGGTCTGCCAGCCATTAATAAATTTCTTGTTTAATATTTCATAAATCAACTATAATTCCATTAAATGCACCTTGGTCATCAATACTAACAACTAGATATATATTTTTAGCATAAGAATTCAACTTCTGCACAACCCATTTTATGAACTGATTTCATGAAATTCTCTCGGAGATGTCGAAGGTAGTGTCGATAAGCCACATTTGGGAAAAATTCTCAGCATCCATTAACTAAAACATCATGTTTAGTTGAAATGATGCAAAGGTGTTCTCTATTTCTGACAATTGGTAATGTTTTATGAAGACAAATAAAGAACTATAACCAAGACTCATTGCATTAATACTTAATAATTATAGAAGTCAAGGGGAATAGTCCATTCTTTGCATCCATACCAACTACAGTGAGTAGGTCTCCCTTATATTTGCCAAGGAGAAATGTGCGATTAAGGTTTAGAACTAGTCTGCAATACCTCCAACCAGCAATTGAGGGTCCAAAAGCCCAAAAAATTCTCTGAAATCGATGTGTGTTGTTCGAGTTAATTCGATACACTAGTCCTAGCATAGCGGAGGCTATAGCTTCCATAACCAAATTCACTATCGTATAGGACTCCACCCAACTTCTAAATATAGCTTTAATGGCCTTCCTCCAAGCATCCCATGCCTTTATGTAAAAAACCTTCATATTGAATTTAGCTTCGATAAGACCAATAATTTCTCTAGGTTTTAAGTCCATCTGTTCTCTAATTGCTAATGCAATGAAGGAGCTGATAAATATAGAAGTGCATTGCCTATGATCCATGGATAGAATTGGAGTACTACATGTGTGATCATTTCCTAATCTAAAAATCTTCCACAACCCTCCTAGACACTTTATTGAACAGGCATGCAAATGCCATAAATAAGATACATAAGGGGCGGCATGGTGTACACAAGATACTATCAACTTCTACTTATTTGAAGCTAACATTACATATGCCACCTTGTTTAATATTGACCAGCCACATAATGCAAATTATATGTCTTTCTTAGTTGCAAAGCACATCCCTTCTACTAACTCCTACATAATATGCAATTCTTCACCTATTCTATTACTATGCTAGCATCATCAAAGTCAAGCTCGGTATCCCACTCTTGAGTAGTATGGCATATGCGAGCAAAGTTATTATTACAAATCATTTGTTCTTCTGTATTTGTAGACCTTAGACAATTATCCATTATCAAATTTTGCATGGTAGCATGATCTACTGTGTCAGGAAAAACTACATCAGATGAATATTCTTGTATATTATCATCAAGCTCATCATCAAAATAGTTACTCATTATCTCATAGCCTTCAACAACTGTTGGCATATGACCCCCAACACCTTCCTCTTCATCAATATTATGCTGGGATGATTGTGTTGATAGTGCTGCAATATTTATATCAGCTTTATCTCTTATGAATCTACTAAACATACTATCACTTAACATTATAATTACGGCATAAAATATAAATAACATTTGTGGAACACTTATTGCATATGCTCATTAACTTTTGAAATTTCAGTATGACTTATTCAACATCCTTCAGGGATATCAAGTAAGATATATGACTGTGTCATAAAGACATTTCGATTTTCAACATATGTCGCCTTAGTGTCCAGCATTTGAACTTAAACATACAAGATAAGTGCTTATCTAGATGCATGCTCTAATACAACTTCACACACGTCATCATCATCAACATTTTTTGCAACAAAATCATTTCCCACGAGATAATGACTTATCAAATTTTCTTTGCTGTTTAACGGATCATAATTAAGTGCTCTTTTGACTTATTTTTTCATCTACTCTAGATTACTATTTATCGGGACATTTATTGGATGAGTTTGACCTCCATTATACATAGGTGAAAATTGCTCATTCATACTTGATTGCCCATTATGCACGAGCATAATCGAAGCCAGATTTTCACTCATCTCTTTTACTGTGAAACTGAGACTGCAAATAACATCACCCAAACAATTATTCCAATTATAATTATAAAAATAAAAAATTTATAATATATAATCCATAATAAAATTAAATTAAATATATTCAGTATATCAAACTTAATGAAAACTTACACAGCAAAATGAAATTTTAATATATATGATAACTTAAAATAATGATAACTTATTAATTTTAAAAAATTATCATCAAAGACAAATTTAAATATAGTACAATTTTTAATAATGATAACTAATTACTATTTAAGGGATAATCGTATTAATATACACACTTAATTATAAAAATAATTAGCAAAAATATTTTAATACAATAAAATCCTCTCCAAAGATTTTTTTCCAAAGAAAAAAAATCCAAAATAAATTGCATCTTTCAAAAAAAATTCTCCTACTTCCACTACAATCTACACAATTCCAAACTAATTATGCATTTTTTCCAAATTAATGATAAATATTAAAATTATATTTAAAACACTTTATAAGAAATTTATACAAACTATAATATTCACTACTATTTACATTCAAAAAACAAAAACTATACAAAAATTTTAAAATTAAAATGACTTAGAAAAAATACACTTACAAATAAATCGATAAGACACTTCCTCTCAGACACTAAAAAGATAAAGAACTTGAAAAAATTGGACACCATAAAGCCAAAGGACTCGAACAGACTTCACCGGCTGCTTCGAATTTTATTTTTTAGAGAGAAAAATGAGATCTAAGAAATGAGAAAGGAGATATGGAGAAATGAAGAATATGAGAAGATAACTGTGCATTCAATTCTTTACCCACCCATGACTTAAATGTTGTGTTGCAGTTAATTTGTAAAAATAAAAATAAAAAATAAATCAGTCGCTAACATGGTCAGCGACTACGGCCAACTTAGCATCCAGTCACTCGCATGGCCAGCGACTATGGCTCGTCTTAATTTTTCCTCTCGCAGTGGCCTTATACCTAATAATGGTTATGAAGAGGCCTTTTTTTTACTTTTTTTTAAAAATTTTGAAGCAAAATTAGGTATATCTAATTATTTGGAAAACATTTACCGGGTAACTTTTGATATGTTGTAGTTGACAAAATTTTGATCATTCTAACACTTTAATTATAAATTTTCATCAAGTATTTTTAAAAATACACTATTTTACTTATTTAGAAAAATATTCTAACACCCATAAATAGTTTTTTTAGTATGATAAAATCTTTGAAACATAGTTATGAATAATATGTAGTAATCTGATGAAAATCTAAAAGTATTAAATTTTATATGTAGCTTTTTCTCAAATCTCTGATTATTTCACTATTACTGGAATACTCTATGAGACCCTCTAACAACTGTGCTACTTGTGTTATATTTAAAAATCGAATTATTTTTGTGTTTATATTTTGAAATGTATGCATATGGATGACTTTTAATAATTTGGGAAGTTCTGATGGGCTATCTATTAGGAGACATAAGTGCCTAAAATCTCTAAACATTTGATGTGCTGAGTATTAGGAGTTTTAATGGCCTATATTCTGATATGCTAGCACATGAATTCATAAGGACAAAAATTCGTAATTCTAATAAATGTTGAGAGGTATAGGAGCCTGAGGAAAATCTTATTTATTCTAAGATATAAATTGAAGTGCTTACTATTCTATAACTCCTCCATTTTGCCATTTAATTTACACATTAGAGATACTACTTATTGCTCTATTGATGTTTATGCATTCTAAACAATCTAATTGGACCTTATACAGCTGAATTTGCTTTATTTTTTTATTCATATCTTAGTATTAGTTATAATAACTATTAAAGGCTTAGGTAGGTTGAAGGTAGCCTACTAAGCTATGGTTACTCATGCTTGCTTTCTACATATATTTTAGATTAGGATAAGGGAAAAAGGTCGGCATAGTAGATAAAGGTTGCAAAATTTGAGTCTGAGTCTATATAGGTTAATATGGATGGATTTTGATGGTCACGTCATTCTATTCTATTTGTCTGAGCCATGTACCATTTCTATCAAGTTATTTTGATTATCTTATTCATCTACTATCCATATGAATTTATGTTGTTCATATTGATTATCACATGTTCTTATTGTTACATGTTTGTATTAATATGATGAATGATTACATGCATATTACTTATACTTCCGTGAATTAATTTCTATTATAGGTTTGGGTAACCTACTGAGTTGTTAGCTCATTTTGTGATTTATATGTTTGAATTTCATGAAAGGGTAAGGATCTAGCTGAATGAGGCTGATCCACATTATTGCAGTAATATGTGTTTTTTTTTTTTTGTAGCCAGAAATATTAAGTGTGGATGATAAGAGAAAAATTATTACGTCCAAATGAACCATATTATGATATTTATGCTTTTAATCTTTATATTTTGTGCAAAACAATAACTGAAAAATTCATGAAAATTAAACCGCCATCGTAGCGCCACAAAATCAGCATCACAACACCAAAGCTCATTCTAATGCCACAGTGCCACACCTTCAGTGCCACAGTGATAAGCTCATAGAAAATCGGATAGAGAGCTTAGCGCCAAAGTATTTTTTATGAAGTGTCACTATGCCAGATTGAGAGCAGCAGAACTAAATCGCATAGTGTCATGATGGGAGATAGTTAAACTAGTAAACCGAAACGATGAATAATGAACTGATGAGTCAGTTCAGCAACGCCGCAATGCCACTAAGACAGCATTGTTGCCCAAGATCAATTATTTTACAAAACTAAAAATGGTAGCCTTAGAGTTTATATTAGGGTGTTGGCATGTTATGGAGTCGTAAGTGTGTGAGTGAGTGAGTGTGAGGGGCTATTCTTGAGAGGGAGTGGCTTATATATCTGTATTAGGTGTACTATTTAGTGAGGATCAAAGTGGAGAAGTGAAAAAGAGTTGTATCTTAAATTCTGGTCATTTCTAAACCTAGTATCTTTTATTTATCTTATGTTTAAACAGGTAACATATGTTTTAAGTGAAATGAAATGTTTGTGTCATGTAATATCATCTTCGTGTGTGGCTAAACTTTTCTTTCTGAATTTATGATTATTTAAAAAAACATGTATTACCTAGAGTGGGTTTAATCTTTATAAAATTCATTCTATTTTTAGTTTCTTCGTACTTCAATTGAGTTATGTATAGGTCATACGTAAATTAAAAACCTTGTATGATCTAGAGCCTCAACAAAGGAAGAAGAATAATTAGGAATTTTAAAATATAGTATGTCCATAAGATAGACATATGGTCGTAAGGATTATGGTGTCTTAAGAAGATATAAAAAACTTTAGTTATGAGGGATCCTAGTTAATACTCCAATGAGCTCGATAGAGACGATGAGTACTTATGCTCAAATTCATAGTAACAATAGAAAGAAAAATTCACTCTAATGTAATCATGTATTTTTAAATAAATCATAGGTTCAGAAGTTTTAAAAATAGTGAATTTACTTTCTTCATTTGAGACTTTTTAACTTAAACTACACCACCCATTAAAATCATCAAGCTAGATAAATTTAACTATAACTGTTTAGAGAGGTTTGATCAAAAATTTAGAAACTTATAGCCAAATTGATCGTCTTAACAAGATAAATCTAACGAGCTCAAGATTACTTAGTTCTGACATCATTAAGGTAATGAAATGCTAAAAGAATGATATATAATTAAGGAAATCAATATGGGTCATTCGATTGAGTGTTTTAAACTTTAGCTATATTTATGAAATATGTCACTATATCACTTTAAATAATTATAAATAGACCCTCCCTTTCTACATGAAGGGAACCATTGGCTTGAGATTTAATAAAGCACAAACGCTTAAAATAACTTGAAGCTCCACCAAACCACCATCATTGGACAACCAGTCGACTATTATTGTCAGATCAATGTCCACCATTATTGTCAATCCATCATCCCATGATAATATTTAGACTACCATCATTGACACCATCAGAGCATTGTGACCCTAGCTTCATAATTCGACCTCTAGTCATGACCACCATTGTCAGATCGCCATTGACCTACTATAATCCTTCAACACCATCGCCTAACTTTGGTCATTTAACCCTTATCGCTTAGTTTAGTCCTCTAGCCACCATCGCTCGATATTAGTCATTTAGCCATCATCACCTAATCTAAACCCCAATTATCCAGCCACGGTCAATATATATATATATATATATATATATATATATATATATATATATATATATATATATATATATATATATATATATATATATATATATATATATATTAAAAGCATATTGTTGGGCTTCTTCTTTGCAAGAATCAAATTCAACATGCATTACGAAAGGAAAGACATTTGGGATCGGAAAAATGAATATGAGATTCTTATCTATGAACAAATATTTCTTTTTTTGCCAAATGATGACTGTGAAGGCTCAGCAATTTTTTTCTCAGAGATGTTTATATGATGCTCAGTATCCATTATTACAATTTTAAATTCCTATGGAAGTATTCAATAATTGACCCATTCAACGGTGGCTGTAGTGTTCAAATTATGTATGTGTTTTATTTAGGGAAAATAAATTAGTTTGGTTAACTTTTTCCTCTATAAGGATCTCAAAATTAATAAATTTAATTTAAATTAAATAAGATTATGATGAGATCATTATGCTTAATATAATTGAGAGCTTTTCTTCTCCCTGTTCATATCCAAAAAGTTAAATTAAGGAGGAGAAGGGTAAGTATAAAGGGCACTTATGAGTAGTAGCCCTTACCAAAAAAAATAGAAATGAAGGGAGTAACAGAAAGAAGCAATAAGACAAAAGAGGAGGATAATAAAGGTGGAAGACATGGATCGAAGCGATCGAGTGTGAGCATTTTTAAGCATATGATGATTTTTTTTTATTGTTAGAATATTTCTTGCAACAAACCGTCATATCAAATAACCTGTAATGATTTTAGGTCCCATCAAATAATATTATAATTTTAAGCTGCATATAAAGGTGGGATATGCACATCCTCAACTATTTAAAGCGGATGGATTCACATATCAAGTATAGTTCTAAAGATCTAATTTTAGACCTTCAAAATATATTGGCTATCAATGGAGAGGATTCGAGGGATCCCTAATAAAGAAAGGTTCGACGATGAAAGTAGTAGAATGCATGCTTGTATAGCACGGGATGGTGACTATTCGTTGGAGCAAAAGGTGAATGTGAATGAAATATTTCGGTGTTGCATACATAAATGGTCAAAAGATGAGGATGATGTTCTTTGGAGTGTGCAGGCTGAGGTAATGAGGGTAAAACTTTATAGAGAGACTGATTTCCTAAATGTCACTAGTTGGAAATATATTCAGATGAGGTTCTTGGAAGAAAATGGACATCTCGTAATTTCTCATTTCTTACATATGTCATATCATGAGATGAACGTGAGAGAGAGGGTGGTCATTTACCAAATGTTAACTGCAACAACCGTGACATCGAGTGTGTGATTTTATACCATAAATGGCATCCTGGTTATGACGAGTTCATATTAGATTTCTATAAAAATCAAATGAATGAGCTATTACCTGAAGGTAAGTCTAGAAAGCTTCTGAATGGTCAGGACTGGAAAAACCTTAAGTATGAGTTTGAGTTTCATCTCAAGTGCTGCCCAACTCAAACCCAACTCCAAGCATGTCTGCGTATGCTGCTTGGAAAATAGCAAAACTATGTGGTTCTATTAAATGTTAGCTTATGTTGTATTTTTCATTTTCTTTTGAAAGCTTACTTCGTAACTCATACGGCTTATCTTATTATTTAGTGTATTTGTAATATTCATTAAGTGGCGCATGTTTTTCCTTCTTCAATTGAAGATGTTAAAGTTGGAGGATCATTTCACAAAATTTTGTTCAGATGCACTGCAAAATGTTTAACCAAATTGAATACAAAATAGTTCATTGCATGAAACAATGGAAGTATGAATAACAAAACAACGAAAATACATAACACAAACCATAGTACATAACCATCAAAATTGGATACAATCTAGTGTTTACGTCTATTCTTGCGTGGTATGGCATATATGCCTGGTGTATAGTGATCCGGTGGTCGAACATGCTTATCTCGTAATCCACCATACTCCTTAGTATGCACTATTCTATGTTTCTCGCTATGCTAAATTGGTGGTAGCCTCCATGTGGGCGGTGAGGTGTAAAACTGAGAGGTAGAGCCAATATCAAAAGGACTCCAATGCATCGCATATGTAGGCCACTATAGATAATGGGTAACAAATTCTAGTTGCTACACATGTTGGGTTAATGTCTCCTACGGTGCACCCCAATCCCCATAGGTGTGTGTAACATCATCCGTTTTTGATGGACAAGTGTGAGGTTCTGCTATAATTTGGGGAAAACTATATCGTTCCATGTAGTCTGAATGGTATCATATGTCCTCTAAGTATACTTGCGTTCTCATAGTATTGTTCAAATCTCTAATCCTGTCAATAGTTTATTAGAGTTCATGATATGTAGACTCATCATCCTGATAATAGAATCGTTGTAACATCTCATTTGTCTCGAGGTAGTTTTGCTATATGCAATTAATTGAAAGAGATAGAGAGTTTATTTAAATCTTCTAACATAATAAAGTATGAGTTGAAAACATACCAGCATAGCTCAGCAGGCGCTCATGGGTAGTATGATCGGGGGGCTCAGTAGGTGCCTGTAAAAGGTATAGTGATGCCCATGATCTATTCCAATGCTAGTACTCCTTTAATACTTAATCCTCACCATCAGGATGTTGCACACCATGGACGACCACTCCTCGTCGTCCCTCCCACATCATATCGGCCTCCCATGTAGAGTTAATGGTAAATCATCCAATCCATATTGGCCTTCCCATGACCGTCCGCTCTAACGTAGTTTATATCCATTGGTTGAATGTTAGTGGTCGGTGAGAATCTAAACTATCGGATCACTCGGTCAGGTGGTAGATGCCACTCCTCTCTCCTTCAGCTAGTAAGTGGAATACGAGAATGCCAGATGACCCTACCTTACAAACAAATCTCGGCAATAATTTCTTGGATACATGGTCTATATGGCTCCCATATTACCTACAGAGTAAAATACATTATAACCTTTCCTAATTATGCAAGCAACCACATACTAATTTTGAATGAAAGACATACCTGACTTTAAAGAAGACCATCTAACTCGTTCCTATATATTTTATTTTCCCAGTTGGCATCTCCCTAACCTATTCTTCATTCCACCCATTCTAAAGGATAGTAACGTTACTATAAATGCATTAATAGGCGTGAAAAATGGTTTAAAATATTAAGTAACTACCTTCCTCCCACACTACAGCCTTGTAGCAGTTCCGGATATGGTACATGCAACGTAGGTCTTTTAACATGGATCCATTCCTAAGACCAAATCTGTAAAAGATGAACGCATCTGACAAAGTTAGCCTATTTGAGCTTGGTTGCCTCTATCAAATCTCTGAATATGTGTGCTAAGACTGCACCACCAATTGAGTAAGTACTGAATTACTATATATCCTCAAGTAATGGAAGATATTGCAAATGAATCTCAGATCCAGGGGTATCTGGTAGTAAGAAACACCAATGATGAACAAAATATAGGCTCGCACATGCCTCCAAAGTTTATATCATTCAGCTCAGCATAAGACTCCCTCTTATAAGTCCACCGTAGCCACCTTAGTGGCATGCATGTCCTTGCGTGCGCCTGACCCATCCGAAATCTAGAAGTAACATCCGGATTTATATGACTGCCCAGTAAATTGTTACAGCAATCTGGCAAAAAATTCCATCGTTTCCCATGTCCGACCACTGAGGGACTGACTAACGTAGGTCCATCAATCTATAGGCTCATAATCATTGTTACATTCTATAATGTAATAGTCATCTCTCCCACTACAAGATGAAATGTATTGGTTTGAGGTGACCATCTCTCAACCAATGTCGTTAGAAGATGGTGATCATGTTTTATGCATATCAACTACCTAACATAGTGCAAACTAGCTGTCCTAATTGTTACAATGAATATTGGACATTTAATAGGCCAATCCTAGACCATGAGCATGTGTGATGCTCTCTCTAGAATTGTCCCCTATAGATTACAATTTAAAAAAAAAATATCAATATTTTTGGGCCATTGCCTTTTATGCTGCTAATTCATATTAAAGTAGAGAACATAAGATTAGTAAAACATGAAGTAGCAAATTATAATATGCTTGTATCAAATTTATTTTTTAATGAGCTGACACCTATATTATGTTAAAAGATTAATGTGTATGTACATAATTCTCTAATATAATATGTGTAGATAAAAAAGTATTGCATCATTAAATATTTATTCAATTTAATTGATTAAAAATGTTTACTTGAATAATAGAAATTAAATATTCACCATAACCAATCTATTTAGACAAAAATTAACAAATATAAGTTAATATGTATTCTATTGTATATATTTATTTATGTGAAGATAATTTTATAAAAATATCTAATTTAGGACCAGTAAAAAAAAATTTAATGTAAATACTTTTTTATTACTTCTATTATAATTTTAAAAAATCAATATAATATGATAAGAAACTTATAATTTCTAATATTTATTTTTTAAGATTAGAAACTTACAATCAAACATAAGATTGCAGAGCTAGACATATAATCAAATTTTTAATATTGCAAGCAGAACCAAAATTCAAACATAATAAAACAGCAGTTGTTCATAAATTCTAACTAATTGAGGGTACACATAAAACAGAACATGGGCACAAGAATACTGTGTAGGCTAACGACTTGTAGACAATGATTACAATTAATTGATACAAGGTCAGCTAGTCCTATTATGACCCGACATTTTACATAAATCACAAAGCTGCCTGGATGATGAACTTGGCTCATCCATATATATATATATATATATATATATATATATATATATATATATATATATTAAAAGCATATTGTTATGTTTCTTCTTGGAAAGAATCAAATTCAAATACATATGCTCAGATCCATAGTAACAATAGGAAGAAAAATTCACTCTAATGCAATTATTTATTTTTAAATAAATCATAGGTTCAGAAGTTTTAAAAATAGTGAATTTACTTTCTTCATTTGAACCTTTTTAACTTAATCTGCACCACCAATTAAAATCATCAAGCTAGATAAATTTGACTATAACTATTTAGAGAGATTTGATCAAAATTTTAGAAACTTATAGCCAAATTGTTCGTCTTAACAAGATAAATCCAACGAGCTCAAGATTGCTTAGTTTTGACATTATTAAGGTAATGAAATGCTACAAGAATGATATATAATTAAAGAAATCAATATGGGTCATTCGATTGAGTGTTTTAAACTTTGACTATATTTATGGAGTATGTCACTATGTCACTCTAAATAACTATAAATAAACCCTCCCTTTCATGTAACATGAAGGGTACCATTGGCTTGTGATTTAATAAAGCTCATACGCTTAAAAAAACTTGAAGCTCCACCAAACCGCCATCCTTGGACAACCAACCAACTATTGTTGTCAGATCAATGTCAACCATTATCATCAATCCATCATCCCACCATAATATTTAGACTACCATCATTGCCACCATCAGAGCATTGTCACCCAAGCTTCATAATTGGACCTCTAGTCATGGCCACCATTGTCAGATCGCCATTGACCTACTACAATCCTTCAACACCATCACCTAACTTCGGTCATTTGATCATTGTCGCTTGGTTATGGTCCTCCAGCCATCATCGCTCGACATTAGTCATTTAGCCATCATTTAGCCGTCAATACATATATATATATATATATATATATATATATATATATATATATATATATATATATATATATATATATATATATATATATATTAAAAGCATATTGTTGGGCTTCTTCTTCGCAAGAATCAAATTGAAATACATACATTACGAAAGGGAAGACATTTGGGATCGGAAGAATGAATATGAGATTCTTATCTGTGAAGAATTTTTTTTTTTTTTTTTTCGCCAAATGATGACTATGCAGGCTCAGCAAATTTTTGCTCAGAGATATTTATATGATGCTCAGTATCCGTTATTACAATTTTAAATTCCTGTGGAAGTATTCAATAATTGACCCATTCAACGGTGGCTGTCATGTTTGAATTATGTACGTGTCTTATTCAAGGAAAATAAATTTGTATTGCTAACGTTTTGCTCAGAAAGGATCTCAAAATTAATAAATTTAATTTAAATTAAATAAGATTTCGAGGAGATAATGCTTAATATAATTGAGAGTTTGTCTTCTCCCTGTTAATATCCAAAAAAGTTAAATTAAGGAGGAGAAGGGCAAGTATAAAAGGCACTTGTGAGCAGTAGCACTTACCAAGGAAAAAATAGAAATGAAGGGAGTAACAGAAGGAAGCAATAAGACAAAAGAGGAGGATAATAAAGGTGGAAGACGTGAATGGAAGCGATCGAGTGCGAGCATTTTTAGGCATGCCGACTCAATTGATTACTGTCTAATGGCGTTCGGATTTCTCGGCGCCGTTGGAGATGGCTTGACGTTGCCGATCGCTCTCATCATCTACAGCCATATGTTCAATGAAATCGGCTCAAGCTCTACAAGCCCAAACTTCACCAGGAATATTACCCATAATGCCAATCTAATTATCTATCTTGCTATGGCTTCCTTTGTCTCCTCATATCTTGGTAACATATTCAATACTCTTCTTCGAAAACAAAGCCTTAGATCTTGTTATAACGCATATTAATTGACATGGACAAAGAATTATTGGGATGAATTTATTAAATTTAGTTAGAAGATGCAAGATATTTCTTTTATATATTGAATTAAAATAATTAGCATAATATTATTTTTATAACGGACATTGATAAACACTGTATGGAAGTTTAAAATTAAAATTGTCGAGCAGTATGAACTAAACTTTGCTTAGGTTATTCACGATCAAAATTTCTAGTTTAATATAAAACATAACATTTTAAATCAAATCATATTAGTTAAGGGGCCTATTGGGAAAAAAAATTTTATTTTATTTTATTTCATTCATATTAGGATATGAAATAAAATGTATTTAGTATCTTTAAAATATATTTAAGTTATGTGATGTCGTGATGGTCGTCAATGCTTAGCAAGGATGACAGTGGTGACGGTGTCCAATAGCTGATGGTTTTAGTATTTTTTTTTTAAGTATTCTCAATGCACTACAAAATTATTTTAAAAATAAAATTCAATTATTTTTATAAATTAAAAATAAAAATATATAAAACAAACATTTGTTTGACAAACAAAGTAAAAAAAAACAAAAGTGACTTTGTTTGGTGTAACTCTTTTATTTTTGTTCTATATATATTTTTTTAAAAAAAATCTTAACTATTAATGTTTTTGTTTTTTTTAATCCGGCTAATAAGTTATTCTAGGTTCTTTTTTTCTTATGAGAACCATTCTGACTATGGCCTGTTGCTATCAGCTGTTGCATTATGCAATATTCAATAAAATAAAATTAACATTTATTTGACAAGCTATTTGGAATTTTTTTATTTTTTGACTTTTACTTTTCAATTTGATTTTTTTAATATATTTTTTGTATTTAAATAATATATATCTGATATTATAAAATTTTGTTATTTTTATTTTTTTTGTGGTGGTCAGCAGTGGCTGATGGCCACAAAAAGGTGGCCACAATAATGACAAAGAAAGTGGTGGCCAACTAACACTGGGTTGCAGTGGCTAACAGCAATGATCAATAGTTGGTGATGGTTGATGGCTGATGATGATATTTATTTTTCAAACTACTCAAAATGCTTAAATTTTAAGTGTCTTAAAAAATCGCCTGACTTCTTTTTTAAAAAATAAATCAAAATAATATGTTTTTAAAGTCAAGCATAACAATAAAAATAATATCAAATAGGCCTTAAAATATCAAACATGTTTTGATTTCATATTTAAATACAAATAATATAATATAAAAAATAGAAAATAGAAAGTGATGTCAAATGATCCCTAAGGCCTAAACTAACCAAATAATTTCTCCTCAAAAAAAATAAAATAAAATAAAATTCCTATTCTTCTTATTCATAATTAATCACCAAATCCCAACCATGCTCAATTTTAATTTATTCCTTATATTTGCCTAATTATGATATAAACAATTTATGGATAGAAAATTCACCCCAAAATTCTAACCTTTAGCTTTTCGTAGCATGAACAAATATATAAATTTGATAATTAAAAAAAAAAAAATAACGTAGATGTTAAGTTTATTAATATTTAAAATTTGGATGTGTTGAATGCAATTCCTAATTTTTTCATTGTCTATAGAGGGTTATTGTTGGACGCGAACAGGAGAGCGACAAACGTCGAGAATGCGGGCGCGCTATCTCCATGCTGTATTGCAACAAAATGAAACAAATTTTAATATGAAGGTGGCATCCACCACACAAGTAGTAAATGGCATCTCGAATGACTCTATGGTCATACAAGATTTTGTTAGTGAGAAGGTATTTTTTTTATTTTTATTTTCTTTGTCTAAAACTTTGCTTTTTCAAGATTGTGTTACTATAATAACTAAGAATAATAATACTACTAATAATTTATCTACTCTATTTACAGGTCCCAAACATCATAATGAATTTCACACTCTTCTTTGGCGTCTACATAGAAGCTTTCATCTACTTGTGGCGGCTCGCACTAGTCATCTTCCCAACTGGTTCACTTCTCATAATCCCTGGTTTAATTGTCGGACGGGTTATGCTAACTCTTGCACGCAAAATTTTAATAGAGTACAATAAAGCCGGCCTTATTGCCGAGCAAGCGATCTCCTCTATCCGCACGGTGTACGCCTTTAGAGCCGAGCGCTGCACCACTTATGCTTTTTCTACGAGCCTTCAAAGCTCCCTTAATATGGGTCTCAATCAAGGCCTTGCCAAGAGCCTTGCTCTTGGCTGCTCAAGTATGCAAAAAAATATATTATTATTATTATTATTATTGTTATTATTATTATTATTGCATATAATTATATAAATAATTCACACAATCTAACTAAAATTTTTTTTTTTCTCTCCACTGCTGCAGGTATAACCTACCTTATATGGGCTTTGATAGTGTGGTATAATGGCCGCCTCGTTCTTTACCATGGCGCCAAGGGTGGGACAGCTTTATCCACTGGCATGGGTATTGTAATGGGCTGTATCTCTCTTGGCTCGAGCCTCTCCAACATCAAGTACTACGGGGAAGCAGTCGCCGCGGCAGAGCGAATTAATGAGACGATAATGAATAGGCCGGTGATCGATTCAGAGAGCGTTGAAGGAGAACAAATGGAAGAGATTAGAGGAGAGGTGGAGTTCAGAGATGTGAGATTCAAGTACCCGACGAGACCGGAGACCGAAGTCATTGCGGGGTTTAATTTAGTACTGCCAGCAGGAAAGACGGTTGCTTTAATTGGAGAGAGCGGTTCAGGGAAGTCTACTATGATTGCATTGCTACAGAGGTTTAATGACCCTACTGGTGGAGAGATATTACTTGACGGAGTGGATATTAGAAGATTGAAGTTGAAGTGGTTTAGAGGACAGATGGGATTGGTGAGCCAAGAACCTGCTCTGTTTGCAACGTCTATTAAGGAGAATATTTTGTTTGGCAAAGAGGATGCAACAATGGAGGAGGTGATGGTCGCAGCCAAGGCCGCTAATGCTGATGGATTCATTTCGCAACTCCCCTTAGGATATGATACACAGGTATATATATATGTATACGTCTCAATTATCCCATTGGTTAATAAGTTAACTTCCGATTTACACCTATTAGATATTGCCACACAGGTTGGTGAGAACGGCGTTCAGTTATCTGGTGGGCAAAAGCAGAGAATCGCCATTGCAAGAGCCATAGTTCGTTCACCAAAGATTCTGCTCCTTGATGAGGCTACTAGCGCGCTTGACTACAAGTCTGAGCTTGTTGTGCAAGCGGCACTTGATGCCGCCGCCATTGGTCGTACCACGATAGTCGTAGCGCACCGCCTCTCTACCATTCGTAATGCTGACATCATTGCTTTTATTCAAGCTGGAAAAGTCATGGAGTCTGGTAGCCATGAAGAACTTACAAGCAATATCAATAGTCGTTACTCCTCACTCATTACCCTCCAAGAATCTCAACCTTTTTCTGAAACCGTAGAAAGCAACGCTGATACAAAAATCATCTATGATTCTCCGGCAATAACCCGAGCCCGTAATAGGACAGCCACTAACAGCCTCAGTTATAGTTTGAGCCCCAACCATGAGCCCCTTTCATTCTCAAGCTCCAAGTGGTCAGTTAACAAAGAAAATGATGTCCAAGATTTAAAGCTAAAGTTGGCGGTCCCCTCATTTTGGAGCCTATTTATGCTCAATGCACCAGAGTGGCGTCAGGCAATTCTTGGTTGCACAGGTGCATTATTGATTGGAGCTATGCAACCAAATTTTTGGTATACTATTGGTACCATGACATCGGTTTACTTTCTCAAAGATCACGACGAGATGAAAGAAAAGATAAGGACATACTCTTTATTGTTGGTCGCATTGTCAGTGGCTTGCTTTCTTATAAATATAATGCAACATTATAACATAGCGGCCATGGGCGAATATTTGACTAAGAGGATTAGGGAGCGTATGCTCTCAAAGATTTTAACTTTTGAAGTTGGATGGTTCGATCAAGATGAAAACTCTACAGGTTCCATCTGCTCCCAACTCGCTAAGGATGCTAACATAGTAAGTTTATGTACACTTTGATAAATGTATTTTATAGAAATTTATTAGATGGCCGCTATATTACAACTTTTAAATAACCTTTTAACTAATACTGATTGTTTACTTGTAAAACTTTGCTTGCCAAATAAATTTTTTGGGTCACATAAATTTTATCGTCTTCTTAAATCCCAATTTTATCCTATTTTATGCTAAATTCTAGATATAGAAAATCCATGAGCAAGTAGGATTTCAGAGATTTAAAGACTATTTCTCTTCATTGTGCCTCTTCTTTTCATTCATTTACATCTTAAATCTTAATAATATTTGACAACCAATTTACTATATATGATGATTTAAGCAAATTTAATAATTATAATGCAAAAAAAAAAAAAATTTTTAGGATTTAACATCTCTAAGATTTATTAAATCTGGATTGATAAGATTTATTAAATCCTACTGGTAGCCAAGCAGCTCCTTAAAGTTTTAAAATTTTGAATTACTAAGATTTATCGAAAGTTTGTTAAGCTATGCTTTTAAACACTAGTATACCATATTAGTTGGCTTACTAATATAAACTCTTTGAATTTTACTTTACAGGTGCGATCATTGGTGGGAGATCGTATGGCGCTTATTATTCAAACTGTATCTGCCATGACCGTTGCTGCCACCATGGGATTATTAATCGCCTGGCGACTAGCGATAGTTATTATTTCCTTACAACCAGTGATCATCATCTCCTTCTATACACGATTTGTGCTCCTCAAAAAAACATCTAAGAAAACACTCAAGGCCCAAGTAGAGAGCAGCAAGCTTGTAGCAGATGCAATAAACAACCTACAAACCATTGCCGCTTTCTCTTCACAAGATCGAATCCTAGATCTCTTTAAATTAGCCCAATTGGGCCCTCGCAGTGATAGCATCCATCAGTCTAGGGTTGCTGGAGTTGGCCTCGGCTTATCAAACTGCATCTCGTTATGTAGCGTTGCATTTAACTTTTGGTATGGCTGCCTTCTAATCTCAAATGGCAGCGTCACCACCAAAGAATTTATGCAAATCTTCCCAATCCTAATGGGCACTGGTCGTGTGATAGCTGAAGCTGGAGCTCTAACATCAGACCTCTCAAATGGTTTAAGCACCATTGCTTCTATCTTTGTCATTCTAAATCGCTCCACTCTGATTGACCCCGACAACCCTAAGGGCTGCCAAGTAGAATCTATCAATGGTGAAATTGAGCTCCATAATGTTGACTATGCTTATCCAACCCGTCCTAATGTGCCAATTCTAAAGCAATTTTCCCTCTCCATTAAGGCAGGTCGTTCCACTGCATTGGTTGGTCCAAGCGGGTCTGGCAAGTCAACAATAATTAGTCTCATCGAGCGCTTCTACGACCCATTACATGGTGTAATCCATATCGATGGAAAGGACATCAGGTCATATAACCTTCACTCACTAAGGCAGCATATTGCATTGGTGGGGCAAGAACCAGTGCTATTTGCAGGTACAGTGAAGGAAAACATCACTTATGGAATGGAGCAGGAACCAAACAGTACTGAAATTGAGGCAGCAGCTCGAGCAGCAAATGCACAAGATTTTATATGTAGCCTACCAAATGGGTATCAGACATCATGTGGAGAGCATGGCTTACAACTTTCTGGTGGGCAAAAACAACGAATAGCAATTGCAAGAGCAATATTACGTAACCCAAGAATCTTGTTATTGGATGAGGCAACAAGTGCACTTGATAGAAAATCAGAGCTGGTGGTGCAAGAGGCATTATATAAGGTTATGGTTGGAAGAACAACTATAGTGGTGGCACATAGGCTAAGTACTGTGGAGAACTGTGATGTGATTGCAGTACTTGAGGAGGGTGTTCTAGTTGAGAAGGGTTCTCATGCTTCCCTTATGAAAAAGGGGCCTACAGGAAAGTATTATGGACTTGTTAGCTTACAAAGAAAAAGTGACAATCAACAAAAAGAATAGCTTAACCTCGATTCCCAATGAAGTATAATATCTACTGGCTTTACTGATGAACTTCAGATTGTTGGGGAGCTATCTTGTGCATGGAAAATTTACCTAGAGATCATAATTTATAGAATCATGAAGAATGGCTTGATTTATGAATGCATGGAGGAGACATTTTTATTGGTTGTAATTTCAACATGAGAAATTATTCATCATATATGATGGAAGAAAATTGAGCACATAAATAAATAAGATATTTTGAGTTCATGAAATTTGCATTCTAACAACTAATACATGCCTCATCACGATTCTAGGAGACAAATTTGAATTTATTTATTTTAGCCAAACCAATGGTTTAATGCTCTGATAGGCTTAGAAAAACTCTACTAACAAATATTCTCAGGGTATATTTAAGATACACATTAAAAAAAACGAATTGAAGGATGCATAATAATTATAACTACCTGTAAATCACTATCAAGCCCCACCTTTACACTCATTTCCAATGATGGGGACATTTTACACTATTATTGTGTAGTGATTGCCAAGTTTTTGTTATCTTAGATATGAAACTAACATCAACTCTAAAAGCTTCGCTAGACCAAACACATTTGCGAGAGGCACTTCGGCAATGCAAATAACCACAGATTAAAGTAATAATACTAAGTAGTTAAATAAACTAAAATTCATAGCATGGAATACAATATAATATATTTCTCCAATCTCAGATAGAATCTCAAAGGATTCTGGCACTTTATGACTCCCTTTATATTATAATACTAGAACATACCCGTATACTCCAAAACATGATATTTTGTTATCATAACATGTCTTATAAGCACCAATATATGGCTTTTTAGCCACAGACATATATTATAGGCACCATAATATATTGCTCTTTTTATAATAATTTCTCCAAACTTTTCAATTCAAGCCATAATACACAGTGCAATCATATAAACACATATTTTATTACATTGTAGCAATTAAAGGATAATTTAGTTTATACAATAATTATACAGCTTTCTATAATGATAAGCAACATAAATTCCTGGAATTCAAAAAATTGTAGATGAACCTGAACGCTTGCAAATTGTAGAGAGAGAAACTACTGGAATTCAAAAATTCAAATTGGCGCGAAGCAAATCCTTCTCCGATGGCGGCGGATAGTCTCCGGTCTTCTTCTACCGGTGTCTCCTTTGATATTCGCCTTTCATCTTCTTCTTCTATCCATTCGTTTTCTCAATTCAATGGCGGAATGTCTCCTCCGGCTTTTGGGGATTCCGATCTTGATTCGCGGAAGTTCAAATCAAACTGTCCTCTGATCATCAATTAAGGTGGTCTTCTTGTTACAAAAAAACAAACTGAAGTTGAAGGAAAAGGTAAAGATGTGTTGATTGATAACTTTGTTAAAATTCCGAAGGGTTCTAGAAAAATTCAAGATGTGCTGGTTGTTCGTAAATCTAGTATTGAGGCTTCATCTTCTTGTGGAGCGAATTCTCTGGCAGATCAAGATGGAAAGTGTAATTATGGTAGTATGGGTGTCCCAGGTGGCGATTGTAGGGTTTCATCAGGTTCAAGAGATGTGAGTAGAGATAATCCTAAAGACTCAACAGAGAATGACGGAGGTTCCATTGCTGTTAATACGATTAAGGGAGTTCCCCTTAATCAGGAGTTTTCTGATCTGCAGGTAGTTCGTAACTGTGTTTCTGGAGAATTGGGTAATTGTAACTCAACGAAAGTTCAGATGGAGTCTTCCAAGCAGAAGTTTAGCAGTGATCGATCAAATGTGTGGATTAAGAAAGCAAATATTAAAGTATCAGATTTACAACTGGGTGAAAATTTTATTGGGAAAGACTCGGTGGTAATGCTACATGTTGAAAAGGAATGGGAGAATACTAATAAACTTAACAAAGCCTTGGTAGTCAAGGTCTTTGGGGATAACGTCCATGTTCACATCATTAGCACTGAATTGAGGAGACAATGGCCTTCTATTGGTAAATTCCACTTGACTTTGCTTGGTATGGGCTGGGTGTTGTGTGCATTTCAAGATTATATGGCTTTGGAGAAGGTCTTAGAGGAGGGGCCATGGTATGTTAATGGACATATCATTGGATTGGATAGATGGTCGCCTTCCTTCTCGCCTACTTCATTGAAAGGATTGACTACTCCTATTTGGATTCGAATGCCGAACCTACCGTTGCATTGCTGGGATGAAATTAACATTTGTAGGATCGCTTCAATGGTAGGTACTCCCTATCTTATTGATGGGAACATGTTCCAGTGGGGCAGACGAGAATTTGCGAGGATTTGTGTGCGGGTCCAGCTTGATAGCAATCTGCTGTTGGGAGTTTGGGTGGAAGGTTCTTCAGGCAAATTCTTTCAAAACATTGAATATGAGAGGCTGCCTACATTCTGTCTTAGTTGCGACAGAGTTGGGCATTTAAAGGAGAATTGTCTGGTAAGCTGTCCTGAACATGATAATGCTTCTACCATTTTGGGTAATTCTAAGGAGAATGTAAGATCTAAGGTTGAGCGTGCTGTGGTGGAGAAGGAAGTTCCTGATAAGGAGATTGAAGATGGAACTTGGACCCAAGTCAAATACGGAAATAAGAAGAATAAAATTTCTCATACAACAAATAATGTTTTAGGGGCAGAAAAAATTTCTGTGGCAGTTATGGATGCTTCAGCTAATTCAATAGCTATCAAGGCTCTTATGGCAGTTAGTGAAGGTCAGAATGCTGAATTAAAGGCAGTTGATGGTGCTAAACCTGAGAAGGTGAATTCTGGTTGTGAAGATATTGTTGAATTGAAGGGAAGCCATCATGTTGTGGTGGAAATCTCGGCCAAACAATCTGCAGAAGGTATGGTTCTGGATAACTCCTCACTTCTTAGAAATGCTAATAAATTTGAAGTCCTGAATGAAGGGTTGGAGGAAGGAGAGGTGTTATTATCTCCTAAGTCTTCTAATCCTAAGGAAGGAATAGGGGATGATACTAAATGTACAAGTAAATTGGGTTTAGCAGAGATAAAGGATGTTAAGGAGATTAGTTCTTCTATTAGTAAAAGGAAAGGTGCCAAGAAATTAAAAAGTTTGGGAACCATTAAGTTGGCTAACAGGAGTAGGAGAATGGATGGAGATGCTAGGGAGAAAGTGGGGATACCTTCCCCTCTTATCCACTAATGGATTCCATAATTTTCTGGAATTATAGAGGAGCTAGGAAGAGGAAAGCTTCTCTTTATCTCAAGGAGATTGTGAAAGATCATAAAGTTTTCTTTGTTGGTTTATTGGAGACTAAGTTGTCTTTTATTGATAAGAGGGACGTTTCTTCGTTTCTTGGCGATGGTTGTGATTTTTTCCATGTTCCTTCTATTGGGTTGGCTGGAGGAATTTTGGTCTGCTAGGAGAGTAGTATGGCTTCTTTTACTGTGCTGGATTCCTCTTCTCAATTCATCATTGGGGAGTTGGATGTTGTAAATAAAGGTCGATGGAGGGTTGCTACTATCTATGGTAGTAAAGATGTATATGTTAGAAGGCTACTGTGGGAAAAGCTTGGCACCTTTTTTGGTATTGATTATCCTATGGTAATAGGAGGAGATTTTAATTGCATACTTTCTAGAGAAGATAAAAGGGGAGGAAGAAGATTCTCATTTTCTATAGGTCCTAGAGAGATGAAATCCTTCTTGACTTCAAATGATCTTCATGAGGTGGGCTGCATTGTGCCGAAGTTTACTTGGTCTAATATCAAATTAGGAGCTGATAGAATCCTTGAAAGATTGGATAGGTGCTTTTTGAATTCTTCTGCCATCAATTCGGGACATCGTATGGTGGTTAGACACCTTCAGAGGGTGGCCTCTGACCACTATCCAATTCTGTTAAATCTCATGGATTTCATTCCTACGACCAAGAGACTGATAAGATTCGAAAATGTGTGGACTTCCTATCTGGCGGCTGCTGCAATTGTTAAAAATGCTTGGAGTAAGAATGCTAAGGGAGGTGCTGCTCAAATTCTCAATCAAAAGTTGAACAGAACTTTAAGGGCCTTATTTTTCTGGAGCAGGTCGAAGCTTCACAATCTCAACCAGATGAAGGAGAAACTTAAGGAGGAAATTCTGCTCCTCCAAACAATAGAATCTGAGAATGGGGGACTCTCAGCCGAAGAATTTTGGTTACTTAAAACAAAAATTAATGAGCTAAATGCTACATTAGCTAGTTTAAACACTTGGTGGAGACAACGGGCTAAGGTTAAGTGGTTGAATGAAGGGGACTGTAATTCCATATTTTTTCAATCTTATGCGAGTGCTAGAAGGAATTCCAATTCCATATTTAGCATAAAAGATGTCAATGGCTGCTTGGTGGAGGATCCAAATCAGATTGAACAAGTTTTAGTTCAATTCTTCAAGGATAAATGGCGGAAACAAAATTGTTCTATGGAAGGTTGGCCAGCTCCGAGCAGAATGCTAAATGAGGAGGATGTCAGGTGGCTGAACAAAAATTTTGTATTAGCAGAAGTGGAGATGGTTATCAGACAAGGTGGCGGATATGTGGCTCCTGGGAAGGATGGTATGTCTTATTCCTTTTTCAAATGCTATTGGTCTATCATCAAGGAAGATTTATGGAATGCTTTGGTTCAATTCTTTAATTCTGCTGTGATGTGTGAAGATTGAAAAAAAACAATTGTGGTTTTGATCCCTAAGGTGAGTAATCCACTAAATCCTTCCAACTACAGACCTATTAGCTTGTGTAATACCATTTACAAGATTGTGGCAAAGATTCTTTTAAATAGGATGGCTTCTATTATTCCTAAGATGATCACAAATGAACAAGTGGCTTTCCTTAAAGGAAGATCACTCTCAGATCACATTTTGATTGCACAAGAAATCTTCCACAAGTTCAGATATTCTAAATCCTCTAAGGGTTTAGTTTCCTTTAAAATTGACATGGACCAGGCATATGATTCAATGAGTTGGCTTACCTTGGAAAAGACCTTGACTTATTTTGGCTTTCCTCCTCGTTTCTCTAAATTAATTATGGAATGTGTGAAAAATCCTTCTTTCTCTCTGATGATCAATGGTAACCTTTCTTGTTGGTTAGATGCTAGTAGTGGATTTCGTCAAGGGTGCCCACTCTCCCCCTATCGTTTTATCCTTTGCTCACAGTTACTCTCTAATGCTTTTTTATGGAAAGAATCTATTGGGGTTAAAGTTAATTCTAAGGGACCAAGGATATCTCACTTGTTGTATGCAGATGACATAGTCATTTTCTCTGAAGCCAATCTCAAGGTTGTTGTTGACCCCTACAACTATCTCAGAAATCATAAATTTGATAGAAAAGGATTCAATTCGAATGTGGATTACGTTAGATTTTATTATGCAGTGTTGAGGAAACAATCAAATGAGGAACTTCAAGTTCTTGTTGACGGAATCAATTTGTACAGAAACATTTCTCTTCTATCTATAGTGGGGCATGGTGGTATGGGAAATACAACTCTCTTGCTACATGTTTATGAAGATGAAATGACAGAGGAATTTAATCTTAAAATATGGGTTTGTGTTCCCATCAATTTTGATGATTGTTGGAGAAATAGTTAAGAAGGCTTTTAGGATCTCCATTGGCAGCTAAAGTCATTGGTGGTGTTCTGAAAGACAACTTGGATGAAAGGCATTGAAGGGCAGTTCTAGAAAGCAATTTGTTGGGTCAGAGTTCTATCAATTCCATCTTGAGATCAAGCTATAAAGTTCTGCTAAATCATCTACAAAATTGTTTCACATTTGCGTTGTACGTTCTCACAAGATCGTGCTTTTGATAAAGATGATTTAGTCTGAATGTGGGTTGCAATAGGTTTCATTCAGTTACCTCAAGGAATGACTATGGAGGATATTGGAGGAAGGAATGCAGTAAACTTGTATTAGATGAGACGTGCTCGACGACCTTCAACCACCAAAATGTTTAAGGAATTTAAGCATAAAGAAATACATGGGTGCAGGGTCTATATTATGGATGAATAACGTCAATACGGTGTTCAAATTAGAGATTCTCAAATTAATATATCATTTGGAATAAGAATTTTTTTTACCTTTTGGGCAACTTGCCTTTCTCAAGTCGCCAAAATTTCATAAGGAGCCGAAAGTGAAATGGCTCGAAAGTGGATTTAATGGGAATCATGAAAGCCATGCCCTTCCATTGTTGAATGTGTTACATTATTTTTTGAATTGGAAGTGTTAAAGGGATAATTTAAGGTGGGAATAATTGCGGAAGACGGTTATTTGTTTCCTTGTCTAATCAAATTGGACCTATGTTGCTACCCAAAATTCAAGGAATCGCCCTCTTTGCCTTCTAAGCTCAGGAGATTGAAGATGTATGAGATTGGGTAGACGACTTTGAATTTTTGCAACAATTAAAATTATATTCCCCTCGAGGCATTCCCAATGTAAAGCAAGGTTGCGCATTTCAAGGAAATTGGCCTCGTCATCGCCCAAATGATGTCCGATTGCAAAACTAATTACATCGTTGTGTCCAGAATGTCGCAAACATCAGGGATCTATATTTTATTTAATTAATTTGGATCAACCGGGGTGGTGGCACACAAATCAAAACAATTCCAATGTGATGAGATAACATGCATTTCAGGGAAAATTGGCCTCGTCGTCGACCAAATGATCTCTGATCGATGAACGGACTTCGCCACCGTGTTCGAAACGCTTTCAACCTTTAAAAACTACATTTTTTTACTCAATTCGAAGCGTTCAGATTGGCGGTGAGACCAGACTGATTCAAATGCGGCAGTGCGCAGTTCAAGAAAATCAGCCTCGTCGTCGACCTAATGATCTTCGATCGACGAACGGACTTCGCCACCGTGTCCGGAACACTTTCAACGTTAAAGATATATATTTTATTCAATTAATTTGGATCATTCTAGATGGTGGAATGATCTCTGAAGTGATTGAAATACAATAGCACGCATTTTGAAAGAAATTTGCCTCGGCGTCGACCAAATGAGCTCCGATCGACGAACGGACTGTGTCGTTGCGTCCGAAATTCCGCCAACATCAATAATCTATATTTTATTTAATTAATTTGGATCATACAAAGTGGTGGCATGAACCCCGAGGCAATTCGATTATAATAACATGCATTTTGAGGGAAATTTGGCCCTCGACGTCAACCAAATGAGCTCGATTGACGAACGGATTGCTCTGTTGCGCCCGGAACGCCGTCAATACTCTAAATTTACTATCAATTTGTACAAATTATAATTTTGGCGTGACCGAAAAGGGTTCTAATGCAATAGTGCGCGTTTTAAAGAAAAATTAATTATGCCTCATCGTCGCCCAAACGACGTCCGATCGCGAAACGGACAGTTTCATTGCGACCAGAACATCAGAAATATCCTAAATACACTATCAATTTGTCTAATTTTGATAATTAGCAAATTGGCATGTTAAATGAGGCAAAAATGCACGCATTACGAGATGAAATACACACGAATCTTAATGCAAAATGCACGCAAAACAAGGTGATTAACATGCAAATCGATGACATTTTAATTGATTGATGCATGCATGTCATCCTAATTTAATGCTTATACTAATAATGGCAAGTTATCATTAATGCCACACATGAATAAAAAAAAAAGGGTAAGTCAGATTAAAGATCAAGTCTAATTTAATGCAATGCCTCGTATTAGTCGATTTACTGCTCTGTTCCTTGGATTTTTGCTGCTCGATTAGCGTCTGTATCCCGTAAATCCCACGACATCTCGGACGAAGCTCCCTCTTCTCGTCGTTAAAACAAAGTTGAAATGAAGTGTTCTGTTCTTCCACTCTTGCGAACTTCAGACCGGCCTAGAGCTCTGTTTGTCCGGCCTCTCAAGCATACAGCTTCTTTGTTCGCAAGCTTTCTACTCCACAGCCTTTGTTCTTCAGCCCCAGATTCCAGCCCGCCTTCAGTTTCTTCCACGTCTCCTACACACAACACAACTCGCAATCTGTTTTATCCCCTCCACTATCTTCTCCCACTCAGATGAAAACTCACAAGCCGAACCTTCTCCAGCCATTGAGCAACAGCAAATTTCCTCTCCAACCTCTCACGGCCGGATTTCACCTCCTGTCCCTGGTTGCAAATCCGCCAGCTCCACTTAACTTCAATAGCCTTCACTCCACCTGAAACTACTGCACACTTCAACCGAGCTCACAACAGTTGAGATCCTCACACCTGCGAATGGCCACTATGCCTCCTCCTTGCTTTTATGGTAAAAAAAAAGAGAAAGGCAGGCCTTGGTATGCAGGAAATAAGTCTTCAAAATGCAAAAGTTTCTCTTTTACATTTGATATTGCTGTCCTTTATTTATTTCCACGTTTGCTAAAGAGAAACTAAAGATAATTTAATAAAGCATACAAGCATTTCAATGGCAGCTTGACGAGTTTTTAGTGATCTTCTAAAACCTGTTTAATTTAGAGCTTTAGTTAATGATATGTTAAAGCCCATTTAATTTGGGAGCTTGAGTTAAAATTAAATGAGCCGAGTACATCCGATCTAACCACCTACACTATTCGTCCAAATCCTTGATTCAATAGAGTGATAATATTTTCTGTTCTCATTATCTGGAGCAGGCCGCCGTCCATCTTAGTCTTCTTCTTCTATATGAAGGCAACGACCAAGCCAAGCACCTGATTTCAGCCACTTTTGTCCAAAAGCAAGAGAACAAAAAAAAAATATTTATTTATTTTGCCTCACATGAGCTCCACTTTATCAGGCTTTCTTTTTTTTTTACTGCATTACTTTCCCCATATTCGTGGCTTATAGACCATTCCATCAGCACAGTAACTTTTGCTTTTTTTTTTGTTGTTACCTCATTTCTTTTGCTATTATTATATTAGTTATATTTGCTGTTAGATAGTGGTATTAGCTAGTGTTCCATGCATTTATGCTTATGTGCCCGTAATATATCTGTATATGTCTAACATATATTCATGCATATGTTTAA
The DNA here is from genome assembly GCA_019925795.1 of Dendrobium chrysotoxum. NCBI lineage: Eukaryota > Viridiplantae > Streptophyta > Magnoliopsida > Asparagales > Orchidaceae > Dendrobium > Dendrobium chrysotoxum. Next base: position 55,655,657 of record CM034308.1, on the reverse strand, counting down.
AAAAAAAAAATTTTTTTTTTTTAAAATGAAATGACGATAAAAATTGGAAGTTAAAGCTACAGTTAAATTCTTTCATTTGTGTTTAAGCTATAGGTATTTTAGTTAATTTAATTAACCATTTAAACTATAATTAAATTAGTTAGTTTTATTAACTATTTAAACTGTAATTAAAATAGTTAAATTTACTAATTATTTTTAACTATGGTTAAAATCAACTAATTTTATTAACTATTCAAACCATAGTTAAATTAGTTAATCTTATTAACTGTTTAAATTATAGTTAAAATTAGTTAATTTTACTAATTATTTATAGTTAATTTGGTTAATTTTATCGATTATTTGAACCATAGCCATTTGAGTTATGTCATTAGTCATTTGTGCATCATTTTTGCGATATGTTCATGTTGTATATTTCCCTCCACCCCGTCGCTGGCGGAGCGCAAAGGTATAACCCCTCGATCCATAAAACTTTGAGAGCTCGATTTTATTGTTCGCAGCGTGACAAAATGATCACCTATACACGCTTTTTGTAGCGTGGTGGGAGGAAGTTCGTCACGGTGCTCTCGACGAATCGGGTAATCACTTCGAGAGTTCATTTCATCGTTTGCGGTGCACCGGCAAACCGCATATACACGCTTTTCGTAGCGTGATGGGAAGGGAACCCAGTGCGGTGCCTACGACGAAGTGGGTGATCACCTAAAATCTCTTTTTCGGCATTCGTGGCGCTTCGGCAAACCGCATATACATGCTTTTTGTAGCGTGGTGGGATGGAAAGCCGGTGTGGCGCCTATGACGAGAAGGGGATATTCATAAGTACCCGCTTGCGGGAAAATAACTGTATTTTTAAATAGGTACTGCCAAAGACCCATACACGCTTTTCATAGCATGGTGGTAGATGAATAAAATACGACCGTGGTGTCCAAAGACACCTTCCATACAGGCCTTTCGTAGCGTGGTGGGAAAGGCCCAGTTTCCCATAATTTCCCCTAAACGGGGGAGACGCCGGGAGGCTGCCGAAATTTCGACTGAAGACACAAAGGACTTGAACAAATTTTGGACAACAGGGGACTTGTGCAAATGAACTTGTTTTGAACACTAATTTGAACATCAAATGAACTTGATTTGGACCAAATGACAAATAGACTTGGACTTATGTTTGAACACGAAGTAAATGATATTTAAGTCTAACTGAAATGAACTCAAGAACAAATGGCATTGCACTCAATACTTTGATTAAAAAAACTTAACATTCAAAATGAGACTCATGACATAAGAATGACTCAATCAATGACAAGTAAATAAGAAAGGAACTCATGTATGAGTTGGTGACAAACTTTGGTGTAGAATTGTTGAAACAATAACAATTAACTTGTAACGATTATCTCAATTGGGATGCGAATGCATGAAGAAACCAAACTAATCATACACATTGAATCATCTTTCAAGACCAAGGATTTGAAAATATACCTTGTTTGCAAGAGACAAAAATATGGGAGAGGTGGCTCAACCACAAAGCCATGAGGCTTTCGGATCATGATGATTGACTTATAACATTAAGTGTATCTCATCCCTAAGAAACGATCAACTAAAAATGGGGTATGTCATGAGTACAAGTAATATACCTCAATCATGCTTTTAAGTGGTTGAAGATAATTGGATGGGTATCACATTCATAAATAAGATGTGAGAAACACATGGTGAATGGAAACTTGTGTTGAACTCAGTGCCGAATAACTGACACAAAATATGTTGTGGAATTATCATCCATGAATAAATTCTTTGCAAGCTACAAGTTATTGCCGAATACGATAAATGGCTTGTGATCTTTAGCATCATTCGCTCACAAGTTATGATTGTAAATGAAGACTAATAACATAACCTTATCACACTTGTTCCAAGTCGCCTATGAGGACAAAAGATTGGCAAGAGCAGCAAGAGGATGATGGAGGATATGGAAACCCACCTACAAGTCACCACTCGAAGCCTTTGACGAGTGTCATATTTAACTTATGGAAAGCATATAATCGAAGGGGATCATTTGAAGGTAGTAACAAAAAGTCTACAACCAGCAAAGTCATAAAGGGAATATCATACCCATAAACAAAAGGGAGAAATCATAATGAGATAGAATCAGATTACTATCAACAGTAATTAACGAGGGGAATGGCGCATTAATTCAATATCACCTTATTGCTTACAAATATATTAAACCTGTGCAAGTGACGATAGTGAATATAAATTGAATATGGATTAAAGCAGAAGATTCGTTGGTGTACTACAATCTACCTGTGTAAATCATGCAAGTAGTACACGACAGTTTTCCTGTACAAAGCAGTGAACTGCTCAATCCCCAAGCCGCAGCAAAACGCCACTGGATCTGCAACATCCATGCAAGCAGACAGAAGGCGTACAAATCCCCAAATGGAACCCGTATGACGTCACGCCACCGGATCTGCAACATCCATCCAAGCAGACAGAAGGCGTACAAATCCCCAAATGGAACCCGTACGACGCCACGCCACTGGATCCACAACATTCATGCAAGTAAACAGAAGGCGTTCATAAATATTTCAATGTCCCCCGCACGTGCACCTTAATTTGTATACACATAGGAACACAAAAGGGACACGTGTAATCATACAACCCGCATGGGCCCCAGCGAGCATGTTATTGGTTCACACGTGACGTCTAAGGATGCTGCGCGGGTTGATAAATCTGAACCTGATCCTCCTATGTAGGTGAATAGGAGTCGACAAGGTTCAGTAAATAATTATAAAATGCCTCCAAAATCCGCATGGGCCCCGGCGAGCGTGTTAAGGGTACACATGTGATGTCTAGGGATGCTGCGCGGGTTAATAAGTGAATTCAAGTTTGAGTCTGATCCTTCTATTCAGGTAAATAGAAGTTGACATGGCTCGAACTATCAAATGAATACACAACCGCGGGGTCGACTGAGATATTTGTTTTATACGTTCATATTAGGCCTTCAAGGCTTATAATCAAGAAAATTCACTAACAAAGGTTTAAAGCCTACGAAACTCGATCCTCCGTCAGCAGCTCGACAGAGTTGATAAGGTTCAATCCATAATTGTGAATGACCCCTTTTTACCCCGATGATGGCTGTGTTGAATGCATATCTCAGCCAGAGGGGCCTATTCCCAAAAAATTCAAAATGCCACCCAAATTCCCACAAAATCCAAAAATCCTAAATTTCAAGATATTTAAAATTGAAATCCAATCATCGAACACTCAAAGTAAAATTCATCCACCCTCCGCAACAATTTTTCGAGGTGGACAAGTTAAAATTTACTTTAGTTTACATAGAGCTAATGCCTGGTCGAAAATATCACTAGGATCCATTCTCAAACAATCTCCTGCCAGCAAGGACCTGGTACGAGTCCTCTAACCGGCAGTTTCGCCGCTAAATGGCACTGCAGGATAAACGGTTATGACTCGTGGCCCTCTGAACCAGATGGTCACCGCTAAATGGCACCATTATATTATGGTTAAGGCCAGAGCCCGTATGCTCCCCAATGGCATCAAATCCTTGAGATATGAATCAATAGGATATGATCGATAGGGCACAAAGCCCTCTGTTAGCTAAGGTGGATTCAAATTTGTCCCCTTAGACAAACACTCACCCCAGGTCTACAAGGTACCCTTGGACGAAGCAACCCATGGCTGCCGATAAGGATCATTCTGTCAGGTTGGGTCGACTACCTCCTCTGACTAAGTAGACCAGGGACCACGATGGCTCGGGATGACGGAACCATGGGATCTTGATCGGGTCTATCATCCATTCCCCCACCATCCGCTTTAAGTGCAAGATGGTGTAATTTCAAATTTTAAATATTAAATCTCCAAATCTTCCAATCTTTCAAATTCCTAAATTCTCCAGATTTCAACATCCCAAACCTATGCTGCTACTATATGCCAGATGCACATATCTATACGTATCTGATCGACGACTAGCCTTAATCGAAAGTTCTCTCTCGTTATGGGGATGGGTAATTAACTATAGGGGCTTGCGCCTATAGGAAATCAGAACTCACATCATAAAGTCCTCACAAAATGAGGGCGAAATCTCTGGGTAGTGTCTTATCTACTATCTCATCTGCCTTCCAAAATTTACCCCGGAACATAGTTCATTAAAACTCCCTACTCGAAAAGCAACAAAGCGGGCGGAGGCCGGGGCCGAATTTTTGGAGCCCACAGATTTCTGGCGACTCCGCTAGGGAATGATTTCTCTTTCCATCTTTGGCTAGTCATCTTAATATTATCGTAGCGGTTGAATCTATATGGGTTCAAAATCTTGAATTTTTCAAAATGATCATTTAAAGAATTTAAATATTAAATATTTTAAAAATGATCATTACATTCATCATGTATTTGTTGAGATAGCATATTTAGCAGAGTTTTTAAATTTGTATTATTTTAATTGCTTGCTAATGATTATCTACTTTTGTCTTTTATTCTGTGCAAGTCTCTGCATTTTGAAAGTGTGGGGTGATATATCAGATTCTGATTACTAACCCTTGCCTTTCATTTGTGCAGATGGATCTACAGAACACTGCATTCACCGTCCAACTAGGATGTGGCGCCAGCATCCAACTAGCAAATGCTATGATCACTACCAGAAATACTGGAGCGACCATCCAGTTCGGTAGCGTCGACTTCCCGACAATTACTACAAGGACTACTACCGTTCCTGCGAACGATGTAAATTCTGAAAGGCCTGCAAGGAGACTCCAACCTACCGGAGCCCCTACTCGTCGTGCACATCTGCTAGTGCAGTGACCAACCACTGAAGCTTGTACCCGTCGTGTCCATCTGCCGGCACAACGACCCGTTGCTGAAAATCCTCGGAAGAGGGTTTCCGTTTTCGAGCGGCTTTCACATCCAGAGACCCCGACCACCAAAAGAGTTGTGACCGGTGGAAGAATTTCTGTGATGACCACTAACACTACATCTCTGCCAAATGGGTTACCTGCACCCGGAAGACACAATGCTGAGGCCTCCTCATCTGGAGCGAGACTCACAAGGAGGCAAAGAAGGAAGAAGAATGCTGAGCTTCGTGCTCAGAAGCAACACCAGCCAGTCCGTCCTTGAAGCTTACCTGCTCAAGAACCTGAAGTTAATGTTCTCACTCGAAACAAGTTTTCTGATTTAAGGTGGGTGAGAAGAAATAGCTCTACTGGGGAGCTGAAGAAGTCCTTTTGGGACCGACAACCTGAAGTCCCAACCCCTTCTAGGAGATATGAGCCTGAAGCCCTGTCATCATGAGTGTATAGGGTACTGAAGATAGTAAAAGAAAGAGGATTGAAGAAGAAGAAATTACAACGGCCATTGATGGTTGATGCCAGAAGGTCCCCACCACAGGAATCATTGCCTGTGGAGAATCGAATAAAATCTAGGCCAGCCCCGTACGGTGAGCATCGGGGCGTGACACCTGAACCTTGGGTTCAGGGATCCGCTGCCGAAAGGTCCCGCCAGAAAGGAAAGCAAGTCTGGAGGCCAAGGCCTCACAGAGAAGAAAATAATGAAGGAAGAAAAAGAAAACTAAATCTGGGTGTGACATCCGGTACTGCTTCCTGGAGATCTGCCCCTGCCCACAAGAAACATCAGAGATGGGTCCAAAAGAAGACCCACGATGATGTCGATCCTAACGGTTGACGCCATGGAGAATCCTCCAGGGGATCCCATCACCAGTCATCCCCTCCAAGAGAAGAATCTAATTTCGATCGTAGCCCGCAGATTGAAGAAATCTCCTTACCGAATCAGGAGCCGGAGATCCAATGGCACCGTCACTTAGAGATTCGAGAATTAGAAGAAAAAGTAAAAGAAGGCATAGAAGGGGAGGAAAATAAAGAAGAAGAAGAAAACATAGAAGATGATGAATGTATGGAAGGGGATGAAAATTTTGAATTTATGGAAGAAGGAATGGAAGAAATGAATGACTCCATAAATATAGAGGTCGTCTATATGGAAAGTTATACTCGTGCTATCGAGGAAGTCTACCATGAAGAGGGCGAAGGTGATTACAGTCGGCAGCCCCAACCTAGGTGAACACAACGACGTCAACGTGAGGTTGAGCTTACTTTTGATAGAGGTGATCCCCCTGATGAGGAAAGAGTTGAGGAGGATGAAGAGGAAGAAAATCCTTTTGCGACTGATGATGTCGTGCTTGTCGAAGTACTGCAATAAATGGGGGAACAAATGAAGGCTAAGGATAAGGAGATCTCTCAGTTGAATGAGAAGATGATAGGAATGATGGCCCAGATGGCAGTGATGATGTAAATAATACAGAGGACTGCAGCTGTCGGTCCCATACCTGATCCCCCTGCCGATCCTCCAAATCTCCAAATACCTCAAGGCTCAGGAATACGAGGTGTCCCTGAAAATGGCAATGAAGCTTATAATGTCGTCCGCCAGCCCACTCTGTAGAATGTTGCCAGCACCTCCGAGCCCGTGACGGCTGCACAGCTCGAAGGACTAATCACAAAAAAGATCAAGGCCATTATAGCTGTTGATCAGGCTGAAAAGCTGGTGGGAAAAGGTCGTCCATACCCTGTAGAATATGACCAAGTGCCGTACCCAAAAGGGTACTCAGTCCCAAAGTTCCATATCTTTAACGGTACTAACAATCCCAGGCAGCACTTGGCGCAATTCAAGGCCACCTATGGCAACACGGGGGGAAATGACGCCTTACTCTTCAGACAATTTGTCAGTAGTTTAACAGCAACTGCCTTCGAATGGTACGCCGAATTACCAAACGACTCTGTAAAGACATTTATAGAGTTAGAGGCTATGTTCGTGAAGAGGTTTGCTAGTGCAACTAAGAAAATCACGATCGCTGACCTCGCCTTAGATAAGCGAAAGAAAGAGGAGTCAGCGTCTAAATATATCACTCGCTCGCATAACTTGAGCATGAAATGTGAGCAGCAGCTAGAAGAAGAACATGCCGTGCAATTACTGATGGGGAACATCGATAATAAGATGCAACCATTTTTGTGCATGGCTACAATTACCACATTTCAGGATCTGCTGGACATGGTGGCCAAATTTGAGAAGTTAAATTTGTCAAGATCAAAAGGCAACTTTGACAAGTCCAAAAAGGTTAAAGCCCCAAATGCTAAGAAGAGTGAAATATACTCTACATCCTCCCTCAGACTAAATAGGGGGAAGCAGATGGTTTACAATGTAGACAAAGGCAAGCAGCCGATGCAGTACGAAGAGATGCCAAAACAAGTCTATAACCCTAACCCTCAGCCGAAGCTAGTACTTGGAGGAAATGATAGGCCACGAACTTTTCAAGGTGGAGGGGATCGCCCAAGGCAAGCAATGGGAATCGATGATAGAACGTTCCCATCTCTCAAAGATAAGATGAATAAAGAATATTCATTTAAAAGGGAGAGTGTCGCCAAGTTATTTCGAAAGGTGCTAAAAGCAGGTCTAGAATTGCCAGAGTGCAAAAGGCCAGAAGAGTCGAAAGAAACTAGTGACCCAAGTTACTGCCCTTATCACCGAGTGCTTGGCCATCCCATCGAGGATTGCTATATCTTTAAGGATTGGCTCGAAAGAAAATATCAGAGGGGAGAGCTCACATTGTCAGACAATGTGTTATCCCATCCCAAAAAGGAATCAACTCGGGTAGTTACGACTTCTCCCGTACCCTCAGTTGAAGAAAGGAAAAATGAGAAGAAGCCAGCTCGAGAAGAACAGTGGAAGACCGCAGTCTCTAAGAAGACTGTAAAAATATTGAAACAACTGGAGGGGGTTCCAGGTGTAAAGTGGAAATCTCCTACAAAGCCGGTGATAGATCCCAAGGCACTGCCTGCGGTGCAAGCTTCAACTTCTAAACAGTCTCTTAACCAAGCTGGCACTTCAAAGTTTGGGAGAGTGAAATCCTCTAAGAAGAAGACCAAATTGAAGAAGCCCAAGGAGAAAAAGACAGCAACCCAGAGGGTTATCAATAGTTTGGATGAATACTACTAGACTGCAAGGCGCCCTATTAGGCTTGCTGATTTTATGGCAGAACTCAAGGTTGAGGAGGCAAAAGAGGCTGACGAAGAGCCACTCCCCGTGGAAACTTGTCGGGTCATTTCGATGACACTAGGGGCTACAATCAGTAAGGAAAAAGAAACACCCTATGAATCATGTATGATGGTATCGCCAATGGATCACAATTCGGAGGAAGATTTGTATTTTCCAGAAGAAGATGGATCAGAACCTGATATCACTTCGCAGATGGAGCAAGTGAACTTGGGAAGTGATTCTGAATCAACAGATAAATCTCCAGACATGATAATGGCTGACTCTGAAGGAAATGCATTATCAAATGAGTCTGAACAAGAGGAGATCGCCCAAGTGCAGCTGAAAAGTGGTAAAATGCTACCCTCTCCGCCCAAGAAAGGGATCCCTACTAATGACAAAGGGAAAGAGTGTGAATGAAGATATTATCCCCAAGGATATGAAAAAGAAAGATGCCGCAAACAAAGGGATAGATTATAATATCCTATCCCATCTAAGAAAAATCCCAGTACAGCTCAGTATACACGATGCTCTTGTGATGTCTAAAGACCTGCGGGAGACCTTGATCCAGGCTCTCAAGACCCTGAAAGATATGAGGCATATTTTGCTGAGCGTAGTTTAATAGAAGTCTTACAAGCTCGAAATGAGCCAATCATTACTTTTGCTGAGGACGATATGATGCTTGGAATGGCAGACCACAACCACTCTCTGTATGTTACTGCGGAGAGTGACGGAATGATAATCAGCCGAATTCTAATTGATCCTGGGTCATCTATCAATCTTATGAGCTTGAAAATACTAAGATCATTATGTCTTGATGTGCAGCATCTCGAGCCAGATAAATTGATGGTACATGGTTTCAATGAGAAAGGGCAAAAGACCCTAGGATCATTCATGCTCTCCCTAACATTCGGGGAACTTCATACCGAGGCGAAGTTTCATGTGATTAATGCGGACACCTCATTTATGGCACTTCTGGGTCACCCGTGGTTACATGATTACGGCATGGTCCCGTCAACACTACATCAATATATAAAATATGTTAGGGATGGAGAGGAGTTCAGAATCTCCGGTGATATTTAGCCCTTTACGGTTCACGAGGTGAAAATCTATGAAGATGCCAGATACTTCATCCCTAAGGAGCCAAAGCCGTCGAGTTCTCTCGAGACTAAGGCAGCCAACCTGAAGAATATAAAGCGGCCCAAACAAGAAGATGAAAAGAAGCAAGCCAGAAGAAAGAAGGCGATGCCAACTCTCCCTAAAGCAGCGATCAATCCTAGATCGAGAAATCATGTGCCTCACCTAGGGAGTGACACAGACGAGGATGAGGCCACCCCATCTAGATCCCTGGAAGTATGCCAATCAACAGCCAGGGGGAAGAAGAAGATGAAATATTCAGACGATGACTATGACTATGAGTCTACCTACATGAGTAATGTACGTGTACTCTCAAGGAGAATAGATAATCTAATAATTTCAGACAACGAATGTGTTATCACACGTGATCCTCCACAACACTTCAAAAAAATCGTTCCCCGAGAGGTGCATAATATTGAGGAACTTATAACATTTTATGTGCCTCCCCTAAGAAAAAGGGTGGGCCGGGAACCCTATTTTATAAATCTGGAGAACGTGAGGAGGAAGGGAGTTGAGACTGGCTCTACAGGCCCATTGAGCATAAGGAGTTGGTAGTCACGAGAATGCCTAAATTTAACACTGAAAATATCCGAAGGATGTTACGAAAATAGGCTAGAATTTGCACTCCCATACAACAACTCCGTACCTGTTTAAAGCTTTAGTATCGAAGAAATCCCCATGCGATGCGAAGAAAGGATATTCTCGCAAGGAGGGGCCTCGGATTCGTCGTACATAAGCACCCTCAAAAGGAGACATGTCAAGTCATCACTTGCGGGAAAGTTAAACCTAATGATGATTCTGAGAGGGAAATTTACGAAGCTGATGACTGTGAGGAGCAGCCTGTGGAAGCCAAGCCTGCACCAGAAGAACTAGAAGATGGTGGATGGGCGGCTACTCTGGATGAGTTAAAAGAAGTTAACTTGGGAACTGAGGATGACCCTCGTCCAACCTTCATTAGTTCCCTTCTGCCAGAAGAACAGACAGAAGAAATAAAAGAACTCCTCTGTGAATTCAGGGACTACTTTGCTTGGACATAAGCTGAAATGCCTGGCTTATCCCCTGATGTAGCAGTTCACAGACTGGCAATCAAACCAGATGCGACACTCGTCAAACAAGCTCCAAGGAGAATGAGATTGGAGATTGAAGAGCAGGTGATTGCAGAGACAAAAAAGCTCATAGAAGTAGGCTTCATTCGAGAAGAAAAATATGCCGACTGGATCGCCAATATCATCCCTGTGAAAAAGAAGAACGGTCAGATTCATATCTGCATCGATTTTCGGGATCTCAACAAGGCATGTCCAAAAGATGATTTCCCGCTCCCTATGTCGGAACTCTTAGTGGACAATACTTCCAACTATGATATGTTCTCATTTATGGATGGATCATTGGGCTATAATCAAATTAAAATGGCACCTTAAGATGAGAAGCACATATCATTCAGAACGCCCATCGGTATATTCTGCTACACTGTCATGCCCTTTGGCCTTAAAAATGCCGGTGCCACCTACCAACTAGCGATGACGCATATTTTTGATGAGCTAATTCATCAGAAGGTCGAGTGCTATGTAGATGATTTGGTCGTCAAAAGCATGGACCAAAAAGATCATCTGGATGACTTAAGAATTGTATTTGAAAGAATCAGGAAGTATGATTTGAAGATGAATCCCCTTAAGTGTGCTTTTGGGATCTCCTCTGGCAAATTCCTGGGGTATGTGGTTCGTCACCGAGGAATCGACATCGACCCCAATAAGATTAAGGCGATCATTGAGATGCCGCCTCCCAGAAACCTCCGATAACTTTGTTCTTTACAAGGACAACTGGCTTTCATTCGACGATTCATATCGAATCTATCGGGTAGGTGTCAGCCATTTTCAAAGCTAATGAAGAAGGATGTCCGCTTCAAATGGGATGCAGAATGCCAGGAAGCGTTTGACAGTATCAAAAGATATCTGTTAAATCTACCCATTCTCGCAGCACCAATTCCGAGGAAGCCTCTTATTCTATATACAGCAGCACTCCCTCGGAGCATTATTTGCCCAACACAATGAAGGAGGCAAAGAGAATGCACTTTATTATATCAGTCGGAGACTGATTGGGATGGAAATACGTTATTCTCCAATTAAAAAGCATTGTCTGGCACTGATTTTTGCAGTTCAGAAACTTCGCCACTAAATGCTCTCCCACAAAATTACCTTGATATCAAAGATCGATCCGCTGAAGTTCTTGATGATAAGACCAGCGATGACAGGTCATTTAGCAAGGTGGGCTGTGCTATTACTGCAGTTTGACATAGTGTACATGCCACAGAAGGCAGTAAAGGGGCAAGCTCTAGCAGACTTTCTCGCCGCACATCCATTCCCTGCTGACTCCCCGCTCAATGACGATTTACCCGATGAACAAATCATGCAGATTGATGAAGAAGAAAAGCTACCATTTTGGGAGATGTACTTTGATGGGGCATCGTCAATCAAATCTCCAGGACCCCCAAATCTTGCAAAGGCTCAAGCTGGCATCGGTCTTATCTTTATAGAACCCGAGGGAGGCATAATGAGATTCTCGTTCTGTCTAACTGAATCTCGGATCAATAATGAAGCTTTGATAGCGGGACTGGAAATTGCAATTGGTGTCCAAATCATAAATCTCCAAATTTTTGATGATTCTCAACTTGTGATAAATCAAGTTCTGGGCATTTACAAGATTTGCAAACTTGAGTTAGCCCACTATCACCAGCGGACCCTTGAGCTCCTAAAGCAAGTGCCAAATGTTAAGATAGCTCGAATCCCTCTAGGGAAGAATGCAAAAGCAGATTGTTTGGCTAAATTGGTTAAGGAGCTGGCAAATAAAGATAAGATGATACCCATATTTATTGCGGTTGAAAATCGCCGGGTCTTAGAGCCAGCAATCTTGCAATTCCCATGGGCAGAGGGAGTACTAGATTCAGGCCAACAGGACATAACCTCAGTTGATCCCTGATATCCCCAACCAGTCGATCTTGAATATCAACATGAAGAAAATCAAGCTCCTAAGAGAAGACGTAAGGCCAATCTAGCTTCAGAATCATGGTGGTATTGCTTAGATATTGAAGTCGAAGATGATTGGAGGCAACCATTCATTGATTACTTCAAAGAAAATAAACTCCCAACAGATGAGTCTCTGGCTGCACAAATCAGGAAAAGAGAATTACGATATGCATTTGTCAACGACACGCTGTATCGACGGGCTTTTGATCAAATGTGGCTAAGGTGCCTAGGGACCAAGGAAGCTGATAAAGTGGTAGCGGAAGTGCATGAAGGATTCTGCGGAGCACATCAGTCATGTCCCAAGATGGCTGCTAAAATCAAGAGAATGGGTTACTATTGGCCAACAATGGTAATAGATTGTATTAACGACGCTAAGAGGTGCCACGAGTGTCAGATCCACGGTGATGCTATACATCAACCGCCAAATCCACTGCACCCGACGGTAGCATCCTGGCCATTTGAATGCTGGGACACATACCTAATTGGGCCGATAGATCCACCATCATCGGCTGGGCATCGCTTTTTTATTGGCAGCTACAGGTTACTTCTCTAAGTGGGCAGAAGCAACTTCATTCAAAGAAGTCACATCTGAGCATGTAATCAACTTCTTCACCCACAACATCGTCTACAGATTCGGTGTACCGTGATGCATGATCTCAGATAATGGCACAGCATTCAAGAGTATAAAAATCTACAAGTTTATTGATCGACACAAGATTGATTGGCGATATTCTTCCATATACAACCCAAGAGCCAATGGCCTGGCAGAGGCATTTAACAAGATGCTGGTGAAGTTGTTGAAGAAGATCCTTACCAAAAATAAGAAAGAGTGGCATACGAAGATGGCGGAAGCGCTATGGGCATACCGTACAACCTACAAGACGCCAACCAAAGCCACTCCTTATTCATTAGTATTCGGAGTCGAAGTAGTGTTGCCACTAGAGATTGAACTGCCGTCGCTTCGAGTAGCTATCCAGCACGATTTAACTCAGGATCAAAATGCTCGATTAAGAATGGAAGAGCTTGATGCACTTGACGAAACCAGGTTGTAAGCCCAGCAAAACTTAGAGATCTATCGAGCAAGGATGGCGAAATCCTTTGATTGAATGGTGTGTCATCGATCATTTCAAGAAGGGGAATTGGTCCTGGTGCTGAGAAGGCCAATCATCCCTCACCAAAAAATTGGTGGTAAATTCGTATTAAATTAGGAGGGCCCTTTTGTTATTGAAAAAGTGTATCAATGAGGAGCCTATCAGTTGATTGATCTGGAGGGCTAAAGACCTATGCCGCCGACTAATGGTCGATACTTAAAAAAATACTATACATAGGGATAATGATGTACTTAAAGTATTTTATACTTCAAATGTACTTATCCACTTATGCATGACTCATCTCTTAAAATTCTCTTGTAATATAAGAATATATTAAAAAAAAAACTTCTTATCAAACAGAGGGCATTTTAAATATTTATCCGGGTCGACATCGCACCGCATGCCAAGATCCCCGAATAAATATTTAAAATCTTAAACTATTAAGTTTGCCAAAAAAAATTCTTATCAAACAGAGGGCATTTTAAATATTTATCTGGATCGACATCGCGCCGCGTGCCAAGATCCCCGAATAAAAATTTAAAATCTTAAACTATTAAGTTTGCCAAAAAAAATTTCTTGTCAAACAGGGGGCATTTTAAATATTTATCCGGGTCGACATCGCGCCGCGTGCCAGGATCCCCGAATAAATATTTAAAATCTTAAACTATTAAGTTTGCAAAAAAAAAAAACATCCCTTACTAGACAAGGGGCATTTTAAGTATTTATTCAGGTCGACATCGCTCCATGTGCCGGAAACCTCGAATAAATATTTAAAATATTCAAAGTCTAAATTCCTCCCACCTTAAGGATACCCTTACGAGGCAGAAGACATCTGAATACTCATTTGGGTCGACATCGTGCTACGTGCCGAGATCCCTAAGTGAATATAAAAAAAAGGAAGCTCAAAATTTTCAAATTTGTCCCATTTTAAAACCTCCCTACGAGACGGGGGGTACTCAAATATTTATTTGGGTCGACACCGTGCTATGTGCCAGGATCCCCAAATAAATATTCAAATCATTAAGCCTTATGTTCCTTCGAATAGGGATACGGCAGATTCCATTGTTAACACACGTACACAGGTGATTATCCTAAAAGTTTGGGACATCATTCTCCTTAAGTGTACCAAGATTTTGAAAGTCAAGAAAGAGACTTTTGTAACTACATGCTCAAACAAATCGAGCCAAAAGCTTGAAGTTTTCCAACAGCCTGAAGCATTAAGGTTCGGATGGGTGTAAAAGGCCGGATCCAACTTGCCCAAATATGGCCGGATCGCTAGCAACTCCTTCTACTCAACACGCCAGAAGAAAGGTCGTAGTAGCGGAACTCCCACTTCGTCAACCCGTAGTAGGGATTGTGGGAAGAATGAAGGCTGATTTGACTCGACAAGTTTCAGTAGTCATAGTCCACAAAACTCTCCGAATTGACCGGAGAATCAAAGTTCCAGTGGGAAGAATGAGTCGCGGATAACTACCGAATGTCCGTAGACTCCAAATCTACAACCACAAAGGATGACTTTAAATCTACCAACTTCAGTAGATTCAGCATTGGGAAAAACATTGCCCATAGCTCAAGTCTGAAGCCTGAATGAGTGTAAGAGGACAGATCCAAAATGCCCAAATATGGCCGGATTGCTGGCAATTCTGTCTACTCAACACGCCATAAGAACGACCGTAGTAGAGGAACTCTCATTTCAGCAAGCAGAGGACAAAGAACTATCAAATCATAGCTCACCTAATCTGATGAACTAAAGTGATTTGGATTAAAAGTCTCCTCGAATGGTTAAGGATCTGGATACTACATGTATTCGGTACTATCAATTAAATCTGAAACCTGCAAACTTTCCATTAAGTCCGTCGCACAAAGCATAGGACAGGAAGAAGATAAAAAATCCCTAAAGTTCGGAGCCACGACCATTGGCCCCAACTAGTGGTTAAAATGACGCTCATAACTGCCCTCAATGACAGGGGGCATTTTAAATATTTATTTGGGTCGACATCGCGCTGCTTGTCGAAATCCTCAAATAAATATTTAAAATTTCCTGTGGCACCAAAATAAGTCAAACAGAGTACGAGATAGCTCAGACTACAGCACAAAGTACAAAATAGTCCAGAGTATGACACAGAAACTAGCTCAAGAAGCAACAAAAAAAACTCTCCATTTATATATATAATAAACATGAGGTACAAGTACAACAAGGACTCCAGACGCTACAGGGGTACAGACTAAAAAAAATGACAAAGACATGTCAGTAGAGGCGGGCCTGTAAGCTCTCTAGCTGTCCGGTAACCTCGGCCAAGGTCAGAAACTCTAACTGAGCTCTCTGGAACTGCTCCACAGCCAATGCTAGTGAAGAGTCAGCCTCCATCATCTCCTGCTGTAAGGCTCGATGTCGCTGCTCCTCCCTCCTAGTGAGGCGGTCCAGTCGACCACGCTCCTCGTATAGGCGACGTGTCCTGGATAACATCTGCCTGATGTCCCCCCAAAGAGCCTGCATGCGTGTCGTCAGTCCGTCCATCTCCTGAGTCATGCCAGAAGAACTCTGGTGGTATCTCCTCAGAGCCTCTGCACTACAGTCTACTCTGTCGTGGGCATCATCGGCCAGAGCGCTACGGCTAGCAACTATCTCCTCTAACTGCGGAAGTCTAATGCTGGCCCGGGTAACAAAAAGTGACCTCAGTCGCTGGATACAGAACTCTGTCTCACGACACACCGCCTCATAAAAATGTAACTTGGTGGTGTCCTCCCCAAACTCGGCAAGCAGGCCTAGGATCCGGTCAGCAGAAGAAGTAAAACCGACCCAAGACTCTAGAGTGCTCAGGTCGACACTGAAAACTAAGATCCTCAGAACCTCCACTAGGTGGCTGCACCTGTCAGTAGTCGTGGAGTCCGGAGGTCGGGGAATGTAGCAAAAAATTTCTGACGTGTAGTCAACTCCCTCAACCACTGCACAAAAGATTATAAACAATTAATATAATCATAGGTATCATAATAATGCATTAAAAATAAATTAACTTATAATTAACGCGTACCTGCGGAAGGGCCCGCTGAGTCGACTGGGTGACTAGCTGGGACTGAGTAGTGGCCTGCAAAGTCAGCTGAGTAGCCCGCAGGGAAGAAGAACTCTAACGGAACAAGGTCTGAGGGCGGCTGCGTGTACGACGCCCCCCCAAACAGCTCTGTAAGTAACGCAGTGCCGGTCCCCAAAGACTCGCCTGGACAGAATGACCCGTAGGGGTCCACCAGAAAAGAGAAGTCGTCGGAGGGTCCTGGTGTACCATATCCAGTGAAGTCTGACCTCCTCGGCTCCTGCGTACTCTCCCCAAAGTCTGTGGGAGGATGGCGAGCGTCTACAGACCGTCTGGAAGGAGTCACACGCTGAGAGCTGGTCCGCCGGCGAGAGGGCTGGGAAACCTCAGTGTGGTGTGGCGCAGGTGCCACATCCAGAACTCTAGAAGGGGAAGGAACAACGGCCCCGGTAGTAGTATGGGCCTCAAGACGTGTCCCTGCACTAAATAATATATATCAAATTACAAAATTTATATTAAAACTGACAAGAAGGAAAGAAGAGAGGGGGTAGGAAAGTACCTCTATCACCTGCAGCCTCTAGAAGAACCTGACGGGACCTTTGTCCCATCGGCAACCCAAGCTCTCGTACCCGGCGCTCGTACCTCCTCGTACCATGCTCTAAAGCTGGTCCGAAGGACTGTTGCACCCAAGACAGTCTGGTGTAACTGACTCCTGTACTAGCAGACGGTTGTGCCAAAAGAAAGCTGGAACCTGTCCCCAGACTCAGTAACTGTGACCAAGTCAAAGATGCGGCGTAAAAGTGGGTCTCTGCTGGAACAACATCCATACGCCATACATCTACAACTCCTGGGACTAGTGGCCGTCCATCGTAAGCTGTGGCCTGAGAAAGTCCAAACTGTCTGGCCAACCTGTTGGGCTGATAGCCCTCCAAAGTCACCACGGCGCGTACCCTGTGGCACAACCAACCCGGGCGCATGCTGATGAAGTACTCACCGATAGGCAAACTCCGTCTCCTATGCAGTAAAGTACGCCTCCCTCTATGGTCGACCTTGTCTGCCATAACAGTGCCTCTCTGATGAGGCGACAAACCAAAAACATCTGACTAGTGAACTAGGGAGAACCGGTCTGAAACCAACTGCGGGGCAAAGAAGAAGAGGCGGATCCTCTATGACTCGAAGGTAGAAGACGCCTGGGATAACTGGAGAACTGTAGGGTACCCTCTTTGTAAGAAGTAGGCTGGACTCTCTAGGAAAGAGAAGGCACCCCAGATATGTAAGTGGACCCATGCAAATAAGTACTATCACGGTAGAACTGGGTCTCGTATCTCTAAAGAACTGGCCTCATAAACTGCAAAATCCTATACACCCTGGCGAGAATGGGGGGAGCTAGAGCAAGCCTCTGTCCATGTGCCAACTGACTGGCAGCCAACAGAACACTGCACCTCAAAGAGCCTGTCTAGAGTGGAAGTACAAAGGTACTGAGCCAAAGTTCTAAGAAACCCATCAGAAATAAGTCCTCGTTGATCCCCACCAAAGCTGGAGAAGCGTAGTCAGCTGAAGAAGCAGGCTCGGCGGTCTCCTCAGACAATGGAGAACCACGCTGCAAACTAAGTCCAAACGGGTCGTGTAGCAGAACTCGAACGGTAAATAAGAACCTCTCCTGGAGGAAGCTGCGGGTCCAAACGTCAACTGGCATCGAGGCCTTAGCACTCCCCGACAAGCCTGAATCCCTATAGGTCTAGTGGTAGTGCTCTAAAACTCTGGGGTAAACATCTGGGAGTAACAATCTCCCTCTCCTGTCACCATCTGTTGAAGGAACCCGGTCAAAAAGCTTCTCGTCGGGAGGCACACAATCCTCAAAGCGGTAACTGAAAACTGGTAAACCCGACACTGTCTGGAGGTCTAAAAAGGTGATCGTGAGCTCCTCCGCCCCGATCCATCATGTACCTCTGCCTGAATCCCAGAACTCTACTAAGCCACGGGCCCAAGAAGTGGGGAGGCACCTGTGGTCAAACAATGAGGCATACACCACCTCTTAGATCCCCACTGCTTGAAGAGTCTCCCTGTGCACCTGAAGTATGTATCGGGCCTAACAAACATAGCCGCTGATCGGGCTCTGAACCTGACTGACCACTGAGTCCCTCGGCCACTCTGGAGGCGACGACTGTAGCTGGAGGTGACTGAGAAGGCTAGACTGTCCGACTGGCTCAACTACATCTACGGCAGGTGCTAAAATGTCACAAGTACCCCAACCAACCTAGGCGATTGAACTCTCGAGCGGGTGGTACTCCCCGCACTGTAGTCTAAGGCTGGTGACCCACCAGTCTGGGTCCTCAAAAGGAACAGAATCCTCGGGAAGCTCCGGGAGTAGAGGGAAGCGAGCAAAGACGTCATGGAAGATGTCGCACCTTTGCAGCATGTCCTGGTGCGGCTCCAGTCGGTCTGGTACGTCAACATCGCCCTGAGGATCATGCCTGTCAATGGCCTCCCAAATGGCATCCTCACTAGGCTCGCCTAGAGGAAGGTTATCGGGTCTCCGCCAATGAAACATCTCCTGCACTGGAGAGAATGAAAATACGTCAAAAAGCAGTTAAGGTAATCATGTATGCTCAAAAGAGAAATCTACTAAGAGTCGTCAACTGACTTACAATAAACGTGATACGCTCCAAGCGCGTACCACATTTGTTGGGGGGCATTTGTTGACCCCTACAACTATCTCAGAAATCATAAATTTGATAGAAAAGGATTCAATTCGAATGTGGATTACATTAGATTTTATTATGCAGTATTGAGGAAACAATCAAATGAGGAACTTCAAGTTCTCGTTGATGGAATCGATTTGTACAGAAACATTTCTCTTCTATCTATAGTGGGGCATGGTGGTATGGGAAAGACAACTCTCTTGCTACATGTTTATGAAGATGAAATGACAGAGGAATTTAATCTTAAAATATGGGTAGGTGTTCCCATCAATTTTGATGATTGTTGGAGAAATAGTTAAGAAGGCTTTTAGGATCTCCATTGGCAGCTAAAGTCATTGGTGGTGTTCTGAAAGACAACTTGGATGAAAGGCATTGGAAGGCAGTTCTAGAAAGCAATTTGTTGGGTCAGAGTTCTATCAATTCCATCTTGAGATCGAGCTATAAAGTTCTGCTAAATCATCTACACAATTGTTTCGCATTTGCATTGTACGTTCTCACAAGATTGTGCTTTTGATAAAGATGATTTAGTCTGAATGTGGGTTGCAATAGGTTTCATTTAGTTACCTCAAGGAATGACTATAGAGGATATTGGAGGAAGG
Source organism: Dendrobium chrysotoxum (assembly GCA_019925795.1). Classification (NCBI taxonomy): domain Eukaryota; kingdom Viridiplantae; phylum Streptophyta; class Magnoliopsida; order Asparagales; family Orchidaceae; genus Dendrobium; species Dendrobium chrysotoxum. The sequence continues at coordinate 55,636,048 of CM034308.1, read as the reverse complement.
AATGCAGTAAACTTGTATTAGATGAGACGTGCTCGACGACCTTCAACCACCAAAATGTTTAAGGAATTTAAGCATAAAGAAATACATGGGTGCAGGGTCTTTATTATGGATGAATAACGTTAATACGGTGTTCAAATTAGAGATTCTCGAATTAATATATCATTTGGAATAAGAATTTTTTTTTACCTTTTGGGCAACTTGCTTTTCTCAAGTCGGCAAAATTTCATAAGGAGCCGAAAGTGAAATGGCTCGAAAGTGGATTTAATGGGAATCATGAAAGCCATGCCCTTCCATTGTTGAATGTGTTACATTATTTTTTGAATTGGAAGTGTTAAAGGGATAACTTAAGGCGGGAATAATTGCGGAAGATGGTTATTTGTTTCCTCGCCTAATCAAATTGGACCTATGTTGCTACCCGAAATTCAAGGAATAGCCCTCTTTGCCTTCTAAGCTCAGGAGATTGAAGATGTATGAGATTGGGTAGACGACTTTGAATTTTTGCAATAATTAAAATTATATTCCCCTCGAGGCATTCCCAATGTAAAACAAGGATGCGCATTTCAAGGAAATTGGCCTCGTCATCGCCCAAATGACGTCCGATTGCAAAATGAATTATGTCATTGTGTCCGAAATGTTGCAAACATCAAAGATCTATATTTTATTTAATTAATTTGGATCAATCAGGGTGGTGGCACACAAATCAAAACAATTCCAATGCAATGAGATAACATGCATTACGGGGAAAATTGGCCTCGTCGTCGACCAAATGATCTCCGATCGATGAACGGACTTCGCCACCGTGTCCGGAACACTTTCAACCTTTCAAAACTACATTTTTTTTACTCAATTCGAAACGCTCAGATTGGCGGCGAGACCGAAGTGATTCAAACATGGTAGTGCGCAGTTCAAGAAAATCAGCCTCATCATCGACCTAATGATCTCTGATCGATGAACGGACTTCACCACCGTGTCCAGAACACTTTCATCAACGTTAAAGATATATATTTTATTCAATTAATTTGGATCATTCTAGATGGTGGAATGATCTCCGAAGTGATTTAAATATAATAGCACGCATTTTGAAAGAAATTTGCCTCGGTGTCGACCAAATGAGCTCCGATCGACGAACGGACTGTGTCGTTGCATCCGAAATTCCACCGACATCAATAATCTATATTTTATTTAATTAATTTGGATCATCCAAAGAGGTGGCACAAACCCCGAGGCAATTTGATTGTAATAACATGCATTTTGAGGGAAATTTGGCCCTCGGCGTCAACCAAATGAGCTCCGATCGACGAACAGATTGCTCCGTTGCGCCCGGAATGCCGTCAATACTCTAAATTTACTACCAATTTATCCAAATTATAATTTTGCCATGACCGATGAGGGTCCTAATGCTATAGTGCGCGTTTCAAAGAAAAAAATTAATTATGCCTCGTCGTCGCCCAAACGACGTCCGATCGTAAAACGGACAGTTTCATTGTGACCAGAACATCAGAAATATCCTAAATACACTATCAATTTATCTAATTTTGATAATCAGCAAAATTGGCATGTTAAATGAGGCAAAATGCACGCATTACGAGATTAAATACACACGAATTTCGATGCAAAATGCTCGCAAAACAAGGTGATTTACACGCAAATTCATGATATTTTAATTGATTGATGCATGTATGTCATCCTAATTTAATGCTTATACTAATAATGGCAAGTTATCATTAATGCCACATATGAATAAAAAAAAAAGGGTAAGTCAGATTAAAGATCAAGTCTAATTTAATGCAATACCTCGTATCAGTCGATTTACTGCTCTGTTCCTTGGATTTTTGCTAATTTTTGCTGCTCGATTAGCGTCTATATCCCGTAAATCCCGCGATGACTCAGACGAAGCTCCCTCTTCTCGTCGTTAAAACAAAGTTGAAACGAAGTGTTCTGTTCTTCCACTCTTGCGAACTTCAGACCGGCCTAGACCTCTGTTTGTCCGGCCTCTCAAGCATACAACTTCTTTGTTCGCAAGCTTTCTACTCCACAGCCTCTGTTCTTCAGCCCCAGATTCCAGCCCGCCTTCACTTTCTTCCACGTCTCCTACACACAACACAACTCGCAATCTGTTTCCTCCCCTCCACTATCTTCTCCCACTCAGACGAAAACTCACAAGCCGAACCTTCTCCAGCCGTAAAGCAACAGCAAATTTCCTCTCCAACCTCTCACGGCCAGATTTCACCTCCTGTCCCTGGTTGCAAATCCGCCAGCTCCACTTAACTTCAATAGCCTTCACTCCACCTGAAACTACTGCACACTTCAACCGAGCTCACAATAGTTGAGATCCTCACACCTGCGAACGACCACTTTGCCTCCTCCTTGCTTTAAGGTAAAAAAAAAAGAGAAAGGAATCTCCGACATGCACGTGAAAGGTAGGCCTTGGTATGCAGGAAATAAGTCTTCAAAATGCATAAGTTTCTCTTTTACATTTGATATTGCTGTCCTTTATTTATTTCCACATTTGCTAAAGAGAAACTAAAGATAATTTAATAAAGCAGACAAGCATTTCAATGGCAGCTTGACGAGTTTATAGTGATCTTCTAAAACCTATTTAATTTAGAGCTTTAGTTAATGATCTATTAAAGCCCATTTAATTTGGGAGCTTTAGTTAAAATTAAATGAGCCGAGTACATCTGATCCAACCACCTACACTATTCGTCCAAATCCTTGATTCAATAGAGTGATAATATTTTATGTTGTCATTATCTGGAGCAGGCCGCCGTCCATCTGAGCCTTCTTCTTCTATATGAAGGCAACGACCAAGCCAAGTGTTACAACTCGGGCTCTCGAGTTTATGATTTTGATGATAACAATATTATTGATTGGCTCTTTATTTCTCATAGTGTTTGTTGTGTATACATGTTTGTGTGTTGACTAACATTTCAGGTACAACAGGCATCAGTCTTTGAAGATTCAAGGCTCAAGACTAGGTAGAATAGGTTATGTTGAAAGAAAATGTAATTTTCATTTATTTATTTTAACTTATTGAGTCAAGTCCTATAAAGGTGCATGATAGCCTGGTGACCGTGCACACACACACAATGGGAGAAAAATTTAATATTTAATATTTTAATTTTTCTGTACATCGTACTGTACGATCTGGATCGTACTATACGATCTGGTGTTACAGAAATTAATTAAAATATTTTATTTTTCTGGAAAAAAATTCTTTTGAAATATAACTAATCGTACAGTACGAACACCACATCGTACTGGACGATCTGGTATAATTAGAAACCCCGTCGATCATTAAATTAGGCAAAAATTTGAATTTGAAAAAATTGTTCTATTCGTACTGTACGATCTTAATCGTATTGTACGATGTTTAAAATATTGCCTAATTTAATCCTGTGATTATTCAATCGAATCTGCGTAATTTTGATATTTAGATCGTACTGTACGAACTGGATCGTACTGTACGATGATCAGAGACGATTTTGGTCGTCCCAGGATTCGTTCTGGACGAACTGCACTTCGATTGAACTAATCGTACTGTACGATTATGAGATCGTACAATACTAACAGGTCAAATTCTACACATCGTACTGGACGATCCTGCGATCGTACTGTACGATCTTTGACGGCTGAATTGGATTTTTAGGATTTTTTGAAGCCCTCTATTTAAGCTTTCTCATAAGACTTTGTACGAGTCTTTTTGAGCATTCATTGAGTTGTTTTCTTCAAAAGAAAGCTTGAAGAGAGAGCTTTGGGCTAGGGAGAGAAAGGGTGGAGTTTGTAAGAGAGGGAGAAGATCCTTGTGGGCTTCAAGGGAGTGTGAGAGGGGGTTTTCACACGGTTGCTCCGGCGAACTTGCACCTGAGTTCCTCCAAGAGTCAAGGTTCATCTTGAGGGAAGCTTTGGAAAGAAGAAGTCCTCTTTGGTGTCAAAAGACCTGGCTACTTCGCCGCACCAGGAAAGGTGAAAGTGATTCAAGGTCCTCTGCCTCACCAGGAGGGTGAAAAGAAGTCAAGGTTCTCTGCCTGTAAAAGGAGTACGGTCCTCTGCCGCACCGGGTTGGTGGAAGAGAGTTTGTAAGGGCTTCTCCGTCTAGCTAAGGGGGCAAAAGGAGAGACACTATAGTGATAGTGCAATACCCGGAGAGGAGGCTCCGGGGAGTGGACGTAGGTCATAGTTTGACCGAACCACTATAAATCTGAGTGCTCCTTCTGATTTTATTTTTCGCACTTTATTTTCGTGCATCTTATTTTCTATTATAACTGCTTGGTGAAAATCTGAGAATATTATTTTATTATGATAATTAGAGAATAATCACCATCTTTATATAACAAATCATCAGCTTCCGCATTTGACTAGTTAAGTTATTATTGTAAGAAATCTGAAAAATCAATAAATATTAGAACTGTTGGCGCATCTCGATCTTTCAAGTGATATTAAAGCATACACTTGACTTTCAAGTGGTATCAGAGAGGGGTTTCAAAATTGTGTTTTAGAAAACCTAGAAACGTAAGATCTATGGCTCAATTTGGTAACCGTAACACTATAGAAGGTTATTCAATAACTCGTCCGCCACTATTTGAAAATATTCCTTTTAATTTTTGGAAAATTCGCATGTCTGTATTTTTACGATCCATTGATTTTAGGATGTGGCATATGATTCAATCTGGATATTCTGTACCATCTCGTATTGTTAATGGTGTGAAAATAGATATTCCTTTTGCTGAATGGAGTAGAGAAGAAAAAATTTATGCTCAATTGAATGCTAAATCATTGAATTGCTTTTTTTGTGCTTTAACTTCTGATGATTATATAATTGTTTCTACCTGTATCACTGGCAAGGAAGTTTGGGATAAACTATGCATGACATATGAAGGTAGTAGTGAAGTCAAACAATCTAGATTAAATGTATTATTGCATGATTATGAACTTTTTTGCATGAAACCTTATGAGACTATCTTAGACATGTACACTACGTTTACTCAAATTGTGACATCATTACTTGCTTTAGGTAGAGAACTTTCAAACCTAGAAAAGGTCAACAAAATTTTATATTGTCTACCTGATAAATTTGAAGCCAAAGTGACTGCTATATGTGAATCAAAAGACTTGAATTCTTATTCTATTGATAGTCTAATCGGCTCACTCATTGCCTACGAGCAAAGTGTGAGTCAAAGACTTTTCGATGCAGGTGATGAAAAGGTTATAGTGCTAAAAGCAAACGACGAAGATAAAGATGGCTTAGAAAGTGATGAGAATGAGAAAATGGCATTAATAACAAGCCAGTTCAAAAGTCTACTGAAGCACAAGCATAAGAGAGAACAAAAGCAAAGCAGAGGTAAAAATGACAAGTATGATAAGCCTGCTTCTGACATTATTTGTTTTAGGTGTAGGAAACCTGGACATTTCAAAAATGAATGCCCCAATCTTAAGAAACATCTTGTAAAGAAAAAGAGTGAGGATAAGCCAATTCCAATAAGGGGAAATGAAAAGAAGCAAAAAATCTCCTGGGCAGATTTAGCTTCTGAATCATCAGAACAGGAGCAAGATGATGAGGTAACAAGCTTATGCTAAATCATCAAGAATTTGATTGGCAATTCTGATCAGTTATAAGTATGTTAAGGTTTGTTTGTGTGTTTTTTTTTATTTGTTTTGTATGTTTGTTTATCTATTTTGTGTGTTTAATGTTTAGTATGTTTTAAGCATGATTTTATATTTTAGTTTCTTATATGTCATTACCTTCTTTTGCATGTAGTTTAACTTACGCGTTGCATTATATCTCTTCTTTTTGATAATGTCAAAGGGGGAGAATGTATTGTGGTTGGTTGCATTTATGGTTTAGTTTTTTTTTGTTTGTTATGTTATTTAGTTTCTAAATGTTTATTTGTTAAAAAAAAAAAATGCTTACCCCTATTTTTTAATATAATTCTCTTAGTAAGGGGGAGATTAGGAGAAAATGTTTTTAAATTTGTAAATTCAACCAATAATATTTGTCATCATCAAAAAGGGGGAGATTGTTACAACTCGGGCTCTCGAGTTTATGATTTTGATGATAACAATATTATTGATTGGCTCTTTATTTCTCCTAGTGTTTATTGTGTATACATGTTTGTGTGTTGACTAACATTTCAGGTACAATAGGCATCGGTCTTTGAAGATTTAAGGCTCAAGACTAGGTAGAATAGGTTATGTTGAAAGAAAATGTAATTTTTATTTATTTATTTTAACTTTTTGAGTCAAGTCCTATAAAGGTGCATGATAGCCTGGTGACCGTGCACACACACACAATGGGAGAAAATTTAATATTTAATATTTTAATTTTTCTGTACATCGTACTGTACGATCTGGTGTTACAGAAATTAATTAAAATATTTTATTTTTCTAGAAAAAAATTCTTTTGAAATATAACTAATCGTACAGTACAAACACCACATCGTACTGGACGATCTGGTATAATTAGAAACCCCGTCGATCATTAAATTAGGCAAAAATTTGAATTTGAAAATTGTTCTATTCGTACTGTACGATCTTAATCGTACTGTACGATGTTTAAAATATTGCCTAATTTAATCCTGTGATTATTCAATTGAATCTACGTAATTTTGATATTTAGATCATACTGTACGAACTGGATCGTACTATACGATGATCAGAGACGATTTTGGTCGTCCCAGGATTCGTTCTGGACGAACTGCACTTTGATTAAACTAATCGTACTGTACGATTATGAGATCGTACAGTACTAACAGGTCAAATTCTGCACATCGTACTGGACGATCCTGCGATCGTACTATACGATCTTTGACGGCTGAATTGGATTTTTAGGGTTTTTTGAAGCCCTCTATTTAAGCTTTCTCATAAGACTTTGTAGGAGTCTTTTTGAGCATTCATTGAGTTGTTTTCTTCAAAAGAAAGCTTGAAGAGAGAGCTTTGGGCTAGGGAGAGAAAGGGTGGAGTTTGTAAGAGAGGGAGAAGATCCTTGTGGGCTTCAAGGGAGTGTGAGAGGGGGTTTTCACACGGTTGCTCCGGCGAACTTGCACCTGAGTTCCTCCAAGAGTTAAGGTTCATCTTGAGGGAAGCTTTGGGAAGAAGAAGACCTCTTTGGTGTCAAAAGACCCGGCTACTCCGCCGCAACGGGAACGGTGAAAGTGATTCAAGGTCCTTTGCCTCACCAGGAGGGTGAAAAGAAATCAAGGTTCTCTGCCTGTGAAAGGAGTACGGTCCTCTGCCGCACCGGGTTGGTGGAAGAGAGTTTGTAAGGGCTTCACCGTCTAGCTGAGGGGGCTAAAGGAGAGACACTATAGTGATAGTGCAATACCCGGAGAGGAGGCTCCGGGGAGTGGACGTAGGTCATAGTTTGACCGAACCACTATAAATCTGGTGTACTCTTTTTGATTTTATTTTTCGCACTTTATTTTCGTGCATCTTATTTTCTATTATAACTGCTTGGTGAAAATCTGAGAATATTATTTTATTATGATAATTAGAGAATAATCACCATCTTTATATAACAAATCATCAGCTTCCGCATTTGACTAGTTAAGTTATTATTGTAAGAAATCTGAAAAATCAATAAATACTAGAACTCTTGGCGCATCTCGATCTTTCAAGTGATATTAAAGCATACACTTGACTTTCACCAAGTACCTGATTTCAGCCACCTCTGTCCAAAAGCAAGAGAACAAAAAAAAATTTATTTATTTTTTTGCCTCACATGAGCTCCACTTTATCAGGCTTTCTTTTTTTTTTACTGCATTACTTTCCCCATATTCGTGGCTTATAGACCATTCCATCAGCACAGTAACTTTTGCTTTTTTTTTTGTTGTTACCTCATTTCTTTTGTTATTATTATATTAGTTATATTTTCTGTTAGATAGTGGTATTAGCTAGTGTTCCATGCATTTATGCTTATGTGCCCGTAATATATCTATATATGTCTAACATATATTCATGGATATGTTTTAAAAAAAAAATTTATTTAAAAAAAAATGAAATGACGATAAAAATGGGAAGTTAAAGCTACAGTTAAATTCTTTCATTTGTGTTTAAGTTATAGGTATTTTAGTTAATTTAATTAACCATTTAAACTATAATTAAATTAGTTAGTTTTATTAACTATTTAAACTGTAATTAAAATAGTTAACTTTACTAATTATTTTTAACTATGGTTAAAACCAACTAATTTTATTAACTATTCAAACCATAGTTAAATTAGTTAATTTTATTAACTGTTTAAATTATAGTTAAAATTAGTTAATTTTACTAATTATTTAAACTATAGTTAATTTGGTTAATTTTATCGATTATTTGAACCATAGCCATTTGAGTTATGTCATTAGTCATTTGTGGATCATTTTTGTGATATGTTCATGTTGTATATTTCCCTCCACCCCGTCGCCGGCGGAGCGCAAAGGTATAACCCCTCGATCCATAAAACTTTGAGTGCTCGATTTCGTTGTTCGCAGCGCGACAAAACGACTACCTATACACGCTTTTCGTAGCGTGGTGGGAGGAAGTTCATCGCGGTGCTCTCGACGAATCGGGTAATCACTTCGAGAGTTCATTTCGTCATTCGCGGTGCTCCGGCAAACCGCCTATACACGCTTTTCGTAGCATGGTGGGAAGGGAACCCGGTGCGGTGCCTACGAGGAAGTGGGTGATCACCTAAAGTCTCTTTTTCGGCATTCACAGCGCACTGGCAAACCGCCTATACACGCTTTTCGTAGCGTGGTGGTATGGAAAGCCGGTGTGGCGCCTATGGTGAGAAGGGGATATTCATAAGTACCCGCTTGCGGGGAAATAACTGTGTTTTTAAACAGGTACTGCCAAAGACCCATACACGCTTTTCGTAGCGTGGTGGGGGATGAAGAAAATACGGCCGCGGTGTCCAAAGACACCTACCATACACACTTTTCATAGCGTGGTGGGAAAGGCCCAGTTTCCCGTAATTTCCCCTAAATGGAAGAGACGCCGGGAGGCTGCCGAAATTTTTACTGAAGACATAAAGGACTTGAACAAATTTTGGACAACAGGGGACTTGTGCAAATGAACTTGTTTTGAACACTAATTTGAACATCAAATGAACTTGATTTGGACCAAATGACAAAGAGACTTGGACTTATGTTTGAACATGAAGCAAATGATATTTAAGTCTAACTGAAATGAACTCAAGAACAAATGGCATTGCACTCAATACTTTGATTAAAAAAACTTAACATTCAAAATGAGACTCATGACATAAGAATGACTCAATCAATGACAAGTAAATAAGAAAGGAACTCATGTATGAGTTGGTGACAAACTTTGGTGTAGAATTGTTGAAACAATAACAATTAACTTGTAACGATTATCTCAATTGGGATGCAAAAATGCATGAAGAAACCAAACTAATCATACACATTGAATCATCTTTCAAGACCAAGGATTTGCAAATATACCTTGTTTGCAAGAGACAAAAATATGGGAGAGGTGGCTCAACCACAAAGCCATGAGGCTTTCGGATCATGATGATTGACTTATAACATTAAGTGTAGCTCATCCCTAAGAAACGATCAACTAAAAATGGGGCATGTCATGAGTACAAGTAATATACCTCAATCATGCTTTTAAGTGGTTGAAGATAATTGGATGGGTATCACATTCATAAATGAGATGTGAGAAACACATGGTGAATGGAAACTTGTGTTGAACTTAGTGCCGAATAACTGACACAAAATATGTTGTGGAATTATCATCCATGAATAAATTCTTTGCAAGCTACAAGTTATTGTCGAATACGATAAAGGGCTTGTGATCTTTAGCATCATTCGCTCACAAGTTATGATTATAAATGAAGACTAATAACATAAGCTTATCACACTTGTTCCAAGTCGCCTATGAGGATAAAAGATTGGCAAGAGCAGCAAGAGGATGATGGAGGATATGGAAACCCACCTACAAGTCAAGACTCGAAGCCTTTGACGAGTGTCATATTTAACTTCTGGAAAGCATGTAATCGAAGGGGATCATTTGAAGGTAGTAACAAAAAGTCTACAACCAGCAAAGTTATAAAGGGAATATCATACCCATAAACAAAAGGGAGAAATCATCATGAGATAGAATTAGATTACTGTCAATAGTAATAAATGAGGGGAATGGTGCATTAATTCAATATCACCTTATTGCTTACAAATATATTAAACCTGTGCAAGTGATGATAGTGATTATACAATGAATATGGATTAAAGCAGGAGATTCATTGGTGTACTACAATCTACCTGCGTAAATCATGCAAGTAGTACATGACAGTCTGCCTGTACAAAGCAGCGAACTGCTCAATCCCCAAGCCGCAGCAAAACGCCACTGGATCTGCAACATCCATGCAAGCAGACAGAAGGCATACAAGTCCCCAAATGGAACCCGTACGACGCCACGCCACCGGATCTGCAACATCCATGCAAGCAGATAGAAGGCATACAAATCCCCAAATGGAACCCGTACGACGCCACGCCACCGGATCCACAACATTCATGCAAGTGGACAGAAGGCGTTCATAAATATTTCAATGTCCCCCGCACGTGCACCTTAATTTGTATACACATAGGAACATAAAAGAGACACGTGTAATCATACAACCTGCATGGGCCCCGTTGAGCGTGTTATTGGTTCACACGTGACGTCTAGGGATGCTGCGCGGGTTGATAAATCTGAACCCGATCCTCCTAAGTAGGTGAATAGGAGTCGACAAGGTTCAGTAAATAATTATAAAATGCCCCCAAAAATCCGCATGGGCCCCGACGAGCGTGTTACGGGTACACATGTGATGTCTAGGGATGCTGCGCGGGTTAATAAGTGAATTCAAGTTTGAGTCTGATCCTTCTATTCAGGTAAATAGAAGTTAACACGGCTCGAACTATCAAACAAGTATACAGCCGTGGGGTCGACTGAGATATTTATTTTATACGTTCATATTAGGCCTTCAAGGCCTATAATCAAGAAAATTCACTAACAAAGGTTTAAAGCCTACGAAACCCGATCCTCTGTCAGCAGCTCGACAGAGTTGATAAGGTTCAATCCATAAATGTGAATGACCCCTTTTTACCCCGATGATGGCTATGTTGAATGCATATCTCAGCTAGAGGGGCCTATTCCAAAAAAATTCAAAATGCCACCCAAATTCTCACGAAATCCAAAAATCCTAAATTTCAAGATATTTAAAATTGAAATCCAATCATCGAACACTCAAAGTAAAATCCATCCACCCTCCGCAATAATTTGCCGAGGTGGATAAGTTAAAATTTACTTTAGTTTACATAGAGCTAATGCCTGGTCGAAAATATCACAAGGATCCATTCTAAAACAATCTCCTGCCAGCAAGGATGTGGTACGAGTCCTCTAACCGGCAGTTTCGCCACCAAATGGCACTGCAGGATAAACGGTTATGACTCGGGGCCCTCTGAACTAGATGGTCACCGCCAAATGGCACCATTATATTATGGTTATGGTCAAAGCCCGTATGCTCCCCAATGGCATCAAATCCTTGAGATATGAATCAATAGAATATGATCGATAGGGCACAAAGCCCTCTGTTAGCTAAGGTGGATTCAAATTTGTCCCCTTAGACAAACACTCACCCCAGGTCTACAAGGTACCCTTGAACGAAGCAACCCATGGCTGCCGATAAGGATCCTTCTGTTAGGTTGGGTTGACTACCTCCTCTGACTAAGTCGACCAGGGACCACAATGGCCCGGGATGACGGAACCATGGGATCTTGATCGGGTCTATCATCCATTCCCCCACCATCCGCTTTAAGTGCAAGATGGTGTAATTTCCAATTTTAAATATTAAATCTCCAAATCTTCCAATCTTTCAAATTCTCAAATTCTCCAGATTTTAACATCCCAAACCTATGCTGCTACTATATGCCAGATGCACATATCTATACGTATCTGATCGACGACTAGCCTTAATCAAAAGTTCTCTCTCGTTATGGGGAGGGGTAATTATCTATAGGGCAGTGCGCCTATAGGAAACCAGAACTCAGATCATAAAGTCCTCACAAAATGAGGGCGAAATCTCTGGGTAGTGTCTTATCTACTGTCTCATCTGCCTTCCAAAATTTACCCCGGAACTTAGTTCGTTAAAACTCCCCCCTCAAAAAGCAACAAAGCGGGCGGAGGCCGGGGCCAAATTTTTAGAGCCCACAGTTGTTAAGGAAATCAAAAGCATTTTAATCAATTTTTGTGATTGGACTGGGCAACAGATTAATTATTCAAAATCTTCCATCTTGTTTGGGAAGTCTGTTAAAAGGAAGCGTAGGAAATCAATTTTGAAAACTATGGGTTTCAAATCAGTTAAGGAATTCAGCTACCTAGGAGTTAAAGTGGCATTGAGAAGGCTTGTAAAATCAGTATTTCAATTTATTATTGACAAGGTGCTGAAGAGGTTGAATTCTTGGGGAAGCAAATTGATTTCGTTGGCTGGAAGGATTGCCCTTATTAAAACGGTAGCACTTTCTTATCCTACATTTCATTCCTCTCATTCCTTGATTCCTAAAGGAATTCTAGATGAAATTGAGAAGCTTTTTAGGGGGTTTATTTGGAATAAACTTAATGGAGGAACGGGTATGCATTATGTGAGTTGGGACACCTTGTGTACGCCACTGAGATATGGAGGCAGAGGATTGCATTCTTGTTCCAGCAAAGTTGGTCCACTGCGAGCTAAATTGGCTTGGAAGTATGTGAATGATAAGGAATCTCTTTTGCTTAAAGTCTTTTTTCTGAAATATGGATTGCCTTGGGAGAAAGAAGCTGGAAATAAATCTGGTTCCATGGCTTGGAGATTGATATTGCATGGTGCAAAATATTTGAAGCCAATTGTCAGACGGGGTATTGTGACAGGAGAATTAGTGGATGTCCTAATGGATACTTGGATCCTTGATAAATGTCTTAACAGATGGCCAACCTTTGTAGCGTCAGCTGACTGCATTGGGTTATCAGTGGAGAATCTTATTTCTGATGGGGAATGGAATCTCAATGTATTAAGCAATATCTTTGGCCATGATCTGGTAGTATTGATTATGAAGATTCCAATCAAGAACTCTTTATCTGAAGACAAACTAGAACTGTTGCAGCAGTTTTCTGGAAGATCCATAGCATCGTTGGCGGTAGAAGCAACGGAACAGGACCTTCCAATATTTAAAAATTGGAATTGGATGAAGATGGCTAAACTTAGGCCTCGGGTTGAATGTTTTTGGTGGCGATTGTTGCACAATGCAATTCCTACCAATCATTTCTTAGCATATAGAAGATTGATTGACTGTAACTATTGTCCTAGAGGCTGTCATGAGATTGAGAACTTAGATCATGTGGTATCTAAATGCAATAAGTTAAAAGAGGTTGTTCTTCATCTAAATGAGTGGGGCTTTGATGTTAAACTTGGGGAATCTTTTGATCATTCCTGTCTCTGGCTTTCCAAACAAAATTTTGCAATGATTAATTTATATTGTACTGCTATTTATCTAGTCTGGAAACAGCGAAATTATTTGGTGCATGGTAGATCGGAAGAAAGCTCATTGAGGATTGCAGCTGAAACACTTTCATATGTGTCTACTTCTCCTATTTTTATTAATTTCTCCTCGGAATGGTTGGACGTTAATCAGCTACAGCTGTTGGAAGAACGTTGGCGTCCTCCTCCACCCGATTGGATCAAGGTAAATGTGGATGTAGCTCTCCTTTCTTCTTATAAAGCAGGAATTGGTGGTATTTTTCGTGATCATAAAGGGAGGTTTCTTTTAGCATTTGGTCATTCTTGCATGCACTGGGATGCTTCCCATTTGGAGCTCCAAGCTATTTTATCTATTCAAAGTGCTATTAAGGATTGGATGTTGGAATACAAGGGTATTATCATTGAAGGTGATAATGTTAACATTATCAAATTCTTACAAAAAATCTTTAGATCCGGCGATCAGAGAGCTGAAGAATTGGCTTTTGTAAAGAATTTAATTTTGTTATTTTCAATTTTGTTAATAGGAGTTGTAATAAGTTAGCGGACCTTTGTGCTAACTTTGCAATTTTTTTCTTCATTCTCTTGGGAAGACATTTCTTTCAATAAGATTGCTTCTTCAATTGTGGAATTATTGAAGAAGGAATCAACTCTTTGTACTTAGTTTTTTTTCTTAGCTATTAATGAACTATAGCTTTTTCCTCAAAAAAAAAAAAGCAACATAAATTCCTACTGAATAAAAATTCATAGTTTCAAAACATAACTAAATTACCAGAGATTATTTATAACCATGTTTTAAGACTTTAATCATGCAACAACACTATTTTTCCACGTTATTTTCTATTCAATAAAAATTGGTCAATTTTCAAAACTACCACTATAATGTTTTTTAGAAAATATTCAAATTATTTAGAATCTCAATCTCTATAACATATAAAAAATTATGCGATGAAAGTTTTACCAGTGATAAGTTATCCTTATTTTTTGGTAACATAAATAGAAATTTAATCAAAAAATTCAGAAAAATTTTGTATTTTTGAAAATTGAGATAGGTATAATATTACTTACGTCAATTCGAAAAATTTTCAAAACTGGGCCGACGGCTAAAAATGACCCGAAGCAGCCCAAAAAATTCTTCTTTCCTCTCAAAATCCATCTCCTCTCGCTTGGCTACCACATCGTTTTAAAAGAATGGATTAGTGGATTTGGATATTTTTAATTTTAAAATTTGCTCTAACACTGTGGTGCCCCATAGTGCTAGCCATGGCGCAACCCTACAAGATTCATAGTGTCGCCTTCCATGCCACACGTCGGAAGGCAAAATTAATTACAGATTTTCCTTAGACTTCAGCGCTGGGGTGCTAGAAACACTGCATTAGGGAGCTCTAGGGAAATTTTATATTTTTCTAATTTGCATTCAAACCTATGAAATTCACTCCAAAACACATGTAGACCTTTTCGTACACATACATCATTCCTAAACACATATAAAAGAGTTTTAAATACAAAAGTTCAAACATTAACATTTTTTAATTCATGTTAGAATAAGTTAAACAAAATGCTAAACCTATATGTGTTATAACTCTCTCCTCTTCAAAAAATGTCATCCTTGACATTTCAAAAGCCAAATCTTATATCAGAAAGATAGATCAGGATATAGCTGTCTCATCTCAGACTCTTTTTTCCAAGTAACTTTTCATTCTATTTTGTTCTTCTACTAAACTTTAATCATTAGAATCTGTCTATTTTTAATCTTCTTTCATCATAAGTTAAGAACCTCTCTAATTATTCTATATAACTTAGATTTGGGCGTACCTCAATATCTTCAATAGATATCCTATTTTCATAATTAGATGCCCATTTTCTCAAAAATGACATGTGAAACATATTATGCATTTTAGACAAATGATCTAACAACTTTAACCTATAGGAAAACTTTCCAATTATTTTAATAACTTTAAATGGTCCAATATAGCTTGGACTTAATTTTACTTCTTTGCCAATTTGTTGATGCATTTTATCATCCTAATCTTCGCATAGACAAAATTCCCCACTCAAAATTCTACAACCTAATGCTTAGCATTAAAATATTATCACTATCTATCCTATACATGCTTCAATCTCTCTCTAATAAAATAGATTTTTTTAGTAGCATCATCAACCAAGGTTATCCAGATCAAATGTCATTCACCCACCTCTATTTAAGACAATTGTGTACGGCACTTCCTACCAAACAAAGTTAGTTGCATACGGAACCATACATATGTTTGACTAAAAATCATTATTGTAAGCAAATTTGATCAGAGGAATATGGTCTTCCCAATTTCAATCAAAATCTAGAACACATTGCCTCAAAGATCTTTCAATACCTATATAACCCTCTCAACTATCCATTAGTCTAAGGATGAAATGTCATACTAAAATATCGTTTCGTACCCAAACCATGTTGAATATCCTTCCATAGTCTGGAGAAAAAATTGTCATCTCTATCAAAAACTATAACTTTTCATACCCCATATAATATGATAATCTCACGCACATATACATGTGCTAATTTGTCTACATAATTGAACTATCAGATTGGATTAAAATAAGTTGATTTTGTCAAATGATCCACTATAACCTAAATAATATCATGTCCTTATCTCGACCTAGGAAAACCCATAGTAAAATCTAGTCACTTCTTCTTATTTCTATTCAGGAATGGGTAATAGCTACAGAAAATCTTCTGGTCACTAATGTTCTACTTTTACTAAATGATAGGCTTCACACTTAAAAACAAAATTTTCTACATCCTTTTTACATTCAAGTCCCTTTCAAATCATTATACATTTTGCTGCTTCCTAGATGAACAATATAACTTGACTAGTGAGTTTCATGTAGAATAATCGATCTCAAATCTCTAGAGCGAGGAACCTAAAGTTTGTTCTCACAAAAGATAATACTAAAATCAAATAGTCGTAGTTCAGACTTCTTACCAGCTTTGATCAAATCAATCAAACTCAATTATTCTATATCTGACTTCTCGGATTCCTAAATCCTTTCTTATAAAGAAGGCTAAATAGTCATCTACGCCAATATACTCGAATCTTGATTAATATAATAAATTATCTCCAACTGTAATCTCTCCATGTCCCATATTAGGGATTCATCAAAAGTAAGCTGAATGTATGAAATTCAGAAGACTTCCTACTTAGATTAATGCCCGAATGATACTAAATAGTCAAATGATAGTCTTTAATTAACTCAAGCCATCTCCTTTTCCTTAGATTTAGATCCTTTTGAGTAAATTTATACTTTAAACTTTGATTATTAGTGAAAATCTCACACTTGACACCATACAGATAGTGTCTCTAGATCTTCTAGGAAAATACCACAACAGTTAGTTCCAGATAACATGGCTTCAACTATCTAGAAGTATAAATTATAACTTTTCTGTGTTGCATTAGAACACATCCCAGTCCCCTCAATGAAGTATCATTTTTTTTTGAAGAGAAGCTAGAATTCATTAATAGCTAAGAAATAAAACTAAGTACAAAGAGTTGATTCTTTCTTCAACAATTCAACAATTGAAGAAGGAATCTTATTGAAAGAACTGTCTTCCCAAGAGAAAGAAGAAAAAATAGCAAAGTTAGCACAAAGGTCCGCTAACGTATTACAACTCCTATTTACAACATTGAAAATCACAAAGTTAAAGTCCTTTACAAAAGCCAATTCTTCAACTCCCTGACCGCCGGATCTCAAGATTTTTTGGATGAAATTGATAATGTTAACATTATCACCTTCAATGATAATACCTTTGTATTCCAACATCCAATCCTTAATAGCACTTTGAATAGATAAAATAGCTTGGAGTTCCAATTGGGAAGCATCCCAGTGCATGCAAAAATGACCAAACACTAAAAGAAGCCGTCCTTTATGATCACTAAAAATACCACCAATTCCTGCTTTATAAGAAGAGAGGAGAGTTGCATACCCATTTACTTTGATCCAATCGGGTGGAGGAGGACGCCAACATTCTTCCAACAGCGTTAGCTGATTAACGTCCAACCGTTCCGAGGAGAATTTAATAAAAATAGGAGATGTAGACACATAGGAAATTGTTTCTGCTACAATCCTCAATGAGCTTTCTTCTGATCTTCCATGAACCAATTCATTTCGCTGTTTCCAGATTAGATAAACAGCAGTACAAAAAGATTAATCATTGCAGAATTTTGTTTGGAAAGCCAGAGACAGGAATGATCAAAGGATTCCCCAAGTTTAACATCAAAGCCCCACTTGTTTAGATGTAGAACAACCTCCTTTAATTTACTGCATTTGGATACCACATGATCTTAGTCCTCAGCCTCATGACAGCCTCTAGGACATTGGTTACAGTCAATCAATCTTCTCTAAGCTAAGAAGTGATTAGTAGGAATTGCATTATGAAACAATCTCCACCAAAAACATTCAACCCGCGGTTTGAGTTTGGCCATCTTTACCCAACTCCAATTTTTAAAAATTGGAAATTCCTGCTCCGTCGCCTCTGCCGCCAAGGATGCTATGGATCTTCCAGAAATCTTATATAACAGTTGTAGCTTGTCTTCAGATGAAGATTTCTTGATTGGGATCTTCTTAATCAACTCTACCAGATCATATCCAAAGAGATTGCTTAAAACATTAAGATTCCAATGCCCATCAGAAATAAGATTATCTACTAATAACCCAATGCAGTTAGCTGACGCTACAAAGGTTTTCCATCTGTTAAGACTTTTATCAAGAATCCAAGTATCCATTAGGACATCCACCGATTCTCCTGTCGCAATATCCCACCTGACAATTGGCTTCAAATATTTTGCACCATTAAATATCAATCTCCAAGCCTGGGAACCAGATTTATTCCCAGCTTTTTTCTCCCAAGGCAATCCATATTTCGGAAAGAAGGCTTTATGCAACAGAGAATTCGTATCATTCACATACTTCCAAGCCAATTTAGCTCGCAATGGACCAACTTTGCTGGAACAAGATTGAAGTCCTCTACCTCCATATCTCATTGGCATACACAAGGTGTCCCAACTCACATAATGCATACCAGCACCTCCATTAAGTTTATTCCAAATAAACCCTCTACAAAGCTTATCAATTTCATCTAAAATTCCTTTAGGAATCAAGGAATGAGAGGAATGAAAGGTAGGATAAGAAAGTGCCACTGTTTTAACAAGAGCAATCCTTCTAGGCAACGAAATCAATTTGCTTCCCCAAGAGTTCAACATCCGCAACACCTTGTCAATAATGAATTGAAAATCTGATTTCACAAGCCTCCTCAATGCCACTTTGACTCCAAGATAGTTGAATTCCTTAACTGATTTGAAACCCATAATTTGCAAAATGGATTTCCTGTGCTTCCTTTTAACTGATTTCCCAAATAAGATGGCAGATTTTGAATCATTAATCCGTTGGCCGGTCCAATCACAAAAACTGTTTAAAATGCTTTTGATTTCCTTAACAACCTTAAGATTGGCTTCAGAGAAAATAACGATGTCATCTGCATATAGCAAGTGGGATATCCTGGGTCCCTTAGAACTTACTTTAATCCCAATAGATTCCTTCCATAAGAAAGCATTAGAGAGTAACTGTGAGCAAAGAATAAAAAGATAGGGGGAGAGTGGACACCCTTGACGAAATCCACTACTAGCATTAATCCAACAAGAAAGGTTACCATTAATCATTACAGAGAATGATGGATTTTTCACACATTCCATAATTAATTTAGAGAAAAGAGGAGGAAATCCAAAATAAGTCAAGGTCTTTTCCAAGGTGAGCCAACCCATTGAATCATATGCCTGCTCCATGTCAATTTTAAAGGAAACTAAACCCTTAGAGGATTTAGAATATCTGAACTTGTGGAAGATATCTTGTGCAATCAAAATATGATCTGAGAGTGATCTTCCTTTAAGGAAAGCCACTTGTTCATTCGTAATCATCTTAGGAATAATAGAAGCCATCCTATTTAATAGAATCTTTGCCACAATCTTGTAAATGGTATTACACAAGCTAATAGGTCTAAAGTTGGAAGGGGTTGAAGGATTACTCACCTTAGGAATCAATACCACAATTATTTTTTTCCAATCTTCACACATCACAGCAGAACTAAAGAATTGAGCCAAAGCATTCCATAGATCTTCCTTGATGATGGACCAATAGCATTTAAAAAAGGAATAAGACATACCATCTTTCCCAGGAGAAACATATCTGCTACCTTGTCTGATAACCATCTCCACTTCTGCTAATACAAAATCTTTGTTCAGCCACCTGGCATCCTCCTCATCTAGCATTTTGCACGGAGCTGGCCAACCTTCTATAGAACAATTCCGTTTCCGCCATTTATCCTTGAAGAATTGAACCAAGACTTGTTCAATCTATTTTTGATCCTCCACCAAGCATCCATTGGTATCTTTTATGCTAAATATGGAATTATAATTCCTTCTAGAACTCGCATAAGATTGAAAAAATCTGGAATTACAGTCCCCTTCATTCATCCACTTAACCTTCTCCTGTTGTCTCCACCAAGTGCTTAAACGAGCTAAAGTAGCATTTAGCTCATTAATTTTTGTTTTGAGTATCAAGAATTCATCAGGTGAGAGTCCCCCATTCTCAGATTCCTTCGTTTGGAGGAGAAGAATTTCCTCCTTAAGCTTTTCCTTCAACTGGTTAAGATTTTGAAGCTTCGACCTACTCTAGAAAAATAAGGCCCTTAAAGTTCTGTTCAATTTTTGATTGAGAATTTGAGAAGCACCACCCGTAGCATTCTTTCTCCAAGCATTTTTAACAACTGCAGCAACTGCCGGATAGGAAGTCCAAACATTTTTGAATTTTAATAGTCTTTTAGTAGTAGGAATGAAATCCATCAGGTTTAACAGAATTGGACAGTGGTCAGAGGCCACCCTCTGAAGATGTCTGACCACCATACGATGTCCCGAATTGATGGCAGAAGAATTCAAAAATCACATATCCAATCTTTCAAGGATTCTATCCGCTCCTAATTTATTATTAGACCAAGTAAACTTCGGCCCAATGCAACCCACCTCATGAAGATCATTTGAAGTCAAGAAAGATTTCATCTCTCTAGGACCTATAGAAAACGAGAATCTTCTTCCCCCCCTTTTATCTTCTCTCGAAAGTAAGCAATTGAAGTCCCCTCCTATTACCATAGGATAATCAATACCAGAAAAAGTGCTAAGTTTTTCCCACAGCAGCCTTCTAACATATACATCTTTACTACCATAAATAGTAGCAATCCTCCATCTACCCTTGTTTACAACATCCAACTCTCCAATGATGAATTATGAAGAGGAATCCAACACAGTGAACGAAGCCATACTACTCTCCCAACAAACCCGAATCCCACCAGCCAATCTAACAGAAGGAACATGGAAAAAGTCCCAACCATCACCTAGCAAAGAAGTAACATCCCTCTTATCAATAAAAGACATCTTAGTCTCCAATAATCCAACAACGAAAACTTTATGTTCTTTCACAATCTCCTTGAGGTAAAGAGAAGCTTTCCTCTTCTTAGCTCCTCTACAGTTCCAGAAAACTATGGAATCCATTAGTGGATAAGAGGGTAAGGAATCCCCACTTTCTCCTTAGCATCTCCATCCATTCTTCTGCTCCTGTTAGCCAAATTAATGGGACCCAAACTTTTTAACTGCTTGGCACCTTTTCTTTTACTGGTAGATGAAACCATCTTCTTAACATTCGTCACCTCATCTAAACCCAATTTTCTTATACAATTGGTACCATCCCCTATTCCTTCTTTAGGATTAGAAGACTTAGGAGATAGTAACACCTCCCCATCCTCCAACCCTTCATTCAGGATTTCAAATTTATTAGCATTTATAAGAAGTGAGGAATTATCCAGAACCATACCTTGTGCAGAATGCCTGGCCAAGATTTCCACCACATCATGATGGCTTTCCTTCAACTCATCAATATTTTCACAACCCGAATTCACCTCCTCAGGTCTAGCACTATCGACTGCCTTTAATTTAGCACCTTCCTTAACTGCCATAGAATCCTTGACAGTTAATAAGTTCACTGAAGCATCCATAACTTGCACAGATTTTTGTTCTACCCCAGATACATTATTTGTTGATTGAGAATCTTTGTTCTTCTTATTCCCGTATTTAACTTGGGTCCAAGCTTCGTCTTCAACCTCCTTACCAGGATCTTCCCTTTCCATCATAGTATGTTCTACTGTAGATTGTGCATTCTCCTTAGGATTACCCAAAGTGATAGGAGCATTATCAGGTTTAGAATTAACCAGACAATTCTCCTTTAAGTGCCCTACTCTGCCGCAACTAAGACAGAATGTAGGCAGCCTCTCATATTCAATGTTTTGAAAGAATTTTCCTGAGGAACCTTCCACCCAAACACCCAACGGCAGATTGCTATCAAGTTGGACCTGCACACAAATCCTCGCAAATTCTCTTCTGCCCCTCTGGAACATGTTTCCATCAATTAGATAGGGAGTGCCTACCATTGAAGCGATCCTCCATACATTAATTTCATCCCAGCAATGTAACGGGAGATTCGGCATTCGAATCCAAATAGGAGCAGTCAATCTTTTCAACGAAGTAGGTGAGAAGGAAGGCGACCACCTATCCAACCCAATGATATGTCCATTGACATACCATGGCCCCTCCTCTAAGACCTTCTCCATAGCCGTAGAGTCTTGAATTGCACACAGCACCCAGCCCATACCAAGCAAAGTCAAATGGAATTTACCAATAGAAGACCATTGTCTTCTCAATTCAATACTAATGATGTGAACATGGACGTTATCCCAAAGACCTTGATTACCAAGGCTTTGTTAAGTTTATTGGTGTTCTCCAATTCCTTCTCAACATGCAGCATTGCCATAGAGTCTTTCCCAATAAAATTTTCACCCAGTTGTAAATCAGATACTTTAATATTTGCTTTTTTAATCCACACATTTGATTGATCACTGCTAATCTTCTGTTTGGAAGTCTCCGTCTGAACTTTATTTGAGTTATAGTTATCCAATTCTCCGGACACACAATTACGAACTACCTGCGGATCAGAAATCTCCTGATTAAGGGAAACTCCCTTAACCATATTAGCGGCAATTGAACTTCCACCATTTTCTTTTGAATCTTGAGGATTAAGGTTAATCGAATCTCTTGAAACTGAGGAAACCCTACGATCACCATCTGGGACTCCCATAATACCAACATTAGTCTTTCCATCTTTATCTGACAGAGAATCCGCTCCACAAGAAGATGAAGCTTCAATACAAGATTTACGAACAACCGACACATCTTGAATTTTTCCAAAAACCTTCGTGGATTTAACAGAGCAATCAATTAACACCTTTTTACCTTTTCCTTCAACTTCAGAATGTTTTTTTGTAACAAGAAGACCACCTTCATTGATGATCAGAGGACGGTTTGGTTTGAATTTCAGCGAATCAAAATCGGATTCCCCAAAAGCCGGAGTAGATAATCCGTTCTTGAATTGAGAAAATGGATGAACAGAAGAAGAAGATGAACGCTGACCATCAAAGGAGCCACCGGCAGTAGAAGATCGGCGACTATCCGCCACCATCAAAGTAGAATTTGATTCGCGCCAATTTGAAAATTTTGAAATCTTGGAGTTTCTCTCTCTACAATCCAGGAGTTTCTCTCTCTACAATCTAGGAGTTTCTCTCTCAATGAAGTATCATTGAATACTTGAAATCCCTTTATATCAGATGGAAGAGTCAAAATTGGAGCATAAGTCAAGTTATCCTTCAGCTTCTAAAAGCTAGCCTCACAATCTGATGTCCAAATAAAAGCTACCAACTTATGAGTCAATCTTGTTAAAGGCATAAAACTTTGAGAAAATACTTTTACAAACTTTTTGTAATAATCAACCATGCCAAGAAAGTTGTGTACCTCAGATACAGTAGTAGTCCTTGGCTAATTAGTACTAGCTGAAACCTTTTGAGTATTTAAAGAAATACATGTGCTGCTCACTATATATCCTAGAAATGAGATACTTCTCAGCTAGAAATCACACTTGAAAATTTTTGCATATAACTTATACTGCTTCAGAGTCTCCAAAACAATCCTCGGATGTATAGCATGATCTTCCTCAGATGTCAAGCATGACTTTCTCGGAAGTAGAATAAATCAAAATAACATCTATAAATATTATCAAAAACTCATTCAGATAATATCTAAACACTTAATGGGGGTACGGGCATAGGCATGAATGCGTGTATCGAAAGAGTGCTGATCTCACGAGGAAGTATCCTACTCAATGAAAATTAAGTGTTTGGATTCTATCACTTATAAAGAAAAAGAAAAAAGATAAATGAGACAAAAGATATTTAAAATATTTTGGACTAATATATGTAAAATAATAAAGTTATTTTAATGAGACTCTTAAATATTGATGTGGATCATAGCATATGAATTCCTAGATCTCTGTCGAGCTTATAAGAGTGAAAAGAGAGATTTATGATCTTCCTAAAATTTTAGTGTCTTTATAGAACCTTTAAGGTTTAACATCATATATCTAGGCATGCTAATATTCCATTCTAATACTCCTATTTGTTCTAATATTTCTCTATCGAGGTAATATTTCATACTAGATATTAACTGCACACATAGTCATTATATGATTTAAATTAGGAATGGGAGATATTAAAAATACACAAGAGTCTGCATTAGAACTTGCAATGTTTACACTATATTAGCCCAAAACGCAGAAATTAGCTAGACACGATAAAGAAAGAATGCAAATACATCTTTATTTCAATCATAAAAAAAGAAATATAGGAGAAATAATAAGAAATTTTTTTACCAGGATAGTACAAATGACATTCTGCACACTCATTCCTCTAATGATAGGTTTTCTTACACAAAATATACTAAAATCTCTAATAAAAGTATCTTGCACTTCCTTAGCCTCTCTTAGATTTTACTTTGAGGGGGCATTAAAGAACTACACTAAAAAGTATAGAACTCCCCTAAAAAATAAAATAACTCTGAAGAAAAGAATTGAAAAACTATTTATAGTAACTGAAGAAATAGCCTCAGGCACTATAACGGTTGAAATGGTGGGTTCACAGCATTATAAGATAAACTACTACCTTAGCGCTGTTGAACTTACTCTGCTATGGTGCTACGCTGATTCAGTTTGTCTATTAGCTGAACTAGTATGTTGCTTGGTTGATTTGGCATGGCTCCATCTTTCTTCAACTGCTCCATCACAGTGCTATTAAAAGTTGAGCAATGTGAAGCTTGAATGTACAATCTAGCGCTATGGCATAGTGAAGCTCGGTGCTCTAGCACTCAATTTCCATAGACTTAGGTGCTATGATGCTATTTTTTCTTATGTAGCATTATTGCCCTTGGCTCTGCTAGGGTGTTAATTTCCTAAAATTCCTAATTAGCCATTGATGCAATGTTTGAACATGGTGGTGGGGCGTTGTGGATAATGATGTTGCGATGCTATAACTTTGGGCACTACGAAGCTGGTTTAATACTTATATATTTTTTCCTTTTCCTGAGACTTTTCACACAAATATAACTAAAATAATATGTTTTCACTGAACTTAAATATAATAAATAATATAAAATTTACACTTAAAAAATTTCCCTTTATTTAAGCTCTTACTTGTCCTCAAGTAATAGTGTAATCACCTATTAATTAGCTTAATAGTTCAAATAAAAACTAATAATTTAAAATTATTAAAATATAAGCAAGTACATCACGGTTTAGTAGTAATTTGAAATGATAAAAAATGTAATGCTAATTTAAAAAATCATAAACAGTTAGCCTATATAATTATCCTTTTTATTGCTTGAATTTAGCTTATCCATTATGAGTGCATGTGTAGGGTTTGACTTGTGAGTTTAGAAATGAATAATATAGCATTTAGAGATTAGTTGTAATTGTAGTTAAATTAGAGGTTCATTAGTGCACAATCTAGTTCACTTACATTATCTTATTTGATTCAAGTATTAGGATTATTTTTGGACTTGAGCTTCAACATATAATAAATTTTCAACGTACTCATCTTTTTTATTTTTGAACTTTTGCCATTAATTTTTATGTTTTTCACTTTTTCATACTTGGAGTGCATATTAATAATTTTGAATGTCAGTTTTCTTTCATCCCTATATCAATCCCAAATAAATTTTATGTAAAGATTTAACAAGATCACTAATTCCATAGTTAAGTTTTTTATGATCTTCATAGTTTAAGCTACACACTTCTTTTCCCTAAACTCATATATTCATTCTTTAATTAAGTAGTCAGTGCAAGAGTATATAGCTTCTATGTTCAAGACAAGTCAATGACTTAAATGATTTTTCTTAGTTAATTATCATGCTTTTCAAATTATAAATTACTATACTATGTTCATTCAAATTATCATCTAAGATTTTATTATTATTCTTAATTTTAGATAATTTTAATTAAAATTTTTATTTTGGCTAAATAAATAATCAAAGTGCAAGTGCTACGTAAGTGATAATTTTTAACAGTTAAGCATATGCGGGAATTTAAATTAATTGTAAATTATCCACAAAAATATTATTTAAATAAAAGTAAACAAAGACCATCACAAACTAAAAATAGCATAACACTTAAGAAAAGAGCTAGATAAGAAATTAAAATACAAAATATAATTGAGTTTCCTCCCATCAGTGCTAAGTTTTTAGACTTTAGCTAGACTATGCCAATTACTCTTTTTGAGGTTGAGCCAATTCAGTGATATTTCTTAAGCGATCAATCTCCCCTCCTAAATAAGGCTTCAACCTATGGTCATTGACCTTAAATATGTGCAAGGTCTTCTTATCTTAAATTTTATAATTCCATAATGGAATACTTTTATAATACTGAATAGACCTGACCACCTGGAGTTTAGTTTTCTTGGGAATAATTTTAACCTAGAATTAAAAGCAAAATCTCTTATCCAGGTGTTAATTCATTTTTAAGAACTTTATAATCATGATATTATTTAATCTTCTCCTTGTAAATCCTAATATTTTCATAAGCTTTATTCCTAAATTCCTCCAACTCATTCAACTATACTAATCTCTTCTCTCCATTCCCTTATGGATAAAATTTAATTCCTAATACCCAAAATGCCTTATACTTTAGTTCTACATGAAGGTGGAAAGCTTTTTCAAAGACTAATCAATAGGGAGACATTCTAATAGGTGTTTTAAAAGTAGTTTATAGGCCCATAATGCATCATCTAGTTTAATAGCTTAGTCTTTCCTTATTGGAACTTATAATTTTTTCCAAGATTCTTTTAATCTCCCTATTACAAATTTTAGCTTAGCCACTAGTTTAGGAATGATAAATTTTTTGCAATTCTATGATGATTACCATATATAGCTAGTGTTATTTTTACTCTCTTATTACAAAAATAACTTCCCCTATCACTAATTAATACTCTAGGCATTCCAAATCTAGAAAAAAAAAAAAATTTCTTAAAAAATTTAAGCACAACCTGAGCATCAGTTCTAAGGGTTGCCCCTCTTTCAATCCATTTTTGATACATAGTCAACAACAATAATAATATACTGGCATCCATAGGATTACATAAATGGTCTCATAAAATATAATCTCCAAACATCAAATAACTTAACTTCTAATACATAACTCAAAGGCATTTCATTCATTTTAAATATATTGCTAACTCTTTGATATTGATCACACTTCCTAACATAATCATGAATATTTTTAAATAATGTAGGCCAATAGAATCTTAATTAGAGAATCTTAGAAGTAGTTTTAAATCCTCTAAAATGCCCCTCATAATAAGAGTCATGATATTCCTTAATTATAGGTTATACTTCTTCCTATGGGATATATCCCCTAATAATTTTGTCATTATAATCTTTGAAAAAAATAAGGTTCTTCTTAAAAATAATATTTGGTATCATGCAACAATTTTCTTTATGGAGTAGAGGATAAATCAAATGGAAGCACACCGCTATTAATAAAATTGATAATATCAGCATACCATGATAATCTACTTAGATTCAAAGCAATAGTTTCTCATCAGGAAAAAAAAACATTAATTTCAAGTTCATTAGATGCATGCCCTTCAGTTGTAAGTCTAGAAAGGTGATCAGTAATTTGATTTTCTTAGTTTCTTTTTTATCTAAAATTTCTACATCAAATTCTTATAACAAAAAAAATCCACCACACCAATCTAAGTTTGGTGTCTGTTTTATCATAAGGTTTTTTATTGTAGAATGATCAGTGAATACAATTATTTTTGTGCCAATCAAATAATGTCAAAATTTATCAAAAGCAAATAATGGCTTGTAATTCTTTTTCAATGCTGATGTAGATACAATGTGCAGCATTCAAAGTTTTACTATCATAAAAAAATGACATGAAACTTCTTATCTTGCTTTTGGCTAAGAACAACACATACAATAAAATTACTTGCATCACTCTTGACTATAAAAGGTAGGGATCAATAAAGAGGAATAATACGAAGTGCATGAATCAAATTTTGTTTCAAAGTTTTAAAAGCATTAAGACATACAATATCAAAAACAAATAAAACATCATTTTCCAACAAATGATAATGGTTTAGATATTTTAGAAAAGTCCTTCATAAATCTCTTATAAAATTCTGCATGTCAAGGAAACCCCTAGTTTCTTTAACTAAAGCAGGAGGTGGCAATTTTCTTATTGCATGCACTCTTGCTTTGTCTACCTTGAGCCCTTCCTTAAATATTTGTTCTAAAATAATGCCCTTAGTCACCATAAATTGATTTTTTTCTCCAATTTAGTTCTAAATTTATTTCTACACTCTTTTAAGGATAGTGGTTAAATGAACAAGAGAGGAATCAAAAGTAGTACCAAACACAGAAAAATCATCCATAAAAATTTCAATGTCCTACTCAATTAAATTTGAAAAGATAGATATCATATATCTCTAAAATATAGCATGAGCATTGCAAAGATCAAAAGACATTCTTCTAAAGGCAAATGTCCTATAAGGACTAGTAATGCTAGTTTTATCCTGGTCCTCAGGTGCTATAGCAATCTGGTGGAACCCTGAGTATTCATCTAGGAAATAATAGAAAGAATGTCCTGCCAATCTACCTGGCATCTCATTATGGAAAGGCAAAATAATCTTTCCTATAGGCTTTGTTCAGCTTCCTATAGTCTATACAAATTCTTTAACTAGTGATTATCCTAGTGGGGATAAGCACATTACGTTCATTGGATACTACACTTAAACCAGCTTTCTTAGGAACATAATAAATAGGATTCATCTAAGCACTATTTAAATGGGATAAATAATTTTTGCATATATCCATTTTGGTATCTCCTTTTTGACAACCTCTTTTATAAATGGGTTTAGTCTTCTTTGAGGATAAATTTTTTGTATAAAATTGGCCTCCATTAAAATCTAATGCATATAGAGAGTGGGGCTAATTCCTTTGATATCAGCTATAGTCCATCCAAAAGCTTTCTTATAATCTTCTAAAACTCTAATCAAGTTGCCATCATATTCTTTTTCCAAGCTTATAGAAACTATCACAGGCAAGGTTGAATCTCTATCTGAAAAGGCATGCTTAAGATGGTTGAGTAAAATTTTAAGCTCTAAAATGGGGGCTTCCTCTATAAATGGACTTAAGATTCTACCCATAGATGAAGTATCTAAAGTCTCAAACTTTCCTCTAAATATCTTAGTAGTATCTCTAATAGATTGAATAGATTCTCCTAAGTCCTAACATTTTCTTTCCAATTCCTTCTCCCAAGATTTTGTTTCCATCAATTCTTCTTCGAAACCCTCCACCACAGATTCATTCAATTGTACTCAAAATAACTTTATTCATTTAATTAGGGAATTTCATAGATTTAAGAATACTAATAATCACTTCTTAATCTTGTACTTTCATAATCAACTCCCCTTTATGAACATCAATCATAGCCTTACTAGTTATTTAGAAAGGTATCCCTAAGATAATAGTTATCTTCCAATCCTCTTTTATTTCTAGTACAATAAAATAAATAGGAAAGATAACATTATCCACCTTAACAAGAACATCTTCCTCCACCCCTTTAGGATAAGTAAATGATCAATCAGCTAGTTGAAGGGTAATAGAGGTAGGTTGAACCACAAAATTGATGTTAGATCCTAAATCTCACAAGATTTACATCTAATTTTTTAAAAATAGATAAGGGCATAAGCTTGATGCTAGATCCTAAATCTCATAAGGCTTGACCACAAAATTTATCTCTTTTCATCATGGGAATGGTGAAGCTATCAGGATCTTTTAATTTTTTAGGAAGTTTCTTTTGAATGATAGCACTACATTTTTAGTTAAAGCTATATTTTCAAACTCTCCTAACTTCTTTTTCTTATTCAAAATATCTTTCATGAACTTAGCATAGGTGGGCATCTTCTCTAAGGCTTTAGAGAAGGTATGTTTATGGTTAACTTTTTAAATACTTCTATGAACCTATAAATTGCTTATCAAAATTTTGTTTGATCAGCCTCTGAGGAAAAGGTGGTGGTGGTCTCTCCACAACCTTCTTAATGGGTATCTCATTTTCATTAATGGGTTTAGGTTGTTGGGAAGAAAGTTCAGCTTCTACAGTTTCTTCTACACTCTATCCTTTTGAGATTGATCTTTATCTTATAGGGGTCTCCCAAAATTTTCTCACTCCAAAGTTGGATATTATTATATTGCTCCTCTTATTTTTGATTATTTATCTAATTAGCAAGTTGACCTATCTGGTTTTCTATTTTTCTAAGGGTTATAGTTTGATCCTAAAATTGAATTCCCATTTGCATTACTACCTCTTCCAAAGGTGTCTTTTTATTCCAGAATTTGTTGTTTAGATTGAAACTTGAGGGGTAATATACTGTAGGGCTAAGATGTTGGGCACCATGGTGCTCGAAAATCTAGGATCTATCATAGGATTAGTGTAAATATTATGCGTATTTGATATTGCTCTAACTCAAAAATTTTCCACTTTCTAGAAATTTTAGGTACCTAAGCAATCAAAATAGATAATGCATCTGATTCATAAATACATACTACTCTCTTAGGATTCATTCTATTACAAGGCCATTGAAAATTATTTTTAGCAATTTCCTTATTTAATCCATAAGCTTCATCAAATGGATTAAACATTAAAGATCATCCAACAACTGTATTAATAATCGACCTCAAGGATCCTACCAATCCATTGTAAATGGTCTAAATAGCCAACCAATCGGGTAAAATATAGTGAGGGCATTTTCTAATTGGGCAAAGAGGTGATATCATTCTTAAGCTTAGCAGTTTTGGAAGGCGGGAAATACTTAGCGGTTATAAAGCCTAGGGGCAAAGAATTCAACCACATCTTAGCTTTGTCCAATAGCCAAAAAAGGAAATAAATAAAACCTAATAGTATCAATGCTGACACTACTATACTTGGATATTGCATAAATTTCTAGGAAGCTGGCTAAGTGTAGGTTGGATGCTCAATGGGAGTTCCCCCAAACTGGAAATTTGAATCATCTGAATTATGATGGGTTTCAATTTAAAGTTATTAGCTTAGATAGTAGGTTTATTGATACTCTAGTGGATTAGATCTACTACAGGATTGGTATACTCCCTAAGAGGTTCAGGATGATCCTAATCTTATACTGGTTCAGACATCTCTAAAGTTAAAAACTTTTTATTTTTTCAAAATTTTTAAGGGTCCTTTCAGTATCAAAATTAAACAACAATGACACTTTACTAGATCTACAACACATGTAACAATGATGCACTAAAAAGTAAAGAATAATAACTAACAAATAATAATTAAAAAAAATAATATAGCTATAAAATAAAGATACATGATACAAGTAGGTCTAAATATGAAACTAGTTTAATAATATAGTTTAAAATTATAATTAACATGTTACTTCCCTGGTAATGGCATTGAACACTTGATGGTGCATGAGTACATGCGTGAATGCATGTATGAAATAGAATATTCTTTGGATCAATTAATACTTAGGTTTCTTTGATATAGTTTGCCCATTAAATATGCAAGAATATATATTGATCAAATAATAAAGTGATTGAGAGAGTGTCGATCCCACAAGGAAGTGCTATGCTAGATTGTAACCAAACTAGTATTTTTTACTATAGATGCACTGTTTATCTTTCTAAATGAAAATTAAGGGTTTAGATTCTCTCACTTACAAAGAAAATGCAAAAAGATATATAAGATACCAGATATATATTTTGGACTAATGTATGTAAAATAACAAAGTTCTCCTAATGAGACTCTTAAATATTGATGTGGATCAGAGCATATGTATCCCTAGATCTCTATAGATCTTATAGGGTTGAAAAGAGATGTTTATGGCCTTCCTATAATTTTAATGTTTCTATAGAACCTAGAAGGTTGAACATCCTATGTCTAGGCATGACAACCTTCCATTCCAATACCCATATTTATTCCAATATTACTAAGTTAAACTAATATATTATATTAGATGTTAACTAAAATCATGGCCATTGTATGGATTAAATTAAGAATGGAAGATATTAAAAATATCTGTAAGTTTATTTGGTATAAGATTGTACATTAGTACTTACATTATGTTCACTATATTAGCCCAATACTCAAAAAATTAGCCAGACATGATAAAGATAGAAAGCAAACACATCTTCATTTCAATCATAGAAGAAAAGATATAAGAGAAATAATAAGAAAAAATTTCACAAGGATAATACAAATGAACTTCTCTACACTCCTTCCTTTAATGGTAGGATTGCTTACAAAAAATAGGCTAAAATCTTTAATGAAAGTATCTTGCACTTCCTTAGCCTCCCTTATACTTTATTCTAAGGGAGAACTAAAGAACTACACTGAAAATTATAGAACTCTCCTAAAAAATAATAAAAATTTGAATAAAGGAATTGAAAATTATTTTATAGTAAGTGTAAAAAAAACCTTAGGCACCACAGTGCTTGAAATGGTGGTGTCATAACATTATAAGATGAACTAACACCTCAGCACTATTGGGCTTGCTTCACTACGGTATTGTACTTACTTGGCGGGTCTATTGGCATTAGTACATCACTTGGGTAATTTGGCATGACTTTGTATTTCATTAGCTATTGTACCATGGTGCTGCAAAAGTTGATCATTATGATGCTTGAATGTATAATCTAGCAATGCGGCTTAGTGAAGCTCGGTGCTCTAGCACTCAATTTTTGGGACTTAGGTGTTGCGGTGCTATTTTTTAATGTAGTAGCATTATAAAGTGCTGTGACTTTTTCGAGTCACTAATCTTGCTAAAATTCTAGAATAATCGATGCTGCAATGTTTAAATAAGGCATTGGGCAAGTGTGGATGATGATGATGCAATGTTGTAACTGTGGATGCTGCGACACTGGTTCAACACTCGTGAATTTTTGCCTTCTTCAGAAATTTTTTTCACAAACACTACTAAAACAATATCTTATAATTAAATTTAAATATAATAAAGACTACATGTGTATTAGTCATCCTAAAAGGTATGACTAAGAACTCATAATGTATGTATCTAGTCATAAATGAGTTTTTATCACATCTGACTTTCTCAGCTTTACTTAATAATATCCAGATCATAAATTAATCTTGAAAAATATAGAAGATGTAGTAAGTTGATCAAATAGATCATCAATCTATGGTATAGGATACTTGTTCGTGACAATAACTTTATTAAACTCTCTATAATTAATATACATGCACATCATACCATCATTTTCCTTCACAAATAGCATATGTGCTCCTTAGGAAGACACATTAAGATGAAAAAAATGTCTATCAACACACTCCTGAATCTCCTTAGGTGTAATCTGAGACCAAGCCTTAAATATCAAGGTCATACCCAAAAATATAATAATACAAAACTCAATATTTTTATTTAGAGGCAAACTAACTAAGTCCTAAGAAAAAAATATCTAGAAATTCTCGCACTACTAGAATATTAGAAAGAGAACCAGAATCTATTCTAGTATCTTTAAGTGATGCCAAAAATATCATACAACCCTTCTTCCATAATTTATCTACTTTACCAATATAAATCAAATATGATATAACTCATATAAAACCCTGAAATAGATAGCTACCATGGCCTAAAAGTAAGGTAACTCACTTCTCCAAACAATTAATTTGAGCCTCATACCGATTCAACTAGTCCATATCCAAAATGATAACAAATTTAGAAATGAGTAATAAAATCAAACTAGACCAATAGTTCCTATCAAAAACCTCAATATAAAAAAAAAACACTACTAGTTATCATATCATTTCTAGTCGGTAAAGTAATATATAGAGAAAAAGGAGAAAACATTGAAGTCAAGTGTAGTAAATTGAAGAAATGCTTAGAATTAAATGAATGATTGGCTACATAATCAAATAAAATATGATATGGCTGATCAAAAATGTAAATTGTAAATGTCACAACATCTAGAGCATCTCAAACCACCTATTGAGTTAAACTATAGGCATGTGGCTGAATTGGAACTGGTGTTACAAAACTACCAGACTCTCTCTGATATGAAGATAGTCTATCTACCATAGAACCAGATTCATTTCCTCTACTAGATAGTCCCTCAAAAAATATACAAAGTGGAACTACCTTGGCCTCCTTATCAGTCTAACAGAACTCTCATATCGAGGCTCAAATCATTGATCAAATCCTATTATAGACACCCAACCATCATGCATCCAATGTGACCACATCAAAAATATTATCAAGTCATCCTGTAACACTAACCAAAATATCATCTATCATAACTCTGGCATATAGGTTCCCCATTAACAAAACTCCAAGACTAACAACACTGCCATTACTAAGAGCTTCCACAGACATAGACTGTCCACCTCCCCTGGACTCTCCTAGTGCAAAATCACTCTTCTTTTTCTCAAAAAATCAACTTCTAAAAATCTCACCTCCAAATATCTTCCTACTAGTAATCCATCACAGTTGAGTAACTATTAAATCATTCTCAATCAACCAAGCTCGCTTGACCAAGTTAAAGCATAAGAAATATGGAATGGAAATAGTGGTTGTGTCAGAATATCTAAGAATCCCCTCAAAAATCTATAGCACTTTTAGGTGTGGAGCATATCTAGCAAAAGCTGTAAACTCTGCTTCATACTACATAACTGTCCTGCTCCTCTGAACCAATCTCAGAAAAATCTCCTACATATACTAACGTGTAGATGGTGGAACAAACTTGGATCAAAATACATCAAAAAATCCTCCCAACTAATTGAAGAGTTCAATCTCCCCTAAAATTTCTCCTCCTGTTAGCCCATCCACCAGCGTTCTTCCTCACCATCTATAAAAAAATAGCTTTTATTACTTTCCTCTCAAATGAACACTATGTATAGTCCAAAGACTTCTTTAGCCTCCTCAACCAGTCCTCTACTTCTATGGGCTCAATATTTCCATCAAACTTTAAAGGCTTCAAAAGTAATAACATCATTAGAAGTCAATCTACCTCATTTAATCTAATAATAGGAACACGACTATATGCCTCACCGATCATCTGGGCTATCATACTAGAAAATTATAAAACTATATCAGAACTAATTATTAGAGCAGTATGATATATAATAGCTGCCTGACTGGAACTTTATCCACTTATCACATATGAGTCTAGTGGATCCATAAGCATAGAGAATATGCAAATGAACATACATGCACATGAATACAAATAAAGATGATCACCTAGGTAGATATTACTATCCCACTTGACTTACAAATCTATTTCTTATAGCTCTGACTTATGATCCATTTCTAAAATAACAACTCTTATACCATGAAAGCTTGCACAATCTAACTCAACAAGACCAAGTCCTATCATGTTGAGCTATGATAGGAAATTTCTAAGATTTCTTTCTTAAATTTTTTCAAAACTTAACTTCCAATTTAAACTTTTAAACCAACAACAAACTAAAGAGCTATTAAAACATCAAAAGTGGTGAAATAAACTCATCCATAAAATTAGTGGTGAAATAAACTCATCCATAAAATTATTTTCATTTGTTTATCAAAATGATATATACAATCATAGTACATAACTATAAATAAAAGCTACAAAACAAAGTAATAAAATAATCATGACTATGAATAAAATTAATAGATGAAATACCTATAGATTCAGATTAGATCTTGAGCTATTAATCCACAGGCTCTTTCCCTTTACTCCAAATCCTAAAAATAGAATGAAAATCATAGGGAGCTAAAACAGCAAAGTAGACTACTAAAATTGATCTAAATTTTCAAATATTTCTTTTATTAACTAATTTTTAAAATATTTAAATATAGTATAATAAATCACTATACTAAGCAAAGGAATAAAGCATGGTATTTATCCAAGTATTTAATAATAATACTGAGTAGTCAAATAAACTAAAATTCATATCACAAAATAAAACATAACAGATTTATCCAGTCCCAAACAGAATCTTAAAGGATTGTAGCCCCTTATGGCTCCATTTGTGCTTATAGCACAAGAACTTGCCCGTAAGCACCAGAATATGGCATTTTGCTATCAGGACATATTTTATAGGCACTAGAACATAGCTTTTTAGTCATCAAAATATACTATATATGCACCAGAATATCTTTCTCTTTTTATAATAATTTCTCCAAAACTTTTCAATTCAATTAATAATACATATAGTGCAATCATATAAATACATATTTCTTTACATGTTATTAATTAAAGCATAATTTAGTCAATATCAGAATTGTATAGTTTTTTATAACAGTAGGCAACAGAAATTCATACTGAGTAAAAATTCATAGTTCAAAATAAAATAAAATTTTTAGAGATTATATATAAGCATGTTTTAAGATTTTAATTATATAACACTATTTTTTAGAATCCATATTATTTTTTATTTGATAAAATCTGCATAACTTTCAAAACCCAATGTATAAAATTTCTAAAAAAAAATTAAAATATTCAAAATCTTAATCTCTATAATATATAAAAAGTTACGAGATAAAAGTTTTACTAGTGTAAAGTTATCCTTATTTTTCGATAACGAAAATAAAAATTTAATCAAAAAATTTGAAAAACTTTCATATTTTTAAAAACTGAGATAGGCATAATGTGACCTATCTTGATCTGGATAACTTTCAAAACTCGGGCGATGGCTAAAAAATATCTCAAAGCAGCCCAAAAATCCTTCTTTCCTCTTAAAATCCCTCTTTCTCTCTTATTCATCTGCCATAGTGTTTGAATGCATGAAAAAAATGAATTTGAATATTTTTAATATTAAAATTTTCTCTAGCATTATAGTGCCCCACTGCACTGGCCATGGCACCACCCTAAAGAATTCACAATGCCACCTCCCATGTCACATACTAGAGCATTAAATTAATTATATATATTTCCAAAACATAAGTGTCTGGGAAAAGAAACATAGTCTTAGGGTGCTCCTGGAAAAATTTCATATTTTTCCAATATGCTTTTAGACCTCTTGAATTCACAGCATAATACATACAGACCTTTTTCATGCACACAGATTATTCCCAAACACATACAAATTAGTTTAAAATATAAACATTAAAACATTTACCTTTTTCAATTTAGTTTTGAACAGGCTAAACCAAATGTTGAACCTGGAGGTGTCACAAATCTATTATCCTTAATATAAATAGAACTTATTATGTTTGAATAGATGGTGTGGATATATAGAGATAGTCAATAAAAATTTTGTACATAATTGTGGTTAAACTCGTGATTTGTTGTCAATATAAGTAGAGACGATACATAATAATTCCTACAACATGTGAGGGTTTAATAAAAATACAACCTTTCATTCTTCCCAATTTAGGCCCTTATAAACGTTTGTTAACATACTTAGATTAACTTGGGATGAAAATGTTACAAAGAAATTTTCTTACAGAATTATTAGGAATGTTTTTATTTCAAACAATCTTGGTATTGACATTTATGCTTTTTTATTTGAATATTAATAATAGTTGATACTCATAAATATAAATCTCAATATGAATACATAGAATTAGGAAAAGCTTCTTAATTTTTTTAAAAAAATATTCTTATCATATGTTTCTTCCATTTATATGCCTGATCAATCACTTACTGTATGAACTATATTATTATACCAGTACAAATGTTCATTGGATTAACCTTTTTATAAATATTCAACAACATCAAGCCTTTATCCCACAATATAGGGTCGACTACATGAATCCTTTTTCTCCATTATGTCCTATTAAAAGTCAAATTCTAATTTAAATTTAATAAAGAAAGGTCATTTCTAATATTTTCTAACCAAGTCTTTTTATAAATGTTCAAAAATTACAAAAAAATATTTATATGTACCAGGACATGTGAACATCATAGAATAGCCTAATAAGGAAAAAGTGTTGTATAAATAACATCAAGCATGATAAACAAGAAATACTTCTTGTTATACAGATGTTTAGTAATTCCTCAAAACACTTCTTTGGAGTAAAACAAAGCTGAGCATTCTTAACTAAGCCTAGCCACATCATTACTTTTGAGATAAAATGTTATTTAAAAAAAATAAAAATTTTATACAAATTGTTCATAGCATAATAAAGACATAATTTTTATAAATAAATTATTTTAAGAATTCTCATAAAATTTCAAAAACACTATGCATTGTTGTAAATCTGGTTTTGATGATGACAAACATGTTTCAAGTATGTTTTGCTTGGTTAACCCGTTTCAGGCACAAAAGATCGCGAGCCACTCAAGCCAACTCAAGATCGGGTCCAAGTGTATCCAATGTACTATTTTTCTTTTTCTTGAGTCAATTGTAATGTAACTGATCCCCCAGCTAAGTAACCTTGCACACACACACTCAGGGGGAGAGCTTGAGTGAATTAGAGTTTCTGTTCATTTTTTATTCAGATCGTCCTGGACGATATTCACATCATCCTGGACGATCAGGTAAAAATAAAAATCCTAATTAGGGCGACTAAGTTAAGAGGGTCTGATTAAGCAGATCGTCCTGGATGATATTTGGATCGTGTGGGACGATATGCACAAATCAGAAATTCTCAGCCGCCAGATCAAGTTAGGCAAGATTTTATTTTAAGTTATTTGGTCTGATCATCCCGGACGATACGTGTATCATCCTGGACGATTCAGTAAAATCATGCCTAATTTAATATGGTAATTAAGGAAAGCAATTTATTTTTGATTGATACGATCATATCGTCCTGGACGATCATATCGTCCTGGACGATCGCAGGATCATCCCGGACGATCATGATCGTCTAATGCATTTCAGCTGTACGTCCCGAACTATGCTCAGGACGATTTTGGCACTTTTTGAACTAATCGTACAGGACGATACCCTTATCGTCCTGGACGATCAAGACATTTTTTGGTCGTCCAGCACAAGTTTCTCTGGACGACCCGAAATGTCTTTTAGATGATATTCCTTGATTTGCACTAATCATCCCGGATGATCGTAAGATCGTACGGGATGATATGATCAATTTTTTCTACTGATCGTCCAGAAGAGCCAGATCATCCAGGCTTAAACAGCTAATTTTGAACTGATCGTACAGGATGATCTATCGATCGTCCTATATGATCTTGGCTGACCAGTTGAGATTTAGGGCAAATTTTAAGCTCTCCTATAAAAGATATTTTTCTTAAAACAAGAAAAATCTTTTGCCACCTTCCTTCCTAGAGAAACCCTAGAGAGAGAGAGAGTTTGGGAGAGAGAGAGAAGATCTTGTGAGGGGGAGTTAGTGAGGGATTCACTAAGGTTGCTCCAAGCACGGATCAGAGTCATCTTCTCCGCTCATCGTCTTTCGTCTAGTTGGTGTTCATCGTGGTAGGATCGTTCGCAAGAAGATCTGGGGTTCTCTGCCCGCTTCAGGTGGAAGCAAAAGGAGGTCGGGTTCTTTGCCTCACCGTGTGGTGAAAAGGAGGTCTTGTACAGGCTTCTCCGCCTTACTGTGGGAGCAAAAGGAGAGACACTTTTTGTTTAGTGTAATACCCGGAGGGGAGGCTACGGGGAGTGGACGTAGGTCAAGTTGACCGAACCACTATAAAATCTGGTTTGCTTTTTCTGATTCAGTTCTGTACTTTACTTTTATGATATTAACTACTTGGGTGAATCTCAGTGATTGATCTTTTCGTTATTATTTACTTGTTTCCGCTGCAAAGTATCGAAATGATTTTTCTGTTGTTCGTGAAATTTTTAAATAACCAATTCACCCCCCTCTTGGTTAGCCTCGGGACTAGTTCACTAGGGCTTAACATCCCTATCAAACTTTCAAGTGGTATTAGAGCGGGATTCAAAATTTAGGTTTAAAAACTTTTGAATTTGATCCATGGCTAACTGTAACAATCGTAATACTGCTGAAGGTTATTATATTACAAGACCACCATTGTTTGATAATATTCCTTTTGATTTTTGAAAAACACGCATGTCTACTTCTCTTCAATCGATTGACTATCGCATGTGGATGTTAGTTAAGGATGGATACGAACCACCTTTTAGATTGATTAACAATGTGAAAACTGAATTGCCCTTTACTAATTAGAGTTTGATGATCGTGATTTAGCACAGTTAAATGCAAAATGCTTGAACTGTTTCTTTTGTGCTTTAAAATATGAAGACTATATGCGTGTTTCTACTTGCACAACGGGTAAAGAAATCTGGGATAGATTGTGTATAACATATGAAGGTACAACTGAGGTCAAACAGTCTAGGTTAAATATCTTGTTACATGATTATGAACTTTTTTGTATGAAACCTAGTGAGACGATCTCAGAAATTTACACAAGGTTCACTCAAATTGTTACCTCTTTGCATGCTCTAGGAAGAGAATTAACTAATTACAAAAGAGTGAACAAAATTCTTAGATGTTTGCCTGCTTCTTACGATGCTAAGATTACTGTTATCATGGAATCTAAAGATTTAAATACTTACTCCATTGACAACTTACTTGGATCACTCATTGCTTACGAGAAAGGGGTTAACCAAAGACAACTTGATGCAGGTGAACGAAAGAAGGAGAAGACAGTGGCGCTAAAGGCCAAAGATTCAGATGCTAGTACTTTCGGGTCTGATAGTGATGATGTTGCCTTAATCACAAGGCAATTCAAGAGCTTTCTAAGGAAGAAGAATAAGAATTTTCACAAGATGGAACCTTTCTCAATCAATCTAAATACACTAAGGACATTTTGAAGAAATATGAAATGGACAAAGCCAAGCCAATCAATACTCCCATTAGCCCCTCTGTTCAGTTAGATAAGGATTCAAGTGAGAAATCTGTTGATCAGAAGAAGTATAGAGGAATAATAGGATCACTGCTTTACCTGACTGTTAGCTGACCTGATATCATGTTTAGTATCTATCTTTGTGCTAGGTTTCAGGCTGATCCTAAAGAGTCACACCTGACTGCTGTTAAGAGAATTCTTAGATATCTTTTAGGGACCCCAAACCTAGGAATCTGGTACCCTAGGCACAGCACCTCTTCTGAGATCCTTGGATATTCTGATTCTGACTTTACGGGGTGTAGGGTGGATAGATAGAGTACTTCTAGAACTTGTCATTTCATAGGACAGTCTCTAGTCTCCTAGTCTAGTAGAAAATAGAACTCAGTTGCACTTTCCACTACTGAAGCTGAGTACATTGCCTTAGAGAGTTGTCTGGCTCAAGTTTTTTGGTTGAAGCAACAAGTCTTGGATTTAAGGTTACCTGTTGACACAATTTCTATTATGTGTGATAATACTAGTGTCATCTGTATCTCTAAGAATCCAATCCAACATTCTAGGACCAAACACATTGATATAAGGCATCACTTCATTAGGGACCATGTTATAAAAGGGGATATTGAGCTACATCATGTAATAACTGAAAATCAGCTGGCTGACATATTCACTAAACCACTGGCCTTTGACTCATTCAGCATTTTGAGAACCAGATTAGGAGTGATTGATATAAATGCTTGATTCTGATGACTGCTAATTTTTGATTGTTCTGATTGGTATTCTGTTTTCTGTTAGTTAGTTTTTGGTTTGATTATTTGCTTTCAGTTGATTTTATTTCTTCTGTGGATTTTTGTTTTTAGCCTTACTGTTAGTTTGATTTGAGCATTTAATTTGATGTGCTTTTCTACTTGCTTTTTATTCATTGGTTCATATCTTGCACTTACTATTTTATGCTTTTCAAAATCTGATCACCGCTCACTACTTCTGATAATCTGAATTTCTGACTGGGAGTTTTACCTTGTTTTTATTTGGAAGCTGGTAAGCAGTGACTGATTCCACTGAATTTGTTAAAGGGAAGAAACATTGATGATTGTTTCTCTTTCTCTAACTCCTTTATTGGTGTATAGTTTCTTTTGGATAAAAATCCTCTTCAAAATTAAAATGCTAGTTTTTGAAATAGAGATTATTTTATCTTCCTATAGTAATCTACCTCATATCAATAGTGTTTTTTAAAGCCTTGAGTCATTAGTTTGATTTTCTAAACCAAGTGATTGCATTTATCAT
This sequence comes from Dendrobium chrysotoxum, assembly GCA_019925795.1. NCBI lineage: Eukaryota > Viridiplantae > Streptophyta > Magnoliopsida > Asparagales > Orchidaceae > Dendrobium > Dendrobium chrysotoxum. Next base: position 55,594,021 of record CM034308.1, on the reverse strand, counting down.
ATGCTATATGGCTTTTGTTTTGTGAATCATTCTTCCTTACTGTAGAGAGTCATCTCCTATGTCTGGAAGATAATCTCACAGCTGAGACTCTTTAATGATTATGAAAAGGAGGCAGCTTACAAAAGATGCGCAGTGCGCCAAATAAATTGAAAAAGAGGCATAAAATGAGCCCAAAACTGAAAAGATGCGAAATTGCCAAATTGGATACACAAAGTGTATCAAAAATGAAAAGATGCATAAAGCGCCAACCAATTTGAAAAAGTGGCACAAAATGAGCCCAAACCAAGCTTTCTTCCCTTTCAGATTGTTAAATGTCTTAGAAAAATCTGTGCACCACTTAATATTTTTAAAAGCTTGAGTTTGGAAATCCTGATTTCTGATTCCTTACTTTGTAACGTTATTATATCAGATATTTTTCTAGAATGAGGCTTGAAAGGATCTCTTTTCAAATCTAATTTCTTTTCTTCTGAATCGGATTTTTGTTTTGAAAGAGGTTTGCATCGATAAGGTGCTCGGGGTCGGAGTTACGAAAGTTGATTTTCCAACTTCTTCTAGATTTTAGCACTGTCAATTGTCTCCTTATTGGTTTTTGGATCTAAAATCAAGGAAAAATTTTGATTTACTCGAGCAGCTTGATCAAAAAAAAAAATCGTGGCTTTTATGCGTTTTTGCTGTGAGTTTAATTCGTTTTTGTTTTATTTTAATTTTGTGGTTGTATTTTTGGGATCCTGATCTATCATCTTCATCCTCCATCTTTTTTTATTTTCTTCACATCGTCCTGGATGATACCCCGTTCGTCCTGGACGATCCTCTTCGTCCTGGACGATCCTCTTCGTCCTGGACGATCCAAACATCATCCTGGACGATTTATTCAAAATCGTCCCAACACTGCTCCTGCTGCTGAAAAAACTCCCATGTTTGGTGATCGTCCTGGATGATCCTTACATCATCCTGGACGATATGATCCATATCCTCCTGATCTGATCAAACGGCTGACATTGCTCTAATTATTATCCATCATCCTATACAATCCACTTTATCATCCTGGACGATCCACGTGTCAGCCGCTGGACGATTGGAATTCGGCCCGTCCGACACACTTATTGCATATCATCCGGGACGATCCACCTAATCGTCCTGGATGATACCTTTTCGTCAATGGTCGTCCAACATGACTCCTTGGGACGATCGTCTGTGTCTAATCGTCCTGGACGATCTCTGATCATCCTGGATGATCGGACCGCTTTTTTGACCAATCATCCAGGTCGTCATAAATGCCCATATCGTCCCAGACAATGTCGCGATCGTACAAGACAATCAGGCCATTTTCTATATAAATAGCAGTTTTCTTAAGGATTTTCCACACTCTTTCTTCCACACTCTTTCTTCCACTCTCCTTCTACTTCCCTACACATTTGATTTCTCATGGCTGGTGGCAAACATTCCGGTCAAAAGGGTGCAAGCTCCTCCCAGGGGCCTGTTGATCCTCGCTTCCCCAATGCAGCCGATCAGGCTGCCTACAAGCGATATTGTGAAGTGGGAATCACATCGTCGAAAATAGTAAATCCCCGCACTCTTACTTATCCTGTCTTTGACCTCTTCGCACACACCTCTCTCACCTTCATCATGACTCTCGCCTTTCCTTTTAGCTTGAAACTTCTTCACGTCTTCTTTGCAAACTTGTGTATTTCGGCTGATTATTTCACCCTCCGCTCTTATGTAAATCAACGCCCCGTCGAACTCACCTACCAGGACTTTCAAAACATTCTCCAACTTTTCGTCACTGGCGATAAACTCCACACCCTTATCACCGACCCTGACTATGATTGGAGTGTCGCCAATCATTTCCTTCGCAACACGAATGCCCCTTATCATGATAATGCCTGCACTACACTTCTTAAGGACGCCCGGACTATTCAGCATGTTCTTCGTTCCTCCGTCATTCCAAAGGAGGGGGATCGAATTCACATCACCCCACTACTGTCCTTAACCACATACTACATACTGGCCCATAGGGAATTTAATGCCACCAACCTTATTATCCGGTACCTCGAGCACCTCAACACTATTCGGGATCCAGGTCATCACCGACGTCCAAATCTAGCCTTAGGACATATCATTGCCTAGGCCCTCGAAACCAAATATGACCTGCAATATCCCGCAGCTCAAGATGTCCCTCCTTCCTTCTTCACCAATAATTCCTTCCATGTTCTACACAGCACCCGACTACATTCGGAGCCCACCCCGGATGTTGAGGAAGAGGAGGAAGAGGCCATTCCAGTTCCTGCTGCACCAGATGCACCTGCTCCTCTTCACATTGCCTCTCCCTTTGACCACCTGGTGTAGCACTTTGATCAGTGGGAGGCCAGATTTGACTCCTATGTGGTTGCCCAGGAGCAGCGGCACACTGAGGACATCCAACGCTTCACTAACTATGCTGCGTAGCAGCAACAACAGCATGACCAGGACATTGCCTGGATTGGAGCCCATTTTCAAGCCATTCACCACTACTTCAACCCACCACAACCACCTCCTTCTTCCGATCAGGATCCACCTCCGTTCTAGTTTTCTATTTTGTAGTTATTTTCATTTTTATTCTGTACTGATGTTTTTAGTATTTCTGTTTACCCTCCTCCTTTTTGTGATGTCAAAAGGGGGAGTCAGTTGTAGTCGTTTCTATTTTTGTTATGTGTTATGTTTCCTGTATTGATTTAGTTGTTAAATAAAAATTTGAAAAAATATTTGTGTTTTGATCTCCTAGTCATTTTTTATTTTATTTTCAAACTACTGTACAAATATTTGCCATCATCAAAAAGGGAGAGATTATTGCAAATCTGGTTTTGATGATGACAAACATGTTTCCAGTATATTTTTCTTGGTTAACCCGTTTGAGGCACAAAAGATCATGAGCCACTCAAGCCAACTCAAGATTGGGTCCAAGTGTGTCCAATGTACTATTTTTCTTTTTCTTGAGTTAATTGTAATGTAACTGATCCCCCAGCTAAGTAACCTTGCACACAAACACTCAGGGGGAGAGCTTGAGTGAATTAGAGTTTCTGTTCATTTTTTGTTCAGATCGTCGTGGACGATATTCACATCGTCTTGGACGATCAGGTAAAAACACAAACCCTAATTAGGGCGACTAAGTTAAGAGGGTCTGATTAAGCAGATCATCCTGGATGATATTTGGATCGTACAGGATGATATGCTCAAATCAGAAATTCTCAGCCGCCAGATCAAGTTAGGCAAGTTTTTATTTTAAGTTATTTGGTTTGATCGTCCCGGACGATACGTGTATCGTCCTGAATGATTCAGTAAAATCATGCCTAATTTAATCTGGTAATTAAGGAGTGTGAGGGGATTCCACACGATTACTCTGAGTAAGCTTCTACCTTATTTTCTTTGAGTGTCATGCTTAGTTTCTTGGGTAGCTCTATATTTAGCCCGAAGATCATCGAGATTCTTTTCCTTCACTAGGAGGGTGAAAAAGGATTTTAAGGTTCTCTTCCTTCACTAGTAGGGTGAAAAAAGATTGCAAGGTTCTTTGCTTTTACCAGGAGAGTGAAAAAGGATTGCAAGGTTCTCTACCTTCATTAGAAGGATGAAAAAAGAGGTCAAGGTTCTCTGCCGCACCATGTTGGTGAAAAGATTATAAGGATTTCTTCACCTGCGTGGGGGCAAAAGGAAAGACACTAAAGTATTATTGAAATACTTGGAGAGGAGAACTTGGACGTAGGTCATTATTTGATCGAACCACTATATAAAATTTTAGTGTGTTCATTCTAATTTTTACTTTATGAATTCTTCTTTTTTGTGATTTATTTTTCTTGAAAGTTATATGTTGGAAAAATATGAGTTTAATAGTATATTGGTTTGAGTAACTCATTATTACTTTTTTTATATTTTTATTTCATTAATTTATTTTCATATCGGGTGATAATGTTGTCTGTTTTAAGTTATTGAAAAATCTCAAAAAAAAAATATTTTGTGTTAAAATTTTTTTAAAATAACCAAGTCATCCTCCCACAAGTAATATAGTGATAGAGTAGAGTATCAATCCCACAAAAAAGAATATTTACTTATAATTACTAGTACTCTCTTTAACTACAATAATTATATTACTCAACAAAAATAAAGTTTGGTGGTGATTCAATTACTTTAGTAAAATCAATAACAAAGAAATTGATAAACTTATATGAATAAAATATTTGGATTAATGAAATCTAAAATTAATATGTTTACGACTGATTCTCTAAATCATGTGATGTTATTTAGAGCATAAGCATCATTGACCGCTAAGTCAAGCATGAAGAGATAAAGGATAGGTTTAACTCATTCCACTCTCAATACCACTCTAAACTCCCGTAGTCTATCACCCTATAAAAATTTTAGAAGCGTAAGAAAAGTATGTTTTGTTAATCACCCCCTCATGACAATCCATCTCTATAAATTTGATAGATGACAAGCACTATGCCTATGCTTGCATCATATCAATCCAACACACTTAATTGTACCTGCTTCCCTACTCCTAGGATCCATATTACACATAATGTTAACTACTTATATGACCACTATGTGCATTAAATGAAGATCTGGTATAATGAAAATATCATATCATTAGTTTAAAAATTAAGAGAAATCATTAGTACTTCATATTTATTTTTCTACATCAATCCAAAACTTTAGAAATTAGTTAGTGTCGAAGAACAATTGGAGCAAACTCATTTTCATTAATAACATACAAGAAAGAAAGTACGTAAGAAAAGATATCATCAGATGGTTCAACATTCTCCTCTATACTCCTTGAACTTATAGATTGCTTCCACAAATACTGACCAAATACTTTAAATAAGTGGATCTAGTGCTCTCTGAATTTCCTTAGTTATCACTCCAAAGAAAGTTTAAAGAGACACTCTGAAGTCTGAGTTTTACTAAGTGACTGAACTCCCCTACGAACATAACAAACAGACTATTTATAGAAAAATATAGAAAATAGATTCTAGAGCCCTGGAGCACGAGACACTTGTGCTGCGACACCCATAAAATGAACTAACACCACAGCACTAAAGGATTTTCTCCACTTCCATGCTTGCTGACATTGCCCTACTATTTAATAAATCAATGCATCGCTTTGCAGGAAGATCTTGGCTTCAACTGTAGCATGGTGGTTCTACTGACATTTGAGCACTGCAAAGTTCATGTGGCACTCCTCTAACTCAGTGGCACTAAAATTTGGTGTCATGGGGCTATATAGACAGAGACTGGACTTTGTAGTGCTGACTCCTTCGACACTGTGACAATGGGATAGTTGGCTAGGCTTTGCAGCGCTGACTCTTTTGATGCTACAACGCTGTCAAATAGAGATTGGACACTACCATGTCCATATTAGGGTGCTCCGACGGCATCAGTGATGGCACCGTGGCAGTATTATGTCTAATGCCATGGTATTGTGCCATATTTAAAATTTTTGTCCTTTTCCTACATTTTCCTACACAAACATAACTAAAATAACACGTCTTTACAGATAAATTAATACATAAAATATAACATTATTTATACTTATCAAATCCTCCCCCAGCTTAAATCTTACTTATTCTCAAGCAAATAAAAGCTAGTAATTTTGATTAAGTGATTAACCAAAATAAAAAGTGACAATCTAAAATTATTGCAATGTAGGATAATACATCACTATTTAGAATTAGTAAAAATAAATGAAAGCTATAATTTTAGTTTAGAAAAATAACAACATTTAAACTTGATTAATCATTCTTGTAATTTCCTAATTTGAAATTATAGGTTTTAGATTTAATCGATAACTTTTGAATGTTGAAGTAAATAATATATTTTTAATAATTGAATATGGTTATAGTTAAAATTATACTTTCATTAGTTCACCATCCCTTATATTAGCTCCATTATCTTCTCCTTTATAATTTTTGTATAAGATTGCATTTTAACTCTTTAAGCTTTCACTGATACCAATTTTTGAGTGTACTCATCTTCTTTTTTTGAAAATTTTCATTTCTTTTTTTCTTTTTAAGAACTATTTATAATTCTTTTTCTTTTCTTTTCTTTTGTGGAATATATAATTAATGATTTTGATATCAGCTTCTACTTTTATGATTCTCATACAGTCTTAATAATTTTAATGTATGAACTTGATGAGATTACTTATAATTCCATCTTCAAGTTAGCTATGATTTTAACTTTTAATCTACTCATATCTAAGTTTTAATACTAATTATTCATTTTATATTTTTTAAAAGTTAAATTCATAAAGGTATAACTTATAAATTCAAATTAGGATAATAGCTCAAATGGTTGAATAAGTTAAATATTTCTTTTACCAACCTATGAAGTATAAACAAAGTTCATTTGAATTAGGATATAGGTTTTATTATTATCCTAAATTTTCATAATTTTTACTTATTATTTTTATAAGGGTTAATTAAATAATCTGAATTTAAAAGTATCGAAAGGACAATAATAATTTAAGCATGAAGAGAACTTACTAAAATGTAAATAAGCACATAAACAAATACAACAAATGTATGCTTTCATATGAGTTATAAAAAGTATATTAAACATGTGTTAAAAATAAAATAGGACATATCATTGAGATAACATATCTGAGACTAACATCATACAGACATTGGTTGCATCCTAGAAATGCTAAGTTTAAAGTCTTAAGCCAAACCATAAATGAAAAATACAAAATAAATAAAAATGTAATAAAATAAACATTAATCTCTCTCTCTCTCTCTATCTCTCTCTCTCTATCTCTTTCTCTCAAGCCTACCCCTAAGAATCGAGATCTTCTTCATACTCTTCATCTCTCTCTTCAAGTTGCCACACAAAGGGTCAGTACTCAGGTGTAGAAGAAAACTCATACTGATCAGACCATTCTACAAATGGAATGCTTCTAAACATACTAACTAGAGCCTCATTAAAGATGGTCTGAAACATAACTTGCATAGTATCAGTCAATTATATGATAAAGGATTTGATATAAAATTTTATCTACTAGATTTTTAATTAGTTTAAATAAAAATATTATTTTAGAAGGTAAAAGAATTAACAATGTTTACATGCTTGACTTGAATTATATTGAATATACTAATTCTTTTTATTCGAAAACTATTTTTGATGAATGCTGGCTATGGCATAGGAGACTATGCCATTCAAGCATGGAAATACTTAGAAAGATAACCCAAAAGGACCTAGTTAGAGGCATACCTAAACTAGAATTCTCTAAGGCTCACCTTTGTGAAACCTGGCAACTAGAAAAATAAATCAAATCTTCATTTCATTCAATCAAGGATATCACCACCTATAGACCTTTAAAAATTCTTCACATGGACTTATTTCGATCGATTAGCACTACCAGCTTAGGTGGAAAAATATATGGATATATGATTATTGATTATTACTCTAGATTTACTTGGGTTAGGTTTTTATCACATAAGAATGAATCATTTGAGGAATTTAGGGTATTCTCTATATGGATTCAGAAGAAATTAGGTTATAAAATTTCAATTATCCTTAGGGATCATGGTGCGAAAATTGAAAATGATAGGTTTGAATTATTCTATAAGGAGCTAGGAATATAACATAAATTTTTAGCTCATATAACCCCACAGTAGAATTGGGTTGCTGAATGAAAGAATAGAACTCTGGCAGAAGTTGCTAAAGCCATGATAGCTTAGTATTTACTTCCTAGATATTTCTAGGCTGAAGTAGTAAATACTGCTTACTATATTGTTAATAGTGTTAATGTCAGATCCAATCTCAATAAGATTCCATATGAATTACTTAAAGGTAGGATACCCAATCTCTTTCACCTTCATGTTTTTTGGCTATAAGGTGTTCATTCTAATAAATGGAAAATCTCCCTTTGGAAAATTTGCCCAAAATTTGAAAAATAAGTTTTTCTAGGATATTCATCTATAGGTAAAGCCTATAGAGTTTTGATTAGGAAAACTATAGTGGTAGAGGAGACCACCCATATATCATTTGATGAATCTGATAAATCTGTTAAGCCTAGGTCAGAAGAAGAAGAAGAAGTGGTAGAAGTAACCCAAGGAATAGAGTCTATTGACCTAGAAAATAAAGTAAAGCATCAGGACCCTTTGCTTAGAGCTTGGAGATATTCATCTAGTCATCCTAAGGAGCTTATCTTAGGAGATCCATTTGCAGAAGTTAAAACTAGGCATACACTTAGAAAGAAGGTTAGCCATTATACTTTCATATCTATGGTAGAACCCTCAAACATAGATTAATGCTCTATCTTATGAGTTTTGGATCCTAGTTATGCATGAAGAATTAAATCAATTTATTAGGAATGATGTTTGGGAGTTGGTTAGAAGACCTAAGGACTAGAGTATTATTAGAACCAAGTAGATCTTTAAGAATAAGATGAATGGCTCTGGTATAGTGATCAGGAATAAGGCCAGGTTGGTAGCTAAGGAATAATAAAAAAAAAGGAATTGACTTTGAAGAAAACTTTACCCCTATAGTTAGGTTAAAAGCCATTAGAAATTTGTTAGCCTTTGCTTGCTTTAGAGGCTTCAAATTATATCAAATGAATATTAAGAGTGCCTTTTTGAATGGGGTTATTAAGGAAAATGTCTATGTAGACAACCCCCTAGATTTGAAAATTCAGCTTTTCCTAATCATGTTTAATGGATTAAAGAAAGTACCTAGAGCGTGGTATAAAAGACTTAGCACAGTCCTCCTATATATATCCTTTGTTAAGAATAGTATAGATACCACCCTATTTTTAAAGAAGGTAGGAGAAGATTTGCTCATTGCTCAAATTTATGTGGTTGACATATTATTTGGATCAACTATTTAAAATATTTTTGATGAATTTTAAAAAATAATGAGTGAAAATTTTGAGATAAGTAGATGAGAGAGCCTTCTTACTTTCTTGGATTTAGTGTGAATCAACGAGATGATGAAACTTTTCTTAGTCAGGGAAAGTATATCAAGGATATTTTAACAAAATATGAGATGGAAAATGCTAAGGCAATAAATATACTATGAGCTCTATCATTCAATTGGATAAGGATCAAAGTGGAATCTATAGATCATAAAAGTATAAGGGGATTATAGGATCTCTTTTGTATTTGACTACTAGCAAACCTTACATTATGTTTATTATTTATCTTTGTGCTAGGTTTCAAGCTGATATTAAGAAGTCCCACATAATTATAATTAAGAGAATCCTTAGATATCTTCTAGGAACCCAAAACCTTGGAATCTAGTATCTTAACATAACTCATCCTTTAAAATCATAAGATATTTTGGTTCAGACTTTATAGGATATAGAGTTGATAGAAAAAGCACCTCTAGAATCTATCAATTCATAGGATAATCTTTAGTCTCCTTATCTAGTAGAAAAAAAAATTTTGCAGTCCTATCTACCATTGAAGTAGAATGCATTGCTATAGGAAGTTGTGTTGCTTAAGTCCTATGGCTTAAGCAATAAATCCTTGACCTTGGACTCCTTGTCAGCATAATTGTTATCATGTGTGATAACAGTAGTGCCATTTGTATCTCAAAAAATCTAATCCAACACTCCCAGACTAAGCATATAAACATCATGCATTATTTTATTAGAGATCATGTAGCCAAGGGAGATATAGAAGTGTATCATATAGCTACTAAAAATCAATTACAGACATCTTTATCAAACCCTTAAGTCATGATACTTTTTGCTCACAGAGGACTAGACTAGGTGTCATTGGAAATTAAAAGCTTAAATATGTTTTGTATTTTTATATTATTTATTTTGTGATTGTTTATGTTTTTTATTTATATTTGTGGCCTGTTTGTGTTTGTATCCCTTATTTTTTTCTTTTTTGAAGTTTTCCTGATCATCACACAAATTCAAAAATTATTCACATCATCCTACATGATTTTCACATATTTTCATATCTCCCTTACACATCACATCAAATAGCTCTGATTGATCAATTATTAGTGATGATATTATATCATACATATGACACATATTATTGGACAAATTGAATTCATCCAATGTGATATTAATTAATGTATTGTATTGTATGATACACCTATTCATATAGTATGATAGATCACGTCAATGATCATCTAGGCTAACACCTCTGAATGACTGTTTTAATATTGATCATCCAGTATGGCTATGATTATATTATATGATAGGACCAACTATTTGGCTGATTGAACTGGATGAATTATATTCTTCTTATAATACTAAACAATTGCATAATGTACTCTACGATCTACATGATTTTTATTTAAAGAGAGGAATTTCAAGCATTCCCTTCACACTAATCCTTCCTTTTAATCTTTTTCTCTTCTTATATATATAAGTTCCTACTCTAGGCAATGGCTTCTGGAAAGCACTTAAGGGCTCCCGTAGGGAGTTCTTCCAGACATCCCGTTGATCCTCATTTCCTTAAAGAAATAAATGAAGATGCATATCATCATTGTAAGGCTATCGGGATCACCCCTTCTAAGATCGTAAATCAGGAAGTCATGAACTTCTAGGTATTTAGTCTATTTTCTCACGCCACCCTTCAATTCATTCTTATTATGGCATTTTCATTCAACTCTGAGCTCCTCTATGAATTCTTCGTTAGCCTTCAAATCAATAATAAGGGCCCTACCCTTCAATCTTATGTCAATAAGAGACCCATAGAAATCATATTTCAAGACTTTGATCAAATTTTGCACCATTTTATCACCGGTGAAAAAGTTCACTCTTTAGCTTTTCTCCTTAACTATAATTGGATTCCTATCAACACCACCTTTAAGAAGTCTTTAGTAAATAGCCATATTCCTCATGTCAACACCCTTGTTCAAGATTCCTAGATCATTCAGCACATCCTTAGAAATTCAATCATTCCAAAAGCTGGTGATAAGATAAACATCATACCTCTTCTATCCCTCACTACATACTTTATCATGACTGAAATTGATTTCAATGCAGCTGATCTGATTATACGCTACAATGGAAATCTTACCTATATTAGAGATCCCAAAAAAATGAAAGCTAAATCTTGTATTAGGATGTATCATTGCCTATGTTTTTGAATCTAAATACAATCTTCAATATCCTGTACCACCCGACCATCTTTCAGTCTACTATTCAAATATCTCCTTTTATATCCTTTATAGTTCTTATCACCGCAATGTTCATTATGTGGACCCAGAGCCAAGGGAAGGACCAGAACCAGTTTTAGTACGATCTCCTACTACCCACACAAATGATTACTCATCAATATTGGAGCTACTTGATCAGCTGGAACTGTAATCAGCAACCCAATACCAAAAGATGACTCAACATTGGGCTGGGCTCCATTAGTAGCATGACCTTCTTCAATAATATCACGATCACCTTCATTAGTAGTATGAGGTGGATAAAACCTGGTTAAGTGATCAATTTTTTACTATTCATCAATATTTTCAACCACCATAACCACCACTTGATCAAGATCCTCCATATCTCTGAATGCTTGATTTTATGTTGTGTTTGTTTTTATTATCATGTGTTATCTTGTGGTGCCTTTTATTATTACATGTTATTTTATTTGTTCCTCCTTTTTGGTGATCTAAAAAAGGGGGAGTAAAATATTATTGGTAGATTGTATTTCTATTATAATTAGTCTAATTTTTTGCTCGTTTCTTATTCATGATTATGTATTGTTCTTATTTTTCTTATTCACACTATTTTTAAAAAAATAAAATAAAATAAAACCTCCCTATTTTTTTTAAAAACTCAGACTAGTAAGGGGGAGTTTAGGATATAGCAAAATCAATTTGAAATTATAACCAATAATATTTGCCATCATCAAAAGGTGGAGATTATTGCAAATCTGGACCCTAGTCATGTGATTTTTATGATAACAAATATTATTAGCTTATTTTTATGTCATCTCCTATAATTATTATCAATGGATATATTTTTCTTGTGCACTAAAATTTTAGGTTCACCGTACACCATGCAAAGTGATTAACCCATGACTGGGTAAAATAAGTTCAAGGTTTTTTAAGAGTCTTTATTTTTACTTTTATTTAATTCTACTTTTCATGAGTTAAAGTCTTGTATTTGGTGGATTCTCACTTGGTGGATGTTAAACTTGGTGATCGTGTACACACAAGGGAGTGAGAAAATTAGAAGTATAATTTTTTTTTGAACTAATTGAACTATATGATCCAAATTATACTATATTATCAGCGATATGGAAAACCATTATGACAACTAATTGAAATAATTACTATTTTGTACTAATTATATTGCATGATCCATATCATACTAGATGATCAGTAAAAATCAAGATCTCAGACGCCAATCATATTTTAGATAATATTTTAAAATTCAAAATTTATACTAATTATATTGTATGATATAATTAAATATTGCCTAAGCTAATCCTATAATTAGGGAATCAAATTTGGATTAATCTATATAGTTATATCATACTATACAATTGGACCAATCATACTATATGACCTAATCATTGCACGGGATAATAATTAATCACCACCAATCATACGGGATGATAATCCAATTCAATTGAACTAATTATACCAAATGATGCCTTATATCATACTAGATGATCATCTCAAATACTTGAAATAATCGAACAGTATCTTGTTCTTCATATATTACTAAGAGAGCTATTTGAATTAATTCTACTGTACGATCTATGATCGTACTATGCGATAAGTGTTGAAAAAATTGAATTATTGGGATTTTGTGAAGCCTTGTATTTAAGCTCTCTTAATAGACTTGTTCAAAGTCTTTTAGTTATTGGGTTTCCTAGAGAGAGAGAGAGCTTTGAGAGAGATGTTGGAGAGCTTTGGGAAGGAGAAAGGAGAGGTTGCATATGAGGGAGGAGTGTGAGGGGATTCCACATGGTTGCTCTGAGCAAGCTTCTTGCCTTGTTTCCTCCAAGTGTCTTGCTTGGTTTCTTACGTAGCTCTAAGAAGAAGAATTTCAGCCAAAAGATTGTTGAGGTTCTCTGCCTCTACCAAGAGGGTGAAAAAGGATTGCAAGGTTCTCAGCCTTCACAAAGAGGGTGAAAAAAGAGGTCAACCCTCCGCCTAGATGTGGGGGCTAAAAAAGAGACACTAAAGTATAAGTTTAATACTTGGAGATGTGTACTCTGGGAAGTGAATGTAGGTCACTATTTGACCGAACCCTTATAAAATTCATGTGCATTCGTTCTAATTTTTACTATCTATATTTTAATTTTTTGTGATTTATTTTTGCTCAGAATTGCATGTTTAAAAAAAATTATGTTTGATGATATATTGATTTGAGTAACTCATCATCACTGTTGTTATATTTTTATTTCTTTAATTTGCTTCTGCATTCGGTGTTAACTTTGATTATTTTTAAGTTTTTGAAAAAAAATCTGAAAAAAAAATTTTAAAACAACTAATTCACCCCGCCCCACTGCGCTCTTGGTGTGCCTATAGATAGTTCAATGAGGCTTAATATCCTCCATCAAACTTTCACTAACTCTATATCTTCTCGAAGAGATAAAAAGATAATAAATTTTAACTAAAAATTTGTTGGAGATCATATAATTTTAAATTATTTTTTTCCTAAATTAAATTATAGCTTAATTATCAATTTCTTAAAAATTAATAGAAAATATTTTTTTTTAATTCCTTACTGCAGCTTATGATTTTCAAATAAATCACAGATATTACTAAAAATGCAAAAATTAAAAAAAGCATATAAACAAACTATAGAAGAGTAAAGTATAATGAGCCAAAATAAAAGAATAAGCTTGTGTGCAAAGATATGTAAGTACAATTTGGGTGAAAATCTTAAAAGAAGGGTTGTACATAAATATAACCCAATTCAAGATTTATGCACAAATAAAAAATGTAATTATTGCCATAATCCCTTTACTCCTCATACTTCTCATATAGAACATCCCAAGTGATTTTGGTTCGCCTTAATCAAAATGTACTCTTGGATCTAGAATGCTATTAGTTGGAAATCTTTGCTTGTACTATGTTGCACATACAAAGTTTTCTTGAGTAAACTTAATTGTATAACAACAAGTAAAAGTACAAATATCATTAGCTAATATGCACTAATTTCTTCTAACCAAATGAAATAATTTATAATGTACATGAAAAATAAATAAACCTAGCACTTTTATTGTGATATGTAGTAGTCATGCCATTAATTTTGGCATTATAAATATTAATGCATGGCCCTTGTAAAATAAAGGTGCATACGGTTTTTTGTCAAACACCTGCATGAAAAATATCTCCATCAGATTGCACTAATTACATACATCTAGCTATATAATCCTAAATAATTACATAATTAATGACATTTGTTAAAAGGACTTCACATCAAAGCAATCTAGCTCACCATTGCCTTAAAAAAATAATTAAGGATGTGTCCAATCATAATGCATAAGTGAGTGTGTAAAAAGCTAAAGTGTGGTCAATTCACATGACTATGATGGGTTATTGCATATCTCATGGATCCAATCAAGTTAATGCTTGTCACCTTATTTTTATTAAATTTTAAAGTTAATTTTAAAAATATTTTTTACCTCTATTGAAAGATATTCAAAAATAAATAGATGTATGTCTATAGTTTTTAACATATGGGAATTAAAAGATTTTTAAATGTGTAGGCCTTACATATGGCCTAAAGCAGTGAAGAGTCATATAATATTTAATTTTGATAAGATAATTCTTATTATCAAGTGAACTATCACTTGATAATGATAATCAACCCATAATAGTCACAAGCTTCTCCTAAATTTTAGGGAAAACATGCAAATGTAGTAATAGATGGAGATAAGTTAAAACCATGAACTGTCAAGCTCAAAATATTCAAGCATTTGAATGTAGTTCATACACATAAAAGATGAATGATCCTTAATAATTAGAAAGAGCTCAAAATATCCAAAGTGCAAGGATAAGTCTAAGTTGAGACAATTTACTTAGAAGGAAAGGAATTATTTATTTATAAGTGAATAACCAAACCAAAGGTGTTTGGCCAGAATGGTTGACCAAATATAGAATGACCTAAAAAAACATACATGATCAAGTCAATATAACACTTAAACAAAAGAGTATGGCAAAATTTAGAGGGGTCATAAAAAAAAAATCACTAAGTCAAAAGTAGCATGATCAAAAGAGCAAGGCTTAACCAAAGAACCTAGCCAAAACATCACGACTAGATCAAGAGGTAGTTAAAAGTGTATGATTACACTCAAAATGATTTGTCCAAAAGGATATAAACAAATCAAAGATGGGCCTTATCAAAAGAGCATGACATAGCGGAAGGATATTATAGTCAAAAGAGCAAGCAAAAAAGAAGACTTAGCAATAAGAGAATGACTATGTCAAAATGAAACCAAAAAGAACATGTCCAGATTATCAAGAAGAAATCAAGTAACGATCTCATTAAAGTGCTAATGCATGATACTGAAGAAATAGATTAGAGAAAAAATGATTATTAAATGTATCTTAAGGGTGTGTGACAATCACCAACACTTAGACTGAGAATATTGTGTAAGTAATCTTAGTAGATGTGATGAAGTGCTATCCATCTACCATTAGTGATAAATTAACTAATGTATCCCAAAATATGTAGTGTTAGGCTTGACCCAAATCAATCAAATTTAGCTACAAGCCTAAGAGTTAAATTAAAATGAATTAGTTAGATCAAGATTAGGAATAGGGAAATGACTCGTGAATTTATAATGATGTATAAAATACACATGACTAATAAATACATGATGCTACAAGAGTGATCAACTTAGGTTGACCTTGAGTCAATTCAAGTTTAGTAGAAGGCTACATAAGTGTGCGTAAGTGATATAGATTGGATTTTTACTCTGAGAAGCTTGAACCAAATCCAATAAATTTTGATTTTAAATATTTTGAATTTTTTTAAATAATTTTGAGAATTTATGAGAAATTTCTAAAATTAAAAAGGTCAAATATCAAAATATTCAAAAAAGAAATTAAAATTAAAATTGATGTTCTAAACTTTAAAATTAACAATTTAAAATTTTAAAATTTTGAAGGGTATGTCAAAGGTCAATTCATAATATTCTTAATAAATTAAATAATTTAGAAAATTAAAGTCTTAATTTGAAAATTTTGGGTAATTAGCCAACCCATCATGGGCTAACCTACGTACAATGCCCACCCTAAAAAAAACATATCTTGTAGAGAGGATAATTTGGGTATTTTGACCCCTTTAAAAATCAAAATTTTCCCTTAAACCTTATTTCTTTCCCGTACCCCTTTGTGCATTCTTTCTTCACAGTGTGCACCGTTTCACAGGTTCTAATCGTAGCCCCTCTCCAGCCTTCGCTCTTCCTACTATGACGCACAAGTCTGGATCCCTATAGCCTGCACAAGTTATGATCTTCTGTAGCCCTTCTCATAAGTGTTCCTGCCCGACCATGCCAACTTTAGCCTTATCCTCATCGTTCTCACCTCTTGGATCGAAGGTAACAAAATGTTGAGAAATTTCTTTTTTTCTTTGATTTTTATTATGAGTGTCTAATGGGAATCTCAAATCATAGCTTATATATGAAATGACATCAAATCATAGCTTATATATGAATTATTGGCATGCTTTGTTGGGTTAAACTTACTATTATGTACTTATGTGAATCATCTATTAAGCTTTATTATATGACATAAAGAAGTTTTGATGTTGTAAACTAGCAATTTATCTTCATTTGGAATTATAGGAGGGAGGGAGGGAGGGATTTTTTTAGAGGAAACAAAGTCAAAATAATTCAAAAAGAAAGCTTAAAACTACCTTTATGGAAGATGTAGAATTTTTTAACCTCTATCTATTGAGACCAATTTGTGAAAATAGCTCCATTTTATTTCACAAAATAGCATACTGGACCATTTTGTAATAGAACAGCTCACTTTTTTGGGGATAAAAAAAAGAATAAAAGTGCCTTAGCGAAAGATGTAGATTATTTCAACCTCAACATCATTTGTAAAGGCACTTTTAATCATAAATCAACAACCTTTTTTTTTTTTTTGAAACAACAACCTCTATCTATTTCAACTCAACAATCATATTTTGTTATGTTCATATTATATGCATGTATTACTTGTTATTGTTATGTTTTTTTTATTGCCATGTTATTTAGCCAACGTACAAGATTATCATCAAGTATTTCAAAAGAATAGAATGATTTTTAAAGAGGAAAGAACATGTCAAGATTGATATTGACAACTCCCTGCTGACCTTAGTCTTCGACCATCAATTTAGAGTTTGATGTGAATGAGAGAGATAAAGTTCATAGAGCTTATTTTTTGAAGGGTACCCATCAACCAAAAAATCATCATTTCTCTCAAATAATGATGAGAAATATTACACGTAGGTTTAACTCAAAATGGTTTAAAAAATTTTCTAATTGGATATAATATAATGTACAAAAAATGCTTATTTTGTCTTTATTGTTACTTATTTAAGCCTCAAGAGCAAGTTAGTACATGCCAAGGTGGTGGAGATTCATTTGTTGGTGAGAGATTTAAGAATTGAAAGAGAAAAGAGATGCTTTTGGGTTATATAGGACAACATAATAGTGCACAAAACAAGGCAAGATAGAAATGTGAGGCTTTAAGAAAGCATCAAGATCAGAGTTTTCTTGCTTTATGGCTTAAGAAGTGTCATATTTTTATAATATTTTTTTACATTGTAGTTTTAAATATGAATTTAAATTCAAGGCTCGTCAATGGTCAGTGCGAAAAGGTTCAAAAATAATAAACTTTCATTATTATTGAGTTGATTTATTCTACACTATTATTGATACACAACTTCAAGAATTGAATAACCAATTCAAAGAAACTAGTACCGATTTACTTCTTTATGTGACATGTCAAAATCCAAGTAATATATTCTCTACTTATGATAAAGGAAAGTTAATTCATCTTGCAGAGTTATATCCAACAGATTTTTTTTATAGTTAATCTTGTGTCACTTAAACATCAACTGTCTACTTATATAATTGATATGCATACAAGCAATGAGTTTACATCTTTAACTAACATTGCTGCTCTTAAGAAATAGCTTGTAAAGGCCAGAAAAAAATATTATGTATCCCCTAGGTTATAAAATTATTATTTTGGCACTAACTTTACCAATTACTATAGCTATATTGGAGAGAGTATTTTCTTCAATGAAGATTATTAAACGTCGATTGCATAGCAAAATGGGTGATGATTGGCTCAATGATTGTCTAGTTCCATACATTGAGAGGGAAGTATTTGACTCTGTTCCCAATGAAGTCATTATGTAACACTATCAGTAGAATGCAAAGTTTATACTTTTTTTAATTTGTAAATTATAATAAAATGCAAGTTTTTGCTTAGAATTTTAGCTTATATATATAATTTTTTATAATTATTTTTGACATAATAAGTTTGCCCACCCTAAAAAAAAGGCTGGATCTGCCCCTACAACCCATGATCAATTAAGGTGAACTAATATACTAAACATCAAAGCAAATTCTTAAATATTTAAGTCCATTTTGAGAATTTTTTATAATTTTCATAATTAACATGAAGTGATGAAATTTACTATATATATATATATCAAGTACGTCAAAAAATTTTCAAAATATTTGGGGATGTGTGTAATTTGCCTTATGACTTTAAGATGATCATTTTGATAGTAAAAGTTTCATATCTTCAAGCGTATGATTCCAACACATATGAGATTTAAAACGTGTGCTAGAATAACTCTAAAATAATTTGAAATTTTCTAAAATTATTTGATATTTTTCATGATCAATATAAATATCACATTAATTTTAAAAATAATCAAATAAATTTGATGTATCTCAAATTAGTCAATATTATTTTTAAAATTTAAAACCAAGCATGAATAATAAATTCATGCAATGAAATGAAGTTTTCCAATTAACCCTAGTTTTTTGAACTTAGGAAAATATGGTTTTAAAATTAGAAAATTTGGAAAAAAATACATTTTAATCATGGATAAAAATTATCAATAAATGTAATAGCTTGAAATGTTTAGTAACCCTTAATTAAAAATAAATTTAAAACATTCTTATTTATTTTGTAATTAAAATAATGTATATTTTATTTTTAAAAATAGGAAAAAAATCCTAAATAAATTTAAAAATATTAGAAAAAGTTTAAATTGTGCAATGCACACCTAGAATCTCATTAATTACCATATAAATGCACCAAAGACAAGATGAATTTTTAACACTAAAATTTGTATACAAAAATTGCAAAACAAGCCATATGGTGAACATTAATTAAAACTAAAATTTTGATAGGTTTGATTTGATACTTAAAGAATATGTTAGGAGCTTAAAAAATTAGTGAATGCTTTATAATATTTAAATATTTAAATTATAGAATATTTGATTTTTTATAATTAAAATATTAAATAAAGTTCCATTCCTAAATTTTACCCTAATAGCCTATAATTAAATGAATCAAAGTTCAAAATTTTAAATGATTTAGATCATGGAAATGATCTGGGAAAAAATCATAAGAAAAAAAATTAAAAGATTAACTTGAACAGGCTCTACTCATGTACAAATAAGATATGGCTCAATTCCAGCTATCTAAAACAAAATGAATCCATGCTTGCAGTTCATCCTATGGAAACTAGAGGAGATATCTCCCTCTCTAATTCACTGATTTGGACAATCTCAATTGAAGCAATTAAAGTGATTGATCAAGGATAATTCCATGGTGTGCCATGTATCCAAATCCTACCAAGGCCACATCACCTAAAGACTATCTAAGTTTTAGTATCCTCACCAATATAGGCCACTAGGCTAAATGAAAATGATCCCTTACCTTCATAAGGTGATTTAACAAAGAATAATGTTCCATATTTTTTTAGGATGCACTATAGTGTGCTGAAGACCAAACCATGATGGTAAATTGAGCTACTAATATCATTAGGCCTCACTAAGGGAGTTGAGCTAACTTAGAGGGGATTAGAGAGTTATTGGGAGCTTATAAAAGGAGTGTTTGAGGAATGAGAAGTTCATTCTCAATGGTTTGTTAATCACCCTAAATTGAGCCCTAAAATTATAGTTAATAGTAATGTTAAGTGTAAGTAAGCTGCATGAGTCAACAAGTGGATGGTGGATATAATTAAGAAGATAATTCAACTAGTATTGGATGGTTCCTTATTTAAAATGTACCAAATTACCATAGCTTTTCTTAACTGATCTTTAAGTATCCTATTAATCATATTAAAGTCTTGGCTAGGTCATAATATTAATTTTGGATTAGCTTTAATTCTTAGGCAAACATTGGAATTAGTTGGTTAAGTTAATTGATCCTAGGAATATTTTTAAGCTAATTTATGCCAATCATGGGTGCAATTGGGTCACAACAGGTTCATTGACCAAATTGGGTTATCGTAAGTGTGGATCACATACGAAAAACTACTAAAAGCTCTAGGCTCCATTGAGTCAACCAACTTCATGGTTTAAGGTTAATTAGATTAAAAGTATTCAAATGGGTTCAATATTGATGAAGCTTAGGTTTAGTATTGAACAAGCTTCAAATCATTTGCTAACCTCATTAGAAAATACAATGAAACTATTAGTTTGAGTCATTTTAGGTAAGTTATTTTAATTGGCTTAAATGGGCTAAATGTAGGTTCACTATAGTTTAAATGAATCAAATGGGCCAATGGTTATATTAGCTCTTTATAAGTGTGGTGAACATATCCAAGGCATTTAATTAAATAATTTTAATCATACTATGGCATTTGGCTCAATATGGCTAAGTGGATTAGTTTAATTAGGCTAGGCTAAGATGATTGGGCTCAATTGGCCTAACCTAAGGGTAATTAGACCAATTTATTGTAAGGTGGATCCATGTAAGTCAAATAGAGAGCTTAGTTTAATGCAATTTGGCTTATATAGTTTAATTGGGTTAATTGAAGTAAATAGCCAAATTACACTCAATCAAAGTTAGATGGGCTAAAGTCAACTAATGTTAATTAATTGAAATAGAGTATAAGAGTTGGTTTGATTTATTTGACGAAATTAGTTTAAAAGGCCTAAGGGATTCACTTAGGCTAAGTGAGTCAATTGGCTAAAGTAGAGGGCAACTTAGATAATACATGTATGGTTGACTTTTTAAAATTACTTTAAGGCATTAGGTTCATTCAATTTTGCCAATTTGATGGCTTTGATCCAATAGGGTCAAATAGTCTTATTACAGTTAATTTGGATCAAAAGGTCTAATTGATCCAATCAAATGGGTTATTTGACTTGATTAGTATTAACCTCAATTTTGTATGAGGTCAACTTACCGCTTACATATTCATATGACATTAAAATCCTTTTTTAATAAGATGCCCTGGCCTATAAAAAAACCCTAGGTGAAGTCTTTGGAACTCTTATTGGCTAATTGCATATTGACCTAATACCTCCTTAGAATATCCCTAGTGGTCCTTGGAATCCCATGCCTTTCTAACCATTAAATTCCACTAAACCCTAAACATAAATCCAAATTCTTCATAGTTATATTCCATGCCACTCAATATGACATATTGATCTAAACTTTAATATATACCTTGGTATGTGATGTAAATTTGTTCATGATCATCAATTGAATAATTTAAACTCAATGAGATTCATGGTTGACCCTTGTTGACCTAGGTTGACCAAGTTAAGCCTTTAAACCCCTTAAACCCTAAAATTGAAATGTAAGCATGAAACATCATCCACACATGATTCCAAACCCTATGATTAATCTTTATGACTCCTATAATCATCATTGAGCATGTCTAAAATCATTTGGAGCCATGGTTGATCATAGTTGACCATGATTGGTCAAGCTGACCATATTACATCCATTTGATCAAAGGTGTCAAATCATGGATTCACTTCATCCTAAATCATAGAAATACATTCTAAACCTTCCAAACATTCATTCAAAAATGTTTGAAGTCATTGGAATCCATGGTGAACCATTGTTAACCAAATTCACCAAGATTAACCATTTTATCCTAAATGACGATTTCATGCATTAAACATATTCCAAGCCTTGGCATGCCTCCCAAACACTTTCAAACATCCACATGAACTCCCTCAAGCATGCCCACCACTTGGGCTGATTTGGCCGAGCTAAAAGAGCTAACCCAAGTGCACCTAAAGGGGTTTCTATGAGCGATTTCTTTCTCTAAACACAATTAGATTGAACCAACGCCTGTACAACATGCTCTTGACTTCCTTGAACTTAACGTAGCCTTCTCACCCCTTGGATTGACATGGATTAACCAAATTGACTAACCTAAATTCACCAAATTAAGCTAAAATGAGCCATTTAGTACCCTAGGACAAATTGCCTTGAACCAAGGCCTGCATTCTTTTATATTGCACCTAAGGAATCTATAACAACCCATATTTTTTACTCCGTGAAATAATTTTTTTTAGGAGTTATTATAAGTCCAAATCACAAACCATATTTGTCACAATATAGATATTGTAGTGCATTAATTACCATAACTTTTTTGAATTTTTTGGGCAGTGGTGTAAATCCTTAAAAAAATTAACACCTATCGGTATAAGTGACGAATTTGGAATCATCAGGTGTCTATTTTGTAAACTGATTTTACCAAAAAATTTTAAATATGATGTATTTTATAAATATTTTTCTAAAATTTTTAGAGCTTTGAATTTAAAGATATAATGATAATTTATATGAATTTTATATTAAAAATTAAATAAAATATATAAATATATTTATTTTATGTTATTACTTTATTATAAAATATTTAAAGTCACTTACATATTTTATTATTAAACCATTTTATATTCAATTCGTTTAATAGAGAATCATAAATGAAATTTAAGGGAAAAGAGAGGGAAGGGAGAGAAAAAAGCTAAGATTTAAAGGTCGTAGAGAAAGTTTTGTTGATCAACCCTGTTAAAAAATTTGCTCGTCTCATTATAAAAAACTATTACCCTATTTTTTTCTTTCAAGGATTTTGTGTATTTTGTATTTTATGCATTTTAATTTGATTAAAAATTATAAAAATTATGATATCTTGATTTTTAGCTAACTTTCACCGCATCTTTTGGTATGTAATAATGTCATTAATATGAGCTTCTTGACTATAACATTATTATTTCACCAGGTAAAATAGAAGTTATTAAATTTTGTACTATTTATACTAAATAAGTAATTGAGTATTTTTATTTAGGCATACTATTTATATAGATATTGAGTAAGAAAATGAGTGCATGATTTGGTAATAGTTGATCACTATTATTGTTATAATAATATATGTGAAATCAAGTAAAAATCTTATTTCCCTAACATTAGCTGGAGATTGACTTGCTTGTACAAGATGGTGGACCGACGGCTTTTCTTTAAATATTATAGTTGGGTGTTATCTTCTACTAATTCATGTAATATACTGATTACAAATTATAAGGAGTTATACTGTGCCTACAGACAAAGAGTGATAACTCTATTTATTGAGCCAATGGTTATTAATAACTAACTTACTACTGAAAAAACACCATCTTAACCAGGACATCTTACTTATTTAATATGATTACTTGAATACATGTTATTGATTCATTATTATTATACGACCCTATAATTGGTATACTAATTTATTATTTCTATATAGATACACTATTAATTATTATTTTACTATTACTTCCACTGATTATACTGACAGCACTATACTAATATTATTATCGATACGTACATCGATACTCTTTGATACTATTACTAATTCATTGTAGTGATACAAAATATGTGACATATTGAGCATGTGGTATATTGAGCATGTGATTAAGATACAAATTTGATACTGATATAGAATAATTAGATAGCATGTATACATCATTATAGGATTTTACTGTATAAATATGATTCCAATAGTTCTTATTAATGCTTTAGTTTTATTTCTTTATACAATTTCTTTACTGATTGATAGTACTGATATGATAGTGGCTTTATTAATTTTACATCCATACTAATTTACTAATTTTTTCATTATACTACTATATTGCCTTTTATACCATATTATTTTACTATTTACATATTTTATTGCTAATATTTGTAAATTGTACTATTTATATATTGATTCATGATTAGTGCTATGATATGACTGCTTATGTACATATTGCTCATTTGTTGTGCTTTGAGTTTAGTTGTAGGATTTGGTTATTTGCTGGGCACTTGAGCTCATTATATATGATTAAATGACTTCAGATCAGGGCAAGAAGGCAAAGGTGTGAGATTAACCAGGATTCTTTAAGTTCAAGTTATTATTAGTATAGCTATTCTTTTGTACTCATGATAGAGTTGTAGTGATATGATTGTATAGATCTTGAATAATATACATAATTTTTGAAAAATGAATATATATGTATATAATGATGTTTTGCTCAATAGTTTTATTTTTGTTGGCATTTATATTGATAAAAGAAACTAGGTAGCTCTAGTTATTGTATATTAAAAGATAAAAGAATAAATCTTCAATATTAAATTTTAGGGCATCTCATAATCAACTCAACCTTGACCAGCCTAACCCCTAGTTAAACCTAAGGTGGCCAAAAGTTTTAAAAATCAAGTTGATTAATTAGTTTCCCTTACCCCATTCAATCATTTAGCATTGGCCTAACAACGTAGTACTGCTCAAGGTGGCTAGAATTCTATCCAAGTGTATTTACGATCAACGTATAAATACCCCTAATTTTCTTAAAGAGGGGCTCCTTTGCTGGATTTTTGTAGATTAATGAGTCATTCATGAGTGTTCCTTGAGCTTCCTCCAATCTTCAATAATTTATAAGTGTGAGTTTGATTAAACTTCAGTGAGGACCAGTCTAAACAATCACATTTTATAATCAATTCATCCCCAGCTCCTGAGGTCTTGATGAGATAAAAATTTAATAAGTCCAAATTACAAATTTTATGTTATTTGTGCTTTTAATCTTTATAATTTTATACATAAAATAGGTAAAAAACCCATTAAAATTGAACTAGTGCTATAGCGCCACAAACTCAGCACCACAATGCTAAAGCTTATTCCACCATTGTAATGCCAAAGCATATTATAGCACTGTAGTGCCACCTCTTTAGTGCTATAGCAAAGAGCCCTCAAAAAAATAATTAGAGAACTTAACACCAAGGCACTATCTAGGTAGCACCACAAAGCAAATGGAGCACTACAGTACCAAATTGCCTGGTGTTACAGTGGGAGACAATTGAATTGGTGAGTTGAAGTGATGAATGGTGAGCCAACGCACTAGTTTAAAGCATCCCAATGCCATTAGGCTAGCACCAAGGAACTAGTGTAATTATTTTTAAAAATATAAATAATAGCCCTAGTGTTCATGTTAAAGGTTGTCAAATTGTGGAGTCGTGTGTTTGTGTGTGTGTGTGTGTGTGTGTGTGTGTGAGGGGCTATTCTTAAGAGGGAGTGGCTCTTATATACTTATTTTGAGTGTTATATTAGTGTAGAGGAAAGTGGAGAAGTGCAAAGGAGTCTATATCTTGGATCTATGTCATTTCTAACCTTATTTTTATTTTTATTTTTTATTTTAAGTTTGTAACTTATTATTTTATTAAGTGAAATAAAATGTTTACATTGTGTTACATCTTTTCCATGTGTAGCTAAATTTCACTTTTGAATATATGACTATTTAAATGCCATGTATTACATAGGATAAGTTTTATCATTATAATGAATTCATGTTGTTTTTAATGCCTCCAAGATTAAATAACCTATATTTATGCCTAACATAAAGTTAAAATATAGTATGATCTAGAGCCTCAACAGAGGAATAAAAGAATAATTAGGGATATTAAAATGTAATCTTGACATAAAATTGACATATGATGTTAGGATTATGAGATCTTAATAAGATTAAAGCATTATAGCTAGGAGAAATCCTAACTATTACTCTAATGAGATAAATAAAGATGAGTACCTATGCTCTGATTCACAACAATAATACATTGAAAACAACTTTATTGTAATCATGCATTTTTTAAATATCATAGGTTCAAAACTTTATTAAAAGTGAATTTATTTTAGCATTTGAACTTTTTATTTTAGTGAGCACAACATAGTTTTCATCAGTGGCTTAGTAAACATAGTAGTCTAATAGGCAGTACTAAAGTGAATGTAAGAAAATTCAGGATTTCCTGTGGGAATGATACTCTTTTCATCATTATATTATTTTACACGAGACATGCACTTATATAAAATAGGACATATGATGGGGGTGGTGGAGTAACCTATAGAATTATGAAATGAATTAGGGCTTTATTAATCCCTAGCAATGCTTAGATTTTCTTTGATATATAAAAATTATAAAATTCCTACATAATATACACAAGAATATGTGTTGAATCAAGTAATATAGTGATAGAGTAGAATATCAATCCCATGAGAAAGATGTGCTTACTTGTAAACACTAGTGCTTTCTACTTAAATTATAATAATTATCCTACTCAATAAAAATAAAGATTATGGAGATTCAACCACTTAAATAAGATTTGATAAAGATAATAAATATGCTATATAGATATAATATTTTAGATTGATGAAGGTAGATAACATATTTTTCCTAATGAATCTTATTTAATTCTGATGCTATTCATAGCATATGCATCCCTAGATCTTTATCGAGCATGTAGGAACAATAGATGCCTATCAATTTCCTACGATTATATCATCTCCTTAAGATTTTAGTACATTTCATGCCCTATTATTTGACTAAAAAGTATTATTATTAAAAAAGATTAATTATCTTTGGGCAATTTAATTTCTTTAATTTTTATTTTGAAATTGAATGCATCATTATGAATAATATACCATTCCCTAATGGGTTCAATTTACAGGATTAAAATTTTATCCTGATTATCATAGTAAAATTCAAACAAGAACTACATATGACCCTAGAGGTTCAAAATGATTATTCACTCAGATATTTAACAATGATAATTTGGATGAATTATCATTAATTTCATAATCAAAGGTACAACAATAATTGATATATCATCCTGAGGGAAGAAGATATCAATCATTATTGATCGTTTGAGAATGATAATAATGATCATTCATTTTGACTTAAATTTTTCCAAAGGTAATTAATTAAGATTTTGAAAATTTTATTTGGGTTTCTAAATCTCCTACGAGCGTAAGCACTCATAGTTAATTGCGTCATAAAAAACTAGAATTTCCTATGAATACTCTCGATTAAAATAATGGTAGATATTTTATTTTAAGATTTTAAAGCTTGATGTCAAAGGAAGCAAGGATTGGAATTTTTCAATCGGGATTAGATCAAATTGAACACTTATTTCTAGAGGACAAAGGAGGAAAAGTAGGAGGTGTTTGGGATTTTGAAACAATTTAGAAACACCTCAATCTACCCTATATGTTGGGCTTGAATTTAATTGAAAGATATTTAAGTTCAAGATATCAATTTTATTAAAAGGTTGGGATTAGATTCCCAGAGGTTGAGGTCTTATAGCCTGAGTTACCTCAAAACTTAAGTTTAAATTGGGCACTAAAGATTAGTTACCCGAACCTAGCTAATGCAATATAGGATTTGGACTTACCCTAGCCTGGATTGGGGAGCCTGCTAACCACCTAAACATTTTAAAATCATGAGTCTGGTCTTTTATGTGAGAGTGGTAGGGATGTTAAATTAAGTTTAAGGAGTTAGGGTTGACATCTAAAGCATATCCTAATCTGGCCCCTTAACTTATATTGGGTAGTATAAAGCTTAAAGTAAATGCAATTAAATTTTTGACTCATTTTAATTTATTTTTAATGCAGTGTATGATAATTGACTCAATGAATGCATAAATCAAATATGAAGCAATTTTAAAAAAGGCTTAAAAATGGGTTTTTCCCTAGAAATTGTATAGATTTCCCTTGAAAAATCTGCACCCTCATAGGCCATATGGTCTGCCAAAACCCACAAGCGAGGAAGTGCCTAACAAAGGAAAGAAAATGTAATAATATGTAATGCGAACTCCCAACAGTCCTGCGCCTACTTCTTAAAATATTAGAATTTCTATATTATCTTAAAATTTTTATTTTAATTAAAGTAGTAAAAGTTTTAACAATCTCTCACGAGCCTCTGATCAGGTTCCAGGCTAAATCAAAATTAACATGTAAGATTGCCAAAAAAACTATTAAAAATATGCAATCCTAGTCATAGAGCAAGTACATCAATCAATAATCAAATTAATTAATATTCAAATCAAAAGTCTATGTGGCAAGTGCCACTTAATATTGCAACCCAAGGTCTGCAATAAGTAAAGTGATTGGGTACCACAGACAATAGCCTAAATTCTACTCCTAAGACTCAAGTGACTTTGAGAATGGGACTCTTCTCATTCTTCACTTCTTCATCTTTCTACAGGCTTCTTGGATTCATAGGGTCCAGATATCCAAATAAAAGGAAACTTCCCCTTGAATGAGGTATTTTTTTTTCTCTTTAGATTCTCAAAGTATCCTAATATGCATATCCAAATGAAGAGGGACTCTCCCCTAGAGGATGTCTCCCTTCTCTTTGGATTCCAAATTGGATATCTATCCCATCTCAAATTATCACTTTAATAAATTACAACTCAATTGAAATTAAATTATATTGAATAAACTTAAAAATTTAGACTCAAACCACCTACAGGTTTATCTTAAATAATCAACATTTAAATAAACTCAACCATTTATATATTGAAATTAAAATGCTTAAACCAGCCAAACTTGGCCATGCTCTTTTAATTTTAAAAAGGAGACTTAGCGCAACAACAATACCTGTAGCAATTTAAAATTTATGATTTTGTCCCCTTTTATTTTAAATGCCCTGTATAAGCATGACCACATGTATAAGATTAAAGTGACATAAATCGTCCCTAACATAGGGGTAAGTCTAATACCCATTAAGCACATCACAAAGTATAAAAATTAAATAAACAATCATATCAATATTAACAACCAGCATGTAATGAAAACTTAAAAGTCCCGGTACACAGCAGAAAATTAAATACTGGCCTAACTCAGATTTAGAAGTGGTACCCTAGCAAACCATCTAAGTATGTGTAAGATGTGTGGTTTGGTTATATCTTATATCAAGTAATTAGTTAAAGATGTCTAATATGTTGCGATCCAAGATCCCTAGTCTCTGATTTTGATGATGATAAATAATATTGACTGAATTATTGTGTTCTTCCTTGAAAAATATAGATGTTTTTTTTTACCTGTGTGCACTAACATTTTAGGTAAGATAAACACTGCTCAAGACTGCTAGAGACTCAAGACTGGAAAGAATATGATGTAAAAGAATTAATATTTTATATTTTCTTTAATTTTTATTTTTTGAGTCTGCCATAAAAGAGTGTATACAAATGGGGTGACCATGCACACACACACAGGGGAGAGTTTCTCTTTTTTTTAAGATAAAATATTTTTGAAGTAAATCATAATGTACGATCTGTCAACGACTAATTCTGAATGATTAATTTATGAACTAATCATACTGCACGATTGTAATCATACTGTACGATTTATTTCCATCTGAAACCCCTAGCCACAAGATAGTTTAGATAAGATTTTAAATTTGATTTTTTAAACTAATCATA
Organism: Dendrobium chrysotoxum; assembly: GCA_019925795.1. Classification (NCBI taxonomy): domain Eukaryota; kingdom Viridiplantae; phylum Streptophyta; class Magnoliopsida; order Asparagales; family Orchidaceae; genus Dendrobium; species Dendrobium chrysotoxum. Next base: position 55,564,381 of record CM034308.1, on the reverse strand, counting down.
ATATATGATCTTAATCGTACTGTACGATCATTTAAAATATTGCCAAAATTATCCCCCATAATCAGGCAATTAAATCATGTTTTCTTAATTACTGTCATTCATAGTGTATGATATGAATCATATTGTACGAACTACAGAGATTATTTTTAGTTATCCCATAGATCATACCAGATGAAACCATAGTTTTTTAAATTATTCATCCCAGCTGATATTTATATCATATAAGATGATGATCTGAATTGAACTATTCATACTGTACGAAGTGTACAGTGCAGGATAATTTACAGAGATAAATTTTGGTCATCCCATAAGTCATTCCATACGAACAGTGGAAAATAAAATGATCATCCAGTATGATCTCTTAATCATACTGTATGATGTGTATAAAATTTATGAACTATTTGTCTACCTTCATACTGGATGGAACTGATTTTGAACTGATCGTATTGTACGAATAGCATCATCTGAATTAAATCATTAGGGTTTTTTGAAGCCTAATTTCAAAAAAAAGTTTTTATTATTCAGAGAGTTATTATTATTGTGGTTGTTGTGTGAAGAAGAGGAACATGATAACTGAAGGAACATTTGAGAGAGAGCTTTTGAAGAGATCCAGGATTCGTGAGAGGAAGGAGAAGGTGAGCTTGAGCGTGAGGGAGAAGGAGTGTGAGGGAATCACACGGTTACTCTGAGCTAGCTGCATGCTTACTCCTACTGTGGCTTTGGTGAGTCTTATGGAAGCTCTCTGGGGAGAGAGGCTTCAAGAACAACGTCCTCGAGGTTCTCTGCCTTCTCTAGGATGGAGAAAAAGGAGAAGGTCCGCTGTCATCACCAGGAGGGTAACATAGCATTAGGCACTCTGCCACATTGGGGAAGGTGAAAGTGAGTCATATAAAGGCTTCTCTGCTTTGCTATGGGAGCAGAAGGAGAGTCAACTTTTAATAGTGTAACTCTCATAGTGGAGGACTCTGGGGAGTGGACGTAGGTCAAGTGACCAAACCACTATAAAAATTTTTGGTGTGCTTTTTCCATTTTTCGCATTTTACTTTTCATGCATTTATTTTCTATGTTAACTGCTTGGTGAAAAATCTAATTTTAGCTTTTCATTGTGAGATTTAAAATTGTATCACCACTATTGTAATTGTGAACGAATCATTACCTTTCGCATTTGACTAGTTAAGTTTTATTTTTAAAAAAAATCAAAAAAATCCTATAAAAACTAGAACTCGTGTTTAGGATTTATTTTTAAAATACCAATTTACCTCCCCCCACCCCCCTCTTGGCGCATCTCGTACTTTCATAATGTTTAAATTTTATTGAAGGTTAAAGGATAAGTTTTGTTAAAGTTCAAATGTTAATATGTTAAGGTTTATTTTAAAATGCATTTTTAAGGTTGATTGATTAAATAAATTTAATTAGTTAGAAATTAAAGGACCAATATAATTTAACTAATTAGATTAGGTACTGATTTTAAGGATTAGATTAATTTAAATTTTCCATCAACCAGTTCATGGCATTGTTTCATAGGCTTGAGGATCGAGCCTCTTTAGGATACTTAGCCCTGCAGCCCGAGATAGTCCATCCTAAAAACCTAGTTGATGTAGTTAAATTAAGAATTTTAATTTGGTTAAATTATTAATAATAAATTGGTTTTAAGTTTTTACATTCCATTGAATTCGTTCATGGTGTTGTACCACTATGCTCAAGGAACCAGACCTCCTTAGGACACTTAGCCCAGCAGCCCAAAGTAGTCCATCTTAAAAACTTCATCTTTGAAGTGGTTATTGTGTATTAAAGGTTGGTTAATTGAATTTATGAATCAAATTAATAATTTCTAGAATTTCGATTGAATATTGAATTTTTGGAATTTTAATTGATTATTAAAATTTTTGATCTTATGAATTATTTTAATCATTAGATTAAGGGATTTAAATTTAACTTTTTGATTAAAGTTGATTTTTGGAATTTTAATATTTCTTTTAAATACTAAGCCTTAAGATGAGTAATTGGATTATAAATTTGCTAAATTTGGATTTTTTTACAATTAGTTATGAATTTTTAAAGTTTGAGCTAAAATTTTGACCTAAAGTTGACTAAAAAGTTGACTTTTTATTAAAGTGATTTTTGATGATTTAATATTTTTAATATATATTAGACCTTACATAGAGTATAATTCCTTTGAGTTTGCTTAATTTGGAGTTTTCTACATTAAGTTACAAATTTTTAAAGTTTTGACCTAATATTGTACTATGATTAACCATAAAGTTGACTTTTTGACTTTGACCTATTTCTGTTAGTTTGTTATTTTTAAAAAATACTATACCTCAAATAGAGTTGAATGACATTAAGTTTGGTCAATTTAGAATTTTTTGAAATTAGTTATGATTTTCTAAAGTTTGTTTAATTAATTGATTTTTTAAATTATTTAATTAAGAAGATTTTGATTTTTTTAATCCAAACTCATCTTAAACTGCATAAAATCACTCCCAAAGGTTAGGGATGACCCATAGGAGTGTTTTTAGGTGTTTAGAATTTATTTGAAATTTTAATAATTTTTAATTATTTCTTTAATTAATTATTAATTTTCATAAAAACTTAAATTAATATTAATTTAAAAGTCCAGTGATGGAGCTTTTATTTTTCCTAAATATAGGATCAATTTCTAGTCAGCTTGATATATTATTTATAATGTTTGGATTTAATTTTGATTTATTAAAATTATTTAAAGTTTGTAAGTCCTAAAAAGGGCTAAATTTTGATTTGCTTAATTTTCTGACCAAATAACCTCCAAATCCTGCGAAATTTGGACATAAGGTGTAAAATGTCACTATGTTTAATGTTCTAAAGTTTCACCCCTATTGTGTGTGTTTACAATTTTCTAAAATTTTTCTAAGTTAACTAGATATTGGCTTTAATTATTTTTCCTAAGTGTCACTAGTGTTCAATTGGGTTTAAAACTTTAGTCATCTAACCTTGACCCTAAATAACACATACCAAAAAAATACAAGCGTAATTCTAAGTGGTGTATGAGTTATAAATTTTCAAAGTTTTGGGTCAAAATCTGACCAAAAACTTTAAAATTTTAATTCACCAGAATCCAACCATCAATAAGAGCTAAATTTTTTATGGCATGTGGGTATCACATTATAGTTTGTCCTGTCCAAATTTGAACTCAATCAGATCACTGGATGGATAATTACTAAAGAATCTCAATTTTTATTAAAAGCTAAATAACTCTCTATATAGTGATCCAAATCAGCTAAAATAAAATTTAAAATAAACTTCAACTCGGGATGGTTCGAACGAGCCCAAAAACATCAAATTTTGATAAGAAATAAATTTTTGGTGAATTTTTGAAGTTTATATCATTTAAATTTATTTTTTAAATCAATTTTGATTCAAAAAAATCAGTTCAAGGTCTAGGATTTGGCCACATCGCAGCACCTTCATACTGAAGAACCAAGGTTCAAACCCAAGGGAAGGCATGCAGCTCAGAGCTATTCGATCGACCAAATTCAAACAAACGGACGGACTAGATTGACCCAGATTTTTTAGTTTATTTTTGAATTGAAACTTCAAACTCTCATAACTTTCGATCTAACCGTCCAAATTTGATGAAATTTGAAACATAGGATCTTGAAACCTAATCTTTCAACCCATGAAGTTTCAATGCTCCATGCATTGAGATTTGGGAGAAATCATGGTATGATCATATAACTTAAAATAGGGATATCTTACAATCCAAATGTTGGATTTTGATGTTCTTAGGCTTGTTGGAAAGCTGGAGAAGTGTTGACCTTGCTTTTCACTAGACCAAGGTCAAGATGGTTGACTTGATCAAATTGACCAAGCCAAATCCTAAGACCCCTTCCACTAGGTTCAGTGAGTCAAACCAAACTTGTTGAGCCCAGATCCAGGTTCTGGGTCAACCTAGTTGACCAAGTCAACCTAGGTTGACCAGACCAGTCCAAATCATCCTTATTTGAGTTTTAATTAATTTTAAATCTCCTTTAGCTCAACCCCTAATCAATTTCGGCTTGATTGACCATGTTGACCTAGTCAACACTTGACTTGGTCAACCCAACATTCATTTTGTCAAAATTGACCTATTTAGGTCAAATACATAACCCATAGAGCATTTAAAACACCTCCAAGCCTCCCCTTGACCCAAAACACAGCCAAGGAAGCTTAGATCCCTCATAATTAACCCTAGAAGCCATCCTACCCATCCATCATAGGGTTGGGACTATAAATAGGAGTCTAAGGGGCTGTTTGGCAACAAGTGGGATTTAACTTTAGTGGGATTTAATAAATCCTGTAAATCCGGATTTAGTAAATCCAAAATGTGTTAAATCCTAAAAACTGTTTGGTATGTCAAATATTAAATCCTGTTAAATCCTGAGAAACTGTTTGGTAACATATATCTTGATTTATGACGGTTAGGGATTTAAATTTACAGGAGAAATTTATGAAATCAAGATCATCAAGATCATTGCATAAAACATAATTAAATAAACTTGAGTTCATACATTTGTGTTTTAAACTTGAATTACTTATTAATTTTAATTTTAATTAAGACTAATAAATTATAATTTTGAATACTATAATTAGGGTATTATTTTCATAAGTATTTTATTAATAACTAATTATTTAATTAAATTTACACCACTTATCATTTAATTAAGTAGTTAATAGTTATATTTTAAATTAAATATATTAAGCAATTAAATTAATGTCTAATTAAAAATTCATAATTAATCTAATCCTCGTCTGTGGGCTGGCTTTCCTCTTCGGTTTCTCTGTTGCCGTTCGCGTGAGGTAGATCGTCTTCGCTGGTTCGCGTGGGGTGGAGCTTCGAACAATTCGCTCGTCCGACGTTGTTTCTGTCCGATAGGAAGTCGCGCCAGGAGCTCGCCGCGAAGGTAACGATATTTCTCCCCTTACCGCTTGTTCTGTCGCTTCTTTAACTCCTTCGTGGCTGTTCGACTTCACTCCTTCGACGACTTTCCCTTCCTATCGGATCGGAAGTTACTACATTTTGATCGGAAGAAACAACGGGAGCTCGCTGGCTGTGAAGGTAACTTTCTCCCTTTCGCGTCCTTCTTCAGCTAAATCCCGTTAAATCCACCGAACCGAGGGATTTAGTAAATCCAGGATTTAAGTCGTAAATTCGTAAATCTGGGATTTACGGAATCCTGGGATTTAACGCGTGCACAAAAACTGTTTGGCTGGAGTTAGCGTAAATCCGACTTAAATCCCGCTGTAAATCCGATACCAAACAGCCCCTAAGGCTTCATTAGAGGAAATCTTACACATTACTCTTGCCCTAAGCCTCCTCAAGCCTAAACCTTGGTTCCTCTGAGCTCTCAAGGTTGTCCCCCACATTTCCCCACTCAAATCCGTTGGTCTAAGCTTGAAAGTGATGAGAGCTCTAGCCAATCGAGCCTAAATTCCTTTCAAGGTGATTTGTCGTCGATCTAAAGCTTTTTAGAATGTGACTTCTTCTACAAACAGGAGCATGGATAGTCTACTAGTGCAATAAGCCCAAGATCTCTCAAATCTAATATTTGGATTAGGTATAATCTCGAACCCAAGCTTAGGACAGCTAAGGTTAATTAGCTTTGTATTAAGCACATTTTAGACCACGAAAATGGTCTCCTATGAATGCTCTTAATGTATAGATCCTATGTTTGAAATTTTGTTTGATTTGATCCACCCTATCGAGAAAATGAGACATTTTATTATTTTAGGGTTCGGTTTACATAACTTTAATGTTACGTAAGATCTGAATCGTTGATCTTACGATCAACGGTTCAGTTCTAGTCGTTCCACGACATTCATTTGACCTCAAATTCGATCCGATAGCTACCCTTCTGTCCGACGCGATCTCCATCGTTGATTCAAAATTACGGATGATCCAACATACGGGAGCCCTTGTCTGACATGGTTGTGTGGCGGACGCTGATTCTCTCACCCTTGTAATTATTATCAATGATTATGCGGCGGCACAATCATTGGCAATGATTACCCGTGATTTGAACTGGCCAATCTCACCCTGCCACGTCGCCCGCCACTGCTTTCTTTTTATTTATTTAAAATTAGTTTTAATTTAATTTAATTTAAATCCTTTTTAAATCAAAAAACTTTAAAAAACTGTTTAAAATTATTTTTAAATAAAAAAACATATAATATATCAAAATTTTTAGAATTTAATAACCCTTAATTCAAAATTAAAATTATTTTAAAATAGATTATATATTTTAAATTATTTTCAAACATTTTCTTTTAAAGTATTTAATTAATATTTAATTAAATATTAACTTAAATATTTTCCAAAATTTAAAAAAATCATATTAAAGTATTTTAAATAATTAGATAATTATTTTAGAACATATTAATTTCAAATTAAAATTAACTTAAGACATATCTTATGTTTTAAATAAATATTAATTAATTTAACCTTTAAATATTTACTTAATATTTAGATAAATTACATAATTTTAAAATTTTAAGTAAAATTATTTTTTTAAAAAAATATTTTAAATTTTTAGAAACCTTTTAAGATTTAATTTATATAAATTTAATAATTATTTTAAATATTAATTATTTTTAAAAATATTTAAAATACTTTGAGTTTCCTTAAGCTTTAAAAATTCATATTAAATTCAATTTAAATCATAAAAATTAATATAATACCTTAAAATTTTCAAAAAATTAAATATTTTAATTTAAAAAATCATATTTAGGGATTAAAAACCTAATTATCTTAATTAATCTTTATTATTTAATTTATTTAATATTTAATTAATATTTATCTAAATATTATATTAAAAATTTTCAAAATTAAAAATTTATTTTGAATTATCTCAAATTGTTTTAGGGGATCTCCCAAAAATATATATATGTTTTAAATTATTTTGATTATTTTATTTTAAAAACTAATATTTGTATATATAGGTTAATATTGAAAGTCAGAGATTCGCCTAGAGGGGGGTGAATTGGTATTTTAAAAAATTAAACCTAAACAGGAGTTCTAATTTTTTTTGTTTTTTTTAATAACAATTTAACAAGTAGATTGCGGAAGCTAGTTGTTCGTTACAACAACGATATCGATGACACAATTGTAATTTTCACGATATAAGATCTAAATCAAACTTTTCACCAAATAATTAAAAGCAGTAAATAAAATGCGTGAAAAGTAAAGTGCGGTAAAAATGGAAAAAGCACACCAGAGATTTTTTTAGTGGTTCGGTCACTTGACCTACGTCCACTCCCCGGAGTCCTCCACTCCGGGATTTGCACTACTAAAAGTTGACTCTCCTTTTGCTCCCACAGCAAGGCGGAGAAGCCTTTACAAGACTCACTTTCACCTTCCCCGGTGTGGCGGAATACCAAATGCTATGTCACCCTACTGGTGACGGCAGCGGACCTTCTCCTTTTTCTCCCTCCTGGAGATGGCAGAGTACCTTGACGATGTTGAGCTTGAAGCGTCTCTTCCCTCGAGAACTTTCCCGAGACTCCCTAAAACCATAAGAGGAGCAAAGCATGCAGCTAGCTTGGAGCCACCGTGTGATCCCCTCACACTCCTTCTCCCTCACGCTCAAGCTCACCTTCACCTTCCTCTCGCAAGCCCTGGATCTCTCCAAAGAAAAACTTCTCCTTTAAGAGTCCCTTCTTCTCTCAATGCCTCTCACAACAAGAAGACAGACCAATAACTCTCAATTAAAAAATTAAAGTTATTTTTAAATCAGGCTTCAGAAAACCTTAAAGATTTTAACTTTTTCATCTATGTTCGTACAGTACGATATATAATCATACAGTACGATCAGTTTAAATACAGCTTCGTCCAGTACAAGCACAGACGAATAGTTCTCAACTTCTATACATATCGTATTGTATGATATGTATATCATATATGACGATCATATTATTTTTAACTATTCATACAGGACGATCTGTGGGATGATCCCTGGGACGAGCAAATTCGTCTCTGACTATCGTCCAGCACTACACTATTCGTACAGTATGATTAGTTCATTTCAGGATATCGTCCAGTACGATATGAATGTCGTCCAGGATGAATAGAACAAAAAACCTTGGTTTCGTCTGGTACGATTAAAGGGATGAATGAAATCATCTCTGACCATCGTATGGTATAATATAGTATCATACAGTATGATCTACTTTAATTAAGAAACCAACATTTATTTCCTGATTACAGGAGATAATTTTGGTAAGTATTCAATTAATCATATAGTATAATATGGATCGTACAATACGAATAGTTCAAAAAATCAAAATTATAAACTTACCAAATTTATTCCGGCGGCTAGGTTTTTCAAATGAACCTCATCATACAGTACGATTCCCATCGTACAGTACGTTTAGGTTACAAAACTAATTATCTAGAAAATAGTTGTTAGCCTGACTATTAATGATTACTCATACAATACGATTGAAAATCATACAGTACGATAATTTTAAAATAAATTTAAACATGAAAACAACTCTCTCACTGTGTGTGTGCGTAGTTGCTCCTTTCACATACATGCTTTTGTGGCAGACTCAAGAAAATAAAAAAATAAAGAAATTAAAAATTACAAGATTTTTAAGCTCCTATTCTACCCAGTTTGAGTCTCCAGCAATCTTGAGCAATGTGTATCTGACCTGAAATATTAGTGCTCATATACAAGAATAAACATTTGTAATCTGAAGGAAGTCCATATTGATTCAGTAAGTATTAGTTGTCACCATCAAAATTAAGTGCTCGGGATCTTAGATTTCAATAATCTCCCCCTTTTTGATGGTGTCAAATAATATTTTCTGATTGCCACATTTGTTATGTCTTCCTTAACTCCCCCTCACAAGGATAACTTTTTTTTTATTTAAAATAGGAGGAGAAAAAGAAAATAAATTTTTTTTTTAATATAACATACAGTGTAAACACAACAAGAGAATGAGCAACATACAATCAGAAGAGTAACCATAAACAATGAATATCATTAATAGTAAAGATAGAACAACACAGAAATGTCTCCCCCTTTTGACAGCACCAAAAAGGGAAGAAACAACAGAGCAACTACAAAGATAAAAAACTAGACAAGAAAAAAAGTACAATACAAGCAACTAAAATATTCAAAATTTGGGATCCTAATTCGGAGGTGGTGGTGGAGGTCGTGGAAACAGTTGAAAGTACTGATGGAGGGATGCAAACTGGTGATCGATGGAGGTGAAGCGCTCCCCAAACCATTTTCGATCACTTTCATGTTGTTGATATTGTTGAGCAATGTGGGAATCCATCCTAGTCTCCAATCGATCAAGGCATTGAATGATGTCATCATGAGGGTATGCAGGATAGGCAGGTTCAGGCAGGTATAGTGGTGGTGGTGGAGGTGCGTCGGTAGGAGAAGCAGCCTCTTCTTCATCAAAATCGGGATCGGCATGAGCGGCCCCCCGATGGAATAGGATATGAAAAGGGGCATCTGAAGAAAAGATAGGGAGATGATCTGGAGGTAGAGGATAATGAATTTGATACTTAGCATCTAAGATGTAGCCTACGACATGTCCTAAAGCAAGGTTTAGTTTTCTACGGGCACTTGGATATCGGAATGCAGACAGGGTATGGATATAATCAAAAATTATTTGGGTTTCATTGAATTTAGTTCCAGACATTATTAGGTAAGTGACCACACACAGCAGTGGAGTAACATGGATGCGGTCTCCAGCTTTAGGTAATATGGATGTGCGAAGAACATGCTGGATAACGCATGCATTTTGATTCAGGGTTTGGACAAGGGGTAGGTGTTGATTGGATGGGATATTTCTAAGGGTCATGTTAACTGAGGTCCAATCATAATCATTTGTGAGCATAGATTGGGGACGAGGGCCTTCAATAGATAGGCCAATGTGCTCAGCTATGTCGTTGATAGTGATAATGACATACTGTTTGCAGATATATGAAGTAAAGGTGGTGTTCTCTAGGTCGACTTTTAAATTTACAAGAAATTCAAAAAGTAGTTCGCAGTGGAAAGAAAATGTTAGAGTCAACAGAAATTGAAGAGTGGTGGAGGCGAAAAGGTTCATCACCTCGAAGTTCAAAGCGGCTTGATTCAACATTCGAGATGGGGTGATTTTAGCTTCCTTTAATTTATTGTATGCTTTCTCGTTGGTAGCGGAGAGAAAGCGGTCGTCGAACCTCCGAGAGGAGGAAGAGCTCCCCACGATCATTCAGCCGTGCTTACTTGCACCAGACATTATTGAGGAAGTGGATGGAGAAAGTGAGAAATTCGAAGAGGAATGAGTGATCTTAACCAAAGAAAGCCTCAAATTTATAGAATTTTGGAAGTATCGTACAGTACGATTGAGGATCGTACAGTATGATATGTGCAATTATTTCGCCTGGATGACTATTCAGAAAATAGGGTCAAATCATACAGTACGATCAGAATCGTACTAGACGAACGTGAGTGAGAGGCGTTCGTCCCGTAAAGTCATCTGAACGACCTTTGACAAAAGTGATCGTACTGTACGAATAGGTGTTCGTACAGTATGAAGGATAATAATTTTCATACCAGCTGAGTTTAAATTCATCCCAATCCATATTAACATATGGATCGTACCGTACGATGTGATGTTCGTACAGTACGATGACCAATAATGTGAATCGTACAGTACGAGTGGTGAGTCGTACAGTACGATATGTGTAAGATAGGAGAGATCTGGACCGTGGATGGAGTGGAAGGCTGAGATTTTAGTATTTTTGGAATAATTGTACAGTAAGATATCGGTTCGTACAGTATGATGTTCAGAGAAATTCAAGTTTTAGGCATCAGTAAGGTGAATGTGAGAGGATCAGGAAAGTCCCTTGATTTTTTTTTAATTTTTAATCTAAACAAAACAAACACACAAAAAATTTTATTTTTTTATTTTTATTTTTTAATTATTTTTTTTAATTTATTATTTTAAGTTTGAATGTCTATGACACCTAATTTTATTCTCAGGGTACTAAAGGTGTCATAAGCTAATAGTTTTGTAAAAAAGTCAGCCAATTGATCTCCAGTCGCAATATGGTGCAGTTCAATATCTCCTTTGGCTACATGATCTCTTATGAAGTGATGTCTAATGTCTATATGCTTTGTTCGAGAGTGTTGAATTGGATTTTTAGATATACAAATTGTACTAGTGTTGTCACACATTATTAGGATGGTTCCTACAGGTAGTCCAAGATCTAAAAGTTGTTGTTTTAACCAAACGACTTGTGCAATACAGCTTCCTACCACTTTGTATTCTGCTTCAACTGTTGAGAGGGCTACCGAATTCTATTTTCTACCGGACCAAGATACTAACGATTGTCCAATGAATTGACAGATACCAGAGGTGCTTTTTCTATCTACCCTACATCCTGCAAAATCTGAATCTGAGTATTCTAAGATTTCAAACGTAGTGCTGTGTCTAAGATACCAAATTCCTAAGTTTGGGGTGCCTAGTAGATATCTAAGAATTCTTTTGATAGCAGTCATGTGATATTCTTTTGGATCTGCTTGAAATCGAGCATAGAGACACACACTAAACATTATATCTGGTCTACTGGCAGTTAAGTAGAGAAGTGATCCAATTATTCCCCTATACTTATTCTAATCTACTGACTTCCCATTTGAATCTTTATCTAATTGAAATGTTGGAGCTCATGGGAGTATTCATGGCCTTAGCATTTTTCATTTTGTACTTTTTAAGAATATATTTGATGTACTTAGTTTGGCTAAGGAACGTTCCACCTTCCATCTATCTTACACTAAATCCAAGGAAGTAATTAAGTTCTCCCATCATGCTCATTTCAAACTCATCACTCATTATTTTTAAAAATTCATCACATAAGATTTTCTCTGAAGATCCGAACAAGATGTTATCTACATAGATCTGTACAATGAGTATCGCATCTCCTACTTTTTTCAAGAATAAGGTGGTGTCCACACTACCCTTAACAAAATCTCTATCAAGTAGGAATGTACTAAGTCTTTCATACTAGGCTCTTGGTGCTTACTTTAGTCCATATAGTGCCTTTTTCAACTTAAACACATGATTTGGACATTGTGAGTTTTCAAATCCTTGGGGTTGTTCAACATAGACATCCTCTTTGATTACCCCATTTAGGAAAGCACTCTTCACATCCATTTGATATAATTTGAAACCCTTGAAGCAGGCAAAAGCTAAGAGTACTCTAATGGCTTCTAGTATGGCCACGAGTGTAAATGTTTCTTCAAAATCTATTCCCTCAATTTGGTTGTAACCCTTTGCTACTAATCTAGCCTTATTTCTCATTACTATGCCAGAGTCAATCATTTTATTTTTAAAGACCCACTTAGTTCCAACCATGCTTTATTCTCTAGGTCTTTTGACTAATTCCCATACATCATTCCTAACAAATTGGTTCAACTCTTCCTGCATTGCTAGGATCCAGAATTCATCTCCTAAGGCTTGATCTATATTGGTGGGTTCAATCATAGATATAAACGCAGAATGACTGACCTCTTTTCTAAGTCCATGCCTAGTTTTTACACCTTCTGATGGGTCTCCTAAGATCAGTTCTTTAGGATGACTAGAAGAATATTTCCAATCTCTAGGCAGTTGTCCCTGAGGTTCCGCTCCAGTCTCTATGGCAATGGTTTCTACTCCCCGAATAATCTCAACTTCTTCTTCTTCATGATTAAATTTAGAGGTCTTATTGGATTCATCAAATACCACATGGGTAGACTCTTCTACTACCAGGGTCCTCTTATTAAAGATTCTATAGGCTTTACCTACAGATGAGTAGCCTAAGAAAACCCCTTCATCAGATTTAGGATCGAACTTTCCTAAGGGTGACTTATCATTGATTAAGATGAAACATTTACATCCAAAGACATATAGGTGGGAAAGATTGGTTGTCCTACCCTTAAGAAATTCATAGGGTGTCTTATTAAGTTTGGATCTTACATTTACCCTATTTAGAACATAGCAAGCAGTATTCACTGCTTCTGCCCAAAAATATCTAGGAAGAGTGTATTAAGCTAACATTGCCCTAGCAGCTTCAACTAAAGTTCTATTCTTTCTTTCTGCTCTTTCATTTTGCTGAGGAGTTCTAGGGGCAGAGAAATTATGTTTTATTCCAATCTCTTTACAAAAACGATTCAAACTTATCATTCTCAAATTCTCCACCGTGATCACTATGAACTGACTTAATTTCACATCCTAATTTTCTTTGAATCCAAGTGGAGAAAGTTCTAAACTCTTCAAATGACTCACTCTTATGTGCTAAAAATTTCACCCAAGTAAATCTAGAGAAGTCATCCACTATTACAAATCCATATGATTTTCCTCCTAGGCTAGCGGTACTAACAGCTCCAAATAGGTCCATGTGTAGAATTTCTAGAGGCCTAGTGGTGCTGATATCCTTAATTGAATGAAATGATAATTTCACTTATTTTCCTAGCTGGTAGGCATCACATAGATGGTCCTTGGTAAAGTCTAACTTAGGTATGCATCTAACTAAGTCTTTCTGAGTGATTTCCTAAGTGTTTTCATACTAGCATGACATAGTCTCCTATGCCATAGCAAAGAGTCATCAGCTATTATTTTCAGACATAGAGAGTTTGTGTTTTCAATGCAATTTAAATCTAACATATAGACATTATTTATGTGTTTTCCTTCTAACATAAGTGTACCATTTAAGCTAATCATGCATTTGCTAGAAAGAAACTTAATGTCAAAGCCCTTGTCACATAATTGACTAATACTCAACAGGTTATGCTTTAAACCATCAACAAATAATATATTTTTAATTATCAAATTCTTAGAGTTTCTAATGATACCTGAGCCCACCACTTTTCTGGTGGTGTTGTCTCCCAGAGTTACCTTGCCTCCTGACCTGGCCTTCAGTGTCACGAACTGCTTCATGTCTCCAATCATGTGTCTCGAGCAGCCACTGTCCAGGTACCACATGCTCTCACCAGGTCTTTTGTGAGAGCATCCCTACAATTTCAATCACATGTTAGTTTTGGGAATCCAAGTGAGTTTGGGTTCCATCTTATGCTTGTATGGATGAAATGTATGCATGTTATGCTGTGATGAATGCATCTTAGGTCTCCACACTAGATGTGTCCTACGGTGAATTGTGCACATGCGGGCTATGTGACCTAGCATGCCACAAGAATAACATCTAATACTGAGAAATGGGTTCACTAATCTACGGGGGTGGTAGTGCCTATTTCTGGGTTTCGATGATGCATGTTGTGTTGGTTTTGAATGAGATGGTTCACATGGTGGAGGCTGAAAAAATTTAGCAAATATGGGAGGTGTTTTATTATTTTCGAATGCATGAAGTTTTTCATTTAAAAATTTATTCTCTTGGTTAAGGCTTGCATATTCAAATCTCAATGTATGCTCACTCCTATCTAGTTCCTCTGCAAGTTCTTCTAGTTCCTTAAATGCATTCTCTAGTTCAACATATGATGATTTCAAGGTATCGTGTGTAGTGGTTAACTCAATATGCTTCTTATTTAATGCATCAAATTCATCAAGCAGAGACATATGATCTTTATCCAAGTCAAAAAAATCCTTAACTACACTAACATACTCCTTTTGTAAAGTATTGAACTCAGTGTTAAGACTAACATGCTTTTTCTTTAACTTTCTATATGAATCATATATTTTTTCAGAAATAATCAATAGCTCATCATAAGAAAGTTGGCATACCTCATCTTGATCTGATTGATCAAGATTATCATTATCCATAAGATATAAATTTGTTACCTCCTCCTCTGCTTCTTCTTCTGATGATTCTGAGGCAGAGTCGACCCAAAATGCTTTTTGTGTCTTAGACTTGCCCTTTCTGAACTTTGGCCTTTCCTCGCCCTTTTCTTTTGATTGTTGAGTCTTAACATTGGGGCAATCAGCTCAGAGATGACTGGGTTTCCTACACTCAAAGAAAATTGTGTCAGATGCAACTTTAGCATTCTTTGAGCTTTTAACTTTGTTCCAATTACTTTGATGATGGTTTTACTTTCATTTTAGAAAATTCTTGAACTAACGAGTCATCAAGGCTATGTCGTCATCTTCCTCCGCTGCAGAGCTGTCACTTTCAGAATTGTTCGCTTTTAAGGCCACTGTTCGCTCCTTCTTATTTTCACCTGCATCACTTTATCTCTGACTCACTCCTTGCTCATAGGAAATGAGTGACCCAAGCAAGTTGTCAATTGAATAAACATTTAAATCTTTTGACTCAGTTATTACAGTAATTTTCACATCATACGAACTAGGCAAACATCGTAATATTTTGTTCACTTTCTCTGAGTTAGACAAATCTCTCCCTAAAGCATGCAAAGATGTCACTATCTGGGTGAATCTAGTGCACATTTCAGAGATAGTTTCGCTAGGTTTCATGCAGAATAGTTCATAATCATGTAACAGTATATTCAGCCTAGATTGTTTGGCCTCACTAGTTCCTTCGTATGTGATACACACTTTGTCCCAAATTTCCTTACTAGTAGTACAGGTAGACACTCGCATATAATCTTCTGATTTTAATGCACAAAAGAAACAATTTAAGCCTTTAGCATTTAATTGTGCAAATTCTTTATCCTCATTGCTCCATTCATTAAAAGCTAATTCAGTTTTAACACCATTCAACATACGAAATGGTGCAGAATAACATTCTTGAACCAACATCCACATGTGATAGTCTAGAGACTGTAAAAATGTAGACATGCATATTTTCCAGAAATCAAACGGTATATTATCAAATAAAGGTGGACGGGTTATAGAATAACGCTCCGTAGTGTTACGGTTACCAAATTGAGCCATGGATCATACGTTTCTAGGTTTTCTAAAACACTATTTTGAAACCCCGCTCTGATACCACTTGAAAGTCAGAGATTCGCCAAGAGGGGGGGTGAATTGGTATTTTAAAAAATTAAACCTAAACAGGAGTTCTAATTTTTTTTGTTTTTTTTAATAACAACTTAACAAGTAGAATGCGGAAGCTAGTTGTTCATTACAATAACGATATCGATGACACAATTACAATTTTCATGATATAAGATCTAAATCAAATTTTTCACCAAATAATTAAAAGCAGTAAATAAAATGCGTGAAAAGTAAAGTGCGGTAAAAATGGAAAAAGCACACTAGAGATTTTTATAGTGGTTCGGTCACTTGACCTACGTCCACTCCCCGGAGTCCTCCACTCCGGGATTTACACTACTAAAAGTTGACTCTCCTTTTGCTCCCACAGCAAGGCGGAGAAGCCTTTACAAGACTCACTTTCACCTTCCCCGGTGTGGCAGAATACCAAATGCTATGTCACCCTCCTGGTGACGGCAGTGGACCTTCTCCTTTTTCTCCCTCCTCGAGATGACAGAGTACCTTGACGATGTTGATCTTGAAGCGTCTCTTCGCTCAAGAACTTTCCCGAGACTCCCCAAAGCCACAAGAGGAGCAAAGCATGCAGCTAGCTTGGAGCCACCGTGTGATCCCCTCACACTCCTCCCTCACGCTCAAGCTCACCTTCACCTTCCTCTCGTAAGCTCTGGATCTCTCTAAAGAAAAACTTATCCTTCAAGAGTCCCTTCCTCTCTCAATGCCTCTCACAGCAAGAAGACAGACCAACAACTCTCAATTGAAAAATTAAAGTTGTTTTTAAACCAGGCTTCAGAAAACCCTAAAGATTTTAACTTTTTCATCTCTGTTCGTACAGTACGATATATAATCATACAGTATGATCAGTTCAAATACAGCCTCATCCAGTACGAGCACAGATGAACAGTTCTCAACTTCTATACATATCATACTGTATGATATATATATCGTACAGGATGATCATATTTTTTAACTATTCATACAGGACGATCTGTGGGATGATCCCTGGGACGAGCAAATTCGTCTCTAACTATCATCCAGCACTGCACTATTCGTATAGTAAAATTAGTTCATTTCAGGATATCGTCCAGTATGATATAAATGTCGTCCAGGATGAATAGAACAAAAATCCATAGTTTCGTTTGGTACGATCAAAGGGACGAATGAAATCATCTTTGACCATCGTACGGTACGATATAGTATCGTACAGTACGATCTACTTTAATTAAGAAACCAATGTTTATTTCTTGATTACGGGAGATATTTTTGGTAAGTATTCAATTAACCGTACAATATGATATGGATCGTACAGTACGTATAGTTCAAAAAATCAAAATTATAAACTTACCAAACTTATTTCGGCGGCTAGGGTTTTTCAATTGAACCTCATCGTATAGTACGATTAGGTTACAGAACTAATCGTCTGGAAAATAGCCGTTAGCCAGAGTATTAATGATTAATCATATAATATGATTGAAAATTATACAGTACGATAATTTTAAAAAAAAATTTAACATGAAAATAACTTTCCCCCTGTGTGTGTGCGTGGTTGCTCCTTTCACATACATGCTTTTGTGGCAGACTCAAGAAAATAAAAAAATAAAGAAATTAAAAATTATAAGATTTTCAAGCTTCTATTCTACACAGTTTGAGTCTCCAGCAACCTTGAGCAGTGTGTATCTGACCTGAAATATTAGTGTAAGTTCGAAAGGGATGTTAAGCCCTAGTGAACTAGTCCTGAGGCTAACCAAGAGGGGGGGTGAATTGGTTATTTAAAAATTTCACGATAACAATGAAAATCTTTTCGATACGTAGTAGCGGAAACACATAAACAAGAACGAAAAGATCAACCACAGATATTCACCCAAGCAGTTAATATCAGAAAAGTAAAGTGCAAAACTAAATCAGAAAAGCAAACCAGATTTTATAGTGGTTCGGTCAACTTGACCTACGTCCACTCCCCGGAGCCTCCCCTCCGGGTATTGCACTAAACAAAAAGTGTCTCCCCTTTTGCTCCCACAGCAAGGCGGAGAAGCCTGTACAAACACCTCCTTTTCACCACACGGTGAGGCAGAGAACCCGACCTCCTTTCGCTTCCTCCTTAAGCACGCAGAGAACCTTCGAACTCCTTTTGCTTCCACCTGAAGCGGGAAGAGAACCTCGGATCTTCTTGCGAACGATCCTCCCACGACGAACACCGACTAGACGAAAGACGACGAGCGGAGAAGATGACTCTGATCCGTGCTTGGAGCAACCTTAGTGAATCCCTCACTAACTCCCCCTCACAAGATCTTCTCTCTCTCTACAAACTCTCTCTCTCTAGGGTTTCTCAGGGAAGGAAGACAGTAAAAAAGATTTTTCTAGTTTTTAGATAAAGTTCTTTTATAGGATGGCTTAAAATTTTCCCTAAATCTCAACTGGTTGGCCAAGATCGTCCAGGACGATCGATCGATCGTCCTGTACGATCAGTTCAAATTCAGCTGTTTCAGCCTGGACGATCTGGCTCTTCTGGACGATCAGTAGAAAAAATTGTTCATATCGTCCCGTACGATCCTGCGATCGTCCGGGACGATTAGTGTAAATCGAGGAAAATCGTCCAGAAGACAGTTCGGGTCGTCCAGAGAAATCTGTGCTGGACGACCAAAAAATGACTTGATCGTCCAGGACGATAGGGATATCGACCTGTACGATTAGTACAAAACGGCCCTAAATCGTCCTGTACATAGTTCTGGACGTACAGCTTAAATGCACTAAACGATCAAGATCGTCCGGGATGATCCTGCGATCGTCCAGGACGATATGATCATATCAACCAAAAATAAATTGCTTTCCTTAATTACCAGATTAAATTAGGCATGATTGTACTGAATCGTCCGGGATGATACACGTATCGTCCGGGACGATTAGACCAAGTATCTAAAAATAAGAACTTGCCTAACTTGATCTGGCGACTGAGAATTTCTGATTTGGGCATATCGTCCCGTACGATCCGGAGATCGTCGAGGACAATCTGCTTAATCAGACCCTCTTAACTTAGTCGCCCTAATTAGGGTTTCTGTTTTGGCTGGATCGTCCAGGATGATGTGAAAATCGTCCAGGACGATCTGAACAAAAATGAACAGAAACTCTAATTCACTCAAGCTCTCCCCCTGAGTGTGTGTGTGCAAGGTTACTTAGCTAGGGGATCAGTTACATTACAATTGACTCAATAAAAGGAAAAATAGTACATTGGACACACTTGGACCCGATCTTGAGTTGGCTTGAGTGGCTCGTGGTCTTTTGTGCCTGAAACAGATTAGCCAAGCAAAACATACTGGAATCATGTTTGTCATCATCAAAATTAGATTTACAACAATCTCCACCTTTTTTATGATGGAAAACATTTGTAGAGTAGTTTGAAAATAAAAGTAAACTAGGAGATCAAAACACAAACATTTTTTTTTTAATTTTTATTTAACAACTAAAACAATATAGGAAACATGACTCATAAAATAGAAACAGACACGACTACAACTGACTCCCTCTTTTGACATCACAAAAAGGAGGAGGGAAAAACAGAACACGGAAATAAAACATAAAATAGAACAACTACAAAACAGGAAACTAAAACTGAGGCAGATCCTGATCGGAAGGAGGAGGTGGCGGTGGAGGGTTGAAGTAATGGTGAATGGCCTAAAAGTGGGCTCCAATCCAGGCGATGTCCTGGTCATGCTGTTGTTGCTGCTCCGCAGCATAGTCCATGAAGCGCTGGATGTCCTCGGCGTGCCGCTACTCTGGGCAACCACGTAGGAGTCAAATCTGGCCTCCCACTGATCGAAGCGCTGCACCAGGTGGTCAAAGGGAGAGGCAATGCGAAGGGGTGCAGGTGCCTCTGGTGCAGCAGGAACTGGAACGGCCTCTTCCTCTTCTTCCTCAACATCCGGGGCGGGCTCCGGATGTAGTCGGGTGCTGTGTAGGACGTGGAATGAGTTGTTTGTGAAGAAAGAAGGAGGGACATCAGGAGGGATAGGATACTGAAGGTCATATTTTGTCTCTAAGGCATAATGAATAAGATGACCTAAAGCTAGATTTGGGCGACGCCTGTGGCCCGGATCTCTAATGGTTGTTAGGTGTTCTATGTATCGGATAATCAGATCAGAGGCATTAAATTCTTGACGGGCCATGATGTAGTAGGTGGTCAAGGACAGGAGCGGGGTAATGTGAATTCGATCCCCCCACCTTTGGAATGACGGAGGAATGAAGGACGTGCTGAATGGTCGGGGCGTCCTTAAGAAGGGAAGTGCAAGCGTTGTTATGATAGGGTGCATTGGTATTGCGAAGGAAGTGATTGGCGACACTCCAATCATAGTCAGGATCGGTGATAAGCGTGTGAATTTTATCGCCAGTGACAGATAGGTTGAGAATATTGTGAAAATCAGGGGTCGTGAGTTCCACGGGGCGTTGATTTACGTTGGATCGAAGAGTGGAATAGTCTGCAAAAATGTGCAAGTTGGCAAAGAAGATTTGTAGGAGTTCAAGATTGAAGCGAAAGGCTAAGGTCAGAATGAAGGTGAGGGAGGTGTGTGCGAATAGATCTAAAATGGGATAAGTGAGAGTACGGGGATTTATAATCTTAGAGTGCATGATGCCCACATTACGATAGCATTCGAAAGCTGCCTGATCGGCGGCATTCGGGAAGCGAGGATCGACATGTCCCCGGGACGAACTGGCCCCTTTTGACGAGACCTTTTGCCACCAGCCATTAGGAACCCAAAGAGGGAGAAAGTAGAAGGAGAGTGGAAGAAAAATGATGTGAAAAATATGAAGAAAACTGATATTTATATAGAAAATGGACTGATCGTCCCGTACGATCGCGAGATCGTCCGGGGCGATTTGGTCATTTATGACGTCCTGGACGATTGGTCAAAAAGGCGGTCCGATCGTCCAGGACGATCAGATATCGTCCAGGACGATTAGACACAGGCGATCATCCCGAGGAGTCAGGCTGGACGACCGTTGACAAAAAGTATCGTCTAGGACGATTAGGTGGATCGTCCAGGACGATATGCAATAAATATGTCGGACGGGCCGAATTCCAATCGTCCAGCAGCTGACACGTGGATCATCCAGGATGATGAGGTGGATCATCCAGGACGATGGACAATAATTGGTGTAATGTCAGCTGTTTGATCAGATCAGGAAGATATGGATCATATCTTCCAGGACGATGTAAGGATCGTCCAGGACGATCACCAATAATTGGAATTTTTAGCAGCAGGAGCAGTGTGGGGACGATTTTGAACGAATCATCCAGGATGATGTTTGGATCATCCAGGATGAAGTGGATCATCCAGGATGATAGTGGTTTCGTCCAGGACGATGTGAAGAAAACAGAAAAAGATGAAGGATGAAGATGATCGATCAGGATCCCAAAAGTACAACCATGAAATCAAAATAACACAAAAATGAAAAAACTTACCTCAAAAAACACAAAAGCATTTTTTTTTATCAAGCTGCTCGAGAGAATCAGAATTTTTTTCCTTGATTTTAGATTCAAAAACCAATGATAGGACGATTGACAGCGCTGAAATCCAGAAAAGGTTGGAAATAATCAACTTTTGTAACTCCGACCTCGGGCACCTTATCGATGCAAACCTCTTTCAAAACAAAAATCCGACTCAGAAGAAAAGACATTAGATTTGAAAAGAGATCCTTTCAAGCCTCGTTCCAGAAAAATATCTGATATAATAGTGTTACAAAGTAAAAAATCAGAAATCAGGATTTTCAAAACTCAAGCTTTTGAAAATATTAAGTGGCGCACAGATTTCTCTAAGGCATTTAACAATCTGAAAGGGAAGAAAGCTTGGTTTGGGCTCATTTTGTGCCTCTTTTTCAAATTGGTTGGCACTTTGCGCATCTTTTGATTTTTGATACACTTTGTGTATCCAAATTGGCAATTTCGCATCTTTTCAGTTTTGGGCTCATTTTATGCCTCTTTTTCAAATTATCTGGCGCACTGCGCATCTTTTATAAGCTTTCTCCTTTTCATAATCATTAAAGAGTCTCAGTTGTGAGATTATCTTCCAGACATAGGAGATGACTCTCCACAGTAAGGAAGAACGATTCACAAAACAAAAGCCATACAACATATGACAAATGCAATCACTTGGTTTAGAAAATCAAACTAATGACTCAAGACTTTGAAAACCACTATTGATATGAGGCAGATTACTGTAGGAAGATAAAATAATCTCTATTTCAAAAACTAACCTTTTAATTTTGAAGAGGATTTTTATTCAAAAGAAACTATGAACCAGTAAAGGAGTTAGAGGAAGAGAAACAATCATCAATGTTTCTTTCCTTTAACGGATTCAGTAGAATCAATCACTGCTTACCAACTTCCAAACCAAAATAAGGTAAAAACTTCCAGTCAAAAATTCAGATCATCAGAAGTAGTGAGCGGTGATCAGATCTTGAAAAGCATAAAACAGTAAGTGCAAGATATGAACCAGTAAATAAAAAACAGGTAGAAAATCACAGCAAAGTAAATACTCAAATCAAACTAATAGTAAGGCTAACACAAAAATCAGCAGAAGAAATAAAATAAATTGAAAGCAAATAATCAAACCAAAACTAACTAACAGAAATCAGAAATCAGAATACCAAAAACTAACTAACAGAAATCAGAATAGCAATCAGAACAATCATAAATTAACAGTCATCAGAATCAAGCATTTATATCAATCACTCCTAATCTGGTTCTTAAAATGCTGAATGAGTCAAAGGCCAGTGGTTTAGTGAATATGTCAGCCAGCTGATTTTCAGTTGCTACGTGATGTAGCTCAATGTCCCCTTTTGTAACATTGTCCCTAATGAAGTGATGCCTAATATCAATGTGTTTGGTCCTAGAATGTTGGATTGGATTCTTAGAGATACAGATGGCACTAGTATTATCACACAGAATAGAAATTGTGCCAACAGGTACTCCTAAATCCAAGACTTATTGCTTCAACCAAAGAACTTGGGCCACACAACTTCCTAAGGCAATGTACTCAGCTTCAGCTGTGGAAAGTGCAACTGAGTTCTATTTTCTACTAGACCAGGAGACTAACAACTGTCCTATGAATTGACAAGTCCCAGAAGTACTCTTCCTATCCACCCTACACCCCGCAAAGTCAGAATCAGAATATCCAATGATCTCAAAAGAGGTGCTGTGCTTACGGTACCAAATTCCTAGGTTTGGGGTCCCTAAAAGATATCTAAGAATTCTCTTAACAGCAGTCAGGTGGGACTCTTTAGGATCAGCCTGAAACCTAGCACAAAGACAGACACTAAACATGATATCAGGTCGGCTAGCAGTCAGGTAAAGCAGTGAACCTATTATCCCTCTATACTTCTTCTGATCAACAGATTTTCCATTTGAATCCTTATCTAACTGAACTGAGGAGGGCATGGGAGTATTGATTGGCTTGGCTTTGTCCATTTCATATTTCTTTAAAATGTCCTTAGTATATTTTGATTGATTTAGAAAGGTTCCATCATCCGTTTGCCTTATGCTAAACCCCAAAAAGTAGGACAATTCTCCCATCATACTCATCTCAAACTCCTTACTCATTATTTTAGAAAACTCTTCACATAAATATTTATCAGAAGATCCAAAAATTATATCATCAATATAGATCTGGACAATGAGTAAGTCATCCCCTAATCTCCTCAGAAAAAGGGTGGTGTCTACGCTCCCCTAACAAACTCTCTTTCTAACAAGAATGTGCTAAGCCTCTCATACCAAGCTCTGGGTGCCTGTTTCAATCCATATAAGGCCTTTTTTAATTTATAAACATGACTTGGATATTGGGAACTCTCAAAACCTGGGGGTTGTTCTACAAAAACATCTTCTTTAATTACCCCATTTAAAAAGGCACTCTTGACATCCATTTGAAACAGCTTAAATCCCTTGTAACAGGTAAAGGCTAGTAGCACTCTAATGGCATCCAATCTAGCTACAGGGGTAAAAGTCTCCTCAAAATCAATCCCTTCTATCTGATTATACCCCTTAGCCACTAATCTTGCCTTATTTCTCACCACCACACCAGAATCATTCATCTTATTCTTAAAGACCCACTTAGTTCACATAATACTTTGATTTTTAGGTCTTTCTACTAACTCCCAAACATCATTCCTTACAAATTGATTCAATTCTTCCTGCATAGCTAAAATCCAAAATTCATCCGATAAGGCTTGATTGATGTTGGTGGGTTCAGTCATTGAGATAAAGGCAGAATGGTTTACTTCCTTCCTAAGTCCATGCCTAGTCCTAACACCTTCAGAAGGGTCTCCTAAGATCAGTTCTTTAGGATGACTCGAAGAATATCTCCAATCTCTAGGCAACTCGGTTTGAGGTTCTACCCTTTCCTCCAAATTTGTATTTCCAACTCCTTGGGTAACCTCAATAATCTCTTCATCTTCTACTTCAGATCTAGACTCCTTAGGATCATATTCATCAAACACTACATGGGTTGTTTCTTCCACCACCAAAGTCCTCCTATTGAACACCCTAAAGGATTTCCCCACACTTGAATATCCTAAGAACACTCCTTCATCAGATTTGGGGTCAAATTTTCCTAAGGGTGACTTCTCGTTGTTCAGAATGAAAACCTTACAGCCAAAGACATGGAGGTGGGACAGATTTGGAGTTCTACCCTTAATGATCTCATAAGGTGTCTTGTTCAGTTTGACTCTCACATTCACCCTATTCAGCACATAACAGGCAGTATTCACCACTTCAGCCCAAAAGTATTTTGGAAGTGAATACTCGGCAAGCATGGCTCTAGCGGCTTCCACTAAGGTCATGTTCTTCCTTTCAGCTATCCTGTTCTGCTGAGGGGTCCTAGGAGCTGAAAAATTGTGACTAATCCCATGATTCTCACAAAAACTTCCAAATCTTTCATTTTCAAACTCCCCTCCGTAATCACTATCGATGGTAATAATCTCACATCCTAACTTCTTCTGAATCCAAGTAGAGAAGGATCAAACTCATCAAATGACTCAGATTTATGTGACAAAAACTTAACCCAAGTGAACCTCAAATAATCATCTACAATCACAAAACCATAGACTCTCCCCCCTAAGCTGGCAGTGCTAATGGGTCCAAAGAGGTCCATGTGAAGAACTTCTAAAGGTCTAGAGGTGCTAATATCCTTATCAGAGTGAAAAGAGGACTGGACTTGCTTCCCCAACTGACAGGCATCACACATGTGATCCTTAGTGAACTTAAGCTTGGGCACACCTCTAACTAAGTCCTTTTGGGTGACTCTCCTAAGGGTTTTCATACTGGCATGACACAATCTCCTATGCCATAACCAAGACTCATCAGCAGTAGTTTTTAAGCAAATTGAATTATCAGATTTAACGCAACTTACATCCAGCTTGTAGACATTGTTGATCCTTTGCCCCTGCAAAATAACTTCATCATTTATGCTTAAAATGCAACCAGTGGGCAGGAATTTGATGCTGTATCCCTTGTCACAGTGTTGACTGATGCTCAGCAAGTTGTGTTTCAGTCCATCTACAAGCAAAACATTATCAATCATAAAATTCTTTGAATCACCAATTATACCTGAGCCTACCACCTTCCTGGTGGTGTTATCTCCAAGTGTAACCTTGCCTCCAGCTCTGGCCTCCAGTGAAATGAACAGATTTGCATCTCCAGTCATATGTCTAGAACATCCACTGTCCAGGTACCACATGCTCTCACGAGGTCTTGTGTGAGAGCACACCTACAAAAGTATCAAACGTCAGTCTTAGGAACCCAAACAGGTTTGGGTTCCTTCTTATGAAAAGAAGAATGCAATGCATGCGTGCTGTGCTGTGAAACAGGCAGTTTGGGTTTCCACACCCAATGTGTACTACGGTGAACAGTGCATGTGTGGGAAATGTGTCCTAACATGCCATATAAAAAGCATCTAACACCAGGAAAAGGGTTAACTAATCTACGTGGGTGATAGTGCCTCTTCCTAGATGTATATAAAACATGTTTTGATGAACTTGCAACATATTTTTGAAAAGGTGGTGGTGCATAAAACTATTCAAAAGTAGGCGGTGTTTTGTTCTTTTCAAAAGCACTGATTTTCACTTTCAAAAACTCATTTTCTTTCTTTAAACTTGCAATTTCAAATTTTAAGGTTCCATTGCTACTTTCTACTTCACATGCCATTGTATCTAACTCTTTAAAAGCTCTTTCTAAGTCCATATACGTGGTTTTCAATGAATCATGCTCAGAAACTAAATCAGAATATTTTTTATTCAACTCATCAAATTCATCAAGCAAGGACATGTGATTGGAATCAAGTGTGAAATGATCTTTAACTACAGAATCATGCTCTTTTTACAAAGTCAAGTAATCTAATTTCAAACTAGCATGAGTTTTCTTAAGTTTCTTATAGGATGTATGAATTCTTTCAGAAACTTCAAATAATTGATCGTAAGTCAGCTCACATACCTCTTCCTGGTCTGACTGACCAGGGTGATCATCAGCCATCAAACATAAGTTTGTTTCCTCCTCTTCAGCTTCAGTCTCAGAAGAGTCGGATGCAGAGTCTGCCCAGAACACCTTCTGAATCCGCTTCTTGTCCTTTCTGAACTTTGGTTTCTCCTCACCCTTCTCCTTGCTTGGGTGAGCTTTCAGTGTAGGACAATCAGCCTTAATGTGTCCAGGCTTCCTGCATTCAAAACAAACAGATTCAGATGAACCCTTAAAATTTTTATTGGACTTACCCTTGTTCCACTTCTGATAGTTCTTATGTTTCTTCCTTAGAAAGCTTTTGAATTGCCTTGTGATTAAGGCAACATCATCGCTATCAGACCCGGAAGTGCTAGCATCTGAATCTTTGGCCTTTAGTGCCACTGTCTTCTCTTTCTTGCGTTCACCTGCATCAAGTTGCCTTTGGTTCACCCCTTGCTCGTAAGCAATGAGTGATCCTAGTAAGTTGTCAATAGAGTAAGTATTTAAATCTTTAGATTCAGTAATAGCAGTAATCTTAGCATCATAAGAAGCAGGCAAACATCTAAGAATTTTGTTCACTCTTTCGTAGTTAGTAAGTTCTCTACCTAGAGCATACAAAGAGGTAACAATCTGAGTGAACCTTGTGTACATTTCTGAAATAGTCTCACTAGGTTTCATGCGAAAAAGTTCGTAATCATGTAACAAGATGTTTAACCTAGACTGTTTGACTTCAGTTGTACCTTCGTATGTTATGCATAATCTATCCCAGATTTTCTTTCCCGTTGTACAAGTAGAAACACGCATATAGTCTTCAGATTTTAAAGCACAAAAGAAACAGTTCAAGCATTTTGCATTTAACTGTGCTAAATCACGATCATCAAACATCCAATCAGCAAAAGGCAGTTCAGTTTTTACATTGTTAATCAATCTAAAAGGTGGTTCGTATCCATCCTTAACTAACATCCACATGCAATAATCAATAGATTGCAGAAAAGTAGACATGCGTGTTTTCCAAAAATCAAAAGGAATATTATCAAACAATGGTGGTCTTGTAATAGAATAACCTTCCGCAGTATTACGATTATTACAGTTAGCCATGGATCAAATTTAAAAGTTTTTAAACCTAAATTTTGAATCCCGCTCTGATACCACTTGTAAGTTCGAAAGGGATGTTAAGCCCTAGTGAACTAGTCCCGAGGCTAACCAAGAGGGGGGGTGAATTTGTTATTTAAAAATTTCACGATAACAATGAAAATCTTTTCGATACATAGCAGCAGAAACACATAAATAAGAACAAAAAGATCAACCACAGATATTCACCCAAGCAGTTAATATCAGAAAAGTTAAGTGCAAAACTGAATCAGAAAAGCAAACAAGATTTTATAGTGGTTCGGTCAACTTGACCTACGTCCACTCCCCGGAGCCTCCCCTCCGAGTATTGCACTAAACAAAAAGTGTCTCTCCTTTTGCTCCCACAACAAGGCGGAGAAGCCTGTACAAACACCTCCTTTTCACCACACGGTGAGGTAGAGAACCCGACCTCCTTTCGCTTCCTCCTGAAGCAGGCAGAGAACCTTCGAACTCCTTTCACTTCCACCTGAAGCGGGCAGAGAACCCCGGATCTTCTTGCGAACGATCCTCCCACGATGAAAATCGACTAGACGAAAGACGATGAGCGGAGAAGACGACTCTGATCCGTGCTTGGGGTAACCTTAGTGAATCCCTCACTAACTTCCCCTCACAAGATCTTCTCTCTCTCTCCCAACTCTCTCTCTCTCTAGGGTTTCTCAGGGAAGGAAGGCAGCAAAAAAGATTTTTTTAGTTTTTAGAAAAAGTTCTTTTATAGGAGGGCTTAAAATTTGCCCTAAATCTCAACTGGTCGGCCAAGATCATCCAGGACGATCGATCGATCGTCCTGTACGTTCAGTTCAAATTTAGCTGTTTCAGCCTGGATGATCTGGCTCTTCTGGACGATCAGTAGAAAAAATTGTACATATCATCCAGTACGATCCTGCGATCGTCCGGGACGATTAGTACAAATCGAGAAAAATCGTCCAGAAGATAGTACGGGTCGTCCAGAGAAATTTGTGCTGGACGACCAAAAAATGACTTGATCGTCCAGGACGATAGGGATATCGTCCTGTACGATTAGTTCAAAAAGGCCCTAAATCATCCTGTACATAGTTCTGGACGTACAGCTTAAATGCACTAAACGATCAAGATCGTCCAGGACGATATGATTGTGTCAACCAAAAATAAATTACTTTCCTTAATTACCAGATTAAATTAGGCATGATTGTACTGAATCGTCTAGGATGATACACGTATCATCCGGGACAATCAGACCAAGTATCTAAAAATAAGAACTTGCCTAACTTGATCTGGCGGCTGAGAATTTTTGATTTGGGCATATCGTCCCGTACAATCCGGAGATCATCCAGGACGATCTGCTTAATCAGACCCTCTTAACTTAGTCGCCCTAATTAGGGTTTCTATTTTGGCTGGATCGTCCAGGACGATGTGAAAATCGTCCAGGACGATCTGAACAAAAATGAACTGAAACTCTAATTCACTCAAGCTCTCCCCCTGAGTGTGTGTGTGCAAGGTGACTTAGCTAGGGGATCAGTTACATTACAATTGACTCAATAAAAGGAAAAATAGTACATTGGACACACTTGGACCCGATCTTGAGTTGGCTTGAGTGGCTCGTGGTCTTTTGTGCCTGAAATAGATTAGCCAAGCAAAACACACTGGAAACATGTTTATCATCATCAAAACCAGATTTGCAATAGTTAGTGCTCATATATAAGAATAAACATTTGTAATCTTAAGGAAGTTCACATTGATTCACTAAGTATTAGTTGTCACCATCAAAATTAAGTGCTCGGGATCCCAGATTTCAACATATATATATATATAAATTATATGTATATTTAAATCTTTGAATATTGAGAGGTCCCTTTTAAAATTTCAAACATAGATTGAACATGTAAATAGAATTCATGGGGGAGGATTAGTGAATAGTTATACTTCAATTATTCACTAATTTAATCATTAATCCTATTAATTATTATTTAATTTTTACATATTTAGGATGCACGAGTACTTAGCCTAGGCTCTCCTAGTTCTATGGACATGGCTTGTGATCATATGTTGCATCTACCTATATTACCCAAGGGTTAGTCATAGCATTTAATTTGAACCTGTTCAACCTAGTGACATCTTAAGGACAATAATTAAGGACCCGTCTAGAGAACTTAGAAAAATTCTAAGAATCAGGGTACACCTCCAAATGGCATGAACTTGAACTATTTAAACTTAGTGACATCTCAACCCCCCTAGAATTTTTTTGGAATTTTTAAGACCCTCTAAGTCAATTAATTAACCTTAATTTATCCCATTAACTGAGCCCTAAAACTTCAACAAATTCTAATAAATCCAAATTAAACCTAAAAATTTTAAATAATATATCAAACTCTTTAAAATTGAATCATTAATCCAAGAAAATTAAAATCCCCTTTATTGGATCTTAATTTGAGCACTAATTTAATCTTGATTAAAAATCACCCTTTAATTGAATTAATTAATTAAAAAATTAATAAAAATTTTAAAAAATTTCTCAAACACTTGAAAACACTTCTTTCGATCATTCCGAACTTTTGGAGGTGATCCTAACAAGTTTGGACTTCATTTAAATGATATTCCCTAAAATAACCTTAATTAAGCAATTTTAACAATTCATTAAATACCCAAATTTTGAAAAATCATAACTAATTCTAAAAAAATCCAAATTGAGTAAACTAAAATGCATTAAACTCTAATTAAAATCTAGTATTTGTTAAAAATATGAACATTCCAAAAATTAGCTTAAATAAAAAAGTTAACTCCTTGGTTAATTGTAGCGCAATAACTAGGCCTGAACTTCTAAAAATCATAACTTTATATAGAAAATTTTAAATCCAGCAAACTCAAACTCTAATTACTCCCTATAGGGTCTGATATTTAATAAAAATACTTGAACTGCAAAACATAGTTTGTTTCTAAAAGTCAACTTTGGACCCCTTTGATCTAGCGGATAGGATAACCCTAGGTATTTCAAAATTCACTAACTCAACTTAAATTTCAAAGAATATTATTCTAAACATTAAAATTGACCAACCAACTAAATTAATTAAAAATTACCTCAAAACATTAATACTTAAACTTTAATCAAAATTTTCTTTTGGCTTTCAACAAATCAAATCATAAATAACTTGAACTAATTACCCAACATAGGACATATCCAAGACCATACAACCTACTACACAAATATAGAATTATTTGTTAGGACACAAATTTTAGCTTTAGGTTAGGCTAATATTTTCTTTCAATTTCTGTGATGTGATTATTTGCATGTGGCACGTGTGCTGGTTGTTTTAGTTTTCTATGATGAGTGCTGTGATAATGATTTCTATTACTGTATTATCTCTGTGATATGATGATTTGCAAGCGGCACGTATACTGGTTACTTTAGTTTTCTGTGATTATGTGATGTGATAATGATTTCTATTACTGCATTATCTTTGTGATGTGATTGGCGATAGATTACTCATAGATTTGGAGCGATTTTGATATTAATGATATTTTTTATATGTGGCCATGCTCATGTAGTGCTAAAAAGGGGGCTAAAAAAATAAATAAATCATATATAATTGCTACAGGAGCTTCAGCTACTTAGCCCCTAAATAAATAAGAGCATGACCGAGTGTGGCTAACATGAGTACTTTATTTTATATATAACTGCTTGGGATATTTTATTTTAACTTCTTAGGATAACCCTACAGGAGAGTCTAGATTTTTCTTTTTATAATTCTGATGTAATTTTATTCGATGTATAGAGTTGTGAAAATCTAAAAAATAAAGTATTTTAAATATAAGGGATCCAAAAAGAAAAGAAAATCTTTTACAAGGAGTTTCTTTTCATTTGGATATCCTTCTAGAGGACGTACTACGAGAAAGTTGAAGAAAGGAGACCAATAGAAGAGCCATAAGAAGAAGATCAAGATAAAATGCTTTATTCTTAAGATTTATGTTGTTATATAGGATTAGAATCCAGGTTATTATCGGTGGAGCCTAGCCACCATTACTTTTTTATAGACCCTAGGTTGTATATTATATGACACTTGTCAGGGACTTTTGGATACTCTTTTTACTCTAGCTAATATTTTATTGATGTGTTTACTTTGCTTGCGCAGTGGAAATTACATACTTTTTATAAGTTTCTTTCTTGCATGTGTATGTGCCTGATTTTGCTAGGCTCTTTAGGGATAAAATATTTTTACTCATAATTAAAATTCTAAATTTTAAGAATAAAATAATATAGAAATATAACAATCTAGGGGATAAGTCGGAGGTCGTCCGAGCTTGCATGCATATTATTGCATCCCTCTCTTTCTTTATTTAAACACTTCCCCGCCTGCGAGTAGAGTTCAGATAATCTGACCTATGTGGATAAGGTTGCTCAAATTATTCAGATGATCTCAGATTCCAGCCAGAGTGACAATCAGAGTGATGGTCAGAGCAGTGGTAGTAGATCACCCTGTAGTTCTAAGGGAGAGTGACAGCTAGCACTCTCTCGTAAGATA
The DNA here is from genome assembly GCA_019925795.1 of Dendrobium chrysotoxum. Classification (NCBI taxonomy): domain Eukaryota; kingdom Viridiplantae; phylum Streptophyta; class Magnoliopsida; order Asparagales; family Orchidaceae; genus Dendrobium; species Dendrobium chrysotoxum. The sequence continues at coordinate 55,532,389 of CM034308.1, read as the reverse complement.
AAGAGTATGATCAGATAGGTAGTTTAGAGTTCAGAGGTAGTTGAGAGGAGGCCTTCTCAGGCAAAGTCGATAGTTTCTAGCCCAGTTACTTCGCCAGCTTCTTTTCCTTCTTATGTTGTAGTGCCTACTGAGCATATTTCTTTTTCTTCTTCATGTAATAGAAAAATATATGAAATAGAAAAGATTATTATAACTTCAGAAAGGAAGACAGGATGCCTTCCAGCACTTATGCTAAAGGATTTTATTCTCCCTTTGACTGATGATGAATTAATGGAAGAAGATGATTCTGGCTACTTTGGGTCTTTTATTCCTTTTAGCTCTACTTCTTCTAGCACTCATTCTTCTCATGTATTATATATTTCTTGTAATGTTAATGATCCTTCATGTGATGATGAGTCTGAGTGTGAGGAAGAGCCTGTATTTACCATTCTAGAGGGTGGTTGTTATATGGATTTAGGAACTAAGTTTGAGATCCCACTCTAGTCACTTTCCTTAGATCCAACACAAGCCATCACCATTGAGCCAAATGAATCTCTTGTTGAGGCTGACTCAATACAGGAAGTTCACTTACATTCAAGGAAAGTCCTTCCACCTAAGATGGCTAAGAACACTAAAGAAAAAGATAAAAATATTATTATCCAGCAGGATGATCCTATCCCTTCTTCCTAAGATTAGTCTAGGGAGAAAGGAAAAGGCTCTTAGCTGGAGGTTGATTATAATGTGTTGGCTCACCTAAGAAAATTCTCTTCCCTTTTTAGTGTCTATGATGCTCTTATGATGTCTTTCGACTTGAGAGAGACTCTAGTGAAAGCACTACTAGAGCCAGAATCTTATCAAGCATTCTTTGCTTCTAAATCTATTGGGGATACATGCTATTTAAGAGAGATACCATGTATTACCTTTTTAGATTGAGATCTTCTCTTAGGAACTTCTAAGCACAATCGTCCCTTATATGTCACCATTGAAGTTAATGGTTATGATTTAAATAGGGTTCTCATTTGTTGCAAATCTGGTTTTGATGATGACAAACATGTTTCTAGTGTGTTTTGCTTGGCTAATATGTTTCAGGCACAAAAGACCGCGAGCCACTCAAGCCAACTCAAGATCGGATCCAAGTGTGTCAAATGTATGATTTTTCTTTTTATTGAGTCAATTGTAATGTAACTGATTCCCTAGCTAAGTAACCTTGCACACACACACTCAGGGGGAGAGATTGAGTGAATTAGAGTTTCTGTTTAAATTTTGTTCAGATCATCCTGGACGATCCAGCCAAAATAGAAACCCTAATTAGGGAGACTAAGTTAAGAGGGTCTGATTAAGCAGATTGTCCTAGACGATCTATGGATCGTACGGGACGATATGCCCAAATCAAAAATTCTCAGCCGCCAGATCAAGTTAGGCAAGTTCTTATTTTTAGTTACTTGGTCTGATCGTCCCAGATGATACGTGTATCGTCCCGGACGATTCAGTACAATCATGCCTAATTTAATCTGGTAATTAAGGAAAGCAATTTATTTTTGGTTGATACAATCATATCGTCCTGGACGATCGCAGGATCATCCCGGACGATCTTGATTGTCTAGTGCATTTCAGCTGTACGACCCGAACTGTGTACATGATGATTTAGGGCCTTTTTGAACTAATCGTACAGGACGATGTCCCCATCGTCCTGGACGATCAAGTCATTTTTTGGTTGTCTAGCACAGATTTCTCTGGACGACCCGAGCTGTCCTCTGGACGATTTTCCTTGATTTGCACTCATCATCCCGGACGATCACAGGATCATACGGGATGATATGAACAACTTTTTCTACTGATCGTCCAGAAGAGCCTAATCGTCTAGGCTGAAACAGCTAAATTTGAACTGATCGTACAAGATGATCGATCGATCGTCCTGGACGATCTTGGCCGACCAGTTGAGATTTAGGGCAAATTTTAAGCCCTCCTATAAAAGAATTTTTTCCAAAAACAAGAAAGATCTTTTGCTGCCTTCCTTCCCTGAGAAACCCTAGAGAGAGAGAGAGTTGGGAGAGAGAGAGAAGATCTTGTGAGGGGGAGTTAGTGAGGGATTCACTAAGGTTGCTCCGAGCACGGATCAGAGTCATCTTCTCCGCTCTTCGTCTGTCGTCTAGTCGGTGTTCATCGTGGGAGGATCGTTCGCAAGAAGATTCGGGGTTCTCTGCCCGCTTCAGGTGGAAGCAAAAAAAGTTTGAAGGTTCTCTGCCTGCTTCAGGAGGAAGCGAAAGGAGGTCGGGTTCTCTGCCTCACCGTGTGGTGAAAAGGAGGTGTTTGTACAGGCTTCTCCGCCTTGCTGTGGGAGCAAAAGGAGAGACACTTTTTGTTTAGTGCAATACCCGGAGGGGAGGCTCCGGGGAGTGGACGTAGGTCAAGTTGACCGAACCACTATAAAATCTAGTTTGCTTTTCTGATTCAGTTTTGCACTTTACTTTTCTGATATTAACTGCTTGGGTGAATATCTGTGGTTGATCTTTTCATTCCTGTTTATGTGTTTCCGCTGCTACGTATCGAAAAGATTTTCATTGTTATCATAAAATTTTTAAATAACCAATTCACCCCCCCCCCCTCTTGGTTAGCCTCGGGACTAGTTCACTAGGGCTTAACATCCCTATCGAACTTTCATCATTGACCAGTGAGCTTCGGTCAACATCCTGAGTTATGAAACTTTAATGAGTCTCTCCCTTAGTTATTTGAAGCTTACCTCCGATAAGATTATGTTGAAAGACTTCAATGATGAAGGCCAGCATACTCTAAGGTCTATCAACCTACGTTTGAAGTTTGGAGGTTTCCTGACTGAGGCAAAGTTTCATATTATTGAAGTAGATACCCTATATAAGGCTTTTTTAGAAAGGCCTTGGATTCATGAATATAGAATGGTGCCCTCTACCTTGCACCAATGCATGAAGTATATGAGGAATGATGAGGAGTATTCAATTCCTGTGGATACTCAGCCTTTTGCCGTGCATGAGGTCTCTACCTATGATGATGTAGAGCATTACATACCTCAAAAGGCTAATAGATCTACCATTGCCCAGTCACCAGAGATACTTACTAGCATTGTTAGGGTCCTACGTAGTCACTTACACAGGGTCCTATACAACCACTAGTATAGAGTTCGTCATAGGTTTATATTGAGGTAGATATTTTTGCTGCAGATCCTGTTGGATCTTCCTTTTAGTTTATAATTGGGCATAATGTTTCGCCTAGTAGAGGTAGGGGATGGCTGGGTAGAGGTAGAGGTAGAGAGTTAGCTAGCCCCATGAAAAACTTCGACACTTAAATTCCTCCTCCCTCGCATCTTTACACTTCCTCTTTGACTGTCGAGTCTGACTCTTCTGATGATGAGATGATTGAGATTTCCTCATTGTTTAGTTCCATCACCAGCCCTAGGTTCCATTGATTATAGTTTTCTCCCTACCTTTCGTAGATACATGATCCTGAGGGTGGCTTAGTTATTGATAGTAGCTCAAATGAGGAGATAGATATCCGATGTCAGACTACTAGCCAACAATATCTTTCCCATCAGTTATTTGGAGTAAGAGTTAAGGAATCTCATCAATGATCTTCTATTACTCCTTCACCTAGTGTTGGTGGTCCACTATAGAGTAATAATTGCTCTGTGCCTACATTGCATAATTTCTTTATACCATCACGATCTAGTGAGTGTGTATCATTATCTCATATTATAGGTGCCCCAGTGGGTCCTGGGAGACAGGATCACATAGAGACCACTATGGATAATAGAGTCATACATGTTCCTAATTATTTTTCCCCTTTTGTGGGTAGTTGTATTGAGTGGGGTGTTATTCCTTTGACTTGGTCCGATGAATAAGCTCTACAGCAAGCCCATATTTGGCGTACTGATATGCCTCAGACCTAGAAAGGATTGGGCTATATTGAAAAGGATCAATTTACTGATACCAACGTTCATGTTATCTCTCACTCATACCCGATTATTTACATTGCTGATGAGGAAGACCCAGGTGATAATGAGGATAGGGTCCTTGATGCTCCATGCGAGTTCAAAGTTGGCACCAATTCTACCATGGATAAATTATGTGAGATTAATTGGGTACTGAATTAGATCTTAGGCCTATTTTTTATAGTGTCCTGTGGTTTGACTCGGAGGCTCAAGAGTACATCAAACTACTATCAAAATTTAGAGACTGCTTTGCTTGGAATTACACTAAGATGCTTGGTCTAAACCAAAAAGTAGCAGCCCACGAGTTAGCTATCAAGCTTGATGCAGTCCCTATTAAATAGTCACCCCGTAGGATGAGGATGGAGATTGAATAATAGGTGATCACTGAGACTAAGAAGCTTATTGAAGCCAGATTCATTCATGAAGAGAAGTATCTTACTTGGCTCGCCAGCTTCATTCCAGTCCATAAGAAGAGCGGATAGATTCATGTTTGTATTAACTTCTGTGATTTGAACAAGGCATGCCCTAAAGATGATTTCTCTCTTCCTATCCTAGAGCTTATGGTGGATATCGCTTCATCCCATAGCATATTCTCCTTCATGGATGATTCATCTTATTACAATCAGAGAAAGATAGCCCTTAAATAGGAGAAGTTTACTGCCTTCCACACACTTATAGGTGTATTTTGTTACAAGATGATGCCCTTAGATCTCAAGTATGTCGAGGCCACCTATCAATGTGCCATGACTATTATTTTCTATGAGATGATATATGAGCAAGTTGAGTGCTATGTAGATGATCTTGTGGTCAAAAGCAAGGTCTGTGGAGATCACCTTTGAGATCTGTGAATTATTTTTGAACGCCTGTACAAGTATAATTTAAAGATGAATCCTTTAAAATACATCTTTTGTGTTAGTGCAAGAAAGTTCCTGGGGTTTATAGTTCGCTACCATGATATTGAGATTGATTCTTCCATGATCAAAGCTATAATGGACTTGAAACCTCCTAAGAGCCTTACCCAATTGAGATATTTCCAAGGAAACTTACTTTCTTATGGAGATTCATGTCCAATATTTCTGGTAGATCTCACCCCTTCACTTCACTCATAAAGAAGGATGCTTATTTTCATTGGGACAAATATTGTCAGGAGGCCTTTGAGAGTATAAAATACTACTTGATAAATCCCCCTGTGTTAGCTGCACTTATCCCGGGAAGGCAATTTATTCTCGACACTATCGCCCTAGATGAATCCCTGGGTGCACTTTTAGCTCAAGAGAATGAGGAAGGCAAGGAAAATACCTTGTACTACCTTAGCAAATTGTTGATACCTGCAGAGCTAAAGTACCCAGCAATGAAAAAGTAATGTTTAGCCTAGATCTTTACATGGAAGAAACTTAGACATTACACACTTTCATACAGGGTCAACTTAATTTTTTGAGTGAACCCCTTATAATATTTGATGACCCATCCGACCCTCTCAGGTCATTCGGCATATTGGTCTATGATCCTACTACAATTTGATATTATTTTTATCCCTCAACGGGCCATCAAAGGACAGGCTCTAATTGACTTTCTTATTGCTCACCTGATCCCTGTAGATTCCCCACTCAATGATGATTTACTTAATGAACTAATCATGAGTGTAGAGAAATAGGAGTCCCCTACTTGGGAGTTTTACTTTGACAGTGCATCCTCCTATAAATCTCTATATCCAAATAAAACTCTTATAGTTAGGATAGATTTGGGCCTTATTTTTGTATCCCCTAAAGGCCATACCCTTTGATACTCCTATAGTCTTTTAAAACCTCATACTAATAATAAAGTTGAGTACGAAACTCTAATTTTAGGACTTGAGTTGGCCATTCAGATAAATATTAAGTAGGTGAAGAACTTTGGAGATTCTTAACTAATTATCAATCAAGTAGCTGGAGTCTTCAAAGCGCTTAAGCCTGAGCTCTTATCCTACCATAATAAGGTAATGGAGCTCTTGTGTTTGATTCCTAAAGTGACCTTAGCTAAAATCCCCCGATCTATAAATGGTAAAGCAGTTGCATTGGCCAAACTAGCTAAGGAACTAGCTGACCCAACTGGAAACCCAGTCTCTATTGTTGTCTAGTATTATCAAGCCATAAGCCCCGCAGACTTGTCTTCTTATGATCAAACCCTTATAATTTTTACTAAATAAGAAGATTCTGATTGGAGAGTCCCATTTATTAAGTATTTGAAACATGGTCATCTCCCTGATGATCGGTCTCTTACTACTCAGATTAGAAAGAGAGCCTTATCATTTATTTTTGTAAATGACACCTTATATCGATGCTCTTTTGACTAAATATGGTTGTGTTTCCTTAACAATGAGGAGGCTCGTAAGGTCATGGGCGAGATACATGTGGGACTTTGTAGTGCCCATCAGTCCGGACCAAAGATAAAGGGCAGGATTAAGTGCCTTGGTTACTATTGGCCAACCATAATCGTTGATTATATAGAGCATGCTAGAAAGTGCCACCATGGCCAGATTCAAGACACAGCGATTCACCAAGCTCCTAATCCGCTGCATCCTACTGTGCCGTCTAGGTCATTTAAAGGATGGTGCATAAATATAGTGGGTCCTATTAACCCTCCTTCCTTTAAGTGTCATAGGTTTATTTTGGCTGCCATTGATTACTTCTCTAAGTGGGCGAAAGTTATCCCACTTAAGAAAGTCAAATCAGAGGATGTGATGCGCTTCTTTCGTGATCACATTGTTTATCGCTTTGGTGTTCCGTGCCGTAAAATTTTTGATAACTGTCTATCATTTAAAAGTACCATAATCATTGTATTTGCCCTCCACCATAACATTAATTGGTGATACTCTTCGATTTACTACCCTAAAGCCAATGTCTTGGCAGAGGTATTTAATAAAACTCTTGTGCAACTAAAAAGAAAAATTCTTGTGACAAATAAGTGATAGTGGCATAATAAGTTACTTGAAACATTATTGGCTTACAGAATTATATACCGTACTCCTACTTAGTCTTCCCCATATACTTTAGCCTTTGGGGTTGAAGCCGTTCTCCCACTTGAGGTCAAGCTCCCCTCGTTGCGTGTGGCAGTTCGCCATAATCTTTCACATGAGGATAATGCCCGACTATAGTTGGAAGAACTGAACGGTTTAGAAGATTTTCATCTACAAGCTCATCAAAACCTCAAGCTATACTAGGCTCGTATGGCCCAGTCACATGATCACCTTATTCGACCCCAAGCTTTTGTTGACCTCATATTTTGTATGAGGTCATTAGGATCCAATCCAGATTCTAAATCAAATCTAGACCTTAAGAACGACCTAGACCCTAGGATCCAGTCAAATCTTAGTATTAATCCAATCTCCAAACTTATCCAAGACCTTAGGATCAATTCTGATCTTAAATCAATCAAGCCTCTTGACTAATCTAAATCCTAGGATCCTCTCAAGCTCCATACCTTAAGATCTATTTAGGTCCTAGGATTTTTCTAGATCATAAATCTTAAGATTTCTAGATTATATAATTCTTCTAGATCCCACACTCTAGGATTCCTAGATCCTAAGATCATTCTAGATTCCAAACCCTAGGATACTCCTAAACTTTAGACCTTAGGGTACTCCTAGACTTCAGACTCTAGAGTAATTCAGTTTTTATGATCTGCCCTAACTCTAGATTTATCTGGACTTCAGAATTAACCCATATCTCAAACCAACCCTATTAAAGCTTCAAATCAATCCTGACCTCAATCTAATCCAGATCTTAATTCAAATGAAACCTCAATCCAAATCCAGACTTTAATCTAGTTCAAAATCCAAACCCTAGCTTGAACCTTGATCCAGCCTTCTATTAGGTACAAATCTTATCCAATCAGTAAAATCATTCAATTGATTATTATTGATTTGGTTAATTCAAATCCAATCATGTAAAATCAAAATCCAGATCAAATCCATAAATTCAATTCAAAATTCCAAGGTTCAAAGGCCCTATCCTGAAAGCCTTTTCTAAGGAATTTTCAAACCTTTCAAAACCCAGTCAAATGACCTCTGATTCAGGTTCTGTCAGTTACATACTGATGTGACATGTCGCTAGAGGCAACCCTCCAAACTTGCGCTCATTCTGAGGTCTTTAACCCTAGAAATTGAATTGAGTTCCAAAGGTTGTAAAACCTTCAAATATTTATAGCCTATGCCACTGAAGCTGGACCTATCTCCCATTAGATTTTAACCTTGGAGCTTTCTCTAAAACTTCCAATCACTTCTAGCCCTTTGATTATGACTCATTGAAGAATAAACTATATTTTTTTGGACTCACTTTGACCCCCAGTTGATCAGGGATCAAAATGACTAAAATACCCCTTAGGGGTATAAATAGTCACCTTTGATCAAATGAGCTCCAAATCAAATGCAACTACTTCCAGCAAGTTTCAAATATCAACCAAATCTATTGGACCCAAAACCAACCCCTAGGTCAACCTGGTTGACCAAGAAGGCCTTTAAGGGTTCAAACATGTCATTTTGACCAAATGACCTCCCTAGACCTTGGGACCACCTCCATTGGTCTCCAAATGTCATTTTAAATCTATTGAGCTGATTCCCAGACCCTGGACCCACCTGGTTGACTGTGGGTCTCCGAAAGGGTTCTACGTGTGGGGAACAGAATATGAAGGGTATGACCACACTATCCCGTAGGACAAAATGATCGTAGACCTTCGCATTCTACACAAATAGACCAATGGGAGGGCAGATGGGATTACACATATGATTAGCCATGGAAGATAGAGGCTTTCGCCCACATACCTCGATAGATAATAATATACATAACCCAAAAGTCACGAGATTTCCCCAACTCGATACATCAGCTCGGATGGGGTTTATTTGATGTGGGGATCGGTCTCCCACGGGCGCAAGCCCCCGTGGTTAATTACATCTTAGACCTTAGCCTAAGAAAACTCTCGATTAAGGATACTACATTATTCTCTCAAATGGATTTAGCACGTAGGCAAACTTCTAAGATCTTCCTAATCAAGGGGAAAAGATAGGCTCAACTCGGTTACTTCAACATATACGGATCACATAAGCACTCGGCCGGTCAAACTGAAGGAAACTGGAAAAAAAGAAATCACTTCATACCACATGCGTGAGAGAAAGATAGAAGCGGCGCCATCCATGTGACGCGGATAGGTAGGGTTTATAGCCCCAGAAGGAGGAGGAGCTTACCCACCGATGAGGCATACTACGAGACACCCAGTGTAGTAGCCTTAAATCCTAAATCTAAGGTGGGCTTAGTGTTCCATACAACACTAAGGCCCGTGTCCTAACTAATGCATCCTGGACTTATATCCTGCCTGAAAAGGAAAGCCAGCTAAACCACCTAATCGTATAAAATTCATGCTATCCGATCTTTATGAAAGATGGGTGGATGGCTGAGTTTTTGGAATTTGAGGTCGACATCTAGAGAGATTTCCTAAGTGACCCCAAACTTATGTATTGTACGATGCTCCTAAGACTAATGCAATTAAATTTTAATTTCAATTGGTTACTAATGTAATGCGTGCTGATTAAATACCCAAATCAGAAAAACATGAAATTTTAAAAAGGCTTATAAAAATAAATTTTTAGAAAGACTAGGCTTCCCCAGGTTCAGAACCTCATCCTCATAGGTCGGATTATCTGAACTCTACCCGCAGGCGGGGAAGTGTCTAAACAAGGAAAAGAAGATGCATTAATATGCATGCGACCCCGGACGGTTCCGGCTATTCCCTAAATGTTATCTTTCTATGTTATTTAATTCTTAAAATTTTAATCTTAATTACGAGTAGAAAAATTTTATCCCTAAAGAGCCTAGCGAATCAGGCACATGCACATGCAAAAAAGAAACCTATAAAAATCATGCCATTTCTACTGCACAAACAAGTAAATAAATCATCACATCAGAACCACAGAAAAGAGTGTCCAAAGTCCATGGCAAATGCCATATAATATACATCCCAGAGTACAGAAAAGTAGTGGTGGCCAGGCTCCACCGACAACAACCTGGATTCTAATCCTATAGAACGACGCAAGTTTTAAAATGAGGCATTTTTAATCTTCGTCTTCATCTTCTGGTCCTTCTATGGATCGCCTTCTCTTAGTCTCCTCGTAGTACACCACCAGTAGGACATCCAAATGAAAAGAAATTCCCTGTGAGGGGACTTTCTTTTCCCTTTGGATCCCTAATCTTTCATAAAATGCCCCATTTTATAAACTTTCACAACTCAATACAATGAATACATTACATCAGAATTATAAAAGAAAAATCTAGACTCTCCTGCAGGGTTATCCTAAGCAATCAAAATCAATCATCCCAAGCAGTTATATATATAAAAAAAAGTACTCGAACCAGCCATGCTTGGCCATGCTCTTATTTATTTGGGGGCTAAGCAGCTAATAGCACCTGTAGCAATTATTTATGATTTATTTATTTTAGCCCCCTTTTAGCACTGTATGAGCATGGCCACCTGCAGAAAATATCATCAGTATCAAAATCGTCCCTAACCTATGGGTAGTCTATCACCCATCACATCACAGAGATAATGCAGTAAATAAAACCACCATCACAGGAATCAATACAGAAATTTAGCACAGAAAACTAAAACAACCAGCACACGTGTCACATGCAAATCGCCACATCATAGAAACAAAAAAGGAAGAAAACACCGGCCTAACCTAAAGCTAGGAGTCGTGTCCTAACAAACAGATCTAAGTGTGTGTAGGCTGTGTGGTTTTAGGTGTGTCCTATGTAGGATAATTTAGTTAAAGTTATTTGTAATTCAATTTGTTGAAGGTTAAAGGGGTGCTTTAGTTTAAGTGTAAGTATTAGTAAGTTAAAATTGATTTTAAGAATTTTATTTTTTGTGTTTGGTTGATTACTACCTTTGTTGCTCACCGAGGCCGTGAGGTTTATTTCACCCTCCTTGGGGCTAACTTAATAGCCTCGTAGGCCTGGGTTACTCAGTAGAAACCAATTTTGTTAAGTTATTTTTAGTTTGTTAGAAATTAAAAGAAAGGTAAATTAAGTGGTTTATTATTAATAAAGGGGTTTGTTGATTGATCTTAAAGGATTAGTTAATGATTTGATTGGGTTTTAGTTGAGTTATTATATTTCTTTGTCATGATTAAGCCTCTTAATAAATTTCTTATGTTGTTTAGTTAGTTAGGTTATGATTCATTTGTATTCAAAGTTAGAGGTGTTTTATATTAGGTGTTCAATTAATTATGAGATAACTTAATGAATTAAGGTTTGGGTTTAGGAAAATTTTAGTTTTGGGTTTGTTCTCCAATTTTATAACTCTTAGGTTCAAATTAATTTTAGTGGATTTTGTTTAGTTAGTATTTAATTAGGGGATGATTAGTAGATGACTTAGTCTTAGTTCACTCTTTATGGTTCAAGTTTTCCTTATTAATAGTCATATGTGTTCACTCTTTTCTATGTTTTATGGTTTCTATCCTAATGATTATAGGTTGGTTGTTATTAATGATTAATTAGCCTTAGATATCACTACGCTAATCCTATGGTAGGATGTCACTATGCTTTTCTATGTTTTATGGTTTCTATCCTAAAAGGAGCATGCATCCTAGGTCTATGTTGTCTAAGACTCATCCTTAGGTTTTTGTCCTTAGATGTCACTAATATTGTAGGAGATAAAATGAAGTTCATTTTCTAACCCTTCAGAACCTTCGTACGTATCGACGGGCTTAGGGATCTAAAAGAAATAGAAAGATCCTAATAATATTGAAGTTACTACAAGGCCCTAAGGGTGGGGAACGCACACACAAATGCTTCCTAAGGATTATCTAAGTTTTAAGAAAAACTTACAGCACCGGGGGCTATGACCCGGTGGTTCCGCCCGTAGCACCCCCACCGGAATGAATGGGGGTGACTGATTTATTTATGCAGGCTCCTTCGTCACGGCGATTATTGGGTTCACTGCCTTTTTGCTCTCCCGGATGCACCTCGTAAAAACACAAACAAATAAAAGAGAGGTGTATTAGAGTACACTAATATTAATTATCTAAATGACAAAACATTATTAAAATATTAACGTACCTTGTTCTTATCGGGCTTGCATACCGATTGAGCCACTTTGCACCTTTGAGCTTTCACACTTTTGCAAACACTTAATTTTAAAACACAAATAGGCAAGTAGTAGAAAAGCGAGGAAACAAAAAAAGGAAAGACAACGATGCTGAAATAAAAAAAGAAAATGAAAAGGCGATGTAATAAAATAAATATTAGCACCTTAAGGTTGGACATGCTTATTCGAAGCCAAGCATACCCTTAGGACACTCTTTCCTTTAATTCAATGCAACATGAGTAAAAGAAAGGAGGATTAGGTGCTATTTGTTGTCCCCATGATTTGAACTAGCATTGAGAACATTTGACACAACCATTTAAGTCATTCTTAAGTAAAACTCAAAGTAATAAAAAGAAACAAGCTTCAAGATCAGAACCAGGCTCCTTCATGTTGAATCTAAACATGCCTCCATTCCAACTCACATTCATCTTAAAAACCCATTCTTAAAGCCAAATGCGAAGAGAGGATAAGAACCCATTCATGAAAGTTCACTTTTGTTCCAAAGAGACTTAGAAAGCTTCCCAAAACTTTCCAAATACAAAGCCATTCACAACATTTCCAATCCTCAAAATGACTCGTAGGACCTTCAAGCAAAACGAAACATAAAATTCATTACAACACTTTCTAATGCAAAAGGACATTTTCGATCGTGGGGTAATTCTATAAAGATCTTCTAACAAGAAGATTTCATATAACCTTTCCTCCATAAAACATTCACAAAAATATATTGTAGAATTTCTCGATACACAACAATTCACAAAGTTTTCAACAATAGGGCGACTCATAAGACTCTTCAATATAAGGCATGCAAATCTTGCATGAGACCAAATCTAATTCTCAAATAAAACTTCTCATGTATAGGGCAATTCATGGACCTTCTCATGCAAAACCACCCATAAGACTTTCCAACATAGAGCAACTCGTCCAATGATGAAAACACTTTTGAAACTTTTCCAACGTAAGACAAATATTCTCTTTAGAACCATGGACTAACTCTCAAGAGTCAAAACTTATGCATATTCTTACAAATGAGAGAGGAAGTATATGATTGGAACATCAAGCAAATAAAAAGAAACTTGCATCTAATTTGTTTCCACAGCAATCCGGAGCATAAAACAAGTGAAAATCTACCTCGAGCTTGCTTCTAAAACAATTCGGAATCCAGATCCGATCAAAATATGCATTTATTCGTTTCCAAAAACAGTTCGGAACACAAATCCAATTAAAATCTGCACTCATTCATTTCCAAGAACAATTTGGAACACAAATTCAATTAAAATCTGCACTCATTCATTTCCAAGAACAGTTTGGAACACAAATTCAATTAAAATCTGCACTCATTCATTTCCAAAAACAGTTTGGGACATGAGGCCAGTGAAAATCTGTATAAGACTTGCTTCCAAAGTGCTAAAAAAAATCCAACCACCATATGTTTCACTCTCCAACGACATAGATCCATGAAATTCATGGTTGCTTTTTAACAAATTTTCACTTTCATGCAATATGCCACCAAAAACTTCCAGGGGAGCTTGCAAACATGTAGTTTAGGGAACAAAAGGATCCACAACGGCTCATAGTGACGAAACATAGACTCCTCAAAGCTCATTTCATAAGAGTAAATCGCAAATCGGATAATACAAGTGTATAAGCGATCTCAAACTAGCCTTCATTTATAGAACGAACAAAACTATAAAAACATGGAATTACAATCTTCATATAAATCTCCCATGCAAACAAGGCCACTAAAGCTCAAGGTATTAGCATGAAAAAGAAAGAAAAGAAACAAGTATGACAAAGCTTGAATAACCCAAATCAGAGGGAAATCTCTTAGATTTTTTTTGGAATGAGACATGCTCTTCATCAATCGCAAACCATGATTGAATAACAAATTTCCTTTTCTTTTTAATCACTTAAGTTGTATACAACAAAACGGCACTATCTCATGATTCGCACTCAATGACGACTCTAGCAATATTTCGTTTTGTCACAAATCACAATAAGAAGAACAAATTTTGCACGACTCAGTATCAATATAGATCTACACTCCACCTTCATTTTTTTTTTTTTTTTTTTGTTTTTTTAAGAAAAAGGAAACAAAGACAAAGAAGAACATGTCTCTTTCATGTAACAAAAAAAAAGGGGCCAAGACGTATCAATCACTTGTAGCAATTACGAACATACAGGCATTTCTTGTAATCCAAGTTTATGTACCTCTTAGAAGTGTAGAGAGTATGAAACATAAGCATGCTCTTTTTTTAACTCCTTATTTGGCCAAAAATCTATACAATTTCCTAGTAGGCATTACTACAAACACCTTGTATGCCTTTGGTAAGGGGTGCTATAACTTTCTCCTATCTACACAACCACACATTTCACGGTACCAACCATCAAAACATATGATATCATGTAGATTTTACATACAAGGAACTCCATTTCAAAAAAAAAATAGGAACTCTGCTATAAAGCCCATTCATGCCTCATGAGACTATATAGTTAAGTTTTCAAGAGAAAGCATTCACGAATAGAAGGATACTCAATTCAAACAAGTGCAGAAATCTTAATCGTAGTAGGAAATAAATATTTTGCTGAATGATCTCACTTAATAGACTAATTCCTCAACAACGTCATCCACAAGAGCAAAGAAAAGGAGAAATAGAAGAAGAAGGAGGGGAGGAAGAAGGAAAACAAGAGGAAGAAGAAAATCTAGAATAAGAAGAAGAAGAAGAAGAAGAAAGAAGAGGAGATGGAAGGATGGGGGAGAAGGAGAAGGAGAGCACATACCTGCTGCTATGGAAGAAGGTCGGTCAACTAGGGATGGATGGGAGCTAGAGGTCGGTTCCGAACAGGGAAGGGTGACGGAGCAGCAGGTCTCGGCGTCGGAGAAGCTTCGGGTCTTGTCCGTCGCGTAAGAGAGAGGGGAGGCGGAGGTCTGGGTGCTGTCCGATCTAAAGGAGACAGAGAGAGAGTGGGGGCGTCGGGTCTGTCGCGAACAGGGAGAGATCAGAGAGGGAGAGGGGGAGATTCGCCCCTTGCTTGCAAACCGAGAGAGACGAGAGGGAGAGGGGGGAGTTCTGCCCCTTATCCTGCGAACCGACAGAGACGAGAGGGAGCAAAGGGGAGGCGAATGAGTGTCGCAAATGTGGAACCGACGCCCACACTTAGGCCTTCATTTGGGGTAAGCACCAGTCGATGCCGAAAGAGGAAGCCCGCCCTTCCTCATCATCTTACTTCGGCTTCAGAGATTACCGCAAACAGCTTTGCTCGCCGCTCGATACATGTCCGAGTCGCAGCAATCTACTGCACGGTAAGATTTCGGCTGAAACGAGGATCGCGTTCATTTGCAACCGTCGATGTAACTACCTGATTTAGGAAATCAATTCAAATTGTATAGAAAGTCAAATGACTTTAAATAACACTAAGTCGGGTTAATCGAGTCAGCCTCGGGCCGGAACTTGACTCAATCCGGACCTACTCAGGCTCGACCTAATTCCGAATTAATTTAATTAAATAAAATTAAGTCTAAAATTAATAGTAATCAAAGTCAAATCGGGCCCGACGGGATCGATATGCGCTAATCATAACCGTTCGAGCATAGTCGAACTAAGTTTGGCTCGAGTCGAGTCAATTTAAAATCATATTCTAATTGACATCGATTCAACCTGAACTCAGCTCATCGCGGCTTGATTGAGTCGATCAAACACAGTCGAGCCCATTTGGGCCCAAATCTAACCCAATCGAACGACAACCGGCATGCTCGAGGGTCTAAATGCAGAAAACGAGGTCAACAAATGGACCCCCAACAAGTGCGGTGAATGATAAGTGAACCGTACGTGTTGGCGTTGACCTCCTTAACCCTAAGAAGGTACAACCTAATGAACAATGAATGAGACTCACTAGGAAGATGCAATCCTACAACCAACTAATAGGAACTAAGGAACAGACAATCACACAACAATCATATAATAAATATCCCACTATGCTATGATCACACAATCACACAATGCTCATACAACCACAAAATCATTATACACTTATGTAACAACTATCAGATCATGCCACATTTATGCACTCCCATGAGATTATATAATCGAGTAATTATCACACTCGGGTCACAATCGATTGATCACATAATAGTAACCAAATCATACTATAATCATACTATCACGCAGTAACCACACAGCCATGCGATAAGTATACAATAAACATCTAATCATATCAGATCCCATAATAATCGACATGGTCACTAACAATCATGTAACTATGCAATGATCATGCATTTACAATTAACCAATCTTTATCATGATCACATAACAATGCAATTATCATCTAATCATGCAATAATGATGCGATCATTCAATAACACATAATCACGTCACAAACGCATAACCTCATAATATTCGCATGATCACATAATAATCGTCTAGTTACATAATGATTATCAAACCACACGATAAGCAAACAACCATGCCATAATCATATAGCAATCATATAATCATACAATGATTCACATGATCGCGCAACAACCATTTAATGTTATGCTCATTCAATCATGCAAGACATGGTGGGACATAAGAGAAAGAAACCTACGACCAAGTCGAAACAATGAATGAAGGAGACTCGACGCTCACTAAACCAGCTCGGAATAGAGAAAACCAAGGAAAGAGAACCCAACTATCTGCATAACCATATTGAAACAACTGAATGGGAGAAGGGAAAGGGCTCTTACACCCTCATGAGCGAGTCAAAGCCACAATATAAAGGGTTAAAGAAAATTCGACGATCACTTAGAACGCATGTCCAAGATGATACAAGAATAAAGAAATCAATAATCGTTTCCTCAAATTTGAAATAATAGAGGATCACAATCGAAGAGGAGTGAGAAGGAAGCATAAGTAACATAAAGGAAATCATCTATCTGCCTTGCTACCTCGCAACAGCAGAATAGAGAAAGTGAGAGGGGTTCCCACATTCGCCTGACCGTATTCGAAAACGGCGAAGGGAGATAACTCAATGTTCGCCTGACCGAATTCGAAAACGGCGGAACAAAGAGTAAAGAGAGAGAGAGTTCAACATTCGTCTGACCAAATTCGAAAACGACGAATGAGAATAGTTCAATATCCACCTGACCAAATTCGAAAATAATGAATAAAGAACCTACTCAATACACACCTGACCAAATTCGAAGACGGAGTGTAAAGAGCATCCCAGGATCTAATGTACGCCTGACCAAATTCGAAAACGACGGGACAAAAGAGAAAAAGTCCAACACTCACCTGACCAAATTTGAAAACGGTGAATGGGACGGCTCAATGTTTGCCTGACCTAATTCGAAAATGGCGAAACAAAGAGTGAAGAAAACTCAACAACCCCCAAGCAGGAAATAAAAAATAGGGGGAATGAAGAGGTGGTGAAGTATGCCTCCCAGGGACTCTGTCGGGCACCCAACCGAGAGGGGAAATTTGGCATTCGTCCGACCAAATTCGAAAACGACGAATGGAAAACAGTTCGATATCCACTTGACCTGTATTCGAAAATAGTGGACAAAGAACAACTCATCACACACCTGACCAAATTCGAAAATGATGTGTGACAAGCTTCCCAGAAGTCTAATGTCCGCCTGACCGCATTCGCAACAGCGGGACAAAAGAGAAAAAGTCCAACATTCACCTGACCAAATTCAAAAACGGTGAATGGGACGACTCAATGTTTGCCTGACCAAATTCGAAAATGGCAAAACAAAGAGTGGAAGAGAAGGGGAATTCAACATCCGTCTGACCAAATTGGAAAATGACGAATGAGAATAGTTCAATATCCACCTGACCAAATTCGAAAGTGGTGAATAAAGAACCTACTCAATACACACTTGACCAAATTTGAAGATAGCATGTAAAGAGCATCCCAAGAATCTAATGTCCTCCTGACCAAATTCAAAAACGGCAGGACAAAAGAGAAAAAGAGTCCAACATTCACCTGACCAAATTCGAAAATAGTGAATGGGACAACTCCATGTTTGCCTGACCAAATTCGAACACGACAAAACAAGGAGTCACTACCACCTCACCATTCACCTAATACACACATGCATAGTGACGTGAGGGGGGAAGAGAAGTAAGGGGAAGAGTCCCAAATGATTCATTATCTAAGAAATCCCAAGCTTGTATTTTAGCTACCACATGGTAGAGGACAAATCGTCGTGGCTATGAGTAATTCAAAAATGTAAGTAGAATCTTTTAGGCAAAAGTAGAATCATCCGCAATAGAGTAATCAAACAATGTACGTCTCTCTGAACGAAGAGGAACGTACCAACAACAAAGTAGGAAGCGACCTCATATTAAGGAAAGGGCAATTGGAATGGCGAGGGGACACACTCGCCACTAAGAACAACAATTATGTCGAGGATCAACAATTATTAAAGAATCACAGTGGCAACACCCATACTGACTGATGGGACCCTGTACGAGGTGCAAGCAACATTTGTATGTCCAGAAAGATCACTCTCACAGCTAAGGGCCAGCTCTAAGTGGAGAAATCATGTTGCCGTAAGAGGCAGAGGATTGACTCTCCACTAGAAAATCAAAATCCACCAAGAAAATAATTATTAAAGAATCACAGTGGTAACACCTATATTAATTGATAGGACCCTGTGAGAGGCGTTAGCAACATCTACACATCCCAAGAATCTCTCCTGTAGCTGAGAGAGAGACTTTAGGGGACACTATGTTGCTAAAGGATGTAAAGGATTGACTTTCTGCCAGAAAATCTGAATCCACTAACGAATGATGTCAACATCTGGAGAAAGATGTACTACATCATAGGTAGGGAAAGCACATCTGTGCTATAAGGGCAGAGTACCAGAAATGAACACAATGCCATCTCCTAAGCAATAATAAAGACTCTTCGAAGAAGGGAAACAAAGAGAGAAGTCTAGAGGAACTTGGGCTCTTGGAGTGTAGAACCGGGTTCCACCTGTGACAAGGGCAACCGATTCTGCTCGACTAAGAGCTCCCCTCTCTTTTAACATCATATTTTACATATTTTTATACTATGTTCACAATTATAGATTAAGTATACTTCATACTGTCGAAAATACCACATGGTAGAGGGAATGTTTACCGTATCCATGAGTTATCCCTAGTATGAAATATCCTCTAATAATTGGAACACAAAGAGAGAGAGATGTGGTTGGCTTTGATAACCCAGGCCATATTCGCCACATGAATATAACTGGGGAGAGAGAAATTATACACAGGGTCTTAAAGGAGTAGCGTATTGGCTTTGATAACCCAGGCCACATTCAACTCATGTGAATGATCTGGGGAGCCCAGTTATCGCAGTAAGATTTATAGAGGAATAAAATTCACATTATGATGACGTGTCAACCTCACCACCTAACTGGCATAGGTGGGGTATGGACCCATTATCATATCACATAGGGAATTTGAGTTGGTAGTTTTGATATCCCAAACCACACTCAGAGGTAACAAGTGAAACTGGGGATGGATTAACCCTCGGCGACACTAAAAAGAGATTTCATGCAGTAACACCAAGGTGGTTGGCGGGCATGAACGTGAGCACACATATCCCTACGGCGTATTTATGTACAACCTTTAAGGGTAACCTCATACTTTGCATGACGAACATCACGTGGTAGAGGACAAATCGTCGTGGCCACGGACTGCCGAGAAGCAGAGGAGATCCTTGCGAGCTATATCTATACAGAGGGATATTTACAGGTGGCGGAGGGGTGCCCCCTTGCGATGTGCAAACTTAAGTGTAGTACTTTCTCAAGTACTGACCGTTGATGACAGGCATGGGGTGAACACCATTCGCATCAACTAACAGGTACGAGCCACCTTCATATACTTATTCTACGGCGAAGGGCCCTTCCCAAATAGGCTCAAACTTACCACCTCGACGACGATGCGAGATGATAGGCCTACGCAAGACAAGAACTAAGTCACCGACCTGGAAAGCACGAGGTCGAACGAGGCGATCATGCGCTTGGGCCATGCGAGCTTGATATAACTTAAGGTTCTGATAAGCTTGTAGACGGAGCTCTTCTAAACCGTCAAGTTCTTCCAACCGTAGTCGGGCATTATCTTCGTGAGAGAGATTATGGCTGACTGCTACACACAGTGAAGGGATCTCAACCTCAAGGGGGAGGACAGCTTCAACCCCAAAAGCCAAAGCATATGGGGTGGATTGAGTAGGAGTGCGGTACGTAGTCCTATAGGCCCATAATGCTTCAGGCAATTTGTCGTGCCACTCTCTTTTATTTGCCGTAAGTATCTTTCTTATCAACTGGACCAAAGTTTTATTAAATGCTTCAGCTAAACCATTGGCCCTAGGATAATAAATCGAAGAATAACGCCAGTTGATGTTATGGCGGTGGGCAAATCTAGCAATTTTGGTGCTTCTAAATGACGGGCCGTTATCCAAAATTATACGGCGCGGAACACCAAAATGGTAGACAACGTGATCGCGGAAGAAGCGCATCACATCCTCTGATTTAACCTCCTTAAGTGGGATGGCTTCTGCCCACTTAGAGAAATAATCAGTGGCGGCTAGAATAAATCTATGACCCCTAGAGGAAGGAGGGTCAATAGGACCCACTACATCCATACCCCAGCTCTCAAAAGGCCAAGAAGACACAGTGGGGTGCAACGGATTAGGGGGTTGGTGAATAACAGTGCTATGGATCTGGCACTGATGGCACCTCTTAGCGTGCTCCAGACAATCACGAATCATAGTTGGCCAGTAATAACCGAGGCGTTTAATCCTGACCTTCATCTTAGGTCCGGACTGATGGGCACCACAAAGTCCCTCATGTATCTCGCCCATGACCTTATGAGCTTCCTCATGGTTGAGGCAACGTAACCACATTTGGTCAAACAAGCGTCGATACAACATTTCATTCACGTAGGAGAATGACAAAGCTCTCTTTCTAATTTGGGTGGCAAGAGAGCGATCATCCGGGAGTCTACCATGCTTCAAATACTCCACAAAAGGGACTCTCCAATCTAACTCTTCCTCAACAGCAAACACTGTAAGGGTCTGATCAGGAGAAGGGGATAAGTCTGCAGGGCATAAGGCTTGCCGATACTGGACAATTATAGACACCGGATTTCCAGTTGGATCAGCCAACTCCTTAGCAAGTTTAGCTAGTGCATCCGCTCTACCATTCTCAGATCGAGGGACTCTAACTAAAGTTACCTCTGGGATTAAACATAGAAGCTCCATTGCCCTATTGTGATAAGGCAAGAGTTTCAGTTTGAGAACTTTGAAGATTCCAACCACTTAATTGATGATTAGTTGGGAATCACCAAAGATCTTTACCCGCATAATATTCATCTGAATGGCCAACTCAAGTCCTAAAATCAGAGCTTCGTACTCAGCTTCGTTGTTAGTACGAGGTTCTGAAAGACTGTAAGAGTAACGGAGGGTGTGACCTTCAGGAGACAGAAAGATCAGCCCCAAACCTACCCTAACCACGGGAGTTTCACAAGGACGTAGTGATTTGATAGAAGATGCTCCATCAAAATAAAACTCCCAAGTAGGGGACTCCTGTTCTCCCACACTCATGACTAATTCATCTGGGAGATCATCATTAAGTGGAGAATCTGCAGGAATCGGGTGGGCAGCCAGAAAGTCAGCTAGAGCCTATCCTTTGATGGCCCGCTGAGGGACGAAGGAGATATCAAATTGCAGTAAGATCATAGACCAACGTGCGAGACGACCTGATAAAGTCGGATGGGTCATCAAATACTGCAAAGGGTTGACTCTAAAAATCAAACTGATCTTGTGCGAGAGCATGTAGTGTCTAAGTTTCTGTACAGCAAAGATCAAGGCCAAACATTGCTTTTCCATTGCTGGGTATTTTAGTTCTGCAGGAATCAAACGTCTGCTAAGGTAGTATAAGGTGTTTTCTCTACCTTCTTCATTCTCTTGAGCTAAGAGTGCACCAAGTGACTCATCCAAGGCCGTAGTGTAAAGAATCAACGGTCTACCAGGGATGGGTGCAGCTAACACAGGGGGACTTGTCAGGTAGCGCTTTATGCTCTCAAAGGCCTCCTGACACTTCCTATCCCAATGAAAGCGGGCATCCTTCTTTGCTAGAGCAGCAAAGGGATGACATCTACCGGCAAGATTGGAGATAAATCTCCGCAAGAAAGCAAGCTTACCCTAAAAGGACCTCAACTGGGTAAGACTCTTGGGGGGTTTCAAATCTACTATGGCCTTGATCATGGAGGGATCAATCTCAATGCCACGATAGCGAACAATGAAACCAAGAAACTTCCCTGCGGTAACACCAAATGTGCATTTTAGGGGATTCATCTTCAAACTATGCTTGCGCAGGCGCTCAAAAATGATTCGTAGATCTTGAAAGTGATCACTACGGACCTGGCTTTTGACTACTAGATCATCAACATAACACTCTACTTGCTCATGAATCAACTCATCAAAAATGACAGTCATAGCACGCTGATAGGTGGCCCCGGCATTCTTGAGGCCAAAGGGCATCACCTTGTAGCAGAACACACCGATAGGGGTGCGAAAAGCAGTGAATCTCTCATCTTCAGGGGCCATCTTTATCTGATTGTAACCAGATGAACCATCCATGAAGGAGAAAATGCTATGGGATGAAGCAATGTAAACCATCAACTCGGGAATGGGGAGAGGAAAATCATCTTTGGGACATGCTTTGTTCAAATCACGGAAGTCTATACAGACACGGATCTGACCACTCTTCTTCCGGACTGGAACAATATTGGCAAGCCAAGTGGGATACTTCTCTTCCCAAATAAAATCAGCTTCTATAAGCTTCTTAGTCTCAGCGATCACCTGTTGCTCAATCTCTAACCTCATCCTACGAGGTGACTGTTTAACAGGGACTGCATCAGACTTAATGGCCAACTTATGGACTGCTACTTCTGGATCTAGACCAGGCATCTCAGTATAGTTCCAGGCAAAGAAATCTCTAAACTCAGATATGAGTTCAATATACTCTTGGGCCTCTGAATCGGATAACAAAGCACTATGAAAGATGGGTCGAGGATCCGATTCAGTACCCAAATTAATCTCCTTTAGTTCGTCCATGGCCGAAGTAACGCCATCTTCAAACTCTCGTGGAGCATCAAGGATCCTGTCCTCCGTTTCATCCGGGTCTTCATCATCAGAGATGGAAACAACCGGATAAGAGTGGGAGATGACACGGATGTTGGTAGAGGGGAAATGATCTTTCTCAAAATAGCCTAGACCCTGCTGAGTTTGAGGGAGATCAGTTCGCCAAATACGGGCTTGCTGTAGGGCTTACCCCTCAGACCAGGTTGAAGGGACAAGACCCCGTTCAGCATAACTATCCACGAAAGGGGAAAAGTATCGGGGGACCAGCAAGACTTCATCGCTCACGGTGGACTCTACAGGACCCTGCATATCCGTGGCTTGTGGGGTACCTACACTGTGGAACAGTGACGCATGCCAACCAGGCTGTGGCGGCACATAGAGGGTGTGCAACTCTTGTACAGAGCGACTATCAGAGTGTAGTGCACCACAAGCACTAGTGGAAGATGTCAAGGAGGGTTGAAGAGGAGATTCCTCGACTCTCATTCCATACATCTGACGAGAAAGGGATTGTCGGTTAGTAGTCTGACGTCCGACATCTACGTCGTCGTCTGAGCCACTATCAACGACTAAACTGCCTTTAGGTATCAGATACCTACGGAACGTAGGATATGCGCTATAATCAGCAACACTAAAGGCAGGCGAGGGAGCTGAATGACGAGGAGCTTCGATCATCTCATCATCAAAATCAGCCTCAACAGTCAAAGTGGAAGTGTAAAGGTGTGAGGGAGGGGGAACTCGAGTGTCAAAGTTCCTCAGATGGCGAACTGACTCTCTACCTCGACCTCTACCCCGCCATCCCCTACCTCTACTAGGGGGAACATCGTGCCCGACTGCAAACTAAAAGGAAGATCCAGCAGGATCTGCAGTGGAAGGATTTGCCTCAATACAAACCTGTGAAGGACCCTATACTAGTGGCCGTGTAGGACCCTGTGCAAGTGACTGCATAGGACCCTGTACAACACTGGCAGGTATCACTGGTGACTGGGCAATGGGAGGTCTATGAGCCTTTCGAGGCATGTAATGCTCGGTGTCATCGTAAATTGAGACCTCATGCACGGAAAAAGGTTGAGTATCTCCAGGAATGGTGAACTCTACATCATTCCTCATATACTTCATGCACTGGTGTAACATAGAGGGCACCATCCCATGTTCATGAATCCAAGGCCTTCCTAAGAGAGCCTTGTATGAGGTATCCGCTTCGATAACATGAAACTTAGCCTCAGTTAGAAGATCTCCAAACTTTAGAGGCAGGGTAATGGCCCCTAGAGCACATTGTCCTTGATCATTGAAACCTTTCAACATAATCTTGTCTGAGGTTAGTTTCAAATGACCAAGGGAAAGGCTCTTTAGAGTCTCATAGTTAAGGATATTGACTGAAGCACCTTGGTCAATGAGGACCGTGTTCAACTCATAACCATTTACTTCAGCGGTGACATACAAGGGACGGTTGTGCTCAGAAGTCCCTAAGAGCAGATCCTGATCTGAAAAGGTAATGTATGGCATCCCTCTTAAATACCATGCATCCTTAACAGACTCAGTGGCAAAGAAGGCTTGATAAGATTCTGGCTCAAGTAAAGCTTTCACCAAAGTCTCTCTCAAGTCAGAAGACATCATAAGTGCATCGTAAACACTAAGAAGAGATGGAATTTTTCTCAAATGTGCCAACACATTGTAATCAACATCCAACTGAGGGCCTTTTCCCTTCTCTTTCCCCGGTGCTTGAGGAGGAGGGATAGGATCATCCTGTTGGGTAATGATGTTTCTATCTTTTTCTTTATTATTTTTAGCCATTTTTGGTGGAAGGACTTTCCCTGAACGCAACTGGATCTCCTGCACTGAGTCAAGCTCAATCGGAGACTCATTTGGTTCAGAGGTCATGGCTTGTGTTGGCTCTACAAAAATAGATTGGAGTGTGTTCTCGGACTCATCTCCAGAATCCATGTAACAACCTCCTTCAGGAATGGTGAACACAGGTTCTTCGCACTCAAATTCTTCTCCATATGAAGGATCATTGTCATCACCAGAAATAACTAAAGCATGAAAAGAACGAGTGCTAGAAAAAGTAGAACTAGGAGGAAAAGACCAGAAGTAGCCAGAATCATCCTCTTCCATTAATTCATTATCGATAGAAGGGAGAACGAAATCCTTCAGCGTAAGTGCTGGAAGAGACCCCGTCTTCCCCTCAGAGGTTACAACAAATTTTTCTCTTTCATACATCTTTCTAGTATAAGAAGTAGGAGAAATGTGCTCAGTAGGCACTACAACAGAAGGAGAAGAGAAAGAAACTGGCAGAGTAACTGGGCTGGCAAATGTCGACTTGGCCTGTGGAGGCCTCTTCTCAACTGCCTCTGAACTCTGAACTGCTCGTCTGATCATACCCCTTGTCTTGCGAGAGAGTGCAAGCTGCCACTCCTCCCCAGAACTAAGGGGTACTCTACTACCACTGCTCTGACCATCACGCTGACTGTCACACTGCCTGGTGTCTATAACCATCTGAACTATCTGAGCAACCTTGCCTCGGGGCTGAACTAAATCACTGTCCTGCAGGTGGATCTCCCCATTAGCCATAAGGCTCTCCACTCTATCTTTGAATACATAGCAATCCTCAATCACATGCCCAATATGCCTATGGAAAGGACAATACAGCGGATGATCTGTCTGACCCTCTTCTTCCACCTTCCTATTGGTTAGAAATATCAGAATATTCTTCTTAACAAGAAACTTAAATATTTTCTTCACACTCTCCCTTTTAAAGGGGTATTCTTTGCTAAGCTTCTCCTGTAGGTATTGCTGCTTCTCAGGAGTCCTGTGGGGAGGTGTAAACTGCTGAGTCTGGGGTCGTGGCTGAAACTGTACAGGAGGTTGTGCCGGTGGTGACATCTGTGGTCTAGGCTGAAACTGTGGTCATGGAGGAGGTGCTGGTGGATGATGCGGCACTGAACTGACCATGGGCCTCTTGCCCCTATCCTGAGACTCGTAGGTACTATGTACTTCCACCTTCCTAGGAGGTGGTGCCCTTGAAAACTCCTGACGTTGAGGTCTACACGGGGGTTGACTCTCAACCTTAGGAGGGACTGCAGTGGGTATGCTGTCCTGCAAACTAGTGACCTTAGTTAACAACTTCTGAAAGGTTCGAATGCTAAAACCCTTCAGGTATGGAGCGATAGGACCATCTATGTTCTTCAATAGAATCTCAACTGCATGCTGCCCCTACAACTAAGGCTCACACTGGAGACTAAGGTTCCTCCACTTAACAATATAGTTAGGTAGAGTCTCGTGGGGACGCTGTCTGGCCACTACCAGCTCACCAACTGTCACTCTGTACTCAGTACTGATAAACCTCTGAATGAACAACTGTTCCAACTCAGTAAATGTATGCACTGAATCATTGGGGAGATTGGCATACCACTCAAATGCCACTCCCACCAAACTACTAACAAACAATCTCAGCATCAATGCGTCATTCCCTCCAATGTTGCAGCATATGGCCCGGTACTGAGCCACGTGCTGTCTTGGGTTCCCTAACCCATCAAACACCCAAAAATGAGGAGGGACAAAACCTACGGGGTATGGCTCCCGCTCATACTCTATAGGGTACGGACGACCTCTACTGACTAAATCCCCAGACTTCTTAGAAGAGATAGCTTGCTCAACTTTCTGTGCAATCATGTCCTGGATCTGTCCTGGTGACAACTGAACTGACTGACTCTGAACTGGCACACTGAACTATACTGCCGGGGATGGTACTGGGACTGTCCTCTGAACTCTATCCACCCTCACAGGCTTTGGTACTACCGCCTGTGGTACCGCTGGCTCGTCCCTGGATGTAGTAGGAGTACCTACATCCATGACTTGGGGTGTAGCCCCCAACGCTGTCAACTGGGCGGTCATCGCCGCCATAACCCTAGCCATCTCCGCCATCTGGGTCTGTAGCTGCAAAACTGTTGCATCCGTATCTACTGACCGGGGAGGTCCACCTTGTGCTGAGGTGGAAGGTACATCTGCTTCCCCCTGCTCCTCTACTCCATTATACTGCTCTATATGCTCATCTGAAACACCTCGTCTCATGACAACACAAACTCTGTGGATGGGGTTGTCCTCTTCTGACTCTTCTCCGAGCAAGTCCTCACCGGAGAAGGCCTGACAAAGGGCATCGATGTAGGGATCCATAGGATAAGTGATCCTATGGGGGCTAAGAACAGAAACTGGCTCTGCTCGAGCTGGGGTACTACTCAAAGAAACATCCTCCTGAACATCTGCCACCTCCTCACAAGCCACTGGAACTGTCGCTGATCTTGAAGGGAATGTATCAACACGCTGAATGGTCCCAACCGTCTGCTCTGTCTCGACAGGTGGGTCCACCTGCCGACGCCTCCAAACCCATCTACTGCTACGGGACCCAGTAAGGACATCCAACTGCGTGGGTGGAACAACAACTACTGAACCAAGCTGGGGCTGAGCAACATCTCGCCCCGGGCGGCGTCCATATCGACGTGGGCGTCGTCCGACTATAGGGGTGTCAGTCTGGGGTATAACTGTGGTGACTGCTCTAATCTGCTGCTGATGTTGCGAGAGCCCTCACTCTGTCTGACTGACTGCCTCTGTAACTGTGCATGCACCTGAGAGATCTGGTGGAGTAACCTCTCCTCACTAATACGACCCCTACCACGTGCCGAATGGACAATGCTTCGGATCCTCCGAGTGAGGGCTCTCGCAACACTGTCCTTGGGGACTCTAGCACGTGGGAGGGTAGTAGTAACAGGAGGGGCCGCCGCCATGCGGATGACGTCCTCCTCATCACCACTATGTACTAATGGAGAGAAGCGTCCTCCCTGGACTGCGTCGATCTCAGGTGCAACTACTACATCATGGACTGGGGGAACTACGGGTCGACGTGGCTCCCGCTGTAAGGGGACCACTCGCTGCTGGGCTGGCTCCTGCTGAGCCACAGAAATTGCCATCTGCTGGGCTGCTGCATCCTGTGCTGCTAAACGCAACCTCCTGTTCCTATTTCTTCGGGCCCTTCTCCTAAGGCCAGAAGCGGAGGATGACGCTATGTCGGAACCAACTGACTGGATAACTGGAGGGACAGGAACTGCAGGAAGAGTCGTCGGGGTCTGCGGGGCAGTCTCAGGGTAAGAAAGCCTAGCGAAAACCGAAACCCGACGGGTAGGAGGTGGAGGGAGCTCGGCCTGAGCACCCCTCTTCCTCGAGAAGGAAGGAGGAGGGGAGGCCCGAGCACGAGTAGCCTCTACCGGGGCAGCAGGTAGGGGAAGTACTGGCTGCCGGCGCTGAGGGGCCGGGGCCGTCTGAACAACGGGTGCTGTAGGCGCTGGCCGCCTAACAACTGGACGAACGGGCTTAACAGGAAGTGGCCTAGGCACTGGCTGCCTAGCCACGGGGTGCACTGGCTGAGCACGAACAACAGCGGGACGAACAGGTGCTCGGGCTGGCTGCCGGGCAACTGGACGTCCAAAAGGACGCATGGCTGCACGCCCTCTCCTCTGTGGGGGAGAGAAGGCTGGAGCCTCAGAAGGTGTCGGCCAGCCAAGAGTGACGTACGCCGAGTCAGTGAAGGATCCAAAGGTGATCCCTCCTGCAGGTAGGCTGGAGAGTAGGGACTTAGGAAGTTTCACCCGCGAGTCAGAGCCAAAACAAAAGGTAACAGAAGGACCGGGAAACCCCATCGTACTGTCTGCTAGCACATGCTGAAATAATTAGCATCAGACAATTCGACAGGAAAGAAAGAGAGGAAGAAAGGGTGGAACAGCCAAACAGGCCAGAAAGGAAGGAACCTAACTAAGGAGTAACATATCCGGAGTACACGCAAGAGAGAATAATATATAATCCAAAGATGGAGAGAGAGACCTGTTCCACCGTGGTCGCCAGAAATCTGTGGGTCTCCGAAAGGGTTCTACGTGTGGGGAACAGAATGTGAAGGGTACAACCACACTATCCCGTAGGACAAAATGATCGTAGACCTTCGCATTCTACACAAATAGACCAATGGGAGGGCAGATGGGATTACACATATGATTAGCCATGGAAGATAGAGGCTTTCGCCCACATACCTCGATGGATAATAATATGCATAACCCAAAAGTCACGAGATTTCCCCCACTCGATACATCAGCTCGGATGGGGTTTATTTGATGTGGGGATCGGTCTCCCACAGGCGCAAGCCCCCGTGGTTAATTACATCTTAGACCTTAGCCTAAGAAAACTCTCGATTAAGGATACTACATTATTCTCTCAAATGAATTTGGCACGTAGGCAAACTTCTAAGATCTTCCTAATCAAGGGGAAAAGATAGGCTCAACTCGGTTACTTCAACATACACGGATCACATAAGCACTCGGCCAGTCAAACTGAAGGAAACTGGAAAAAAAGAAATCACTTCATACCACATGCGTGAGAGAAAGATAGAAGCGGCGTCATCCATGTGACGCGGATAGGTAGGGTTTATAGCCCTAGAAGGAGGAGGAGCTTACCCACCAATGAGGCATACTACGAGACACCCAGTGTAGTAGCCTTGAATCCTAAATCTAAGGTGGGCTTAGTGTTCCATACAACACTAAGGCCCGTGTCCTAACTAATGCATCCTGGACTTATATCCTGCCTGAAAAGGAAAGCCAGCTAAACCACCTAATCGTATAAAATTCATGCTATCCAGTCTTTATGAAAGATGGGTGGATGGCTGAGTTTTTGGAATTTGAGGTCGACATCTAGAGAGATTTCCTAAGTGACCCCGAACTTATGTATGGTACGATGCTCCTAAGACTAATGCAATTAAATTTTAATTTCAATTGGTTACTAATGCAATGCATGCTGATTAAATACCCAAATCAGAAATGCATGAAATTTTAAAAAGGCTTATAAAAATAAATTTTTAGAAAGACTAGGCTTCCCCAGGTTCAGAACCTCATCCTCATAGGTCGGATTATCTGAACTCTACCCGCAGGCGGGGAAGTGTCTAAACAAAGAAAAGAAGATGCATTAATATGCATGCGACCCCGGACGGTTCCGGCTATTCCCTAAATCATTATCTTTCTATGTTATTTAATTCTTAAAATTTTAATCTTAATTACGAGTAGAAGAATTTTATCCCTAAAGAGCCTAGCGAATCAGGCACATGCACATGCAAGAAAGAAACCTATGAAAATCATGCCATTTCTACTGCACAAACAAGTAAATAAATCATCACATCAGAACCACAGAAAAGAGTGTCCAAAGTCCATGGCAAATGCCATACAATATACATCCCAGAGTACAGAAAAGTAGTGGTGGCCAGGCTCCACCGACAACAACCTGGATTCTAATCCTATAGAACGACGCAAGTTTTAAAATGAGGCATTTTTAATCTTCGTCTTCATCTTTTGGTCCTTCTGTGGATCGCCTTCTCTTAGTCTCCTCATAGTACACCACCAGTAGGACATCCAAATGAAAAGAAATTCCCTGTGAGGGGACTTTCTTTTCCCTTTGGATCCCTAATCTTTCATAAAATATCCCATTTTATAAACTTTCACAACTCAATACAATGAATACATTACATCAGAATTATAAAAGAAAAATCTAGACTCTCCTGCAAGGTTATCCTAAGCAATCAAAATCAATCATACCAAGCAGTTATATATATAAAAAAAAGTACTCAAACCAGCCATGCTTGGCCATGCTCTTATTTATTTGGGGGCTAAGCAGCTAATAGCACCTGTAGCAATTATTTATGATTTATTTATTTTAGCCCCCTTTTAGCGCTGTATGAGCATGGCCACCTGCAAAAAACATCATCAGTATCAAAATCGTCCCTAACCTATGGGTAGTCTATCACCCATCACATCACAGAGACAATGCAGTAAATAAAACCACCATCACAGGAATCAATACAGAAATTTAGCATAGAAAACTAAAACAACCAGCACACGTGTCACATGCAAATCGCCACATCACAGAAACAGAAAAGGAAGAAAACACCGGCCTAACCTAAAGCTAGGAGTCGTGTCCTAACA
This sequence comes from Dendrobium chrysotoxum, assembly GCA_019925795.1. NCBI lineage: Eukaryota > Viridiplantae > Streptophyta > Magnoliopsida > Asparagales > Orchidaceae > Dendrobium > Dendrobium chrysotoxum. Next base: position 55,501,204 of record CM034308.1, on the reverse strand, counting down.
AACAGATCTAAGTGTGTGTAGGCTGTGTGGTTTTAGGTGTGTCCTATGTAGGATAATTTAGTTAAAGTTATTTGTAATTCAATTTGTTGAAGGTTAAAGGGGTGCTTTAGTTTAAGTGTAAGTATTAGTAAGTTAAAATTGATTTTAAGAATTTTATTTTTTGTGTTTGGTTGATTACTACCTTTGTTGCTCACCGAGGCCGTGAGGTTTATTTCACCCTCCTTGGGGCTAACTTAATAGCCTCGTAGGCCTGGGTTACCCAGTAGTAACCAATTTTGTTAAATTATTTTTAGTTTGTTAGAAATTAAAAGAAAGGTAAATTAAGTGGTTTATTATTAATAAAGGGGTTTGTTGATTGATCTTAAAGGATTAGTTAATGATTTGATTGGGTTTTAGTTGAGTTATTATATTTCTTTGTCATGATTAAGCCTCTTAATAAATTTCTTATGTTGTTTAGTTAGTTAGGTTATGATTCATTTGTATTCAAAGTTAGAGGTGTTTTATATTAGGTGTTCAATTAATTATGAGATAACTTAATGAATTAAGGTTTGAGTTTAGGAAAATTTTAGTTTTGGGTTTGTTCTCTAATTTTATAACTCTTAGGTTCAAATTGATTTTAGTGGATTTTGTTTAGTTAGTATTTGATTAGGGGATGATTAGTAGATGACTTAGTCTTAGTTCACTCTTTATGGTTCAAGTTTTCCTTATTAATAGTCATATGTGTTGATTATGATTCGATTAGGAGTTGGATATCTTTTATGCATTTGGTTTAATCTCTTACCAATTTGTTAGAGGTTTGATTATAGGTTGGTTGTTATTAATGATTAATTAGCCTTAGATATCACTACGCTAATCCTATGGTAGGATGTCACTATGCTTTTCTATGTTTTATGGTTTCTATCCTAAAAGGAGCATGCATCCTAGGTCTATGTTGTCTAAGACTCATCCTTAGGTTTTTGTCCTTAGATGTCACTAATATTGTAGGAGATAAAATGAAGTTCATTTTCTAACCCTTCAGAACCTTCGTACGTATCGACGGGCTTAGGGATCTAAAAGAAATAGAAAGATCCTAATAATATTGAAGTTACTACAAGGCCCTAAGGGTGGGGAACGCACACACAAATGCTTCCTAAGGATTATCTAAGTTTTAAGAAAAACTTACAGCGCCGGGGGCTATGACCCGGTTGTTCCGCCCGTAGCACCCCCACCGGAATGAATGGGGGTGACTGATTTATTTATGCAGGCTCCTTCGTCCCGGCGATTATTGGGTTCACTGCCCCTTTGCTCTCCCGGATGCACCTCGCAAAAACACAAACAAATAAAAGAGAGGTGTATTAGAGTACACTAATATTAATTATCTAAATGACAAAACATTATTAAAATATTAACGTACCTTGTTCTTATCGGGCTTGTATACCGATTGAGCCACTTTGCACCTTTGAGCTTTCACACTTTTGCAAACACTTAATTTTAAAACACAAATAGGCAAGTAGTAGAAAAGCGAGGAAACAAAAAAAGGAAAGAAAACGATGCTGAAATAAAAAAAGAAAATGAAAAGGTGATGTAATAAAATAAATGTTAGCACCTTAAGGTTGGACATGCTTATTCGAAGCCAAGCATACCCTTAGGACACTCTTTCCTTTAATTCAATGCAACATGAGTAAAAGAAAGGAGGATTAGGTGCTATTTGTTGTCCCCACGATTTGAACTAGCATTGAGAACATTTGACACAACCATTTAAGTCATTCTTAAGTAAAACTCAAAGTAATAAAAAGAAACAAGCTTCAAGATCAGAACCAGGCTCCTTCATGTTGAATCTAAACTGCCTCCATTCCAACTCACATTCATCTTAAAAACCCATTCTTAAAGCCAAATGCGAAGAGAGGATAAGAACCCATTCATGAAAGTTCACTTTTGTTCCAAAGAGACTTAGAAAGCTTCCCAAAACTTTCCAAATACAAAGCCATTCACAACATTTCCAATCCTCAAAATGACTCGTAGGACCTTCAAGCAAAACGAAACATAAAATTCATTACAACACTTTCTAATGCAAAAGGACATTTTCGATCGTAGGGTAATTCTATAAAGATCTTCAAACAAGAAGATTTCATATAACCTTTCCTCCATAAAACATTCACAAAAATATATTGTAGAATTTCTCGATACACAACAATTCACGAAGTTTTCAACAATAGGGCGACTCATAAGACTCTTCAATATAAGGCATGCAAATCTTGCATGAGACCAAATCTAATTCTCAAATAAAACTTCTCATGTATAAGGCAATTCATGGACCTTCTCACGCAAAACCACCCATAAGACTTTCCAACATAGAGCAACTCGTCCAATGATGAAAACACTTTTGAAACTTTTCCAACATAAGACAAATATTCTCTTTAGAACCATGGACTAACTCTCAAGAGTCAAAACTTATGCATATTCTTACAAATGAGAGAGGAAGTATATGATTGGAACATCAAGCAAATAAAAAGAAACTTGCATCTAATTTGTTTCCACAGCAATCCGGAGCATAAAACAAGTGAAAATCTACCTCGAGCTTGCTTCTAAAACAATTCAGAATCCAGATCCGATCAAAATATGCATTTATTCGTTTCCAAAAATAGTTCGGAACACAAATCCAATTAAAATCTACACTCATTCATTTCCAAGAACAATTTGGAACACAAATTCAATTAAAATCTGCACTCATTCATTTCCAAGAACAGTTTGGAACACAAATTCAATTAAAATCTGCACTCATTCATTTCCAAAAATAGTTTGGGACATGAGGCCAGTGAAAATCTGTATAAGACTTGCTTCCAAAGTGCTAAAAAAAATCCAACCACCATATGTTTCACTCTCCAACGACATAGATCCATGAAATTCATGGTTGCTTTTTAACAAATTTTCACTTTCATGCAATGTGCCACCAAAAACTTCCAGGGGAGCTTGCAAACATGTAGTTTAGGGAACAAAAGGATCCACAACGGCTCATAGTGACGAAACATAGACTCCTCAAAGCTCATTTCATAAGAGTAAATCGCAAATCGGATAATACAAGTGTATAAGCGATCTCAAACTAGCCTTCATTTATAGAACGAACAAAACTATAAAAACATGGAATTACAATCTTCATATAAATCTCCCATGCAAACAAGGCCACTAAAGCTCAAGGTATTAGCATGAAAAAGAAAGAAAAGAAACAAGTATGACAAAGCTTGAATAACCCAAATCAGAGGGAAATCTCTTAGATTTTTTTTGGAATGAGACATGCTCTTCATCAATCGCAAACCATGATTGAATAACAAATTTCCTTTTCTTTTTAATCACTTAAGTTGTATACAACAAAACGGCACTATCTCATGATTCGCACTCAATGACGACTCTAGCAATATTTCGTTTTGTCACAAATCACAATAAGAAGAACAAATTTTGCACGACTCAGTATCAATATAGATCTACACTCCACCTTCATTTTTGTTTTTTTTTTGTTTTTTTAAGAAAAAGGAAACAAAGACAAAGAAGAACATGTCTCTTTCATGTAACAAAAAAAAAGGGGCCAAGACGTATCAATCACTTGTAGCAATTACGAACATACAGGCATTTCTTGTAATCCAAGTTTATGTACCTCTTAGAAGTGTAGAGAGTATGAAACATAAGCATGCTCTTTTTTTAACTCCTTATTTGGCCAAAAATCTATACAATTTCCTAGTAGGCATTACTACAAACACCTTGTATGCCTTTGGTAAGGGGTGCTATAACTTTCTCCTATCTACACAACCACACATTTCACGGTACCAACCATCAAAACATATGATATCATGTAGATTTTACATACAAGGAACTCCATTTCAAAAAAAAAATAGGAACTCTGCTATAAAGCCCATTCATGCCTCATGAGACTATATAGTTAAGTTTTCAAGAGAAAGCATTCACGAATAGAAGGATACTCAATTCAAACAAGTGCAGAAATCTTAATCGTAGTAGGAAATAAATATTTTGCTGAATGATCTCACTTAATAGACTAATTCCTCAACAACGTCATCCACAAGAGCAAAGAAAAGGAGAAATAGAAGAAGAAGGAGGGGAGGAAGAAGGAAAACAAGAGGAAGAAGAAAATCTAGAATAAGAAGAAGAAGAAGAAGAAGAAAGAAGAGGAGATGGAAGGATGGGGGAGAAGGAGAAGGAGAGCACATACCTGCTGCTATGGAAGAAGGTCGGTCAACTAGGGATGGATGGGAGCTAGAGGTCGGTTCCGAACAGGGAAGGGTGACGGAGCAGCAGGTCTCGGCGTCGGAGATGCTTCGGGTCTTGTCCGTCGCGTAAGAGAGAGGGGAGGCGGAGGTCTGGGTGCTGTCCGATCTAAAGGAGACAGAGAGAGAGCGGGGGCGTCGGGTCTGTCGCGAATAGGGAGAGATCGGAGAGGGAGAGGGGGAGCTTCGCCCCTTGCTTGCAAACCGAGAGAGACGAGAGGGAGAGGGGGGAGTTTCGCCCCTTATCCTGCGAACCGAGAGAGACGAGAGGGAGCAAAGGGGAGGCGAATGAATGTCGCGAATGTGGAACCGACGCCCACACTTAGGCCTTCGCTTCGGGTAAGCACCAGTCGATGCCGAAAGAGGAAGCCCGCCCTTCCTCGTCATCTTACTTCGGCTTCAGAGATTGCCGCAAACAGCTTTGCTCGCCGCTCGATACCTGTCCGAGTCGCAGCAATCTACTGCACGGCGAGATTTCGGCTGAAACGAGGATCGCGTTCGTTTGCAACCGTCGATGTAACTACCTGATTTAGGAAATCAATTCAAATTGTATAGAAAGTCAAATGACTTTAAATAACACTAAGCCGGGTTAATCGAGTCAGCCTCGGGCCCAAACTTGACTCAATCCGGACCTACTCAGGCTCGACCTAATTCCGAATTAATTTAATTAAATAAAATTAAGTCTAAAATTAATAGTAATCAAAGTCAAATCGGGCCCGACGGGATCGATATGCGCTAATCATAACCGATCGAGCATAGTCGAACCAAGTTCGGCTCGAGTCGAGTCAATTTAAAATCAGATTCTAATTGACATCGATTCAACCTGAACTCAGCTCGTCGTGGCTTGATTGAGTCGATCAAACACAGTCGAGCCCATTTGGGCCCAAATCTAACCCAATCGAACGACAACCGGCATGCTCGAGGGTCTAATTGCAGAAAACGAGGTCAACATTGACCAAGTCAACCAAGGTTAACCCAATCAACCCTTAAGCTCTTTTACATTAAATTAAGTCTTAGATCAACATCAAACTCCCTCAATTTCTTTTGGCCACATCCTCCAATGATTTGAACTTGACTGGACCCTTGACCCATTCAATAGTTGACCAAGTCAACTAAAACCCAAGTCTAGTCAACTCAAGATAATTTAATTCAATCCTTTGAATCCAATCAACACAAAATCTAAAGCCCCAAATTCTCAAACTTTTTTTAAAGCATGACTCAAACATATTCAAACCTATTTGAGGTCATGTCACTATGATTTGACATGGTCAAATATTGATTTATGGTAAGCCATATATTTTCTATGCCTTTCCACTCAAATGTTAAACTTCATTGGTTTGAGACCCTTTAAAATCATTCCACTCAATATTTTGATTATCCTTTGACATAACTTGAGTCAAGCCATGGTTAAGTTGACCAAGTCAACCATCTAAGCTTGGTCAAATCCTATAAAATCTTTAGGTTTCTATTCAATCTTTAGGTTTCTATTCAAACTTATATCTCTAATTATTAAACCCTTTCCAACTCAGCACTCCAACACCCAAGACCTTCCTTAGTCCACCTCAGCAGTCCCCTTGACTGTTTGACCAGTCAAATGGTCAAATAATTGGTTTAGGATGGTCAAAGATGGTCAAAATTCATCTTAAACTTAATCCACTCCTTCCTAATCCACTCCAGCAGCCTTAATGAATTCTAGAAACTTCCTAAGACTCCCCTCAGCCTTCAGATCAAGATCCAAGGGTTTGGATCATTTCCACATGCTTGCATGAGGACAAAACTCCGTTTACACCCAGGATGTCCTTGGTTCATCCTTGCCCACTACTCCTAACCACCTCAATCCAGGTGGCAGCCATCTAGAAGTCTCCACATTCAATCCCAGCCATCCATATTACCTGGAGACATTTGAATAGGGAAAAATGCCCATTTGAGCATTCATTCGACAACCTAGCTTCTCTCTCAATCCCAGCCTCCTCTAACTTAACTTCAAGAATCCTCAGGCTCCCCTGAACATTCTAGATCTCCCCCACTCAAATCCCACCATGAGAACCTTGCTGACGACGATCCTCCGGTGCACTCTAGTCTTAATGCTCCCAAACCGGTTTGCTGTCGATCTAGACATCCTTGAGCCAAGGTTTCCTCTACAAATCTAAGCGAGGACAATCTACAAGCTCAACCAAATCAAGACCCTGAACTTTTAGCGGTAAAATCTCTTTAAAATCCTTATCCTAGGTCACATAACATAGGGTAAAATAGCTTTCAGTATAGTGCACTTCAAGCTTTATCAAAAGTTCCACATTATTTATGTTCATGTTTTTAATTTAACTTTAAAATTTCAAACAATTTCATCCATTCGATCGAAAGAATGAGCAAAATAACTCGTTCTATGGATCATTCATCATGTACCCCCAGTATATATTTTCTGGGTCGTTGATCACGCGATCAATGGCCCAGATTGAGCTATCTCGCTCATTCATCCAGTCGCGGATTAAATCCTACGATGAGATCTTTGTCTGGTGGCATCTGGGCCCTTGATCCAGAACTGTGGGATTAAAATCCTGCCATCTGATCTCTCTCTGCGAGATCCTACCGGGGGATCTGATCTGAGTCGTTGGATCTTTAGCGCGGCTGATCTGACGGCTAGGAGTCCACGTCCATGTCGATGTTATTTAAATGATTTTTAAATTAATTTTGAGCAATTTTATTTCAAAAAATCATAAGAAATTCAATTTTAATCCAAATAATTAATATAAAGTATCAAATTGTTCAGAATTTTAAATCCTTTTAATTAAAATTAAATTCATTTTAAAATAATTAGCATATTTAAGTGAATTTAGAATATTTAAAATTTGATAATTTGATTATTAATTATTTAAAATAAATCAAATTATTTTCTTAATTTCAAAATAAACTTATTTTAAAATTATGTAATAATAATAATAATAATAATAATAATAATAATAATAATAATAATAATAATAATAATACATTCTCCGAATTTTAATTATAACCACAATTTAAAATATCTAATATATATATATATATATATATAAGATTTTTTAATTGTTTGATTATTTAAGCACTTATTTAATGTTTAATTTGATATTAATTCAAATATTCTCAAAAAAAATTTCAAACCTTTTATATTAAAATATTTTAAATAATTAAATAATTATTTTTATATATTTTAAATTAAATTTGAAATTAATTTAAAATATATTTTATATTTTAATCTTTAATTAATAAAATATTTAAATATTTAATTAAAATTTAAGTAAATTAAATTCATATATTTTTAAAAATTGAAATGAATTTACTTTTAATAATTTAAAATTTTAGAAACCATCAAGACTTAATTAAATTTAATTTAAGAATTATTTTAAATATTAATTAATTTTAAATTAATTTAAATATTTTAATTAACTTAAAACTTCAAAAATTCAAAAGAAATTCAATTTAAATTATATATATATAATATTTTAAAATTTCCAGAAAATTAAGTACTTTAATTTAAAATTAATTTTAGAAATTAGAACTTAATTTATTTTGATTAGTATTAACTATTTAATTATCTTAATGCTTAATTAAAATTTAACTAAATATTAAATTAATTATTTTCAAAATTAAAAATTTATTTTTAAATTACTTTAAAAAATTAGAAGATCTCTCATTTAGGTATCAAAATTTATTTTGATGATATTTTTAGTATTTAAATTTAAAACTTATATTTATATATAGGTTTATGTGTATATTATATATATATATTTAAAATTACTTTAAAATTATATATGTATTTAAATCTTTAGTTTGAGAGATCTATTTTTGAAATTTTAAACATAGATTAAGTACAATTGAATAGAAATTATGTGGGAAGATTAGTGAATGGTTATGTTTTAATCATTCACTAATCAAATTATTGATTACAATTAATTAGGTATTAATTGTTGTATGTTTAGGACATACACACACCACTTAGTTTAGGGCTCTCCTAGATCTAGGATATGATTGTAATGATTATGTGTATGCCTACAAGTATTTGTCCAAGAGTTTGAAACTTTGATTTGAATCCACTTAAACTAGTTGATGTCCCAATTAAGGACAATAATTAAGGATTTATTTTAGAGAATTTAGAATATTCCCAATAATTAGGGTACACATTCTTTTGATTTGAAACTCAAACCATTTGAACTTAGTGACAATCTCAACCTTGAGAAAAATCCTTGCTGAATTTTGAAGTCATTAAACCCCTTAATTAAATTACTTAAGCTTAAACCCATAATTAAGCATTTAAATTTCTAGAAAATGTAATAAATCAAATTTAAATCTAAAAATTATAAATAAGACTTCTAACATACCAAATTTAAAACCTCAATCAATGAAAAATAAAAGCCCCTTGACTGGACTTCAAAATCAAGTTTAATTTAAGTTTAATTGAAACTCAATATTTAATTAATTTAATTAATTTAAAATAATTAAAATTTTCAAAAATCTCTCAAACACTTGATAATCACTCCTTAGATCATTACTGATCTTTGGAGGTGATTTCAAGAAGTTTGGAGTTCATCAAGATTCAAATCATCAAAAGCCTTCTAATTAAACTAATTCAATAATTCAATAAATACTCAAAACTTTAAAACTTCATAACTAATTCAAATAAACTCCAAATCAAGAAAACTCAAAGGCATTCAACTCATATTAAGGTCTAATATTTATCAAAAATATTAAATTTTAGAAATCAATCAAATTTAAAAAAGTCAACTTTTGGTCAAACCTAGTTCAAAATTAAGTCAAAACTTTAAACCTTCATAATAAAATATAGAAAAGTCCAAATAGTGTACTTATAGTCTAACTGATCGTATTAAGATTTAGTATTTTATAAAAATATTAACTTTCTAGAAATAACTCTTAAACAAAAAAGTGAACTTTTGACCGCTTAATTAAATGAATAAAATAATCCAGAAAATTCCAAATTTTAATAATTGATTTCAAATTCCAGAAAATGTTAATTTAATGATTAAAACATTCAACTTACCCCTTAATAAACAATAACCACTCCTAAAATGATGTTTTTAGTCTAGACTACTCCGGGCTGTGGGGCTACGTGTCCTAAGGAGGTTTTGTTCCTCAAACCTGGTGGCACAACGCCACGAATGGATTCAAAGGAGTGTAAAACTTAATCCTACTTGATTAATGACTATTTAAATAAATTTAAAATCCTTAATTCAAATACATTAACCTGATTTATAGGTTAGACTACTCCGGGCTGCGGGACTACGTGTCCTAAAGAGGCTTTGTTCCTCGAGCCTGATGACACAACGCCACGAACTGGTTAATGGCAAACTTAAATAAATTAAATCTTAACAATCAGCACTCAACCAACCTCAATTAAAAATTAATTGCTTTCAAGTTTTAATCAAATTAAATCACTTAATCATATCGGGTACCACTAGGTAACCCAGGCCTACGAGGCTATTAAATTAGCCCCAAGGAAGGTGAAATAAACTTTATGGACTCGGTGAGCAACAAAGGTGGTATCCATTCAACACTTTAAAACATATCTTCAAAATTTTAAATTATTAATATTTAAACTTTAATTAAAAATTTCTTTAAGCCTTTCAACCAACCAGAACATCAAACAACTTCAATCAAGTACCCTACTTAGGACATATCAAACATGCATAGCCTACCTCACACACTTTAGATGGTTTACTAAGACAACCAACTCTAGCATTAGGCTAGGCCAATATTTACTTTTCTGTTACTTGCGTGTGCCGAGTTTTTCATAGTTTTCATTGCATGCTGGTTGTTAGATTTAAGTAATTGATGTGATTGTTTATTTATTTTTTACACTTTATGTTGATTTGATTGTACGTTAGATCTACCTCTAGGTTAGGGATGATTTATACTAATCTAATCTTTTAAAGGTGGCCATGTGCATACAGGATAATTACAAATTAAAGGGGGCAATTAAATAATTAAGCTTTAAGATTAACATTATTTTTTGCTGATGCTTCAGAATTTACTTAAGTCCCCCTTTAAAATTAAAAGAGTATGGCCAAGTGTGGTTATCTTTTGAGCATTTAAATTTTAAATATATTAACTACTTTGGATATCAAATTAAATGTTGACTATTAGGATAACCCTACGGGTTGTTGAGTCTAAATTTTTCTTTTAAATTCAATGTAATTTGATTAGAGTTGTAATTGAGTTGTAACTGAGTTGTAAATTATTAAGTGCTTTGAGATGGGATATATATATATAAATATATATATATATATATATATATATATATATATATATATATATATATATATATATATATATATATATATATCCTACTTAGATTCCAAAGAGGAGAGGATATCCCTTATGGGAGAGTCCTCTTCCATTTGGAAGCTTAAGTTAGGATACTTTTAAATATCCAAGGAGAAAAGGTAACACTCCATTGAAGAGAGAGTTTCTTTTCACTTGGATATCTAAACCTGATGATCCAAGGAGTTCCAAGATGAAGAAGAAGTGAAGAACGAGAAGAATCCCAATTCTCAAAGTCACTTAAGTCTTTTAGGAGAAAAATTCGGGTTGTAGTCAGTGGTACCCGACCACTTTAGTTTTCCTGTAGACCCTGGGTTGTACAATTAATTGGCACTATCCACATGGACTTTCAATTTGAATGATAATTTAATTAATTTAATTTAATAATTGATTGATATTGATTGCGATTAAGATTTGCCTGCTTTTCTTAATTTTTTGGTGATATTGCTTGTCGTGTTTTGATTTAGCCTGGAACCCGATCGGAGGCTGGTGAGGGTACACTTAAAACTATTTCTACTTAAATAAAATTAAAATATTTAAGCTCAGATAGAAACTCTAACGCCTTTAAGAAGTAAGCCCAGACCGCCGGGAGTTTTTCATGCATTTATATTAAACCTTTTACCTTGTTAGGCACCTCCCCGCTTACGAGTTCTTGCAGGCCACTCGACCTATTAGGGTGCAATCTTGTCAAGGGGATATTGTGCAATCTCTAGAATAAAATTATTTTTAAGCCTTTTTTAAAAATTACTTTATATCTAATTTAAAGCATTCGAGTCAACTAGCATGCATCGCATTAGTAATAAATTAAAAATTGAGTATAAATTTTTAATTGTATTTTAACTTAAGCATTTTACACAACATAAGTCAAGTGGTCAATAAGGAATATGCTCAAGATATCGACCCCAACTCCTTAAACTAATCTTAAATAATGTTCCTACCCACTCTTTCATTAAAGACCGGATTCATGGTTTTGAAGTGTTTAAGTGGTTTAGCTGGCTCCCCAATCCAGGCTGGGGTAAGTCTAGGATAATATTGCATTAGTTAGGATTCGGGTCACTGATTTTTAGTACCCAGTTTGGACTTAAGTTCTGAGGTAGATTTTTAATCTTAAGTCCTCAACCCCTAGGATTTGAAGCCCAACCTTCTAATAAAATTGATAATTCAAATATTAAATCTTTTTCCATTAAATTCAAGCCCAACACTTAGGATAGACTGAGGTGTTTATAAAGTAATTCAGAATGTTAAAACACCTTCTACCCTTCTTCCTTTTACTCTAGAAATAAGTGATCAATTTTAAACCAATCCCATTTGAAAATTCTAGTCCCTACTTCCTTTGACATCAAACTTTGAAATCTAAATGAAATTTGTATCGCTATTTTAATTGAGAGTATTCATAAGAAATTTTTGATTTCCTATGATGTACTTAACTATGTGGGCTTGCGCTCATAGGAGATTTAAAAACCCAGACCTGATTTTTAAAATCAAGTTTTCAAAACCGTCAATTAATTATCTTTGGGAAAATAACTTTACGATCATTATCATCATTTTCAGATGATCGATAGTGATTGATATTTTTTTCTTTAGAGAGATATATCAATTTATAGTTGTAACTCTGATTATGAAATTAATGATATTCTTATCCAAATTATTGTAGTCAAATACTTGATTGAACACTCATTTTGACCCTTCAGGGTTATATGTAGTTCCTTCTCAAATTCGACTACGATAATCATTATAAATTCAAAGATTTGTAATCTGAACCTATTAGGAAATGATATGTTCACCTTTCGAGGTGATATATTATTCATAATGAGCGTTCGAATCCAAAATTAAAAATTTTAGAAATTAAACATTTCCCAAAGAAAATTAAATTTTTTTCAAAACTATATGCTTTTTTTCAATCGAACAGCTTTTCGAATTGGCGACTTAGTTCTTGTCTTGTGTAGGCCTATCATTTCCCCCCATCGCTGAAGTGGTAAGTTTAAGCCTATTTGGGAAGGCCCCTCTGCCATAGAGCAAGTCTATAAAGGTGGTCCTTACCTACTCGTTAATATAAATGGTGTTCACCCTATGCCTGTCATCAACGGGCAGTACTTGAAAAAGTATTGTGCTTAAGTTTTGTGCATTACGGGGGAGCTTCCCTACTACCTATAAATATCCCTCTATAAATGTGTCACCTAAAGGGATTCCTCTTACTTTTTGACAGTCTGTGTGGCCACGATGCTTTGTCCTCTACCACATGATGTTCGTTATGAAAAGTATAAGGTTATCCTTAAAGGTGATACGTTAATATGCCGTAGGAATGTTTTTGCTTATGTCTGTGTACACCAATCACATTGGTGCTATCACATATAACCTTCAATTCGTCTCCCCCCTTGTAAGGGTTAGTTCCCCCCCAGTTTCACTTGTCACCCCCAAGTGTGGTCTGGGTTATCAGAATTAATATGTATTATTTTCTTAGATTTTTCTTGTTCCTCTAGTGTATATCATATGATTCATGTATATTTAAGCTTTATGGTTTCCTTAGCTCAGTATAAACTTATGGAATTCATACTCCTTTAAATTCACCATAAGTTTTAGCCCCCCCCGTTTCACTTGTCACCCCCAAGTGAGGTCTGGGATATCAAAACCATTCACATAGACCCCTTAGCGAATGTGATACTGGGTCCATACCGACCTATGTTAGTCAAAAATGGTAAGGTTGACCCACTAGTATGATGTGGACTTTATTCATACCTCAATTTTATTATAATTGTGCTCCCCAGTTCATACCCACCTTTCCCCACTCAAACCCGCCGGTCAAAGAGCGTCGGTGACGAGAGCTCCGGTGAACCGAGCCAAAATTCCTTCCAAGGTGATTTGTCGTCAATCTAAAGCTTTTCAGAATGCAACTTCTTCAACAAACAGGAGCGTGGATAGTCTACATGTGCAATAATCCTAAGATCTCCCGAATCCAATATTTAGATTAGGTATAATCTCAAACCCTAACTTAGGACACCTAAGGTTAATTAGCTTTGTATTAAGTGCATTTTAGACCACAAAAATGGTCTCCCATGAATGCTCTTCATGTATAGATCCTATATTTAAAATTTCATTTGATTTGATCCACCTTATTAAGAGAATAAGATGTGTTATTTTTTAGGGTTCAGTTTATGTAGCCTTCGCATTAAGTAAGATCTGAATCATTGATCTTACGATCAACGGTTCGAATCTAACTGTTCCTCAGCATTCATTCAACTATGGATTCAATCCCATGGCTAACCCATCTATCTGAAGTGATCTCCACTGTTGAATCGAAATTGCAGATAATCCAATTGATGGGAGCCCGCGACTAACGTGGTTAAGTGGCGAGCGCTGATTCCCACGCCGTCGTAAATCCCAACCTGCCACGTAGCCCACCGCCGATTTTTTTTATTTTTTTAGTTTTAATCTAGTTTAAATCCTTTTTAAATCAAAAAAACTTTAAAAAACTATTTAAAATTATTTTTAAATCCAAAATATAAATATATAATATATAAAATTTTTTTGAATTTAATAACCTTTAATTTAAAATTAAAATTACTTTAAAATATATTATATATTTTAAATTATTTTTAAACCTTTTATTTTTAAGTATTTAATTTGAACATATTAATTTGAAATTAAAATTAACTTAAGACATATCTTATGTTTTAAATAAATCTTAATTAATTAAACCTTGAAATATTTAATTAATATTTAAATAAATTAAATAATTTTAAAATTTAAGTAAAATTATTATTTTTTTTTTAAAATTATTTTTAAATTTTAAAAACCTTTTATGATTTAATTTAATTTGATTTAATAATTATTTTAAATAGTAATTATTTTAAATACTTTTAGTTTCCTTAAGATTTAAAAATTCATATTAAATTCAATTTAAATCATAAAAATTATATAATATCTTAAAATTTTTAGATAATTAAGTATTTTAATTAAAAAATTTATTTTCGGGGATTAAAAACCTAATTTATCTTAATTAATCATTAATATTTATCTAAATATTATATTAAATATTTCAAAATTAAAAATTTATTTTAAATTATTTAAAATTATTTTAGGGGATCAGGGGATCTCTCCAAAATATATATAAGTTTTAAATTATTTTGATTATTTTATTTTAAAAACTTATATTTATATATATTGGTTAATATATATATATATATATATATATTAAAATATATTTTAAAATTATATGTATATTTAAATCCTTAAATATTGAGAGGTCCCTTTTAAAATTTCAAATATAGATTAAACATGTGAATAGAATTCATGGGGGAGGATTAGTGAATAGTTGTACTTTAATTATTCACTAATCCAATCATTAATCCTGCTAATTATTATTTAATTTTTGCATATTAACCTAATCCAATCGAGCATTTAGCCTAGGCTCTCCTAGTTGTAAGGACATGGCTTGTGATTGTATGTTGCATCTATCTATGTTACCCAAGGGTTAGTCATAACATTTAATTTAAACTTGTTCAACCTAGTGACATCTTAAGGACAACAATTAAGGACCCGTTCGGAGAACTTAGAGAAATTCTAGGGATCAGGTACACCTCCAAATGATATGAAACATGAACCATTAAAACTTAGTGACATCTCAACCCCCCTAGAATTTTCTAGGAATTTTTAGGACCCTCTAAGTTACTTTATTAATTAACCCTAATTTACCCCTTTAACTAAACCCCAAAAATTTTAGAAAATTCTAATAAATCTAAATTAAACCCAAAAATTATAAATAGTATAACAAACTTATTAAAATTGAATCCTTAATCCAAGAAAATTAAAATCCCCTTTATTAGACCTTAATTTGAACACTAATTTAATCTCAATTAAAAGTTACCCTTTAATTGAATTAATTATTTAAAAAATTATTAAAAATTCCAAAAAAAATCTAAAACACTTGAAAACACTTCTTTAGGTCATTCCTGACCTTTGGAGGTGATCCCAAGAAGTTTGGACTTCATTTAAATGAAAATCCCTAAAATACCCTTAATTAAGCAATTTTAACAATTCATTAAATACCCAAAATTTGAAAAATCATAACTAATTCCAAAAAAATCTAAATTAAGTAAACTAAAAGGCATTCAACTCAAATTAAAATCTAGTATTTATTAAAAATATAAATTTTCCATAAATTAGCTTAAATAAAAAAAAGACAACTCCTTGGTTAACCGTAACTCAATAACTTTGCCTGAACTTCTAAAAATCATAACTTTATATAAAAAACTCCAAATCCAGTAAACTCAAAGTCTAATTACTCCCCATAGGGTTAAATATTTAATAAAAATACTCATACTCTAGAACTTAGTTTGTTTCTAAAAGTCAACTTTGGACCCCTTTGATCTAACGGATAAGATAACCCCGAGCATTTCAAAATTCACTAACTCAACTTAAATTTCAGAGAATATTATTCTAAACATTAAATTTGACCAACCAACTAAATTAATTAAAATTGAACTCAAAATATTAGTACTTAAACTTTAATCAAAATTGCCTTTTGGCCTTCAAAAAATCAAATCATAAATAACTTGAACTAATTACCCAACATAGGACATATCCAAGACCACACAGCCTACTACACAAACATAGGATTATTTGTTAGGACACGACTTCTAGCTTTAGGTTAGGCTGGTATTTTCTTTCTATTTCTGTGATGTGATGATTTACATGTGGCAAGTGTGCTAGTTATTTTAGTTTTCTGTGATGAGTGCTGTAATAATGATTTCTATTATTCTATTATCTCTGTGATGTGATGATTTGCACGTGGCACATGTGCTATTTGTCTTAGTTTTCTGTGATGAGTGTTGTGATAATGAATTCTATTACTATATTATCTCTTTGATGTGATGGGAATTAGATTACCCATAGGTTAGGAGCGATTTTGATACTAACGATATTTTCTGCAGGTGGTCATAGTCAACAATGCTAAAAAGGGGGCTTAAAAAATAAATAAATCATATATAACTACTACAAGTGCTTCAGCTACTTAGCCCCTAAATAAATAAGAACATGGCCGAGTACGGCTGGCATGAGTATTTTTATTTTATATATAACTGCTTGGGATATTTTATTTTAACTACTTAGGATAACCCTACAGGAGAGTCTAGATTTTTCTTTTTATAATTCTGATGTAATTTTGTTCAATTTGTTGAGTTTTGAAATATAAAAAAGTAGGCATTTTAAATATAAGGGATCCAAAGAGAAAAGAAGCCACTTTATAGGGAGTTTCTTTTCATTTAGATATCCTTCTGGAGGACGTACTATGAGGAAATTGAAGAAAGGAGACCAACAAAAGAGCCAGAAGAAGAAGATTAAGATAAAATGCCTTGTTCTTATAATTTATGTTGTTCTATAGGATTAAAATCCAGGTTGTTGTAGGTCGAGCCTGGCCACCATTACTTTTTAGCATACCTTGGGCTGTCTATTATATGGCACTTGCCATGGACTTTTGGATACTCTTTTTACTCTAGTTGATACTTTATTGATTTGTTTACTTTGCTTGTGTAGTGAAAATTACATGCTTTTAATAGGTTTGTTTCTTGCATGTGTATGTACCTGATTTTATTAGGCTCTTTAGGGATAAAACTTTTCTACTCGTAATCAAAATTCAAAATTTTAAGAATTAAATAACATAGAAAGATAATGATCTAAGGAATAAACTGGAGGTCATCTGGGGTCGCATGTATATTATTGCATCCCTCTCTTTCCATGTTTAGACACTTCCTCACCTGTAGGTAGAGTTCAGATAATCTGACCTATGAGGATAAGTTGCTAAACCTGGGGAAGTCTAGTCTTCTAAAAAATTATTTTGTAAGCCTTTTTAAAATTTCATGCATTCCTAATTTGGAGACTTTAACTAGCATGTATTGCATTAGAAATAACTAAAATTATTAATTTCATTAGTCTTAGAAGCATACTACCCTTCATAAGTACAAGGCCACTTAAGAACCTCTCAAGATATTGGCCTTAATTTCCAAAGACTCAGCCACCCACCCATCTTTCATAAAGACTGAATAACATGAATTTTATACAATTAGGTGATTAGCTGACTTTCCTTTTTAGGTAGGATATAAGCCCAAAATGAATTAGCTAGGACATGGGTGTTAGTATTATGTATAGAATATTAAACCCACTCTAGATTTAGGGTTCAAGGCTTTTATTATTAGTGTCCTGTAGTATGCCTCATCAGTGGGTAAGTCCTCTATTCTTCAGAGGCTATAAATCCCATCTATCTGCATCACATGGATGACACCACCTCCATCTTTCTCTCTTGTGTGCTCAGAGTGTTGTGTGGTCTTTTCCCCACCTTAACCCTTCCGGATGATGATATGAGACGTGCATGTTGACCAAGCCAAATCGATGTTTTCTTTTCCTTTGAATAGGAAGTTCTTAGATTACTCCTTATGTGCCAATCCCATCTGAGAGAATAATGTATAGTCCTTAATCGAGAGTCTTCTTAGGCCGTAGCTTAAGATGTATTTAACTAAGGGGGCTTGCTTATGAAGAGTGTAATGGCCACTCGAGCTAATTTATTGGGTGGGGGAAATCTCATGACCTTGATCAGGTCATACATATTATTTTCCATCGAGGTGCGCAGATGAAAGCTGTTATCCTCAATGGTTAATCATATGTATGAACTCATTTGCCCTCCCATTAGCTTGCTTGTGAAGAGTGTAAAGGCCCGCGACCATTTTGCCCTACGGGATAGTGCAATCATACCCTTTGCACTATATCCCCACTGGGCGGTGTCCTTTTGGAGGCCCACAAGAAGTCCTCTACAACTTTACTGAAGACCTCAAGAATGTTTGACTACTAGATTTAAATCTGCTATTGAAAGTCTTCTTTCTCTCACTATCTCTCTCTCTTTTCCCTAAAAGGGGTTTTGGAGCTTAAAAAAGGTGGGGAAATGCTTGAGAAAGCCTTAGAACTAGCTAGAGAGGTTGGATTTTCAGTCTTAGGAGCTAAGGTTCGCTAGATAAGAAGGAAAATAGAAAAGTGAAGAGTTTTTGGATTGCTTTTAATCTCTCATATCCCTAACATAATGATTACTTTAATTGATTGGAGGGGGTGGAAAGCTTTGTACTATTGCTAAGTACCTTCCACAATCATCTTTGATCAGATAAGAAAGGGTTTAATAGGTAATTTTGAATTCCCAAGGTGGCATAGCAACCAAAGCCTACATATTTGACTTGTTTAACCACTTTGACTAGTCAACTAGGTATATTAACTTATGAGGTGGAAATCAAATGTCCATGCCAATTGGTTGGAGTGGTTTTGAGGAGGCTGAAGGCTATGGAGTGAGAGTTTTAGCACACACATATGTATGAAAGGAAGTTTGACCAAATATATTGAGTCGGCTTGGTCAACTTCACTTGAGTTTAATTAACTAATGGCTAGGGTAAGTCTAGGTTGTGGGTTGAATTTTGTTTAAGGCATACAATGAAATAGATTTGAGGATTTAAGAGGTTTTGAATTGGTTAAATGGGTTGGATTGACCCATTTAACCCTTAAGGGGAAATTGGGTCAACCTAGGTTGACTTGGTCAATCAGATAGACCCAAGACCTCAGTTTTAGCTCAACATATTTGAAATGATATCTTGAGTCTATTGGAGGTGATCCCAAAGTTTGGAGAGTTCAATTCAGTCAAAATGACTATTTAGGCCCTTAGATGGCATTTAGGTCAACCATGGTTGATATGGTCAACCAGGTTATCCCAGGGGCTAGAGTATTATCCAATAGGTTTGGTTTGATATTTGGAGTTGAGTGGAAGTGGCTCCATCCAAAAATAAGGTGATTTGACTCAAAATGACTATTCATACTCCTAAGGGATATTTTAGTCATTTTTGGTTGACCTGGTCAACCAAGCTTAACCAGGGTCAGGGTTTGAGTCCAGTATACTCCTAATGATGATTATAATGCATTGAAAGAGGTTTTGAGGCTTGATTTAAAGGTCATGTTGAAGTCTATAGAAAACTCCAAAATTGCCCTTTAAGGGGCATTTTTGTCATTTTGACCTCTGCTCAATTGGGGGTCAAAATGAATCCACCAAAATATAGTTTACTCCTCAACCAGTCATAATTAAGGGTTTAGATGTTATTATAGGGCTTAGAGAAGGCCCCAAGGTCAAAATTCACTAGGTGGCAGGTTCATTAGCATAGGCCGTAAATATTTGAAGGTTTTACAGCCTTTGTGTTTCAATTCAGTTTTTACGGTTAGAGACCTTAGAATGAGCTCAAATTTTGGAGGGTAGACCCTAGGGACAATCCTAATAAATATGCAATTAATTGATCATGGATTGGCCCTAGTGACCTCATATAAAAATGAGGTCAATACCTATGCCTAGGCATGACACATACTAATTCAATATTCCTTGTTATGCTTGCTTCCCTCCATCGAGGCCCCACATTACTCATAATTTTAACTTTACATATGTCCACTATATACATTAAATGAAGATTTGGTAATATTGAAAATATATTTTTAATCTTTTAAAGAATAAAAAAATTTATTAGTACTACATACGATACTTACATCATTAATCTAAAATAAGAGAATTTAGCCAAACATGGAGTAGAACTGAAGCAAACTCATTTTCATTGATAGCATGATAGAAAGAAAATACAAGAGATAAATATCACCAGAAGGGTTCAATGGATCCACTCTACACTCCTCTTTACTTACAGATTTACTTCTACAAATATAAGCCAAACACTCTAATGAAGGTATCAAGTACTTCTCTAAATTCTCTTAGTTATCACCCTAAGAGGGTTTTAGAGAAGCACTCTGATTGGACTTAAATTATCTAAGTGACTAAACTTTCTTGCAAACATACATAATGACTATTTATAGGAAAAACAAAATAAGTGTCTGGCACTGCGACGCTAGAAGGATTGGCACCATTGTGCCCAATAAATGATCTAATGCTGATATAGTATTTTTTAGTGTCATTAAGGCACTTGCTGACATAAATCAGTTACATGGTGAATAGTTACATCGCTTCACTGATAAATTGTGTCCTCAAGAAGTTACAATTGCTATGCCATGGCACAGATGAATTTCGGACGTTGTGGCAAAGGGAGGGCAATTTTGGTGCAGAGGCATTATGGATTGTTACTCAATGACAATGGATAATAGAGAAATTAGTGTGGCAAAGTCGATATCTAACTGCTGTGGTGCTGCTCGAAGAGAGGTCAGTGCTATAATGCTAATATTTTGGCACTCCAGCATCTTTGATGGCCCTGTGATAATATTTGTTCCAATGCCGCGGTGCTATATAAAACTGAAAATTTTATACCATTTTTATATTTTTCCTATACAATACAACTAAAATAATATATTTTCACTAAAAATATAACACATAAAATAACACATTATTTACACTTATCATACACACCTTAGTAAATTAAACCATCTTTGGTGAACTCAATAGTGTATGTAAGCTAAAGCTCAAAGCTCAAAATTAGTAGCACCAATAGAGTCCTATCAGGTTATTGGCCTAGTGCTAGGGAACAAATCATCAAACAATTTTTTTATCCTACTTTGTAATTAATATTACTAAACAAAATGTTAGTTTAATCTAGTTTTCTTTTTAAATTTTACCTGCTTAATGTTGCTTGATTTTTTATTGAGTATTGGTGTCAATGTTTTACATATTTTATATTGTGTTGCTTATTATTGCATGTGTAGTAATAAATAACTAGTAGAATTCTATTTTGAAACTAAAATTAAAAAGACTCTTAGAAAAATTTGAAAAACTCAAAAATTATTAAAGTATTTTAAAATGGCTGAACAAATTCTAGAAAATGATCAACCTACACCGCTTAGGGAATACACTAACCCTAGGGTTGAAGTTATTTATGAAAGTATAAATAAACCTAACATTCAGGCCAATAATTTTGAATTGAAACCTACAATAATTCAATTGATGCAAAACTCTCAGTTTGGAGAGACACCAATAGAAGATCATAATCTTTATATAACTAGTTTCCTTGAAATAGGTGTAACCTTCAAATATAATGGTGTTTCTGACAATGTTGTTATACTTTGGTTGTTCATATTATTACTTAAGAATAAAATAAAACATGGTTAAATTTAATAACCCCACGATCAATTATAAATTGCAATGACTTAGCTCATAAATTTTTAGCTAAATTTTTTTACCCTCTAAAACTACTAAGCTTAGAAATGACATCACATCTTTTACCTAGTTAGATGGAGATTCTATTTATGAATCCTGGGAGAGATTTAAGGAACTCCTTAGGAAATTTCCTCATTATGCTCTTACTGATTGGTTAGTCATTAAACCTTTTATAACATCCTTATAGGGTCCCTTCTATCAATCATTAATGTTGTTTCTTGGGGTTCTGTGATGTCAAAGCCCTTTGGCGAGGCATATACTTTGATTAAGGAGATGGCTACCAATAATTTTTAATGGTCATACAAAAGAGTTAATCCTAAAAAAGGTAGATAATGATTATGAAGCTGATGATTTATCAATATTAGTTACACAAGTAACTGTCAACTCTAAAAAATTAGAATACCTTTAAATTAATTCACCTCATAATCCACATGTGATTGTGTAGTAAAACATCTTTGGAGCCTCTAGTGACCCTAATATTTTTAGAGTAGAATCCCTCAATGTAATCAATAATATAATTAATAACCTATTCTCAAACACCTATAATCCTAGCTGGAGAAATCATCTCAATTTTAATTAGAGTAATAATTAAAATAGTAATACTAATTGGAATTCTAACTAGCCAAATCATGTTGGAAATTGGAACCACCCTCCTAAAAATTTTGCAAGCCAAATGCCTAGTTATCCCCATGGATTTCACTCAAATAATCAACCTAAGGATAAGAAGCCTTCATTTGAAGAATTAATATTACAAATAGGTACATAATTATAAAGTCAAATTGCTGCTATAAGAAATATTGAAAATCAATTAGGATAGCTAGCTAGATCTTTAACCAAAAGACCCCAAAAAACTTTACCTAGTAACATAGAAATAAATCCTACAGAAAAATGGTAAAGCGTAATGTAAGCCTATTCAATTAAGAAGTGGGAAAGAGCTAGAAGGGAATAAAATAAGGTTCAATTTAAAGCTGAGTCTCTTGTAGAAGAACTAATATAGATTTCCAAGCTTAATGAACAACCTAAATCTGATAAAGAAGTAGAGAAACTTATTAGATAGGTTGTAGAGAGGCCACCACCACCATTTTTCCAAAGTTTGTTAAAGAAAAATTTGGATAGGAAGTTCTTGAGATTTTTAGAAGTATTAAAAAAGTTTAACTATTAGCATACCATTTATAGAAGCCTTAGAGCATATGTCTACTTATGTTATGTTCATGAAAGACATACTAAGTAAAGAGAAGATGAGGGACTTCGAGACTATCACCCTGACTAAGGGATGCAACGCAATCCTACAGGAGAAACTCCCTCAAAAGCTTAATGATCATGATAGTTTTTCCATTCCTATAGTTATAGGAGATAAATTTTATGTGAAGTCATATGTGACTTAAGAGCTATTATTAATCTTATGCCCTTGTCCATCTTCAAAAGACTTGATCTAAGAGAAGTCCAACCTACCACTATTACCCTATAGTGAACGGACCATTCATTTACCTATCCTAAGGGGGTGATAGAGGATGTGTTAGTCAAGGTAGATAAGTTTATCTTTTCTATGAATCTTGTTATCTTATATGTGAAAAAAATATAAAGAGATGTTTGTTATCTTGGGTAGACCTTTCCTAGATATTAGTAGGGCCATGATATATGTGCAAAAGGGAGAATTGATAATGAGAGTTCAAGATCAAAAAGTGACCTTCAATATCTTGAAGTCAACAAAGTTTCTTAAGGACCAGAATGAAGATTACCATAAAGTGGATTTAGTTGATTCTTGTGTGAAATACTATGGAGAATTCGCTGATTGGTAGTTCTTTGGAGATTCTTTTGAGTGAGGTGACATTGGAGAGGGAGAAAGTGATTATGTCCAAATGATTCATGAAGCCCCTTAAACTTTTAGAGAGAGGTTTAAAGTGCTTGATACATCATTCCAAAATAAATATTTGAAGCCATCTATTATAGAAAAAGCCTTGCCTACCCACTTGATCTATACTTTCTTAGAAGAAAAGTCAACATTGCCTATCATTATTTCTTTGAGTTAGGAGATGAATAAGAAAGAGGAAAATTTTTTTTAGGACATACTAGTTTTATAAGATATTCTTTAGGAAGTTTTAAAAAATAACAAAACCTTTATGCCATTTACTTGAAAAGATATCCCTTTTGAATTTGATAATAAATGTTTTAAAACTTTCAACATTTTAAATTAACATTTGATCACCGAATCTATCATTATCACACTTAATTGGATATTGCATTTTGAATTAATGTGTGATATTATTGATTATGCTCTTGGAGTTGTGATAGGGAAAAAAAGATAAGACATTTTATGCTATATATTATGTTAGCAGAACTTTGAATGCAGCCCAATTTTATTATACTACCATTATAAAAGAGCCATTAGTCATTATCTTTGCCTTTGACAAATTCAGATAATATTTAATTGGCAATAAGGTTTTAGTTTGCATTGATCATTCCGCTATCAATTTTTTATGACAAAAAAGATGCTAAGCCATGGTTGATAAGGTAAATTTTTTTGTTGCAAGAATTTAATATAGAAATATTAGATATAAAGGGAACTGAAAACCAGGTTGCTGATCATTTTTCTGGTTAGAGATAGAAGATCTTACATATAATGAGAGTGACACAAATGAATTCTTTTCAAATGAGCATTTGTTTGCTTTGTTTTTCATGGTATGCTAATATTGTGAACTAAATCATTAATGGTGTTATTCAAACTGACATATCTTTTACCCAAAGATGTAAATTTCATCATGTTGCCAAATTCTACTTCTAGATAAGCCTTATTTATTTAGGCAGTGCAAGGATCAAATTATTAGATGATATATCCCTTAAAATGAGATTGAACCAATAATTAGGTAATGTTAAGACTCTAAGTATATAGGTAACTTTGAAAGATTTAGAACTGCTTCTAAGATCCTAAAATCTGGATTTTACTGTCCTATCTTATTTAGGGATTGATAAATTATTTAAAATTAACCTTGATAAAGCATGAATCTCGAGGCAAATTTGAGTTGGAAAATTCCAAAATTAAATTTGAGACCATCCAAACTACAATTTCAGTAAGCTTATAGTCAAACTGAACATGTTAAAAAGGCAAACCCAACAACACTGAATTTGACCCAATCCGAGCCCCAAATGGGTCCAAATCGAAGACCTAAATCACATTTAGAAGGTTTAAACAAAAAATTCGATTATCAAATGATTTTTAAATGTGGCTTGCTTATAATTAAATCAAGCGACTCGACAAGATAAATCTAACGAGCCAAAGATCACCAAATTTTGATATCATTAAGGCACCCAAATACTTAATAAATGGTCTATAATTAAGGAAGTTGATATCAATCGTCCATTCAAAATACTCCCGACAAGCCCTTGGTCTTCTCCCTATTTGTTGTGCATACCACTCCCAAAAAGCTATAAATAGACCCCTCATTCTTTATTGAGAAGGGACCAAGCAAGCAAGAGTAGGAAGAGCGGAAAGGAAGAGAAATCATTCTCTTGCCATTAGAATCTTCCTTGACCACCGCCCGTCAACTGATCATCGTTAGACTTTCACCAAACTTCTGCCCTGCCACTAACCATCACCAAACTTTTGCCTGACCACCAAGCAATCACTAGACTTCCACATGACCACCAACTAACATCATCACCCGGCCACCGATAGTCGTCAGACTTCTGGTCAGCCACCAACTATAGTCAGACTTCTTCTCAGCCAATAGCCATCACAAGACTATGGTCTTTCTCACCTCCATCACCCATTAATTATTGTCCTTGTGACCACTTTTCATCAAACCACTATAGCCTGACTATATTCTTTCAACCTCTGTCACTCGCCGGCTACGGTCCTTCATACCACCATCACCTGACTATAGTCCTTCCGACCACCATCAACCAACTAAGAACTTTTCGACCTCTGTCACCCATCAACTGCAATCCTTTCAACCTCTGTCATATGACTAATATCTTTCTAACCATCGTTGCCCGACTACGGTCCTTCTGACCTACATTGCTCACCAACTCTGGTCCTATCAACCAAACAAACATATCAAACTCTAATTCTTATAATTCTAATCATGTAATGTACTCTATATGATGTATAATTGCTATATTTAGCTAAGGCCTTCCCCTTAGAAGGGCCTCATTTGTAATCAAATGGAAATACTACTGGATTCATTTAAACTAGGCAAGGCCTTATAATTTTTTCCCCTTTTTAGGTGTTTCCACATGAAAAATAGTGTCTCTTATGAATTATGTACCCATATCTTTCCTATTTATGTGCTAGCTCTTCATGCAAAGCTAAGATTCTAGACTATATCTCTCTTTACTGCTATGAATATTCCAAGATGCAACAGTTTGACTTCGTATGTGAGAATTTGATTCCTGTCTAGGGGCAATTTTCACTTCAATCTCGAAAGGTCATTCATGTTAACATCCTGGGCATGGTTGAAGCAAGATAGTTCCTTTACCATGACCTATTATTAGGTCCAAAATAAGTCCTTTAATATTGAGGATAACATTGTTGTAATGGAAAGCATATATTATTTATCACCTTTTAACCATGAGTTATTACTGGATTAATTTTATGGAAAGCAAATCTAAACTGGGGGGGAGGGAGGGCAAACTCAGTTGCAATCTCAAATATGATTGTGATCAGTAAGTCCCTCTAATACTTTACCTAAAGTTATACACCTTCTACAAGGTCATAGTATTGACTTCAAAATGGCAGTAAAAGTTTAAAGATATACCATTCTTCACCTTTGATTTAGATTATATGTGGCATTCGCCCCCTCCCAATCAAGGCATAATCAATCCTAGGGGGATTTGATTTAACCTCTTCCATATAGGTTAGTTTCATTGAGCTATGCTCTGATAAATAACCACAGATAGGTCAAATATCCTAGGAGGATATTAATTACATCTTAAAATCCTTGATTCAAGAATTACACCATTTTTATTATGCCTCAATTACTGGATAATCAATCTTAGGGGGATTCAATCTAACCTCTTTTATATAGGTTAATATCATCAAATAATGCTTTAACTAACAAACTCGGATAAGTTAAATATTCTAAGAAGATCTTAATAAAATTGATCAATTCTAGGGGTATTCTATCCAACTTCTTCCACATAGATTAATGTCATCAAATAATGCTTTGACTAGCAACCTCGGATAGGTCAAATATCCCAGGAAGATGTTAATCAAATCTTAAAGTCCTTGATTTGAGAAAAATGAAATCTTTATTGTGTCTCAATCACTGGATAATTAATCACAGGGGTATTCAATCTGGTCAACTCTATACAGGTTAATGTTATCTAGTAATATTTTGACTAACAATCTCGGATATTTCAAACATCCTAAGAGGCTATCTATCACATTCTCTTAAACTAAGTGAGTTCACTGAAATATTTTTTGCCATCAAACTTAAAAATAACTCATCAAACAAATTCATATATAAATGAACACATACATCATATAAGAATATCAACTTCTAAAACATACATCAATTACTAAGAAAATAAAGTGATACAACTAATAACAAAGAACTGCATACAATCTCAACATCATCATCCTTTATGGCAATTACTTTTCTCAGCTAGCTTTCAATATCAAAATCACTTGTGTTTGAAGGAGAAGCATTAGAAGAAGGGAGGATGTTAAACCTCGTGGAACTACCAAGATGCATTAAGAGGGGGGTGAATTGGTGCTTCTAAAAACTTTTTATTTTCAAAATACATTTTGAAAATCTAATTACCAAATTCAAATCTCAAAATTGAAATATATAACTAACAATGCAAATGCTAACCAATATACAATTTTTTTATGTTTTGATTTAGTAAAAATCATAAGATATAAAAATTAATTTTTTTATTTTTCCATGAAATGAGTCCAAACCAATCACAAAATTCATGAAAGAGATTTACAAGAAAATAAATTGAAGGAAATATAAAGTGTAAAAATTATAAATGCGTAAAGAAAAACACTTAATGAACACACAAGATTTTATATAGGTTCGGTCAAACAATGACCTACATCCACTCCCTAGAGTCCTCCTCTCTGAGTATTGCACTAAACTCTTAATGACACTCCTTTAGTCTCCATAATAAGCTAGAGAAGCCCATACAAGAATCACTTCCATAAACCCAGTGTGTTGGAGTACCAGAATTTTTTTCACCCTCCTAATGACATAGAGAACCCTGGATGCTTTCTCAGCCTCTTGGTGAAGGCAGAGTACATTGCAATCCTTTTTCATCCTCCTAATGAAGATAGAGAACCCAACAATCTTTAACCTTGAAATCTTTCTCCCTAGAGCAACCCCAAAAAATCAACAAAGCCACTAGAGGAATCAAGGTGCAAGCCTGCTTGGAGCAACCATATGAAATCCCCTCATACTCCCTCCTCTCACACAACCTCACATTTTCCTTCTTTAGTGTTCTAAAACTTCTCACAAAGCTCTCTCAGAATCTCTTCAACTGCCAAAAGATTACTAAGAATCAAATAAGAGAGGTTTTATACAAGGCCTCAAAAATCTTAAAATTTCAATTCTGTCGCTTCTATTCATACAGTATAATTGAGGATTATACAGTATGAATAGTTTAAAAATTAGAATTCTACCAATATAATGGAATAGTCATAAGATGAATTATTCAAATTTTATATACTAATCATACAGTATGATCTATAGATCATGTTGTATAATTAGTTTAATTATCTTAAGATCATACAGGATGATCTCCAGGATGATAAAAATTATCTCTGTTAGTCATCCAGTATGATTGATATCGTACTATATGATTAGTTCAAAAATTAAGATTTCATCCAGGATGATATTTGAGGCGATCAAATTTCATCGTTGTCTATTTTACTGTAATTCACATCATTCGGTATGATCTACCATATTATTTAAACATTGATTTGATTGACTAATCACGAGAATTAATTTAAATAAGTTTTTAAATATCATACTATATGAAGGTATTTGTATAGTATGAATAGCATAAAATCAAAAATTAAAAATACTTACTTAAATTTAATTGGTAGATAGGATTTTTATTTTAAACTGATCGTCCAATATAATATTGATCATACTGATGATTAGGTTAAAAATATTAATTATAGAATTAGCTATTATTAATGATTTTATGAAAAATTGATCGATAGTTCTATTTGAATCATACAGTATGATTAGTTTAAAATTTAAAATTCATTTTCTCACTCACTAGTGTTTGTGTATACGATCACCAAATCAACATACACCCTTACATGGCTTAAACTCAAGAAATATAAAATTAAAGAAATAAAAAATATAGACTCTTTAAACATATCATATTCTACCCAATCTTGAGTCCAGAATGATCTCGAATGGTGTATGATTTACCTAAAATATTAGTATATGCATAAATAAATATATAATACAAATGAAAATTCAATTGATAATGTTTGTTAGCATCAAAAACACAAATATGGGATCCTAGATTGCAACACTACCTAGCTATCAACCCTTCAATTTTAGCTCCATTCTTATGCTCCACTAGATGAACTCCTTTTAAAAAGCCTGTGATAAAGCCTTCTTCAATACACTCCTGCTCTAGAGTCTTCACTTCTAAAGTATATATATGATCACGAGCCTCATAAATGTGATCATGAATTATTCTCTTGAATGCTACAGACTTCTTGAAATCTACTATGGCTTTTAGAGAACCTAATCCATATTGGGCCTTTAACCTAGCAGCTTCTTTCTCAGCTATAAGATTCTAAAATATCTTATTTTCATCTTCGAGGGTTATTATTTTCTCTCCAAAGATATTTTTATCCTTCAGATGTTGGTTGATCATCGCTTGCACTTCTACCAAATCAACATAGAGTCGGCCCATTTACTAATTCTGTAAAGAAGAAGAAGTCACCATGGTAGCTAACTTAGCTCTGCATTCAGCCAATTATTCTTCCACTAACTTCATTCCTTGGTCTTGTGATCATACTTTTGCTTGTACTCCCCTTGAAGATATAAAATCTTCACAATTTTGTTATTTTATTCATTCAAGGACTGAATAAGCTCGATCTCTAAATCTATGCACTGTAGTAACTGAAATAATAATATGATATTTGTAAGGGACACATCCTTATAAATATGCAAAAAGGAGAATAAGATAGGAGTGAATACTCACCAGGTCGTAGCTTATTGATGTCTAATACACTAATGTTTTAAAATATCTTCTGGAATGTGTAACTTGGATAGAGAATAATTGAGACTTTTACTAGTACATGCTAAAATCTCCTCAACCTTCTTCTTCTTGGATAAGTCATATAGATTAGTATCATTAATAATCATTTAGGGGGAGCCTTGGAAGTATGGACAGATGCTTACTAAATTTGGATGACTTCTAAAACATAATTGTATGAGACCCCCCCCCCCCCCCCCCCACGCCTAAGTAGATAATTCAGCTCTGAACAAGTATTCTTCCTCTACATACTTGCCCAGATAACGTACCTCATAGTGAAGAGTGTCAATATCTAGAATATTAAGCATCCTCAATATATCTTTTACTCTAACATGAGGATGAATGAATAAATCCTTCAGCTTTCACAACTTCTCCAATATATTTTAATCATTCTACAAGAAGAAAATTCCACTGACCCAGCTCTTTGATGGATCTCGGGTATGAATATCTATCCATTTAGATCTAAATGTGATATAACCCTCCGTATCACAAGTGAATCGACCCATCCAAGAAATACACTCTAGATTTAACACTACTCCATGATCTATAAAGAAGATAATTGATCCCATTATAATCGACATAACTTTATATGAAAATTGGGATAAACTTACTCCACATGTCACTGAGATACCATCCAACTCTAGAGTGGTAAAAATTGGAGACCTGCTCGTAAACTGAACTCATAAACAGTCAAATATCCTAGAGGAGAAAAGGTCCATTCAGACTTTTAAGGCACCTTCATTAAAAGCTCATTAGGGAAGTGGAACTTCTTTTTGAAGATGATAAAAAAATCAATGGTGATCGTGAAAACTATAATGTCAGTTTTGTCCACCTTATGGAAATTCTTCAGACCGTCATTCTGGGCAGCATGACATTGATCTCCTTTAATCAAGGGATTTTTAAGGGAAGTGTGGTCACCCATTTGGACTTCTACACTAAAGAGGGACACTGAATTTTGATAGAGGATGTCTTCTATCAAAAGAAATGAAAAGTCTCTAAAGTGAGAAGGAATATGGGGGGAAAATTTTAGAAGGAGGCTAAAAAATTTATCTTCTACATAAAGAGGGGTACTAGTACTTAATAGGGGATGCCACATATTTAAGATAGTGGAAGGCCTCTACTATAAGAAGACTAGAGGAAGAGAGGAGAAGAAAAAGATGTGAACTTTCCCCCTGTCCCAGGGGTTATTTATGGGAGCAAATTGGGGGGGGGGGGGGAGGTTCCTAGAAAATTTTTAAAATTTTTTGAAAATTTTGGAAATTTTTAAGTTTTTAGAATTATTATTATTTTTATAATAATAATAAATATAAATAAAAAATATAAAAATTAATATATATATATATATATATATATATATATAAGATAAAAAAAACTTGATTACAATCGGTCATTTGCAGTTAGCATGACAAAAGGCTCATAGTAGCAAACCAGCGCGAGCTAAAACTGCATAAGCAACCACAGGCAAGCACGTAGGCTAGCTCACCATGCCAGAAAGCTAGAATCCATGAGCAGTAGGGGCAGTAAGGTAGTGCGCATGGGTGCACTAGTGGTGGTGGCAGCTGGCTGTCTGGTTTGACCACTAAGTGAAGTTCTTGCCTTTTTTGGCTTGTATAGTCTGATTCAAATGTTTTTGGGGTCCCTAAGACCATTTTTCAATGTTTTAAACTCAATTTTGACACTTTTAGAGCTAATCAAAACCTCTACATTTAGAATGCCACTATTCTTAAGTTTTGAACAACATCAAAAATATCTCAAAAGATGTAACATATATTTTCGAACTCATGGAGCTTCAAAGATCAAAAATAAGGGGCAACTGATATATCATCAAAAATTAATCTTGATCGGGCATTAATCTCGAGGTAAATTTATATGAAAAACTTTTGAAATTAAACTTGGGACCATCCGAACTTCAATTTCAACAAACTTATAGTCAAACTGAACATCTCTATAAGGCGAACCTAATAACACTAGATTCAACCCAATCCGAGCCCAAATGGAACCAAATCAAAGACCCGGAGCACATTTAAAAGTTTTGAGCAATAAATTGGATGACCAAACAATTTTTAAATGTGACATGCTTATAATCGAATCAAGCAGTTTGATGAGAAAAATCTAATCAGTAAAAAGATCGCCAATTTTTGATATTATTAAGAGCACTCAAATACTCAATAAATGGTCCATAATCAAGGGAGTCGATATTAGCCATTCATTCAATATACTCTCAATATTCCCTTGATCTTCTCCCTATTTATTGGCCATACGACTCTTAAATAATTATAAATAGACCTCTAATTCTTCATTGAGAGGGGACCAAGCAAGCAAGAGAAGAAAGAGAGGAAAGGAAGAGAAACTAGAGCTCTCTTGCCTCCAGACTCCTCCTCGACCACCACCCAATCACCGACTACTAATGGACTTTCACCGGACTTTCACCCAGCCACTGAGCATCACTGGACTTTTGCTCGATCACCAACTATCATCAGACTTCTACCCGACCACCACCTGTTGTCGACATCTTCCCGACCACTAACCATCATATGATTATGGTCATTCCGACCTCCATGTCCCACCAATTATGATCCTTCCAACCACCATTAATCCTACTATGATCCATTTGACCACTATCGCCTAATAATAATCCTTTCAACCTTCGTCACCGGCCAACTATGGTCCGTTTGACCATCATCACCTGACTACTATCCTTCCAACCACCGCCACCTGACTATGGTCCTTCTGAGCACCGTCATCTGAATACGATCCTTCCGACCACCTTCGCCCTACTATGATCTTTTTGACCACCATCTCCCATAGATTACGGTCCTTCCGACTGATATGTATAAATAATATTATATTTTATATCTTAATTTATCGATGAAATCAAGTTATTTTAGTTATATTTTTGTAGAAAATATAGAAAATGGGTAAAGTTATCAAGTATGGTATAATGTCATGGTGTCGAATACAATACCAACATGGCACCATCATTGACACCACCAAACCGCCCAAATATGAACATGATGGAACCCAGTCTCTATTTGACAGCACCAAAAAATCTTAGGAGTTAGCTCTGCAAAGCCCAGCCAACTATCCCAGTGCCACAGCGTCAGATGAGTCAACATCGTAAAGCCTAATCTCTATCTACAAAATTCCATGGTGCCAAATTATAGCTCCACTAAGTCAAGGAAGTACCACATGGATGTTGTAGTGCTCAACTATTAGCATTGTCGTGGTGCTACAATTATAATTATTTAAGCCACGATCTATCAATGAAGCAATGCGTCGATTCATTAAACAGTGGGTCCATATTACCAAGTGTCGCAATAGAGGAAATCTTTCAATGTTGTGGCATTAGTTCATTTTATGGGCACTATGGCGCAAGTGTCTCAAGTGTCATGGTGCCAGAATCCATTTTCATTATTTTTCTATAAATAATCCATTTATAATATTAGCAAGGGACTTCAGTCACTTATTTTATTTTAATCTTCATATTGCTTCTTTGATTTTTTATTATGAGTGACAACTAAGAAAATTCTGAGAAGTAGTAGATATATTCTATTAAAATTTTTGGCTTGTATGTGTAGATGTAATTTTATAAGTTCAAGGAGAAATGTAGAGGAGATCATTGAATCATCCAGTGATATCTTATTTTCTATACTTTTTTTTTCTTTTGTGTAATTAATGAAAATGAATTTGCTTCACTTGATCTTCATGTCTGGTTAAATTTTTTAATTTTAGATTGATGGTGTAAATAAAATATGGGGTAGTAATAAATTTTCTTCATCAATAATTTCATGATGTTTTCAATATACTAGGTCTTCATCTAATGCGCATAGTGGCCATATGTATAGTTAATTTCAAGTATAATGTGGAGCCTAGGAATAGGAAAGTAGGCATAACCAGGTATGTTAGAATGGTAAAATGCAAGCATAGACATAGTGCTTATCATGTATTAAATTTACAAAGATGAATTATTATGAGGGGTTTCAACAGTACACACTTTACTTACTCTTCTAAGATTTTTATAGGGTGACAGACTATGGGAGTTTAGAGTGGTATTGAGGTTGAAAGAGAGTAATCTATCCTTTATCTCTTCATGCTTGACTAAGTGGTCGGTGATGCATGTGCTCTAAATAGCATCAATATAAAAGAGAATTATTAGAAAATATATTGTATTTATATTCCATCAATCCAAAACTAAATAGTGTTTCAATTAATTAGTTTTTATTTTAAATTAAGTGATTGAATCTCCACCCAAACTTATTTCAATTGAACAGAAATGTTGTAGTTGAAGTAGATAGTACTAGTATTTGCAAGTAAACATTCTTCCTCATGGAATCAATACTCTACTCTAGCACTATATTCCTTGATTCGACATGTATACTTATATATATTAAGTGGGGTTTTTATAATTTTTATATCAAAAAAAATTTAAGCATTATTTAAGGATTGATAGAGCCCTAAATTATTTTTACAATTCTCTAGGTTACTCCACTGCCCCCATTAAATTTTTAGCATTGTTGTTGGGGAAGAGTTTATTTTATTTTTAAATTTACTATATTGTTGAATTAATTACATAATTAGTCCTATTGTATTCTTTTATTTTAATTTATTGATTGTATATCTATGGTTGTATGCTTACAAGACATATAGGGGAGGCACATTTAAATTTTAATTTTGAAATTGAGAGAACCTTTCTAAAATTAGAATAACCAAAAATATTTTTAAAATGGCCAACCCTGTTCAAAACTCAGATCATTCTAAACCTCTTAAGAATTTTGCAAATCATTCAGTAGACGGAATTCATTAAAGCATAAATAGAACTGTCATCCAAGAAAAAATTTTGAATTAAAACATATAATCATTTAGATGGCAGAAAATTCTCAATTTGGGAGAACTCCCATTAAAGACCCTAACTTATATTTAGCGAGTTTCATAGAAATTTGTGCAATATTGAAGTACAATAATGTTAGTAATTATTCTCATTTTCTCTAAGAGACAAGGCAAAATTATGGTTAAATTCTTCACCCCCAAGCTCTATAACCACATGGAATGAGTTGGCCCATAAATTTCTAGGAAAGTATTTTCCACCTTCTAAGACTGTCTAACTTAGAATTGACATTACAACTTTTACTCAGCTAGAAGGAGAATCTATTTATGAGAAATGGGAAAGATTTGAGGAGATGCTTAGAAAGTGCCCTCACCATGCTTTACCTCATTGGTTGATAATTCAAACTTTTTACAATAGATTGGTAGGATCCCTTAGAACCATAATTGATGTGTAGTTAAAGGTTCTTTGATGTCAAAGCCTTTTGAAGATGCTTTTGAATTAATTGAAGAAATAGCAAAAAAATAATCTTCAGTAGCCGGCTAGTAGGGTGAATCCTAAGTGAGTAGCTAGAGTTTATGAAAATAATTTTTTATCTATTTTGACTACATAAGTTGTAGTAATATCAAAGAAATTATGCATTTTAGTCTTAAATTCTTATTCATCTTTACATTTGGAAGATAAAAACTCAATGGATGAAAATGATATTCAAGAGATTGAAAATATAAATTTGATTAGAAGACAAAAAATTCTCTATTCAAATACATATAATCTAAGTTGGAGGAATCACCCAAATTTTAGTTGGTCAAATAATAATGGTGGAAATCAATGTAATTCTTATCAAAATAACCAAGGTATAAATTGGAATAATCAAAATCAAGCTAATAATAGTCCAAGACTAGTATATCCTCATGGATCTAATAAAGCAATAAGTATGGAACTAGAAAGACACCACTAGAAGATATGGTCATGCAATTGGGAATCAATTACAAAATCAAGCTTCTTCAATTAAAAATTTGAAAACTCAACTAAATTAGCTTGCAATTTCTATGAGTAGAAGACCCATTGCATCTCTTCCTTATAACATTGATGTTAATCCTAAAGAGAAGAAAAAAGATATAAATGGGACCCAATTGAAGAATAATAATCATCCACCTTAGCTAAATAGAAAATGCAGACAAAGTCTGGTTGAAGACTATAAACTTAGCACTGCTTGGGAGGCAACTTAACCATAGGTTTTATAAGTTAACTAATCTAGCTAAAGACTATAAACTTAGAGCTTTTAGGGAGGTAACCCTATCTTTTAAGTTAAGTTTTTCTTAATATGTTGCTTCAAAAAAAAAACCTTTGAGAGAGAAGAAGGGAGCTCCGTGGCATCATACCATTGAACACCGCAGTGCCCCAATTATTACAAACCTGGTTTAAGCACTATGATTTTGATGATAACAAATATTATTATGATTGTTACTACTTTCTCTTATTTTTGTGATATTTATTTTATGTTGTATGTACTAATGTTTTAGGATTACAATCCACCGTTCACTTACAATTCTGATCAACTCAAGACTAGGTAGACTAGAGTTATAGTCTATATTTTCAATTTGTTTTATATTTTATTTCTTGAGTCATATCATGTAATTAGGTGGATATCATTGCTGAGAAACCTTGCACATATATAGGGGGAGAGAGAAAAATAGTTTTAGGAGAGTTTTTATTTTTAAGTAGTTCGTACAATATAATTTCTATTCATACTGTATGATACGTGTATCATACTGTATTGTTTTAATTCATACTGTATGATCTTTTGTGCTCTGTCAAAACCCTAGCCACCAAACATTAAGAAAGATTCTAAATATGCTGATCGTACCATATGATTTGGTTTGTAATATATGCTCTAATTAAAATCTTTCTTAAATTAATCCCACGATATCAAGCAATCAAATTATGGATAATTATTATGATTGATCGTACTATATGATATAGTTCATACTGTTTGATTATTCGTGCATGAAATTGGTCATCCTAGAGATTATACCAAATAAAATCCATAATTTTTATATTGATCATATTGTATGATGTCCATAGTGCTAGACGATCAATATTGTATGAAGTTGGCCATCCCAAGGATTATCCCAAATGAACAAAAGTAATTTGTACAGTTCGTATTATAAGATATTTTTATCATACTGTATGAAATGTTTAAAAATTGAAAAGTTTGTCTACACGAACTGCCTTGATAATTCTAAATTACACTAATCATATTGTATGATACATGTATTGTATTATACAAATAGAAGATGGATTTCTTAAAATTTAGGGTTTTTTGAAGCCCACTATTTAAGCAATTATATTGTCCCTTGAGATAATCTTTTTCTACTATATTGATCTGAGAGACAGCTTAGAGAAGAAAGAGAGAGAGCTTAGGAGAGAGATCATTGTGAGGAGGAGTTATGAGGGATTCATAAAGGTTGCTTCAAGCAAGGTTTCCACCATCTTCTTTAAGCTTCTTGTCTGGTTTCTTTGTGGCTATAGGGGAGACTTTGATCAGTATCAGATCAAGATTCTCTGCCTACTCCAAAAAGGAGTAAAAGGATTCCAAGGTTCTCCGCCTACTCCAGTAGAGACTAAAAGGATTTCAAGATTCTCTGCCTACTCCAGGAGGGAGTAAAAGGATTTTCAGGTTCTCTGCCTACTCTAGGAGGGAGTAAAAAGATTCAAGGTACTCTAGCTCATCGGGTCAGGGAAAGATTTTGTAAGGGCTTCTCCACCATGCTGTGAGGGTAAAAGGAGAGACACTACTTTTAGTGCAAACCTAAAAAGGATATTTTTGGGGAGTGGATATAGGTCAACTTGACTGAACCACTATAAATCTAGTGTATTCTTTCTTTTTTTTTGCATTTAATTTTTGCATTTTTCTGTGAATTATTCAGTGTTTAAAATATCTAAAATTCTTGTTATTGTGAAACTAATCTGCTTTCGTATTAAGGGGTTTTTAATTTTTCATTTTGTTAAAGAATTTTTAAAATAACTAATTCACCCCCCCCCCCCCCCCTCTTGGTTAGCCTCGAAACTAGTTCTTTAGGGTATAACAACCCTCACGAACTTTTAAGTGGTATTAGAGTGGGATTCATAAATTAAGTTTTACAAAACTTTTGAAAAAAGATCCATGGATAATTTTGGTAATCATAATACTGCAGAAGGATATCTAATTGCAAGAATACCATTATTTGATAATTTTTCTTTTGATTTTTGAAAAATTTGCTTGTCCACTTTTTTATAATAAATTGATTATCGCATGTGGATATTAGTTCAAGATGGATATATTGTGACTCAAGCTCACGAGTTTATATTTTTGATGATAACAAACATTATGGCTCACATATTTATGTCTCTAGTAATTTCATTCTATACTTATTTCTGTGTATACTAACATTTCAGGAACACTATGTACAATCTAACAAAGATTCAGGACTCGAGATTGGGTAGAATAAGTCATGTTGTAAAGAGTTTGTAATATTCATTGATATATTCTTTATTTCTTGAGTCAATTCCTATAAGGGTGTATGCTAGCTTGGTAATCATGCACACACACACACACTTAGGGGGAGTGAGATTGAGTCAAAACTAGAAGTTTAAATTTTTAACTAATCGTACTGAATGATTTAGATCATCCAGGATGATCAATTACAAACATGAAAAAATAGCTGCCAATCATAATTCAAGCAATATTTTAAGATTCAAATATTATTTTAATCATCCATGATGATATACATTATACTGGAAGATCTATGAAAATCATGCCTAAATTAATCATGTAATTAGTTAATCAAATCTGCTTAAGTTTGATATTTTGATCATACTAGACGATCCTGTAATTGTATTATATGATCTACAAAGATGATTTTGGTCATCCCAGGTTTTGTCATGGATGAACTATAGGTTGATCAAGCAAATCATACCGGATAATTGAAGAATTACCCTGGATGATATGTACAACTCGTGAACTTATCATACATGATAATATAGTTCGTGCTGGCTAAAAGTGTTATTTTGAACTAATCGTACAGAACAATCTTTGCAGCCAAAATTAAATTTTTAGGGTTTTTTAAAGCGCTCTATTTAATCTTTCTCTAAAGACTTTGTATGAGTCTTTAGCATGCATTGAGTCATTTTTTTCTGGAGAAAACTTGAAGAGAGAGCCTTAAAAGTGAGAGAGAAAAGGGTGGAGTTTGAGAGGGAGAAGATCCTTAGAGGGGGTTTCAAGGGAGTATGGAGGGGGTTTACACGGTTGCTCTGGCAAGCTTGTACATTAGATCCATCGGATTTAAGGTTCTTCATGAGGGAATTTTTGGGAAGAAGAAGATCTCTTTGGTGTCAAATGACCCGTCTCCTCCACCAATTCTCTACCTTACCAAGAGGGTGAAAAGGATTATAGGTCCTCTGCCTCACTGGGTTGATGGAAAGATTATGTAAGGGCTTCTCCGCCTTACTGTGGGGGCAAAAGGAGAAACACTATAGGTTTAGTGCAATACTCAGAGGGTGCCTCCGGGGAGTGGATGTAGGTCAGGATGACCGAACCACTATAAAATCTGGTGTATTCTTTCTGATTATTCTTCGCACTTTATTGTTACTGCGATTAACTATGTGGGTAAAATCTCTGATTTATCTTTTTATTATTCATTTAATTCACTTCTCCTACAAGATATAAAAAGATTTTTCTTTTTGTTAAAGAATTTTTTAAATATCTAATTCACCCCCCTCTTGGTTAGCCTTGGGACTAGTTCTTTAAGGTTTAACCACCCTCACAAACTTTCAGGATATTATGCACCCTTTAGATTAGTAAATGACATTAAAATTGAAATACCTTTTTTTTAATGGAGTATTGATGATAGAGATTTAGCCCAACTAAATGCAAAATATTTGAACTATTTTTCTGTGCTTTAAAATATAAAAATTACATACATATTTTTACTTATTCAACTGGAAAATAAATTTAGGATAAATTATGCATAACATATGAGGGAACTAAAGAAGTAAAATAATTTAGGTTGAACATTCTACTTCATGATTATAAACTTTTCATATGAAACCTAGTGAATCTATTTTTGAAATGTATACTAGGTTTACGCATATTATTACTTAGTTGCATGCCTTAGGAAGAGAGCTTACAAACTATAAAAAAGTTAACAAGATTTTATGATGTTTACCTTCTTCCTATGATGCAAAAATTACTACCATTACTAAATCTAAAGATCTGAATATTTATTCTATTGATAACTTACTTGGGTCACTAATTACCTATGAGCAAGGAGTGAGTCAAAGCTAGCTTGATGCAGGTGAAAAGAGAAAATTATAGCCTTAAAGGCTAATGATTCTAACAGTGACTCCTCTAGACAAGATGATGATGACATTGCTTTGATGACTAAGCAGTTCAAAAGTTTTCTAAAGAGAAATCAAAAGCATCATCAGAAATAGAACAAAAGTAAGACTGGTAAGAATTCTAAAGTTTCTTTTGATGTTATATGTTTTGAATGCAGGAAGCCAAGGCACCTGAAGTCTGATTGCTCAACTTTTAAAGCTCACCTGTAAGGAGAAGGGTGAAGAAAAACCTAAATTTAAGAAGGGCAAACAAAGGATTCAGAAGGCTTTTTGGGCAAACTCTGGATCAGACTCTTCTAAAATTGAAGCAAAATAGGAGATAACCAACCTGTGCTTAATGGCAGATGATCATCTTGATCATTCTAATCAAGAAGAGGTATGTGAGCTTACCCATAATAAACTATTTAAAGTTTCTAAAAAAATTCATTCTTCTTATAAAAAGCTTATAAAACCACATGCCTACCTTAAATCTGTCTTTTCAATTCTACAGAAAGAGTATGAATGCTTAAGAAAAGATCACTCCAATCTGGATAGTAATCACATAGCTTTGGGAGATAAATTTGATATTTTAAACAAGAAGCATTTTGAATTAACTGATGATCATGATTCCTTAAAATCATCCAATATTAATTTAGAAAATTCATTTAAGAAAAATTCAAAATTCATCAAAAAAGGCTAGTCTATCTATCCTGCGTAATCTGGTATGTAGATCTAACCCACGAGATTGATTTTTCACCGTTAGATCTTTCATAACTAATTTAAATCACCGGTTTTGATCTCCACCGTCGGATTGAATCTGTGTGGATCCAACGGCCACGGTCCTTAGGTGACATGGTTAAGTGATCAACCATGCGCTGACGCGTGGTTCATCCAGATATTCCTATGTGGGAGATGCGCCGCTACCGCCATGGTTTGAGTCGGCCAGTAGAAATGCGCCACGCGTCCATTTCCGCTGCCATTTAATAAAAATGTTTTATTTTTTTATAATTTAAATGCTACAATCTTTAAATAAATATTAAAAAAATAAAAAATAAAAAAATTTTGATTAAATACTTTAATGTAAAATTAATGTTAATTTAAAGTACTAAATATATTTTGAAACATTTCAAATAGTTATTTTTTTTAATTAATATTTAGTTAAAATACCTAAAATATTTTCAAAATTCAAATATATATATGTGTATATATACATATTTTAATATCTAAATAAATTATAAAATATATTCTCCATATTTTAAAATTAAAATTCAAGTTTAAAAAATTTAATATAATTTTAAATAATTTATATTATTTAAATATCTAAATAATTAACTAGAATTTAATTAGTTAAATATTAAATATTTTCAAAAAAAATTTCTCATATTAAAATATTTTAAATAATTAAGTAATTATTTTAAAACATACCAATTTGGAATATAAATTGATTTAATATATATTTTATATTTCAAACTATCCTTAATTAAGTAAATATTCAAGTATTAACTAATATTAAATTAAAATTAAATTCAAATTATTTTGAAATGTGAAAGATAATAATTTTAAATAAATTTAAAATTCTAGAAGTGGTTAAGGCTTAATTTAATTTATTTTAAAATTATTTTTAATGTTAATTAATTTAAAATTAATTTAAAATTCAATTAAATAACTAAAACTTTAAAAACTCAAATAAAATTTAAATTAAATAAATATATATATATATATATATATATATATACCTATAATACCTTAAAATTTTTAGAATTTTAAGTATTTTAAATTAAAATTAATTTTGAAATTCAAAACTCAATTCATTTTAAAATATTTGAATTATTTCAATATTTTAAATTTTAATTAATATTTAATTAAATATTAAGCTAATTATTTTCAAAATTAAATGTTTATTTTCAAATTATTTTAATAATCAGAGGATCTCTCATTAATATGTTAAACCTATTTTGAAGATACTTTTAATTATTTTAATTTAAAACTTATATTTATATTCAAGCATTAGTAACAAACTTAAAAGTGTCAAAATCTTTAATTGCATTTCTAGCTTTAGCATTTCACCCAACATATGTCAAAGGGCCAATTAGGAATCTGTTTTAGATGTCGTCCCCGCTCTCCTTAAACTAATCTTAAATAATGTCTCTAACCACTCTTTCATGAAAGACCTGACTCATGATTTTAAAAATTTTAGGTGGTTTAGCTGGCTTCCCAATCTAGGCTGGGGTAAGTCCAGGATTGCATTGCATTAGCTAAGATCTGGGTCACTGATTTTCAGTACCCACTTTAGACTTAAGTTTTTAGATAGATTCTTAATCTTAAGACCTCAACCTCCAGAAATCTGGTTCCCACTTTCTAATAAAATTAATCATTGAAATATTAAATCACTTTCCATCAAACTCAAGCCCAACACTTA
Organism: Dendrobium chrysotoxum; assembly: GCA_019925795.1. Classification (NCBI taxonomy): domain Eukaryota; kingdom Viridiplantae; phylum Streptophyta; class Magnoliopsida; order Asparagales; family Orchidaceae; genus Dendrobium; species Dendrobium chrysotoxum. The sequence goes on along the minus strand of CM034308.1, from coordinate 55,458,656 downwards.
GGATAGGCTGGGTGTTTCTGAAGTGATTTAGAATCTTAAGTGCCTCCTACCTCTCTTCCTTTGACCTCTAGAAAGAACTGCTCAAATTTGATCCAATCCCTGTTGGATTTCCAACTCTTAACCTCCCTTGAAATCGAGCTTTGAATTCTTAAATAAAATTTGTATTGCTATTTTAATCGAGAGTATTTATACGAATGTAATTAACTAAGAGGGCTTACGCTCGGAGGAGATTTAGAAACTCAGACCAGATTTCAAAATTAAGCTTTTTTAACACTTTAATTAAATATCTTTGGGAAAATCAAATGTAATGATCATTATCATCAATTTTAAATGAATAATAATAATCGATATTTTCTTTCTCTGGATAAATATGTCATTCTATTATTAGGACTTTGATCATAAAATTAATGATCTCTTTGCTAGATTATTATAGTCGAATATTGAATTAAACATCACTTTGATTCTTTCAGATCATATGCTATTTCTCCTTGAGTTTGACTATAATAATCAGGATAAATCTAAAGATTTGCAATCTGAACCTATTAGGGAACGATATGTTCACCTTTCGAGGTGGTATATCATTCATAATCAGCATTCGATTTCAAATATTAAAATTCCAAAAAATTTAAGTTTCCCAAAGAAAATTAAATCTTTTTCAAAATTCAAACTATATATCTATATTTTTCAATCAAATAAAAATGGCAACTCCACTGGGAAAAATCTCTCTCTCCATCTTTAATAGTGCTACGAATTTTGTTACATCGGTAGTTTTAACTACCTTTCTTCCATTGGTCCCTCTACTCATTTTTTCCTTGGGTGAGTGTGGCCAACTGAATTATGATCAAAGACATATGAAATGAGAGGTGAGTGTAGGAAACCTCCCTTAAAGTCGGGCTTTGATATTTTGCCTCCAAGTTCATTGGTAGAGCAAAAGAGTCAAGCCAAGCTTTTCAAAATCCTTTTGTATATGTTATAAACTCATGTGCAAATAAATCGAAGCATGTTAAATTTCACAATTTATAGAAGATCCTCCAATCTAGAAATCAAAGTTCCAAGCTTCCAATAAAATCTTACCTCTTCAAATTCGATTTAAAACTTCAATCATTCTGGTATAGTCGATCTTTGACATTTCACTCTCAAAAAGTTCCTTTAGATGAAAGAGTCGGGTTGACTTTTAAGAATTTCCCCTCCAAAATTTATAAACCTTTATGTTGAATGCAAATTAAACACATTGAGTCAAAAATAAGGGGAGATTCTATCAGATTTTCAAATTTTTCTTAAATCTCTTTCAAGATCTCTCAAATCAATTTTAATCGTGATTGCCATGTGTCTTCTATAACATTCTATTGTAGTTGAACGTATGCAACACAAATTCAAAATTTTTGTTAAATTTAGGTTTTGACATTTCACCCCAAATCACTTGGTGGGGTGAAAAGAGTCAAGCCTAATTCTTAAGATCTTCATGTTACTTTTGTAAACCCGCACATCTGAATAAAAATCAATGTGTGGAGTTTTAAAGTTTAAAGAAGATCGATTCAATTACAACCTCATAGCTAAATTCAACTTTAAATCTAAATTCAACTTCCACCTTGAATTCAAATTTAGTTTTAACTCCTGATTTAACTTTGAATTTAATTTAAAAATCAAATTCAGGCTTGGACATTTCGACCCAAGCCAATTGGTGAAACGAAAAGAGTCGAGCCCGATCCTCAGATTTTTTATATCGATTTTGTGAACCTACATAATTGAGTGAAACTCAACCTATTGAGTTATAAAATTTGAAGAAAGATCCATTCAACTTTAACCTCAAATTCAAGTTCAAAATTCAAATTCGACTTTAATTTTAACCACAATTTCAATCTTAAGTTCAAACTTGATTTCCATTTCAAATTCAAGTTCAATCATGATTTCAATTTTTAAATTCAAATTCAGGCTTTGACATTTTACTCCAAGTCAGTTGATGGAGTGAAAGAGTCAAGTTCAACCCTTAAAATTTCTTTATTAATTTTATAAACTCTCATGTTGAGTGAAAACTCAGCATGTAGGGTTTCAAAGTTTAAAAAAAAAATCGATCAAATTTAAAACTCAAATGCCATTTCAAAATCAAACTAATTCAAATCACATTCTTTTAATTTCAGGAATTAAGCACTCAAATGGCTGGGAAACTCATCTTCTCCCTGGATAGAAACTTGATAGTAAAGGAATCACTTCTGGTAATTTCATCCAGTTTAAAATGCAATTATAAGACTTCAAGTTATCAGTCGACGGAGAAGAAATGATTGATCTGTCTGCTGGAATATGAAGGGATATCCCCTTAGTTGAGATTACTTTAGGGTCAGGAGTTGACTCCCCCATCTCCGAGATGGAGATCGTTGTCATCCTTTTACCCATTGTATCCTCTACTGAGGAGGATAATAACCAGAAGTCAATAACGACAGAAGAATTATCATCTCAATCTGAGATTGGGTCAAGTTCTAGCACCCCTTTGGGCTAGTAAAAACAAAAGGAAGAACTACCTTTGTAGAGTCAGAAAGAAGATTATTAAAGCTAGAAAGACTGCTGAGGTGAAAGCCTCAAAGCACGTCAAGTCTAAGGCTAATCAAAAGTTTATTGCTCCTTCTACGTACCTCTTCCCTGGTAGAAATCATTTCCACCCTTCTCCTGTTACTCAAAGGAAGGAGGTTGTAGAAACGAGAGCACGATCTTCAATACACCTTCTCGACAACTACATGGCAAGAATCAATCAAGCCAGAACTGAATAAACACCAATATTAGACCCTAGACCCCCAGTTGAGGGTTATAAACTGTCCACTCTACTAGAAGATATTAGGATACATTTTTATACGTGTCCCACTACATCACCTACAGAGGAGGAGGTGTAGAAAATCACTCGGGGTGTCACTCTCCAAATTATTAGGCCATTAGTAATAGGAGAGGGGAAAATAATCAGAGATTATATCAAATAGTGATATTGTTGAAATTTAACTTTCAATGGGATCCTATCGTGATAAACATTTTGATTAAAATGATGCCACTAGGATAGTACGGATTCCATAATAGTTTCTCCCTCTAAAGGAGATCACAGGAATTCAATTCCTTACTGTTGGAGTCATACCACCTAGACTTGCAACGTTTTAAGGAAAATTTTCCAATTCCTCAAAGTGTACTAATTTTAGAATTTCAAGATAATAGATCCCTCTTTTAATGGAAAATTGATCTCTACTTTAAGTCTTAATTAGGAGAAAGTTGTAGTTGACTCCACCAAATGTTTGAATACCCCTCCCTCCCACCTCTTTTATGGGATTGATTTAACTGTTGAACTAAAATCAATGTCAAATTTAAGTTGACATTTGAAATGAAGATCTTCTCAAATTTCTAGCAACTTTTTATCTTAATAGATTTCTCTTGCGTGCCTAAAATCTGTTCAATAATTTTCAAAAGTTAAGCCGAGTTTCTTTTCAAAAAGATTGGGTCATACCTTGAGGATTATCCATCCTTGCATAAGAGAATGAGTTCTCTTCTCTTATACTTGAGATGTAATCCAGGCATTAAAATAAAGAAAGTGCATCCACTTCTAAAATTCAATTAAAATCAAAAGATGCACAAAGTACGCCAAAATAATCAAGAAATGCACAAAGTGCACCCGACGTCAAAAGATGGGTGAATGCGCCAAAAATTCAAAAGCAGTGCAAAACGTACTATAAATCAAAAGATGTGTAATGTGCGCTGCCAGAAAAAGAAAGAAAGAGGCTCCCTTCTTCTAAAACTTTAGATCTCAAAAGACCCAATCAACTTTAAATTGCTTGATTTTGAAAGTCTTGAATCCAGATTCTCTGTCGTGCATCGATAATTTATCAAGATACAAAAATCTCTTGTGCAACAGAATTGAAAAGATCAAATTTCTTTACTCAACTTAAACTGCTTTAAAATTGATTTTAATTTAAAATATTTAAGGGAGACCCTAGTTTAGTTTCTACGAAACTTGGTATGGGTCAACAAAACCTAAATCCTTAAACCTTTTCAGGTTAGATGGAGTCACTTAACTCTTCACTGTACTTCTAAATTTGTTCCTGCTTATCATTCTGATAGGGTCCAAATACTTAGAGGAAGTTTTTCGATAAGAAGAATGAATCCTACTCTTAATGAAAATTTAAATCCGATCCTTGAGGAGTGTGTGTAAGTCCTTCCATATAGGCATCTTTCCTTTAAGGCCTTCTTTGTAAAATTACACTCTATGCTGGGTCCAAGATCAATCCAACTAGAGGAGTATTTTCTAATGCTAGAAACTGTTATTAAAAATCAAACCACACCCTGTGCTGGGTCCTAGATCATTCTGATCTAGGGGCGTAGTTTCCTTTGCTGGGACTTACTATTCAAAATCAAACTCTAATTGAGCAGAGTGCCCGACTCTAATTTAAGGAGCTCAAGGGCCTTGAATAAAAATCAAATATATGTTCAATAAAGTTTGAAACTTTATAAGTCACATTTGATTCAAGATCCTGATAAATTGTGTCACTTTAGAACTCCCCAAGTAGGAAACTTGGTCGTAGTCTTTTGGAGACCACTTCTAATCCATTGTGAAATCAATGGAAATCTTAAATTAATGTTAACTGGATCATTCATTTTAATGATGATCTTTCAGAAAGTTTCCTTTTTGATCATTCCTGAAGGATGCCACCTGACATTTTCAAATATTAGGGAGGCCCTTTAGGAAGTATCATACTAGATTAGTGCCAAATTTTAAAATTAAATTTAAAATCCATCCAATTCAAAATCAAATTCAAGATCAATTAAAATCAAATCAAATTTCAAATTCAAATTCATTAAAGTCAAAATCAATTCAAATCAAATCTAAAGCACATCACAGATTCAAAACTCTTCAAATTCAAATTCGTCAAATCAACTTTTAAATTCAAACATCTTCAAATTCAAAACTAAATCAAGATTCAAATTTAAAAATCATTCAAATCTCAAATTCTAGAATCCAAATCTAATCCTCTATGTAGAGCAAGTTTCCTCTACATACGATAATTTTAGATCCAATCCTCTATGTGAAGCAAGCTTCCTTCACATATGATCATTCAGACATGATCCTCTGTATGGAGTAAGTTTCCTCCATATATAATCATTCCAGACTCGATCCTCTATGTAGAGCAAGTTTGCTCTACATACGATCATTCCAGATCTGATTCTCTATGTGAAGCAAGCTTCCTTCACATATGATCATTCAGAGCTGATCCTCTGTATGGAGTAAGTTTCCTCCATATATGATCGTTCTAGACTCAATCCTCTATGTAGAGCAAGTTTCCTCTAAATACGATCATTCCAGACTCGATCCTCTATGTAGAGCAAGTTTCCTCTACATACGATCATTCCAGACCTGATCCTCTATGTGAAGCAAATTTCCTTCACATATGACCATTCCAAACCCGATCCTCTCTATAGAACAAATTTTCTCTACATATGATCATCCAGATTCGATCATTTATGTGAAGCAAGTTTCCTTTGCATATAATCATTTCAAACCCGATCCTCTATGTAGAGCAAATTTCCTCTACATATGATCATCCAAACCCGATCTTTTGTGTGAAGCAAGCTTCCTTTACACAAGATCATCCATTAGTAATGGAGCACGCCCACTGTGGCACCATCCTAGCTTCAAAATTTAAATCCGATCCACTGTGGTTAGGTGTGAGTCCCAGTGCTTCCTTCCCACATTATCATCCAGTTTTCTTTTCCTTAAGAATAGATGTGAGTGATCGTGCTTTCTTTTCTTAGGATTAGATCTTCTAATGATGGAACATGCCCTTTGTGGCACCATCTTAGGTTTACAATCCAGACCCGATTCTGTGCGAAGCAATGCTTCCTTCTTATAGGATCTTCCAATTTCCTTTTCCTTAAGGACAGATGTGAGTCATCGTGCTTTCTTTTCTTAGGATTAGGTCTTCTAGTGGTGGATAACGCCTTCTATGGCACCATCCTAGGTTCAAAATCTATATCTGACTTTCTGGGGAAAGCAATGTTTCCTTCCCAGCGGGTCCTCCAGCTTCTTCTCTTCAAGGTTAGATGTTTTCTCTCCTTAGGATAGATATCCTAGTGATGGATAATGCCCTCTGCGGCACCATCCTAGTTTCAAAATTCAAAAATTTAAGCCTGGTCTCCTATAGGAAGCAATACTCTCTTCCCATAAGATCATCCAGTTCACTTTTCCATAGGGTAAGTATTCTCCTTCTCTTAGGATTACACTCTCCAGTAATGGAGTAAGTCCTCTATGGCACTGTCCTGGATTTAATTTCAAATTCCAAAATCAAACTTTCTTCTCTTTAAGATTAGGTTCTTCTTCCTTCCCTTAGGATTAAACTCCCCAATGATGGAGTAAGCCCTTTGTGGCACCGTCCTGGATTCAATTTCAAATTCCAAAATCAAACCTTCTTCTCCTTAAGGTTAGGTTCTTCTTCCTTCCCTTAGGATTAAACTCCCTAGTGCTGGAGTAAGTCCTTTGTGGCACCATCCTGAATTCAATTTCAAATTCCAAGATCAAACTCAATTTTCTAAGATTAAAATTTTCTTTCCCTTAGAATCAAAATCCAAACTCGATCCTCTATAGTTAGAAATTCTTCCTTCCTATATGATTAGTTAACCTTCATCGCCTTAAGGTTTGGTCTTTTCCTTTCTTAGGATTCGATCTACTAATGGTGGAGAACGCCCTCTATGGAACCATCCTAGTTTCAAATTCGATTTCAAATCTCAAAATTAAACTCTCTTTTCCTTATGGTGTAGGTTTTCCTTTCCCTTAGGATTGGATCTACTAAGGGTAGAGTACGCCCTCTGTGGCACTACCTTAGTATCAATTCAAACCCTGATTCCTTAGAGTTGGATTCATATCCACCCTTAGGATCAAATTTCCAGATTTAATCTTTTAATTCGGTCAACACCAATATGTGCAATAGAACTTCATTCTATTACAAATTTGGGGGTCCATTTATTGACCTCATTTTTGTATGAGGTCATAAGGACCTAATCTAGACTCCAGACAAATCCTGACCCTTGATTAGTCTAGCCCCTAGACCATTCTTAACTATAGGATCTTCCTAGACTTTAGACCCTAGGATCTGCCCTTGATCTATCCAAACCCTAGGATCAACCCGGACTTCAGGATCTGCCCTGGCTCTAGATATATCTAAACCCTAGGATCAATCTGATCTTAGATCAATCTATATTTAAATCAACTTAGATCCTAGGATGCTTCTAGACCCTGGATCCTAGGACTTCTAGACTTTAGGATTTCCCTAGAATTCAAACCCTTGGATCTTATCTAAATTCTAAATCAATCTTGACCCTAGGATCAATCTGATCTTAGATCAATCAAGACTTTAATATCAATCCAGATTCAAATCAATCTTAATCCCATATTAATTTTAAACTCAATTCAATCAAACTCCAGGTTAATTTATATTCTAGGATCTTCCTAGACTCCAGACCCTAGGATCTACTCTAGACCCTAGGATTCTGCCAGACTTCATATCATATGATATTCTTAGGCCCTAAGACCTACTCTAGACCCTAGGATCAATTTAGATCTTATGATCTACTTAGGTCCTAGAATTCTTATAGACTCCAGACCTTAGGACTCCTAGACTCTAAGGATCCTTCTAGGATTTAAACCCTAAGATCTACTCAGATCCTAGATCTGTATAGACCTAGAGCCAATCCAGACCATAATTAAATTCAAACCCAAAATCCATATCAAATCTAAAAATTTAATTCAAATCTCAAAACCAAAAGATTTAGGTCCTGAAAGCCTTTTCTAGTGAATTTTAAACCCTTCAAACCCAATAAAATGACCTCTGATTCAAGGTCTATCAGTTACATACTGATGTGACATGTCTCTAGAGGCAATCCTCCAAATTTGAGCTCATTCTGAGGTCTCTAACCCCAGAAATTGAATTGAAATCCAAAGGCTGTAAAATCTTCAAATATTTATAGTCTATGCCACTGGACCTGCCATCCAGTGGATTTTGACCTTGGAGCTTTCTCCAAAGCCTCCAATCACTCCTAGACCCTTAATTATCCCTTATTAAATATTAAACTGCATTTTGTTGGACCCACTTTGACCCCTAGTTGACCAGGAGTCAAAATGACAAAAATACCCCTTAGGGGTTCAAATGCACATTTCAAATTAAATGACCTCCAAATTGCTTGAAACCACTTCCAATAATTTTTAAACATCAAACAAAACTTGTTGAGCCCATTCTGAGACCCTAGGCCAACCTGGTTAACCAGTTCAACCTAGTTTACCCAATGACTCATTAAGCGCCCAAATAGATCATTTTCACCAAATGATCTCCCCAGACCTTGGGACCACCTTCATTGGTCTCCAAATGTCTTTTCAAACATGTCAAACCCAAACCCCAGCCCTGGCTCAACCTGGTTGACCAAGTCAACCCAGGTTGACCAGATCAACCTTTAAGCCATTTCTACATGGAATCCAACTTCAAATATATTCAAATCCCATCAAATCTCTTTTGAACATTTCATTTAATGATTTGGATTTGACTGGACCCTTGACCCAATCAAAAGTTGACTTGGTTAACTTAGCCCAAGTCCAACCAAATGAGACCAATTTTGGTCAAATTTCTTCTAACACTTATTTGAACCCCTCAAACCCTCAAACCCTCAAACCCATTTCAATGATTAATTCAAATATATCCAAATCATTCGGAATCAAGTCACTTTAAATTTGACTTAGGCAAGTCTTCAAATCCGATCAAATATACATATACACTCATTTGCTTAATTATTGAACTCACTCCATCAAACTTTTTGAAGTTAATCCCAATAACTTTCAAATACCCACTTAGAATTCTAGCTTGACTGCTTGACCCGTTGACTGGTCAAACAGTCAACTCAAGCATAAGAAGTGAACTCATGAAGTCAACCTTCATTTAAATCCCTATCCCATGCCTTTGCATTACTTTTCAACCCTTATATTAATTTCACTAATCTACCTGGACTCCAACCCAGCGACTATTGACTTATTGATCGGTCAAATGGTCAATGAGAGCTCAAATGAGCTCTAAATGGTCAACCCGACCCTTTAAGCCTTGCCTAACCAGACCTAAGCCCGTCCAGTCCATGGAATTGCTTCCAGAACTCTCTCTGGAGTTATCCTGTCCCAGCCCAGCTCTTGGATTCCTTTAACTCAGCCTAACCAACCTGTGGTCCCCCCCCCCCACCATGTGAGAATGACCCAAGGTCATTTTCACCTATGGCAGCACATTCTTTGCTCCTCTAACTACCTGTTCTAGTTGGCAAGCATCCCAGAAGCTCACCTAAACCATCCCAGCCCTCTATTTTGGCTTCAACCGTTGGAATGAGGGGGTGAGGACGAGAATTCCCTCAAGAGATCTATCTCTCTAACCAGAGCTCCCCCAAGCCAAAAAAAAATTTTCGTTCAAGCTCCCCAGAGTTTCCTCAAGCTCTCCCAACCAAAATCCAGCCGTTGGAAGCCTGCTGGTGGCGATCCTTCGACCACCATGGTCTCAAGTTCATCGAAGGCTTATATCATCCGATCCAATACATTTCAAGTCATGGTTTCTTCATCAAATATTTACGAGGACAAACTACAAGTTCAACCGAACCATTTTCCCTCAAATCTCACGGTGAAATCTCTCAAAATCCCTAGATCTAGGTCACAGTTTTAGATTTAAAATAGCTTTTTATTAAGTGTTTTTAAAATGTTAAAACTAGCTCCCTGGGATTTCTGTTCATCTGCATGATTTAAGTTTAAAATTTTAAGCATTTTAATCCATTGAGTCATGAAAATGAGTTTTTTTTTCATTTCTAGGGTTTAAGCTTCATTCTGCATGAGCTAGAACCGATTTGAACCATTGATCTGCAAATCAACGGCTCAAATCCCATCATTTCGTGATTATTTCAAACCACAGATCATGTCCTGCGGCTGGTCTGTCTATCCGGCATAATCTGGTCTGTAGATCTAACCCACGGGATCAATTTTTCACCGTCAGATCTTTCATAACTAGTCTAGACCACAGGTTCTGATCTCCACCGTCAGTATGAATCCCTGCAGATCCAACGGCCACAGTCCTTAGGTGACATGGTTAAGTGATGAACCACACACTGATGCGTGGTTTATCCGGATATTGCCACGTGGGAGATGCGCCATTGTCGCCACGGTTTGAGTCGGCCAGTAAAAATGCGCCACGCGTCCATTTTTGCTGTCGTTTAATAAAAATGTTTTAATTTTTTTTATATTTTAAATGCTATAATATTTAAATAAATATTAAAAAGAAATTAAAAATAAAATTTTTTTTATTAAATACTTTAATGTAAAATTAATGTTAATTTAAAGTAATAAATATATTTTGAAACATTTCAAATATTAAGTATTAATTTTTTTTAATTAATATTAAGTTAAAATACCTAAAATATTTTTAAAAATTCAAATATATATATGTATATATATACATATTTTAATATCTAAATCAAATTATAAAATATATTCTCCATAATTTAAAATTAAAATTCAAGTTTAAAATATTTAATATAATTTCAAATAATTTATATTATTTAAATATCTAAATAATTAACTAGTATTTAATTAGTTAAATATTAAATATTTTCAAAAAAAATTTCTCATATTAAAATATTTTAAATAATTAAGTAATTATTTTAAAACATACCAATTTGGAATTTAAATTGATTTAATATATATTTTATATTTTAAACTATCCTTAATTAAGTAAATATTCAAGTATTAACTAATATAAAATTGAAATTAAATTCAAATTATTTTGAAATGTGAAAGATAATAATTTTAAATAAATTTAAAATTCTAGAAGTGGTTAAGGCTTAATTTAATTTATTTTAAAATTATTTTTAATGTTAATTAATTTAAAACTAATTTAAAATTCAATTAAATAACTAAAACTTTAAAAACTCAAATAAAATTTAAATTAAATAAAAATATATATATACCTATAATACCTTAAAATTTCTAAAATTTTAAGTATTTTAAATTAAAATTAATTTTGAAATTCAAAACTCAATTCATTTTAAAATATTTGAATTATTTGATTATTTTAATTTCTAGTTAATATTTAATTAAATATTAATCTAATTATTTTCAAAATTAAATATTTATTTTTAAATTATTTTAATAATCAGAGGATCTCTCATTAATATGTTAAACATATTTTGAAGATACTTTTAATTTTTTTAATTTAAAACTTATATTTATATATAGTTATATATATATATATTTTAAAACTATTTTAAAATTATATATATTTTAAATTTTTAAAATTTGAGAGATCCCTTGGAATTTTAAACATAGCTTGAGCATGTGAACAGAATTAATGGGGAATGGTTATTAATCAATGAGCAATTAGTTTTGCTAATTGTTCATTGATTAAATCTTTTAATTAATTAACTTTTCTTTAAGCTTGCATGTATAGGGTGCACACACCACCTAGCTTTAAGGCTCTCCTAGACTTAGGAGTTGATTGTGTTTGTGCATGTTTATGTATATGTTAAGTCAAGGGTTAGAAACTTTGATTTGAACCAATTTGAACTTAGTGACATCATTAAGGACAATAATTAAGGACTTATTTAGAGGATTTAGAATATTGCCAATAATTAGGATACACCTTCTTTTGACTTGAAACTTTGAACACTTAAACTTAGTAACATTCTCAGCCCTAGAAAAATTTCTTATTGAATTTTGAAGTCAATAAGCCCTTTAATTGACTTAATCAAATTTGAACCTTAATTAAGCCCTTGAAACTTCCAAAAAATGTAATAAATCAAATTTAAACCCAAAAATTATAAATAATACCTCTAACTGACCAAATTTAAAATCTCAATCAATGAAAAATAAAATCCTCTTGACTGGACTTCAAAATCAAGTTTAATTTAAGTTTAATTAAAATTTAATATTTAATTAATTTAATTAATTAAAAATAATTAAAAATTTTAAAAAACCTCTCAAACACCTGATAATCACTCCTTAGATCATTCCTGGTCTTTAGAGGTGATTTCAAGAAGTTTGGAGGTCATTTGGATTCAAATCAATAAAAGCCTTCTAATTAATAAATTAAATAATTCAAATAATACCCAAAACTTCAAAAATTCATAACTAATTATAGAAAACTCCAAATTGAGCAAACTCAGAGGCATATAACTCATATTAAGGTCTAATATTTACCAAAAATGTCAAGTTTCTAGAAATTAATCAAATTTTAAAAAGTCAAATTTTGGTCAAATCTAGTTCAAAATCAAGTCAAAACTTCAAACCTTCATAATAAAATGTAGACAAATCCAAATCCAGCATACTAATAATCTAATTAATCGTATTAAGGTCTATTATTTTAATAAAATATTAATATTCTAAAATTTAAGCTTAATAAAAAATTTAGCTTTTGACCCCTTAATTAAATGATTAAAATAATCCAGAATATTCCAAAAATTCAATAAATCTTCTAAAATTCTAGAAAACATTAATTTAACTTTAAAATTAGCAACCAATCAATTTGAATAAAATTTATTAACTCTCAAACCCTTAATCACTTAAAATACTTAACTATACGATTATCACTAGGTAATCCAGGCCTACGAGGCTATTAGCTTAGCCCCAAGGAAGGTGAAATAAACTGCACGGCCTCAGTGTAAAACAAAGGTGATAATTAATAAAAAATACACTTTAAAATCAATCTTAAGTCATTAATATTTAAACTCAAACTTAAATCTCTTAGCCTTTCAACCAACTAGAACATCAAGCAACTTCAATCAAGTGCTCTACATAGGACATATCAAACCCACACAACCTACCTCACACACTTTAGATGGTTTTCTAGGACAACCAACTCTAGTCTTAGGCTAGGCCTATGTTTACATTTCTACTGTGTGCCCAGTTTTCGAGCTTTTACTGCATGCTATTTGCTAGTCGTAGAATTGATGTGATTATTTATTTATTTACTGCACCGTGTGTTGTGATTGATTATATGCTTGATCTACCCCTAGGTTAAGGATGATTTATACTAATTCAATCTTATTCAGGTGGCCATACTCGCATAGGGCATTTAAAATTAAAAGGGGGCAATTAATAAAGCTTTAAAATTGATAATATTTTCTGCAGGTGCTCTAGAATGCTTAAGTCCCCCTTTTAAAATTAAAAGAGCATAGCCAAGCATGGTTGTGATTTAAGTACTTTAATTTTTAAATATTAACTACTTGAGATTAATTATAACTGCTTGGAATATTTATTAATTACTGATTATTAGGATACCCTGTAGGATCGAGTCTAGATTTTTTAATTTTGATTAATGTAATTTAATTTAAAATTGAGTTGTAATGTTAAGTGATTTGAGATGGGATAATAGTGATCCAAATTGGATTCCAAGGAGAAGAGTAACATCTCTTAGGGGAGAGTACTTCTCGCTTGGAAATACAGTTTAGGATACTTTCAAGTTTCGAAAGAGAAAAGATAACACCCCTACCCAGGGGGAGTTTCTTTTCATTTGGATATCTGGACCTGACAATCCAAGAAGCCTTACAGAAGGATAAAGAAGTGAAGAATAAAGAGAAGACCCACTCTCAAAGTCACTTGAGTCTCAGGAGTAGAATTCGGGTTGTAGTTAGTGATACCCGGCCACTTTACTTTTCTTGCAGACCCTGGGTTATATAATTAAGTGGCACTTGCCACATGGACTTTCAGTTTGAATTTTAAATTTAATTGATTTAATTATTTGATTAATTGTTCAATGTTGATTATGATATTAGGATTGCCTATTTTTTGTAATTTTTTTGGCGATCTTGCTTATCGTATTTTGATTTAGCCTAAAATTCGATTGGAGGCTCGTGAGAACACGTTTAAAACTATTTCTACTTAAACAAAACTTAAAATATTTAGGCTGAGATAGTAACTCTAACGCTTTTAAGAAGTAAGCTCGGACCGCCGGGAGTTTTTCATACATACATATTAAAACTTCTTTTTCTTGTTAGGCACCTCCCAGCTTGTGAGTTTTAGCAAGCCACCTGACCTATTAGGGTGCAATCCTATCAAGGGGATGTTGTGCAATCTCTAGGAAAAAACCTATTTTTAAGCCTAATTTTAAAATTGCTTCATTTTGATTTAAGAATTTTAATCAAGTCAATTAGCATGCATTACATTAGTAACAAACTTAAAAGTGTCAAAATCTTTAATTGCATTTCTAGCTTAAGTATTTCACCCAATATATGTCAAGGGGCAAATTAGGAATCTGTACTAGATGTCGGCCCCACTCTCCTTAAACTAATCTTAAATTATATCTCCAACCACTCTTTCATGAAAGACCTGACTCACGATTTTGAAGTATTTAGGTGGTTTAGCTGGCTCTCCAATTCAGGCCAGGGTAAGTCCAGGATTGCATTGAATTAGCTAGGATCCAAGTCACTGATTTTCAATACCCACTTTAGACCTAGGTTCTGAGGCAGATTCTTAATCTTAAGACCTCAACCTCCAAAAATCTGGTTCCCACTCTCTAATAAAATTGATCATTTAAATATTAAATCTCTTTCCATCAAACTCAAGCCTAAAACTTAGGATATATTGGGGTGTTTCTAAAATGATTCAGAATCTTAAGTGCCTCCTACCTCTCTTCCTTTGACCTCCAGAAAGAACTGCTCAAATTTGATCCAATCCCTGTTGGATTTCCAACCCTTAACCTCCCTTGAAATTGAGCTTTGAATTTTTAAATAAAATTTGTATCGCTATTTTAATTGAGAGTATTCGTAGGAAATTTCTGATTTCTTATGATATAACTAACTATGAGGGCTTGCGGTCGTAGGAGATTTAGAAACCTAGACCAGATTTCAAAATTAAGCTTTTTTAAAACTTTAATTAATTATCTTTGGGAAAATCAAATATAATGATCATTATCATAAATTTTAAATGATTAATAATAATTAATATTTTTTCTTTAGATAGATATGTCGTTCTATTATTATGACTTTGATCATAAAATTAATGATCTCTTTGCTAGATTATTATAGTCGAATATTGGATTAAACATCTCTTTGATTCTTCGGGATCATATGTTATTTCTCTTTGAGTTTGACTATAATAATCAGGATAAATCCAAAGATTTGCAATCTGAACCTATTAGGGAATGATATGTTCACCTTTCGAGGTGGTATATCATTCATAATAAGCATTCAATTTCAAATATTAAAATTCTAGAAATTTAAGTTTCCCAAAGAAAATTAAATCTTTTTCAAAATTCAAACTATATATATATATATATATATATTTCAATCAAACAGGTCATTAGAGTTTTTATGTTAGCCTTAAAAAATTAAATTTAAATTTAAGTCAAAAAGTTTTTAACATACCCTCACGAGCCTCCGTGTATCCAGGCTAAAACAAAAATGACATCCAATCATCAAAAAATTAAGAAAAGCAAGCAACCTTAAAATCAATAAAATTAAATTAAACACATAAATAAATCAAATCAATTAAATAAATATCTATAGGCAAGTTGCATGTTTATTACAACCTAAAATTTACATAAATTAAAAGTGGTTTGGCACTGCTAACTACAAACCTGGATTCTAATCGTAGGATCAACACAAGTTAACTTTGAGTGAGATACCTTTATCTTTAACTCCTCATTCTCCTCTTCTTCAGGCTCCTTGGATTAGTCATATTTAGATACCCAAATGAAAAAGATAACTCTTCCCCCGAAGGGGATGTTATTATTTTCTCTTTGGATACCAAAATTATCCAAATTAGGGCTTCCAAATGGAAAAGGACTATCCCCCTAAGGGGCTATCCTTTCCTCTTTGGAATCGAATTATGGATACATATATCTCGACTCAAATGTCTAACTTTTATAACTCTTAACATTAAAAAAATTATACTAAGAATAAAATGAAAAATCTAGACTCTCCTGTAGGGTTATCCTAAGTATTTAAAATCAAACTAATCCCAAGCAATTCATATATTTGTATAGTAAAAAGTAAATCATATTTAATCATGCTCTTATCTATTTAGAGGCTAAACAATTGAAGTACTTGTGGTAGTTATAATAATTATTAATTTAGCCCCCTTTTATTGCCCTACATGAGCGTGGCCACCTGTAAAAAATCTAGTGAGCAACAAAATTGATCCTAACCTGAGGGTAAACTACCACCCATCATATCAATTCACAAATTATAGTAAGTAAACACTCACATCAATCGATTCTCAATCATAGCATGCAATAAAAAATTAGAAAATTCAGTACACAACAGTAAAAGTAAACATTGGTCTAGCGTAGACTAGAGTTGGTTGTCTTAGCAAATCATCTAAAGTGTGTGTAAAAGGGCTATATGGCTGGGGTAGATCCTAAGCGGGGCAATTTATTGAAGTTATCTAGTATTCGGGTTTGTTAAAGGTTGAAGGGTAAAATTTAGTTAGAATTCAAATATTAATGTATTAAGGTTTATTTGAAAAATTGACTGATCAAATGAAATTAATTAGTTAAAGATTAAAGGATTAATGAATTTTAATTAATTTAATTAATTACCGATTTTAATGGTTAAATCAATTTAGATTTTACCATCAACAGGTTTGTAGCGTTGTCATAGTGGGCTCAAGGAACCAAGCCTCCTTAGGATATTTAACCCCACATCTCAAGGTAGTCCAGCCTACAAACCAAGTTAATATAATTGACCTTAGAATTTTAATTTAGTTAAGTAATTAAGAGTCATTTAATTTTAAGATTTTTACACTCCATTAAATCCGTTCATGGCATTGTCACAGTGGGCTCGAGGAACCAAACCTCCTAAGGATACTTAGCCCAGCAGCTCATGGTAATCCATCCTAAAAACTTTATCTTTGGCGTGCTTGTTATATATTAAAATGTTGGTTAACTAATTTTATTAATTAAGTTATAATTTTTTAGAATTTGTAGCTAATTATCAAATTTTTGGAACTATTTGAATTATTTAATTACCTTAATTAAAGGGTCAAACGTTGACTTTTAAAATTAAAATGATATCTAAATTTTTAGTATTTTTATTAAATATTAGACCTTAATATGAGTAATTAAACTCTAAATTTGCTCAATTTAAAATTTTTTATATTAAGTTATGATTTTTCAAAGTTTTGATATAGTTTTGAACTACGATTGACCGAAACGTTAACTTTTTGACTTTGACTGAATTTGGGAGGTTTGATATTTTTAGAAAATAGTATATTTTAATTAGAGTTGAGTGGCTTTAATTTTGATTGAATTGGATCTTTTTGGAATTATTGGGGATTTTTTAAAATTTTGATATTTTTAAATTTTTCAAAATTGTCTAATTAAGGGGATTTTTAGATTTGATCCAAATCAGTCCCAAACCTCTTAGAATCATCCCAAAAGATCAAGAATGATCTAAGGAGATGTTTTCAAGTATTTAAGGATTTTTTAGAATTTTTTAAATATTTTAATTAATTAATCTAATTAATTATCAATTTTTCTTAAAAATTAAATTAATGTTAAATTAAAGGTCTAATCTTGGGGCTTTTATTTTCATGGATTAAGGGTTCAATCATGAGCAATTGAGTCCTTATGTGAATTTTTAGGATTTAATATGAATTAATTAAGTTTCTAAGTAAAATCTAAGGAGGGATTTTAGGGTTCCTAATTGGTCGACCAAATGGGCACCAATGCTAGTGAAACTTGGGCCATGAGATCACCTAGTCCCAAGGCCCAAACCCACTAAATTTGGGCCCAAATTGAATCCTCTAAGATGGTTAATCAAACCACCAAAGGTAACAATTAAGTTACCATAGAAAATCCCTAGCTCACTATCTAGGGTAAGGGAGGGGGTGCACTCAGAGGCTCTAAACTCCCTATCCTAAGCATAATTAACACACCAAATCATAGATCTTAAATCTCATTATATAGACCATTGCATTAATTTGAACTTAGGGTGTCAAACCATGACCCTTGAGCCTAAATTGATATAAAAATGCCCTTAAACACCTTAAACATATAGAAGAACTTTTAGGCATGTGTTTAACATGCCAAAGATTGATCTCCCAAAGTTCTACGCCATAGGGACATATAATTTAACCATAAATTCTAAAATATAATAAATGCTATTAATGGAATTGAGATAAACACATGTAGAATTATGGCTTGGAACTATAGGGCTTTTGAAGATCTCCCTAAGATCTTTCTAATGAGCTTAAGAACTCCTAATTTGATCAAGTTTGGAGGGAGATATGAATTTTTGAAGTTCCATGTAATTTTTAGAATTTTTAATCACAAAACTATACAGTAAGCAGTGTGCTTTACGCATGGTGCGATCTGATTAGACAACCAATCATTAGTGCTGACTGTGTAATGATGGGATTAATCATAGCTGTCTGATGGAGAATCAAATGGTTAGGATTAAAAGGCCTCCGAGATCGTAAGATTTAATTTGAACCATTGATTGAGATCAACTAATTAAATTTCATCTTTAACCTCCCATGGGCATCCATAATCGTAAGCCTTCTCCAATATGATATAGGCAATCCTGCCGATAAACTTCCATGAAATTTCATGGTGAGGATCAGGATGGTAGGAACTTTCAATCCAATGGTAGTGTTTTGTTGGATTGAAAGTTCCTTTCACACTTGACCACCACTACCTAATTAGGAGCTCGGAAAAGGATTCTCACCATGTAGAAAGCCCTAATGAATTAGTTTTTTTATCAGAAAGCTTGAGGGGGATGAAGGTGAAGACTTCTCCTTCAAACGTCTCGACTGGAGGACCACCATAAGTATACTTTAAGCGGAGGGCGAAGAGTTTTCATTAAAGTTCACTCCAATGGAAGGTTGGAAGAGCCTAAGAAGTTGGGGATTAAAAGAGGAAGACTTAGGGAACTCTGGGGAATGATTTTGAAGAGCTACAATCGAATTGAGACATCTGGGTTGAAATGCCCTATTCAAATGATGGCCATGAATTTGAATGACCATGATTGCTTAGGAGAGCTACTAGATGGTCGCCAACTAGATGGGGACATGTCTCCAGGGTCTCGTGAGCTCGATCCCAGCAAACCTAGGGCCTGGAAGCCTTTGGACGGAGCTCGAGGATGGGGGGGGGCCACCAGGGCTGGTTTTTTATTTGTTTCGGCTACTTCCGGCCAGGGGCTGGGTCGAGCTGAGGTGGAAAGATATCTAGAGGTCTGGTGAGCTCGACTGAAGGGTCAATTGAGAAAAGGAAAACTTGGATAATGGGAAGGCTTGGATTAACCCGAACATGTACAGTTGGGACAACTTAGGTCTAGCCTAGGTTGAGTTAGGTTATAGGATTGATGGGGAAGATGCATTGGGTCAAGGGGCACCCAATATAAGTGTCAATTGGGTTTGATATGGTCTAAGGTGGAAGATGGTTCGGGTCAAAGTGGTTTTACCCACTTTGGGCTAGCCTATAGGTTGACCCAAGTCAACCCAAGGGTGGGGCTGACTAGGGTAGGTGTATTGGACCTAGGGCCACCTAATGCAGGTGTTGATTTGACTTGGTGAGGCCTAAATTGGGAAATGGCTCAACCCATAGTGATTTTGACCACTTTGGTTAGCCTAATTCCTAACCCAAGGTAACCCAAGGGCTGGGTTAACTAGGGAAGGTGAGAGTGGAATTTGGCTCAAGGGAAACCTCTCTTTGGACACTTTGATTAAGCCAAATGGCTAATCCAAGTGGTCCCAATATTTTGGTCTTCAAGAGGGGTCTCCTATGAACCTAATGGGTCACCCCATGGGTTTGGGTAGGCTTAACAAAGCCTTGGTCAAATGATTTGAATGGATTGAAGGTATATGTATATTTGGTCAAACTTGGTTGACTTGGCTAACCAAGTTGACCTAGGGTCAAGGGTTAGGTCCATTGAGTTCAAGTTGATCATATGAACTCAATGGAAGAGGTCCTAAGTCAAGGGGAGCTCGTTTGATTTGAAATGGGTATTTAAACCCTTAAGGGTTACGTTGGTCAATTATGGTTGACTTGGTCAACCAAGTCAAAGCAAAGGGTGGGTTTGGGTCCAATATATTCCTAATGACATTTAGGATCTATTGAAATAGGTTTTGAGGTTTGAATTGCTAGGCCATGTTGGATTTTGGAGAAAAGACCAAAAATTTCTTTAAAGGGCATTTTGGTCATTTTGGCCCCTTGTCAATTTTGGGCTAGGCTGGGTCAAAAAAATGTGGGTTACTGATTAACAAGTCATAAAAAAAAATCATGGTTATGGTTATAAGGTTTAAAAAGAGTCCTAAGGTTAAATTCCATTGAATGGCAAGTCCTATGGCATAGGCTATAAATATTTAAATGTTTTGCAACCTTTGGAAATCAATTCAGTTTATAGGGTTAGGGGCCTCAAAATGAACTTAAATTTGGTGGGTTGACTTTAGAGATATAATTAAATAATATGTAATTGATGGACTCTAAATTAGAGGTTATTTAGCTGGGTTTCAGGGCGATAGAAAAATCATCCATAAAGGGTTTCAAGACCTAGGCCCTTAACCTTGGGATTTGGTTTAGAAACTTGGGTTTATATTGGATTTTGGACTTGGATGGTTGAGTTTGAATTATCCCCATTAATGAAAATCAAATGAATGATTGAGATTGATTGGATATAATTTAAAGGTTGATTGAAAGTTGGTGGAAGGCTAGACTAGAATTGAATTGAAAGGTAGAATTGGATTTAATTAGACTTGGATTTAGTTTTGATTGGGACCTACATGATTGAGAAGTGGACACCTTCCAATCATTAAGTTATCTAAAAAAATCTAGGTAAGTCCTATTGACTTCATATAGAAATGAGGTCAACAGATATGTTGCTATTTGATTATAAGGAAAAATATTGCCATAAAAAAATTAAATCAAGATGGACTGGTCCTTTCATTATCATTAGAATTTTTCTTAATAGTGCCATCAGAATATAGGATAAAATTTTTTTACAAACCATCAAAGTTAATAAGTATAGATTGAAACCATGTAATTATAGGAGTGAAGAATTCTTAAGGATATGTATATATTTTTGTTATTCTATTTTATTATTTTGTAGAAGAAAAGGAAGTAATGAGAGTTATTGACTTGTGTAGTTGTACTTAATTAAAAATTTTAGCTTTGAGAGTTATTGTTGAATTTGGGGTGCCATGTGCGTTGCTTATCCTATAATTGTAGCATGTTATGAATGTTATGTCATATTTTATTTTCAACATATATTTTATACGCTCTTTCTCACTCATATGAAAGTATTTATTTGTAATATTTGTTTATATGTTTATTTACATATTAGCAAATTCTCTTCATGTTTAAATTATTATTATCCTCCTATTACTTATATATTCTAATTATTTAATTAACCCTTATAAAAATGATAATTAAAAATTATAAAAAATTAGGATAATAATAAATCCTTGGATCCTAGTTTGAATGAACTCTGTTTATACTTCATAGGTTGAAAAAACTAATATTTAACTCATTCAACCATTTGTGCTATTATCCTAATTTGAATTTATATAAGCTATATATTTATAAATTTAACTTTTAAAATTATAATATAAATAATTAGTATTTAAAATTAGATATGAGTATATTAAAATTTGAAATCATAGCTAACCTAAAGATGAAATTTGTAATCTCATCAAATCCATATATTACAATTATTAAGACTATATGAGAATCCTAAAGTAGAAGCTGATATTCAAAATCATTAATCATATACTCCACAAAAGAAAAAAAAGAAAAATAACTACAAATAATTCTTAAAAAGAAAAAGAAATGAAAAATATTATAAGAAAATAATGAGAACATTCAAAAATTGGTATTAGTGAAAGCTCAAGATTTGAAATATAATCTTATACAAAAACTATAAAGGATATGATGAGAAATCTACTGCAAGGGATGGTGAACTAATGAAAATACAATTTTAACTACAACCATATCGAATTATTAAAATTATATCATTCACTTCAAAATTCAAAAGTTAATGATTAAATCTATAACCTATAATTTTAAATTAGGTAAAAATAAGAATAATTGATTAGGATTAATTATTGATATTTTTTTAAATTAGAAGTATAACTTTGATTCATTTTTACTAATTCTAGATAGTGATGAATTATCATATACTTTAGTAATTTTAGATTATCATTTTTTATTTTGGTTAATCACTTAATTAGAATTACAAACTTTTATTTACTTGAGGACAAGCAAGAGTTTAAGCTGAGGTGGATTTGATAAGTGTAAATAATATTATATTTTATGTGTTAATTTGTTAGTGAAAATATATTATTTTAGTTATATTTGTGTAGAAAAATATAAGAAATTGACAAAATTATTAAGTATGGTATAGAACCATGGTGTCAGACATAATATCACTGCGGTGCCATCATTGACACCGCCGAAGTGCCCAAATATGGACGTGGCGGCACCCAATCTTTGTTTGATAGCGTCGGAGCATTGTATAAGTTTATGCCACAAAGCCCAGCCAACTATCATAACATTGCAGCATCAGAGAAGCCAGTGTTGCAAAGCCTAGTCTCTGTCTGCACAATGCCATGACACCAAATTTTGGTGCCGCTAAGTCAAGGAAGTGCCACGTGGATGTTGCAATGCTTAACCATTAGCAGCACCACGGTGCAACATTTATAACCTTTCAGGCCACGATCTACCAACGAAGCGATACATCAATTCATTAAACAGCAGGTCCATATTATCAAGCACCACAACAGAGGAAACCCTTCACCGCTGCAACACAAGTGTCTCGAGCGCCACGGTGCCAAAATCTATTTTCTATTTTTTTCAATAAAACTATGTTTGTAATGTTAGTAAGGGAGTTTAGTCACTTAAGCGATACATCAATTCATTAAACAGCAGGTCCATATTATCAAGCACTACAACAGAGGAAACCCTTCACCGCTGTGGCGTTAGTTCATTTTATGGGCCCTGCAACACAAGTGTCTCGAGCGCCGCGGTGCCAAAATCTATTTTCTATTTTTTTCAATAAAAGTATGTTTGTAATGTTAGTAAGGGAGTTTAGTCACTTATTTAATTTCAGTATTTATAGTGATTCTCTGATTTTTTTTCTTAGGAGCGTCAACTAAGAGAATTCAGAGTAGTAAATATATTCTATTAGAATATTTGACTTGTGTTTATGGAAGCAATTTTGTATGTTCAAAGAGGAATATAGAGGAGATCATTGAACCATATGTTGATATCTTTTCTCTATGCTTTCTTTTTTTGTGTAATTAATAAAAATGAATTTGCTTCTCTTGATATTCATATATGGCTAAATTCTCTAATTTTGAATTGATGTTGTAAATAAAATATGGAGTATTAATGAATTTTCTTCATCAATAATTTAATGATGCCTTCAATATATGAGGTCTTCATTTAATACACCTAGTGGTTATATGCCTAGTTAATATCAGGTGTAATGTGGAGCCTAGGAATAGGAAAGCATGCATAACTAGGTAAGTTTGATTTGTATAATACAAGCATAGGCATAATGCTTGTAATGTATCAAATTTATAGAGATGAATTGTTATTAGGGGTTTTTAATAATATACGTTTTACTAACTCTTCTAAGATTTTCATAGGGTGATAGATTATAGAAGTTAAGAGTGGTATTGAGATTGAAAGAGTTTAATATGTCCTTTGTCTCTTCACGCTTGACTAAGCAGTCGGTGATGCATATACTTTGAATAATATCAATGTAAAAGAGAATCATAATGAAATATATTGTATTTATATTTCAAAACTATTTACACAAATAGTATTTTAATTAATTATTTTTTATTTTAAATTAAATGATTAAATCTCCATCCAAATTTATTTCAATTGAGTAGGATAATTATTGTAGTTGAAGTTGATAGTTCTAGTATTTGTAAGTAAACATTCTTCCTTGTGGGATCGATACTCTACTCTATCATTATATTACTTAATGCGGCATGTATACTTGCGCATATTAAGTGGAGTTTTTATAATTTTTATATCAAATAAAACCTAAACATTTGTTTAGGGATTAATAGAGTCCTAAATTATTTTCATAATTTTATAAGTTACTCCACCACCCCCATCACTGACCTTCGTCGCCAGACTATTATCTTTCTAACCACTGTTGCCCGACTACGATCCTCGCTCGCTAACTATGATCTTGCTGGCCAAACGAATATATCAAACACTGATTCTTCAAACTCCCACGATATAATGCACTCTATATGATGTATATTAACTACATCAAGACAAGGACTTCCCCCAAGGAGGGGCCTCATTTGTAATCAAATACAAATACTAGTGAATTTATTTAAATTGGGTAAGGTCCCATGATTTTTTTCCCTTTTTAGGAGTTTCTATGTAAAAACTTTAGTGTCTTGTATGAATGCTATACACATATCTTTCATCTGTTTATGTTGTGGATCTCGTACAAATCTAAGATGCTAAACTATATCTCTATCTACCGCTATGAATATTACAGGATGCAACAAGGATGTAAATGAATATGTTATAAGATGTGATCGGTATGAGAGGATATGTAATATAATTAGAAGAAACGAAATGCTCTTGAATAATATACTTGAAGTTAAAATTTTTTATGTTTAGAGTTTAGACTTTATACGACCTTTTGCATAATCTTGGAGTTAAAATTTTTTATATTCTGATAGGAGTTTACTATGTCTCCAAATAGATTTGGAGAGTGATAACCCCTAAAACGAATGCTTAAGTAGTTATTAATTTTTTTTTTTAAATATTTTTCTATATCAAATTAGTATCATATAGAGTTTATCTAGTTTTACTGAATTCTTTTCAGGGTGGGTACGATAAGGTCATCAATTACCGACGCATGGAATTTGTTAGCCAACATAGGCTGGCTGAAGTTTTGGCCGGAGGCAGCTGCTAGGGTTTCGCCTTCATTCCCCTCAGCCTTCCCTGTGGTTTTCTCAGCTCCCGTCGGAGGGATCCCATGGATCCCTCCACCTTCGACTCAATGTTTCCACCTCTTCCTAACTCTTCTCCCACTGCCCCTTCTTTAGAAGGCCCCGTCAAGCCCCTGGCTTGGGATCATGTCCTCACTAACTCACCCAATCCTTGCGACTTCCCCATCTCTACCCTTCAAACCCCGGATGGTATCATCCCCTTCCCTCAAGAAGATATTGCTGAAGCCACTGCGGAATGGAACTTGGCACTGGTTGGATACTCCCTTGGCAGGAGGCCATTTTATGAATCTCTGCTTAACGCTGTTAGGAAAGCTTGGAATCTAAAAGGTACGCTGAAGCTCATCTCCCTATCAGACGGCTTCTTCTTATTCAAATTTTCTACCCATGAGGACTTCGATCACGTTTGGTCTCGCAGTGCTTGGTTCATTCTAGGCAAGCCATTCATTTTTCAAAGATGGTCTCCCCACTTCTGCCCTAAGCGGGAAGAATTTCTAACCGTTCCTATCTGGTTTAAAATCCACGACTTGCCATTATGCTGCTGGACTCCCACCGGAATTTCTAAGATAGCTACCAAAGTCGGTACCCCGCTTGCTGTGGACGCTCTTACAGCAACCAAATCTCGCCTCACTTATGCCCGTGTATGTGTTCAAGTCGACTCCACGGCTACATACCCGGAAACCATCCCCATTTCGGTGGTCGGGAAAACTTTCGACCTTAAAATCGAGTATGAGTGGAGACCCACCTTATGTGTTATCTGCAAATCCCTCAATCATACCACTTCCTCTTGCCCGTCCAACCCCAACCCTGTTACACAACCGAATAACAAGCCACCTCGTGGCAGGAGCACTAGTCGAAAGCCTCGACCACCATCCAAAAATCCTAAAGGGATCCTGCCAACACCCACTACAGCCGCTACTATGATACCCCAGGTCCAAGACATGGTAGGTCTTTCCACGGACAAGCAAGCTCCGCAACTTGCTGAGCTGACTAATCATGATCCAGCCCAACCTTCTTCAGGAAAAGACACAGCCCTCACTACCTCTGCTCACATTCCCAACCTTAACTCTCCCAATATGGAAGCTTCATCCTCTGAAACTCCCCTGACCCTGCTGGAAACTGAGAAATCCAAATACATCTCCCCAAACAAATTCAACATACTTACACACTCTCCCGATTCTGAAGAATCTGCCTCTCAGGATTCTGAAGCTCAAGCCGACATCAACTACCCGACATCTCCAAAAAACCAAATCTCCACCCCAGCCAACTCCAATTCTCCTCACTACACTAAATAGCCGAATTCTCTCAAATCCCAAGGACCAAGCAAAGCTAGGGGTAGGGGCTCCCGGAAAGGCCCAAATGCACCCATTAAAAGTTAATGATCTGTCCCAATATTGCGAGCTGGAATATCAGAGGCTTCAATAACTCTGATAAGGTTTTCTGTTGCAAAAAACTTGCGTCTGACGAGAACATAGACATTTTCTGTCTGTTAGAAAATCGTATTCAATCCCCTAACTTAAACGACCCTTGGTTCTGCTCAACCCATAAAATTTTTGCGCAAGAGCAGAGCATCCATAACTTTGATATGGCATCTCCTGGTCGTATTTGGATCAAGTGGAATTCTGATTCCATTTCGTTTACTCACACCTTCTCTTCCAAACAAATGATTACTGGTGTCATTAAAACTTTGCAGATGAACTCTTTCTTGTTATCTGTAGTCTATGCCTCTAACTCTTTCGAGGAAAGACTCTCTCTTTGGGAAGATCTTGAGAGGATGAACCCCTCCAATACTATGCCTTGGGTAATCATGGGGGACTTCAACTGTTGCCGTTTTCAGTCTGAGAAAGCCGGGGGGAACGTCATACATTCCTCCTGATTGGCCCCTTTTAATAACTTTATCTTTGAATGTAACCTGCTGGAACTTCCTTCTACTGGAAACTTTCATACTTGGTTTAACCATAGAACGGACAATCCGATACACTTAAGGCTAGATCGCATGCTTGTGAATGAAGCTTGGATTAACTATTTCCCCAATACCTCTTACACGGTATTAAATAGTTCAATCTCTGACCACACCCCTCTCATACTTAAAGAGGGAATTGCATCCAAATGCTTCCCTAGATTCATGTTCAAAAATTTCTGGTTAAAGCTGCCTAAATTTTGGGATATTCTCATTTATATCTTTGACAATCCCCCTCTTGGGAACCCCATCATTTGCCTGTATCAGAAATTGAAGAGGCTTAAGGCTGCTATTAAAGCAGAAAAGTGGGATTCCTCCAATTTTATTGCCAAGAAATGTGATGAACTGGACTCTCTGCAAAGGATTTGCCAACAGGCCTTAGACTCTGACCCTCTTAATATTGAATTGTGTACTCATTACAAGAAGCTTACTGATGATTTAGCTTTTTATAATTCCTCTTGGGCAGCTTGGATTATTCAGAGATCCAAAGTAAATTGGCTTGTGAAAGGGGAGGATGACCTTAAATTCTTGTTTTCCAAAACTCAAAAGAGGAAAAGTTTTAATAAGAGTGCTCTGAATGCTTTGATCCTTGGCCCTGGTAACAATGACAAGGTCCAAGGCATTGTAGATCACTACAAAGGCCTCTTCAATTCCCCTCCTCCTCAGAACTTGGATACTCACTTATTTCCCAGAGGCAATCAAATCCTGGATTCTGAAATGCAAGATCTCATAAGGCCTGTTTCCTATGATGAAATTAAATCTGCTGTTTTTGCTGGTTGTTCCACATCCACTCCCGGACCCGATGGTTTTAATTTTGAATTCTTCAAAAAAACTTGGTGCATTACGGGTAATTCCATTTGTGCTGCTGTTAGCTCTTTCTTCCACAAATGCTATCTGCCCAAGTGCGTCAAGGCCACGGCTATTTCCTTGATTCTCAAAAAAACCCATGTGGAGAATATTAATGATTTCAGGCCTATTGCTCTCTGCAATGCTTTCTATAAAATCATTGCCAAAGTTTTGGCGAACCGTATGAAAACCATTATGCCCAAAATCATACACCAAAGCCAAGCTGCTTTCATAAACGGGAGGATTTCCATTGACCATGCCATTCTGGCTGCTGAACTTCTGAGTTATTTCAAGAAAGCCAATAAAAACAAGTACTTTTGCGCCAAACTTGATATTAGGAAAGCTTTTGACACCATTTCTAGGGAGTTTCTACTAGATAGGATGCTCCAAAAAGGGTTCCGCCCTCCTTTCATTAGCTGGATTAAAGCTTGTATTAATGATGTCTACTTCTCCATTAGCATTGATGGGGCTCTTCAGGGGTTCTTCCCTTCCTCCTCCGGCATTAGGCAGGGGTGCCCCTTAAGCCCTTATCTTTTTTGTATCGTTATGGATGCCTTCTCCTGCATGCTAGACTCCACCAATAGTCCTCATACATTCAAGGGGCTCATCCTTGATAACTTCAAGCTCTCTCATCTTTCATATGCGGATGATTTGCTGGTTTTTGGCAAGGCTGACATTAGCAATTGCAACTGCCTCAAAAGCATACTCCAAACCTTCTCCCATAGCGCTGGATTGCACCTCAACCTGAATAAGAGCTCTCTCCTCATGTCTCAAGCCTCTACCATAGCACCTGAAATTTCAAATGCTCTCCGTATCCCCAATATCTCCTCCACCATCACATATCTTGGCCTTCCCATCTCTATGGGGAGAAGCAAAATTTCAGACTTCAACACTCTGATTGATAAAATCACTAACCATTTATCTGGTTGGAAGGCTAGATTACTTTCTTTTGCAGGCAGGATGCAATTTCTCAAATATACAATCACCAACACTGTTGCCTACTGGATTCGTGGGTCTTGCATACCCAAAACTATTATC
This sequence comes from Dendrobium chrysotoxum, assembly GCA_019925795.1. NCBI lineage: Eukaryota > Viridiplantae > Streptophyta > Magnoliopsida > Asparagales > Orchidaceae > Dendrobium > Dendrobium chrysotoxum. The sequence goes on along the minus strand of CM034308.1, from coordinate 55,429,866 downwards.
AAAGCCATTGGCAAGCTTTGTGCCAAATTCCTTTACTTCGGGGGCTCCAATCGCAGGCACGTTCACCTTATCTCGTGGATCAACACTTGCAAGCCTATTTCTAAAGGGGGGCTTGGCATTGCCTCCCTACATGCTTTACAATTTGCATCCAATTGTAGTATTATTAAAAGGCTGTACAATTATTGTTCTCCCCTCACCAACTGGCTGCAGACTAGATACATTTCTCCCTGGAAACCAACTCAATCTCATGCCACCACCTTCTGGAAGAACATCTGTGTCACAGCCTTGCAGGTAAAAAACAATTTCTCCTTTCCCATACATTCGAACAGCTCAGCCGCCACCTCCTGGGATCATTGGTGTAATGGAGAACCTATACATGCTGTTCCTGATTGCCCTCTTTCGGTCTTAAATTGCACCTCTAACTCCAGACTTAGGGACTGGATTTCCGGCTCCTCTTGGAACATTCCTGATGCGGTTAATTCGCACTTGAGAAATATTATCCTCAACATCCCTATTTCTATAAGTGGCAATATTAATATTTGCTGGAATCGTTTGGAGCATGCTTGTTTCAAAGATTTTTATAGGGAATACTTTGCTCTGGATGACACTTTTTATATCTACCCCTTGATTTGGCATAAAAAACACTCTGTGCGCTTCTCTGTATACTCATGGCTGGCTGCTAAGGGTGGATTGAAAACTTATGATGAGTTGATAAAACGGAACATTCCTATACAAGACAATCACTGCATCCTATGTCGTGAGCATTTTGAAACCTTGGCTCACCTGCTTTTCGAATGTGATTACTCCTATACTGTGCTCAATAAGCTAATCCCCACTACACAGCGCTTCTATCTTAGGCCAAATATCATGCAAACCTTTAGCCACGTCGGTGGGATTTCAGTGCCTAAAAAAATCAGGAATGCCATTCTTCTCACTTTGAATGCAATCATCTATTATTTGTGGATTGAACGGAACAATAGACGTTTTAACTCCACTGCTATTTGTGCCATCTCAATGCAAAAAAAGATTGCCAAAGCTGTTAATCTTAAGATTACTGGCTGGAAGAAGGGTGAATTGATTAAGGAAAGCTTAAATTCCTCTTATGCTGATTACATTCGTCTCATCTGAATGGCTACAGTTGGCCGTCTGGCGTGATGGCTTGGTAGTTATACGTTCTATAGCTGGAATATTGCTGTGGCAAGATTGGTTTTGCTCTGTCCCGTTAGACCCTATTATTTAGGCAGGCACATTTTGGGCCTGGACGATGATGACGCCTGCGTTTCTCTCCCTTTGGATGGTCTCCGGGCAACCAAGGGAGCGTATACCTGAGATTCATTGATTTCATCCTATTTCTGAGTCCAGGCCGATCGGCTCACATGACTTTTTATTTCGTCTTGGCCATTTTGTTTTACAGGCCTTTACACCTTTTTGTTTTCCTATAGGTTTATCTTTTTTCCTACACTTGTACTTCTTTGAGTTTTAATATATTGGGCTAAGCCCTCAATTTCCCCAAAAAAAAAAATAAATTAGTATCATATTTTTAGTGAGAAAGAATATTTCCATCACTTAAAACTTTCCACGCAAATTGGTGCACTGTTGTCGTGGGCGCAGTAGATCGGCGTACGCCAAAAGTTCGTCCAATCCAATCAATGTACACTGGCAGCAGGAACGGCCACACCGTCCACGCAATACACGCTAACGCGCATCGAGCGGGTCCCACTTTCTTCCCTTGCCTCGTAGTGGAAATTACGAAATTAGACGCTCGCTTCTTTATCGAGAAGACGAGGCGAGAGAAGAGCGAGAAGATAGCCAAGGGAAAGTGATAGAGAATAAGGCGAAGAGAATAAACAGAGCGCCCAAGTGGAGAAGGCGACGACGAGGCTTTTGGAAGCTACAGCCCGAGGGTCTGCGTGGCATCTGCCGCCAACAATTGAGCTGGAGGAGGGCGAGAGATCTCTCTCCTTTTCTTCTCACTTCAGCTCCTTTGGGTTCAAGCGACGTCGTCTGCTTCTGGGATGTCGCAGAAGCGGCAGCCTCCACCTGAGGGTGAGCGCGTGGAGGGATCCGCGTCCGGTAATAGTGGCGGCTCGCCGGAGGAGAAGAGGCAGAGGGTTTCTGCGCTCAGAGGGTCGGTGGTTTCATCCCTTTTCTTGTGGCTGTACGAATCTTTTGTTGTGATATCGTTCTCGATGTATTTTGATTGTGATTTATATTGGGTTACATTCGTTTTGCGGGGAGTGAGAATCTTCTTTGTTAATTTGATTTTTCCTTTTTATGCATTAAAATGTTTTTTTAATGTCTTTGCAGGATATTCATGGAGGCATTGAGATCTGACGCCTTGAAAAGGCTGCTTTCTGCGCTAGAGCCCTTGGTTCGGAGAGTTGTAAGCTTGCATTCTTCATCTTTCTTATAGTGTGATTCGGCAAGGCACTTGGTATTTGAACTTGGTTAATGGAATGCTTACTATAATGTTGGGGTATATTTAAAAGGAGAGGGTTGGGAGAGTGTTAATGCAACTGTTTCTTTTAGAACACGTAGAACAATTAATGCAGTTTGGGGAGCATGTCTCAGATGAAGCATTTGCTGAAGCATTAGTTTAATGACCATTCAAAAAACACTTTGATGTACAATATTTGTCGGATGTCTGCAATCTTGGGTTTAAATTGACTAGAATTTCCGACATCCTTTCATCATTTGCTACCTTCCTACATTAACCTTTTTGGACATGCTATATCAAATCATTGATGTACAAGTTGGTTCTGTCAGAAGTAAGAATTATAAGATGAATGTGTTACAATTAGGAAATTTGGATTCATAAATGATTTTATCTAAGGGATTGGGAGAAGTTCTTATTTGAAGTAAGGCATTGGAAAATAGCCTTGGGTGGTGTTGATACTTACAAAGGAGAGCAGAAGATATATCAATAGGATAGATACAATTAATGTGAAAGAATTCAAATGAAAAATGGGTAGACTAAAGTTAACTTAGATAGAAGTTGCCAAAAATTTATTCTCAAAATGAATTCAACATCTCATGCATAACTCAACAAGAATGAAAGGAGAATAAGGATTCATAAAGCTGTCCCCTTCTAATTGAGGCATGGCTACCGATGGTGATGTGATGTAGAATATTTTATATTGATGAATTTGATCAGATGTGGTGGTTTTGATGACTTTGATTAATGCTCTTTAATGGTGTGAAATTTAATTTATCACCCTTTTGGCCTCTGAACATCTGTTCAGTTGGCGGGGAAGGAATTCGGTTCTTGATATTGTTAAGGTGTAAGCGCAAGTTGGTTTGATTTTAACTCAGGTATTTGACAGTGTCATTAAAAAACAAGTTGGGTTAGATATGAACATAATCATTTATTACTGATTGCCCATGGCCCATAAAAGTTAATTTCTTTAATTTTCTCTGAATCACAAACAAGCTCCATGACAACAACCCGCCTAAGGCTTATGAAAAGCAATCTGGTTTACCAGCTTACTGGAGATTGCCTGCAATTCAATTCTGTGCTAGATTGCTCAGTAATCCTATTGTTACTGGTACTATTATCGTTAAAATACTCGAAAAGAAGAAAAAACTACAAACCCAAACTGCTGTGAGTGGAACACAAATCCGCAGTTGCTAAGATCGGCATGCTAAATAATTGTATTTCATCTCATCCCCTCATTATCTGCATAGTTTGAATTATTGTGTTAATTATGGCTAATTATAAGTGGGACTTGAAAGTAGCAAACGGGTTCTTTTACAAGCAGAACTATCAAGAAAGCTGCTTACAAGTAGAATTATGTAAGCTGCTATTAATTAGTTTTATTTTTTATTTTTGGTTTGGATTATGAATTTTGCTTCATAATTAGAAAATAGATTAATAGTTTAATTTATAGAAAATAAATATAATGCGTAAAGATCATGCTATATGCTTATTACAAAAGTTAAAGATTAGCTTGTACTTGAAGTATGCATGAATATCTGAAAAGCAGGAGTAACTCGCGTTTTGTTGTGCTTACCACCAGGTGAAAGAAGAAGTTGAATTGGCACTAGCAAATCACTTGGCTAGCATGTCAAGGTATGCACTAGCAGCTCCTAGCGAATATTTTTTCTATTGTAACTTAAAGAAAAATTTCCTGCTCCTTTTCTTTTAATTTAATGTTAAGTAACTTAGACATAATGGTTTCTCGTTTTATGCTTTATTTAAAATTTTCAGGATGACCGTATTTCAACTTTGCTCTTTCTATAATTAATTGATGGATTTATGTTCAATCCTACCTGTTTTTTAATATCAGAGAATGTGGAAAGCAGATAAATCCAGCTTGCTCCAGAAATTTACAACTACAGTTCTTGAATAAGCTTTCTCTTCCAATATTTACTGGTACCAGAATTGATGGAGAAGACTCGTCTTCTATAACTGTTGCTTTAGTTGATACATTGACTGGAGAAAGAGTCACGTCGGGTCCTGAGTCCTTAATGAAGGTTGAAATAGTAGTTTTAGAGGGTGACTTTGAAGGCAATGAACAGGGGAATTGGACCATTGAGGAGTTTAAAAACAATGTTGTAAAAGAAAGGGATGGCAAGAGATCACTCCTGATGGGGGATATTTTTCTTGATCTCCATGAGGGGATTGGTGCAGCTGGGGAGCTTTCATTTACAGATAATTCTAGCTGGACAAGAAGTCGGAAATTTAGACTTGGGGCAAGAATTGTGGATTGTCACTTAAACGGTATTAGAGTTAGAGAAGCAAGGACGGAAGCCTTCATGGTAAAGGACCATCGTGGGGAATGTGAGTACTTATTCTTTTTATTATTATTATTAGCATTTTATTATTCTGTGAATGAATTGGTAGAGAAATTGCTTGTCTAACATGAGATGAAGGTCAACAAAATGCTATTATAGTGCCAAGACCATCACATTTCGTGAAAGGCTATTGTTCAAGTGCTCACTCAGTATAGCTGCTTTGTCAGGTTGGATCTTGCATGATTATGTTTGTTTTTATCGGCAGCATTAGTGCTAGAAAATGTCTCTTATGTTCCCTACTTTCTTTATCTTAGTTTTGTCTATAATTTTGTGCATGCCATGGGGCTTAATGGTAGGAATTTATAATTCTCGTTAGGTTGTTAGGTTTTTATTTGTCCCTGACAAAAATTGTTTGAGTATTTTTCCTTTCAACACGAAAAGTATTTATATACAATCCTATAGAATGATCTATCAGAAACTATATGAAATTAAGAAATACAACAACAATAACAACAACGTCAAGCCTTTATCCCACTATGTGGGGTCGGCTATATGAATCCTTTTTCTCCATTGTGTCTTGTTAAGAGTCAAATTCTCATTTAAATCTAATAAAAAAAAGGTCATTTCTAATATTTAAATGAGAATTTGAATTTTAATAAGACACAATGGAGAAAAAAGATTCATGTAGCCGACCCCATACAGTGGGATAAAGGCTTGATGTTGTTGTTGTTGTTGTTGTTGCAACAAAAGAGGTAGATTTTGGTTGCCATGTTTGAGGAACTTTTTCTTGTTTTTATTTTTTGAGTAAATTGAAAAGGAATTAGTTCTAAATAATCATTTAACTTAAGAGATCTCCAAAATGCAAACCAATTCAAGAACTAACTTTGATGTAGAAAGGCATGATTTAAAAAAATTGTCAAGTAGTCATATATTAGAATGCCAATTATGATATCAACAAAATTATACACATATTCTTTGGCTTGATTGAAAGCATTTGCAAGATATATCATGCGTAAAAAAAGGTGAAACTAATGTTAGATGATGAAAATAACAATTTAGTGATGACAATAATAGTAGTAGAGTAAGTTTTGAATCTTTGACAATGTTTAATTTAATGAGTGGGGACAACATCCAGAAGTTTGAACTTACAGATTCTTATTGTGGGATTTAAGAATCTTGCCAAAATTGAATTATTGTAGACTTTTGATGTAGGATGTTCTAGGATATAACATCTACCATATGATGTAGATTTATATGCGATCAACTGATGCAACAAATAAACAACTTAGGAAAAAATTCAATTCAAACGAAAACATTTTGGCTTTGTAAAAGAAATTAGTGGCAATAAAACTATAGATCATGTTAGGCAATGCATCGGAATTTTGTGCAAAGTAAAAAAATCAGGCTGTAGCAAATTTGAGAAAATCAATTGAACTTTCAACCAACAACAATAAATGATAGAATTGAAGAAAAGGTGAAATAGTGAAGTAAAGAACTCACTGATAGTTGACTCTAACGTTTAAACAAAAATATGATCTCTTTTGAAATACTTCAAGTGTTACAATTGATCAAGGACTAAAATCCCAAAAAGAGAAAAAAAGAATTTGAGCATTTAAAAGTAACTTTTTTATTAATTCATAGTATTATTTTTATATGCTTCAAAATAAATATATTAAAGTGTCGTGTGATAGATATTGTGATAAGGAGGCCTATGAATAATAGGCACTTTCACCTACTACAATAGATTAGAGAATAGGAGTTACTAGAAAGGACCGCACTCGTAGCATATTTGTAGGACTAGAAATAATCTAACCTAACTCAGAATATACCGTTGACAATCCTCATTAAGATGGTAACTAGAAGCAATATCCATCATATGTTTAGGAATGTGAACACATATGAAGATAAGAAAGTTGCAGGAAGCTCATCGTAGAGATAGGGATCTCCCATAAATGTAGGAAAAACAGTAGGACGATTGTTTGAATATGAGTATGATCACATCAATTTGGTTCAAAATGGATTTTGATTTGAGCTAATTTTAAGCTTATTTGCAGTATTAGGCTTGGGTTTACTTGCTATAGTTTAATTTGGGACTTGCCTCTCCTTGAATCTCTTCTTTCTTTATTACTTAACTTGTCTCGAAACAGATACCGAGGTTGGAAGGACATATGACAATTGTCTTGGACGTTGTTGTGTCTAGTGGTTAGTGGCATTATAAAGTGTGTTCAGTGGTGAGGCAATTTTTGCTTGAAGATTATGATGTTATTACAAATTTATTGCAATTTGATATAAATTGGTCTATAGGAAAGTATGGTACATATATTTCTGTAGTTTAAGACATCACAGATCATGAAAAGTTTATCAGCGACGCGGAAGACGATCGACGGCTACGATCGAGCCAATCTATTTTTGAGTTTTTATATTATATTATTTTATTATTATATGTTTTACAGTTTTACCCTTACTTAAGGGCTTGTGACATGTGTAAGCCCTAGGGGCATTTGTGTCATTTTTCTTTCTGCATGGTAAGAGGTTATTTATAAAGCCCTCGTTGTTATTTTGAAGTTAATGAATTATTATCAAAGAATTTATGCATTCTACTTTCATGTGAGAGTTGGAGAGCTAAGGAGAAAGATCCCTAGGAGAGGGAGAATCGTGTATCACCCACCAATCTTGAAAAGTCGGTTTCGTGGTCTTTATCGTTCTAGTTCCTTCCCCTCCTCCCTTCACCGCCACCGGCCCTACCCCACCGTCCTCCCCCCTTCCCCGTTGCCCACCCATGGCCTCCACCTCCACCACAACCCACCGGCCCTTCCACCTTCGGCCTCCACTTCAAAACCCAAGCCCCACCGCTGGCCACCCATCTTACGGGCAAGCCCCACCGCCGGCCCTACGTCCCCTTGCCCCTTTTCCCTCTCAATTTCTTATTTCCTAATTTAGATTGAATAAAATTTGGATAGATTTTGAATTCAAATCCAATCAATTAGAAATTCAAAATCTTTCCTAAACCTTTAAATCTATTTTTGAAAAGTTTCCTAATTAAACCCCAAATCAAATCCTAATCAAATTTAAATTAAATTTGATTGGATCCTCTTGCCTGATAAGGAGTTCTCTTGTTTGGAAGGTCTTAATACCTCCCCAATTAATCCCCAAACCCCATAATAGCCCCCGACCCCCTCTCTCTACCCGCCTCTCTCTCTCCAATCTCTCTCTCTCTCCACATTAAACCCCCACCTCATTTAGAAATTAAATTCAAATTCCTAATTCCTAACCTCCCTCCAAATCTAAATCTGAAATCAAATTCAGATTTTAGAATTCTTTCTTCCCAAAATCCTAACCCGAACTCCACCAAAACCTCTCTTAACCTAAGCCGAAATTTCCCAAGGCTCTCTCCCTTGGCCGGCCACCTTTCCTTACCTTCCCCCACTTGGATTCTTGAAAGAAGGCCCTCTCCTGTCAAGGAAAGGCGGCAAGGACAACAAGGAGAACACTCTCTCCTCATCTCAATAAAGCAAGATCGATGCATGGATCCCGAAGTTGATTTCGGCTACCCCTACGATGAGCAAGGCCTCGTTCACATTCTCTTTTCCACCTTCTTTGACGTCAATCCGAATATCGATCACACAGTTGAAGAATACGTAGAGCGCATCCTGGACTCTCTTGTTGAAGCTATTGAAGAACAGTTGGGCAACTCACAGTGGTACATCACATCCGGTTCTCAATAAGGGTGAACCTCTACCCCTTATTCATTTATCTTTCACTTCACTAACCTTGTAGGTGATGATCGGATTGCAAAGAATCGTGCCAAAGCTATTTGCCATCACTTAGTAAATGTAGGGCTTGAGCTTACTTTCTATGTGGCTATTTTCTTTGTTAGATCAGGGATTTTGTTGAATAACTACTTTATTTGCATGTCTTTGAAATTCTGAATTGTCTTGATTGGTTTAAGATCTTGCATGTAATTTGGCCTAAACGAAGATGACTGCTCTTACGTTTTATCTTGTCGTTTTGGAATAACTAATAGTTTTAATTGTATTGTTCTTTTAAAATCGTGCAAGCTCTTAATTGTTCATTAAAAGGCATTGTAGTCCTACATCAATGAAGGGGTTCAAATGATTGTTTTTATTGCCTAGGGTTGGATAATATAAATGGGAAGGAGTCATGTGGGTTTTCCTTATTGTCTGGTGTTATTTGGTTGACAACTGATGTCGAGCAATAATCATTTAAGGAGAAGGTAAGTGGTGTTGTCAAAATGAAATATTAATAATTCAAAAGAAGGGTATTGCTATGAAAGATAAGCAAAAACAATAATAGCAACAACACTAATATCTTTGATATATCATCAAAAAATTATCTTGATCAGGCACAAATCTCGAGGCAAAATCAAGTGAAAAGCTTTCAAAATTAAATTAGGGACCATCCGAACTCCGATTTTAGCAAACATACAATCGAACTGAATGTCTTGAAAATACGAACCCAACGACACCAAATTCAACTCAATCCGAGCCCAAATGGGTCCACATCGAAGACCCAAAGCTCCTTTGGAAAGTTCAAACCATAAATTGGATGACCAAATGATTTCCAAACGTGACACGCTTATAGTCGAATTGAGCGGCTAAACGAGATGAATCCAACAAGCCCAAGATCATCGATTCTGATATCATTAAGACATTCAAATGCCCAGTAAACGGTCCACGATCAAGAAGATCAATATCGACGGTCCACTCCAAACACTCCCAACATACCCTTGATCTCTCTCCTATTTATTGGCCATGCCACTCTCAGAAAATTATAATAGACCCCTCATTCCTCATGGAAAGGGACCCAAGTAAGGAAGAGAGAGAAATTAGAGTTCACTTACCACCAGACTCCTCATCGGCCAACGTCGTCGTACTGATACCGGACTTTTGCTCGGCCGTCAGCTGACACTGGATTTTCATCCGGCCATCGACTGACGCCGGACTTCTGCTCGGCCACCGACTAACTCTTGATTTTCGCCCGGCCGCTAACTGACGCCGAATTTCCTCCCGACCATCGAACGTCGTCGGATTTCTGTCTAATCTCGGCTCGTCACTAAATTTTAACCCGATAGTTGACTATTGTAATATGATCGTCCTTAAATTCAAGGAAGAGCTTGGGTTTCTTCGCACGCTTATTCGTTGTAGTTGAAAGAGCGGCTCGACGACGCCAGAGCGACGAGATCTTCCGCGAGCATTGAAGGTGATAGAGCGGCTCGACAACAGTAGCATTGAAGGCGATAGGATCTTCTTGGCTCGACGACGCGAGCATTGAAGGCGACGGGATCCTCCTTCGTCGACGGAGCGGCTCGATGATGCAAGTATTGAATCCGATGGGTACGGAAGGTTCTTTTTCATCATTTTCTTCATCTTCTTCGTCATCCTTTATGTAGAAATTTTTATTTAAGATTATGACTGAGGTGTTGTTTATTTAATGTGCTTTCACTGCGCTTTTGCAATGGCTTATAGGACTGAGGTGTTATTTATTTATAATTTTTAATTATTTTATTTTTATCATTTTGAGGCTTACTACTGAGGTCGAACTCTGTCAGGGGCAGCGCCCCCTAGGACCCCCGACATATTTGCCCCTTAAATAATATAGTTTTCTTATACTTTACTTTTATTAATGAAGTTGGTTCATGTTTCAAATTCACATGGTTTCATAATTTGTGTCGATCCTTCGTAGGATAATGAGCTCAGCACCTCTACTTCAAACAATCGCCATAAAAATTGCTTGACCAAGTTTCATCTTCATCTTGTTGTGAAAGAAATTGGAGCACATACTCTTTCATCTAATCAATGAAGAGAGAAATAAAATTACTCCACAACGGGCTGAAGATTTAGTTTATATGCATACAAACCTTCAGCTTCTATCAAAGAAAACTCCAACTTATATGGAAGGAAATAATAAGATGTGGGATGTTGCTGGAGATGGATTTGAATCTCTTGAAGATATGAGAATATTAGAAATTGCTAAACTTTCACTTGATGAGCCTGAATTAGAAGCTATGATATTTATTGAAGATGATATATAAGTTCAAAGACAAACCACTGAAGAAGCTAATCCTATCATTCCTTCCATTGAATAGTTGAAACTTAATGTGCTAGACAATTTATATTTTTGTTTTTGTTGTTGTACTAGACATTTAATGCTTACTTTTCATTTTGATATTATAAGGTACAATGCTACAAATGATGTTGCTTTCATTTTTTTTGTCATTTCAATTATTATATTTTGATTACTTTCTAAATTTTTATATATGATTTATATATTATAATCCCGTATCCGCGCCGTACCCATATCCTGTATTTTTACGAATTGACGTGTCCCGTATCCGTATTGTGTCGTATCCGTATCGCCGTATCCGTATCGGTGCAATGTAGATTGCAGTGGATGGTGAGCATTAGTACTGTCTAAGTTGTTGCTTGATATTAATTAATGTTGGACTGTAGGGACTTGAGGATTAGTATAAGTTGATGTTGGATCAATTCTTTGATGTGACTTGTTATATGATTAACAAGACCTTGTGTGAGATTTAAAAAGCTAGAAAAGGATTTCTAGAAGCTGTTGCGAGAAACAAGCTATGGAAATCTCAATGAAAATGTAAAAGGATCTTAGAGAGAAGGGGAGATGATGAAGGGGTCATATGTATTTTCAGTCTACTATGTGTTGTGTTTTTTCATACTGGAACTTACTTCTAGCGGTTATTGGGCCTAAAATAAGGACTTGAATGATATCTAAACTTTTTATAAAAGGTCATACAAAATAAAATAAAGAAAATTCTTATAATTTTGCTTATGAAGAAATTCTTAAACCTAAGAGATCGCTATTAAGCTCCACGAAAGAAGCTTGTTGATTTTTTTTTGAAGATCATAAATGATTAATTTTGCATATACATATGAATATTAGTCCCTCTTATGTCAATGATGAGGCATATTTGATTTGAATTGATCTCCATGAGGTAATAAAATCATTTTATTGACCAATTTATTCAGCAATCAATTTGTTTATATTTGGTTTGCATTTTTGGCTATGTTCTACAAATTCTATGAATTTATGGTGAAGTATGGATAGATGGCTTATGAGATCCTATCTCCAACCAATACCCCTCCTATAGATTTGTTGTTGTCTTAGAATATTTATCCATCTAAAAGTTCCTAGTTTTTTATCTGCTATAGAAAGATATGTTTGGGGACCTTTGTTGAAATAAATAAAATTTTAGAAAATTGGATGAAATATTTAAATATGGGTTTATGATTAGTTGAGGAAAGAGCAAGTTTATGATATGCAGTTTAAGTTGATGTGAGACTGAAATTATGAGTCGATTTTGCTAGAAAATCAAGTGATGCCATTTAAGTCGAGTGTTACTTATCAAAGATTTGGTCATGATTATCAATATCTTCAACTAAGCCATTCTTAAAACTAAGAGGTTTGAAATGGTATTGCCTAAGAAGTTAATCTTTTGGAACTTATGATTTAATCAAAGGCAGGGGAGCAAGTTTAGGCCGTAGAAGATGAGCAATTTTTGGTGGCGCTGGAAGGGGAGGACTGCAAGCATATTTGTGATCGTTTTCTTGCAGTCTAACCTCTAGTTTCTCAAAGGATGTGCTGACTACTAACCAGCCCGATCAGCCCCACTCGATGGTTCTCTCTCAAACGACGCAATGGTTCGCTCACGTAACTCCCACTCAAAATACAAAACCTCCTAGCCCACTCTCTTACTCTTAATTCAACTCTCACACATGCTGGAACTCCCACTCTCTCGATCTCTCCCTCAGTCGCACGCGAGAAGCCTCCCCCGATCCCCCCTCTCTTGTTTCCACTATGTCGCGCTCCCTCTTCCACTCAATCTCCTTGTGTTGGACGCAGGAAGAAGCGCACGACTAACTCGATTCGACCTAGCCCAGCATGTGCCCGTCTCTGCTTTGACCCAGTCCTGCACTCATGCACCTTCAGCCCATGCTCCCGCGCCCCTATGCCCCTGTGCACTTTGACCAATCCCCAGCCCGCGCTTCCGACCCGACCTGCCACACACAGAAACCCAACCACACGAGCGCTCATGCTCGGCCGACCACTCATCTCTCTCTCGCATGCAAAGGACTCAAACCCCAGCCGATCTCTCAATCTGTCATCCACTCGAGCTCGATCACCTACAACCGCTACCTCCTCCAATCCCAATTCGTTCCAACACATCCAACCCATCATTGTCATCATTATTCTTCATGCACTAAAATGTATAAATCTATTTTTTTTCTCTTGCTTAAAATAACATGTATTGAAGACTCACCGTTATATTTTTGATCCGGCTAGTAGAAAAACTAAAGAAGACTTGCGTCGTTGTATTCTTGGTTCTACTAGGAGAAATGAACATAAGAAGACCTTGTGTCGTTGTAGCGTTGATCCGGCTGGGAAGATTGAAAGGCAAGTGCCTACCTAACTCCTGCACGAGGGGTGGGATGCCGATAGATTGTCGAAATTTTAAATGACAAAGGACACCACATAATTAACCAAAAAATCAATCATATATATCTAATTTAACATTTTAGTCAAATGAAAATATTTTCTTTCCAGCTGATTGCCCACTACCTATGATTTTGGAGATTTAAATTGGATGTAACAATTGGACCGTATGAGATATATAAAGATGGGATTTTTGGATTTAAGGCTACATTTGAAGCATTCATTGGAATACATTATGAGCTTGCAACTTCTCACGTTAAACTATTTGGGGATCATTTGCAACTTTTGTAACAAAATCTTCTATTGGATGACATCTACAAAATAGGAGATATTGTTGTTGCTCTGATCCGTATATAAAAGCTTATCTATAAAGCTAAGGATGTGAAAGGCCCTCAAATTATAGCTTTTAATTTACCAAATGATGAATGTATTGTTAATAAGCGTGAAACATCAATGGGTCATGCTCAAGAATATCTCTCAAGCCAAATTTATTTAATCATATTCTCCAATCCATTGATTTTGAGTTTTTCTTTACTCATACAATTTTCCATGAATGTTGTCATGGTATTGGACCTTATACTATTTATCTTCCAAGCACCCAAAAGTCAACTGTCAGATTGAAACTTCAAGAACTTCATTCAACCTTGGAAGAAGCTAAAGCAGATATTGTTGGCCTCTGAGCTCTGAGATTCCTCATCAGCCAAAAATTACTTTCAAGATACCTATTGAGATTTATGTATGTTTCTTTCCTTGCGAGATGCTTTTGATCAGTACGCGTTGGATTAGAAGGTGATGGAAAAGGACAAGCATTGCAATTTAATTTGTTCTATGACAGAGAAGCATTTTATTTTGCACTCAGATGGTACTTTCTATGTGGATTTTGAAAAGGTTGAAGCAGCTATTGAGGTACTTAGTAGAGAAATTTTAATAATTCAAGCCAGAGATGATAATGCTATAATATGTTCCCCCTGTGCTCTGATCTTTATATCAAGCTCCTAAATACGAGATTTGAGAATGGTTCGTGAATTCACTAAAAGTGGTCCAACACCTTGACAGTAGCTCCGCATACGCTAAAATATACTCCGCATGTGCTCCGATCTCTGTGTCAAGCTCTTAATGCAAGATCTGAGAATGCTTCGTGGATTTGCTAAAAATGTTCAAATCCCGATGATGGCCGTGTTGGCAAAAATATCTCAATTGGAGAAGTCCCTATTTTCAAAATACTCAAACCCTAATAGAAAATACAAATTTTTTAAAGGAATTGCAAAATCATCCCGATGATGGCCGTGTTGATAAAAAATCTCAACTGGAGGGGATCATATTTCCAAAATACTCAATACAAAATACAAATCATTTAAAGTGCTTGCAAAATCACTCTGATAATGGCCGTGTTGATAGAAAATCTCAACCGGAGGGGACCCTGCCTTTCAAAATACTCATGAACCCTAATGGAAATACAAATCTTTTAAAGTGATTACAAAATCACCCCGACAATGGCTGCATTGAATGTAAATTTCAACCGGAGGAGTCAATTCTCAAAGCAAGTTAAAATTTCAAAATCTAATCTCTATCAAATTCTAAACTTCGCAATGGTTTGACGAGGATGATGAATTAAAGAATAACTTCAGCTCATAAAGAGCAAATGTCTTATGAAATATATTATTACAATTCATTCTCAGTTTATTCATTGCCAGCAGGGACATGGCACATGCCCTCCGATCGGATGATTTTGCTATAAAATGACACCATTATATTACGATCATGATCAAAACCTTTATGTTCCATAATGGTTGAAATGCCACTTGAGTAATGAATTATAGGGTGCTCTCTATAATATGTAAAGCCATCTGTTAGTTAAAGTTGACTTAAATTCTCTATTTTGACAAACCTTCACCTCAATTCTACAAGGTACTCTTGGATGAAGCAATCCTGGTTGCCGACAAGGTTTCTTCTATCAGGTTGGGTCGACTACCTCCTTTGACTAATTAGATTATAATCTGGGATGACGGAACCATATGATCTTGATCAGGCGCATCATCATTTCCCCAGCACCCATTTTAAGTATATTGTGATAAATTTCAAATCATAAACTTCAAAATTCAAAACCAATTTCTAACCCTAAAATTGTTGCTATTATACGCTAGGTAATTATTGCGACCTATTTTCGACTAGCCTTAATCGAAAGTCCTCTCTCATTATTAAGAGGGATAATTAACTATAGGGGTTTGCGCCTATGGGAAACTAGAACTCAGATCATAAAGTCCTCGCAAAATGAGGGTGAAATCTCTGGGTAGTTTTTTATCTAAAACCTAAAATGCCTTCTGAAAATTTACCTCATAACCTAAACTCGTTAAAACTCTCCCCTTCAACAAAAGGGGGCACAGAGAGGCCGGGGCGTAAATTTTTGGAGCCCGCAGGATGCAATCATGACATTGAAAATGATCCCATGGTTCATGAATTTAATAATACTGCATAGAGATTACATAGAGAAGGAAATGGGTGTTGTTGCACACAATTGTAGAGAGGTTGGAGCATGCAAGTGTAGAGCTATGAGCATGTTGGAGAAGGGGGTAGTGTGCATGATTTGGAGTACTATTGTATATCGTGTAGAAATAGTGTTGCACATGATATAGAAGTGCTTATTGCTTAAATGCTAAACAAAGTGTAGAATTTTTTGTGTGCACTACATTTAGGATAAATGTTACATTTGTCTTTGGAGAAAGAATATGTGTGGGTGGGGGGCAGGTAGGACGGGGAGCTGTTGCACATGATTGCAGAGAAGTTGGAGCACTTAGGTGTAGACATACGTATTAGCATGATATTGAAGGGGTTGTGCACACAATCTTGAGTACTATTGCATATTATGTAAAAAGATTATTGTGCATGATATTGCTAGTTTCAGGGGATAGCATTTAAGTTGCAAAATGTTTAGTGCGCACAGGATAAAGGTTGGTTTAGTCTATGGAGTCGCGCGAGAGAAGGGGGGGGGGGGGGTATCCACTTTAGATTTTGGAAATATTTTGCATGCTTTGCATCCTTGAGTAGTAAAGCCTTAGACAGGCAAGATTGGAAAGCTTTGCAAGAAGAGACTTTAGAAGGAATTCAAGATATATGTTATGGAATGGTTAGTACATGTTTGATGTGAAGTTAAAAAGATTATGTTAGGTTTTAGTAATGATATTTATGATTGATATTAAAAAATTACCATGTTCTATTTTAATAAAGGTATTTTTGTTCAACATGTAATAAATATTAAGAAAATTAGGTTTGAGTTTTTTTTTAATGATTTGGACATTTTGAAAGACAAAAAAAATACATTTTCCAAAATGGGTGGGGGTTTACTTTTGTAGGGGAATGACTTATGAATGGTTATGATGGGTTGTTAGGATGTTTTGGGTTTTGTTGCAAGTGTTTAAGCATGGTGGCGTGGTGATCTCTATCGATTTGCATGGCACCATATCAAACAAAAAAAAAAAAACAGATGAAAGGGTGGGGAGGGGATCATTTAGGTTGTGATCTAATATAATAGGAATTTGTGAACTTCATTTTCATGATGATGTATAACTAAAAAAAGAAAGAAGGATTTTCTTTTTAGTACTATTGTGGCATCTCAATGGGTTATTTAAGATCTGATCTTACATGATAGAGATTTGTGGACTTTCATTTCCATAATGATATATAACTAGAAAGAAATGAGGAAGGGTTTTTTTTGGGAGTAGTGCAATAAATCAAGAAAAAAAAGGTGTTTATGAAAATTAAAGGAGATACAAAAACAACATCAAGCCTTTATCCCACTAAGTGGGGTTGGCTACATGAATATTTTTTTTTTCCCCATTGTGTCATGTTAAGAGTTAAATTCTCATTTAAATCTAATAAGAAAGCATCGTTTCTAATATTTTCTAACAAGTCTTTTTAGGTCTATCTCTACCTTTCCTAACATAGGTCAAATCTAATACTTCTACTCGCCTAACCGTGTCCTCGAAAGGCCGACGTTTTATGTGTCCAAATCATCTAAAGTGACACTATTTTAGGACTATCATTGCACTAATTAAGTTAGGAGACAAAGTTATAGTCTGCCTTGAAATTTCACTATAACTATAATACAGAATTTTCTTAGGAAGTGATACAAATATTTTTCGGATTTATCACAAAGAAAAAGGTTTAACATAATGATAAATTATATTTGTGGACCTTTCTTTTGTTAAAGAGTTCATTTGAATTGATTCTATCAAAAAATTTGTGAATCTTTATGGTTTTGATGGGATTCGATTTACAAATATACAAAATAGGATTTTGAGTTTTGGCACATTTTTTAGTCAACAAAAAATAAAGGGAAAGTCCCATTTCGTCCTATTTTGTTTATTCTTCATAGGAAAGCAAATAGGCCTTTTTATGTTCTAGTATTTAAGGTTTAGGGTTCATGATCAAGGCCCAACTATGTAGGTCAAGTCAAACTTAGTATTTACGATTTAGTTGCCATTTTCTTTTTATGCTCGTTCTCCGAAAATTCAACGACATGCTTGTTGGTCATGTTGATATGACTAAATGGAAGTTAAACATTGAACCCAATGCAAGATTGATCTGCACCATAACTAGAGATTATAAATCAACCTTACCCTAAAATGAATAGCAATATGGTTTGAAAAATTCAATTTAAATCTCTTTTAAAAAATGTTGACCCCTTAGGAGTCAATGTTGATTGCAAGATCACACTTAATCTGTTAATTGTTTTTCTTATATGATATTATTCTTATAAAATTTGATTGTTTATCTTCTCATAAAATATGACTACACTTCTTGCAATTTTGTAAGCCGTAGGCAAGCTAGGCATACTACAGTCTATAGAAGGGTGTACAACTCTGTTTACTTTCCTGAGAAAGAAGAACGGTTGGCTTTGTGCACCATGAACCTCAGTAATTGGCTCAAATAGAGTGCAAAGGAGCAACTAACCCTGTACAAGATTGAAGCCTTTCCCTTGCCAGATGGGGCTGAATGTGTTCGGACCCATTTTTTTCCATATTTGGAAACAATTACAAGCCACTTCAAGTTCATATTTAATTCACAATAGGTCAAAGTTGGTCCACCCTAAAAAATTACAATTACATTCATATGAAAAAAAAAAGAAAGAAAGAAAAGAAATAGAGTAGAAGGATTGAGAAATGTGGTGAATACCCATGAATGTGTTGAAAAGTTGAGGCAATATGATTGATCCCCTGAAGCATGCTTCGGATAGGGGATCTTTGATCATCCTGAGAATCATAAGAATGATGGGACTTGAAAATTTTTTAAGAGTAAGACTTGGACTAGATGCTTGCAAATATAACTTTTATTTTATTTAGAATATAAGAACTTCTTTGAGTGTCTTGTAAAATATGCTCAAGATTGGATCTCATCCACCTCTTAAGAACATTACTGGAAGGCTAGTAATTCAAGATTTGTTTGAACATTGATCTGCATAAGCAGAAAGCTTTGAGAGGTGGTATTCATCATGCATTATTAATATTTGAAAAATCTTTGTAGAAATTAAGCATAAAAAAATTAGTTCATAGTTCAACCTACAGATGACTGCTTACAACCTGATGAGAATCGACAACACAGGCAATAACAAAAGCAAGTAACTTACGATTGAACAATTAGAAGAATCCAAGGTAAAGGTGCCTAAAGTAGCTTGTATGAATGACTTTGGTAAGCATTAATAGTAATGATAATGTTTTGATTCTATCAATTCCTTGGGTCTGTTACTTGAGCTATTCATGGTAAGACTTTATCAAAGACAATTGATGACCATACACTTTGATTCAAAACCACTAAATATTTCTTAAAGCCATGGCCAAGTGATTGAATGGCTCTGTTGCAACCTTGAACTCCGTGGTTGATGGAATGAAAATTAGCATCAATGGGATGAGGTTTTCAGGAACTTAAATCAGCAACTTTATCCATGAGAACATCCTCCTAAAACAATGCAATGTTCATGCTAACTGTCATATTAGGGCTGAAACTATTTGCTTTTGTTGAGGATAGCAGTTTTGCTGTTTGGCCCTACGTCAAGGACAAAGTTGATTTTAAGGGCATGAGAGTTCTAGGTGTCATTTGAAGTTAGAAGATGCTAAAGAGTAAGTAGACGTTGTGCGGTCACAAAGGATGTGGAAAATTTTATGGGATTTACTCATGCGCATTTGATTATGCTATAGCCTTGTTTTTCTGTGTTAGACAAAAGTTAGTTCTAAATACTTTATAAATTGTATTTTTCTTTTTCTTTAAGATAGGGCCAGCTTTGACCTAAAATTTAATTCTGTTAGGATCTTGAAATAGGACAAAATGAAAAAGAATCTTCAAATTATATTTTGGAGGATCGTTCCCCACTATCAATTGAAGGTACCAATCCATTGAGGTACCTTTTACCTTAATACGATCCTCCAGGTTGCTATCAGTTGCTGAACATTCCTAGTTACTGCATCCTCATAGAGATGATATGTTCATAGTGTTTACCTTTATCTGCAAATGAAGATTACTTTTATACATCCCTTATTTAGATAATGCAGGAATTTATGGTGCTGCTCAAATTATAAACATTAGTGTATAGGATACCTCGATTTGGGAATGAAATTGTTGACCTTTGATCAGTTTGCCTTCTTATTGGAAGCATTTTGACTCTTCTAATAACCAGTGATAAATAATTATATTCTGTCTGCTTCTTTGCGGTATATACTTATCCAAAGTAACTGAATTGTTTGGGTTAATTTTTTTTTTCCATAGTTACAAGTAATTAGCCAATTAATTTCTATATTCTGCTTTATTATTCTTTTTAAACTTTTACAAGGTTGTTCTAATTTTAATGATGTCATTGCATTATAAGCTGTAGTTGATTTTATGTGTGTGCTGGTTCATTTACGTCATCAAGTTAACCAAGAGTGTTGCCATAAAATAATGGCTTCACTAGCTATTACCTCTTTTTTGGTGCTTGTTTAAAAGTTATAATTTTTTAACCATAAGTGAACTGCTCTATAGAGTAGTTGGGTTTCAGAGAAATTTCCATGCGTGTACTTCCCCAATGTAGGTAGTTGCTTAAGACGTGCCACCACACGTAGTGTAAGTTCTCTCCAGATCCCATTCTAAATGAGCCGAAGAAAAGTGCATGAAATGTCTGGCGTTGGACAACTTAAAGGCCTTTCACCTTGCTCCTGGACATTCCATCGATGAATTCATCTTTTGCTTTGCGTATATGCCATTTCTCATGGCCATGGTCTTCGATCATAAACTCTCTTCCCCTATTGAGGCAGTCAGGTTGATGGGTACTCGTGGACCAAGATGTGTGCTTTTGCTTATGTATATACCATTCCACGAGAATATCAATTTGAAACAAAGTGGAATGCAACGGGCAAGTGTAAAGCCTACACTGCTTGAGAACTTTTAAAGGTACTGAGAAATGGAAGGCCCATATGCCTACTCATCAGCCTAATCTTTCACTAAGCTGATTAGCCCTCAGATTGATTAGTTGACCCACCTGCCAGCAAATAGGGCTGACAGGACAGATGAGATAGTTTAGCAGTCATGCCAAAAGCTTGTGGTGTTTCTTGTATGAAAGGTTAAATTTCTATTTTCACTATTACTTGGATGATATTGGCCAACTGCTTGTGTCAGTTATGAGGTCAGTCATCATGGATCATCTAGTCATACACGTTTTGTGCATCATTTCTTCGCTCAAGCTATACATTAATCATGCCCCATGATTAGTAATGAGGATAAATGAGAGTCTAAAATTTGTTTCCTACTTTCTTGTTCTGCATTTTCTCCTTTTTTCCTTATATGTACATGTTCTGTTAACGCCGCATTAAATGGTTTTTGTAAATAATTGTTTTTTCTCTAAGTTTGGTCTGGAGAATATACTCTTTCATGAACTGATAAGATCTATCAATTATACTCGACTATAATCAAGATTTTCAATTTCTTGTAAGAACTTTGCCTTTATGTGAATTTAAGTATTACTATTGTGTTTTTTTCAGTGTATAAGAAGCATTATCCGCCATTACTGTTTGATGAAGTCTGGCGTCTTGAGAAGATTGGTAAAGATGGTGCTTTTCACAAGCGTTTGAGCAGTGAGAACATCAACACTGTCAAGGATTTTCTAACTTTGCTGGTCACAGACGCTCCAAGGCTCCGACATGTATGGCTCAGTTTATTTCTAGTCATTTAACGCTTAATATTATCTAATTCTTATTTATGACTTGTAGAGTCTTGCACACAAAGTGCCAAGGTTTATTACTTGTAGCAGCAGCATCCATTTTTTTTATATTTTAATTTATACACTGACCGTTACCTTTTTCCCAACATACAGATACTAGGCAATGGCATGTCAGCCAAGATGTGGGAAATTACGGTGGATCATGCTCGGACTTGTCCTCTCACCAACCAAATGCATTTACATTATGCTGATGATGTACAGAAAACTGGGATTGTGTTCAATGTCATTGGGGAAGTGATGGGCATCCTAACTGACCAGCAATTCGTCTCAGTTAATGACTTATCAGATGTCCAGAAGGTTGGTTTCTACTGCAATTTTTGTGCTTTGTTAACTTCTCCCCCTGATACTTATGATTATTTTTTTAAATGAGTTTTTACAGCCATTATTAGCCTGAATTTGGATCGTTTCTCTTTTTATGCGTGTTTCACCCTTGCGCAAGGGCCATGCTAATATTCTGGGAATCATTCCCCAATTTTATCGTCCATTGATACTCATGATTATTTTTATCAGGCAGATGCAAATATGCTTGCCAAACAAGTCATTCAGAATGGAGATCATGTTCTTCCCTTTGACATGGGAGGTGTTATGGGTGTTTCTTCTCAAGCATTACAGAGTTCTTTTCCTACTGGCTCACAGTCATTACGATTGCCTGATGACATTTACAGCAATTATTCAAGTCATATAAAGGCTGATGGAGGCTTTAACTACAGCTATTCAGCTATCTCGTCACCTGATATATTCACAAGGGGTTTGGATGTTTACTCTCAGCAACCTGCCGAAGGTTTGGAATCCAGATATGAGCCAGAGTCGCAGGGTATTCTTGACGGCTGCATTCCTTACAAAGTGCCCGCTGAACTCGAAAAAAATTCCAGCCACCCTCATGTATTGTTGGAGGAGTGCAGGAGCCAAGAATTTTTTAGCGAAAATTTGCAGTACTTCGATACCGATATATCTTACCTATCGCAGACCCTTGGAATAGAATCCCAAGCTGATTTGGGTTCAGCAGTAGTCAGCTTCTTCACAGGAACTAACTGGAGTCCTTATGCTGTGTGGGGGATATTACTATTAGTGGTGAAATGGAAATTTTCCATAAAGAAGAAAGTGGCTACAAAGAAGAGAACCTACCAGAATGAGAGATTTGGATAAGGAATTTATATGATGGAAGAAAATATACAGTAGGCTATAAATTAGAATGAATGGTTGAATATTTTTAAGGATTAGACTTTTCGAACCTGCCTATTGCTCTTGATGTAAGTATAGCTTTCCAGAAGGCTACTGCTGAAATGAAGATTCTCCATAAGAAGAAAGTCGCTGCAAATAAGACAATAAAAGAGAGTTTTGGATGAAGAATTTGATCGAAGATATTATATAGACATCATAGTTAATAAAAGAGTCAAGTTGTGCATCTTTCTTGAGTTAGTAGACTTTCTGAGCCTGCCTGCTGTTGTTGATAAATATAGCTTTCCAGAAGGCAAGCGCTTCCCAATTTTGCAGAAGGTTTAAAATCGAAGTTAAAAGGTTTTTATGAATTGTACATAATGCGTGTATATAGTAAGAAATAGTTCATATAGTATGAAATAATGCTTTAGTCGGTGGTTTTTAAAAGAGTTATGATTGGGTTGTTAATCTTTGTAATGAACTGGCTGCTATATAAAGTGGTAATTTGCCTTCTCTCTCTCTCTCTCTGTGTGTGTGTTCAACCATTCTCTCTCTGTGTGTGTGTTCAACCATGTGATTATTACATGAAGCTTCATGGGAGCATACTAGTACGTTAAAAGGTTTATTTGTAATTTATATGTACTAATTGCTAAATTGCATTCGTCGATGAAAGCTATCATAAATTCTATTGGAAGAGGATTTTTTTTTTTGGATATTTAGGCTAATTAAAATAAATTCATGTGCATAAAATATACAAAATTCAAATATAAAATCTCTTGATTAATAATTAAAGCTCTTAATTAACAGATCATGAGAGACTAATATAGTAGAAAATATAAGAATACATTTTTTTTCTTCTAAAAGGCAGAATGAGTCGGGCATCTTTTTAGTCTTTTAGAATATTTAGAAACTTTTTGTAGTCGAGACTGATCTTTCAGGTGTGCATCATGTATCATAGGAGAATAATAGCATATTATAATATGTTGCAGCTGAGTGCTCAATTATGATAGCACATTTCTTACATTTCACGAAGAAGCATAGCACTAATAATTTTAATTGTTTGGTAAAATTCTTTTAAGAGCCAAATTTTTATTTAAATCTTAAAAAAAAATTATTTTTAATATTTTTAATCAAGTCTTTTTAAGTCTATTTTTATCTTTTTTTAATATTGATTAAATCTAATACATCCACTCTCCTTATTGAGTCATTGAAAGGTCAACATTTTGTGGCCAAATCATCTAAGGCGACTCTCTCTAATCTTATCTGTTGTTGGAGCTACTTCAACTTTTTCACTTATATACTCGTTTCACATTTTGTCTCTAAGTGTAAAGTCACTTATCCACTTGAGCATCCTAATCTTTGCAATGCTTAACTTAATTTTATGATTCTCTTTTAAAGACCATCTTATAGAATTTTCCATTAAGTTTGAGGGGTACCTTTCTATCACATAATAGGCTTGATGCATTCTTCCACTTCAACCATCCAATTTGAATTCTACTAATAATATCCCTATCTATTTCACCATCACTTTGAACAATAGATCATTTATATCTAAAACATCTACTCTTTTTAATGACTTGATCACCCAAAGTCACAATCCTCCTACTAGATTTATTACTATCAAAATTACACATCATATATTCGGTTTTAGATCTACTCAAATGAAAACCTTTAAACTCTAAGGTTGACCTCCATAATTCAAATTTTCCTTCAACTCTCTCTAGTCTTATCAACAAGAATAATATCATCAGCAAAATGCACACACTAGGTACATCCTTCATAACTTAAATATCTAGTAAGAACATCCAAGACTAAAGCAAAAAAGATTGGGCTTAAATTTGATCATTGATGTAATCCAACTGAAATAGAAAAATACTTGGTCAAACCACCTTATGTTTGAACACAAGTAACAGTTCTTGCATACACATCCTTAATGACTTAAATATAAGCATTATTAACTCCTTTCTTTTCTAGAACTCTCTAGAGCACTTCTCTTAGAACTTTATCATATGCTTTTTCTAAATTAATAAATATCATATATAGATCCTCCTTTATCTCTCTATACTTTTCCATCAAACTTCTCAATAAATATATAGCTTCCATAGTAGACCTACTTGGTATGAATCCAAATTGATTTTGAGAAACATTAATATCACATTGTAACATATGCTTAGTAAATCTCTCCCATATTTTTAATGTATGACACATTAACTTAATTCCTCTTATACATCACACATTAACTTAATTCACAAACTCTTATACATCATCTTTATTCTTAAAAATAGAAACTATCACACTCCGCCATTCATCTAACATATTTTTAGTCTTGAAATTATTATTAAAAAAATTTAGTAAGCTAAGAAATTTCTTCATCTCCTAAGCATTTCCACACCTCTATAGAAAATCAACAATGTTTGTAATTGCAAAAATTATTGTCGAGTAGTTATAATGTAGAGTATTTGTTTATAGGGGTCCACAAAATTGGCATTATAATTAATATCATCTCCTAACTTTGAATCATGATTTAATTTAGAAAATTAACCATTAAAATTGGCATCATACCATCTTCAATATATCCCAATATCCCTATTATTACAAAGAGATGTCATGTGAATTATCGAGAGGACCATAGAAAGACTTAGACAACTTTGACTTTTGTGGATTGAAAAGTTGAGGAAAGAGAATTCTTAGAGAGAGACTTTGTAAGGAGTTGCACTGCCAAAGAAAGAAAGAGGATTCAAGAAAGTAGCATGCTCGTTCTTATATTTTGCCCTATTCTTAATGTGAATTAAACTTTGATCATTTCTTTCTCCAAACCAATAGTCCAAATTAACAACCTAACTATGTGCCTATCTACTTGACATGTTATAAACATCCTATTATGGTGATCAAATTTTGCTCATGTTGATTGACTAGGTGTAAGTGATTATTCAAGAATATATATACTAATGCTCTTTTAATGGCTAACAAGCAAAACATGTGAAGCATGAGACATCATATTCTATCTTACATTATATGAGGAATCATTCTAAAATTCAAGGAGATCATACCGCAACCCCTCCTCCCCTTGATAAGGGTATAAATGTCATCAATGAATGTACTTTTGGGCCATCTCTAAAGAATTATGTTCAATGAATGAAAGAATCTTAAAGCGAGGTCCTCCATCTTTTATATGGATCACACCAACTAGAGTTATTACAAAGCCATGGGATATCATCACCATTCTAACCCGTTGTGCCCCAATGATTGTTATAACAATATTATTCATATAGCAAAATGTCATAATCAAGCTAAGACTCACCCTTCCACTAACCAATAATTACTTCTTAATGATACTAGCTTGTGTTGCAAATATGGACCCAAGTCCTTTAATTTTGATGATAATAAATATTATTGAATTTTTTACTATGCTATCTCTTGTTAATTGCTATTATTGCAAGTCTAATTTTATTGTGCACTAATATTTCAGGTCCACCGTATACTATGTAAAACTAATCATCTTAAGACTGGGTAGAATAGGGTTAAAGTGTCTAGAAGAGTTTGTAATTTTATTTTTTCTTATTTTTACTTTTCTTGAGTCAAAATTATGTATTTGGTGGATACTAAGCTCAGTGACCATGCACACACACTTAAGGGAGGGAGATAGTGAGAGAATTAGGAGCATAATTTTCTAAACTAAATGTACTATATAATCCATATCATTTTGTACGATCAACTAATCAAAAATCATTAAAAAGGTTAATTATGCCAATTAAAGCAATTTGAATTAATCGTACTTTACTATCCAGATCGTACAGGACGATCAGTTAAAATCAAGATCCCAACCGCCAATCATAATTTAGCCAATATTTTAAAATTCAAAATTTAAACTAATAGTACCATACGATAGGTATCGTACTATATGATGAAATTAAATCTTGGCTAAATTAATCCTGTAATTAGGGAAATGATTTTGGTTAATTTGCTCAATTAGATCATACTGGATGATTTGGAGTCAATCGTACTATACAACCAGATCCGTGCATGGGACGATAATTTATCATCGCCAATCATACGGGATGAAAATTAAGTTATTTTAACTAATCGTACTAGATGACTCTTCATATCATATTAGACGATCAGTGTAATCCATTGAATTGATCGTATAATGATTCACAAGTCATACAATACTAATAGGGTGATTCAAACTAATTGTACAGTATGATCTTGGATCATACTGTACGATTAGTATCGACATAATTAAATTTTTAGGCTTTTTGTGAGGCCTTGTATTTAATCTCTCTCAATATACTTGTTTCAAGTCTTTGATAGAAGAAGATCTAAGAGAGCTTTGGAAATAAGAAAGGGAGAGCTTGTGTGTGAGGGAGAAGTAGTGTGAGGGATTCACACGGTTGCTCCAAGCAAGTGTCTTTCCTTGTTCCTCCAAGTATCTGCCTAGATTTCTTGGGTGGCTCTAGGAAGAAGTTCTTCAGCTTAAAATTAGGGTTCTCTACCATCATCAGGAGGGTGGGAAAGGAGGTCTGGGTTCTCTTCCTTCTTTAGGAGAGAGAAAAAGGATGGAGATTCTCTGCCTTTCATAGGATAGAGAAAAAGGATTGAGATTCTCTACCTTTTCTAAGAGGGAGAAATAGGATTGAAGGTCTGCTGTCGTCACCAGGAGGGTGATAAAGCTTCTTGTTCTCCACCACACCGGGTTTGCTGGAAGAGTTTTATGTAAGGGCTTATCCGCCTTACTATGGGGGTAAAAAGAGAGATACTATAGTGATAGTGCATTACTCAGAGTAGAGGACTCTAGGGAGTAGTCGTAGGTCATTATTTGACCGAACCACTATAAATCTCTGTGTATTTATTTTGATTTCTTTTTTTTTTGTATTTAATTTTTTTGTGATAACTGTTTGGTGCAAATAAGTGATAAATGATTTTCTATGTCATTTAGAAAATCATCATTATTATTTCAATTTTTTATAACGATAATTACTTTCACATCAAGTAATAGTAGTTGCTTATTTTTAAACTGAGTTACCATTTAATGAATGGAGCAATGAGGATAGAGACTTAGCTCAACTGAATACAAAGTATTTAAAGTATTTTTTCTATGCTCATAAGTCAGAAGATAATATGAGAGTCTCTACTTGTATCACTAGCAAGAAAATCTGGGATAAATTATGTATTACATATGAGGGAACTAGTGAGGTTAAAAAATCTAGGTTGAACATCCTATTGCACGATTATGAACACTTTTGCATGAAACCTAATGAAATCATTTCAAATATGTACACTAGGTTTATACAAATTATAACATCTTTACATGCTTTAGGAAGAGAGCTTTCTAATTTTGAGAAAGTAAATAAAATTCTTAGATGCTTACCTAATAATTATGATGCTAAGGTTACTGCAATATGTGAATCAAAGGATCTTCATGTTTATTATATAGATAACTTTCTAGGCTCACTCATTGCCTATGAGTAAGGTGTGAGTCAAAGATTGCAGGATATAGAAGATAAGAAAAAGGACAAGGTGGTAGCACTGAAAGTAAATGAGTAAAAAAGTGATAGCTCTGCAGCTGAAGGAGAGGATGACATAGCACTGATGACACGATAATTTAAAAGCTTCCTAAGAAGAAAATAAAAGTGTCATCAGTAGTGGAACAAAGATAAATCAAATAAGAATTTTATGGCATCTTTTGATACTATCTATTTTGAATGCAGTAAGCTGGGACACTTGAGGACGGACTACCCCAACCTAAAAGCTCACCCGATCAAGGAGAAGGGTGAAGAGAAGACAAAATTTAAAAAGGGCAAGTAACAGACTTAGAAGGCATTTTGGGCAAACTTCACTTCAGATTCATCAAAAATAAAAATAGAAGAGGAGGTAACCAATCTATGCCTTATGGCAAACAATAGTCTTGATCATTCTGATCAAGAGGAGGTATATGAGCTTTCTTATAATGAATTATTTAAAGCTTCATAAAAAATTCATAATGTATATAGAAAGCTAAAAAAATGTATGCTAGCTTAAACACTGACTTTTCTGATCTACAAAAAGAGCATACTAATCTGATAGCTGAGCATTCTACTTTATATAATGATTACATATCTTTACTTGATGAATTTGATACATTAAATAAGAAGCATGTTGACCTAACTAATGCATATGAATCCTTGAAGATAAAGCATATAGAATTAGAAAATATATTTAAGGAATTTAAAACACTTGTAAGTGATTTAAATAGTAGTGAGTATGCATTGAAATTAGAAGTAGCACATCTTGAAAGTTCAAATGAATTTCTAAAAGTAAAAGTAAATACACTTCAAAAAAATAAGGCATCACCTACTTTGGCACAATGGCATAACTCATCACCACAACATGCATCATATAATCCTAGGAAGAGGCATCATAACCCACATAGATAAGTGAATGCTTTTCTTGGTGTTAGGTGTTACTCTTATGGCATGCTAGGTCAAATAGATCGCACTTGCACTATCCATCATACGACACATCTAGTGTGGAAGTCAAAACTACTTACATCACTACATAACATGTAAATATCGCATTCATTACTGCATAAGGTGGAACCCAAACTCACTTGGGTTCCTTAATCTAACGTTTGATTGACTTTCTAGGGATGCTCTCACAAAAGGCCTAGTGAGAGTATGTGGTACATGAACAGCGAATGCTCAAGGCACATGATTGGAGATATAAAGTAATTCGTCACATTGCACTATCCTTCATATGGATTTATTTAGACTGGGTTGCACTGCTAGCTTAAGCGAGAAAGTATATAGATATGTGATTGTTGATGATTACTCGAGGTTTACTTGGATTAGATTTTTATCACATAAGAGTGAATTATTCAAGAAATTTAGAATATTCTCCATATGGATCCAAAAAAAATTAGGCTATAAAATTCTAACTATTCATAGTGATCATAGTTTATAGAGGATTGATTGGATTATATCTTTTAATATTCATAGCTTTATATTTTTTATTACTGATAGGAATAGACTTGTGATTGACTTGAGAGAATCGTCTTGACTCTCTTTGATGATTTGATACTACTGACAACTTTATAGATCTAGAATCCCTTGAATTTTTGTCTTCTCAAAGGGAGAAATAATCCTTTCTCTATGTAGCTCTAATTCAGCCTGAGTAGAGATTGCTTCTTTCATCGACTTCAAAAACTCTAACTTTGATTGCCCATAACTATTTGTACAGATACAAATTAATCCATCCAACAAACTTATAAAATTTCCTTTTCTCTCAGATAGAAAGACCACAACAAATCCTTTAAATGCAGTAGGAGTGGAAGAGTTTACTATTCTAAGAATGTTCTCTTCTCCAACAACATTTGACAAAAGGAGGAATCAATTTGGACTTGCTATAAAGAAATTAAATAGAACTTCCAAATCTTTAACTATCAATTTAGGTGACTTAATTTTAGCTAGCTCAGTTACAGCATTCAGCAAATAATTTTTATCCATTAGCTTAACTTTCTCTGCTCTATACTATAAACAATGATTCTTGTTTCTCCTTTGAGATTTAGTTATCTTTTTAGTGGCAGAGGTGACCCTATCTCAAACTTACTCAGATAAAGGAGCTCAGACACTATAACAGACTTTTCCTTTTGACTGGCGGACATCCTTGAGAAAGTCAGGCGACAAAATATTAAAGGTTTAATAACTACTGAAGTAACTTTAGACCCACCCTTAGGTAGAGTTTTGACATTCAGAGCATGACCATATTCAATTTTGACCACCTCAGATTATGGTGCAGTGAAAGTAAACTAAACATTATCCATTGACCCAAATTGAATCATAGTGACCTCAATAGATGGACCCTTATTTACAATCTTTCTATAATTAACCAGAATTGTGTATCAATATCCAAAATTCATTGACCTTTAAGCAATATATAAGTCTGAAGAATATACTAATTAAAGTTTATTGAATTCCTAGAGTACGATTAAATTGAAGTGAATCAAAACTTTTTTGGTTTTGGAATTTTTTTAATGATTTTAGATAAAGACCCAATCTGTGAAGACATAAACCAGGGGAGTGATTGAAGTTGAAGTTTGAGTTTTGTTTCAATGATTTGGCAATTATTTCCAAATTAACTTTGAATTAGAAGGGAAAGATTGCGGTTTGATTTGAAAATTGCTTTTCAATAATTATTTGATAAGGACCATTGTCCTTAGATTTCTAGATATAAAGGATAGAGTTTAACATGATTTAAATTTGGATTTAGACAATGACTTTAGTGAAGAGAATTTGATTTAGATTTAAATAATGAGTTAATGATAAGACTTCATATAATAGGGGAGATGACTTTGGAATTTATAATCTAAAGCCTGTAATTTATATACACATGTAAGACTATACTCTTGTAAAACTATACACAAGTCACACATGTAAGGCTATAAACATGCAAGACTACAAATAGGCAGCACCCTACTAGACCTAGAATCAATTAAGTATTTCGGTTGGCCTAATACACTTGGTTTTTAGGATAAAACCAAGTAACCATAAGACATGCTTACTCATACAAACATGGATATATAAAACTAGAATTTTAAATAAACATGTAAATTTAAACATGAAAATGCAAGATTATATATGGGCTGAACCCTATTTGATTGATATATATATATGTATATATATATATATATATATATATATATATATAGTTTTGAAAAGGTTTAATTTTCTTTAGGAAGATTGAATTTCTGGAATTTTAATATTTAAAATCAAACACTTATTATGAATGATATATCATCTCAAAAGGTGAACATATCGTTCCCTAATAGATTTAGATTACAAATCTTTAAATTTATCTTGATTATCATAATCAAACTCAAGGAGAAATAATATATGATCCCGAAGGATCAAAGTGATGTTTAATCCAATATTTGATTACACCAATCTGAATAGATGAATCATTAATTTTATAATCAAAGTGACGGTTGTAATTGACATATTTATTCGAGGAAAGAAGATATCAATCACTATCGATAGTTTGAATATGATGATAATAACCGTCATGTTTTAATTTCCTAAAGATAATTAATTGAAGGTTTTGAAAACTTGATTTTGAAAATCTGATTTGGGTTTCTAAATCTCCTACGAGCGCAAGCCCTCGTAGTTAATTGCATCGTAGGAAACCAAAAATTTCCTACGAATACTCTCGATTAAAATAGCGATATGAATTTTATTTAAGAATTCAAAGCTTGATATCAAGGGAGGTTAAGGGTTGGAATTTTCAAATGGGATTGGTTCAAGGTTGAATACTTATTTCTGGAGTTAAAGGAGAAGTAGGAGGTGTTTTGAGATTCTGAATCACTTCAAAAACACCCCAATCTATCTTAAGTGTTGGGCTTGAATTTGATTTAAAGAGATTTAAATTTGAGTGATTGATTTTATTAAAAAGTTGGGATTCGAATCCCAGAGGTTGAGGACTTATAATTAAAAATTTGCCTCAAAACCTAAGTCTAAATTAGATATTGAAAATCAGTGACCTGGAACCTAGCTAATGTAATGTAAGATCTGGACTTTTCTCGGCCTAGATTAGGGAGCTAGCTAAACCACCTAAGCACTTAAAACCATATATCCAGTCTTTATGAAAGAGTGGTTAGGGATGTTATTTAAGATTAGTTTAAGGAGAATGGGGCCAACATCTAGAGCAGATTCCTAATTGGCCCCTTAACTTATGTTGGGTGAAATGCTTAAGCTAAAATGTAATTAAAGACGAGACTCAATTTAAATTTGTTGCTAATACGATGCATGCTATTTTACTCAAATGCTTTAAATAAAATATGAAGCAGTTTTCAAAAAAAGCTTAAAATTAGTTTTATCCTAAAGATTACACAATATCCCCTTGACAGGACTGCACCCTAACAAGGAAGAGAAGATTTAATATGAATGCATGAATGACTCCTGACGGTCCCAGGCTTACTTCTTAAAACATTAAAATTCTTATTTGAGCTTAAATCTTTAATTTTTTTAAGTAGACAAAGTTTATTCGTGTCCTCACGAGCCTCCAATCGGGTTCTAGGCTAAATCAAAATCGACATGCAATGAGTGCCAAAAAACTACTACAAGGATACAAATCCTTAATCAGAATCAACACATTAATCAAATTAATTAAGTAATTAAATCAATTAATTTTTTACTCAAAATGAAAGTCTATAGGTAAGTGCCTTTTAATAATACAACCCAGGGTCTACAGGAAAATAAAGTGGCTGGGTACCACTAACTACAACCCAAATTCTACTTCTAAGACTCAAGTGACTTTGAGATTTGGGATTCTTCTCGTTCTTCACTTTTTTGTCCTTCTATGAGCTCCTTATATCGTCGGGTCCAGATATCCAAATGAAAAGAAACTTCTCTTGGACAGGGGTGTTATCTTTTGTCTTTGAATATTTCCAAAGTATCCTAACTTAGGCTTCTAAATGGAGGAGGACTCTCCCCTAAGGGATGTCCTTCCTATTTGGAATCTAAGTAGGATATGTATATATCCCATCTCAAAGCACTTAAATTACAACTTAATTTTAAATCAAATTATATTTAAATGAAAATTAAAATTTAGACTCAACACCTACAAGTTTATCCTAATAATCGATAGTTAATTTGACATCCCAAGCAGTTATACATTTAAAACATAAAAATGCTCAATCACCGCTACGCTTGGCCATGCTCTTTTAATTTAAATGGGGTCTTAAGCATTTCTGAAGGGCCTGCAGAATGTCATTAATCTTAAAGCTTGAATATTTAGTTGCCCCCTTTAATTTTAAATGTCCTATACGAGCATGGCTACCTATATAAGATTGAATTATTACGAATCATCCCTAACCTAGAGGTAGATCTAACGTACAATCAAATCAACACAGAGTGTAGTAAATAAATAAACAATCGATCGATTCTACTACTAGCAAACAACATGCAATAAAAGCTCAAAAATCCAGCACACAGTAGAAAGTAAACACCGGCCTAGCCTAAGACTAGAGTTGGTTATCCTAGCAAACCATCTAAGGTGTGTGGGGTAGGCTGTGTGGTTTTGATATGTCCTATATAGGGAAGTTAGTTAAAGTTGTTTGATGTGTTGGTTAGTTGAAAGGCTTAGGGAGATTTTAATTGAAGTTTAAGTCTTAATGGTTTGAAATTTGATTTTAATTATTTATTGGATACCACCTTTGTTGGTCACCGAGGCCGTGAAGTTTATTTCACCTTCCTTGGGGCTAATTTAATAGCCTCGTAGGCTTGGGTTACCTAGTGGTACTCGGTATAATTAAATGATTTGATTTTAATTAAGGTTTAAAGATTGATGAATTTTTAATTAAGGTTGATTGGTTACTGATTTTAAAGTTGAATTAAGATTTTTTGGAATTTTAAATGATTTATTGAATTTTTGGAATATTTTAGATTATTTTAATTATTTAATTAAGGGGTTAAAAGTTGACTTTTTAATTAAGTGTAATTTCTAGAAAATTAATATTTTATTAAAATATTAGACCTTAATATGATCAGTTAGACTATAAGTATGCTAGATTTGGATTTTTCTATATTTTAGTATGAAGGTTTGAAGTTTTGACTTGATTTTGAACTAGGTTTGACCAAAAGTTAACTTTTTCAAATTTGATTGATTTTTGAAAATTTGATATTTTTGATAAATATTAGAGCTTAATATGAATTGTATGCCTTTGAGTTTGCTTAATTTAGAGTTCATTTGAATTAGTTCGGAATTTTTAAAGGTTGGTGAATTATTTGAATTATTTAATTAGTTTAATTAAGTACCTTTTAATGATTTGAGTCCAAATAATCTCCAAACTTCTTAAAATCACCACCAATAATCAGGGATGATCTAAAGAATGATTATCAAGTGTTGATGAAATTTTGAAAATTTTTAATTATTTTTAATTAATTAAATTAATTAAATATTAAATTTCACTTAAAATCAAATTAAGATCAAATTTAAAGTCAAATCAAAGAGCTTTTATTTTTTATTGATTAAGGGTCCAATTTTGGTCAGTTATAGGTATTATTTGTAATTTTTGAATTTAAAATTGATTTATTAGAATATTTAGAAGGTTTAAGGCTTAATTAAGGTTTAATTTGATTACATAAATTAAAGGGCTTAATGACTTTTAAAATTTCTAAAAATGTTTCCTATGGCAGAGAATGTCACTAAGTTTAAGTGGTTCAAATTTCAACTCAATAAGAGGTGTATCCTAATTATTAAAATATTTTTAAGTTATCCAAATATATACTTAATTATTATCCTTAATGATGTCACTAAATTTAAATAGGTTTGAATCAATGTTTTGACTAACCCTTAAACTCAACATATACAATATGTACATACATAAGCACAATCAATCCCTAAATCAAAGAGAGCCCTAAGACTAGGTGATGTGTGCACCTTAGACATGCAATAATTAATATCTAATTAATTACAACTAACAATTTTATTAGTGAATGACTAAGATATAGCCATCCACTAATCCTCCCACATAATTTCTATTCAAACATACTTAATCTAGGCTTAAAACTCGATGGGATTTCTCAAATCTCAAAAAATTATATATATATATATATATATATATATATATATATATATATATATATATATATATATATATATATATATATATATATATATAATTTTAAAGTAATTTTGAAATATATATGTATATATATATATTAACCTATATAAAAAATATAAGCTTTAAAATTAAAATTTAAAATATCTTCAAAATAAATTAAATATTTCTTTGAGAGATCCCACTGATTTTTAAAATAATTTGAAAATAAATTTTTAATTTTTTTTAAAAATTAGTTTAATATTTAATTAAATATTAATTAAACACTAAAATAATTAAATAGTTAATATTAATCAAAATATATTAATTTTTTAATTCTTGAAGTTAATTTTAAATTAAAGTAATTAATTTTTTAAAAATTTTGAGATATTATGTTAATTTTTCTGATTTAAAATGAATTTCTTTTGAATTTTTGATGTTTAAAATGATTAAATGTATCTTTAAGTAATTTTAATTTAATTAAAGTTCAAAATAATTCTTAAATTAAAATTAATTAGATCTTAATAGTTTTTCAAATTTAAAACTACTTAAAATAATAAAAATTTTTATCTTTAATTAAATCATTAAAATTAAATAATATTTAATTAAACATTAATAGAATATTATTTAAATATATTAAAAAAAATCTTTTAGAATTAATTAAATTTTTAAAAAAATACTAGTATTTATAATAATTATTTAATTATTAAATATTTTATAATAAATTTTAATTTCAAAATATAATTTTCTATTTAACTAATCAAATATTAATCAATTATTTAATTATTTAAATAAATTAAATTATTTAATCAATATTAAATATTTAAAATTAACTTTTAATTTTAAAATGTTTAAAATTTATTTTATTAATTAAATAAAATATTTAAGATAATTAATAATTAATAATTGATATTTAATATTTAATATTTAAATAAAATAACTAATTTTTTATTATTAACTATTGATTTAAAATAATTAATAATTAACATTTAAATAATATCATAAATATAGTTAATAATTTAAACTAATAATAATCTTAAATTAATATATTTAATTTTTTGAAATATTAGTATAATATATTAATTTTATAATTTTTTAAAAAATAATTTTTAATATTTTAAGAAATTTTTTTATTATCTAAAATGATTTAAAAAAATCATTTTAAAACACGAGGCGGCACCGGCAGTAGAGGAGGACACGCGTTAGCCTCTGATCGGCCGCTTCAAACCACGGCCAATCATTGGCAATGATTGCGCCGTCGTGCAATCATTACCAATGATTACAACGGCGATGGCAGCTCACTTAACCACGTCAGCACTGCTCCCGCACCGTCTGATCGCCTGCGGTTAGGAATGAATGGTCAGGATCCAGCAGGACGGAAGGATTAACATTGGGATCAAATTCGTGGTTAATCACAGTCACGGTAAGGCTGAATCTAGACCATTGATCGAGCGATCAACGGTTCAAAAAACATACACCTTAAACAGGCTATGGAAACGCCCTAGGAAGTGTTTTTTGGCTCATTCTCTCAAACAAATGGATCAAATCACTTGAAATTTTAAACCTAGACTAAATATATGAATAGAATTGAAAGTTCGATAGGGATGTTAAGCCCTAGTGAATTAGTCCCGAGGCTAACCAAGAGGGGGGGGGGTGAATTGGTTATTTAAAAATTTCACGATAACAATGAAAATCTTTTCGATATTTAGCAGCGAAAACAAGTAAACAAGAACGAGAAGATCAATCACAGATATTCACCCAAGCAGTTAATATCAGAAAAGTAAAGTGCAAAACTGAATCAGAAAAGCAAACCAGATTTTATAGTGGTTCGGTCAACTTGACCTACGTCCACTCCCCGGAGCCTCCCCTCCGGGTATTGCACTAAACAAAAAGTGTCTCTCCTTTTGCTCCCATAGCAAGGCGGAGAAGCCTGTACAAACACCTCCTTTTCACCACATGGTGAGGCAGAGAACCCGACCTCCTTTTGCTTCCTCCTGAAGCAGGCAGAGAACCTTCGAACTCCTTTTGCTTCCACCTGAAGCGGGCAGAGAACCCTGGATCTTCTTATGAACGATCCTCCCACGACGAACACCGACTAGACGAAAGACGACGAGCGGAGAAGACGACTCTGATCCGTGCTTGGAGCAACCTTAGTGAATCCCTCACTAACTCCCCCTCACAAGATCTTCTCTCTCTCTCTAGGGTTTCTCAGGGAAGGAAGGTGGCAAAAGATTTTTCTTGTTTCAAGAAAAAGTTCTTTTATAGGAGGGTTTAAAATTTGGCCTAAATCTCAACTGGTCGGCCAAGATCTTCCATCATCCTGTACGATCAGTTCAAATTCAACTGTTTCAGCTTGGACGATCAGTAGAAAAAATTGTTCATATCATCCCGTACGATCCTGCGATCGTCCGGGATGATTAGTGCAAATCGAGGAATATCGTCCAGAAGACAGTTCGGGTCGTCCAGTGAAATCTGTGCTGGACGACCAAAAAATGACTTGATCGTCCAGGACGATAGGTATATCATCCTGTACGATTAGTTCAAAAAGTGCCCAAATCATCCTGAACACAGTTCGGGTCGTACAGCTGAAATGCACTAGACGATCATGATCGTCCAGGACGATATGATCGTATCAATCAAAAATAAATTGCTTTCCTTAATTATCAGATTAAATTAGGCATAATTGTACTGGATCGTCCAGGATGATATACACACTTGGACCCGATCTTGAGTTGACTTGAGTGGCTCGTGGTCTTTTGTGCCTGAAATAGATTAGCCAAGCAAAACACACTGGAAACATGTTTGTCATCATCAAAACCATATTTGCAACAAGAATTAATGTGGGATATTTGGTTTAGCTTAAAATAAACTTAAGAAAAGCTAATTAATCCTAAAATTAGTATCATAGGGCTAGAGTTTTAAAAGAAACTAACCATTGGATTCGAATGTTTTTGATTAGCTTGAGCTTGTAGATTGTCCTCATAGGTTTTCCTAGTTGAAATCGCATCTTGAAATGCACCGGATCGAACGCTTTCTGCCTTGGATGGATTTATGGTTTTGGTGGTCGGAGGGTGGCTGCCGGCGAGCTTCTAACAGTCGGAGTTCACTATGGAAGTGTAGAGGAGTGTTTCAAAAGCTCAAACAAATTGAGAGCTAAACTAGGGGAGCTTGAGGCAGTGAGAAAGAGCTAGGGTTAGAATGAGAGCCATTCCAAGGGTTTTGCCCTATTGAAATGTCCTGAGATCATTTGAATGGCTCAGATCTATTTGTCCTTATTCCCTAATTATTGACACCTGGCTGGGGGTTGTTAGGAGCAGGGGAATCAAGGACAAGAAGGTATAATCCATGTGGAAAGGGATATGGTCCCCTCTTGGACACATGGAGTGATAGGAGCCTTTTAATTTTGATCTAATGGTTTAGATTGCCCTTAGGAATGTTCTAGAGACTGCTAGTGCTGCTGGAGCTGAATTAGCATGGGCATGGAGGTAATTTAAGCTCCTTTGACCAAGTTTGACTCCTCTAAAGCCTTGGTTTGACCATTTGACCAGTCCACTTGCCATGTGGACTGGTGAGGTGGCATTGGAGAATATTTGGGTGCTGGGATGATAGGTTGGAAGGGTTTGATGGCTAGGGATGATGCTTGAAGGCATGGAGGGGAGTTTAAGCTAGTTTGACCAAGTCTAAAGGTTTTGACTTGGTCAAAATGATCATGGATTGATTCATAACATATTCAAATGTATTTAGGAGATACATTGAAATGATATTGAAAGCATATAAATATTAATTTAATGATATAACTTGATTTGACCCAACTAAGTCCAATTCGGCTAAGCTTGAGTCATGGTTGGTCAAGTCAACTAATGATTGGATCTCAATTAAATTCAAATCACTAAGGGAGATGTTTAAAAGAGATTTGATGAGATTTGAATTCATTTAGAGTTGGATTTTATATAGAAATGGCTTAAGGGTTGATTTAGTCAACCTGGGTTGACCCAAAGCTATGGTTTGGGCTTAAGAGATTTGATTAGATATCTGGAGCTAGTGGTGTTGATTTGGAGGATTAAAATGGTCGTCTGGGTCAAATGACCTATTTAGGCCCTTAATGGGCCTAATGGGTCAACTAGGTTGACTTGGTCAACCAGGTTGACCCACGGTCAGGGATTAGGTCTAACCAGTTCAAAATGACATTTTGAGTCCACTCGTGGTGGTCTCAAGGTCTGGGGAGGTCATTTGGTTAAAAGAACCTATTTGGGCCCTTAATGGGCCTTTAGGTCAACCTAGGTTAACTTGGTCAACCAGGTTGACCCAGGGTCTAGGTTTGGGTCCAACAGGTTTGGTTCAACATTTGAAACTTGCTGGAAGTGGTTGCATTTGATTTGGAACTCATTTGGTCCAAAGTGACTATTCACACCTAAAGGGTATTTTGGTCATTTTGGACTTTAGTCAACTGGAGGTCAAAATGAGTCCAACAAAATACAGTTTATTATTCAATGAATCATAACCAAGGGTATGGAAGTGATTAGAGGCTTTGGAGAAAGCTCTATGGTCAAAGTCCACTAGGTGTAAGGTCCAATGGTATAAATTATAAATATTTTAAGGTTTTACAGCCTTTAAAAATCAATTCAATTTCTAAGATTAGAGACCTCAGAATGAGCTCAAATTTGGAGGGTTGCCTTTAGAGATATGTCACATCAGTATGCAACTGGCAAACTCTAAATCAGAAGTTATTTGATTAGGTTTTGAAGTGCTTCAAGAATCATTAGAAAAGGCCTTTAGGATAGGGTCCTTTAGGCTTGGATTTGGGTCTGGATTTTTGGATTTAAGCATGAATTTGAACTTGATTGTTTGGATTTGAATCATGCTAATCATTTATGATCATTTTGAGTGATCATAAGTAATTGAAAAGAATTTAGCTAGATCAAAGGCATGATCAAGATTTGAATTAGGGTTTGGATTTTGAAATGGATTGAAGTCTAGATTTTAGTTAAGGTTTGAATTGAATTAAGGCCTGGATTGACTTAAGTTCAAGATTGATTTGAAGTCTATATTTGAATTGAATATGGATTGATCTAGAGTCTGGGTGGGTTTGGGACATGGGTAGATCCTAGGATTTGAAATCTAGAGAGATCCTAGAGTCTCGATATCCTAGGGTTTGGATTCTAGAAGTATCCTAGAATCTAGGAGTCCTAAGGTCTGAGGTTTAAAATGATCATAGGATCTAGATAGATCTAAGGGTGTGGATTTATCTAGAGTCTGGATTGGGTCCTAATGACCTCATACAAAAATGAGGTCAACAAATGGATCCCCAATATGTGTAATAGAATGAAGTTCTATTGCACATATTAGCATTGACTGAATTAAAAGATTGAATCTAGAAATTTGATCCTAAGGTAGAGAAAAGTTTATCCCTAGGGAATTGAGGTTTGAATTGATACTAGGGTAGTGCCACAGAAGGCGTACCCTACCACTAGTGAATTTAATCCTAAGGGTAAGAGAATCTTAACCTTAAAAGAAGAGAAACCTGGGTGATCGTATAAGAAGAAAGAACTCCTAACTATAGAGGATCAAATTTAGAATTGATTCTAAGGGAGAGGTGACCCTAACCCTAAAAGATTGAATTTGGAATGATACTAGGGTAGTGTTGGGGATAGCGTAGTCTACCACTAGTAGGTCTAATCCTAAGGGAAGGAAAAACCTAAACCCTATGGAAGAGAAGATCGAATGATTATATATGAAGGAAGAATTTCTAACTACAGAGGATTGAGATTGAATTTTGATACTAGGGTAGTGCCATGAAGGGTGTACTCTACCACTAGAAGATCTAATCCTAAGGAGAGAAAGCACGACGACTCACATCTATCCTTAAGGAGAAGAAAACTGGAAGATCTTGTGGGAAGGAAGCATTGCTTCCCATAGTAGATCAAGTCTGGAATGATCATGAATAGAGGAAACTTGCTCTACACAGAGGATCGGATTAGGATGATCGTATATAGAGGAAACTTACCCTATACAGGGGATTAGATTTAAATTTTGATCATATGTAAAGGAAACTTGCTTCATATAAAAGATTGGGTCAACATGATCATATATAGAGGAAGCTTGCTCTATATAGAGGGTTAGATTAGAATTTTGAAAACTTGAAACTAAGATGGTGCCACAGAGGGCATGATTCATCCCTAGTAGATGATGATATTAGGAGGAAACTTGCTCCATATCAAATTAAGATTGAGATTTGAAGTTTAGGATGGTGCCACAAAGGGTGTTATCCATCACTAAAAGATCT
This sequence comes from Dendrobium chrysotoxum, assembly GCA_019925795.1. Taxonomy (NCBI): domain Eukaryota; kingdom Viridiplantae; phylum Streptophyta; class Magnoliopsida; order Asparagales; family Orchidaceae; genus Dendrobium; species Dendrobium chrysotoxum. Next base: position 55,388,400 of record CM034308.1, on the reverse strand, counting down.
AATCTTAAGGCAAAAAAACATGGTGACTTACATCTAACCTTAAGAAAAGATAAATAGTATTTTGAGATTTGAAAACTTGAACAATATTGAGTCAAATTGATTCAAAAATTGAAAATTTATTGATTTGAAATTCGAGCTACATCAAGCATAATATCTCTTCAGGAATCGCCCATTTACAGGAAGCATTGGGTGATCTCCTTTACAATCCACTAGCTGAGATGAGCCTCCTTCATATACTGTTTCTACTACGAAGGGTCCTTCCCAAGTTGGTTCAAACATCCCACCGATCTTTTGATGAGCTAAGATAAGTCTCTGAAGAATCAAGACCAAGTCACCTACTCAGAAGGTTCTAGGTCGCACTAACTTATCATGAGCTTGAACCATTAGAGCTTTGTAAAGTTCTAAATTTTGCTGGGCTTGAAGACGACGTTTTTCGAGACCCTCAAGTTCTTCTAGTCGAATTTGTGTATTCAGCTCTGTGGTGATTTGATTCTGGATTGCAGTTCTGAGCGAAGGGATTTGAATTTCCAGAGGGAGCACGGTCTCGGACCCATACACTAGTGCAAATGGTGTGGATTGGGTCGAGGTTCGATATATGGTCCGGTAGACCCACAAAGCTTCCACTAACCTCTCATCCCACTGACGTTTACTGTCATCCAGGGTCTTTTTGATGATTTGAATCAGGATTTTATTGAAGGCCTCATCCAATCCATTAGCACATGGGTAATAGATTGTTGAGTATCTCCAATCAATACCATAGGAATTTACAAAGTTATTAATCTTTGTAGACTTAAAAGCTGACCCATTATCAGATATGATTCTGTGAGGTACGCCGAATCGATATACGATATGGTCATGAAAGAATTTTATTACATGGTGTGATGTTACATTTCTTAGTGGGACTGCTTCTGCCCACTTTGAAAAGTAATCAATCGCTGCTAAAATGAAGCGATCACCCCTTGAAGAAGGAGGGTCAATTGGCCCGACAATATCTGTGCCCCAACTTTTAAAGGGCCATGAAGCTATCGTGGGGTGCAACACGTTAGGTGGTTGATGTAAAATCACACCATAAACCTGATACTAATGATAATACTTTGCAGTTTTCATACAATTGTCAATCATCATAGGCTAGTAGTAACCAAGTCTTTTGATTTTCATTTTCATCTTAGGACCTAATTGATGAGCACCACACAGTCCAGTATGGACTTTATTAATGATATTCAGGGCCTCTCATTTGTCTAAATAATGGAGCCACATCTGATCGAACGATCGACGGTACAACGTATCGTTGACTAGTGTATATGATAGGGCACATTTCTTGATTTGATTGGCAAGAGAACTGTCATGAGGAAGTTTGCCTTCTTGAAGGTACTTGACTATTGGTTGTCTCCAATCTTCTTCTTCATCGACCGTTGAAGAGGTAGAAAGGACCTAGGGAGACTGTTTATTGAGGTGCTCTAAATCTATAAAAGACAGGACTTGATGACCCTGTACTTCTATAGGGATAGAGTCTTCTTTTGGACAGGCGAATTCCTTTGCAAGCTTTGCTAGGGCATCCACTGAAGAATTGCTTCTATGAGGAACCCTATACGTAGTTATGATGGGAATTTTCTTGAGCAAGTGCATTGTGTACTGGTGGTACTTCAGGAGTTTAGGTTTAAAAACCTTATAGGTCCTTGTAATCTGGTTGATCACCAATTGAGAGTCACCATAGATCTTAATCTCTTTAATCTCCATTAAAATTACAAGTTCTAAGACAGTTATCAAAGCTTCGTACTCAGCCTCATTGTTCGTACAAGGTTTTGATAAGTGGTAGGAAAAATGCATCATTCCCTTATCCGGTGTTATGAAAACCAAGCCGACTCCAACTTTTTCAGGAATATTGGATTGAGGTGTTTTGCCCTGCTGAGAGGATGCTACACCATCAAAATATATTTTCCAGGTTTGAGTATTGGATTTCTCAAAACTCATGATTTATTCGTCAGGTAAATCATCATTTAGAGGAGATTCCGCCGGTAGCGGGTGTGCCACAAGGAAGTCGGCGAGAACCTGCCCTTTTACAGTACGCATGGGAATGAAAGTGATTTCAAATTGAAGTAATATCATAGACCAGCGAGCCAGATGTCCTAACAATATGGGCCAGGTCATAAGATATTACAGGGGGTTGACACTGGAAATCAAATTAACTTGATGAGAAAGCATGTAATACCTTAGTTTTTGTTCTACAAATACTAAAGCAAGGCAATGTTTCTCGATTGCAGGATAACAAATTTTCATTGGAAGAAGTCTTTGACTTAGGTATTAAAGAGCATTTTCTTTCCCATTGTCATTGACTTAAGCTGGAGGGCCCTGAGAGATTCGTCAAGGGTTGTAGTGTAAAGGATTAGAGGTCTCCCCGAAACAGGGGCTGCCAAAACTAGCAAATTTGTCAGGTACTATTTGATGTTTTCAAAAGCGGATTGACATTTCTCATCCCAAATGAATTTGGCATCCTTTTTAGCTAGGACCAAGAACGGTTGACATCTTCCGGAAAGATTAGAAATGAATCTTCTTATACATGGCAGTCTGCCCTGAAGAGATCTCAGTTGAGTAAGACTCTTAGGAGGCGGCATATTTAAGATAGCTTCAATTTTGGCAGGAACAATTTCAATTTCGCGGTGCTGGACTACAAAGCCTAAGAATTTCCCTGACGTGATACTGAAAGCACACTTCAAAGGATTCATTTTAAGGTCGTAGCGGTGCAACTGCTTGAAGATGATTCTTAAGTCATAAAGATGAGCCTTTTTACTCTGCTCTTGACAACTAGATTATCAATGTAGCACTCGACTTGATTGTGAATTAAGTCATCAAAGATATGAGTCATGGCCTGCTGGTAAGTTGCACCGGCATTTTTAAGGCCAAAGGGCATCACCTTATAACAAAAGATCCCTATAGGACTTCTAAATGCAGTGTTTCTCTCATCTTCTGGGGCCATCTTGATTTGGTTATAACCAGATGAGCCATCCATAAAGAAGAAAATAACGTGTGAGTAGGCAATATCTATCATGAGTTTTGGGATTGGCAAAAAAAATTCATCCTTAGGATATGCCTTGTTCAGTCTCTATAGTCAACACATACTTGAATTTGACCGTTCTTCTTTCGAACTGGCACAACGCTGGCTGCCCAAGAGGGATATTGTTCCTCTCAAATAAATTCAGCTTCAGCCAACTTCTTAACTTTAGAAATGACTTGTTATTTGATCTCCAGATGCATGCATCATGGAACTTGTTTAATAGGAGTGACAATATACTGGATTCCAAGTTTATGGACTGCTACGCCAGCGGACCATCCTGACATTTTGTCGTATGTCCAGGTGAAGCAATCTTTAAACTCAGAGAGAAGTTGAATTAGATCCTTAGACTCATCCTCACTCAATAAAGAACTTAGAAAAGTGGGGTGAGGGTCATCCTCTGTTCCGAGATTAATTTCCTTAAGTTCATCAACTATTGACATAATTTCTTCTTCGAATTCAGAGGGTGTATCCCAAACCTAAAGTTTGTCAGAATCATCTAAAGTCTCCAAACAAAGTCCATCAAGTGAATCGACGACTTTAATAGGGATATTTTTAGATTCAGGATGGGTAGTTATCATTAAATAATATTTATCATCGTCAAATAACCTAATGGTACCAAAGTCGATACCACTTGTCCAATGTTTATTAAATTTTGAATTTCAGAGACTTTCATGGTATCTAGCTTAACCCTTAGTCCATCGACTCGGAGAAAAACCTTTAGAGATAAGAGTTTTAACACCAACAGGACAGTAGCCAAAAGATAATTTTATTAATTCGTTAAAATTTGCCTCCTCAAGGATTACATCATCTTCATTCCTTAAGGAGGAGAGCTAGGGAAGACCTTCTGGACTTCCCTTACTTCTTCATCTAAGTTAGGGGCATCCTTAGTCAGCAGATAGTGGGGTTAAGGTTAAGGATTCAACTGCCCTATTAAGCTTTTCATATAAACTCAATTCAGACTCGTCACTTTGAACTTTTGATTTGGTACCCTCCTGGTTGTTATCTGATTCTAAAGTGAGATCAACCTTCGAAGGAGGATTGATTTTTGTATAGTCAAAAGTAATTCTGGCACCCCTTTTTCTGGATTCTTCATCAGAACTTATTTCAAGTTCGATGTATATTGGGAGATTTCTTTTTTTCAACTGAAGGGCAGCCTCAAATGTGTGATCTTTGGGCCATCCTCCCACCTCTTTGACGTAAACTGTTTGGAGGCCTAAAGACCACGTGTTCGACGTTATCTTCGCTACTAAAATTTTATCTCTGTTGATTTTTGACTTTTTCTTTTCTCAACCTTTGAATTGCTTTTGAACTTTGAATTTCTGCTTTTTCCTCCTTGATGTTGATCTCTACCTTAGAACAGGTAGTGGACCCTTTAGGTACATAGTATGCTGCATCTTCGTAGATCTCGATCTTGTGAATAGAGAATGGTTGCAGATCACCCTTAATTTCAAATTTAATGTCATATCATTGGTACTTGATATAGTGATGTAGGGTAGAAGGAACCATCCTATACTCGTGGATCCATGACCTTCCTAAGAGTGCGTTAAAGGACATCGCCAAATCAATTATATGAAATTTCACTTCAGTCTTTAATTCTCCTATCTCTAAAAGAAGGGTAACTGAACCTAAAGCCTTCTCACCCTTTTCATTGAACCCGTGAAGCACCAACTTGTCAGTTGAGAGCTTGCTAGTATCGATTCTAAGGTATGCGAGAGTCTTTATATTCATCACGTTGACCGATGCACCCAGATATATGAGAACTCTTGATAACTTAAACTTGCCCACATTTACGGTGATATATAATGGATGATTGTGGTCGACAATTCGAGGAGTAAATCTTTATTAGAGAAGGTAACCCTTGGAATTTCTTTGAAGTACAAAGCTTCTTCCTTAGAAGTTGAAGCTAATTGAGCTAAGAAAATCTCTGGGTCGAGAAGTGCTTTAATTAAAGTCTCCCTTATCTCTTTAGAAAGGACAAGGGCATCGTAAATGCTCAACTTAGTAGGTAACATTCTAAGGTGAGCTAAGACATTGTAATCAACGCTTGGAACATTAACATCAGGACCCGATGGATTTAAAAGAAGCGGATTTAATTGTTGAGTAGGGATTTGAATTGGATCATTGGAAATAAGTTGTTTTCCTTTATCCTGAGGAGGTAGCCTAGGGGGTAAAACCTTTCCACCATGTAGTTGTACTTGTATGATCTCATCGGAAGAATAAACTACAGGGGCTCTACGCTCTCCTTAGGCGATTGATTGTCATTATCTGAGCGTGAGTCCAAATCTAAAAAGTCTATCATGATGGGACTCCCTTGAAAGTTAATTTTAGGGGTTTTACCATCTAATAAGACATCAGATTTGTTTCTCTCTTAAAGAGTCAAATCTGGGGAGCTGAGTGTTTGAACTTCTTGATTGATCTCAGCTTCTGCTTGATTATTTTCAACAGAAGAGTTATCTTGATTTACATTCTCAATATTAATCATCAAAATTTGAGCAGAAGGATTAGACTTTTTATTAAATTTTTGACCCTTTGCCTTTAATGGGGCAAAGTAAAAGTCAGATAATTTTAGTGGAGATAGTGGTTTTGAGCCACCATCCACCACTTGTACAGATCTCTCATCAACAAATTTTCTCTCTATAGAAGATTCACTCTTTTTATTTTTATTTAATATCGTAGTTCCTACAACTACTAAAGAGGAAACTATCCCAACATCCTCCTGCAAAGCCTCGAGGTCAACCTCCAGATCGGGTCCCAGGCTCTCATCGGTAACTGTTAAGAAAGATGAAAAGATTTATTAATCGACTTTTTAAATGTCCGGGATAATGCTATATCCCAACCATCTTCAATGGATAAACAGAGAAGAGTTAAAATTCTAACCTGAAATGGATTTGACAGACCCTTGATCCGGATCGACCAGGTACTCCTTTGGAATTATTATATTACCTTGACAGAAATTCTTTTTGAGCCAGTCCTTGAAGACAATGTAGTCTTTGATTGTGTGGCCTAACATGTGATGGTAGGGGCAAAAAGTTAGATTATCCTTCTTATTTGCCTCTTCTGGCTTCTTGGCCTCCGGGATAATGCTATATCCCAACTTAACAGGCGATGAAGGAGTTTGACAGGTGGGAACTCCAACATCATTTTGAGTAGAATCCTTACATCCCTGGATGGGGAGTCGGGGGACTTCAATAGGTAACTGGACTGAATCTTTGATCTGAATTCCAATAGATCTGCTCAACTTCATTGGCACATATGGTTCATTTGAAAGTATGGGCCTCTTGCCCTTAATGTCAACTGGCTGAAGGTCTTTCATAATTTCTTTTGACTAGGCTATCATAGGGGCCAACTTTAAAAACCTCGAAGGGGAAATTGGAGGTCTACCATTGAGAGGTGACCCCTACCAGAGCCTGTTAACACTATCTCCTCCATATTTGCAGATGAAAGGCAAGGCACCCAGTGATATCCATCCACTAGTACTGAAGTCACTGGTTTAATAAACTTTTTATTTCTCCTCACTGGCTGAGGAGTCAGGTTTTTTGCTTCAGATCTTTCTTCTTTTAAAACTTCCTTTTCAAGTTTATGTGAGATCACCCCCTTTAGGTGTCTCATATATTATTTCTTTGTCTGACCTGTCTTAGCAACACAGGTGTGGATGACATTACTTAATATCCTGGTTCTTAAATTATGCTTCTCTTTTGTAGTTTTTTTAACAGAATAGTCAACCAGGCTAGGTGGAGAGCTAGCAATCCTTAAAACTCTCTCTTCCCCTGTAGCAGCTGCGAGGGGGTGAAAATGACTCCCTTTCAAGAATGGGGAAGAAGCAAGGATAGGCAGCTCTTCAGCAGCCTCAGGCTCAACTAAACTTAAAGCCTTCTACTCAGCTATCTTTCTAGATTTGGTGATCTTCTTTCTCACCCTTCTTAGATAGTTCTTCCTAGCACTCTTGGTGCCAAACAGTGGTCCAGAACTAGAAGATCCCTTCTGAACAGCAGAATTAACTTTAGATTTCTTCTCCTCATTCTGGACTGAGGGTGCAGAAGGTGTAAGGGTAGCACCTGCTGCCAGCTCTAGCATGGGGGAAAGGTCACTTATTGCCCCCACTGCCAGTTCAACTACGAGAGCATTCTTATCGCCCTCAGTGATGAGGTTAATGATAGGTCCACCATTCACTGATAGTTTCAAAGTCTGAAAACCCATTCCAAACTGGATTATATTGCTATGAATCAATTCTTCAACTTGAAGGTCACAGTCAATTGAGAACAACAGTTTTTTAGCCATTAAAGTTTTTTGAATTAATTGAGATTTAGAAAATAGAAGATTTGAATCAGAATTTTGAATTTAAAATTTGACAAGAAATTCTCTATATTTTATTATGTAAATCAAATTATAAGGACTATAATCCGATATACAGTGATAAAATATAGAAAGCAATTTTTTGACTTGAAGAAAATTTGAATTTTCATTGTATATGTTTAACTACAAGAGAATGTTATAGAGACATATAGCAACGATGATCTGGATTTGATTTGAATGGATTTGAATGGAGATTTGAAATTGTGAAAAGATTTCCCTCGAGTATTGACACTCAATGAGTTGAATTTTGATCTCAACCCAGTGGTTAACAAATTTTAAGAAAAATTAAGAAGTTTCAACTCGACTCTCTTACCCCACTGATTGGTCTAGGGATAAGATGTCAAAGATTTAATTTGATAAAAAGATTGAACCTCAAATTTGAGTTTAAGGATGATTGAATTTGTATTGTATATGTTATACCACAAGAGTGCGTTGTAGTAATACATATAAAAATGGAAGTTGAATTTGATTTGAAAGGAATTTCAGAAACTCAAAAATTCGGCAGCATCTCCCCTTATTTTTGAAACTGGAGGTGTTGAATTTGCATTCAACGTAGCAGTTTACAAATTTTAGGGAGGATCTTAAAGAAACAATTCAACTCTTTCATCCCAAAGAATGATTTGAGATGAAATGTTAAAGATTGATTCAACCAGGAGGATCAAAGGTGTATCACGTACATTACACTACAACGATCGTTATAGGAAAATATACAACAATGAGGATTAAAGTTAAATGATTTTGAAAAGGATATCTAAAAATTTGAAAATCCGGCAGCATCTCTCCTTATTTTTAAAACTCGAAGTGATTCGGGGTGAAATGTCAAAGATTGAATTGATCGGAGGGATTGAAATTGCATTGCATATATTAAACTACAACGATTGTTGTAGGAAAATATACAATAATGATTATTAGAATTGAATCATTTTGAAATGAATGTTGGAAAAATTTAAAATTCCAGCAGCATCTCCCCTTATTTTGAAACTTGAGGTGTTGAACTCGTGTTTAACAAAAGGTTTACAAAAACTTAAATAAGGAGATGCTAAAAAGTCGACCCGACTCTTCATCCCGATGAGTGATTCAGGATTGAAATGTCGAAGGTAAACTTCACTAGAAGGATCAAATTTTAAATTGAATTTGAAAATGACTTATACTTTTACTCACATATATTGGATTGTAAAGGTTACAATCTAATATATAGTGATATAGGGTATATGTCATTTGGATTTTGAAAGAGATCTAGACATTAACAAAGATTTTGAGAATTTGATTTTTGAAGTCGGGGGACCTTCTACAAGTTATATAACTTAGCATGTTGTTGATTAATCTGAGCACGTGAGTTTCTAACATTACAGAGAGGTTTGAACTGGATTTGGCTTGACTCTTTTGCTCTACTAATTAACTTGGAGGCAAAATGTCAAAGCCTGACATTGAAGGAGGTTTTCTACACTCACCTCTCTTTCCACATGTCTTAATTGAGTTGGCCACACTCACCCAAGGGAGAAATGGGTAGAGAGACCAACGGAAGAAAGGTAGTTAAAACTACTGATTCAATAAAATTCATATTGCTATTAAAGATGGAGAGAGAGAATTTCTCCAGCAGAGTCGCCATTTGTTGTTTGATTGAAATATATATATAATTTTGAAAAAGATTTAATTTTCTTTAGGAAGATTAAATTTTTGGAATTTTAATATTTAAAATTGAACACTTATTATGAATGATATATAATCTCGAAAAGTGAACATATCGTTCCCTAATAAATTTATATTACAAATCTTTGAATTTATCCTGATTATCGTAATCAAACTCAAGGAGAAATAATATATGATCCCGAAGGATCAAAGTGATGTTTAATCCAATATTTGATTACGTTAATCTGAATAGATGAATCATTAATTTTATAAACAAAGTTATGATTGTAATTGATATATCTATCTGAGGAAAGAAGATATCAATAACTATCGATAGTTTGAATATGACGATAATAATCGTGAGGTTTAAATTTCCCAAAGATAATTAATTGAAGGTTTTGAAAACTTGAGTTTGAAAATTTGGTGTGAGTTTCTAAATCTCCTACAAGTGTAAGCCCTCATAGTTAATTACATCGTAGGAAACCAAAAATTTCCTATGAATGCTCTCGATTTAAATAGCGATATGAATTTTATTTAAGAATTCAAAGCTTGATATCAAGGGAGGTTAAGGGTTAGAATTTTTAAATGGGATTGGTTCAAGGTTGAACACTTATTTCTGGAGTTAAAGGAGGGGAAGTAGGAGGTGTTTTGAGATTCTGCATTACTTTAAAAATACCCCAACCTATTATAAGTGTTGGGCTTGAATTTAATTGAAAGAGATTTAAATTTGAGTGATTAATGTTATTAGAAAGTTGGGATTCGAATCCTAGAGGTTGAGGACTTATAATTAAAAATCTGCCTCATAACTTAAGTCTAAATTGGGTATTGAAAATCAGTGACCCAGAACCTAGCTAATGTAATATAAGATCTGGACTTATCCTGGCCTGGATTAGGGAGCCAGCTAAGCCACCTAAGCACTTTAAAATTATGTATCTGGTCTTTATGAAAGAGTGGTTAGGGATGTTATTTAAGATTAGTTTAAGGAGAATGAGGCCAACATCTAGAGCAGATTCCTAATTGGCCCCTTGACTTATGTTGGGTGAAATGCTTAAGCTAAAATGCAGTTAAAGATTAGTCTCAATTTTAATTTGTTTCTAATGCGATGCATGCTAGTTGACTCGAATACTTTAAATCAAATATGAAGCAATTTTTGAAAAAGGCTTAAAAATAGTTTTATCCTAAAGATTGTACAATATCCCCTTGACAAGACTGCACTCTAATAGGTCAGGTGGCCTACCAGAATCTACATACGGGGAGGTGCCTAATAAGGAAGAGAAGATTTAATATGAATGCATGAATGACTCCTGGTGGTCCCGAGCTTACTTCTTAAAATGTTAGAATTCTTATCTGAGCTTAAATCTTTTAATTTTGTTTAAGAAGAAAAAGTTTATTCGTATTCTCACCAGCCTCTGATCGGGTTCCAGGTTAAATCAAAATCAACATGCAAGGAGCGCCAAAAAACTACTAAAATATAAATCCTTAATCACAATCAACACATTAATCAAATCAATTAAGTAATTAAATCAATTAAATTTATACTCAAAATGAAAGTCTATAGGTAAGTGCCTTTTAATAATACAACCCAGGGTCTGCAGGAAAAGTAAAGTGGATGGATACTACTAACTATAATCTGGATTCTACTCCTAAGACTCAACTGACTTTAAGATTTGAGATTCTTCTCATTCTTCACTTCTTCGTCCTTCTACAAGCTCCTTATATCGTCGAGTCCAGATATCCAAATGAAAAGAAACTCCCCCTGGACAGGGGTGTTATCATTTCTCTTTGAATATTTTGAAAGTATCCTAACTTAGGCTTCCAAATGGAGGACTCTCCCCTAAGGGATGTCCTCTCCTCTTGGGAATCTAAGTAGGATATGTATATATCCCATCTCAAAGCACATAAATTACAACTCAATTTTAAATCAAATTACATTTAAATGAAAATTAAAATCTAGACTCAACACCTGTAAGGTTATCTTAATAATCAATAATTAATTTGACATCCTAAGCAGTTATATATTTAAAATTTAAAAATGCTCAATCACAACCATGCTTGGCCATGCTCTTTTAATTTAAAGGGGGTCTTAAGCATTTCTGAAGCGTCTGTAGAAAATGTTGTTAATCTTAAAGCTTGATTATTAAATTGCCCCCTTTAATTTTAAATGCCCTATACGAGCATGGCCACCTACATAAGATTGAATTAGTATAAATCATCCATATCCTAGTGGTAGATCTAACATACAATCAAATCAACACATAGTGCAGTAAATAAACAAATAATCAATCAATTCTACTACTAGCAAACAGCATGCAGTAAAAGCTCAGAAATCTGGCACACAGCAGAAAAGTAAACACCAGCCTAGCCTAAGACTAGAGTTGGTTATCCTAGAAAACCATCTAAAGTGTGTGGGGTAGGCTGTGTGGTTTTGATATGTCCTATATAGGACAGTTAGTTAAAGTTGTTTGATGTTCTGGTTAGTTGAAAGGCCTAAGGGAAATTTTAATTGAAGTTCAAGTCATAATGGTTTAAAATTTGATTTTAAAATTGATTTTAATTATTTATTGGATACCACCTTTATTGCTCATCGAGGCCGTGAAGTTTATTTCACCTTCATTGGGGCTAATTTAATAGCCTCGTAGGCCTGGATTACCCATTGGTACCTGATGTAATTAAATGATTTGATTTTAATTAAGGTTTAAAGATTGATAAATTTTTAATTAAGGTTGATTGGTTGCTAATTTTAAATTTGAATTAAGATTTTTTAGAATTTTAAATTATTTATTGAATTTTTGGAATATTCTGGATTATTTTAATCATTTAATTAAAAGGTCAAAAGTTAACTTTTAATTTTTGGAAGGTTAATATTTTATTAAAATACTAGACCTTAATACGATCAGTTAGATTATAAGTATGCTTGATTTGGATTTTTCTATATTTTATTATGAAGATTTGAAGTTTTGACTTGATTTTGAACTAGGTTTGACTAAAAGTCGACTTTTTCAAATTTGATTGATTTCTAGAAATTTGATATTTTTGATAAATATTAGAGGTTAATATGAATTGTATGCCTCTGAGCTTGCTCATATTGGAGTTCATTTGAATTAGTTATGAATTTTTAAATTTTAGAGAACTATTTGAATTATTTAATTAGTTTAATTAAGGACCTTTTAATGATTTGAGTCCAAATAATCTCCATACTTCTTGAAATCACCTCCAAAGATCAGGGATGATCTAAGAAATGATTATCAAGTGTTTGAGAAATTTTTGGAATTTCTAATTATTTTAATTAATTAAATTAATTAAATATTAAATTTCATTTAAAATCAAATTAAGATCAAATTTAATGTCAAATCAAAGGGCTTTTATTTTTAATTGATTAAGGGTCCAATTCTGGTCAGTTAGAGGTATTATTTGTAATTTTTAGATTTAAAATTGATTTATTAAAATTTTTAGAAGGTTTAAGGCTTAATTAAGGTTTAATTTGATTACATAAATTAAAGGGCTTAATGTCTTTTAAAATTTCTGAAAAATTTTTCTAGGGCAGAGAATGTCACTAACTTTAAGTGGTTCAAATTTCAACTCAATAAGAGGTGTATACTAATTAATAAAATATTTCTAGGTTCTCTAAATATATCCTTAGTTATTGTCCTTTATGATGTCACTAAATTTAAATGGGTTTAAATCAATGTTTTGACTAACCCTTAAACTCAAATATACAATATGTACATACATAAGCACAATCAATCCCTAAGTCTAAGAGAGCCCTAAGACTAGGTGGTGTGTGCACCTTAGACATGTAATAATTAATATCTAATTAATTACAACTAACAATTTGATTAGTGAATGTCTAAGATATAGCCATCCACTAATCCTCCCACATAATTTCTATTCAAACATACTTAATCTAGGCTTAAAATTCCATGGGATTTCTCAAATCTCAAAAAAAAAAAAAAAAAAAAAAAAAAAAAAAAAATATATATATATATATATATATATATATATATATATATATATATATATATATATATATATATATATATATATATATATATAAACCTATATAAAAAATATAAGCTTTAAAATTAAAATTTAAAGAGATTTTTACATACCTAACACTCAAAACATTTATATTTACACATATCACACATAAACTTAATTTTTTACTATTATACCACCTAAAAGCTCTAACACTCATCAAATACAACACTCCGTTCACTCTGTTTGCTTTTCCCGTTAAATGAGTCTCACGAACCTCACGGAACTGCTTCGCCCTCCCTGAATTGCTTCGCCCTCATTGAACTGCTTCAGTAAGGAGCTTCTCCCTCACCGAACTGCTTCGCCCTCATTGAACTGCTTCGGTAAGGAGCTTCACCCTCGTCAAATTGCTTTGCCCTCCACTCCTCCATAAGTCGCATAGGTATGCTGTTATTCTCCATTTCAAAATCTAGGTTTTGTGTTTTCAACAAATATGTGAAAGTATTGTGATTCATAGTTTTTTCTTGTTCAAACTGAGAGATTTCTGGTGGAAGAAGATGTGTGACTGGAAAGCCTTCATTCACTAAAATCTGAGTTAAATCCATTCTAATCTGTTATTCTCCTTTTCAAAATCTAGGTTTTATGTTTTATGATCTTCTCCATTAGTTGTTTAGGGCCAACTTCTGAAGCCTTCATTGACTATGTTGTGTTTGTATATTTTAAGATGCACAATAGGTGTTTGATGAAATGCCAAGGTGTATTTTTTGAATGAATGGAATGCAAAGGCAATTTTTTTACTTCTCATGATTTCATTTTCTTTAATTTTTTTGAAGGTGTATTTTATGAAGGCAATTTACAAGGCAATCTACGATGAGTTCGAGTTCCTCAGCAACGCCAATCCGAAACTTTAGTAATCAAATATATTGTCATTGCAACTTACAACGTACAATATTCACATCTTACCAATCTCGTAGTAGAGGAAGAAAATTCTATAGATGCTCCCGGAGCAGAATAGAAGGCGATTGCCATTATTTTCGATGGTTTGATGAAGTTAATGAATTTTCGTATGAGAGCAATTTTCCAAGATCAAATGTTGGTGAAAGCAGTTCAACGCATATTGCTTCAATTAGAGCCAAGCTGTTACAAATAAAAATCTTGAAGCTTGTTGCCATCTTCACAGTGAAAGAGTTTTTTAATATTCTTCCATAGGTGTCTTATACACACTCTATGTTTGGCATTTGGAAAAATAAGCTTTATAGCTTCACCAAGGCCCTTCTCCATGTCGGATATGAAAGCTAAATGTTCAATTTCACAACCAAAACTTTTCGCCAAGTTTCTTAAGAACCACTCCCATGATTTCTTGGACTCTGATTCAGCAACGGCAAACACTATTGTGTAGAGACCATTATTGGCATCCAAGCAATTTGCAGATAGTAGTACACCAAGATACTTCGATTTGAGGTGGCACACATCAACCCCAATTAGATATCTACATCTAGTAATGAAACCATTAATGCATACTTTGAAGCTAACGAAGAATCGCATTAATGCATTAGTTTTGATGTCACACATGTATGTAATGTGAGAGCCAAGATTCCTATTGATTAACTCAGACCTCAGAGAATGCACCCACATATAGTTATCATCGACAGATCCAAACATTATATCTGTTGCCAACTCCCTTGAACGCCACAGTTTCATATATGGCAAGGATAATCCATAACTTGTCTCCAAGTTATTGCTAATTTCCTTTGGCGTGATATTAGGATTTTTCTTTACAATATCTTTGATTTCATGAGCTAACCAAGTAGTAGTAACTTGCTTGGTTCCAGCTCTATTGACCCCAGGACATAGATGAGTTGATTCTAATTTCCTAACTTCAAAGGAGTGCCCATCATGACACAATGAGGCACGTAGTCTCCACGGACAACCTCTGTATGCGCAAGTAATAATTATTCTGGATTTGTCACTAGCCTTTATCTTGATAGCATAATTATGTAAAATAGCATTAGACCTAACTACTTGCTTGAAACTTTGGGAATCCTCGAACCGCAAACCAACAAATAGAGTATTTGCCTCATCAGTTTGAGTTATAAAGAACTCATCACACAAATCATTTACTACAATATCATTATTTTCTCCGATCTCTGAGCTGAACTAATTCAATTCAGGTGATTGGGACATATCTTCTTCATTATTTTTCACTGCAACCACCACCTCAATTCTATTCCTTTCAAAAGAACTTTCAAGCATGTTAACTACTTCTGAATCGCTTGAAACCAACAAGTAATTCTTCGGCGATGTTCCATTGACATGATAGTGTAAGTCGAATGGTTGACCCCTTAGCCAATGACAAAGTGTTTCAACTCATTCTTTTAGCAACAATATAGTGATTTCATCTATCCGAAGCTTTAAAGTTTTATGGCTTCCACCCACATACTTCATTCGAGCTTGACCCTGCACCTCACTCCAATATCCACCAAATTTGAGAATAATGAAGCAAAAATGACTTGAATCCATTTCTGTTTGTGTATATAATAATAAGTTAGACAAAGTGAAAAAAATGAATCAAAATGAGTTAGCCAAAGTAAACAAAAATTTTAGTTAAAAGTATTCTAATCAAAGCAACCATATGAGTAAGCATTCTAATCAATGTTGTTTTTTTACTATCACCTATAGCGGACACTGAATGGCAGAAGTAATAACATCAGAAGAATGAAGCAGAGGCGATGGTCTGTCATCAAAACAGGTAAGCGTACCTTCTCTAGTGAAGAATAGGTGACGGTCGGTAGTCGGAGAACAATATCGCGCAGGAAGAAGAGTGCTCCGAAACATGAATGCGCGGGAACAGGAAAGGGATCGCAAGAAGCCAAGAAGGTCTAGTAGGGGTTTTAACGCAACGTTAACAGAGTGGTATTTGAAATTTTAGAAATGTTATTTGAGTGGTATATTAGTAAATATAACACTTTGAGTGTTAAATACATATTTTGAAATGTTTTAAGTGTTATGTGTATAAAAACCCAAATTTAAAATATCTTCAAAATAAATTAAATATTTCTTTGAGAGATCCCACTAATTTTTAAAATAATTTTAAAATAAATTTTTAATTTTAAAAAAAGTTTAATGTTTAATTAAATATTAATAAAACACTAATAATTAAATAGTATTAAGTTTTTAATTCCTCAAATTAATTTTAAATTAAAGTAATTAATTTTTTAAAATTTTTAGATATTATATTAGTTTTTGGATTTAAAATGAATTTCTTTTGAATTTTTGCTTTTTAAAATGATTAAATGTATTTTAAAGTAATTTTAATTTAATTAAAGTTCAAAATAATTCTTAAATTAAAATTAATTAGATCTTAATAGTTTTTGAAATTTTAAACTACTTAAAATAATAAAAAAATTTATCTTTAATCAAATCATTAAAATTAAATAATATTTAACTAAACATTAATGAAATATCATTTAAAAATATTAAAAAAAAATCTTTTAGAATTAATTAAATTTCAAAAAAGAATAATAACATTTAAAATAATTATTTAATTATTAAATATTTTGTAAGAAAATTTAATTTCAAAATATAATTTTTTGTTTAATTAATCAAATATTAATCAATTATTTAATTATTTAAATAAATTAAATTGTTTAATTAATATTAAATATTTAAAATTAACTTTTTATTTTTAAAATGTTTAAAATTAATTCTTTTAATTAAACAAAATATTTAAGACAATTGATAATTAATATTTGATATTTAATATTTAATATTTAATATTTAAATAAAATAATTAATATTTGATTATTTACTAGTAATTTAAAATAATTAATAATTAACATTTAAATAATATCATCAATATACTTAATAATTTAAACTAATAATAATCTTAAATTAATAAATATAATTTTCTAAAATATTAATATAACATATTAATTTTATAATTTTTTTAAAAAATAATTTTCAATATTTTTAAAAAATTTTTTATCATCTAAACTGATTTAAGAAAAATCATTTTAAAACACCAGGAGGACACCACCACGCAATCATTGCCAATGAGTGCAACGACGGTTGTGGCTTACTTAACCACGTCGGCACCGTTCCTATACCGTCGGATCGCCCGCGGTTAGGAATGAACGGTCAGGATCTAGCCGGACAGAAGGATTAATTGCGGGATCGAATCTGCGGTTAATCACAACCACTGTAAGGCTCAATCTGGATCATTGATCAAGCGATCAACGGTCCAAAAATGTACACCTTAAACAGGCTACAGAAAGCCCTAGGAAGTATTTTTTTGGCTCGTTCTCTCAAACGGATGGGTCAAATGGTTTGAAATTTTAAACCTGGACTAAATATATGAACATAATTAATATGGGATATTTGGTTTAGCTTAAAATGAACTTAAGGAAAAGCTAATTAATCCTAAAACTAGTGTCCTAGGGCTAGAGTTTTAGAAGAAACTGACCATTAGATTCAAATTATCTTGATTAGGTTGAGCTTGTAGATTGTCCTCGTAGGTTTTCCTAGTTGAAATCACATCTTGAAATACACCGGATCGAACGCTTTCTGCCTTGAACAGATTTAAGGTTTTAGTGGTCGAAGGGTGGCCGCCGGCGAGATTCTAACGGCCGGAGTTCACTATGGAAGTGTAGAGGAGGGTTTCAAAAGCTCAAATGAATTAAGAGCTGGACTAGGGGAGCTTAAGGTAGGGAGAAAGAGCTAGGGTTAGAATGAGATCCATTTTAAGGGTTTTGCCCTATTGAAATGTCCTGAGATCATTTGAATGGCTCAGATCTATTTGTCCTTATTCCCTGATGGTTGACACCTGGCCGAGGGTTGTTAGGAGCAGGGGAATCAAGGACAAGAAGGTACAGTCCATGTGGAAAGGGATTGATCCCCACTTAGACAAATGGAGTGATAGGAGCCTTTTGATTCTGATCTAATGGTTTAGAATGCCCCTTGGAATGTTCTAGAGACTGTTAGAGCTGCTGGAGCTGAATTGGCATGGGCATGGAGGTAATTTAAGCTCCTTTGACCAAGTTTGACTCCACCAAAGCCTTGGTTTGACCATTTGACCAGTCCACTTGCCATGTGGACTGGTGAGGTGGCATTGGAGAATGTTTGGGTGCTGGGATGATAGGTTGGAGAGGTTTGATGGCTATGGATAAGGCTTAAAGGCATGAAGGGGAGTTTAAGCTAGTTTGACCAAGTCTAAAGGTGTTGACTTGGTCAAAATGGTCATGTATTGATTCATAACATATTCAAATGTATTTAGGAGATACATTGAAATGATATTGAAAGCATGCAAATATTAATTTGATGATATAGCTTGATTTGACCCAAGTAAGTCAGATTGGGCTAAGCATGAGTCATAGTTGGTTAAGTCAACTAAAGATTGGATCAAAGGGTCAATTAAATTCAAATCACTGAGGGAGATGTTTAAAAGAGATTTGATGAGATTTGAATACATTTAGAGTTGGATTTCATATAGAAATGGCTTAAGGGTTAATTTTGTCAACTTGGGTTGACTTGGTCAACTAGGTTGACCCATGGCTAGGGTTTGGGATTGACAGGTTGGATTGGATATCTGGAGTCTGGTGGAGGTGATTTGGAGGATTAAAATGGTCATCTGGGTCAAATGACCTATTTAGGCCCTTAATGGGCCTAATGGGCAACTAGGTTGACTTGGTCAACCAGGTTGACCCAGGGTCAGGGATTGGGTCTAACCAGTTTAAAACTACATTTTGAGTCCACTGGTGGAGGTCTCAGGGTCTAGGGAGGTCATTTGGTCAAAATGACCTGTTTGGGCCCTTAATGGGCCTTTAGGTCAACCTAGATTGACTTGGTCAACCAGTTGACCCAGGGTCCAAAAGTCCGAATAGGTTATTAAACCTATTGCTTTCGTCCCTAGGCTAACCAAGAGGGGGGTGAATTGGTCCTTTTAAAAAAATTTTCTTGGAATTTTGAAAAACTTTTAGTGTAAATCGTACAGTACGATTTATCTTCATACCGTACGAACAAAATGATTTTTTAATGCTTTCTTTAGTCTCAGAAATTCAACCATAGAAAAATAAAATGCATAAAAGTAACAGTGCAAAAAAATAAAAAGTAAGAACAGAAAACACTAAAATTTATAGTGGTTCGGTCAAACACAACCTACATCCACTCCCTAGAGACTCCTTCTCTAGGTATTGCACTAAACTCAAGTGACTTTTTTTCCCCCCACAGCAAGGCAGAGAAGCCTTTACAAACTCTCTTCCACCAACCCGGTGCGGCAGAGAACCGTCATCCTTTTTCACTCTCCAAGTGATGGCAGAGAACCGATTGTCCTTTTTCACCCTCTTGGTGATGGTAGAGAACCAATCATCCTTTTTCACCCTCCTGGTGATGGCAGAGAACCGGACCTTCTTCAAAGATCTTCTCTCAAGAGTCTTCAAGGAGATAGGGAAGTGACTTGAAGTACAAATAATGAAATCCTCACTCTTGGATAACCTTGTGAATCCCCTCACACTTTTTTACTCCAAGGATCTCACACAACTCACACCCAAACATTCTCCCTTATCACTCTCAGTTCCACTCTCAAGAAGAAATTCATAGAAGCATCACACTACAAGTCAATTTAAAGATCCTTAAATACTAAGGACAAGAAAAACTGTCCAAAAATTAAAATTTTCAAGTTTCACGCGTCTCGATCGTCCCATACGATCGTTATTCATACTGTACAAATAGTTTTAATCACTGAACGATTCATCTCGTACGATCCCATACGAACCAAAGTCAGAGCCATTCTTACCTCAAAACCTTCTGTATGAATTATATTTCGTATTGCACGAATATTTCAAAAAATGAACAATTCATCCCGTACGATCCAGTACGAACCAACTTCAGAGCCGTTCGTACCATAAAACCTTCTGTAAGAATTATATTTCTTACTGTACGAATAGTTCAAAAAATGAATGATTCATCCCGTACGATCCAGTATGAACCAACTTCAGAGCCGTTTGTACCATAATACCTTCTGTACGAACCATATTTTATACTGTAAGAATAGTTTAAAAAAATGAACGATTCATCCCGTACGACCTAGTACGAACCAACTTCAGAGCCGTTCGTACCACAAAACTTTCTGTACGAATCATATTTCATACTGTATGAACTGAACTTAGAAAAAATTTCAAGATAGATATGTTCGTTATGGATGACATATAATATAGATCATCCCATACGATACCATATCGTACTGTACGATCAGTTTTAAAATTTAAGTTTTTACTCCCCTATTGTGTGTGTGTGCATAGTTATCCAACTTACAATCACACTCTCTCAGACTCAAGAAAAATAAGAAATACAGACTTCACTTTCAGTAAACATTAACAACTGACTTTGAAGTCTTCAGCAATCTGGAGTGTGAATATCCTGAAAAACATGTTAGTACACACAAAAAGAAACTCCAATATATGTTAGGAAAAAAATAAAATAAATAATAAACTTTTGTAATCATCAAAAATAATTTGTATCAGAATTTTCTTGAACGAACTGATTTCCACAAATCATAACAATCTCCCCCTTTTTTATGATGGCAAAACATTTATCTGTTTGATTTAATAATTAAATTCACATGTCTCCTAAGCTTCCAATTAAATTCACATGTCTCCTAAGCCTCCACTGAATGTATACTCCCCCTAAGTAAATAATCTCCTACGCTCCCCCTAAAGCCTAAGCTCCCCCTAAAGAAATGACCTATCCTACACAAGGGATAAAAGGAGGTTAGATGATCTAACATACTGAATAAGCAAAGGAAAGAGTAAGAAAAATAAGAAAAAATAAACAAGACATACAACACAAGCACTACACACAAGCACATATAACACAAACACATACACAAGCAACAAACAAAAAATATACAACACAAACACATACACAAGCAATAAACAAAAAATAATAAAATTAAATTAAATACAACAAGTCAAATAAAGTCAATCAAATAATACACAACTCCCCCTTTTGACAGTAACAAAAAGGGAAGTCACTCAAATTAGTTGAGAAATTTAATAATGTTATAGGAAGGTTAACTACAATATTAAAATCAAATGCAAAAAGTAAAGACTCAAAAAGATTCTTTCCAACAACACTTTCTCTGGGTCACAAATATAATAATGAACACTTTGATATAGAATGTAAGAGTAATATTAAGACATCAAATATACAACAATTTAGGCTAAGTAATACATTTCTAAATAAGATAAAGTAAGATCTTCCAATCCACACCAAATCATAATGAAATCTAAATATTTTGAGAATTTAAAGTTATGCACAGAATTTTTTATTGTAATATAAACTCAATTAACATTTTAAAAATTTAATCAACCATAATCGAGTGGTTTAAGATTAGTAAATTTTCAGTCATACTCATTATCACAGAATAATATGCACATAAACACTAAACTTTTTTCATTTCATAATATCAATTCAAACAACTAACATAGCAAGCTTTCACATTACAACCATGATCACATAACCTTAAGCTTGCTACACCCCATACAACAATCACAGAAAAAGCTAACAACCATAAGCCCAATCAACTCCAACAAAAAAATATCAAATCAACAAACAAGCCAACTACCAAGAAGAACAACAAAAAAATCACAACCATAGCCAAGCCAAGCCAACATAAATCCTGCTAGTAATCCAAGGGACCCTGATCTGGAGGAGGTGGAGGAGCACCAAACATAGAAAAATAGCTATTTAGTGTCGTAATATTGGGGTTTATAGAATCAAACTGTCCTCTAAAACACCCCCTATCCTCATTGTATTGATCATCATGCCTCTTCAAATACGCCTCCACATTATCAAATCTTTGATCAAGTCTATCAAACCGCTGGACCATATCCTGGTAGAAGTCTTGGTTGGGTCCAGGTACAAGTGTAGGAGCAGGTGCAGGTTCATCATCAGAACTGTTTACATTTTATCTCTCCCAAAAAGTGCCCGAAAAGAGGCATCAGTGAAATAGAGTGGGAGTTCAGAAGGTCCGTCAGGATGGATTATGTTGTACTTCTTCTCAAGGATAAAATAGATTACATGACCAAGAGTAATATTCTTCTTCCTCTTCACACTGGGATGGCCAATATCAGTAAGGTAAAAAATGTAGTCCAAAATTAGTTGGGATTCATCAATAGGTTGACCAGACATAATCAAGTAAGTGACAGAAGAGAGAAGAGGGGTCATGTTTACTCTATCTCCGGCCTTAGGAATGATGGAGGTCCTAAGAACATGTTGAATTATTCGGGCATTTTGGTTTAAGGTGTCGACTCGAGGAACGTGAGTTGGTTGGCTTATACCTCTAATGACCTGATTGGCTTCAGACCAGTCATAGTCAGATCGAGCAGTTAGAGTATGTGCCTGTATGCCCAAAGTTCTTAGAAGAAAATATGCTCCTAGATCCTCCTTGGTAATTTCTACTCTTTGTTTCAGGACATAGGATGAGACCCTAGTATGATCCTGACTAAAAGTCATGTTGGCTAGAAATACGTGGAAAAGGTCTTTATTATATGAATAGATCAGTGTGAGAAGGAAAGAGAACTGGGTGGCATCAAATAGAGGCATTACTGCAAAATGGAGGTTTTCCTGTAGTAGAATGCGGGAAGGAGTGATTTTTGATGCGGCATACCTATAGTATGCCTCTTCATTTTGTGCACTCAAAAAATTATCATCCCAGTCCCTCCTAGAAGATGTCCCTCTAGATTGACGCACTCTCTTGCCACTTCCTAACATCTCTAAACTATGCTCTGAAGAGTTTGAAGTGAAGGTGAAATGAAAGAAAATGACCCTCCTTTATATAGAAAATCATTTCAATCGTACTGTATGAATCCATTTCGTACAAGATGAAATTACTTTCATCTGGGACGAATCAAATTTTATCTGGAATGAACAAAAGCAGTCAAAATGAAATGATTTTTCATAAACTGCTCATCCTGAGGCGTCATTTCATACAAGATTTTTAACTTCCTGATCGTGCAGATGATGATGTGTTCGTCCGGGATGATTAGGATATTAAAGGATCGTTCTGGCGACGGTTAGGTTCATCCTTATCCAAATTGACACATGGATCGTACAGACAAAAATGTGTTCGTCCGAGACGATCAATAGTAATAACTGACACTAACCATGGATTCTCCCCATTCATACAGATGAAAATCTTACAATTGTATAGTACGATGACGTCATCCTACAGTACGACCAGACAAAGAAAATAAATTTTTGTCACTCCAACTCTACAGGTTTTCAGCACCCAATTAAAGACCAACACAAGATAAGGTATATATATATATTTTAACATTTTTAAAGAAGACATATAAGATAACCACAAAAATACAAGAGACTAGAAACAAACTAATGAACACTTACAAAACAAAATTTGTAGAATTTTCAATCAAGCATTAAGATCAATTACACCTAGCCTTATCCTTAAAATGCTAAAAGTGTCAAAAGCTAAGGATTTTGTGAAAATATCTGTAAGTTGATCTTTAGTAGCGACATGATGTAGTTCAATTTCTCTTTCGCTACATGATCTCATATGAAATGATGCCTTATATCAATATGCTTTGTTCTAGAATGTTGAATAGGATTTTTCAAAATGCAAATAGCACTAGTGTTATCACAAAAAATTGGAATGGTACCAATAGAAAAGCCTAAGTCAACCATTTGCTATTTCAACCAAAGCACCTGTGCAACACAACTCCCTAAGGAAATATATTTTGCTTCAGCTATAGAAAGTGCTACTGAATTTTGTTTCCTACTGGACCAAGATACTAAAGCATTTCCAACGAATTGATAAGTCCCAGAAGTGCTCTTCCGATCAACCCTACAGCCTACAAAATCAGAATCTGAGTATCCAATTATTTCAAATGAAGAACTATTCTTAGGATACCAAATTCCTAAATTTTGAGTTCCCATAAGATATCATAATATTCTTTTTACTGCTGTCAAATATGATTCCTTTGGATCAGATTGAAATATAGAACGTAAATAAACACTAAACATAATGTCTGGTCGGCTAGCTGTCAAATAAAGCAATGATCTAATTATTCCTCTAAACTTCTTTTGATCAACAGATTTTCCCTTAGGATTCTTATCTAATAATACTGAGGAACTCATGGGTATAGTTACAGGTTTAGCATTATCTATTTCATACTTTTTGAGAATGTCTTTAACATACTTAGATTAATAAAGAAATGTCCCTTCCTTATTTTGCTTAATGCTAAAACCACAAAAATAACTCAAGTCACCCATTAAACTCATTTCAAATTCACAACTCATTGCTTTTGAAAATTAATCACATAAATTTTTATCAGTTGATCAAAAAATGATGTCATCCACATATATTTATACAATGAGTATATCACTCTTTTCAAAAATAGAGTTGTGTCCACACTTTCTTTAACAAATAATCCTTTTAATAGGAAAGTGTTTAACCTCTCATACCAAGCTCGAGGTGCCTATTTTAGTCCATACAATACCTTTTTCAATTTAAAAACATGATTAGGGAATTTGGAATTTTCAAAACCTGGAGGTTGCTCAACATAAACATCCTCTTCTATTACCCCATTCAAAAAAGCACTCTTAACATCCATTTGATATAATTTGAAATCTTTAAAATAGACAAAGGCTAACAATACTTTAATTGCTTCAAGTCTTGCTACAGGGGTAAATATTTCCTCAAAGTCAATCCCTTCTATTTGATTATACCCCTTAGCTACTAGTCTTGCCTTATTTCTTATAACAACACCTGAATCATTCATTTTGTTTTTGAACACCCACTTAGTTCCAACTATACTTTGATTCTTTGGCCTTTCAATTAACTCCCAAACATCATTTCTTTTAAATTGATTCAATTTTTCTTGCCTGGCCAAAATCCAAAATTCATCCATGAGTGCTTGATCAATATTAGTGGGTTCAATCATTAAAATAAATGCTGAATGATTTACCTCTTTCCTCAAACCATGCCTAGTCCTAACTCCTTCACTTGGGTCTCTTAAAATCAACTCTTTAGGATGACTCTTGAGATAATTCAAATCTCTAGGCAAACTTTTCTCTTCTTGAATTTCAACCCTTTCTTTCACTTTTATATTTTCAAGTCCTTGGGTTATTTCTACAACATCATCTTCCTCTAATCTAGACCCTCCATTATTATCTGATTCATCAAAAATAACATGAGTGGTCTCCTCAACTACCAATGTCCTTCTATTAAAAACTCAATAGGATTTTCCAATACTTGAATATCCTAGAAAAATTCCTTCATCAGATTTAGGATCAAATTTTCCTAAGATAGTGTTTTCATTATTATGTATGAACACCTTACATCCAAAAACATATAGGTGTTAGAGGTTGGGGATCCTACCTTTAAGAAGTTCATAGGGTGTCTTGTTAATTTTGATCTAATGTTCACCCTATTCAACACATAACATGCGGTGCTAACTGCTTCAACCCAAAAGTATCTTGGAAGTGAATACTCTGCTAATATGGCTCTAGCAATTTCAACCAATGTTTTATTCTTTCTCTCAACTACTCTATTCTGTTGAGGTGTCCTAGAAGTTGAGAAGTTATGATATATCCCATGAGATTTACAAAAATTATCAAACAACTCATTTTTAAATTCTCCCCCATGATTATTTTAGATTGTTATAATTTCTAGACCTAGTTTTCTCTGAATCCAAGTGGAAAATTCTCTAAACTCCTCAAATGATTCACTTTTATGATACAAAAATCTAATCCATGTGAATCTAGAATAATCATCCATAATTACATACCCAAATCTCTTTCCTCCTAGACTTAAGGTACTAACAGGTCCAAATAGATCCATGTGTAGGATTTTTAAGGGCTTGCTAGTTCTAACCTCCTTGATTGAACTAAAAGAGGATCTGACTTGTTTTCCTAATTGACATGCATCACACAAGTGGTCTTTTATAAATTCAAGTTTGGGTACTCCTCGGACTAACTCTTTTTGGGTGATTTTCCTAAGATTTCTCATGCTAGAGTGACAAAGCCTTCTATGCCATAACCAAGATTCATCTGATACAGTTTTCAAACACAAAGCAGTAGAAGATTATACAGCATTCAAATCTAGCATGTAAATATTATTTATTCTATCACCATTTAATATAACAAGTCCATTTTAACTAATAACACAACTAGTAGGCAAGAATTTTATATGATAACCTTTGTCACACAATTGACTTATACTCAACAGATTGTATTTTAAACCTTCAACTAATAGAATATTTTCAATCATAAAGTTTTTTGAGTTTCCAATTATATCTGTACCTACCACTCTCTTGGTAGTATTATCTCCAAGTGTAACCTTGCCTCCATTCCTGGCTTCTAGCATTATAAATTACTTTGCATCTCCAGTCATATGCTTAGAGTAGCCTCTGTCCAGGTACCAAATGCTCTCATGAGGTCTTGTGTGAGAGAGATCCTACAAAATGATCAAATGTTAGTCTTGGGAACCTAAACAAGTTTGGGTTCTCCTCTTGGCAATTTTAAGCCAGATGCATGTGTGATATGCTGTGTTTTATGCACCTTAGGTCTCCACACTAAATGTGTCCTATATCTAAGTGTACAAGTGTGGGAAATGTGTCCTAACACTCCACATGCAAAACACCTCACTCCAGGAAAAGGTTTTCTTAGTCTGTATGAGTTATAATTTTTTTTCCTAGGTGATGAACTCACTTTCTTTTATTTAGACTTATAGTGTTGTTCAAGTGTGGGTATTGGTCTATTTTCTTCAATAGCTTTCATCATAAGTTCAATATATGAGTTTCTTTTTTCCAAAATTGAAATCTCCATGCTCATATCTATCTCTCTATGTTCTAATTCCTCTAAAGAAGTTTTGAAATCATTTTCAAGTTCAGTGAGAGATGATTTTAAAAGATTATGCTATTTAAATCATCAAACTCATCCAACAAGGTCATGTGATTTCTATCAATTAATGCATGATCTTTCCTAAGGATCTCATATTTTTTCTGCAACTCTAAATAATCCAAATTTAACTTAGCATGCAATTTTTTTTAGTTTCCTATATGCTGAATGTATGCATTCAGAAACTTCAAACAATTCATCATAACTTAAGTCACATACCTCTTCTTGATCTAATTGATCAAGATTGTCAGCCATCAATCATAAATTTGTGACTTCCTCTTCTGGTGCAGTTTTTGAGGAATCTGAAGCTGAGTCCACCCAAAATGCTCATTGTAGTCTCTTTTTATCCCTTCTTTCCTTTCGTTTCTCCTCGACCTTCTCCTTGCTAAGATTTCCCTTGAGATTGGGACAATCAGTCTTAATATGACCTGGCTTCCTGCATTCATAGAAAATAACATCTTTAGAAGCCTTTGCATTTTTATGAAACTTACCCTTGTTCCATTATTGGCGTCTTCTCTACTTCCTTTTTAGGAAACTCCTAAATTGCCTTGTCTTCAAGGCAATGTCCTCTTCATCCTCAGGTAGTGACTGATCACTATCTGAATCATCCACCTTCAAAGCTATGTTCTTCTCCTTCCGCTTGTCTCCTGCATCAATCTGTCTTTGAGTCACAGATTGCTCGTAAGCAATTAGTGATCCAAGAAGATTGTCAATAGAATAGATATTTAAATCTTTTAATTTAGTTATAGCAGTTATCTTTGCATCATAAGTAGTAGGTAAACAATAAAGTATCTTATTTACTTTTTCTGTATTCGTTAATTTCCTTCCTAAGGCATGCAATGAAGTGGCTATATGTGTAACGCGTGTATACATGTTTGAGATTGATTCATTCAGTTTCATGCAAAATATTTCATAATCGTTCAAAAGAATGTTCAACGAGTTTGCTTCACTTCATTTGTATCTTCATAAGTAATGCAAAGCCTATCCCAAATTTCTTTTCCTGATTTACAAGTAGAAACACGCATGTAGTCTTCCGATTTCAAAGCACAAAAGAAACTATTCAAACACTTAGCATTTAATTGAGCTAATTCACGTTCTTTTATAGTCCATACAACAAAAGGTGTTTGAACTCTAATTCCTTCTACAATTCTAGGGGGTTCTCTATAACCTTCCTGTACTAACATCCATATGCGATAATCAAGAGATTGTAGAAATATAGACATATGAGTTTTCCAAAAATCAAATGGGATATTATCAAACAAAGGTGCTCTAGTGATCGAGTAACCTTCTAAAGTGTTTCGGTTTCCAAAATTAGCCATGATCGAATTTCAAAATGTAGTTTAAACAGTAATTTTTGAAATAGGCTTTGATACCACTTGAAAGTCTGAATAGGTCATTAGACCTATTGCTTTCGTCCCTAGGCTAACTAAGAGGGGGGTGAATTGGTCCTTTTAAAAAATTTCTCTTGGAATTTTGGAAAACTTTTGGTGCAAATTATACATTACGATTTATCTTCATACAGTACAAACAGAATGATTTTTTAATGCTTTCTTTAGTCTCAAAAATTCAACCATAGAAAAATAAAATGCATAAAAGTAATAGTGCAGAAAAATAAAAAGTAAGAATAGAAAACACAAGAATTTATAGTGGTTCGATCAAACATACCCTACATCCACTCCCTAGAGACTCCTTCTTGAGGTATTGCACTAAAGTCAAGTGGCTCTCCTTTTGCCCCCCACAATAAGGCAGAGAAGCCTTTACAAACTCTCTTCAACCAACCTAGTGCGGCAGAGAACTGTCGTCCTTTTTCACTCTCCAAGTGACGGCAGAGAATCGATCATCCTTTTTCACCCTCCTGGTGACGGCAGAGAACCAATCATCTTTTTTCACCCTCCCAGTGACGGCAGAGAACCAGACCTTCTTCAAATATCTTCTCTCAAGAGTCTTCAAGGAGATAGGGAAGTGACTTGAAGTACAAACAATGAAATCCTCACTCTTGGATAACCTTGTGAATCCCCTCACACATTTCACTCCAAGGATCTCACACAACTCACACCCAAACACTCTCCCTTATCACTCTCACTTCCACTCTCAAGAAGAAATTCATAGAAGCATCACACTATAAGTCAGTTTAAACATTCTTAAATACTAAGGATAAGAAAAACCATCCAAAAACTGAATTTTTCAAGTTTTACGCGTCCCGATTGTCCCGTATGAACGCTATTCATACTGTACGAATAGTTCAAATCACTGAATGATTCATCCCGTACGATCCCATACGAACTAAAGTCAGAGCCGTTCGTGCCTCAAAACCTTCTGTACGAATTATATTTTGTACTGTATGAATAGTTTAAAAAATGAATGATTCATCCAGTACGATCCAGTACAAACGAACTTTAGAGCCATTCGTACCATAAAATCTTCTGTACGAATTATATTTTGTACTATATAAATAGTTCAAAAATGAACGATTCGTCCCGTACGATCTAGTATGAACCAACTTCAGAGCCGTTCGTACCATAAAACCTTCTGTACGAACCATATTTCATTTTGTAAGAATAGTTCAAAAAAATGAATGATTCATCCCATACAATCTAGTACAAACTAACTTCAGAGCCGTTCGTTCCACAAAACCTTCTGTATGAACCATATTTCGTACTGTACGAACTGAACTTAGAAAAAATTTGAAGATAGATAGGTTCAGTTTGGATGACATATAATACAGATCGTCCCGTACGATACCATACCGTACTATACGATCAGTTTTAAAATTTAAGTTTTTACTCTCCCATTGTATGTGTGTGCACAATTATCCAACTTACAATCACACTATCTCAGACTCAAGAAAAATAAGAAATACAGACTTCACTTTTAGTAAATATTAACAACTGACTTTGAAGTCTTCAGTAATTTGGAGTGTGAATATCCTGAAAAATATGTTAGTACACACAAAAAGAAACTCCAATATATGTTAGGAGAAAAATAAAACAAATAATAAACTTTTATAATCAACAAAAATAATTTGTATCAAAATTTTCTTGAACGAACTGATTTACACAAATCATAATAGGGTCTGGGTTTGGGTCCAACAGGTTTTGTTCAACATTTAAAACTTGCTGGAAGTGGTTGCATTTGATTTGAAACTCATTTGGTCCAAAGTGATTATTCACACCCATAGGGGTATTTTGGTCATTTTGGACTTTAGTCAACTGGGGGTAAAAATGAGTCTAAAAAAATATAGTTTATTTTTTAATGAATCATAATTAAGGGTCTGGAAGTGATTAGAGGCTTTGGAGAAGGCTCCAAGGTCAAAGTCCACTAGGTGTAAGGTCCAGTGGCATAGATTGTAAATATTTAAAGGTTTTATAGTCTTTGGAAATCAATTCAATTTATGAGGTTAGAGTCCTCAGAATGAGGTCAAATTTGGAGGATTGCCTCTAGAGATATGTCACATCAGTATGCATCTGACAAACTCTGAATCAGAAGTCATTTGACTCAGTTTTGAAGTGCTTCAAAAATCACTAGAAAAGGCCTTTAGGACAGGGTCCTTTAGGCTTGGATTTGTGTCTGGATTTCTAGATTTAAGCTAGAATTTGAACTTGATTGTTTGGATTTGAATCATCCTAATCATTTATGATCATTTGGAGTGATCATAAGTAATTGAAAAGAATTTGAGCTAGATCAAAGGCAGGATTAGGATTTGAATTAGGGTTTGGATTTTGAAATGGATTGAAGTCTGGATTTTAGTTAAGGTTTGAATTAAATTAAGGCCTGTACTGACTTGAGTTCAAGATTGATTTGAAGTATGGATTTGAATTAAATATGGATTGATCTAGAGTCTGGGTGGGTTTGGGATATGGGTAGATCCTAGGATTTGAAATCTAGAGAGATCCTGGAGTCTAGATATCCTAGGGTTTGGATTCTAGAAGGATCCTAGAGTCTAGGAGTCCTATGGTCTGAGGTTTAAAATGATCCTAGGATCTAGATATATCTAAGGGTCTGGATTTATCTGCAGTCGGGATTGGGTCCTAATGACCTCATACAAAAAATGAGGTCAACAAACCCCTACTAAACCTAGGACCAATTTAGCATTCCACTTGGCCTAGTCTGCTTGGTTTTTAAGATGAAATTATGTAACCATGGGACAAGTTTGCTTGCATAAAAATGGATATAAAAAATTGAATATAAACAAACATACAAATATAAACATGTAAATGAAAGACTATACATAGGAAGAAACCCTATCAGACCTAGGACCGATTCAATATTCTAGTTGACCTAGTCCACTTGGTTTTAAGGACGAAACTAAGTAACCAGGGGACATATTTACTCATGCAAATATTAATATATAAAACTAAATTTAAATAAACATGGAAATGTGCAAGGCTATAAAAAAATACTTATATAAGGCTGAACTAGACATGAATAGGATAAAGCTATACTAGACATGCATATGCAAGGCTATTCTAAACATACATATAGATTGAAATTTAAATAAATATGCATATACATGAAATTTGATATCCCAAACTTTTAATTAAATCTATATGTATATTAAAAAAATTTAGTCTTCACTAAAGATGGAGAGAGAAGTTTATCCCCACTAGAGTCGCTAGAAAATCTATGAACAAATTTTAGTTCTGCCATATGATTTACTTTAAAATGTTTCTTTTGTTCACATTTGAATAGATTAACATTATACTATCATAAAATATAAAATAATATTTCACTATTGATTTGAAAAGAAAAATTAAATTTATTTTCATGATCAAAAATAGTATAAGGAATATTCAATTCATCTTGAGGGATAAAATGAATATTCACTTATTATTTTAATCATAAAATTAAATCAATAAATTTGTTTTCATAATCAAATATAATAATGAATATTAAATTCATCCCTAAGGATAAAAAAAATTCACTTATTTCTTTGATCATGAAACAAAACTAATTTTTAAAGTTAAGGTCTGTGTCCACAAATATTTCCTCTATCTTAGAAAGGAATTAAGGTAGGGTTTATTTTAATTCTGGGTTTTAGACTTCTTATAAATGTAAGCCCCTATAGTTAATTATATCTCCTAATAGAATACTCTCGATTAAAGTGAAGACTAAAGTTTTCAAATTAATATAGATTTAAAGAAAGGTTTGGGCTATCAAGATTTTAGTGTATACTGACTTTAGATTTTAAATCACACTTGGAATTTAAATTCAAATTTAAGATATAGATTTTATATTTTTGAATGAAAAAATAGAAAAGGAATGTGTAGAGACTAAGGGGTATATACAATCTAGACTTATACTTGCCTACAGTGAGCTGGCAGCTAACAAATCTAAGCGCAATTAATCGTCATATGAATGCAAGATTAGATAAGCTCTGTCATAAGAATTAAAGAATTATAATTTAGAGGGCTATAATTAATAATTTTATAATATGTACATGATCGAACAATGAAATGATATTAAAATAAAAACTTTTATTCATTAATAATTTCTCAGAGTACAACCCAGGGTTTGCTATAAAGTAAAAGGTGACTAGGATCCACCAACAACAAGCCTCGATTTCAAACCCATACAAATAATATATATTTGAATATGATTGTTTATTTTGGTCTTCAATATTCTGGCTTCTGGATCTTCTTTAGAATTTCAAAAGATAATGATCTTTAAAAGAAGAATAATTATTTTCTTTTGGAACATATACAAATAATCATTTTTAATCTTTTACAATACTTGACGTTGTACAATGCAATCTAGCTATACAAGAATTTGCATTCATATTTACATTTTTCTTTACATTTTTTTATATCATTTCCTAGGTACATTCTACTTTTATGGGAATATAAATGAGAGTAGTTTATATATTAAAGAAATATATAAATATAATGCAGTGTGAGTGTATATAGAAAAGTAGAGTGGCCTAAGAGCCTACTCCAGATGTGTACCAATAATAATATAAATATGACATCTAGAGTACAATAAGTAATGAATCCAAATATGAGTGCCTTCTAGGAAAGGCACTTTAAACAAGCAAGCCAAACCAAACCACTAGCCCATCCTAAGCTAGAGTTGGTTAACCTAGCAAACCATCTAAATATGTGTATAAGGCTATGTGGCTTAGATAGGTCCTAGGTTTTATTTGTTTGATGTTATCTATAATTGAATTTATTTGATTAAGGTCATTGAAGGTTGGTTTAAATTCAAGTTTTAATATTTTAGAAGATTTAAGTTTGTTTTAAGGGTGTTTTAATTGTTTCAGTTGTTTAGTTTTAAGTTTTAAAGAATATAGCGCTTAATAACTTCTAAGTGTCAGAAGCTATTGATTAGCAAGTCATAAGCTCATATTTGTAATGTTACCATTCCTCTAAAATGGGGTATATAAGTTACATAGAGTCCTTGCATTTTAATTAAATATTTTAATCCTTGAGAGCTTTCAATCTAATACACTATTGCCCTCCTGAAAGGAATTAAGCACAAGGGTATGAAAACTTTAATATCTAAGTATTTTATTGCTAATTTTAAATTAATTTAGTTCATTGATTATTAATTTATAAAATTTACAATTTAATATTTACATTCTATCAATTAGTTTGTGACTTTATCATAATGGGCACGAGGACCAAAGTTTTCTTAGGAAATGTAGCCCCGTAGCTCGAGATATTCCAACCAATAAAATTCATTCAGAAAGTGTAAATATAGTTCATCTAATTTGATTTATTGAGTTATACATTTGTTGAATTTCTGGGGATTTATTGGATTTTTCACATTTTTGGATTTTTAGATGCATTAGGTTTAACCAAATCTTAACTATTTAATTTATAATGAATCTAGAAGTTTTATATTTTTCATAAATACTAGACCCAAAATTGTCTCCAATACCTTTGAGTTTGTGTGATTTAGAATTTTTATAATTAGTTATGATTTTTACAAGTGCGGCATATTTTAATGATTTAAATTTAATGAAATGTTGACTTTCGGGTTTATAATAATTTTTGAAAGTTTTATATTTTTTAAAAATTCTAGACTCAGAGGTGAGTCCTATTCCTTTGAGTTTGTGTGATTTAGACTTTTTTATAATTAGTTATGATTTTTATAAGTACAGTCAATTCAATGAATTATTTAATTATTTATTTAGAGAGAATTTCTTATTTTTGTACCAAATTAACTCCAAACTGAAAGTTCGTGAGGGATGTTAAACCCTTGTAAACTAGTCCCGAGGCTGACCAAGAGGGGGGTGAATTGGTTATTTTAAATATTTATGGGCAAAAATGATTTAGGAAAATCTTTTTGAATGTTTTAATATAATTACAGTTTTGCAATGATGTACAGATGTTCATGATAATGAAGCAATAATCACAATCACACAATCATCAACAGAAAAGTAAGTGTGAAAAATAATCAGAAAGAACACACTAGATTTTATAGTGGTTCGGTCAACTTGACCTACGTCCACTCCCCGGAGCCTCCCCTCCAGGTATTGCACTAACACTAAGTGACTCTGCTTCTGCTCCCACAGCAAGGTGGAGAAGCCTGTACAAAACTCCATTCCACCAACCTGGTGAAGCTGAAAACCTAGACTTCTTCCACTTCCTCCTGAAGTAGGCAGACAACCTAGACTCCTTTCGCTTCCTCCTGAAGTAGGCAGAAAACCTAGATCTTCTTGCGAACGATCCTCCCACAGAGACACCAACAAGACAAGAGATGACGATCGGAGAAGACAACTCTGATCCTTGATTGGAGTAACCCTTGTGAACACCTCATAAACTCCCCCTCACAAGATCCTCTCTCTCTCCCAAGCGCTCTCTCTCTCTCTCTCTCAAGGTTTTCTCTGGAAAGGAAAGTGGCAAAACATTTTTCTTGTTGAAAGAAAAGATCTTAAATAGGAGGGCTCAAAAATTGCCCTAAATCTCAACTTTTCGTTAAAGATCGTCTAGGACGATCGGTCGATCATCTTGTACGATCAATACAAAATCACATGAATCAGTCTGGATGATTTGGTTTCTCTGGATGATTAGTAGACAAAATTATTTTTGATCATCCCGTACAATTATGTGATCATCCGGGATGATTAGTGTAAATCAGGAATTTCATCCAGAAGATAGCTCGGGTTATCCAGGGCAATCTATGCTGAACGATCTCAAAATGACTTGATCGTCCAGGATAATATGTATATCGTCCTGTATGATTATTTCAAAAATATGAATATCATCCTACACACAGCTCGGGTTGTATAGCCAAAACATCCTGGACGATCTTAAAATGACTTGATCGTCCGGGATGATATCACGATCGTCCCATACGATTAGTTCAAAATCGAGAATATCTTCAAGCACATTTCTCGGGTAATCCAGGTGAAGTTCTCTGGACGGTCAGGATTTTGCATGTATCGAGCAGGACGATCTTGCGATTATCCAGAACGATATGATCGTATCAATAAAAAATTAATTACTTTCCTTAATCACCAAACTAATTTAGGCATGATTGTAAAGGATCGTCCAGGATGATACACATATCGTCTGGGATGATCAGACCAAATCTCTAAAAATAAAAACTTACCTAACTTAATCTGGCGGCTGAGAATTTTTGATTTGAGCCTATCATCCTATATGATGGGTATATCGTCCAGGATGATCTACTTAATCAAACTGACTTAATATGGTCATCCTAATTAGAGTTTCTATCTTCACTGGATCGTCTAAGATGATATGAATATCGCCCAGGATGATATGAATAAAATTTGAAATAGAAACTCGAACTCACTAAAACTCTCCCCCTGAGTGTGTGTATGCAAGGTTACTTAGCTAGGGGATTAATTACATTACATTTGACTCAAGAAAGGGAAAAATTACAATTTAAACACACGCGAACCTCATCTTGAGTTGGCTTAAATTGCATTTGATCTTTTATACCTAAAATATTAGTCAATCAAAATAGAATACAAAAATGTTTGTTATCATCAAAATTGTAATCCTTAAATCCAGGTTTGCAACAATCTCCCCCTTTTTTATGATGGAAAACATTTATTTAGTAGTTTCAAATCAACCAGATTGTAATAATTAAAGTACAGGTGAGAGAAGATAAATTTTACTAATCATTGATAACCAGTGACATTCAATACAACAAACGAAACTACTACAACACAAAAACAATAAGAGAAACTACTAGTAACACAAAAATAACTCTCCCTTTTGACATCACAAAAAAGATAAAACAACAGCAAACTAAAACAAACAACCTAATAAAAAGATGGATCCTGATCAGATGGAGGTGGTGGTGGTGGATGAAAGTAGCTGTGAATGGTGGCGAACTACTCACCAAACCAGGCCATGTCCTGGTCGTGCTGCTACTATTGGTGAGGCACAAATGAATTGAAGCGAGCAACATCCTCAGCATGCTGCTCCTCTTGTGCTGCTACATAGGAGTCAAAGCGAGCCTCCCACTGGTCAAAGCGGTGCACTAGGTGATCCATAGGTGACTCTATCTGGAGAGAAGCAGGTGCAGGTACCGGAGCAGCTTCTTCCTCTTCTCCCTCAACATCCGAGGCAGGCTCCGAATAAAGGCGTGTACTATACAGAACATGGAAAAAATTATTGGAGAAGAAGGAAAGGGGGACATTGGGTGGTACCTGATATTACATATTGTATTTGGTCTCAAGAGCATATGCAATGAGGTGTCCTAGAGCTAGATTTGGGCATCGTCTATGGCCTAGATCCCTAATGCTAGTCAGGTGTTCGATGTATCAAAAGAGGAGATCAGTATCATTGAATTCATGATGGGCCATGATGTAGTAGGTAGTTAGTGAGAGTAAGGGGGTGATATGGATGTGGTCTCTAGCTTTTGGAATAATAGAGGTGTGAAGGACATGCTGGATTGTTCGAGCATCCTTAAGTAAATAGGAGCATGCATTATCATGATAGGGGACATTGGTGCCCCTAAGAAATTAATTTGCAACACTCCAGTCAAAATTAGGGTCAAAGGAGATGAGATAGAGTTTATTGCCAGAAGTTAAGAGTTGAAGAATATCGTGGAAGTCTTGGGAGGTAAGCTCGACATGGAGGCGATTGACAAAGGATCAGAGGGCGGAGGAAGAGGAGTCGACGCAAAGGTTCATAAAGAAAACATGTAAAAGCTTAGAACTTAATGGAAAAGCTAAAGTTAGGATGAATATGAGAGAAGTGTGGGTGAAAAGATCTAAGATAGGATAAGTCAGAATGCGGGAATTGAGAATTTTAGATTGGATGATCCCCACTTCAAGGTATCGCTGAAAGGCAGCCTGGTTGGCTGCTTCACAAAATCGAGGATCGACATTTCCCCTGGATGAACTAGCACCCGGATGTCGAGAATGTTTACCACCAGCCATTAGAAAAGGATTGGAGGAAGAATTGGAGGAGAATGTGTGAAAAATTCTGAAGAAAATGGCTGTTTAAATAGAATTCGATCGGATCATCCAAGACGATCGTAGTATCGTCCAAGACGATAGGGGTAATAATAACCTCCAGGCTAATTGGTCAAAAAGGTGGTATGATCATCCAGGATGATCAGATATCATCCCAGATGATTAGACACAGGTGATCATCCTGAGGAGTCCAATCAGATGACCTTTGATGAAAAGTATCATCCCTGATGATTTGGTGGATCATCCAGGATGCTATGTAATAAATGAATCGGACGGGCCAAATTTAAATCGTCTAACTGCTACCACATGGATCATCTAAGATGATGAGGTGTATCATCCAAGATGATCACCAATAATTGGTGCATACCAATCGTTGGATCATGATGGGGATGATTTGAATGGATCATCCAGGATAATGTATGGATCATCCAGGATGATGTCTGATCATCCAAAATGATGTGGGGATCATCCAGGATGATGTGAAGAGAAAAGTGAAAAAGATGAAGGATGGAGAGGAAAGATCAGGGATCCCAAAAACACACAAAAAAGGAAAATCCAAAATTAAATCAAATAAAAAATAGAAATGAGAAAAACAATAGTGAAAATAAATTTTTTTTTTTAATCAATCAGCTCCAGTGAAACAAAATTTTCCTTGATTTTTAATTCAAAAGCCAATAAGAAGAAAATCAACCACACAAAAATCTAAAAAAAGTTAGAAAATCAACTTTCGTAGCTCCTACCTCGTACAGCTAATAGGTTCAAATTCCTTTCAAATAAAAGTCTAATTCAGAAGAAAAGAAATTAGTTTTGAAAAGAGATCCTTTTAAGCCTCGTTCCAGAAAAATATCTGATAGAATAGTATAACAAAGTAAGGAATAAAAAATCATGATTTTTCGTCTTAAGCTTTTGAAAATATTAAGTGGTGCATGGATTTTTCTAAGACATTTAAAGATCTGGAAGGGAAGAAAGCTTATTTCTTCGTGGGCTCATTTTGTGCCTCTTTTTTAATTTATTTGGTGCTCTTTACGCATCTTTTGATTTTTTATACACTTTGTGTATCTTTCCAATTTGGCGACATTGCGCATCTTTTCAGCTTTGGGCTCATTTTATGCCTCTTTTTATTTTGGCGCTCTTTACGCATCTTTTACAAGCTTACTTTCTTTCATAATCGTTAAAGAATCTCAGTTATGAAATTACCTTCCAGACATAAGAGAGGACAAAACTCTCTCTCTACAATAAAGAAGAGTAATTCACAGAACAAAAATCATACATCATATGATAAGTGCAATCACCTGATTAAGAAAAATATAATAATGATCCAAAACTTTAAAAATACTATTCATATGAGATAGATTATTGTAGGAAGATAAAATAAATCTCTATTTTAAAAACCAACTTTTTATTTTTGAAGAAGATTTTTATCCAAAAGAAATAATACACCATTAAAGGAGTTAGAGGAAGAGAAATAATCATCAATGCTTCTTCCATTTAATAGATTCAGTGGAGTCAATCACTGCTAACAAGCTTCAAAATAAAAACAAGGCAAAACTCTCAGTCAGAAATCTAGTTTATCAACAAGAGTGAGCAATGATCTGATTTTAAAAAATAGTAAATCAAGAACAAGTAGGAAATCACATTAAAATAAATACTCAAATCAGGAAAACAACAACACTAAAATGAAAATCAACAGAAAATACAAACCAACAGGAAACAGATAATCAAATCAAACACATAACTAATAGAAACAGAATGAAAAATAAAAAATTTAGAAATCAGCAGTCATCAGATTCATGTATTTATGTTAATCACACTCAATCTGGTCCTCAAAATACTGAATGAGTCATAGGCCAGTGATTTAGTAAAGATATCAGCCAGTTAATTTTTAGTTGCTACATGATGTAGCTCAATATCCCCTTTTGTAACATGGTCCCTAAAGAAGTGATGCCTTATGTCAATATGTTTGGTTCTAGAATGTTGGATTGGATTCTTAGAAATATAGATGGCACTGGTGTTATCACATAGAACTAAAATTATGCCAACAGGTAATCCTAAATCCAAAACTTATTGCTTCAACCATAGGACTTGGGCCACACAACTTCCTAAGGCAATGTACTCAGCTTCAGTAGTGGAAAGTGCAACTAGGTTCTATTTTTTACTGGACCAGGAGACTAAAGACTGTCCTATTAATTAGCAAGTTCCAGAATTGCTCTTTCTATCCACCCTACATCCTATAAAATTAGAATCAGAATATCTAATAATCTCAAAAGAAGTGATGTGCCTAGGCTACCAGATCCCTAGGTTTGGAGTCCCTAAGAGATATCTAAGGATTCTATTAATTGTAGTTAGGTGGGATTCCTTAGGATCAGCTTGAAATCTAGCACATAGACAAACACTAAACATAATATCAGGTCAGCTAGCAGTCAAGTAAAGCAATGATCTAAATATTCCTCTAAACTTCTTTTGATCAACAGATTTTTCATTTGAATCCTTATCTAACTAAACAGTGGAACTCATGGGAGTATTGATTGGCTTAGTTTTATCCATTTCATATTTCTTCAAGATGTCCTTAGTGTATTTTGATTGATTCAGAAAGGTTCTATCATACATTTGCCTTATGCTAAATCTCAAAAGTCAGATAATTCTCCCATTATACTCATCTTAAACTCCTTACTCATTATGTTAAAAAAATCATCACATAACTTTTTATCAGAAATCCAAAAAGTATACCATTAATATCGATATGGATAAGGAGTAGATCATCTCCTACTTTCCTAAGAAAAAGGGTGGTGTCCATGCTCCTCTTAATAAACTCTCTTTATAGTAGGAATATGCTAAGCCTCTCATACTAAGCTCTGGGTGCCTATTTCAATCTATACAAGATCTTTTTTAATTTGTAAACATGATTTAGATATTGGGAACTCTCAAAACCTGGGTGTTGCTCTACAAAGACATCCTCTTTTATTACCCCATTTAAAAAGGCACTCTTGACACCCATTTAAAATAGCTTGAATCCCTTATAATATGCAAAGGCTAGTAGCACCCTAATGGCTTCCAATCTAGCAACAAGGGTAAAGGTCTCCTCAAAATTAATCCCTTCAATTTGATTGTATCCCTTAGCCACCAATCTTGCCTTATTCCTAACCACCACACCAGAATCATTCATCTAATTCTTAAAGAACCACTTGGTTCCCACTACACTTTGATTCCGAGGTCTTTCTAATAACTCCCAAACATCATTCCTTACAAATTGATTAAATTTCTCTTGCATAACTAAGATAAAAAATTCATCAA
Organism: Dendrobium chrysotoxum; assembly: GCA_019925795.1. Lineage (NCBI taxonomy): Eukaryota > Viridiplantae > Streptophyta > Magnoliopsida > Asparagales > Orchidaceae > Dendrobium > Dendrobium chrysotoxum. The sequence goes on along the minus strand of CM034308.1, from coordinate 55,347,793 downwards.
AAAGGGCTTGATTGATGTTGGTGGGTTCAGTCATTGAGATAAAGGTATAATATTTTACTTCCTTCCTAAGTCCATGCCTAGTTCGAACACGTTTAGAAGGGTCTCCTAAGATCAATTTTTTAGGATGACTCGAAGCATATCTCTAATCTCTAGGAGAAGTGTTTTGAGGTTTTACCCTTTCCTCCAGATTTGCATTTTTAACTCCTTAGGTAATCTCTCCTACATCTTCTTCTTCCTCAACTCTAGTCTCCGTAGGATCAGATTCATCAAACATCACATGAGTTGTCTCCTCCCTCCTCCATCACTAAAGTCCTCTTATTAAACACCCTAAAGGATTTCCCCACACTAGAATAGCTTAAGAACACTCCTTTGTCAGATTTGGGGTCAAATTTTCCTAAGAATAATTTTTTATTGTTCAAAATGAAAACCTTACAGCCAAAGACATGGAGGTGGGATAGGTTTGGAGTTCTACCCTTAATAATCTCATAAGGTGTCTTATTCAGATTGGATCTAACATTCATCCTATTCAGCACATAACAGGTAGTGCTCACCGCTTCAGCCCAAAAGTATTTTAAAAGTGAATACTTAGCAAGCATGGCTCTAGCGGCTTCCACCAGGGTCCTGTTCTTTCTTTCAGCTACCCCGTTCTACTGAGGGGTCCTAGGAGCTAAAAAGTTGTGACTAATCCATTGCTCCTCACAGAATATTCCAAATCTCACATTTTTAAACTCTCCACCATAATCACTATGAATAGTCAAGATCTCACAACCTAACTTCCTCTTAATCCAAGTGGAGAAAGATTTAAATTCATCAAATGATATAGATTTATATGATAGAAATTTAATCTAAGTGAAACTCGAGTAATCATCAACAATCATAAATCCATAGACTTTTCCCCCTAAGCTGGCAGTGCTAATGGGTCCAAAGAGATCCATGTGTAGGACTTCTATAGGTCTAGAGGTGCTGATGTCCTTAATGGAGTGGAAGGAGGATTGAACTTGCTTTCCTAATTGACAGGCGTCTCACAGGTGATCCTTAATGAACTTAAGCTTGGGGACACCTCTGACTAAGTCCTTTTGGGTGAATCTTCTAAGGGGTTTCATACTGGCATGACATAATCTCCTGTGCCACAACCAAGACTCATCAGCAGCAGTTTTTAAGTAAAATGAAGTAGCACATTTAATATTATTTAAATCAAGCATGTAGACATTATTGATCCTCTTGCCCTGCAAAATAGTGTTATTATTTAAGCTTATGATTCAGGTATTTGCCAGGAACTTAATGCTGAAATCCTTGTCATAGAATTGACTGATGCTAAGCAAGTTGTGCTTTAATCTAACTACAAGAAAAACATTTTCAATCAAAAGGTTCTTAGAGTTTCTGATTATACCTGTACCTACCACTTTCCTGGTGGTGTTATCTCCAAGAGTGACCATGCCTCTAGCCCTAGCCTCCAATGAAATGAATTGATTTGCATCTCTAGTCATATGTCTTGAGTATCCACTATCCAAATACCACATGCTCTCACGAGGTCTTGTGTGAGAGCAACCCTACAAAATCATCAAATGTCATATTTAGGAGCCCAAATAAGTTTGGGTTCCTTCCTATGAAAAGAATAATGCAATGCATGTGTGCTGTGCTATGAAGCATACAATTTGGGCCTCCACACCCAATATATACTATAGTGAATAGTGCAGATGTGGGAGATGTGTCCTAACATACCACAAGAAAAACATCTAACACCAGGAAAAGGGTTAACTAATCTACGTGGGTGATAGTGCCTCTTCCTAAGTTTGAATGAAACATGCTTTGATGATTTTGAATTAGATTCTTCAAATGGTGGAGGTGCATAAAATTGTGCAAAAGTAGGAGGTGTTTCATTTTTCTGAAAAGCACTAATTTTTACACTTAAAAATTCATTTTCCCTCTTAAGACTTGCAATTTCAACTTTCAAATAATGCTCACTACTATCTAAATCAGATGCATGAGTTTCTAATTCCTTAAAAGTTCTTTCTAAATCAACATATGATATTTTTAATGTATCATGCTCAATAATTAGTTCAGAATGCTTTTTGTTTAATTCATACAATTTATCAAGTAAGGACATATGATTACTATCAAGCGTAGAATGATCTTTAACCAAAATTTCATGCTCTTTTTCTAAGTTTAAGAATTCCAATTTCAGGCTAGCATGCAATTTCTTAAGTTTCCTATATGATGAATGAATTTTCTTAGAAACTTCAAGTAATTGATCGTAGGTTAGCTCACATACCTCTTCTTGGTCAAACTGACCAGGATGATCATCTGCCATCAAACACAAGTTTGTAGTCTCCTCTTCAGCTTCAGTCTCAGAGGAGTCAGATGCTGAATCTGCCCAGAAAGCCTTTTAAATATTTTTCTTGACCTTTCTGAACTTAGGTTTCTCCTCACCCTTCTCCTTGCTTGGGTGAGCCTTAAGTGTAGGACAATCAGCCTTTATATGTCCAGGCTTCCTGCATTCAAAACAAATAGTATTAGATGAATATTTAAATTTTTTGCTACTCTTACCTTTGTTCCACTTCTGAAAGTCTTATGTTTCTTCCTTAGAAAGCTTTTGAATTATCTAGTGCTTAAGGCAACATCATCGCTATCAAACCTAGAAGAATCAATGTTAGTATCGTTGGCCTTCAGCGCCACAGTTTTCTCCTTTTTCTTCTCACCTGCATCAATTTGTCATTGGTTTACTCCTTACTCATAAGCAATGAGTGACCCAAGTAAGTTATCAATAGAATAAGTGTTCAAATCTTTGGATTCAATAATTACAGCTATCTTTGCATCATAAGAAGAATGCAAACATCTCAGAATTTTGTTAACTTTCTCATAATTAGTAAGCTCACTTCCTAAGGCATGCAGGGAGATGATAATTTGAGTGAACCTAGTATACATTTCAGAAATTGATTCAGTAGGTTTCATGCAAAAAAGTTCATAGTCATGAAGTAAGATGGTCAATCTAGATTGCTTAACCTCAGATATACCTTCATAAGTAATGCATAATCTATCCCAGATTTCTTTACCAGTAGTGCAAGTAGAGATACGCATGTAATCTTTAGATTTCAGTGCATAGAAAAAATAGTTCAAGCATTTTACATTCAGTTGTGCTAGATCACGATCATCAAATGTCCATTCAGTAAATGGAAGTTCAATTTTAATGCCATTAACAAGTCTAAACAGTGCTTCATAATCATCTTTAATGAGCATCCACATGCGATAATAAATTTATTGTTAAAAGGTGGACATGCAAGTTTTCCAAAAATTAAAAGGTATGTTATCAAACAAAGGTGGTCATATAATTAAATAACCTTCAACAGTATTATGATTACTAAAGTTAGCCATGGATTAAAATTCAAAAGTTTTTAAACTTAATTTTTGAATCTAGCTCTGATACCACTTAAAAGTTAATGAGGGATGTTAAGCCCTTGTGAACTAGTCCCTAGGCTAATCAAGAGGGGTGGTGAATTGGTTATTTTAAAAATTTGTGAGCAAAAATGATTTAGAAAAATCTTTTTGAATGTTTTAATACAATTACAGTTTCGCGATGATATGTAAATGTTCATGATAAGAAAGTAATAATCACAATCACACAATCATCAACAAAAAAATAAGTGCAAAAAATAATCAGAAAGAATGCACCATATTTTATAGTGGTTCAGTTAGCTTGACCTACGTCCACTCCTTGGAGCCTCCCCTCCGGCTATTGCACTAACACTAAGTGACTCTCCTTCTGCTCCCACAGTAAGGCGGAGAAGCCTGTACAAAACTCCTTTCCACTAATACGGTGAGGCAGAGAACCTAGACTTCTTTGGCTTCCTGCTAAAGCATGCACAGAACCTCGACTCCTATTGCTTCCTCCTAAAGAAGGCAGAGAACCTGAATCTTCTTGCGGACGATCCTCCCACAAAGACACCAACAAGATAAGAGATGACTACTGGAGAAAATGACTCAGATTCTTGCTTGGAGAAACCTTTGTGAATACCTCACAAACTCCCCCTCTCAAGATCCTCTCTCTCTCTCCCAAGCTTTCTCTCTCTCAAGGTTTTTTTGGAAAGGAAAGTAGCAAAAGATTTTTCTTGTTGAAAGAAAAAGATCTTAAATAGGAGGGCTCAAAAATTACCCTAAATCTCAACTGGATGTCAAAGATTGTCCAGGACAATCAGTCGATCATCTTGTACGATTAGTTTAAAATCACATGAATCAGTCTGGACGATCTGGTTTCTCTGGATGATTAGTAGACAAAATTTGTTTTGATTGTCCTGTACGATTTTGCGATCGTCCGAGACGATTAGTGTAAATCAGAAATTTTGTCCAGAAGATAGCTCGGGTTATCCAGGGCAACCTATGCTGGACGATCTCAAAATGACTTGATCGTCTAGGATGAAATGTATATCATCTTGTATGATTAGTTCAAAAATGAGAATATCTTCCTGCATACAGCTCAGGTTGTACAGTCAATAAAACCTGGACAATCTTAAAATGACTTGATCATCCAGGACCATATCATGATTGTCACGTACGATTAGTTTAAAATGGGAAATATCATCCAGCATATTTCTAGGGTCGTTCAGGTAAAGTGCTCTAGACAGTCAGGATTTTGCATGTATCGGCCAAGAAGATCTTACAATCATCCAGGATAATATGATCGTACCAATCAAAAATTAATTATTTTCCTTAATCACAAGACTAATTTAGGCATGATTGTAAAGGATAGTTTAGGATGATACACATATCATCTGGGATGATTAGACCAAATATCTAAAAATAAAAACTTAACTAACTTAATCTGGCGGCTGAGAATTTTTGATTTGAGCCTATCGTCCTGTACGATGGACATATCATCCAGGATGATCTGCTTAATCAATCCGATTTAACATGGTAATCCTAATTAGGGTTTCTATCTTAACTGGATCGTCTAGGATGATATTAACAAAATTTGAAATAGAAACTCTAACTCACTAAAACTCTCCCCCTGAGTGTGTGTATATAAGGTTACTTAGCTAGGGGATCAATTACATTAGATTTGACTCAAGAAAAGAAAAAATTACAATTTAAACACACGTAGACCCGATCTTGAGTTGGCTTAAATTTCATTTGATCTTTTATACCTGAGATGCTAGTCAGTTAAAACAGAACATATAAATATTTGTTATCATCAAAATTATAATCCTTAAATCCAGGTTTGCAACACAAATCTCTCAAAATTTTTCCCAAATATTATTGTTGACTCCTAGGGATGATTACAAGTGTTTAAAATTATTTTGAAATTTTTACTATTTTTGAATATTTAATTTAATTGATTATTAATTTTTATTAATTTTAAAATTACTTTTTATTTTAAAAGAATTTTAAAGGGGCTTTTAATTTTTCTCTATTAAGCTTTTAATTCTAAGTAGTATATAACTTACCATTTATTATTTGAATTTATTTAGATTTATTATGAATTTTGGAAATTCCTAAGTGAATTATATATGGTAATCTTAGGTTAACTAATTTGCAGATTAAATGACCTCCAAATGCAATGAAATTTAAAACAATTGTTCATCTGAATATGTGTTTGAAACTCTCTGAATTTGGGCTCATCAAAGCCTTCCAAGGTGTCACAATCAATCATCAAAGATAAATGCAACTATACCTTTGATGATTTAATTTGGGTAATCTAATAACTGGATTTGGTGAAATTAATGGCATTCTAACCCTTACATATATATAAACATTGCACAAAAAATCAAAAATACTGTGTGGATTAAGAATTATGAATTTTCAAAGTTTTGGGTCAAAATATGACCCAAAATTTTAAAAATTCAATTCACCTAGATCCATTGATCACTAGGGCCAAAAAATTAGCGTATGTAGAAAATATACCCTAATATACCTTGTCCAAATTTGAGCTCAATTAGACATCTGGTTGATGAGTAATTAAGAAAAGTTAGTTTGTAATAAAATATAAATTACTAAGAAACCATTAGTCACAATCACTTGCAATTAATTTTAATGTAACATTAGGCTCAAGAGTGTTCCAATGAGCCTAAGAACACTATTATAGGATGAGAATTGGATTTATGGTGAATTTTCAAAGTTTATGACATTTTTTTAAATTTTTTAATCCATTAATTCCAATTTATCCATTGCAGCCAATCATTAGCAATGATTGGAATGGCGATGGGTGTGGTTTTAACCTATCCACATAAATGGGATCAGACTATTTGATTCATCTGAACTATACGATCGTATTGTATGATCAGTTCAAAATAACTATATTCAGCAAAGAAGAAATATGAAAGAAATTAATGAATCTTCATATCTTTTTGTAAAGTGATCCAATTGCCACGAAATTTGAAATATAGCTTCCCTACACTCTGATGAAGAGTACTTTTTAGAAAGTTTTTTTTGGTCATATTTTGGTTAAAACCCACAGAGGAGCCTACACGTTAAATAATAAAAATGATTACAAGGTCCTTACTGGAGACCATCAGCTCTCTAATGCTCGAACGAGCTACAAAACAAATCAAAAGAAAACCTATGAGCTGATAGTCCCCGCTAAGCCAAAATACAAGATGACCTAGTAACATGCTAATGATGCTATAAACAAGCATCCAAAAAAGCAATAAACAAATAGAGAATTGAAGCACAATCTTTCTGCAAAAGGTCTTGACCACAGCCATAAGCAAATCCACCAGAGAATCAAAGAGGCTGCAAAACAAAAAACTATAGCACAAAAAAGTATAGGGGTAACAAAGAAAATTAATTAAATTTAAAGTAGAAAAAAAGTAAATAAAGCAAATCATGAGGAATAATGAGTGATTCAATCCCTTCCACCACACTAAACCCAATAAAGGATAAAGACTTATAGAGCTCAGGATAAAATGAATCCAGCAATCATTACTAAGGAAGTCCACATGCCACTCAATCCTACCACCAAGCTCAGTCAAAAACTCCCTATGAAACAGCCCCAAATAGCATAAATCCAGGCTCACAAGAAAACCAACACAAAAGGCCCAAGATAACACCAACAACCAGCCCGAAATAGGGCCCTAAGCCTTCCACCAAAAATAAGTAATCGAGATACCAAGCAAGGCTCCAAAGACCACACAAGACAAACAAAAGCAAACCAGCAACCTCACAACCCAGAACCGAGCTAGAATTGCCCCAAAACCCAACTAAACTCCCATAAATACCCCATTCAAACTATATAGCCACCTGAGGGTAGGAGAGCAACAATTAGGACAACCATCAGCAGAATAACTGGTGCAATCACAGCTCAAGCCCAAATCCACATAAACCTTAGCTAAAATGGAAAAGCCACAGAAAAAGACCCATAGCAGTTCAATAATACCAGAATAAAATAATAAAAGAAATAGATCCCAGCCATAGATAAAATAAGGGACAAAACAAGCATGAACCACAAAAACCTCCCGAGAAAAGACAGTCCCCACTAGGCAAAAGGGTAATGTCAACACATAAAACCACCAATCTAGGAAGCCAAGAAGAAAAACAAAATTAAAGTAAACACAACAAACTGGCTGGAAGATAGGTAATAATGCAGGGACCCAACCAACCTCAGAACAACCAAAGCAACAACCCAGCTGGACATCCAGAAGAAGGCATTATAGCTTCTAGCAACGTAGAGGAATATACAAGTCCCCCCACTAACCAGCAGAAGAGTAGAGAGAGCCAGGCTAAGCCTAGAAATATTAAAACCAGCCAGACAAAAATAGCAATAAACACCAAAACCCCACACAGGGCAACTAAAAAGAGCCAAGGAAAAGCACCCATAGAAAATGACCAAGATGAGTCCAACCAAACAAACACCTCAAATTCTAACATAGGGTAAACCAAAAGCATCAAGTCTAAGAAAACCTTTCAAAGCCACCAGAATGGTGGACCCAATAAAATCAGAGAAACACTCTAAACCACACCCCCAATTAGCAAGCCAAGAAGCACAAGCATTACCATCTTTGCAAATATGATAGAATGAATAATTCAAAAAAATTAAAAGATTCTTAATCTCCCTCACCTGATAAAACGTATCAGGATTGCACCACGTATCATCACCATAATATAAGAATTGGAAATTATAACTATAATTAATCTTAATAAAAATATTAGTTAAATTAGGAGAAATGAACAACCTAAGACCATAAAGAATAGCCATGGTGGTAGCATAGAAAACATCACCATTTTGTAAAGGACTAGCAAAAAGTATAATAAGACTACCATTACTATCTCTGATAGTCCCACCACAACCCATGGAAGTGAATGTTTGAAAGGGATGTTAAGCCCTAGTGAACTAGTCCCGAGGCTAACCAAGAGGGGGGGTGAATTGGATATTTGAAACAAAACAAAAATCTTTTTATAACGTGCAGCGGAAACGAATTAAAACAACGATAAAAAGATCAATCACAGATATCACCCAAGCAGATAATCACAACAAAATAAAGTGCGGAAAAATAATAAGAAAGAACACACCGGATTTATAGTGGTTCGGTCCAACCTGACCTACGTCCACTCCTCGGAGGCACCCTCCAAGTATTGCACTAAACCAAAAGTGTCTCTCCTTCAGCCCCCATAGCTAGGCGGAGAAACCCTTACAAAATCACTTCCAGCTTCCCCGGTGCGGCGGAGTAGCCGGGTCCTTTGACACCAAAGAGCACTTCTTCTTCCCAAAACTTCCTTCGAGACAAGCCTTGAATCCGACAGTACTTAGGTGCAAGCCTGCCGGAGCAACCGTGTGAACCCCCTCACACTCCCTCGAGAAACCCCCTTCCCAGGCTCTTCTCCCTCTCAAACTCCACCCTTTCCTCTCTCCCTTTCAAGCTCTCTCTTCAAGTTTTCTCCAAAAGAACGAAGCCTCAATGGCTACCAAAGACACTTATCAAGTGCCTTGAGAAAGCTTAAATAAAGAGCTCCAAAAACCCTTCCAAATTAGTTCTGGCGGCAAATATCATCCAGGACGATCGCGGGATCGTCCAAGATGATGTGCTCCAAAAGACGGCTTCAGAAAACCCTAAAAACTCAATTCTGCCACCAAAATAATCCAGGACGATGGCAAGATCGTCCAGGATGATGTGCAGAATTTGACCTGATAGTCCCGTACGATCCTGGGATAGTCCAGGATGATCAGAACAAATTTTGCATAAATCGTCCAGTACGATATATAGATCGTCCAGGATGAGTAGAAAAAATTTTGACTCTTAAATCCTTGCCTAAATTATCATGGCGGCTAGGGTCTTGAGATCATATTGGATCGTCCAGGATGATATAAATATCATCTAGGATGTTTAGTTCAATGAACAGATCGTCATGGACGATCAGAAATCATCCAGTACGATTTGTTCAAAAGTTGAACTTCTGGTTTTGACAGGATCTCACTCCCCCTAAGTATGTGTACACATGGTCATAAATAAACATATACCATTACAGGACTTGACTCAAGGAATTAAAAAGTACATCAATGAGAAATATAATAAAGCCTATTCTACTCATTCTTGAGTCTTGAATTTTTCTTGTATTGATGCATGCTGTTCCTGAAATGTTAGTACACACACAAATAAATATACATTCCAAATATTAGAAGATGTGAGCCATAATGTTTGTTATCATCAAAACAGAAACTTGTGATCCCGAGTCGTAACAATCTCCCCCTTTTTGATGATGGCAAACATTACTGGTTGAATTTGCAAAAAAGATATTTTCTCCTAATCTCCCCCTCACTAAGAAAAAGTCTTTTAAAAACAGGGAGAAATACTTTTTTCTTCTTTTTTTTTAATTTTTAAAATAACTACAATAATGATATGATGTAAAACAAATAACAGAAAAATAAATATCACAAATACAACAGTACGTAAAAAAACATCACAAATACAATAGTACGTTCTCCCCCTTTGACATTATCAAAAAGGGGAGGAGCAAAAATTTGAAAAGTCACCTCTTAAGGTTCTCCAAAACTTAATAAGACATGAATTGACTTCTTTGAACCCAGGAAGGTTAGAGAATCAGAAAATGTAAATCCAAACTCAGGTTTTTTTTTAAAAAGGCGAAAAAACTTTTTAAGCCAATATCTGAATCAAGGAACAAATTAGATAAGGAAACAAAAATCTTTCAAAACTCCTTTCATGAAATACATCTAATAGAAGATTGATGCAAAGTAATGAATCAAAAAATCTTGATTTTTAAACTCAAGTAACGAATCTATCAAAAAGTCATAAGAGTTTTCTAAACTTTAGATATTTACAAGAATGGAAGCAGCTTTTATGGGCTAATTTTGTGCCTCTTTTTCAATTTGTTTGGCGCTTTGCACATCTTTTAATTTTTTATACACTTTGTGTATTCAATTTGACAATTTCGCATCTTTTCAGTTTTGGGCTCATTTTGTGCCTCTTTTTAATTTGTTTGGCGCACTGCGCATCTTTTGATTGCCTCCTTTCTAAATCTTTAAAATCAGCAAACCTTATTCTTATGATAAAGAAGAACAACCTGAATAAGATAATTTTGAAGTTGGTTCAATAATTTGTAAAAGATTCCTATGAGATAGAAAAAATGTTGGGAGATGAAAAAAGTTTTAATTTCAAAAAGCAATTTATAATCTGAAACAGATTTTGACTCAAAAGTAAGATAGCCTTATTCAAAGAAATGAGATAGAGAGACAAAATCATGAGTTTCCTTCCTTTACTTGATTTTAGAGAAATCAACCACAACTAACAAAGTATTTAGAAAATACATGAGGTAAATTTTTCATTTTTAGAAAATAAGATCTTAAAAAAATGATTTAAAATAAGAGGTGTTATGTGTGTGCTTGATCAGAGGACTAATAAAAAACATCAAAAAAAAATTTTAAAAGGAAAAACAAAAATACTAAAACACAGAAAACATAATGAATAAAATAATATTAACAGAAAAACAAAACAAAAAATATAAACACACAAAAAGAACATTAATTTACATCAGCTTACTCCTGATCTGATGATTCAGAAGCTAGATCTGCCCAGGATATTTTTCATTTTGCATTATCAGCCCTTATTATAATTTGCTTAGCTTTACCCTTTTCCTTTTTAGGAAGGGTTCTTAAGTTCGGGCACTAATTTTTCATATGTCTAGGCTTCCTACATCCAAAACAAATAACATCAGAAGAAAACTTTACATTCTTACCATTTTTACCTTTGTTCCACTTTTGATGTTGATGTTTGTGCCTTAGTAGATTTTTCAATTTGTTTGTAGCTAACTCTTCACTTTCATCACTTTCTGAGTTATTTTTTCCAATGTCTTCAGTTTTCAGCACTATCGTTTTATCTGCATCCAAAAGCTTTTGACCCAAACCTTGCTCGTAGGCAATGAGTGAGCCAATCAAATTATCAATAGAATATTCATTCAAATTTTTTGATTCAGAAATTGCAATGACTTTGGCATCAAATTTAGCAAGTAGAGAACGTAGGATTTTATTAACTTTTTCAAAATTTGAAAGTTCTTTTCCTAAAGCATATAATGATGTCACAATTTGAGAAAATCTAGTAAACATGTCCAAGATCATTTCATAAGGTTTCATGCTAAAAAGTTCATAATCATGCATTAATAAATTTAGCCTAGATTGCTTGATTTCACAAGTACCTTCATATCTAGTGCATAATTTATCCCAGATTTCTTTGCCACAAGTGTATGCAGATATTAACATACAATCATCAAAATTCAAAGCATAGAAAAAATAATTTAAACATTTAGCATTTAATTGAGCATTGATCTGATCTGTTCTACTCCATTCAGAAAAGGGAATATCAATTTTAATTTCATTTACAATACATGACGGTGCAGAATAACCAATTTGAATCATATGCCACATGCGATAATCAATAGATTTCAAGAAAGTAGACATACGGATTTTCCAAAAATTAAAAGTAATATTTTCAAATAAAGGTGGCCGGGTGATTGAATATCCTTCCGCAATATTACGATTACAAAAATTATCCATGGATCGAATTCAAAAGTTTTTAAACTTAAATTTTGAATCCCTCTCTGATACCACTTGAAAGTTCGAAAGGGATGTTAAGCCCTAGTGAACTAGTCCCGAGGCTAACCAAGAGGGGGGGTGAATTGGATATTTGAAACAAAACAAAAATCTTTTTATAACGTGCAGCAGAAACGAATTAAAACAACGATAAAAAGATCAATCACAGATATCACCCAAGCAGATTATCACAACAAAATAAAGTGCGGAAAAATAATAAGAAATAACACACCGGATTTATAGTGGTTCGATCCAACCTGACCTACGTCCACTCCTCGGAGGCACCCTCCAAGTATTGCACTACACCAAAAGTGTCTCTCCTTCAGCCCCCACAGCTAGGCGGAGAAACCCTTATAAAATCACTTCCACCTTCCCCGGTGCGGTGGAGTAGCCGGGTCCTTTGACACCAAAGAGCACTTCTTCTTCCCAAAACTTCCTTCGAGACAAGCCTTGAATCCGACGGTACTTAGGTGCAAGCCTGCCGGAGCAACCGTGTGAACCCCCTCACACTCCCTCGAGAAACCCCCTTCCCAGGCTCTTCTCCCTCTCAAACTCCACCCTTTCCTCTCTCCCTTTCAAGCTCTCTCTTCAAGTTTTCTCCAAAAGAACGAAGCCTCAATGGCTGCCAAAGACACTTATCAAGTGCCTTGAGAAAGCTTAAATAAAGAGCTCCAAAAACCCTTCCAAATTAGTTCTGGCGGCAAATATCATCCAGGACGATTATCGGATCGTCCAGGACGATGTGCTCCAAAAGACGGCTTCAGAAAACCCTAAAAACTCAATTCTGCAGCCAAAATCGTCCAGGACGATCGCAGGATCGTCCAGGACGATGTGCAGAATTTGACCTGATAGTCCCGTACGATCCTGGGATAGTCCAGGACGATCAGAACAAATTTTGCACAAATAATCCAGTACGATATATAGATCGTCCAGGATGAGTAGAAAAAATTTTGACTCTTAAATCCTTACCTAAATTATCGTGGCGGCTAGGGTTTTGAGATCATATTGGATCGTCCAGGACGATATAAATATCATCTAGGACGATTAGTTCAATGAACAGATCGTCATGGACGATCAGAAATCATCCAGTATGATTTGTTCAAAAGTTGAACTTCTGGTTTTGACAGGATCTCACTCCCCCTAAGTATGTGTACACATGGTCATAAATAAACATATACCATTACAGGACTTGACTCAAGGAATTAAAAAGTACATCAATGAGAAATACAATAAAGCCTATTCTACTCATTCTTGAGTCTTGAATCTTTCTTGTATTGATGCATGCTGTTCCTGAAATGTTAGTACACACACAAATAAATATACATTCTAAATATTAGAAGATGTGAGCCATAATGTTTGTTATCATCAAAACAGAAACTTGTGAGCCCGAGTCGTAATAGGAAGAATCAAAGCTAGCACCATCCACATTAAGCTTATAAAAATTTATAGGGGGTTTGGTCTAAAAAATAATTCTAGACTCTTTAGCAGTAGGATCACCCTCCAAATTAAGACATAAAGAAGAACCAACAAAAGAGTAATTATTAAAATTCTTAAAAGAGAGCAGTTTAACAGAGACAAGAGACAAAACCTTATCCTTCACATTCTGGATAACCTTGTAATGATTCATAAAAACACCATTAAAAAGAGAATTATTCCTCTCCAACCATAAATACCATAAAATGAGAGAAGGAATAACATTTTGTATGTACCCTTTAGACTTAATGAACCAAGCATTAAACATAAAATTAAGGGAGAAATGAGCATTAAAATAGTTCAACTGAAACATTTCATCAAAATAAACCCAAGTTTTAGTAGCAACAGGGCCATACATAAAAACATGATGCATATTCTAAATATGGTAACAACATTGGCACTTGGAAGGAAAAATAAAACCTCTTTTGCTAAGATTATCCTCTGTGGGAATAAATTTATGCAAGATTCTTCAAAAAAAAATAGCCACAGTAGAAGGAATACTTTTATGCCAAATCATAGAGAAAATATTTTCAATATTCCTCCTAAATCTAAAATCTTGCCAAGCATTCTTTAAATGAAAACCACCAACTTTAGACAAATCACATAAAATAATATCATTAGAAGCAGTATTGATAGGCAGATTCAGAATTTGATGAATAATGAAATCATGAATAATATTACAGAGTTTTCATAGTCCCAATAATTATCAGTAAAGAAAGAATTAACCTTAATAGCCGCATTAGAGGAAGAATTCATAATGGAGTCAATAGACTGTTTACCCAACCAACGATCTTGCCAATTTGGGCTTGATTGTCAATGAACCCAAGAATTTTAATTTTTGATAAGTGTAAATTATGTATTATTTTTGTTATATTAAATATAATTAAAATGTATTATTTTAATTATTTTTGTATAGGAATTGTATAGGGAAAAGCCAAATTTATAAGTATCGAGTAATGCTGATAAGTTTATTGCTGCTGTGTCGTATCAATCCATGCCAGAGCTCTAATTTCAATGCAGCAGTGTCAACCTTCTCTATTTAGAAGCTTTGTAGTGTCACAGATATTAACACTATAGCTCATCACAATGTCACTGCTCCTAAAATCAGCACTGCAGCATTAGAGTCTTAGAAAAATTTTACTCAGGAGTGCTAGTCTTTCCATTGCCACCACATAAAAAAGTCATTCCAAGTGTCATAGCACTCACATTTTATAGCACCACGGTGGAGCAGTTATAACTGCTATGAGCCGTGCTGACTTAGTGAAAAGATATAATGATTTAGGCTGTAATCATGTCATGTCACCCAGTGCCTCAATGGAGATAACATCATAGTGCTAAGGCATTAGTTCATTTTCCAGCTCCACATCACCACCCTATCAAGCATTATAGTTCTCAAGTCTGACCCTGTACTTACTATAAATAGAAGTCAGTTCTATTATTTGGAGAGTTTAGTTTCCTGAGTGTAATTTAGTACTTTTCAATGTGTTTCTTTAATATCCCCTTAGAGTAAAGTCTAAGGGAGGCTAGGAAAGGATAAGATAAAATCTTTAGAGGGACTAGCCTATATTTATGTAAATAGTGAGTGAAGTTTGGCTAGATCTTCTATTTTGGGCTAATGATGTAAAGAGCATATTAAGTACTAATATGGACTCCTATTTTTTAATAGAAATAATAATGTTTTCAATATCTCCCATTCTTAATTTAAAGCATATAATGGCCATGTGTTTAGTTAAAATTTAATATGATGTATAGCCTCAATGGAGGTTAGGAATATTAAAATGGAATAATAGCATGCCTAGACATAGGATGTTTGAATATTCTAGGCTCAATGGAGATAGTAAAACTGTAGGGAGACTAACAATCTTTCTTTTCACCCTACAAGCTCGACAAAGATCTTGGGAAGCACATGCTATGATCTACATCTATAATTATGAGTCTCATTAAAAAAAAATATGTTATTTACATGCATCAGTCCAAAATATTTTATTAAAATTGTATGAACTTTATTAATTATTTTCATTCAATTGTAGGAACTCAAAAACCTCATTTCCATTTTACTAGGATGAGTTCATGCATTTAGAGTAAGTAGTAGAAGTTTTATTAAAGTATAGTAGATCACTTCCTCATGGGTTTAACACTTAACTTTATTGCTTTATTACTTGATTTGGCACGTATATTTATATAAATTAGTGGGTTATTTTAAATTTTATATCAAAAAAAACTAAATATATTTTAAATCAAGTTGGTTTTATATTAGCTCACCATTATCTTATCACATCATAGACCCCCATCAAGTTTTTGGTGTCATTGCTAAGAAAGTAACGTGCTTACTATAATTTACTATGTTGTTGAAATAAGTGCATATTTAGACCTACTTATTGCGGGTAAATTTAATTAACATTCAAATATGAAAGTTTAAGTGAGGTGGTTAGATCTTGTTGAATTTCCCTAGACACACCAAAAGGGGAGGTGAATTGGTTATTTAAAAATTTTCTCAATGAAACCATTTTAAATATTTAAACCAATCACAAATGCAAACAAAAAACTTAATAAAATAATGTAATTGTGCTCCTTTGATTTTCATAATAGAAATAAATGAAAAAATATTTTTCTTTATTTTATTTTCAATTTTTTATTTTCTTTTTCCATAATAATCAAAACAAAGTTTGATAATCCAATCATAGATTTGTAGTAATAATAGATGCATGAGAAATTAAAATGCAGGAAAAATAAAATGTAGAAAGTAAAGTAGAATAAGCACACCAGATTTTATAGTGATTCGATCAAAACTTGACCTATGTCCACTCCCTGAAGTTCTCCTCTCCGAGTATTACAGTAAACCTTTAGTGCCTCTTCTTTAGCCCCCACAGTAAAGTGGAGAAACCCTTACACAATCTCTTCCACCAACCTAGTATGGTAGAGTACCGAAAGCTTTTTCACCATTCTAGTGAAATCAGAGTACCTGGAAGCTTTTTTTACCCTCTTGGTGAAGGAAGTGAACCTAAAATCTTTTTTTACCCTCTTAGTGAAGGCAAACAACTAAGATCTCTGGCCTTGAAGACTTTTACCCTAGAGCTACCCAAAAGACCAATAAAGACACTTGGAGGAATCGAGGCATTTTATCTAGAGTTACCATGTGAACCCCCTCACACTACTTCTTCTTCTCACACAAATTCTTCTCCCTCTCCAAGCTCGAAGCTCTCTCAAACACCTTACAGAATTCTCTTAATAGCCAAGGACTTATCAAGATTCAAAAAAGAAATCTTTTATACAAGGCTTTCAAAAAATCTAAATATTATTTCAGTCAAAACTATTCATACAGTATGATCGTGGATCATATTGTATGATTAGGTCAAAACCCAATTCATCCATCACACATAACAGAGTCTCACTATGATTTATTCAAAACCATGTATGTTGATTATACAAGATGATGCTTGGATCGTACGATATGATTAGTTCATTCTCCTTCCATTCATACAGGAAGGCCGTCAAGATGATAAAAAATTATCTCTACCCATTATCCAGTATGATGGGTATCATACTATATGGTTAGTTTAATAAATTAAGGTTCATCCAGGAAGATCTTTGGGAAATTTAATTTTCATCTCTACCTATCATCTAGTATGATTCACATCATACTGTACGATCTATCTTATTAAATAAACATTGATTTGATTGACTAATCATGGATATTAATTTAGGTAATAATTTAGATATCGTATAGTATGAATAGTGGTCATATAGTATGATTATTTAAAATTTTAAATATTAAAATACTTACCTAAATTTGTTTAGCGAGTAGGGTTTCTGAGTTAAAGTATGATCTGGTTCATATAGTATGATTAGTTTAAAAATATTAATTGCATAATTAGTTGTTTAAATATTTTTCTAAATACTTGATCATACAGTATGATCTGGATCATACAGTATGATTAGTTTAGAAAACTTGATCTTTAATTTTCTCATTCCCCTGTATGTGTGTGTGTGCATGGTCGCCAAGTTAACATACACTTTTATAGGACTTTGACTTAAGAAATATAAAATACATACTCTTAATCTAGAGCCCCAAAACTTCTTGTATGGTATATGATGTACCTAAAATGTTTGTTACATAAAAATAGATATATAATTCAAATGCGAGAAGAAATCAAAAGGCAATCAGTAATATTTTTTATCATTAAAATTACAAGCTCAGGATCCCGAATTGTAATAATCTCCACCTTTTTTATTATGGAGAATATTTTTGGTTGTATTTATAAGATTAGTTATATTTTCTCCTAATCTCTCCCTCACTAAGTAATAAATTTAAAATTAAGGGAAAACCAACCTTTTTTTAGTTTCATAATTTTATATTATTATTTTAATGAAGAAATTACAAAGTTATGCAATAAACATCACAAACACATAAAATGAAAAATAAACTAAATACATCAAAAACTAGTTACAATGATGACTAATAGCCTACTCCCCCTTTTGACATCACCAAAAAAAAGAAAATACAAAACAAAAATAAAATAAAATAATAAACAAAAAATAGAACACCTAACTAAAAGTAAGAGGACCTCTGATCAAGTGGTGGTGGTGGTGGCTAGAAGAACTGGTAAAGGGAAGAGAATTATTCACCAAACTAAGCATGATCTTCCTTATGTTGCTATTGGTACTGCTAGTAGTGATGTTGGTGCAGATCTTGTTATTGCTGATACAATTACTAGAGCTCTTGATGTTGCTGCTAATGCAACTCATGCTGACGATGAAGCCATACTCAATGCTGAGAAGACTCTTGATACTATTGGGTTGATTGCAACTCCAAGCAGTCTATCCATTTTATAATCAAGTCGTAGGCATAGAACTTTGGACCATGTGTTGTAGGTGGTGCTGGTGGTGGAGGTGGAGGTGGTGGTGGTGGTGGTGTGGGTATTTCTCCCCTTACTTCATTAAACTCATGCTCTTCTTCTAGCTCTTCCCAATGGTGATGACAAAAGAAAATCTGAAAGGACCCATCTAAGTAGAAGATCAGGAACATGTCACCTGGTGATGGATACTCATCCAAGACATAGTCAACATGTGTCCTAATGTAAGATTATGCTTACATCGGGTGGAGCGTAGGCAAAGGGAAGTAAGGTTTTGAAGGTGATAAATGATCATTTGAGATTCATCAAATATAGTGGTAGACATGATTAGGTAGGTGATGATAGATAGAAGAGGAGTAATAAAACTCTATATTCAACCTTAGGAAGGATCGACGTTCGAAGAACATGTTGGATGATACAAGCACTTTAGGTGAGTGATTCGACAAGACATTGATGCTAATTTAGAGAATTATTTCTAAGAGTCGTATTGATGGTGGTCCAATCATAGTCAGTCCTAGAGGCTACGTTTTGGGGATGAACCCCTTCAATGGACAAATGAAGATGTCTAATAAGGTCATGTTTGGTAATCTTGATAGGATGCTTGCAGACATATGAGGTCATGGAGGAAAATTCTCCTTGGACTATATGACTCAAAAATTCAAATAGAAGTGTAGAGTTGAGAGGGAACACGAGGGTCAGAAGGAATTGCAGAGTGGTTAAGGCAAAAAGATCCATAGCCTGATAATTAAGAGTGGTTTGATATAGGATGCGTGAGGGTGTGATGTGGGCCTCTTTGAAATGATAATAAACAACTTCATTGTTGAGGGTTTGGAAGCCATCGTTAACAGAATGACAAGAGGAACTGCATTAGAGCAGTTGACGAACTCGCTTGCCACCGACCATAAGGAATATGTAGAAGTGAGATTTAAACGAATGGGAGAAGAGGGTTTGAATACTTAGTGAGTTCATCCTTAAATATTCCTCCCATTTATAAAATTTTTAACTAATCATATACTATGAGTGAATATCATATGGTACGATCAGAGGAATTTAATTTTTCTAAACGATTTGTTAGAAAAGTGGTCAAATCGTATAGTATGATCGGGTTCGTACTGGAAAATCTTCATAAATGGCATTTTTCCCAAGGTGTTGTCTGGACAAATTTTTGACTAACTGATTATACAATAGGAACAGGTGTTTGTATAGTACAATAGTGTAATTATTATCATACTTGCCAATTTAAATGCATCCAATGGTTATTAACACATGGATCATATAGTACGAAGTGGTGGTCATATAGTATAATCACCAATTATTAGTTAGATCCAGGTCATTAATTTTACGAGTGATATGGATGTGTAGAAGTGTGTGGATTATACTGTACGAATAAGGTTTGTACAGTACGATATGAAAGATTTTTATTTTTATTTTTTATTTTTAAATAGATTGGTGTGTGAAGATCATAGAACATCTACTAGCTAGAATTATCAAACACGCAAAATAAAAATAATAATAATAAGAACATAAATAAAAAAACTCAACAAAAATGAAAACACATAAAATAAGATACTGAAGAAGTTTTTCATTTCACTTCTATCTTGAATCAAGCGTAAATGTCAATGAAACTTAGTCTAGTCCTCAGTTTGCTAAAGGTGTCATAATTTAGGGGTTTGGTGAAAATGCCTACCAATTAATTTTTAGTTGTTACATTATGCAGTTCTATATCTCCCTTGTTTACATAATCTCTAATGAAATGAAGTATGATATTTATATGCTAAGTGCGAGAGTATTGAATTAGATTTTTAGAAATACATATGACACTAATGTTATCACACATAATTAGAATGATCTCTATAGATATTCCAAGGACAATGATTTGTTGTTTTAGCCATAAGACTTCTATAACACAACTTCCTACAACATATGATAGGGCTACTGATTCATGCTTCCTACTAAACTAATAAAGTAATAATTATCCTATGAATTGTTAGGTTCATGAGGTGCTTTTTTATCTATCCTACACCCTACAAGATCTGAGTCTAAATATCCTATGATTTTAAATGATGAGTTATTTCTAGGATATTAGATACCTAAGTTTTGAGTGCCTATAAGGTATCTAAGAATTCTCTTAACTTTAATCATATGGGATTCCTTAGGATCAGCTTGGAATCTAGCACAAAGACATACGCTAAATATTATATCAAATCGGCTAGCAGTCAAATACAAAAGTGATCCGATTATTCCCTTATATTTTTTTTATCCACCAATTTTCCACTTGTATTATTATCTAATTGAATGGTAGAGCTCATGGGTGTATTTATTGCCTTAGCACCTTCCATCCCATACTTCTTTAGGATCTCCTTGACATATTTTCTTTGACTAAGGAAGTTTTCATCATCTCTTTGCTTGACACTAAATCAAAGAAAGTATATAAGCTCTCCTATTATACTCATCTCAAATTCTTCACTCATAGTATTAGAAGATTTATCACAAAGATTTTTATTTATAGATCCAAATAATATATCATCCACATAAATTTGAACAATAAGTAAATTAACTCCTTTTTTTAAGGAATAGGGTGGTATCTACACCACTCTTAACAAAGGATCTATCTAAGAGAAATGTTCTAAGCTTATAATACCAAGCTCTAGAAACCTCAATCCATATAATTCCTTCTTCAATTTATAAACATGATTAGGAAAGGTTGCATTTTCAAATCTAGGTGGTTGTTCAACACATTAATCTTTCTTAATTATCCCATTTAGAAAGGTACTTTTAACATCCATCTGGTATAGTTTGAAACACTAATAGAACTCTAATGGCTTCTAACCAAGCTATAGGAACAAAAGTCTCCTTAAAATCAATACCTTCAATCTGATTGTACCCTTTAGCTACTAACCTAGCCTTATTCCTAATCACTACTATAGAGTCATTCATCTTATTCTTGAACACCCACTTAGTTTCTATAATACTCTAGTCCTTAGGTCTACTAACCAACTCCCATACATTATTTCTAATAAATTGGTTCAACTCTTCTTGCATTACTAGGATCTAGAATTCATCAGATAGGGCTTGATCTACACTAGTAGGTTCTACCATAGAGATAAATGTAGAATGACTAACCTCCTTTCTAAGTCCATACCTAGTCCTAACTCCTATAGATGTATCTCTTAAGATAAGTTCTCTAGGATGACTAGATGAATATCTCTATTCTCTAGGTAGTTACTCTTGAGGTTCTTCTCTATTTCCTATATCAATGGATTCTACTTCCTGGGTAATATCTACCTCTTCTTCTTCTTTTAATGTAGGCTCCCCAAATATATCAGATTCATCAAATATCACATGAGTTGACTCCTTTATAACTAAGGTCCTCTTATTAAAGATACTATAGGCTTTACCAACAAAGGAATAACCTAAGAAGATTTCTTCATCAAATTTGGGATCAAATTTACCTAAAGGAGATTTTACATTAATGAGAATGAAAAATTTACACCCAATGACATGTATATGTGAATGATTGGGTGTCCTACCCTTAATCAGATTATAGGATCTCTTATTATTTGGATCTAATATTAACCCAATTTAGAACATAACAAGTAGTTTTCACTGCTTCTGCCCAAACATACCTAAGGAGAGAATATTCAGTTAATATAGCCCTTGCAGCTTCAACTAAAATTATATTCTTTCTTTTAGCTATCATGTTCTATTGAGGGGTCCTAGAGGAAAAATAATTATGTTTTATTCCTAGCTCCTTATAATATGATTCAAACTTATCATTCTCAAAATTTTCACCATGATCACTATGAATAATAAATATCTCACATTATAACTTTCTCTAAATCCAAGTGTAGAATGTTCTAAATTCCTCAAATGATTCACTTTTATGATATAGGAATCCAATATGTGAATCTAGAGAAATCATCAATAATAATATATCCAAAAGTTTTTCATCTTAAGTTGGTTGTACTAATAGGCACAAACAAGTCTATACGAAGGATTTTTAGTGGCCTAGAGATGATGATGTCATTAATAGAATGAAATTACGATCTGAATTATTTTCCTAGTTGGCAAGCATCACAAAGGTAGTCCTTAGAGAAATTTAGCTTGGGTACTCCTCTAACTAGGTCTTTTTGGGTGATCTTTGTAAGGGTTTTCATGTTTGTATGATATAGTCATGTATGCCATAACCAGGATTCATCAACAATAATTTATAAATATAAAGAATTTGAATAATCAACACAATTTAAGTCAAGAAAGTAAATATTATTTATTCTTTTTTCTTCTAAATTAATATTTCCAATTAAGCTAATCTAGCACTTAGTAGATAAAAATTTAATATCAAAACCTTTATCGCACAATTCACTAGTAAAATATTTTCAATAATAAAGTTCTTTGAGTTGCTAATCACACCTGTGCCCACCAATTTCCTGGTGATGTTATCTCCCAGTGTAACTTTACCTCTTGCCTTGGCCTCCAGCATGATGAACTACTTTAAATCTCTAGTCATATGCTGTTAGCATCCGCTTTCTTGGGTTCCACCTTATACTTTAATAGATGAGAAACATGCATGATATGTTGTGATGCATAAGATTTAGATCTTCATATAAGATGTGTCTTACATTGTATAGTGCAAGTGCGGGTTTTATTAAAATGCACTTTATTTTCTTCAATAGATATTCATTTGCACTTTTCTCAACTCCTATTTCTACTAATAACTCATGTTCTTTACTATCTAATTCTAATGCAAGTGTCTCTAGCTCCTTGAATTCTTCCTCTAATTCAACATGCCCAGAGTTCAAGGATTCATGTACTTTGATTAATTTAGCATGCTTCTTGTTAAGTTTGTTAAATTCATCTATAATGAGTTATACTCCTTCTCTAACAAAATATGTTTAGTTTTAAGACTATCATACTGCTTTTCTAATTCAAAAAAATTCAAGTTCAAACTAGCTTTCATTTTCTTTAATTTTCAATATGTGTCATGAATTATTTCAGAAATAATAAAGAGCTCATCATAGGACAGTTAATATGCCTCATATTAATTACAATGATCAAAAATATAATTTGCCATAAGACACAAGTTTGTTATCTCCTCCTCCATTTTTTGTTCTGATGAGTTCGAGGCGAACTTTGTAAAAAGGGCCTTTTATACCTTTTGCTTCCACTTTTTTAAGTTAGTTTTCTCTTCACCATCCACCTTGATTGAGTGAGTTTTTTAGATTGGGGCATTTGGACTTTAAGTTTTTTGGTTTCCTGCATTCAAAGTAAATAGTGTCAGATGAAGCTTAAAAATTTCTACCTGGTTTACCTTTGTTTCATTATTGTTGACATTTTTTCTTTCACCTCAGAAAGCTTTTGAATTGTTAGGTCATCAATGCTATGTCATTGTCTTCTTCAGCTATAGAGCTATCACTCTCTAAATTATTGGCCTTCAGTGCCACTGCTTTCTCTTTCCTCCTACCACCTACATCCAAAAGTCTTTGATTCACACTTTTCTTGTAAGCAATGAGTGAACCAAATAGATTATCAATAGAATAGACATTCAGATCTTTAACTTCACAAATAGCTATAACTTTAACATCATAACCTGGGTAGACAATAAAGAATTTTGAATTTTTCAGAGTTTTATAGTTCAGTACCTAAAGCATACAAGGATGTCACTATCTATGTAAACCTAGTCTACATGTCTGAGATAGTCTCATTTGCTTTCATGAAAAAAATTCAAAGTCATACAACAAAATATTTAAGCGAGGTTATTTGACTTCACTAATACCCTCATAAGTAATACATAACCTATCCCAAAATCCTAGCAGTAGTACAGGTAGAGACTCTAATATAATCTTCTGATTTAAGCGCACAGAAAACATAATTCAAACATTTATCATTTAGTTGTGTAAACTCTCTACCCTCATAACTCCATTCATTAAAAGGAATTTCTTCTTTGATGTCATTAATAATATGACATGGAGGTGTATATCCTACTTGAATCATGTGCCATATGCGATAGTTAATAAATTGCGAAAATGAAGACATGCAAATTTTCAAAAAATTAAATAGAATGTTATCAAATAATGGAAGACAAGTTATTGAATAACCCTCTATAGTATTTCTATTCCCAATATATGCCATTTAATCTTTTCTTAGAGATTTTTAAATCACTAGTTCTGAAACCAGCTCTGATACTAATTAAAAGTTCAAGTAAGGTGGTTAGACCTTGTTGAACTACTTTAAGCACATTAAGAGGGGGTGAATTAGTTATTTAAAAAGGTTTCATAAAATTTTCTCAATGAAACCTTTTTAAATATTTGAACCAATCACAAATTCAAGCAAAAGAACTTAATAAAAATAATATAATTGTGCTCCTTTTATTTTCATAACATAAATAAATAACAAAATATTTTTTCTTTATTTTTTTTATTTCTTTTTCCATAATAATCAAATCAAATAAAGTTTAATAATCTAATCATAGATTTGTAACAATTATAGATGTACGAGAAATTAAAATTTAAAAGAAAATATATATAAAGTAAAGTAGAACGAGCACACCAGATTTTATAGTGGTTCGATCAAACTTGACCTACATCCACTACCCAGAGTCCTCTCCAGGTATTGCACTAAATCTTTAGCATCTCTCCTTTAGCCCCCACAGGAAGGTGGAGAAGCCTTACACAAACTTTTCCACCAACCTGGTGCGGTAAAGTACCAGAAGCTTTTAAACCCTCCTGGTGAAGGTAAAGTACATTGAAGCTTTTTCACCATTATAGTGAAGGCAGCAAACTTGGAAACCTTTTTTACACTCCTGATAAAGGCAGAGAATCTGGATCTTCAGCCTTGAAGGCTTTCATCCTGAGCTACCCAAAAGACTAACAAAGAAACTTTGAGGAATCAAGGCAAAAGCCTACCTGGAGAAACCGTGTAAACCTCCTCACACTACTTCTCCCTCTCACATAACTTCTCCTTCTCCCTCTCTAAGCTCTAAGCTCTCTCAAGCACCCTTACAGAATTCTCTCAATAGCCAAAGTCTTCTCAAGAGTCTAATAAGAAATTTTTTATACAAGGCTTCCAAAAAGACCTAAAACTTTAAGTCAGATGAAATTATTCATACAGTACAATCGTGGATCATACTATATAATTAGGTCAAAACCTAATTCATCCAGTATGCAGAATAAAGTCTCAGTATGATCTATTCAAAACCCTATATATTGATCATATAGGACATTACTTAAATCATATAGTACGATTAGTTCATTCTTCTCAAGTTCATACATGATGATCACCGGAATGATATAAAATCTTCTCTGTTCTACTATAGTATAATTCACATTATACTATACATATAAATCTTGATTTGATTAATTAATCATGGGGACTAATTTAGGTAATAATTGTTTTTTATACAAGGCTTCAAAAATAACCTAAAACTTTAAGTCAGACGAAACTGTTCATACAGTATAATCGTGGATCACACTATACAACTAGGTCAAAACCCATTTCATCCAGTATGTAGAATAGATTCTCAGTATGATCTATTCAAAACCTTCTATACTGATCATATAGGATGTTGCTTAGATCATATAGTATGATTTGTTCATTCTCCTCAAGTTTATACAAGATGATCACCAAGACGATACAAAATCTTCTCTGCCCATCATTCAGTATGATGGGTACCATACTATAGTATGATTCACATCGTACTACAACAACAACAACAACATCAAGCCTTTATCCCACTACGTGGGGTCGGCTACATGAATCCTTTTTCTCCATTGTGTCCTATTAAAAGTCAAATTCTCATTTAAATCTAATTAAGAAAGATCATTTCTAATATTTTTTAACAAAATCTTTTTAGGTCTACCTCTACCTTTCTTAATATAAGTCAAATCTAAGACCTCTACTTTCCTAACTGGGTCATCGGGAGGCCACCGTTTTATGTGACCAAACCATCTAAGGCGACTCTCTCTAATCTTATCTTCCATTGGAGCTACTCTAACCTTTTCACAAATATGCTCATTTCGTATCCTATCTCTAAGGGTAAAGCCACTCATCCACCTGAGCATCCTCATCTCTGCAACACTTAGAATTATGCCTCGCTTTTAATGGCCAACATTCGGCACCATAAAGCACTGTAGGTCTCACCACCATCTTATAGAATTTTCCCTTAAGTTTGAGGGGTACTTTTCTATCACACAATAAGCCCGATGCATTCCTCCACTTCAACCATCCCACTTGGATTCTGCTGATAATATCCCCATCTATTTCACCATCACTCTAAACAATAGATCCAAGATATCTAAAACGTGTACTCTTATTAATGACTTGATCGGCCAAAGTCACAATCCCCGTTTTAGATCTACTCAAGCGAAAACCTTTAGACTCTAAGGTTGACCTCCACAATTCAAGTTTACCTTCAACTCCCTCTTTAGTCTTATCAACAAGAAGATTATCATCAACAAAAAGCATACACAAAGGTACATCCTCTTGCAAATGTCTAGTGAGAACATCCATGACTAAAGCAAAAAGATATGGGCTTAAGGCTGATCCTTGATGTAATCCAACTGAAATAGGAAAATACTTGGTCAAACCACCTTGTGTTTGAACACAAGTAACAACTCATCCATATATATATCCTTAATGACTCATTCCCACAATTTTTAAGTATGACACATTAACTTAACTCCTCTAAAATTCACACAATCTTGTGCATCACCTTTATTCTTAAAAATAGGGATTAACACACTCATTCTCCACTCATCTAGCATCTTTTTAGTCTTCAAAATGGTATTAAAAAGTTTAGTATGCCAAAAAATTCTTTCATCTCCTAGTCATTTCCACACCTCTATTGGAATATCATCAGGTCCAACAGCTTTTCCACCCTTCATTTTTTTAAAGCCTCTCTAACTTCGATTTTACTAATACACCGATAAAAATAGAAATCTTTATTTTCATTTAGGGTGCTAAGGTCACTACAGTCAATTTTATTTTCACATTCTTCATTAAAAAGTTTAGCAAAATATCTCATCCACCTTTGTTGAATATCATCTTCTAAAAAAATTATTTTTTGATCTTCATCCTTAATACACTTCACTTGAACTAAATCCTTACTACTCCCATCTCTTTGTTTGGCTAACTTATACATATATCTTTCTCCTTCCTTAGTATCTAATCTATTATATAAATCACTAAAAGCTAAACTCTTTGCATCACATATTGCTTTCTTAGATTCCTTACGTGCCTCTTTATATAATTTCCAATTATCAAAATTTTTACAATTAAACCAATTTTGTTAACAAATCTTCTTATTTTTAATCTTTTCTTGCACATTTGGATTCCATCACCAACTATTTTTACTATTAGGAGCTTTTCCCTTTGAAACTCCAAGCACATCTTTTATAATATTCTTAATATCAATAGCCACTTTTTCCCACATAACATTAGCATCCTCATGCACAGACAAAATCTTAAGATCTAAAATCTTACTCTCAAAAATATTTTTGTTAATATTCTTTAAATGCCCCTATCTAATCCTAGAAAATCATTTTACTTTATTTTTTATTTTCTTTCCCATTATCTTCAAGTCCAAAACTAATAAACGATGTTGGGTACATAAATTTTCACTCGGAATAACTTTTCAATCTTTGCAATTTAAGTGATCTAATTTCCTTATAAGAAAATAATCAATCTGAGTTTTACTATATCCATTTTTATAAGTAATGAGATGCTCATTCCTTTTCTTAAATAAGGTATTAGCAATTAAAAAATCATAAGCTAAACAAAAATCTAATATGGATTTTCACATCGTACTATATAAATAAATCTTAATTTGATTAACTAATCATGGGGACTAATTTAAGTAATAATTTAAATACCATACAGTATAAAAGAGGGTTATATAACACAATTAGTTTAAAATTTAAATATTAAAATACTTACCAAAATTTGATTTGTGGCTAGGGTTTCTGAGTTAAATTGATTGTATAGTACGATCTTGTTTGTAAAGTATGATTAGTTTAAAAATATTAATTGCATAATTAGCCCTTTTAAATATTTTTTTGATTATTTAATCATACAATATGATCTAGATTGTATAGTATGATCTAGATCATATAGTATGTTTAGTTCAAAAAACTTGATCTTCAATTTTTATCTCCCCTTTATGTATGTGCATAGTAGCCAAGTTAACATATACCTTTTAAAAGACTTTGACTCAAGAAATATAAATAAATAAATATATATATATATATATATATAAACAGAGACTCTTATAAAATAATTTTTCTATTCTAACTAATCTTAAGCCTTAAAACTTCTTGCATGGTGTATGATGTACCTAAAATATTAGTACACACAAAAATGAAAATACAATACCAATTCTAGGAGAAATCAAAATGTAATCCATAATATTTGTTATCATCAAAATCACAAACTTAGGATGTCAGATTGAAACAAAATATAATATCACACAAGATTCACTTTAAATTTATATTTGACTTCCGTCCCTATAGATAGACTAATGTGTCATTATCAATTTGAGAAGAGAAACTTTCTATTCATGATTGAACACTACATAAGGAATATTCAATTAGTCCTGAAGGATAAAAAACATTCACCTGTCATTTCAATTATAAAATTAATTCAATGTTTAAAACTTAGGTCTGTGTTCCATAATTATTTCTCCTATCTTATAAAGAAATGAAGATAGGGTTTATTTTATTTTGGGTTGTAAACTCTCTATAGCGGTAAGCCCCTATAGTTAATTTTATCTTCTTATAAGAAAATACTCTCAATTAAAGTGAAAACTAAAGATTTTCAAAAACTTACGGATCTAAAGAAATATTTGAGCTAATAAGATTTAATGTATAAGCTTTAAATTATAAATTTTCTAGTTATTCTCTGAATTTAATTTTAAGAGAATTGAATCTAAATGTGGAAAAAATTAAACAGGTGTTTATAATCTAGACTTATACTTGCTTGGAGTGAGTTGTTAGCTAGCAATCCTAATGCACAATCAATCGCCCTAGATGTAATGCATGATAGGCTAAGTTCTATCTTAAGAAGTCAAAGGATGAATCAGACTCTCAAATTGATGATTCAAGATAAGTAATTTTAACTTTTAAGTTCAATGACACTACAAGAAGACTCACTAAGAACTCTAAATTTTATCTTATTTAATTCACCTAACTAAATTTTCTAACTCCTAAAATTTTTTAGAAATTTTAACAACATAACAACCCTAACCAAAGGAAAAGCCTAGCATCCCTTAAACACAATGGGGATCCTGCTACCTCATCAATGAGATGCATACACCTAAACTCTATGCATGTATTAGAAATTTAAAATGTATGTATATATGTATAATTGGGTAAAAGGATTGTTTATACGGTACCCAATACCGTATCACCCTAAATTTCTAAGCCTATTAAATAAATTGATTCAAATATACTTGCTTAAGGTCTTTAAGCTCCATGTCTTTTATAGAATTTCAAAAGAGAGTATCCTCCAAAGGAGAGGATATCATCTTTTGGAGCCCCATTTATATATGCAGAAGCAGGTATATTTAAATCTTTTACACCTCAAGATATTGTACAACTCGATCTATATACAATATGTAATTTACAAGGACTCAAACATATGCATCATTCTTAAGTACATTCTACTTTGACTCTTATAGGAATTTAAAGTAATATTAAGGCATATAAAAGTACATAGAAGTGCAACATAGTTGTGTAATAACCTAAAGCTTCTAATGTAGTCCTTAAAGAGCCTAAGTGCACCAACAGGAATTTAAAATGCATAATATTCTGATTGATGGAAATAAATAAACATACATAAGGAACTCTCCAAATAAAGTACTTGACAAGCAAATCAAACCACCAGCTTAGCATATGTTATAGAGTTGGTTGTCCTAGAAAATTATCGAAGTGTGTAGAAAGGTTGTGTGGCTTAGATAGTTCTTAGATTTTATTATTTAATTTTTATAAATGAATTTATTTGCTTAAGTTCTTTATAGGGTGGTTTGACTTTAAGTTTTAAGGATTTAGAGAATTTAAATTTCTTTCAAAGATATTTTGATTGTTGAAGTTATTTTACTTTAGGTATTAAAGAACATAGCGTTCAACGACTTCTAAGTACTAGAAGCTATGAATCAGCAAGTCTTAAGCTCATATTTATAATGCTATCAATCCTCCAATATTGGGGTAGATAGAAAGCATAGAGTCCTTCATTTTAGCTAAATATTTTAATCCTTAAAGCTTCTTAATCTATTGCACATTTTCC
This sequence comes from Dendrobium chrysotoxum, assembly GCA_019925795.1. Lineage (NCBI taxonomy): Eukaryota > Viridiplantae > Streptophyta > Magnoliopsida > Asparagales > Orchidaceae > Dendrobium > Dendrobium chrysotoxum. The sequence goes on along the minus strand of CM034308.1, from coordinate 55,317,166 downwards.
CTCCTAAAAGGAAACATGGACAAGGGTATAAAAGCTATGATGTCTAGATATTTTATTAATGCTATTTATTTAAATTAAATTTATTAATTTATTTAAGTTTATATTTTAATCTTTATATTCTGTCAGATTCATTTATGGTGTAGTCATAATAAGCACGATAACGCAGGGCCTCCTTAGGACACATAACTCCGTAACTCGAGGTAGCCCAGCCAAAAAAATTTATTGACAAGAATGTTAGTTATTCATCAATATTTTTTATTGATTTAATTTTATTGAATTAATGATTTGTAGAAGTTTTAATAATTTATTGATTTTTTATATTTTAATAAATATTTCAATGTATTTAACAAAAGATTCATTTCTTGACTTTTTATTTATATTGGTTTCTATACTTTTATATTTTTTATGAATACTAAACCTAGACATGAGCCCAAAGCTTTTTATTTTACTCAATTTGGATTATTTAGGAATTAGTTATAAATTTTACAAATTTGGTGTATTTTATGAATTTATTTAATTATTTAATTAGGGTGCTTCTTATTTTTATACCAAATCAACTCCAAACTTCTTGAAATCTTTCCAAAATGTTAGAAATGACCTCTTGGGATTATTTCAAGTGTTTCAGATTATTTTGGTAATTTTATATATTTTAATTATTTATTTTAATTAATTAGTAAATTTCTTCGTTTCTAGAATTTATTTTTTTTTAGATGAGTCTTATGGGGAATTTATTTTTCCTCTATTGTCCTTTTAATTTTGAACAATTTGATATATTATTTATATTTTTTAGATTTAAAATCAATTTATTATGATTTTTTTAAAAATCCTAAATCAGTTATGTACATGAATTTTTAGTTTGCTATATGATAGGCAAAATGATTTCCAAATACAACTAAATTTAAAACATAGGTACATGAATACATGTGCTTATAACCCATTAAATTTGGGCCCATCAAAGTCTTCCTAGGTTGATATATCAATCACAAAATCTAAATACATCTATAACTTTGGTGATTTTTTTTAGGCACTATATTTAAGGGATTTAGGTATAATTAGTGGCTAACTAACCCTAACACATAGAATTATAAGCATACCAAGACTCAACTCCTAATTCCCTATGGATTCTTGTTTATGAATTTTCAAATTCATAGGTCAAATAATGACCTATGAGCTTTGGAAATTCATTTGATTGACTTTTTTTTTTGAGAGAAAGCAAGAAGCAATTTTATTGATAAAAAGAAAACAACAGACTAAGTAATTGCTCCACACTGAGTATCCTCCTTAAGTAAAGAAACAAAAGCAGGAGGAACCTTATTACTACTCAGATCATCCCAAAAAAAATCTAAAGAATGAGCATAGTTAGCACAAAAATCCGCTAACTTATTACTCCTCCTATCCACACTATGGAAGACCACTTGATGAAATCTTTGCAGAAAAGACAGGTCTTGGATTCTTAGAAAGCCAACCCTTGTCAGTGACTTATTCATATCCTTCTGAACCAATTCAATGATATTCTTATTATCCCCTTCAATAATGATCCCCTTGAACTCATACATCCATTCTTGAAAGAAACTCTTGGCCGACAATATAGCTAAAAGCTCCAAGGAAGATGAATCCCAATGCAGACTTTCCACTCCAAAAGCATTCAAAAACCGGCCTTTATGATCCCTGAAAAAGCCCCCTATATCGGCATTGTAATTACTCCTAAGAGAAGCATTAATGTTTAACTTAATCCTTTCGGGTGGAGGAGGGTGCCAATGAGGCGACAGCTCAAAGAACTGGTTGGAACCCCAGTGATCCGAACTTCCTTTGAAAGAAGCCGCAGCCATACTTACTGCATTGCTAGCAATAACAATGTAGCTGTCCTCCTTTCCATCATGAACAACTTTACACCTACTCAACCAGATCAAGTAAACTACAGAACAATACATATTGCCTATAAAAGGATCAGAAGAAGCAAAAGCTTTCAGCCCCCTCAAGAAATCAGATAAAGAAGAGAAAACCGGCAGACGAAATCCCTAGCACCTGAGCAAGATAAACACTCTTAACAGCTTACCACCTTTATCCACAATATGATCCGCATTTTCTAATTCTTCACAACCTCTAGGACATCCTGCATCAATTACTAAGCCTCTGTGAAGTAGAAACTCTTTCGTAGGGATAGCTTTAAGCAATAACCGCCACCAGAATACACTGACCCGAGGCCTTAACTTGATATCTCGCCTCCACCGCCAATGCAGATCTTCATCTGCAGGTCCTATCCGTCTCTCATAGACTACAGCTGACAGTGATTTACCAGGATAATAAAACATCACCTCCGGTTGATCACCATCCTCATGTTGCATAATTCGAACCATTTTAATAACATCCACCAAATGCTCTCCACACACCTGCCTCAATTTACCTTCATCCCACTCACCCTGAGAAATAAATTTATCGAGCTGCAACAAGCCATCTTCCATATTAGCCACAAAGGTAGGCCATTTTGCTAACGGCTTGTTTAACAACCACACGTCATTTAAGGTATAAATGGACCTCCCATCAGCAACTCTCCATTTGACCACTTCTCTTAAAGACATAAAGCCATTAGCAATAATCTTCATAGTAGGGGAACTATACCTGTTTAAGAGAAACTCCCAAAGCTGATTCCCATATTTAGCCCTCAAAATCCTGTATAAGAAGGAGGAGGAGTTGGATATCATGTTCCACGTGAATTTTGCTCAAAGAGAGCCAACTCTGGAAACAATAGAATGAACCCCTTGTCCACCGAACCTACACGGCCTATAAAGAGTATCCCAAGATACATAGTGGAGACCCTTGCTATCATCCTGCTTATTCCATAAAAACTCCCTACATAATTTATCCAATAATTTAAGAATACCCAAGGGGACCAACGAGTGAGTAGCAAGGAAGATAGATAGAGAGGAAAAAATAGTCTTTACAAGAAGTATCTTTCCTGCAAGAGAAATGAACCGGTTACCCTAAACATTCAAGAGATTGTAAGCTTTCCCCATAATTCTACCAAAATCAGTAGCATTAAGCCGCCTTAAAGATATCTTGACACCAAGATATAACAAGTCTTTCACTATTTTGAAGCCCAAAAGCTTAGCTAGAGACCTCCTCCGAGCCTTCTTGACTGATCTTCCAAATAAAATAGAAGATTTCAGAATGTTAACCCTTTGACCTGTCCATTTACCATAATCTAACACGATCTTGTTTAGCTTCTTCACCTTCCTACCATTAGCCTCCAAGAACAAGATGATGTCATTTGCATACAACAGGTGAGAAACCAAATCAGCATTGGGTGCCACTTTAATCCCCAACCCTTTCCCACACTGGGCAATAGCATCTGACAGCAGTTGCGAGCATATAATGAAAAGATAAGGTGACAAGGGGCACCCTTGTCTAAACCCACTCCTTCCTTCAATCCAATTAGAACCTTTGCCATTAATCATAATGGAATATCTCAGACTCGAAACACACTGCAAGATTAATGAGGAAAATAAGCTAGGGAAACCATAGTTTTCCAGTACCTGCTTAAGAGTGGCCCAACTCATACTATCATAGGCTTGTTCCATGTCGATTTTCACAGCCATAAGCCCTTTCTTTGACTTGGAGTACCTGAATTTATTACAAACTTCTTGGGTTAACAGTATGTGATCAGAAATTGATCTACCTTTAACAAAAGCTGCTTGCTCTTCTGACACCACCTTAGGGATAAACCCAATCACCCTACTCAAAAGCATTTTGGCTGCCAATTTATAAATAGTTAAACACAGACTAATAGGTCTGAAGTTAGAAGGATACAGTGGATTTTCACTTTTGGGAATAAGGATAAGTAAAGTATCCTTCCAACTAGGGCTCACATTACCATATGTAAAAAAATCAGCAAGGGCCTTCTACACATCTCCTCCAATAATCTTCCAGTAAGTTTCGATAAAGGAGTAGGTAATACCGTCAATGCCGGGAGAAACATTGGAGTCCAGCTTACTCACCTCCAAATCCAGTTCTTCTTTCTTAAAATCCGCAAGAAGAAAATTCCCGTCAAGATCATCTAGCATCCTTGAAGGTCTCGGCCACCCCTTCAAACTGCACTTCCTCTCCTTCCATTTGCTCTCAAAGTAATCATTAAAAACTCCTTCTATTAAATGTTTCTCCTCCACCAACTCCCCCCTTGCATTTTTAACCTGATGAATACAATTGGCATTACTTCTACCCGACGCAAAAGCATGGAAATATTTAGTGTTTAAATCCCCATCTGAGAGCAAGTGAGCCTTAGCTCTTTGCCTTTGAAAGTTTGATAGGGATGTTAAGCCCTAGTGAACTAGTCCCGAGGCTAACCAAGAGGGTGGGGGGGGGGGGTGAATTGGTTATTTAAAAATTTTACGAGGAACAAAAAAAATCTTTTCAATACTTTGCAGCAGAAACAATTAAACAAGAATGAAAAGATCAATCACAGATATTCACTCAAGCAGTTAATATCAGAAAAGTAAAGTGCAGAATAGAATCAGAAAAGCAAACCAGATTTTATATTGGTTTGGTCAACTTGACCTACGTCCACTCCCCGGAGCCTCCCCTCCGGGTATTGCACTAAACAAAAAGTGACTCTCCTTTTGCTCCCACAACAAGGCAGAGAAGCCTGTACAAGAAACCTCCTTTCCACCACCCGGTGAGGCAGAGAACCTTAGCTCCTTTTGCTTCCACCTGAAGCGGGCAGAGAACCCAACATCCTTTTGCTTCCTCCTGAAGCAGGTAGAGAACCTTGGATCTTCTTGCCGATGATCCTCCCACAACGAACACCAACTAGACGAAAGATGGTGAGCGGAGAAGATGACTCTGATCCGTGCTTGGAGCAACCTTAGTGAATCCCTCACTAACTCCCCCTCACAAGATCCTTTCCCTCTCCCAAACTCTCTCTCTCTAGGGTTTCTCTGGAAAGGAAAGTCGCAAAAGATTTTTCTTGTTTCAAGAAAAAGTTCTTTTATAGGAGGGCTTAAAATTTACCCTAAATCTCAACATGTCGGCCAAGATCGTCCAGGACGATCGATAGATCATCCTGCACGATCAGTTCAAAATTAGCTGATTCAGCCTGGATGATCTGGCTCTTCTGGACAATCAGTTCAAAAAGTTGTTCATATCGTCCCGTACGATTTTGCGATTGTCCAGGACAATTAGTGTAAATTGAGGAATATCGTCTAGAAGACAGTTCGGGTCGTCCAGAGCAAACTGTACTGGACGACCAAAAAATGACTTGATCGTCCAGGATGATAAGGGTATCATCCTGTACGATTAGTTCAAAAAGTACCAAAATCGTCCTGAGCACAGTTTGGGTCGTACAGCTGAAATGCACTAAACGATCGTGATCGTCCAGGACGATATGATCGTATCAATCAAATATAAATTATTTTTCTTAATTACCAGATAAATTTAGGCATGATTGTAATGAATCGTCCGGGATGATACACGTATCATCCGGGACGATCAGACCAAATATCTAAAAATAAAAACTTGCCTAACTTGATGTGGCGGCTGAGAATTTCTGATTTGAGCATATCGTCCCGTATGATCCAAAGATCGTCCAGGATGATCTATTTAATCAGACCCTCTTAACTTGGTCACCCTAATTAGGGTTTTTGTTTTTACTTGATCGTCCAGGATGATTGACTATCGTCCAGGACGATTTGAACAAAAATTTGAACAGAAACTCTAATTCACTCAAGCTCTCCCTCTGAGTATGTTTGTGCAAGGTTACTTAGCTAGGGGATCAGTTACATTACAATTGACTCAAGAAAAAGGAAAATAGTATATTAGACACACTTGGACCCGATCTTGAGTTGGCTTGAGTTACTTGTGATTTTTTATGCTTGAAATGGGTTAGCCAAGAAAAACATAATAGAGACATGTCTGTCATCATCAAAACCAGATTTGCAACAATCTCCCCCTTTTTGATGATGGCAAATATTTGTACATTAGTCTGAAAAATAACTAGAAGATCGAAAAATATTTTTTTTCAAATTTTCATTTAACAACTAAACTAATACAGGAAACATAACACATAATAACAATAAAAACGACTACAACTGACTCCCCCTTTTGACATCACAAAAAGGAGGAGGGTAAATAGAAATACTAAAACAGCAGTACAAAACAGAAAAGAAAATAACTACAAAACAGAAAACTATAACGGAGGAGGATCCTGATCGGAAGGAGGAGGTGGCGGTGGTGGGTTGAAGTAACCATGAATGGCCTAAAAGTGGGCTCCAATCCAGGCAATGTCCTGGTCATGCTGTTGTTGCTACTGCGCAGCATAGTCAGTGAAGCATTGGAGGTCCTCAGTGTGCCGCTGCTCCTGGCCCGCCACATAGGAGTCAAATCTGGCCTCCCACTAATCGAAGCACTGCACTAGGTGGTCAAAGGGAGAGGCAATGAGAAGGGGAGCAGGTGCATCGGGTGCAGTAGGAACTGGAATAGCCTCTTCCTCTTCCTCCTCAACATCCGGGGCGGGCTCCGGATGTAGTCGGGCGCTGTGTATGACATGGAAGGAATTATTGGTGAAGAAGGAAGGAGGGATATTTGGAGCTACGGGATACTGCAGGTCATATTTGGTTTCTAGGTCATAGGCAATGATATGTCCTAAGGCTAGATTAGGCCGACGGCAATGACCTGGATCCCTAATAATGGTGAGGTGCTCGATGTATCAGATGATAAGGTCAGTGGCATTAAATTTCCTATGGGCCAAGATGTAGTATGTGGTCAAGGACAGTAGTGGGGTGATGTAAATTCGATCCCTCGCCTTTGGAATGACGGAGGAATGAAGGACATGCTGAATGGTCCGTGTGTCCTTAAGAATTGAGGTGCAAGCGTTGTCATGATAGGGTGCGTTTGTATTACGAAGGAAGTGATTGGCGACACTCCAATCATAGTCAGGGTCAGTGATAAGAGTGTGGAGTTTGTCGCCAGCGACAGAAAGTTGGAGAATGTTATGAAAGTCCTGGTAAGTGAGTTCGACGGGACGCTGATTTACATACGAGCAGAGGGTGGAATAATCAGCAAAAATATGTAAATTAGCAAAGAAAACTCGAAGAAGTTTCGTGCTAAAAGGAAAGGTGAGAGTCATGATGAAAGTTAGGGAGGTATGTGCGAAGAGGTCAAGAACAGGATAAGTAAGAGTGCGGGAATTTACTATTTTGGATGGTGCGATCCCCACCTCACAATAGCGCTCGTAGGCAGCCTGATCGGCTGCATTTGGGAAGCGAGGATCAACAGGCCCCCGGGAGGAACTTGCACCCTTTTTCCGTGAACGTCTGCCACCAGCCATTAGAAATCAAAAGTGAAGGGAAGTAGAGGGAGTTTAGAAGAAAGAGTGTGGAAAATCCTTAAGAAAATGGCTGTTTATATAGAACTTGGCCTGATCGTCCCGTACGATCGCTAGATCATCCAGGACGATAGGTGCAATTATTACAGCCTGAACGATTAGTCAAAAAGGCGGTCCAATCGTCCGGGATGATCAAAGATCATCAAGGACGATTAGACAAAGACGATCATCCCGAGGAGTCTGGCCGGACGACCGTTGATGAAAAGGTATCGTCCAGGACGATTAGGTGGATCATCCCAGATGATGTGCAATAAGTGTGGCGGACGGGCCAAATTTCAACCGTCCAGCGGCTGACATGTGGGTCATCCAGGATGATGAGGTGGATCAGCCAGGATGATGGATAATAATTGGTGCAATATCAGCTGTTTGATCAGATCAGGAAGATATGGATCATATCATCTAGGACGATGTAAGGATTATCCAGGACGATCACCAATAATTGGAGTTTCTCAGCAGCAGGAGAAGTGTGGGGACGATTTTGAATGGATCGTCCAGGACGATCGGGGTATCGTCCAGGATGATGTGAAGAAAATTGAAAAAGATGGAGGATGGAGATGATAGATCAGGATCCAAAAAAAACACAAACAGTAAAATGAAAAAACAAAATAAAAAATGAAGAAAACTCGGAACGAGAACACAGAAAAATAATAATTTTTTTTTAATCAGTCTACTCCAGTAAAACAGAATTCTCCCTTGATTTTTGATCCAGAAACTAATAAGAAGACGATTGACAGCACTGAAATCCAGAAAAAGTTAGAAAAATTGACTTTCGTAACTCCGACCCCGGGCACCTTATCGATGCAAATCTCTTTCAAAACAAAAATCTAATTCAGAAGAAAAGAAATTAGATTCGAAAAGAGATCATTTCAAGCCGCGTTCTAGAAAAATATCTGATATAATAGTGTTACAAAGTAAAGAATCAGAAATCAAGATTTTCAAACTCAAGATTTTGAAAATATTAAGTGGCGCATGGATTTTTCTAAGACATTTAACAATCTGAAAAGGAAGAATACTTGGTTTGGGCTCATTTTGTGCCTCTTTTTCAATTTAGTTGGCGCTTTGCGCATCTTTTGATTTTTGATACACTTTGTGTATCTTTTAGTTGGCGATATTTCATATCTTTTCAGCTTTGGGCTCATTTTATGCCTCTTTTTCAATTTATTTGGCGCACTACGCATCTTTTGTAAGCTTTCTCCTTTTCATAATCATTAAAGAGTCTCGGCTGTGAAATTATCTTCCAGACATAGGAGATGACTCTCTACAATAAGGAAGAATGATTCACAAAATAAAAGCAATACATCATATGATAAATGCAATCACTTGGTTTAGAAAATCATAATAGTGACTCAAGACTTTGAAAATATTATTCATATGAGATAGATTACTGTAGGAAGATAAAATAAATCTCTATTTCAAAAACTAATATTTTAATTTTGAAAAAGGTTTTTATCCAAAAGAAACCATACACCAGAAAAGGAGTTAGAGGAAGAGAAACAATCATCAACGTTTCGTCCCTTTAACAGATCCAGTAGAATCAATCACTGCTTACAAGCGTTCAGATAAAATAAGGTAAAACTCTTAGTCAGAAATCCTTTTTTTTTCAAACACATAAAACAGTAGATAAACGAGATGAATCAGTAAATAAAATAGGTAAAAACTAAATCATATCAAAATAAATACTCAAATTAAACTGACACTAAAGCTAAAATAGAAAGCAGAAGAATAAAAAAAATAAAAAACAACTGAAAGAAAATAATCAAATCAAATAACTAACTAACAGGAACAAAAATAAAGATTAGAAAAATCAGAAATCAGCAGCCATCAGAATCAAGCATTTATATCAATCACTCTTAATCTGGTTCTTAAAATACTGAATGAGTCAAAGGCCAGTGGTTTAGTGAATATGTCAGCCAGCTAATTTTCAGTTGCTATATAATGTAGCTCAATGTCCCCTTTTGTAACATGGTCCCTAATAAAGTGATGCCTTATATCAATGTGTTTGGTCCTAGAATGTTGGATTGGATTCTTAGAGATGCAGATGGCACTAGTATTATCACACAGAACAGAAATTGTGCCAACAGGTAAACCTAAATCCAAAACTTGTTGCTTTAACTAAAGAACTTGGGCCACACAACTTTCTAAGGCAATATACTCAACTTCAGCAATAGAAAGTGCAACTGAGTTCTATTTTCTACTGGACCAGGAAACTAGAGACTGTCTTATGAATTGACAAGTTCCAGAAGTGCTCTTTCTATCCACCCTACATCCTGCAAAGTCAGAATCAGAATACCCAAGGATCTCAAAGGAGGTGCTGTGCCTAGGGTACCAGATTCCTAAGTTTAGGGTCCCTAAAAGATATCTAATAATTCTCATAACAGCAGTCAGGTGGGACTCTTTAGGATCAGCCTGAAACCTAGCACAAAGACAGACACTAAACATGATATCAGGTCAGATAGCAGTCAGGTAAAGCAGTGATCCTATTATTCTTCTATACTTCTTCTGATCAATAGATTTTCCACTTGAATCCTTATCTAACTGACCAGAGGAGCTCATGGGAGTATTGATTGGCTTGCCTTTGTCCATTTCATATTTCTTCAAAATGTCCTTAGTGTATTTAGATTGATTGAGAAAGGTTCCATCATCCATTTGCCTTATGTTAAACCCTAAAAAGTAGGACAATTCTCCCATCATACTCATCTCAAACTCCTTACTCATTATCTTAGAAAATTCATGACATAAATACTTCTCAGAAGATCTAAAAATTATATCATCAACATAGATCTGGATAATGAGTAAGTCATCCCCTATTCTCCTCAGAAAAAGGGTGGTGTCTACGCTCCCCTTAACAAACTCTCTTTCTAACAGGAATGTGCTAAGCCTCTCATACCAAGCTCTGGGTGCCTGTTTCAATCCATACGAGGCCTTTTTTAATTTATAAACATGATTTGGATATTGGGAACTCTCAAAACCTGGGGGTTGTTCTACAAACACATCCTCTTTTATTACCCCATTTAAAAAGGCACTCTTGACATCCATTTGAAACAGTTTAAATCCCTTATAACAGGCAAAGGCTAGTAGCACTCTAATGGCTTCCAATCTAGCTACAGGGGCAAAGGTCTCCTCAAAATCAATCCCTTCAATCTGATTATACCCCTTAGCCACCAATCTTGCCTTATTCCTAACCACCACACCAGAATCATTCATCTTATTTTTAAAGACCCACTTGGTTCCCACAATACTTTGATCTCTAGGTCTTTCTACTAACTCCCAAACATCATTCCTTACAAACTGATTCAATTCTTCTTGCATAGCTAAGATCCAAAACTCATCTGAAAGGGCTTGATTGATGTTGGTGGGTTCAGTCATTGAGATAAAGGCAGAATGGTTTACTTCCTTCCTAAGTCCATGCCTAGTCCTAACACCTTCAGAAGGGTCTCCTTAGACCAGTTCTTTAGGATGACTCGAAGAATATCTCCAATCTCTAGGCAATGTGGTTTGAGGTTCTACCCTCTCCTCTAGATTTTTATTTCCAACCCCTTAAGTAATCTCCTCTACCTCTTCTTCTTCCTCAATTATATTCAGCTTAGGATCAGATTCATCAAACACCACATGGGTTGTCTCTTCCACCACCAAAGTCCTTTTATTAAACACCCTAAAGGATTTCCCCACACTAGAATAGCCTAAGAACACTCCTTCATCAGATTTGGGGTCAAACTTTCCTAAGGATGATTTCTCGTTATTCAGAATGAAAACCTACAGCCAAAGACATGGAGGTGGGACAGGTTTAGAGTTCTACCCTTAATGATCTCATAAGGTGTCTTATTCAGTTTTGATCTCACATTCACCCTATTCAGCACATAACAGGCAGTGTTCACCGCTTCAGCCTAGAAGTATTTTGGAAGTGAATACTCGGCAAGCATGGCTCTAGAGGCTTCCACTAAGGTCCTGTTCTTCCTTTCAGCTAGCCCGTTCTACTGAGGGGTTCTAGGAGCTGAAAAATTATGACTAATCCCTTGCTCCTCACAAAGACTTCCAAATTTCACATTTTCAAACTCTCCACCATGATCACTATGAATAGTCAATATCTCACAATCTAACTTCCTCTGAATCGAAGTGGAGAAGGACTTAAGCTCATCAAATGACTCAGATTTGTGGGACAAAAATTTAATCCAAGTGAACCTCGAGTAGTCATCTACAATCACAAATCCATAGACTTTTCCCCCTAAGCTGGCAGTGCTAATGGGTCCAAAGAGGTCCATATGAAGAACTTCTAAAGGTCTAGATGTGCTAATGTCCTTAACTGAGTGAAAAGAGGACTCGACTTGCTTTCCTAACTGAAAGGCATCACACAGGTGATCCTTAGTAAACTTAAGCTTGGGCACACCTCTAACTAAGTTCTTTTAGGTGACTCTCCTAAGGGTTTTCATACTGGTAAGACACAATATCCTATGCCACAACCAAGACTCATCAGCAGCAGTTTTTAAGCAAATTGAATTTTCAGCTTTAATGCAACTTACATCCAGCTTGTAGACGTTGTTGATCCTTTGCCCCTGCAAAATAACTTCATCATTTAAGCTTAAAATGTAGCCAGTGGGTAGGAATTTAATGTTGTATCCTTTGTCACAAAGTTGACTGATGCTCAGCAAGTTGTGTTTCAGTCCATCTACAAGCAAAATATTATCAATCATAAAATTCTTTGAATCGCCAATTATACATATGCCTACCACCTTCCTGGTGGTGTTATCTCCAAGTGTAACCTTGCCTCCAGCCCTGGCCTCCAGTGAAATGAACTGATTTGCATCTCCAGTCATGTGTCTTGAACATCCGCTGTCCAGGTACCACATGCTCTCACGAGGTCTTGTGTGAGTGCACACCTATAAAAATATCAAACGTCAGTCTTATAAACCCAAACAGGTTTGGGTTCCTTCTTATGAAAAGAAGAATGCAATGCATGCGTGCTGTGCTGTGAAACAGGTAGTTTGGGCCTCCACACCCAATATATACTATGGTGAATAGTACAGGTGTGGGAAATGTGTCCTAACATGCACATGAATAACATCTAACACCAAGAAAAGGATTAACTAAACGTCATGAGTGATAGTCCCTCTTCCTAGATGTATATGAAACATGCTTTGATGAACTTGCAACAGATTTTTCAAAAGGTGGCGGTGCATAAAACTGTTCAAAAGTAGGTGGTTTTTTATTCTTTTCAAAAGCAACAATTTTCACTCTTAAAAATTCATTCTCCTTGTTAAGACTAGCAATCTCAAAAGTTCTTGCACTTTCATTTCTTTCTAAATCACATGCCATATCATTCAATTTCTTAAAAGTAGCTTCTAATTCAACATGCGATATTTTTAATGCATCATGCTCAATAATTAAATCAGAATGCTTTCTATTCAGTTCATCAAACTCATCAAGTAAAGATATGTGATTGCTATCAATAGTGGAATGATCCTTAATCAACACATCATGCTCTTTTTGCAAAGTTAGATAATCCAGTTTCAAGTTAGTATGGGTTTTCTTAAGCTTCCTATACGATGCATGATTTTTTTCAGATACTTCAAGTAATTGATCGTAAGTAAGCTCACATACCTCTTCCTGGTCTGACTTACCAGGATGATCATCAACCATCAGACACAAATTTGTTTCCTCCTCTTCAGCTTTAGTCTCAGAGGAGTCGGATGTAGAGTCTGCCCAGAACGCCTTTTGTATCCGCTTCTTATCCTTTCTGAACTTTGGTTTCTCCTCACCCTTCTCCTTACTTGGGTGAGCCTTGAGTGTAGGATAATCCACCTTTATGTGTCCCGGCTTCCTGCATTCAAAACAAACAGATTCAGATGAACCTTTAAAGTTTCTACTGGTCTTACCTTTATTCCACTTTTGAAAATTCTTATTCTTCTTCCTTAGAAAGCTCTTGAATTGCCTTGTGATTAAGGCAACATCATCGTTATTAGACCCAGAAGTGCTAATATCTGAATCTTTGGCCTTTAGCGCCACTGTCTTCTCTTTCTTTCGTTCACCTGCATCAAGTTGTCTTTGGTTCACCCCTTGCTTGTAAGCAATGAGTGATCCAAGTAAGCTGTCAATAGAGTAAGTATTTAAATCTTTAGATTCCGTGATTGCAGTAATCTTAGCATCGTAAGAAGAAGGCAAATATCTAAGGATTTTGTTCACCCTTTCGTAATTAGTTAGTTCTCTTCCTAGAGCATGCAAAGAGGTAACGATTTGAGTGAACCTTGTGTACATTTCTGAAATCGTCTCACTAGGTTTCATGCAAAAAAGTTCGTAATCATGTAACAAGATGTTTAACCTAGACTGTTTGACTTCAGTTGTACCTTTAGATGTTTTACACAATCTATCTCAGATTTCTTTACCCGTTGTACAAGTAGAAACACGCATATAGTCTTCAGATTTTAAAGCACAAAAGAAATAGTTCAAATATTTTGCATTTAACTGTGCTAAATCACGATCATCAAAAGTCCAATCTACAAACAGGAGTTCAGTTTTAATACCGTTAACAAGTCTATGTGGTGCTTCATAACCATCTTTAACTAGCATCCACATATGATAATCGATTGACTGAAGAAAAGTAGACATGCATGTTTTCCAAAAAATCAAAAGGAATATTATCAAACAATGATGGTCTTGTAATAGAATAACCTTCAGCAGTATTACGATTATTATAGTTAGCCATGGATCAAATTCAAAAGTTTTTAAACTTAAATTTTGAATCCCGCTCTAATACCACTTGAAAGTTTGATAGGGATGTTAAGCCCTAGTGAACTAGTCCCGAGGCTAACCAAGAGGGGGGGTGAATTGGTTATTTAAAAATTTCACGAGGAACAGAAAAAATCTTTTCGATACTTTACAGCAAAAATAATTAAACAAGAACGAAAAGATCAATCACAGTATTCACCCAAGCAGTTAATATCAGAAAAGTAAAGTGCAGAACAGAATCAGAAAAGCAAACCAAATTTTATAGTAGTTCGGTCAACTTAACCTACATCCACTCCCCGGAGCCTCCTCTCTGGGTATTGCACTAAATGAAAAGTGACTCTCCTTTTGCTACCACAGCAAGGCGGAGAAGCCTGTCCAAGAAACCTCCTTTCCACCACCCGGTGAGGAAGAGAACCTAAGCTCCTTTTGCTTCCACCTGAAGCGCGCAGAGAACCCCACATCCTTTTGCTTCCTCCTGAAGCAGGCAGAGAACATTAGATCTTCTTGCCGATGATCCTCCCACAACGAACACCAACTAGACGAAAGACGACGAGCGGAGAAGATGACTCTGATCCGTGCTTGCAGCAACCTTAGTGAATCCCTCACTAACTCCCCCTCACAAGATCCTTTCTCTCTCTCCCAAACTCACTCTCTCTAGGGTTTCTCTTGGAAGGAAAGTGGCAAAAGATTTTTTTTATTTCAAGAAAAAGTTCTTTTATAGGAAGGCTTAAAATTTGCCCTAAATCTCAATTGGTCGGCCAAGATCGTCCAGGACAATCGATAGATCATCCTGTACGATCAGTTCAAAATTAGCTAATTCAGCCTGGACGATCTGGCTCTTCTGGACGATCAGTTCAAAAAGTTGTTCATATCGTCCCGTATGATTTTACGATCGTCCGGGATGATTAGTGTAAATCGAGGAATATCATCCAGAAGACAGTTCGGGTCGTCCAGAGCGAATTATGCTGGACGGCCAAAAAAAGACTTGATCGTCCATGACGATAAGGGTATCGTCCTGTATGATTAGTTCAAAAAGTGCCAAAATCATCCTGAGCACTGTTCGGGTCGTACAACTGAAATGCACTAAACGATCATGATCGTCCGGGACGATCCTGCGATCGTCCAGGATGATATGATCGTATCAATCAAATATAAATTACTTTCCTTAATTATCAGATTAATTTAGGCATGATTGTACAGAATTGTCTGGGACGATACACCTATCGTCCGGGACGATCAGACCAAATATCTAAAAATAAAAACTTGCCTAACTTGATCTGGCGGCTGAGAATTTCTGATTTGAGCATATCGTCCCGTACGATCCAAAGATCATCCAGGACGATCTGCTTAATCAGACCCTCTTAACTTTGTCGCCCTAATTAGGGTTTTTGTTTTTACTTGATCGTCCAGGATGATGTGACTAACATCTAGGACGATCTCAACAAAAATTTGAACAGAAACTCTAATTCACTCAAGCTCTCCCCCTGAGTGTGTGTGTTCAAGGTTACTTAGCTAGGGGATCAGTTACATTACAATTGACTCAAGAAAAAGGAAAATAGTACATTGGACACACTTGGACCCGATCTTGAGTTGGCTTGAGTTGCTTATGATCTTTTGTGCCTGAAATGGGTTAGCCAAGCAAAACACAATAGAGACATGTCTGTCATCATCAAAACTAGATTTGCAACAGCCTCCACCAAGTGTTGAGCCTAGCCAAGGTAGTATTCAACTCATGTACTTTGGATTTCAGCAACAATAGCCTATCTTCAGGAAGTCTTCCCATTTCATATTCCTCAGTTTGGAGTTCTAAAATCTCTGCTTTCAACTTGTCTTTTATCTCATTGAAATTTTTGTGCTTTAAGCGACTCCAGAAAAAAAGAGCTCTTAAAGCTCTTCTAAACTTTACTTTAAGAACCATTGCATTAGCAGCAAAGACTTTCTTATCCCAGGCTTTAGAAACAATGCAAACTGGGGCTGGGTAGGAGGACCAAACATCTTCATACCTTAACATGTTCCTTTTTCGAAAGCTTTCAGGAAGCAAGTTGAGGAGAATGGGATAATGATCCGAAGCAATACGTTGGAGTTGTCTAATAGTATGCCTTTGAATAGAATTCAAGGCTTCAGTATTCAAAACGCACCTATCCAGCCTTTCAAGAATCCTCGCTCCATCCTTCTTGTTGTTGCACCAAGTAAATCTAGGACCAATGAATCTTACCTCGTGAAAATCAGATTTACTCATAAAAAAATTCAAATCCTTAACACCTTGAGAGAGAACAAATTTCTTCCCACCCTTCTTGTCTTCCTGAGTCAAAATACAATTAAAGTCCCCTCCTATAACAATTGCAAGTTTAGCCTTTGAAATCTCCTCAAGATCATTCCACATGCTCCTTCTTTTGAAGAGATCGTTACTACCATAAATAGAGGCAATAATCCATTTACCGATAGTAGCAATATTGAATTCTCCCACAATAAACTGAGAGGAGTCTTTGATGACAGAAAATGAAGCTAAATCTCTTCTCCAGCAAACCAAGATACCACCTGATAAACCCATAGCATGATGAAACACAAAGTCCCAATTAGAACCAATAAGCTTGTCACACTCATGCCTATCAAAATTGGAAACCTTAGTCTCTAGAAGACCAATAAACATCACATCATGCTCCTTCACAAACTCCTTCAGGTAATGAGAGGGCTCACTCTTTCTAGCCCCTCTACAGCTCCAAAAAGCTATGGTTGTCATTTTTGATAAGAAACGGGATTGCTCCCTTTCCTATCTCTCTCATTCCCACTAACCTTCCTTCCATGACTAATGATATTATCCTTTCCCAAGGATTTCAATTCTTTTTGAAGTTTAAAATCAGACTTATGATAGGGGATAATTGAGTTCGTAAGTAATCCAGAAGGACTTACCTGAGTTCGCAAGCACCCCTTCCCCTCTAAGTCCTTTGAGCTGACAGACATACCTTCCTTATTACCACCCAAATGCAGGGAGCTAAGAACAGGAATAACCACACCTTCCTTGGCAATATTAACATCACCTGGTTTTAATAACTGCTCATGAACCTCTTCCAATATTTCCCTCCCGGTAGCTGGTTTAGTTGCCTGCAGCTCCATAGTTGTTTCAGATATCAAAGGGAGATCAGATCTTGCACATTCTCCCTCTTCTAAAACCATCTCAGAAATTTCTTCCATGTCTTCTAGCCTCTTAATGTGACTGTTTTCATTCAGATCCTACTCTTGTTCTTCCTCTAAATGATCATCTAACATTTGAAATTTATTTCCTAATAAAACAGGAACTGAACTTTTGATTACTTCCATTACTTTGGAAGCATTATTCTGCTTCCCCTCTACAGCAGACGGTATAGAAACCATATCTTTAGCTGACAAGATCGGTTCCATTCCCAGACTTCCACTATTCACTTGAGGAGCTACATTATTCGCCTGTTTCTTCCTCTCCATATTCAATTGCTTTATTACTTTCTTATTTTTTATTATAGTTTACGTGAATCCAAGGACCATATACTTCAGTGGCACCCAATCCTACTACTTTCTTTGGAGGATTGACCTTCACTTGATTACTAGGAGCATTTCTGACTGCCTCCTCCCTCGACTTCTTCTCGCCAGAGTCACTATTAATATGACCTACCAACCCACATTCATAACAAAAGGAAGTAATCCTTTCATATTCGACTTTCTGAAAAACCTTCCAGCCATTCCCTCCACCCAAACTCCCAAGGGAAGAGGCTTATCCAACTCCACACGAACAAAAATCAGAGCAAATTCCCTCCTTCCCCAATGAAACATGTTACCATCCATCATTAAAGGAATACCTACCCTTGATGCAATCAAGGCCACATTGTCTTAATCCGAGCATTGAAGAGGCAAATGAGGCATTCTTATCCATATTGGGGAGGTCAACCCTTTCAAAGAATTAGGAGAAAATTTGATTGACCATTTCTCCATACCCATTATATGATTGTTCATAAACCAAGGGCCTCCTATCAACACACCTTCCATAGATTCAATTGTCTTAAAGGAACATAAATACCAACCTTTTCCTAAGGTTGTAAAGTGGAATAAACCGAAATTAACCCATTGTCTCCTCAATTCCCAAGCAACCACATGGGAGGGTAGTTCTTTCCCAAACACCTTAACTACTAAAGAGAAATCCAGCTTCTTCGCATTGCTCAATTCAGAGGATTCAACCAATTTTATTGCTATTCCATCCTCCAACAGCACCACCTTCCCCTTATCAAAATCCAACTTGATATAAGAACTCTTTTTCCAGGGATTGACTAACTGAACATCATCCTTTTTATTCTCAGGCAATACCACAGGCACTGAAGCTTCATTAACAACCTCGTTCACAATAGATTCCACAGCCAAATTCGAGTCCCCCTTAGGAAGAAGATGAATATTTTGGTTAACCATTTTGAGGGAATTCGCATTTATCCTACTGTCAAGGACAGGGATTGCATTTGAATTCCCAAAATGATTAACAAAAATATTCATGCTAGAAGAAGAAGCCTCAGGATCGAACGTTTTGGCGATAGAAAAACCAGAATTCTTCAACGAGGGAGGAGTAATGCAATCTCCACTCAATGCAACCCCTTTACCCTTTCCCTCAACATGATTAGCAACAAATGAAGGAGGAGGAACATTGTCAGAGATAACTAACTCACCTCTCGACCATCTAAGACGCAGTGAGTCAGCGTCAAATTTCACAGTATCGCTAGAACCGACATGATTGCCCTGGATCAAGCAGCTACCCAAATTGGGACACTTAGTTGGAGAGTTATCCAAAGAGGAAGAACCAGATGGCCGGCGGCCATCCGCCGCCATGAGAATGACCTCAACTGGAAAAACCAGAAGAAGCCGGGAAGAGGAAAATTTGAAAAAAAGATATTTTCTCTCTCTAGCGCAAAAGGTGGAGCTTCTCTCTCTTAGCGCCAAAATTCAGCAAGCCCTAATTATCAAAAGCATTCATCAATAAATTTTTTTTTTTTTCATTTGATTGACTTAAATATCTCAAATTGAGTTAAAACTTTTTAGAGATGTGCTAGACATCTCCAAGAATTGTCCACTTCAATTTGGTCCCATGGTGACCTAAGTTTTATGAATAATTCAAGAAATACCCAGAAGGGTTTTTCTAAAATTATGATTAATGCATTATATGCCATGACCTAAGACTATGGGGCTTTAATAGTACTCCTCAAGCTAAATCCATAGAGCCTAAGAACATAAAAATTAGATAAGTAGATGAGTAAATTTGAATTTTTAAAGTTCTATTAATTTCTTTGTGAAATTAATTCCTATTTATCCACTCAACCATCCCTTTCCACATTGCGTACTCTGATAGGGTAGCTAATTGTTAGTGCACTAACAATATCACATGTGCTTAATATAAGTTGTTAGATCTTAATCAGATGGCTCTGATTCAAAGGTTCTAAACCTTGAGATGACTGAACCAAGCATGATACGATGGAATCAGGGTCATTGCTTAAAATGAACAATCCTAATTTTGTCTTCAACCTCCCATTCATTCTAGTGGCCGTAGGTGTATTCCGTCTTGATCCCAAAAATCAACTACATCAAATTGCATATAATTTCACAAAGCATCAGTAACTCAAGAATGTTCAATCCAAAGGTTGGATTCATTTGAATTGAACATTCCTTTCATACTTACCCGGACCCTCCTTAGCTAGGGATTAAAAATAGAAGAATACCTGAGAGAAAGATCTACTTCATTTAGATTTACTTCAGACACAGTCGACTGAGTCTTTAGAACTCTTCTTCTCAAGAAGTCATGACCCAAGGATGAATGGACGGGAAGTCAAACCTTCACAATGGAAACCACACCAAACTTCACTTGAAGCCCTTAAACACCCTCATACAGATGGCTGGGAGAAGAACAAATGGGTGCTTTCACTTTCTAGATGCTAAACGAATCAAGAAATCTAACCCTTGTTCAAATAAATTGAGGGTTATTTATAGGTTTCTAAAATGAACAGGGACAAAATTTAGGCTTGGTTCAGACCCTCTCCAACCACCAGGTCAGGTCAAGCGAGTCACATGGGGTTTAGGGAAGGTTTCTTGAATGTATGGAAGGTCAAGTTAGCCTGGGTTGCATAAACTACCTTGGCTAGTGGGTCACATACCGACAATTATTAAGATACCAGTTGGGCTCAATCAAGCCAGCATGTCAGCTGAGGTGGCAGGCCTCTAAGAACATTTTTAAGCTAGATTTAAATGCTAGTTGGGCTTAGGTGAGCCAGGTGTGCAATATATATGGATTTAGGCATTTTGAGTGTTGTTGAGCTTGCCCAGGGAATGAACTCAGGTCAACCCAATGGTAGGGTTGACCTGGGCAGATGTAATAGACCTCTATGGAATGCAATGGCAATGCTTTCTTGGGTTGGTTTAGCCTATACTTGGTTTTGGATCAATGCATGGCAATTTTGACCACTTGGGTCAAACTAAGTGGCTAACCCAAGTTAGCTCAATGCATGGGTACTTAGGGTTAATTCCTAGGGATCCTATGGATAGCCTTATATGTTTGGATGAGTTTAAACAAGCCTTAGTCAATGAGAACACAAAGGGTTTTAATATATGCAAGCTTGGTCAACCTTAGTTGACTTGGTCAACCAAGTTGACTCAAAGGTTAAGGTTGGTCCATTATATTCCAAATAAAGTTTTAAATTATTGGTGGTGGTTCCAAGGATTGGCAAGATCTATATGCATGAAATGCATGTTAAAACCCTTAAGGGTGCATTTGGTCAACCTAGGTTGACTTGGTCAACCAAGTCAACCAATGGGCTAGGGTTAGGTTCAAACCATTCTAAATGATGTATTGAACATATTGTAATAGGTTCCATGCAATGGCAAAATTTAAATGCATGAGATGTAGTTTTAGGGTTTAATGGCTTCATATAGTCAACCAAGGTTGATCATGACTAGGGTTTTAGTTTAATGCATGTCAAATAATATTTTGAACATGTTTATAGAAGGTTGCATGACCTAATTTAATTGAGTCATGTTGAGGTTTAAGAAAAATTTAATTTTTAGAGGTTTAGGGTTTTAGGATTTTATGGTCAACCAAGGTTCAATGTTGGCTCAATACATTATATTTAGATTAATGATGATGCTCAATGGATTGGTGAAGCTTCCAAGATCAAATTCCACCATATGATATGTTTAGTAGTACGAGCTGTAAATATTTAAAGGTTTTTTAGCTTATAAAAATGCTTTCAATTTATAGAGTTAAAAGTCTTGATATGCCTTTAAATTTATGCAGTTGACCCTAGGGATATTCCTAGTCAATATAAAAATAATAGATCATAAATCTGAAATCATTTGATTGGGTTTTGAAGTAACAAAAAATTCTCCAAAAATAGGCTATTGACAAAGGGGTTTTGGGCTGGCTTTGAACATTGAATTTTGGAGTTTTAAGTTTATAATGAATTTATTCATTGGATTGGATTTAGGTTTGATTTAGACAATGACTTGGGAGGATTTAGGGCTTGAAATGCTCAAATTATTGACAATAATGGATGATCATCAATGATTGAGTAGTGATTAGCTAACTATTATTTGAGATAATAAAGTGATGGATTTCATATTGATTTTGATTTAAGTTTTGAATTGATCAATGAAGATCAATGATTAAGAAAATTTTAGTTTTAAAATGATTATACCACTGAATCACCAATAATCATTTGGTGATTGTTAAGTGATAGATCAAATGATCACATGATAGTCAGTGGTGATTGTCAAGTGATGGGCTAAGATAGGACTTTGCAAAACCAAAACAAGTCTCCTACTTGGAGAGTTCTTGGACAACCCAGCTTCTTATGTGCATGAATCATCTTGGCTTTATATAACTCAAGATTTTATTGAGCCTGTAGATGCTTCTCTTTTAAACCTTTGAGCTCTTCTAATCTAAGTTTTGCATTTTGCTCTTCGGTGATCATATAGTTGACAACTATATGTAGTGAAGGCAGCTATACCTCTAAAGGAAGAATAGTCTCTTCTCTAAATACCAAAGCAAATGGTGTTGATTGAGTTAGAGTTCTATATGTGGTTCTATATACCCACAAATCTTCTACTAACTTTTGGTGCCATTGGCATTTATTATCGTCTAGTGTTTTCTTTAGAATTTAAACCAATGTTTTATTGAAGGCCTTAGCCAATCTATTTGCACAGGGGTAATAGGTTGTATAGTATATAAAATTATGAGATATGACAAGAGGGGGGGTGAATTGGTATTTTAAAAAATAATTCTAAACAGGAGTACTAATTTTTGTAGATTATTTAAAAAAAAAGAACTTAGAAATAAGCAATTTTAATTTTTGAATGCATAAGCTGACAAATTAAATATGCTTTGAAAAACAATGATGATGAAATTCAAAATTTTGCAACAGAACATTGATCTATGAATTTCACCAAGCAGTTACAACAAACATTAAATGTAAAAAGTAAAATGCAAAAAATAGGAAAAGCACACCAGGGATTTTTATAGTGGTTCGGTCAACCTGGACCTACATCCACTCCTTGGAGTCCTCCACTCCGAGTATTGTAGCAATACTAAATGTCTCTCCTTTTTCTCCCTCAGCAAGGTAGAGAAGCCTTTACAAACTCTCTTCCACCAACCTGGCATGGCGGAGGACGGAAGCTCAATTCATAGGCAGAGAACCTTGACTCCTTTTTCTCCCCCCTAGAGAAGGCAGAGAACCTCGAGGACTGGACTAAGAAGCCTCTCTCCATAGAGAGCTACCAAAAGACTCACCAAGGCCACAGGAGGAGCAAGCGTACAGCTAGCCCAGAGCACCCATGTGATCCCCTCACACTACTTCTTCCTCATATTCAATCACACCTTCTCCTTCCGCTCACCAACCTTGATTTTCTTCAAAAGCTCCCTCTTAGAGTTCCTTCTTTAGCCATGTTCCTCTCTTTCAACATTAGGTGAAAACTTAAAACATAGTTTTTATAATAGGCTTCAAGAAACCCTAAAAATTCAAGTTAGCCATCACTATTTGTACAATACGATCCAAGTTTATACAGTATGATCAGTTCAAAACTAGTCTCATCTAGTACGATGTAAATAGTTATTCAAACAAATTGTTCAAGTTTTATGAACACATCGCACAGTGTGATCTATATATAGTCCAGTACGATTTGTTGAATTTCCTCTGTTCTTATGAGATGAATCCTGGGATGACCAAAAGTTGTCTCTGTTAATCATCCCGCACTGTATACTTCATATAGTATGGTTAGTTAATTTCCACTAATTTGTTTAATATGATGTAAATATTGTACAATATGATTAGTATAAAAATCATGATTTCATTTGGTATGATCTGTGGGATGACCAAATTTTATCTCTATTCTTCGTACGGTACGATCATGATCATACAGTATGAATATCAATCATTAATTAAATCATAATTTAATTAACTAATCATGGAAGTTAATTTTAGCAAAATTTTAAATATTCGTATAGTACAATTCACATCGTAAAGTATGATTAGTTTAAAAATTAATTTTTAAAATCTTACTTAAATTTTTTTGCCGGCTTGTGTTTTGAGATCAAAAATGAATTATACAATATGATCAAGATCATACAGCATGATTAATTCACAGAAACAAATATTTCCAATTAGTTGTTAAGCTTATTTTTAGATAACAGATCTTACAATATGATTAAAAATCATACAGTATAATTTGAAATTAAAAAAATTAACTTAAAAAAATCTGTCCCCCTATATGTGTGTGCATGGTCACCTAATTTGCATACACTCTTTTGTGGCTAGATTCAAGAAATAAAAAATAAAGAAAATAAAAAATTACAGACTCTTTTACATAATATTCTACCCAGCCTTGAGTCTTCAATAGTCTTAAACGATGTATATTCTACCTGAAATGTTAGTGCTCAAAGATAAAAATAACATCTAAAATATTTAAAGAAGAATATAATAATTCAATTGATATTATTTATCATCATCGAAATCAAAGACTAGGGATCCTGGATTGCAACAATCTCTCCCTTTTTGATGATATCAAATAATATTAGTTGATAGACAAGATAAATATTTTTTCTTCCTAAGTTCCCCCTCACTAGATGATGGATTTTAAAAAAACATTGGGGGTGTTGCGAACACACATTTTTTTTGTTAATTTTTCAATAGACAAAAAAATAGAATACAAAGAAACATAAGCAAAAAATTCCATTAAAAATATATATAATTAACTAAAAATAGATATTTTCTCCCATTTTTGACATCAGTAAAAAGAAGAGTTTCAAACAAATAAAAAAGAAGGTGCATGTAGAAAAGAAAAAAAAGATAATACATAGTAAACAAAGACTAGTCAAAAGGTGGATCCTGATTAGGTGGTGGTGGTGATGGCTGAAAGAACTGATCGATGGAGACAAATTGATGATCGATCGAGCTATATCTCTCGCCAAACCATCGCATGTCATCCTCGTGCTGCTGGTGCTGATGTTGGATATGATATTCAAGTCAACTTTTGAGTTGCCTGAGCTACTGAATAATATCATCCTGAGGGTAGGCAGGGTAAGCAAGTGTAGGTGATGGTATTGGTGGTGGTGGAGGTATTCCAGTAGGAGCAATGTCCCCTTCTTCATGAAAATCTGGCTCAGCGTGCTCTTGCCCCTTATAGAAAAGGATATGGAAAGATGCATCCGTATTAAAAATAGGGATATTATCAGGAGGAGCAGGAAAGGTCAGTTGGTATTTATGGTGTAGGATATAACCTATGATATGTTCTAAAGTTAAATTTTATTTCCATGAGGTACTAGGATGTCAAATTTGAGTCAAGTTCTGTATATAATCTATAATCTTTTGAGCTTCATCAAATTGGGTATTCGACATAATTAGATAAGTGATGATAGATAAAATTGGGATTATGTTTATCCTATCTCCGGCTTTAGGTATGATTGATGTCTTGAGGACGTATTGGATGATGCGGGCATTCTGAGTTAAGGTTTAGACAAGGGGTTGGTGTTGATTTAAATAAACATTCCTAAGTAGCAAATTGATGGAACTCTAGTCAAAATCATTGGTTATTAAGGATAAGGGGTAAGGTCCTTCAGTAGAAAGATCGATATATTCAGCTAAGTCTGCTTTGGTGATTTTGACAGAAGATAAAAGAAGTCATGGTCAAGTTTTCTAGGTATATCCTAAGGTTTGCAAGGAACTCATATAGAAGCTCAAAATTATATGGGAAAGCTAGGGTAAGAAGAAATTAAAGAGAAGTGGAAGCGAAGAGGCTCATCACCTCAAAGTTAAGTGCTGGTTGATTGAGCATTCAAGAAGGTATGATTTTTCACTCTTTATATTTATGGTAAGCTACTTCATCGTCAGTAGAGAGGAATCGATTGTCAAAATGATGAGAGGAAGAGGAGCTCCCTGGAGTCATTCATCCATGTTTGCTTCCACTGGCCATTAAGTAGGGAGGATTAAAAAGTAAAAGTGTGAAGAATATTTGAGTGAATTGAGCAGATTAACCATCCCATTTATAGAATTTTTGGCCATTTGTATAGTATGATTGAGGATCATACTGTACAATTAGGGAGTTAATTCATCTGGATGACCTATCGAAAAAGGTGGTCAAATAGTACAGTACGATCAGTATCATTCTGGATAATTTTAAGGAATTTTATTTATCCCGAGGGGTCGTTGGTACGACCTTTGATGAAAAGTATCGTATAGTACAAAAGGGTGTTTGTACAGTATGAAAGTGCAATTAGTATCGTACCGACCGAGTTAAATTCATCCCAATCTAGTTTGACATATGTAGCATACCATATGAAGGGAGATATCGTACAATACGAATGGCAATAATTTCATACCAAACAGATTGAATTCCTCAATGGTCAATGACATGTGGATCGTATAGTATGAGTAGTGGTTCATACAGTACTATGTGAATGTTAGTAAACAAATCAGGATCGTTGGTTCAGCAAAGGGTTATGATTTGTGCATCTTTGTATATCGTATAATACAAATGTGAATCATACAATATGATCAGGAAAGAATTTTTTAAAAGAATCTTATGATTCAGTGAGATGCGTGTGTAATAATCAGGAAACATCAAAAATAATTTTTTTCTAACAAATAACAACAAATAAAATAAAAATTGGCACATGAACAAACACATGTAATTTTAAAAACATTAATAAAGGAATACTTTCAAATAAATTTTTTATTTTTCTTGGATTAAGCATGAATGTCTATAACACCTAGTTTTGTCCTCAGGGAGTAAAGGTGTCATAGGCTAGTGGTTTTGTGAATATGTTTGTCAATTAATCTCTTGTAGCTATATGGTGGAACGCTGTATCTCCCTTGGCTACATGATCTCTTATGAAGTGATGCCTAATGTCTATATGCTTTGTGTGGGAGTGTTGAATTAGATTTTTGGATATGCAAATTGCACTAGTGTTGTCACACATAATTCGGATGGTTCTTACAGGTAGTCCAAGATCTAAGAGTTATTATTTTAACCATAAAACTTGAGCAACATAACTCCCTACTGCTATGTATTCTGCCTAAGTTATGGAAAGGGCGACAAAATTTTGCTTTCTACTAGACCAGAAAACTAAATATTGTCTTATGAATTGATAAGTTCCAAAAATACTTTTTCTATCTACCCTACATCCTGCAAAATTAGAATCTAACTATCTTAAGATTTCAAAAGAGGTGATGTGTCTAGGTTACCATATTCCTAGGTTTGGAGTGCCTAACAAATATCTAAGGATTCTCTTAACACCTGTCAAGTGAGATTCTTTTGGGTCAGCCTAAAATCTGGCACAGAGAAATACACTAAACATTATATCCGATCTACTGGCAGTCAAATAGAGAAGTGATCCAATTATTCCCCTATATTTTGTTTGGTCTACTAACTTTCTATTTGGGTCTTTATTTAGTTAAATGGTAGAGCTCATGGGAGTGTTCATGGCCTTAGCATTATTCATTTCATATTTTTTTCAGAATATCCTTGATGTACTTAGATTGGCATAAATTCAAGAAAATAATTGAGTTCTCCCATCATGCTCATTTCAAACTCGTTCATTATTTTTGAAAATGCATCACATAGGTTTTTATCTGAAGATCTAAATAAGATATCATCAACATAAATCTAGACAATGAGTATCTCATCTCCTATCCTTTTTAGGAAGAGGGTGGTGTCTACACTACCCTTGACAAAGCCTCTATCTAGAAGAAAAGTTCTTAGTCTTTCATACCAAGCCATATGTGCTTGCTTTAACCCACATAATGCCTTTTTCAATTTAAACACATGGTTTGGAAATTATTAATTCTCAAATCTAGGGGGTTTCTCAACATAAACATCCTCTTTGATTACCCCATTTATGATGGCACTCTTAACGTCCATTTGATATAATTTAAAACCCTTAAAGCAAGCAAAGGTGAAAAACACCCATATGGCTTCTTGTCTAGCTACTTGGGCAAAGGTTTCCTCAAAGTCTATTCCCTCAATTTGGTTGTACATCTTAGGTACTAATCTGGCCTTATTTCACACTACTGTTCTAGAGTAATTCATCTTATTTTTGAAGAACCACTTTGTTCCAACCACACTTTGCTCCTTAGGTCTCTTGATTAATTCCCACACATCATTCCTAATAAATTGGTTTAGCTCTTCTTGCATTGTTAGGATCTAGAATTCATCACCTAAGGCTTGATCTATATTTATGGGTTCTATCATAGAGATAAATGTAGAATGACTAACCTCTTTTTTAAGTCCATTCCTAGTCCTCACACCTTCAGATGGGTCTCCTAAGATCAATTTTTTAGGATGACTAGAAGAATATTTCCAATCTCTAGGCAATTGCTCCTTTGGTTCTACTTTATCTCCTATGGCAATGGTTTATACCCCTAAATGACCTCCACTTCTTCTTCTTCTTCAGGTTCTGAGGTCTTATCTGATTCATCAAATACCACATGGGTAGATTTTTCTACTACTAGGGTCCTCTTATTAAAGATTCTATAGGCTTTACCGACAGATGAATAACCTAAGAAGACTCCTTCATCAGATTTTAGATCAAATTTTCCTAAGGATAACTTACCATTGATTAAGATAAATCATTTACAACCAAAAACATGTAAGTGGGAAAGATTGGGTGTCCTACCCTTAAGGATTTTATAGGGTGTCTTATTAAGTTTGGATCTAACATTCACCCTATTTAGAATATAACAAGTAATATTCACTACTTTTAAGCAATATTCACTACTTTTGCCCAAAAATATTTAAGGAGAATGTATTCAACTAACATTGCCCTAGCAGCTTCAACCAAGGTTCTATTCTTTCTCTCAGCTATTCCATTCTGCTGAGGGGTCCTAGGGGCAGAGAAGTTATATTCTATTCCTCTCTTAATAGAAACATTCAAACCTATTATTTTTAAATTTTTCCCTGTGATCACTATAATTTGATGAGATTTCACATCCTAATTTCTTTTGAATCCAAGTGGAGAAGGATCTAAATTCCACAAATGACTTACTCATATGTGCTAAGAATCTTGCCCAAGTGAATCTAGATAAGTCATTTACTATCACAAATCCATAAGTCTTCCCTCTTAGGCTAGCTATGCTAATAGGCCCAAATAGGTTCATATGAAGAATTTCTTGTAGGCTAGAGGTGTTGATATCCTTAATTGAATGAAATGATGATTTTACTTATTTTTCCAGTTGACATGCATCACATAGGTGGTCCTTAGTGAAGTTTAACTTATGTATACCTCTAACTAGTTTTTCTATGTGATATTCCTAAGAGTTGTCATGCTCGCATGACATACTCTCCTATGCCATAGCCAAGAATCATCTATTATTATTTTTTAGCACAAAAAATTTGAGTATTCAATACAATTCAAGTCTAACATGTAAACATTGTTCATTCATTTTCCTTCTAACATAAGTTTATCATCTAGGCTAATCATGCATTTATTCAAAAGAAATTTTGTATCAAAGCCTTTATCACACAGTTGACTAATGCTTAACAAGTTATGCTTCCAACCATCCACTAACAAAACATTTTCAATCAAAAGGTGTTTAGAGTTTCCAATTATACCTGAGCCCACCACTTTCCTAGTGGTATTGTCTCCGAATATCACCTTGCCTCCTGACCTAGCCTCCAGTATGATGAACTGCTTTATATCACCAGTCATATGCATCGAGCAGCCACTATACAAGTACCACATGCTCTCACTAGGCCTTATGTGAGAGCACCCCTATAATGTCATTCAAAGGTTAGTTTCTGGAACCTAAGTGAGTTTGGGTTCCACCTTATGCTTGAATGAATGAGATATATAGATGTTATGAAGTGATGAATGAAATTTAGGCCTCCACACTAGATGTGTCCTACTGTGGTTTGTGCAAGTGTAGCTATATGACCTAACATGCATCAAGAGTGACACCTAACACCAAGGAATGGGTTCCCTAACCTATATGGGTGATGGTGCCTCTTCCTAGGTTTATATGATGTATGCTGTGTTGAGGGTTTAAACCACTAAGCTAGTGCAGGTGATGGTTTATTATTTTCCAATACAGTAACTTTTGCTTCTAAAAATTCATTTGCACTTTCATAACTTGTCACTTCCAATTTTAATGCCTGCTCACTGCTATCTATATGACATGCAAGTTCTTCTCATTCCTTAAATGCATTTTTTAGCCCAATATGCGATGATTTCAAGGACTCGTGTGCAGTAATTAATTCAACATGCTTCTTATTTAGTGCATCAAATTTATCAAGTAAAGATATATGATTATTATCTAAAATAGAATGTTTGTTTACCAAACTAGCATACTCTTTTTACAACTTAGACAATTCAGTAATTAAACTAGCATGCATTTTTTCAACTTCATATATGAATCATGAATATTTTTAGAAATAATAAGTAATTCATCATATGAGAGTTGACATACCTCATCTAGATCTGATTAATCAATATTATCATTAGCAATTAAACACAAATTTGTTACCTCCTCCTCTGCTTTTTCTTTTGACGATTCTGATGTAATCTGCCCAAAAGGATTTTTGTGTCTTCTGCATCCCCTTCTTGTATTTTGGTTCTCTTCATCCTTTTCCTTGATCGAGTGAGTCCTAGATTGGGGCAATCAGCTTGGAGGTGAGCTGGTTTCGTACACTTAAAGTAGATTATATCAAAAGAAACTTTAATGTTCTTACTGCTTTTACCTTTGTTCCAATTGCTTTGATGACACCTTTGTTTCCTCTTCAAAAAGTTCTTGAACTGACAGGTCATCAAGGCAATGTCATCCTCATCCTCCACTGCAGAACTATCACTATCTCAATTATTTACTTTTAGAGCCACAGTTTTTTCTTTCTTCTTTTCTCCTGTATCACTCTTTCTTAGCAGCATTAACTGCATGCGATGGAAGTGAATAACCAGTTTGAATCATATGCCAAATTATATAGTCAATGGATTGCAGAAATATAGACATACAAATCTTCCAGAAATCATATAGGACATTTTCAAATAAAGGTGGACGAGTTATTGAATAACCCTCTACAGTTTTACAATTACCAAAATATGACAATGATCATTTTTCTCAAGGATCAGCCTTAAGCCCATATCTTTTTTCTTTAGTCATGGATGTTCTCACTAGACATTTGCAAGAGGATGTACCTTGGTGTATGCTTTTTGCTGATGATATTCTTCTTGTTGATAAGACTAGAGAGGGAGTTGAAGGTAAACTAGAATTGTGGAGGTCAACCTTAGAGTCTAAAGGTTTTCGCTTGAGTAGATCTAAAACGGAATATATGGAGTGTAATTTTAGTAATAATAGACCTAGTGAGGGCATTGTGACTTTGGCCGATCAAGTCATTAATAAGAGTACACGTTTTAGATATCTTGGATCTATTGTTCAGAGTGATGGTAATATAGATGGGGATATTATCAGCAGAATCCAAGTTGGATGGTTGAAGTGGAGGAATGCATCAGGCTTATTGTGTGATAGAAAAGTACCCCTCAAACTTAAGGGAAAATTCTATAAGATGGTGGTGAGACCTGCAATGCTTTATGGTGCCGAATGTTGGCCATTAAAAGAGAAGCATAATTCTAAGTTAAGTGTTGCAGAGATGAGGATGCTCAGGTGGATGAGTGGCTTTACCCTTAGAGATAGGATACGAAATGAGCATATTCGTGAAAAGGTTGGAGTAGCTCCAGTGGAAGATAAGATTAGAGAGAGTCGCCTTAGATGGTTTGGTCACGTAAAACGGCGACCTCCCGATAACCAGGTTAGGAAAGTAGAGGTCTTAGATTTGACTTATGTTAAAAAAGGTAGAGGTAGACCTAAAAAGACTTGGTCAGAAAATATTAGAAATGATCTTTCTTTATTAGATTTAAACGAGAATTTGACTTTTAACAGGACACAATGGAGAAAAAGGATTCATGTAGCCGACCCCACGTAGTGGGATAAAGGCTTGATGTTGTTGTTGTTGTTGATGATCATTTTTCTCAAGGTTTTCTAAGACACTATTTTTGAGACCCCGCTCTGATACCACTTGAAAGTATGAGATGCACCAAGAGGGGGGTGAATTGGTATTTTAAAAAATAATCTTAAACATGAGTACTAAGTTTTGTAGATTTTTTTTAAAAAAACTTGAAAATAAGTTATTTTAATTTTTGAATTCGAAAGCTGACAAATTAAATATTCTTCAAAAAATAATGATGAAGAAATTTAAAATTTTGTAATAGAACATTGATCTATGAATTTCACCAAGCAATTATAACAAAAATTAAAAGCAGAAAGGTAAAATGCGAAAAACAAAAAAGTACATTAGAGATTTTTATAGTGGTTCAGTCAACCTTGACCTACATCCACTCACCAGAGTCCTCCACTTTTAGTATTGCACTTATACTAAGTGACTCTCCTTTTGCTCCCTCAACAAGGCGAAGAAGCCTTTACAAACTCTCTTCCACAAACCTAGTGTGATAGAGGACCGAAGTTCCTTTCACAGGCAGAGAACCTTGACTCCTTTTTCTCCCCCTGAAGAAGGCAGAGAACCTCGAGGACTGGACTAAGAAGCCTCTCTCCTTAGAGAGCTCCCAAAAGACTCACCAAGACCATAGGAGGAGCAAGCGTGCAACTTGCCCGGAGCAACCAGGTGATCCCCTCACACTAGTTCTCCCTCACGCTCAAGCTCACCTTCTCCTTCCTCTCAACCACCCTAATTTCCTTCAAAAGCTTCCTCTTAGAGTTCCTTCTTCAGCCACGTTCCTCTCTTTCAATATTATGTGAAAACTTAAAACATAGTTTTTATAATAGGCTTCAAGAAACACTAAAAATTTAAGTTAGCCGTCAATATTCATACAGTACGATCCAAGTTCGTACAGTATGATCAGTTCAAAACTAGTCCCGTCCAGTATGATGTAAATAGTTATTCAAATGAACTGTTCAAGTTTTATGAACACATTGTATAATATGATCCATAGATCGTCTAGTAGGATTTGTTGAATTTCCTCTTTTTGGACTGGACGAATCCTGGGATGATCAAAAGTCATCTCTATTAATCATCCCTTACTGTATACTTCATACACTATGGTTAGCTAATTTCTACTAGTTCGTCCAGTATGATATAAACATTGTACATTATGATTAGTATAAAAATTGTGGTTTCATCTAGTGCGATCTCTAGGACGACCAAATTTTGTCTCTATTCTTTATACGATATGATCATGATTGTATAGTATGAACATCAATCATTAATTAAACCATAATTAAATTAACTAATTACAAAGGTTAATTTTAGCAAGATTTTAAATATTCATACAGTATAATTCACATTGTACAATATGATTAGTTCAAAAATTTATTTTCAAAATCTTACTTAAATTATTCTAGCTGCTAGGATTTTGAGATCGTAAACAAATTATGCAGTACGATCAAGATCGTACAATATAATTAGTTCACAAAAACTAATATTTCCAATTAGTTATTAAGCCTATTTTTAGATAACAGATCATATATTATGATTGAAAATCATATAGTACGATTGAAAATCATACAGTATGATTTGTAATTAAAAAAATTTAACTTAAAAAAATCTCTCCCCCTGTGTGTGTGTGCATGGTCACCCAATTTGCATGCACTCTTTTGTGGCCAGACTCAAGAAATTAAAAATAAAGAAAATAAAAAATTATAGGCTCTTATATATCCTATTCTACCCTATCTTGAGTCTTCAGTAGTCTTGAGCAGTGTATATTCTACCTGAAATGTTAGTGCTTACAGACAAAAATAACATCTAAAATATTTAAGGATGAATATAACAATTCAATCAATATTATTTTTCAATATCAAAATCACAAACTAGGATTCTAAATTGCAACAGTATCTCTAATTAATGTTATGATATTTTGCAAAATTATTTATTTTAGTGCTTCTGAATTACAGACCATTATTAGATATGATTTTATAAGGAACACCAAATGATATACGATATGGTCTTTAAATAAATTTAGGACATGATGAGATTTAACTTCTCTCAAGGGAACTGTCTCTGTCTATTTTGAGGAGTAATCTATAGCTGCTAAGATGAACCTATGACCTCTAGAGGATAGCAGATCAATTGGACCAATAATGTCCATACCTAACCTTTCAAAAGGCCACAAAGTAACTTTTAGATGTAATACATTTGGTGATTGATGTAAAACCACACCATGTATTTTATTTCCCTATTCAAAAAAAGACATTTTTTTATTAATTCTTCTCTTACTTGACATACTTGTATGGCATAGTCTTGATCTTTTTCAAGAAAATTTATTTGTGCTCAAACACTCATAACCATGATTATCTCCTACCATGTGGTGACTACAACCCAAGCTTAAAATTTATTGGGCACCTTTAGAGATATTTACATATGAGCCCATCTTGTATTTATACTTCTTATGTTGTATATACTATTGCGAGAATGTAATTTTATGCTAACGAAACCCTCTCTCAATTGAGCGATTCCTTTTTCTTTTTTAGAGAGTTCATCATTTAGGAATTTTTTCTTTACCATCCCCGACTGAATTCATTCTCCTAGACATTTATATATTATTATACAGTCATGTTCTTTCTCATTAAAATCATGATACTCTTACCTTGATTTCATATGGGATTATTCATCCCCTCTCTGCGATGAAGCTTTTCTATAGATAGGCTCGTGTGATGTATTTTATGTTCGATGTTGTTTATGGATTCCTACATTCAAGAAGTTTTCCTTGATTCTACCACCAGACCCATGATCAGGTAGAGACATTATCGTTGGGCCTATGGTCGGATATAGATGGAACCCTCTTTCTTTTTTCTACCATCAGACCTATGGTTGGGCAGGAACTCTAGTATTTTAGGCCTATGGATGAGTAGAGGTTGATATTTTCTCTTTTTCCTATCATTAGATCTATGGTCAGATAGATTTTGAGCTTTCTTTTTATCCTATCATCAGGCCTATGGTCAAGTGGACATCGAGTATTATGGTTTATTGCCCTATAGTATCTTGGAAGGTATACTTCACCACCTCTTCATTTCTCCTATTTTCTTTCCCCTGTTAAGGGGGTTCTTGAGTTTTCCTTTATTCTATTATCAGACTTATGGTATGGGAGAGACTCTTCTATCAAGCTTATAGCCAAGCAGAGGTGATTCCTTTCCTCTTCACTTCACTTTAGACTTATGGTTAGGTGATTGTTGAGTTTTCCTTTGTTCTATTTCCATTCATATGGTAAGATAAGGACTATTATTTCAACCTTATGGTCAAGCAAAGGTGGATTTTTCTCTTCATCCTATCATTAAACCTATGGTCAGGGTGATTGTTGAGTATTCTTTTATTTTATCATAAGACCTATGATCGAGTATAGACTCTATTGTCAGGCTTATGACTGAGCAGAGGTAATTCCTTTTCTCTTCACTTCACTATCATACCTATGGTCAAGTGATTATTGAATGTTCCTTTATTTTACCATCAAACTTATGGTTGGGTAGAGACTCTACTGTCAAGCTTATAGTCATGCGGAGGTGGTTCTTCTCCTCTTCACTTCACCGTTAGACCTATGGTCGAATAATTATTAAGTGTTCCTTTGTTATACCATCAGACCTATGATCTGGTAGAGACTTTATTGTCAGTTAGAGACCCTATTATTGGGCTTAAGATCAAGTAAAGATAGGAGTTTTCTTTTCCTCTTCACTTCACCGTTAAACTTATGACCAGATAGTTGCTGAGTTTCTTGTATTCTATCATCAAGCCCAATGCTGGTAGACATTGAGTTTTCTCTATCCTTTCTTTCACCATCGGACCTATGGTCGAGTGGTTGTCAAGTTGTATCTTCCTATAGATAGAGAGATCAATGCTAACATATGAGTTTCTCTCATGGTTCACTACACCAATTGGGGGATCATTTATTTGGTCTCATGCATAAATTCAAATTCCAAACTCATGCCCCTTAGTGTAATGAGTTTATAGCATGGGTGGATCACTTGGATCAATTTGACTTGGGTCACTTTATATGAAGTGGTCAAATTCATAAAAAATTTAAAAAATATTGAAAAATTCAAAGTTGGTTAAATCTCATACATGCATGCCACATGACTTCTTGGGACCCCCATGGCCCATCTTAGTTACCTTGACCAAGTTTGACTAGTCAAAGTCATCAAATTAATTAAAATTTTTAAAAATAACCAAAAGGTCAAATTTGTTCAAATACATCAAC
Organism: Dendrobium chrysotoxum; assembly: GCA_019925795.1. Lineage (NCBI taxonomy): Eukaryota > Viridiplantae > Streptophyta > Magnoliopsida > Asparagales > Orchidaceae > Dendrobium > Dendrobium chrysotoxum. The sequence goes on along the minus strand of CM034308.1, from coordinate 55,281,335 downwards.
TTTCATGTCTCCAACCAATGTCAACCCTTGGAGCTTATTTAAACCTGCTCTAGAACCTTCCAAGAGCTGCTCAAACCTAAGCTTAACCCTTAGTTCAACCTAAATAGTCCCCCTTCATGAAATAACAAAATGGGCTTTCCACATAGGATTGTCCTTACTTGGCCAAAGCTACCCACCTAATCTAATAGGACACTTGATAAGCATCCAAGAGAAAGCTCCAAGCCATCCCAATCCTCTATGCAAACCCTGTGAGTTAGAATAAAGCAATACCATCATAGCGTACATAACACCCAAAAACTCTCCAATCACGCCACCTCTAGAGCTCTTATTCCTTTCATTTGGTTGTTGGAGCTTCCTTTCTCACTTCCCTACTCTTTTCCACAATCAAACGTGTGCTAGAAGAGAACCCTAGGCGAAACATAGGTTATTTTCCTTCCTATCATCCTAACCTTTTATCCAGGCATTTTGAAAGAAGGAGTCCTTAATAGAAGTTGTTTCTATCATTTTTATGAAGAAAATGAGCCCAAGAATGAGCTATTTCAACCTTTGTATTGAGGTATATTTCAACTTTTAGTTAAAATATTGATTACAAATAACTCTCAAAATACACCACATAAAGCCCCAAAAATCAAGATGTAGGTAGTTCATTGGGTCATAAATATTCTCTAAAAATTTCATTAAGTTTGGTCCATATGCTAACCTACGTCAAGTAAAATAAATTTCCTTAAGAAAGTCGTTATGAAGGAAGAAGATAAAATATGGATCATCCATCTTTGATTAAATAGTCCATATTTCACAAAACAACCAATCCATCCAACATATTGCCCGAGATCCAGCCCACAGATCCAGTGCAACGCTAATGTAAATAAGTGAACAGCATGGACGCCGATACATGGCAGTAGGTGCGTCATCACCGCCAACCTCCTCTCCACCACCATCTTGCCACTGCACAACCACCATTGTCCACTGCCTGGCCGCCTTCCCACTGATCTATCAACCCATTGATGTTTCGCTACCGTGCTATCATCATCGACCATAGCCCAGCCACCGTCCCACAGCCATGATGCCACCGCTGGCCACTATCCTGCCACTACCATATGTCACTGCCAAAATTTAAAAAAAAAATCACTTTAAATTAAAAAATGTACAAAACTTTAAAAATTCAAAAAAATTTATTTTTGGGTCAAATTTAATAATCTTGGCTTCGAAACTGAAATGATGAGCCCAATATTTTAAAAATAAAATCAAATTATTTTGAGAGATATCTGGAGAATAATAAATATTTGAACCCTTGGGGTATTTTATAAATTACTCCCCAACCGGCATCATCTTAGGCTCAAATTTAGATAAAGCAAACTAGGGGATGTTCCCTATATCCCTTATTTTTTTGTGAGTATGGTGAGGCCCCTAGGTTCTTAATTTGATATTTTTAAGTTATGGAGCACTATTTGATCAAAAACTTCAAAAATTTACTTCTCTTAGTATGTGTATGTCTATGTTGTCTTGTACATGCATCATTTCACATATTCATGCATTATTTACATATTATTTACTTACATGTATATTCTCTTTATGATATTTATGAGGTGAAAGTTTGTTAGGGTTATTAAGCCCTTATGAACTAGCCCGAGGCTAACCAAGAGGGGGAGGGGGGGCTGAATTGGTGTTTAAAAAAAAAATTTAACTTAAACAACAAGGAAAATCTTTTTTGAGATTTTTGATATTTTAAAACAAACTATTTTTATCCTAAGGTAGAAGCAGAATAATTTCACAGAAACAGAATTATGATATTTCAACCACACAAATAATTAGGAGTAAATAATGCAGAAATTAAGTGCAGGAATAAAAATAGAAAGAACACACCAAATTTTTATAGTGGTTTGGTCAGCCTGACCTACATCCACTCCTCGAAGCCTCCCCCAAGTATTGCACTAAAGTTATAGTGCCTCTCCTTTTGTTCCCACAGCAAGGCAGAGAAGTCCTTACAAAATCTTATCACCGACCCCGATGAGGTAGAGAACCTAGTTTAAATCAGCCCTTCCAGCTAGGATGATCTGGGTTTCCTGTATGATTAGAACACAAAGTTTGTTCTGATAGTCCCAAATGATATGGTCATCATCTTGTACGATTAGTTCAAATATACACTTTTGTCCAGGAAATAATTCGGGATGACCAGGAGATAAATCAGGATGATATGTAGAAATATAATTGATCATCCAGGGTGATGTTGTGATCAACCTGTACAATTAGTTCAAAATCGGGCATATCATCCAGCAGTAGTTCGGAACATCGAGGAGAAAACTAAGGTTTTTATTACAGATCGTTCAGTATGATTCTACGTTCGTCCAGGACAATATAATCAATCAATCTAACCCTAATTACTCTTCTAATCACCTAATCAATTTAGGTATGATTATGTATGAATCATATAGGATAATAAGTATCATCCTGTATAATTAGTGCAATTTTATGAGTTAAAAATCATACCTAAATGAGCTTGGCGGCTGGGTATTTTGATTTAAGTATATCATCAAGGACAATGGGAGTATCATCCAGGATGATTTGCTTAATATGGTTTACATGACCCAGATGCCCTAATTAGGGTTGTGAGCTAAACAGATCATTTATGATGATCAAAAATCATCCTGTACGATTTGGTCTAAAAATTTTATTTTCTCTAACTCCCTTTACTCACTCTCTTGAGTGTGTGTGTGCAAGGTTACTTAGCTTCAAGATCCATCACATTATAATTGATGCAAGTAAAGGTAGAAAATGTAATTAAATTAAAAGTACAGACTTGACTCAGTCTTAGTCTACCCAATCTTTAGCTGGCTTAAGAGTGAACTTGTAGACCTGAAATGTTACTATTCAACAGAGAAAATAGATATGCAATGAAATTTAATTATTAGGAGATAGCATAGTAAATAAAAATAATAATGTTTATTATCATTTAAATCATAAGACTTGGGCCCAGATCTGCAACAGTCCCTCCTTTTTTTATGATGGCAAACACTATTATTAAAAGCTTTCAAAAGTATTTTGCTATTCCCTAAACTCCCCCTTACTAAGTTAATTCTTTGAAAAAAAAAAAAATAGGGGAGGTGACAAAAGAAAAAACACAATTTTTTTTATGTAAAAAAAAGAATAATATAAATAAAATAACTAAGCAGGAACACAACAATAAGCACTACATAAAAATAACTTTTATAAGCACACAAGCTTTTATAAATATACCTACTCCACCTTTTATCATCACAAAAAGGAGAAACTAGAAAACATTAGAAAGAAAAATAGAGTACATAAAAAAAACTGAACAATAACAGAAAAAATAATTAAAAGTCAAAGGGACTCTGATCAGAAGGAGGTGGTGGTGGTTGATAAAAAGAATGGAGAGAGAAGAATTGCTCATGGAACCAATCGATGTCCTGGTCGTGCTGCTGCTGGTGCTGTATCAGGTAATCATCAAAATGAGTTATGTGCTCTAGTTGTTGTGCTGTGAGCTCTTCAAAATGAGCCATGTCCTAGGTGTGCTGCTGCTACTGGTCCGTGACATAAGACCCAAATCTGGCTTCCCACTAATTAAAATATTGTACCAGCTGCTCGATCTATGATTATTAGAGGAGAGGAATAGGTGCAGGAATAGCTTCTTCCTCTGCTCCCACTACCTCCTCGAGCTTCGGATAGAGATGAGTGTTGTGAAGGATGTGGAAGGAGCTATTGGTGTAGAAGGAAGGTTGATAATTTGGTGGGGCAGGATACTAAAGGTTGTACTTAGTTTCAAGAACATAGGACATAATGTGTCTTAAGGCCAGATTTGGCTTTCTCCTTTGTCTGAGATCCCTAATACTAGTCAAGTGTTTAAAGTATCTGAATAGAAGATCAATAACATTGAAATCCCTATGAGCCATTATATAAAAAGTGGTGATGGAGAGTAAAGGAGTAATGTGAACATGGTCACCAGCTTTTGGAATTATAGAAGTTCTAAGGACATGTCGGATGGTCCTAACACCTTTGACTAATGAACTAGAGGCACCATCATGGAAAGTGGCATTGGTGTTTCTTAGATACTGATTAATAGGGCTCCAATTGAAATCAAGTTCTGAAGCCAAGATATGAAGCTTGTCTCTAGTTGTGGAAAGTTTAAGAATTTCATGGGAGTCCTAATAAGTTATTGCTACATGCTGTTTATTGACATATGATTAAAGTGCAGTGTAGGTAGAGTTAAGTCTAAGGCTGGCAAAGAACTCATATAGAAGTTTAAAATTGAAAGGGAATGTGAGGGTCAGAATGAAGGTAAGGGTTATATGAGCAAACAGATCTAATACTGGATAGGTCAATGTACGGGGATTGACTATCTTTGAGGATGTAATCTCTGTAGATTTGTGCTGAAGGTAAGTAGCCTGATCAGCTGCCTTAGTGAACCAAGGGTCTGCAGTTCCACTGGAGGAACTTCCAGTCAGCATCCTAAAATGTTTTCCACCAGCCATAGAGAAGATTTTAGTGCTAGGGATTGAGGAAAGAAGTTTTGGGCTGAAAAAGAACTTAAAATTGGCCTATTTATAAAGAGTTGTCCAAATCATCCAGGATTATCGTGAGATCATCTAGGATGATTTGAAGCAATAATGGCCTCCAGAATGATTGGTCAAAAAGATGATCCTATCATCCAGGAGGATCAGACATCATCCAGGATGATTAGACACAAGCAATTGTCCCGAGGAGTCAACCAGAATGATCATTGAATGGCTGGATCGTCTAAGAAGAACACGTGTATCATCCAAGACGATGAGTCATTAAGGATAGTACAAACTGCATTGAAATCGGCCAGCCTTTTATGCCACGTGGATCGTACAGGATGATTGTGGGATCATCCAAGACGATCACCAATAACAGGTGTAGATCAGTCGTTGGATGGAAGGTGAACAGTGAATTAATGGTGTCATCTAGGATGATGTGAACAAAAAATTGAAAATTTTGAGGATGGATAGAGTTGATCAGAAGAGGTACCAAAAAAAAAACAAGTGAAACATAATAAGAACAAGTAAATAGTACAACAAAAATAATAAAAAGAGCAAAAATAAAAGTTTTTTATCAATTATCATTCAATAAATGACAAAACTACCTTAAGTTTAGATTTAAAAATAGTAAGAAATGGTTTGACAGGCTCACATCTAGTAAAGTTAGACAAATGCTTTAGTAAACCCTAGCTCAGACTCTTTGTAGGACAAAATTCCTTTTAAAAATAAAAATCTAATTCAGAAAAGAAATTAGATAAGAAAAGTGATCTTTTCAGACATTATTTTAGACAAGGTATCTGATAGAATAAAAATTATAAAGTAATTAATAAAAAATCATAATTTTTAGATTCAAGTGTAGGAGTTATTGATATGCACAAGATACTAAGAGTTTAAATATTTGAAAGAAAGTGAAGAAAAGTTGTAGTGGGCTCATTTTGGGCCTCTTTTAGCAGTTTTTGGCACACTTTGTGCATCTTTTAATTTTGGGCTCATTTGTGCCACTTTTTGAATTTTGGCATACATTGCGCATCTTTTTTTTTGGGGCTCATTTTGTGCCTCTTTTTCATTTTTGTATTACATACTTGCTTCCTTCCTAAATCTTTAAGGAATTCTCAGTTGTGAGATTATCCTCTAAAAATAAGAGAAGACTAATTGACTCTCTTATAAGAGGAATAGTAAGCCACAAAATAGATTCCTATCTACGTGATAAATGTAAACACATTGATTCAAAAAATATGAAGAAGATTCATTAACTTTGAAACATTATTCATATGAGATAAATTATTGTAATAAAGATAAAAAGATCTCTAATGCAAATTCTAATTTTTTGTTTGGAAAAGAATTTTGATTTAAGATGATCATGTACCATAATAGAAGTTAGAGAAAGAGAAACAATCATTAATGTCTCTTCCTTTAATTTATTTAGAGAAGTCAAAGCACAGATTACATGTTTCTAAATAAAATAAGGTAAAGCAGTCATTTTATAACATAGATGAGCAATGATTTGATTTTTTTTTAACTATAAGACAAACAAAGAGAAAGAAAAAATAAAGAATGAAAAGTAAACTCTTTTAGGTAAAACATCACAGTGAAAGAAACAAAAAACATAGAATTTAGAGTTCAGTAATCATCAAGCATGTGCATTTATGTCTATAACACCTAATTTGATCCTCAAGATACTGAAAGTTTCAAAGGCCAGTGGTTTAGTAAAGATGTCATCCAAGTGGTTTTTAGTTGCTACATGGTGTAGCTCAATGTCTCCTTTAGTAACATGGTCTCTAATAATGTGATGCCTTATATCAATATGTTTAGTTCTAGAATGATGGATAAGATTTTTAGAGATGTATATGACACTAGTGTTATCACATAGGATTGATATTATGCCTACAGATAATCCTAAATCCAGAATCGTTACTTTAACCAAAGGACTTGGGCCACACAACTTCCTAAGACTATATATTCAGCATCAACAGTGGAAAGTGCAACTGGGTTTATTTTCTGCTCGACTAGGAGACTAAGGATTGTCCTATGAATTGGCATGTTCCAGAGGTGCTCTTTCTATCCACCCTACATCCTGTAAAGTCTAAATCAGAATATCTTATAATCTCAAAGGAAGTGCTATGCCTAGGATACCATATTCCTAAGTTTTGGGTTCCTAAGAGATATTTAAGGATTCTCTTAATTGTAGTCAGGTGAGATTCTTTAGGATCAGCTTAAAATCTAACACAGAGACAAACACTAAATATTATATCAGGTTGGCTAGTAGTTAAGTAAAGCAGTGATCTAATTATTTCTCTATATTTCTTTTGATCAATTGATTTTCCATTTGAGTCTTTATCTAATTGAACACTGGAGCTCAAGGGAAAGTTTATTGGCTTGTCTTTATTCATTTCATATTTCTTCATGATGTCCTTAATATATTTTAATTGATTAAGAAAAGTTTCATCATCCATTTGCCTTATGCTAAACCCCAAAAAGTAGGACAATTCTCTCATTATACTCATCTCAAATTTCTAACTCATTATTTTAGAAAAATCATCACATAAATTTTTATCAAAAAATCTAAATAGTATATCATCAACATAAATCTGGACAATGAGTAATTCATGTCCTACTCTCCTCAAAAAAAGGATGGAGTCTACGCTCCCCTTAACAAACTCTCTTTCTAGTAGGAATGTGATATGCCTCTCATACCATACTCTGGGTGCCTGTTTTAATCCATATAAAGCCTTTTTTAATTTAAAAATATGATTTGAAAATTGAGAATTCTCAAAGCCTGGGGATTTCTCTACAAACACATCTTCTTTTATTACCCCAAAAAAAGGCACTCTTGACATCCATTTGGAAAAGCTTAAATCCCTTATAACAAGTAAAGGCTAGTAGCACTTTAATGGCTTCTAATCGTGCTACAGGGGCAAAGTTTCCTCAAAATAATTCCCTTCTATTTAGTTATACCCCTCAGCCACTAATGATGACTTATTCCTAACCACCACACTAGAATCATTTATTTTATTCTTAAGGACCCATTTGGTTCCTACTACACTCTAGTCCTTTGGTCTTTCTTCTAGCTCCCAGATATCATTCCAAACAAATTAGTTTATTTCCTCTTGCATGGCCAGAATCCAGAATTCATTAGAAAGGGCTTGATTGATATTGGTGGGTTTAGTCATTGAAATAAAGGCAGAGTGATTTACTTCTTTTCTAAGTCCATGCCTAGTTCTAACACCTTCAGAAGGGTCTCCCAAGATTAGTTCTTTAGGATGACTAAAAGAATATCCCCATTCTCTAGGCAAAGTGTTTTGAGGTTTTACCCTTTCATCCAAATTTGTAGTTTCTACTCCTTGGATAATCTCACCTACTTCATCTTCTTCCGCAACCCTAGACTTCTCAAAATTATCAGATTCATGAAACACTCCATGAGTAGTCTCCTACATTACCCATATCCTCTTATTAAACACTCCATAAGATTTCCTTACACTTTAATAGCCTAAGAACACTCCTTCATCAGATTTTGGGTCAAATTTTCCTAAGAGTGATTTCTCATTATTTAGAATGAAAACCTTACATCCAAAGACATGGAGGTGAGAAAGGTTGGGTGTTCTACCTTTAATGATTTCATAGGGTATCTTATTCAATTTGGATCTAACATTCACTCTATTCAACACATAACAGGCTGTATTCACTGCTTCTACCCAAAAGTATTTTGGAAGGAATACTCAGCAAGCATGGCTCTAATGACTTTCACTAAGGTTCTGTTCTTCCTTTCAGCTACCCTATTCTGCTGAGGGGTCCTAGGAGTTGAGAAGTTATGACTAATCTCTTGCTCCTCACAGTAAGCTTCAAATCTCTCATTTTTAAACTCTTCTCCATGGTCACTATGGATGGTCAAGATATCACAACCTAGCTTTTTTTTAATCCAAGTAGAGAATGATTTAAATTCATCGAATGACTCACTTTTATGTGACAAAAATCTAATACAAGTGAACCTAGAGTAGTCATTGACTATTACAAACCCAAACACCTTTCCCCCTAAGCTTGCAGTGCTAATGGGTCCAAATAAATCTATGTGAATAAGTTCTAAAGGTTTAGAGGTGTTAATATCCTTAATGCAATGGAAAGAGGATTTGACTTGTTTTCCTAATTGACAGGCATCACACAGGTGGTCCTTAGTGAATTCAAGCTTGGGGATTCCTCTTACCAAGTCTTTTTGGGTTACTTTTCTAAGTGTTTTCATATTAGCATGACACAATCTCCTATGCCACAACCAAGACTTATTAGCAATAGTTTTTAGGCAAAGGGTGTTTTTAAAATTAATAGAATTTAAATCTAGCATGTAAATATTATTCAATCTTTTCCATGCAGCACAATTTTCCATTCAGGCTTATGATGCAGCTAGCAGATAGAATTTAATTGTGTAGCCTTTGTCACACAGCTGGCTTATGCTTAACAGATTATATTTTAATCCATCAACAAGTAAAATATTTTCAATCAAAAAGTTCTTGGAGTTTTCGATTATACATGCGCCCCCACTTTCCTGGTGGTGTTGTGTCCAAGAGTGACCTTGCCTCCAGCCCTGGCCTCCAACAAAATGAATTGATTAGCATCTCCAGTCATATGGTGTGAGCATCTACTGTCTAGGTACCACATGCTATCATGAGATCTTGTGTGAGAGCACTCCTACAAAATTATCAAATGTTAGATTTAGGAACCCAAACCAGTTTGGGTCCCTTCTTATGGAAAGAGGAATACAATGAATGTGTGTTATGCTCTGAATCATGTAATTTGGGTCTTCACACCAGACGTGTTCTACAATGGATGGTGCAAGTATGGGAGATGTGTCCTAGCATGCCACATGAAAAGTATTTAACACTAGGAAAAGGGTTTACTAATCTATTTGGGTGATAGTGCCTCTTCCTAGGTTTGTATGATGCATACGAAGGTGATGGATTATAAAACTCTTCAAGTGTTGGTAGTTTTCTTTTTTCCCTAAGAGCAGTTAGTTCAGCTTCTAAATACTTGTTTGCACTTTTAACCACTAAATTCTCTACTCTCAATGCATGCTCCCTATTATCAGCTTCATCTAAACATGCCTTAAGTTTATCAAATGAATTTTCTAATTCAATATGGGATGCATTCAAGGAGTCATGCACATCAGTCAAATTAGAATACTTTTTATTCAAATTATCAAATTCATCTGATAATGTCATGTGATTGCTATCAAGTGTAGAATAATCTTTAAAAAAAAATTCAAGCTCTTTTTGTAAGTTCAGAAATTCCAGTTTCAGGCTAGCATGTGATTTTTTAAGCTTTTTATAAGATGAATGAATTTTCTTAAAAACTTCAAGTAATGGGTCATATGTTAATTTACATACCTCTTCTTGGTCAGAGTGACCAAGATGATCATCTGCCATCAAACACAAGTTTATTATCTCCTCTTCAACTTCAGTTTCAGAGGAGTTGATGCAGAACCTGCCCAGAAAGCCTTTTGGGTTCTTAGCTTTTCCTTCTTAAACTTAGATTTCTCCTCACCCTTCTCCTTGCTTGGGTGAGCCTTAAGTGTAGGGCAATCAAATTTTACATGTCCTGACTTCCTGCATTCAAAGAAAATCACATCAGAAGAACCTTTAGAATTCTTATTATTCTTACCTTTGTTTCATTTTTGATGTTGTTATTGCTTCTTTCTCAAAAAGTTTTTGAATTGCCTTGTTATGAAGGCAATATCGTCATTCTCAGAACATGAAGTATCAGTGTCAGAATCATCAGCCTTTAAGGCTACAGTTTTGTCCTTCTTTTTCTCTCCTACATCAAGTTATCTTTGGTTTACTCCTTGCTCGTAAGCAATGAGTGATCCAAGTAAGTTAACTATTGAGTAAACATTCAAATCCTTGGATTTAGTTATAGCAGTAATCTTAGCATCAAAGAAAGAAGGTAAACATCTCAAAATTTTTTTAACCTTCTCATAGTTTGTCAGCTCTCTTCCTAAGGCATGTAGGGATGTGACTATTTGTGTAAACTTAGTATACATTTTAGATATTGACTCACTAAGTTTCATGCAAAAAAGTTCATAATCATGCAAAAGAATATTTAGCCTAGATTGTTTCAATTTATTTGTACCTTTATAAGTTATGCATAATTTGTCCCAAATTTCCTTACCAGTTGAACAGGTGGAGACACACATATAATCTTCTGATTTTAAGGTACAGAAAAATTAGTTTAAATATTTAGCATTCAGTTATGCAAGATCTTTGTCATCAGTTGTACATTTAGCAAAAGGGATTTCAATTTTAACACTATTGACTAATCTATAAGGTGTAGAATATCCTTCTCTAACAAGCATCCAGATGTTATAATGAATCGATTGTAAAAAGGTAGACATGTGAGTTTTCTAAAAATTAAAAGGAATATTATCCAATAGAGGTGGTCGAGTAATTAAATATCCTTCCACAGTGTTATGATTACCAAAGTTATCCATTGATCAAAATTTAAAAATTTTTTAAAACTTAATTTTATGAATCCCGCTCTAATACCACTTAAAAGTTCATTAGAGTTGTTAAGCCCTTATAAACTAGCCCGAGGCTAATCCAGAGGGTGGCGGGGGGGGGGGGGGGGGTGAATTGGTGTTATAAAAAAAAATTTAACTTAAACAATAAGGAAAATCTTTTTTGAGATTTTTGATATTTTAAAACAAAATACTTTTATCCTAAGGCAAAACAAGAATAATTTCACAGAAACAGAACTATGATATTTCAACCACATAAATAATCAAGAGTAAATAATGCAAAAATTAAGTGCAGGAATAAAAATAGGAAGAGCACACCAGATTTTTATAGTGGTTCGGTCAACCTGACCTCCATCCACTCCCCGGAGCCTCCCCTTCAAGTATTGCACTAAAACTATAATGTTTCTCCTTTTGTTCCCATAACAAGGCAGAGAAGCCCTTACAAAATCTTTTCACTGACCCCAGTGAGACAAAGAACCTAGACTCCTTTTGCTTCCTCCTAAAGCAGGCAGAGAACCCCAACTCCTTTTGCTTCCTCCTGAAGTCGGCAAAGAACCTCAACTCCTTTTTCTTCTTCCTGAAGCAGGGAGAGAACCTCGATCTAGTGCTGATGAAGACCTCCCTAGAGCCACCAAGGAGCCAAGGACGACGATTAGAAAAGATGACTTAAATCCTTGCTTGGAGCAACCTTTGTGAACCTCTCACAAACTCTCCCTCACAAATTTTTTTCTCTCTCTCTCTCTCTCTCCCAAGCTCTCTTTCTCCTTTTCCAAGCTCTTTCAGGTCAGGATAATAACAAAAGTCCTTTTCATCATCAATTGAGAAAACTTAAACAGAAGACCTGAAAAAGTGCCCTAATTTTCAACTTGTCGTCAAAGATTGTCCAAGACGATCTATCGGTCATCCTATATGATTACTTTAAATCAGCCCTTTCAGCCAGGATGATCTGGGTTTCCTGTACGATTAGAACACAAAGTTTGTTCTAATCATCCCAGATGTGTGGTCATTATCTTGTATGATTAGTTCAAATATACACTTTCATCAAGGTAATAGTTCAGGATACCCAGGAGATAAATCGGGATGATATGTAGAAATATAATTGATCATTTAGGATGATGTTTCGATCATCTTGTACGATTAGTTCAAAATCGACATTATCGTCTAGCAGATAGTTTGGGACGTCTAGGAGAAAACTAAGGTTCTTGTTACAGATCATCCAGTCTGATTCTACGATCATCCCGGATGATATGATCAATCAATCTAACCTTAATTACTCTCCTAATCACTTGATCAATTTAGGCATGATTGTCTATGAATCATCAATGATGATCAGTATTATCCTATATGATTAGTGCAATTTTGTGAGTTATAAAATCTTGCCTAAATGAGTTTGGCAGCTCGGTATTTTGATTTAAGAATATAATCAAGGAAGATGGGAGTATCATCCAGGATGATTTGCTTAATCAGGTTTACTTGACCCAAATGCCTTAATTAGGGTTGTGAACTGAATAGATCGTCCAGGACAATAAAAAATTATCCTGTACGATTTGGTCAAAAAAATTTATTTTCTTTATCTCCCTTTACTCACTCCCTTGAGTGTGTATGTGTGTAAGGATACTTAGCTTCAGGATCCACTACATTACAATTAACTCAAGAAAAGGTAGAAAATGCATTTAAATTAAAAGTACAGACTTGACTCAGTCCTAGTCTACCCGATCTTAAGTTGGCTTGAGGGTGAACTTGTGAACCTAAAATATTAGTAATCAACAGTGAAAACAGATATGCAATAAACTTTAATTATTAGGAGATAGCATAGTAAATAAAAATAATAATATTTATTATCATCAAAATCACAAGACTTGGGCCCAGATATGCAACATGAGGGACATTATATTATATGTCAATGGGTAAGTTGTAGCTCCCCGTGCCTCAAGAGAGGCTCCTTCATTGTGTTGGGGCATACATACATGCCCTAACATACTTTGGGGTGAGGTATAATCTCTACAACTTTGTTAAAACCTCTCTTTTGTTATGAACAACTTGGTGACACACACACACACACACACATATTTCCGACTGATTTTACTTTCACCCAAATACATGTGATATGATGTGTTAGACATTGGCCATAGGTTAGCTCACTAATGAATCCTTAGCCTTGTTGGCCAAGGCTTGCACCCTCTTATGAGTTTAGTGACCTTCATAAGATCAATTAGGCCTATAGTGTAGGCCACTCATTTGTACCATATGCATTGATGTTTTTTCATATAAAGTGGAGCTCGTTAGGATATTTTCTTTAGTTTTGCTAATAAAATACTTAAACAACTATAAAAGTCGCTTCCTTGATGATTTTGAGCTTTTAAATCTTATTTCTATGAATATGTCAAGAATATGAAAAATAAAATAAAATTTAATTTCTAGTATAATAGGATAATATATGTGTTAGCTTTGTGCAGTGTGTCTCTCTAATAGGTGATAGATAGGTTAACCTTTTTTTTTCCTAAGGTACATTGCAGAATCTAGCTATATTTATGGCCTTTCATTTATTATTTTATTATGAGATGATTGAGGTGTTTATTCTTAATTATGCATTATAATGACATGATTTTCATAGGACTCTTCAATTATTTATCTTGGGTGTTACTCGGATGGAGTCTTCACATTAGGAACTTAGGATGTTAAATTCTCTATAAAAGATAATTTGATTAATAATGATAAAAGAAATATATGGCTTAAAATCAACAACATGCTTTCAAAATTTAATGCATGACCCTTCTTAGTTCAATTTTTAAAGTAACTTATATTCAAAGCAAAGCCCACTTCATGGAGGCTCCCGACTAGTTTTGATTAGCCCTACCCTTCATTCATAGCCTGAGTCAAGTATATAGATTTTATTTTTATCACATAAAGGGATAGTCCACCATTGCATTAACATGGTACCATTCATGGTCGGGCTCGAAGCCCATTCATCTTCTGTATCTCCTCATCACTCTTACATTTGTATAAGACTGGATTGCATAAGTTTACGATGATATGTGATGTTTTGGCTGATACTCCTTTTCGAGCAGGATGGTAAATCTAGGTCGGGGCTACTTAGATCTCTGGTGGAATTTGAGTTATAAGTCTCATCGTTGTCTTGCATTAGCTAAGTCAAGGGTGCTAGTACTGGGAGTATGATACATCCCCTGTAAATTTCAAATCAAAGTCTAGCGTTATGATTATATCGCTATATACCTTATCGTTGGGTGAGCTCTCCATTTTTGGGAGGCTATAAATTCCACTTATCTACATCACGCGAATGACGTCTCCTTCATCTTTCTCTCTCGCATGCCTTATGTGCGATTTCTCCTCTCTCTATTTCTTTCTTTCAGACTGACCAAATGATTGCATGATCTTTGTCTGTATTGAATAGCTCGTTGAGCCTAACTCCTTTGGATTAGAAGAATCTAGGAATCCTATTGTGCATCAAATCAAGAAGAGAATAAAATAGCATCCCTTATCGAGAGTGCTTTTAGGTTAAGGCCTAAGATGTAATTAACAACGGAGGCTTGCACCCGTGAGAAACTAACACCCATATTAAATAAATCTCATTCGAGCTGATGTATCAAATGGGAGAAATCTCGTTTCACTTGAATCATATATATCATTATTCATCAAGATATGTTGGTGAAAGATACTATTTTTTATAGGTAATCGTATGTATGATTCTATCTACTCTTTCATTGGCCTGCCTGTAGAGTGTAAAGGTTTGCGACTGTTTTGTCCTATAGGATAGTGCGATCATACTCTTTGCATTCTAACCCCTATGAGCAATTCCCTTTCGGAGACCCACACCATGAGAAATGAAGGATTCTTGTGTCTCCTATTATATAATGGAATTTTCCAATAGAGATAAGCCCCATGATTTTTTTCTTTTTTTCAGTTTTCCACATTAAAAATTTTAGTCTCTTATAAGTTTTATTTGTCCATGCTAAATTTGTGCTAGAAGCTATGACATACATCTTTAACTCTACCGATGTAAATTTTCTAGCACGTAAACACTAATTAAATTTGAAGTTTAATAAAAAAGAATATATGTGTGTATGAGTTGAGGTGGGGGATTGTACATATAGATTATATGCATATCCAATTTATCAAATTTATACGCATTTGTTCCAAATAGATTTATTTACTAAATTAAAATTGAGTATCTTACGACCAAAGAATCAATCATGGATAAACTACTCGTTGTGGCACATCGACATTTCGTTCTTTTATAAAAAAAAACCTATGAAACATATACATCTCAATTCATAAAGCTTTTTAACTTTTCGACTAAAACTTAATTAAAAAAAAACAAAATATTTATTTATCTCAAAATAACTTTTCTTATAAGGCTACTATTTTGATACAATGTCAATTCACCAAAGAAAATTAAAAATATGGATTTCTTAACACACCAAAAAAAACTTGTAGCTACACGTACCTTCTTCTTTCTATGGTTTCTTAGCTCACGGTCTCCGGTTGCTCTCAGTTTATTGCTTACAGGAAAATGCGGAGTAAATATTG
Organism: Dendrobium chrysotoxum; assembly: GCA_019925795.1. Lineage (NCBI taxonomy): Eukaryota > Viridiplantae > Streptophyta > Magnoliopsida > Asparagales > Orchidaceae > Dendrobium > Dendrobium chrysotoxum. The sequence goes on along the minus strand of CM034308.1, from coordinate 55,265,774 downwards.
CCTTAGTACTTTTAGTAATTTACTTTCAATATAAGTAATTTATATATGACATTAAAACTTTAAACCAAATCACAGCCATTCATACCCTTGCATTTCCAAATCAAGCAAATGCATGCCACTTTAAGTGGAATGGTCAAATCTCAATTCAATGCTACATGGCAAAAGCTTAGAAGAATAGTGAATGATATAAATGAACAATTTTGTTAATATGACTTAGGCTCAAATAGTTTAAATCATAAGGAGTTGATCCCCAGCTTTTACAATACATCGCCCATCAACTAAATCGTGATATAAGAGATAATTTGCATTACACATAATTTTTCCATTGTATTGAGGCCCAAATTGTAATCTGTTAGACTCTGGGATTTAAGTCATTTGGTTATAAAGATCATATTATTAGATAGAAAAGTGCATGATATTAGGAAAATTGTATAGACCTTTTTTTAAATAATTTATAAAAATTATAGAAATATGATAGGTTGTCTAAGTTATAATTAGATATCATGATATATTTTTAAAAAGTATAGTACAATAAATAGTCTTAAGATAATAAATATAAAATGATTATAGTAATTACAACAATTAGGCATTGATATATCATCAAAATTTCATCTTGATCAAGCACAAATCTCGAGGCAAAAGCGTATTAGAAGCTTCTGAAATTAAATCTGGGGCCATCCGAACTTTGATTTCAGCAAACTTATACTCGAACTGAACATCTCGAAAGGACGAACCCAATGACACTAAATTCGACCCAATTCGAGCCCAAATGAGTCCAAATCGAAGACCTGAAGCACCATTAGAAGGTTCAAACAATAAATTGAATAACCAAACGGTTTACAAACGTAAAATGCTTATAGTTGAATTGAGTGGCTTGATGAGACAAATCCAACGAGCCTAGGATCGTTGAATTCTGACATCATTAAGGCACTCAAATTCTTGATAAATAGTCCATGATCAAAGGAGTTGATATCGGTTATCCATTCAAAACACTCCAAACATGCCCTATTTATTGGTCATGCCACTCCTTAAAAACTATAAATAGAACCCCCATTCTTCATTGAGAAGGGGAAAGAAGGAGGGAGGAATAGGGGAGGAAGCAGAGGAGAAAGGAAGAGAAAGAAGAGAGGAGAGCAAGAGAAATCTGATATCTCTTTTGCCACCAAGCTCCTCCTCGACCACCACCTAGCCACCGACTATCGTCGGACCATTGTCGGACTTTCGCCGGACTTTTTGTCCGGCCACCAACTATTACCAGAATTACGCCCAACCACCAATTGAATCCCGATTTACACCCGACCACCTACTGTCATCAGTCCTTCCAAACTCTGTTGCCAGACAATGGTCTTATTGACCACTATTGGCCACCCACTACGGTCCTTCTAACGTCCATCGCCCATTGACTAAGGTTTTTCTGACCTTCGTCACCAGATTATGATCATTCTGACCTCCATCACCAGTCTACGGTCCTTCCAACCTCCGTCACCAAACAATGATCTTTTTTACCACTATTTACCCACTGATTACGATCCTTCTGACCTCCGTTGCTAGACTATGGTCCTTCCGACTTCCTTCGCCAGACAACTATCTTTTTGACCATCATCATCATACTATGGTCCTTCCTACTTCCGCCACTAGACTATGATCTTTCTGACATCCATTGCCTACTGACTTTGGTCCTTCTGACCTTCGTCGCCAGACTATGTCCTATCTAACTTTCAATTCCTGTCGACTACAGTCCTTCTAACCTCTGTGTCCAGACTACGATCTTTCGACCTTTGTCGCCCACCGACAACAGTCCTTCTGACCTCCATCACCTAATAATGGTCTTTCTGACCTTCGTCGAATATCGTTTATGGTCCTTCTGACCTCCATCACCTAACAAAAGTCTTTTTAACCTCAGTCGATTGCCAACTTTGTCCCTTCAGACCACCATCACCCAACTACAGTCTTTTCGACCTTCATCGCCCGCCGACTTTGGTCTTTCTGACCAAACAAACATGTCAATACTAATTCTTCTTATTTCCACCATGTAATCACTCTATATGATGTATATTTGATACATCAAGCCAATGCCTTCCCCCCAAAGCGGGTTCTCATTTGTAATCAACTGTAAACACTTGGGGATTCATTCAAATTGGGCCAGGCCTAGTGTTTTTCTCCCTTTTAGGGGTTTTCATATAAAAACTCTGGCGTCTCTTATGAATATTACACCCTCTCTTTTATCTGATTATGTGTTGGATCTTCGTACAAGGCTAAGACTTTAAACTTTATATTTCTATATCACTATAAATATTCTAAGATGTGATAGTTTGGTGCCATATGTGAGAACGTTATTTCTGACAAGGGGTAAACCTTGACTGCAGCTGTGGTCAAGAAGACTTTACAACCCTTCCAACATCCAAGATGATATCTTGGGAAACTATTTTTCATAAAGCTTCTAGCAAATACAAGGATGTTTCCAATAATTGCAAGTTTTATATAGACCCTAGCTAGACTTCTACTCCTTGAGCAAAGTCTTAATCTTGACCTCAAAAAGGTAGTAACGGTCTAAAGATAGACCATTCTTCACTTTTGATTTAGGAAACAACGAGGATCCTAGGGGAATTTGATCCAACCTCTTCCATGTAGATTAATTTCATCAAGTAAAGCTTTGACTAGCAATCTCGTATAGGTCAAACATTCTAGGAGGATGCCAATCAAATCTTAAAATCCTTAATTCAAGAAATATGTAATATTTATTATGTCTCAATCACTAAATGATCAATCTCAGGTGGATTTGATCTAACCTCTTCCACATAGGTTAACATCATCGAGCAATGCTTTGATACACAAACTTGGATATGACATACATCCTTGCTAGATTCTCTCAGCCTCTTCCATATAGGTTAATGTTAGAGAGTAATGCTCTAAAAAATAACCTCGAATAGGTCATACATCCTTGGTGGATTATCTAAACCTCTTCCACACAGGTTAACATTATTAAACAACACTATAATATACAACCATAGATATGTTATACATCCTTGGTGGATTCTCTCAGCCGGTTCCACATGGGTTAATATCATTGAGTAGGGCTCTGACAAATAACCTCGGATAGGTCATACATCATTGGTGGATTCTCTCAACCTCTTCCATATAGATAAATATCATAGAGCAGTACTCTAACAAATAATCTTGGATAGCTCATACATTTTTGGTGGATTCTCTCAGTCTCTTCTATATAAGTTAACATCATCAAACAATACTCTGATAAATAACATCTGATAGGTCAAACATGCATTGGATTTTTTTCATTCTTTTCAATATAAAGCAACATTTTAACAAACAACTCGAGGAAGGCCCACCTATAAGGTAACCTCAAAGAAAAGCTAGAAATAGACAAGGTTCTCACTAAAAAGAATCCTTGAGAGCAAGTGGTTGATAGGGTCATCACTTATTCAACGACCTTAGAAAGCTAAAAAGCCTCAAAAGGCATAGGTATACAAATATCTTAGCATGCTAAAAAGCCTCAAAAGACACAGGTGTACAAAGACCTTAGTAGTCTAAAAGACCTCACAATGCATATATATATAAAGACCTTAACAGGCTAAAAGCCTCAAAAGGCACAGGTGCATTAAAATCTTAGAAGGCTTAAAGCCTCAAAAGATATACTCTTCTTTGATTATTTAAAAATCTCATAAGAATAAAAGTTTAAAAGGGATAAATTTCTCTAATTTAGTTACTCTAACTGGGGGGCAATATATCAAAGCATATCTCAAAGATGCATAAATGACTTAATTTCCTATGAGGCACAAGTTCATTTTAAATAAAAAATAAGCATCAAGCTCATGCAAATATTTTAAATTTATATATAATGTCATTAAATTTATATAGCAAAAGTATATATCAGGTTTGAGTGTATATTTATTTTCACCAGAAGATGAAATTAAAATTACATCAACATCATCTTGTGCACTCTAATAAATCAAGATGATCGAAAAGCTCCTTGCAGACCACCAGCCTCTACTGAATTGGCAACTTGTTTGATCCCATCAATCTAGATATCCACCTTCTGCCTCCATCAGTATACTATCTCCATGATATTCGTCATTGATCCTTCACCTCTTATTAGCCATCATTAGCCTCTTGCCCGACTACTATTAGCAGCACACCCTCTAATTATCTTCTTTAACTCACCACCCAGCCATCAGCTATCCCAATACTTCCACCTAACAGCTGATCTCCGCCTAACTTCCACTTGGACTTCGATCACTACCAAACTTTCACCCAATCATTGATCATCACCTGACTTCTACTCAATCATCGTTAAAATTTAGTTGTCTATTGATAGTCACTGGTTCCTCTCCTAGGTGATGTTACAGTCAGGTCTTTTTAAATCACCCTCATATATAAGAGATAGTTGATCTTCTTCTATTAAAGATTATCTATTAAGAGAATAAACTCTCATCATAACATTTTCTACATAAAAGATAAGCACTGAAGCTTAATGGAGGATGCCAGCTATCTCTGACAGTGGAATGCCTCTAATGTAAGAAGAAAATTAGAGGAGGATAAAATGGAAGGAGGAGAAAGTTCCTTGTATATAAAAGAGGGGCACTGAAGCTTGATAGGGGATTCCACCTATCTTAGATAGTGGAATTCCTCTAACGTAAAAGGAAATGAGGAAAAGCATAAATAAGGTAAAGAAATTTTGCTCCTGCATAAAGAGGGGCCCTAAAATTTGATAAGGGATATCACCAATACAAGACTAGGGTAATGCCACTACTATAAGAAGATTGGAGGATAAGAGAAAAGAAAATTATGCAATTTCTCCCTTGTCCCAATGAGCTATTTATAGGTGAAAAGGAAAGAGGAATATTCTACAGAATAAGAATATTTCAAAAAAATTTCAAGAATAAGAATATTTTAAAAATATTCCAAGAATATTCAAATAGAATAAGAATATTCTTAAAAAAGTTCTCCTAAAAAAAGGAGAAAAATAGAAAAAAAATATCTTAAAAAAAGAAAAAGAGAGAAAAAAACCTCTTTAAAAAAATCTTTCTCTAAAAAAAATAGAGAAAAATTTTGTGTAAAAAAAGGGGGGGCGAAGGCCCATAGAAAAAAATTATATCATTAACAGCAGTAAGATAAAAAAAATTTATATCCTTAATAGCAGCCAGTTATAACCAACTACAATTAATCGTGCACTCCAAAGGGTGCGTCTTTCCTGACGTAAGGTGGGACAGGCTGCCTACAGTGGCGGCAGTCGGCAGCCGGTCGGCCAACCGATTGGTTCGACCTCCAATGTGCGTTTGGGCCTAATTTTTGGCCCGAACATTCCAATTCAGATGTCTTTGGGATCGCCGAGATCATTTTTCTATTTTCTAGAACCAATTTTGATCCTTTCGGAGCTAAACAGAGCCTCTATGATCAATTTCAAGCTATTTCAAATATTTTGGAGCAATTTTAAAATTCTTTAATAATTTTTCTCTAATCAACATACTAACTTTAGGACATCCTTAATTAATAATTAAGAATATTTAACTTGGTTCATGGCCCGGAGAGGAGATCTATGTTGATGTCTAGAGAGCGCATGTGCCTTGTAATTATTCAAAAATTATAATTTTGTATTGAAAGAATTTGTAAAGCTACGACATATATTTTTAGCCTATGTAGGCTTCGATCTCCAAAAATAGGGAGTGACTGATATATCATTAAAAATTTATCTTAATCAAGCATAAATCTTGAGGCAAAAGCGTATTGGGAGCTTCCAAAATTAGATCTGGGGCCATCCAAACTCTGATTTTAGAAAACTTATAGTCGAATTGAATGTCTCAAATGACGAACCCAACGACACTAAATTATACCCAATCTAAGCCCAAATGAGTCCAAATCAAAGACCCAAAGTACCTTTGAAAGGTTTAAACCATAAATTCAATAACCAAATGGTTTACAAACATAACATGCTTATAGTTGAATTGAGTGAGTTGACGAGACAATCCAACGAGCCTAGGATTGTTGGATCCTAACATCATTAAGGCACTCAAATAATCGATAAATAGTCCAAGATCAAAGGAGTCGATATTGGTCATCCATTCAAAATACTCCCGACATGCCCTTAATTGTTGCAAATTTTGATTCAAGGATTATAGTTTTGATGATCACAAATATTTCTTGCATTTTTGTTTTTGTTCTACTGTCACTACTGCAAATCTATTTCGATTGCCCTGAATATTAACATTTCAGGTCCACAAGGTCAATTGCAATTCAAGCCAGCTCAAGTTTGAGTAGATTAGGACTAAGTTAGTTTGTAATGTCAAATCTATTAGTTTTTACTCTTTCTTGAGTCAATTATAAATGGGTGGATCATGATGCTAAGTAATCTTGCACGCACACACTCAGGGGGAGAAATTATATAAAATTAAGAGTTTTTCTGTTTTTGATTATATCATCCTAGATGATCCAAATCATCCTGGATGATCAGATTAAAATAGAAACCCTAATTAGGGCAGCTGTGTTAAGTCAGTCTGATTAAGTAGATCGTCCTAAAAGATCCTCCCATCATCCGGGACGATTTGCTCAAATCAAAATTCCTCAGCCATCAAACTCATTTAGGTAGGTTTTTATTTTAGGATTTTGGTCTAATCGTATAGGATGATATATGTATCATCTTGGATGATTCATTATAATCATGCATATATTAGTCAGGTGATTAAGGAAAGTAATTAAGGATTAATTGATCGATCACATCATCTTGGCCGATCGCAAGATCATCCGGGACAATCAGTTATAAATCCTCATCATCCAACATTATTTTTCTAGATGACCTGAACTATGTGCCCGACAATATTGCCGTTTTAAACTAATTATAAAGGGCGATAGCCTTATCGTCCTAGATGATCAGTTATATTTAAATTATCCAACATAGTTCTCCTGGATGACCTGGACTATGTACTAGATGATATTGCACATTTTTGAACTAATCGTATAGGATGATAGACTTATCATCCCAGATGATCAGTTATATTTTTACACATCGTCTAGACTCTTCTCTTGGATGACCTGAACAGCCTACTAGACGAAAATGTGGTTTTGAACTAATCGTATAGGATGATGACCACATCGTCCTATATAATCTATACAAATCCTATCTTCTGATCGTCCAAGAGAGCCATATTGTCCAGACTGAAATGTCTGTTTTGTACTAATCGTACAAGATGATTGATAGATCATCCTTGATGATCTTTGATGGCAAGTTAAAATTTAGGGCATTTTTTTAGCCCTTCTATGTAAGATCTCTTGCTTGTTAATGTAAAAAATGTTTTTCTGCTGTATTGATCTGAGAGAGTCTTGAGAAGGAGAGGGAGAGCTTGGGAGAGAGGGAGAGGATCTTATGAGGGGGAGTTTATGAGGAGTTCAGAAAGGTTGCTCCAAGCAAGGATTCAAGTTGGCTCTGTGGGAAGGATATCAGTAAGAAGATCGAGGTTCTCTACCTGCTTTAGGAGAAAGCAAAAGGAGGTAAGGTTCTCTGCCTGCTTTAGGAGGAAGCAAAAGGAGTTTGGGTTCCCTGCCTCACCGGGATTGGTGAAAAGGAGTTTTTATAAAGGCTTCTCTGCCTTGCTATGGGAGACAAAGGAGAGTCACTGAGTTTTAGTGCAATACCTGGAGGGGAGGCTACGGGGAGTGAATGTAGGTCAAATTGATCGAACCACGATAAAATCTTATGTGTTCTTTTTTTTACTATTCCACATTTTAAACAATACTTTAATTTCTTGTGGATGATCGTGTGGTTAAAGCTATTAATTTAGTTGATTAATCATCTCCACATCAAGGAGTAATTGTGTTTGTTTAGAAACATTCAAAAAGGAATTCAAAATCTTATTTTTGCTTAAGAATTTTTAAAATAACCAATTTATCCCCCCCCCCCTCTTAGTTAGCCTCGGGCTGGTTCATAAGGGCTTAACAACCCTAACAAACTTTCAAGTTGTATCAGAGCAGGATTCAAAAATTAAGTTTTAGATAACTTTTGAATTTTGATCCATGGCTAACTTTAGTAATCGAAACACGATAGAAGGATATTCCATTACTCAACCACCCTTATTTGATATTATACGTTTTGATTTTTAGAAAACTCGTATGTCCACCTTTTTACAATCGATCGATTATCGCATATGGATGCTTGTTAAAGATGGTTATGATGCATCTTATAGACTTGATAATGGTGTTAAAATTGAACTTTCTTTTACTGATTGGACTCTTGATGATAGGGATTTAGCACAACTTAATGCAAAATATTTAAATTATTTTTTTTTGTGCATTGTAATCTGAAGATTATATGTGTGTTTCAACTTGTAAAACTGGTAAAGAAATCTGGGATAAATTATGTATCATTTGTGAAGGCACAACTAAAGTTAAGCAATCTATGAAGAATATTTTACTTCACGACTACAAACTCTTTCGCATGAAACCTAGTGAGTCAATATCTAAAATGTATACTAGGTTTACATAAATTGTTACCTCCCTGTATGCCTTAGGAAGAGAACTCACTAACTATGAGAAAGTTAACAAAATTTTGAGTTGTTTACCTTCTTTCTATGATGCTAAGATAACTGTGATCACTAAATCCAAGGATTTGGATACTTATTCTATTGATAACTTACTTGGGTCACTCAGTGCTTATGAGTAAGGAGTGAACTGAAGACAACTTGATGCAGGTAAGAAAAAGAAGGAGAAAATTGTGGCGCTGAAGGCAAATGATACGGATACTGATTCTTTTAGGTTTGAAAGTGATGATGTTGCCTTAATTACTAGGCAATTCAAAAGCTTTCTAAGGAAGAAATAAAAGCGCCATCAAAAATGGAACAAAGGTAAGAATAGCAAAAATTTTAAAGGTTCTTCTGATAAGATTTGCTTTGAATGTAGGAAGTCAGGACATATAAAAGCTGATTGTCCTACACTTATGGCTCAACCAAGCAAGGAGAAGAGTGAGGAGAAACCCAAGTTTAGGAAGGATAACAAATAGATTCAAAAGGCTTTCTGGGTGGATTCTGCATATGACTGCTCGGAGACTGAAGCTGAAGAAGAGGCTACAAACTTATTTTTGATGGCGGAATAACATCTTGGTCAGTCTGACTAAGAAGAGGTATGTGAATTAACCTATGATCAATTACTTGATATTTCTGAGAAAATACATTCATCATATAAGAAACTTAATAAATCACATGGTAGCCTAAAATTGGAATACTTAAACCTGTAAAAAGAGCATGAAGTTTTGCTTAAAGATCATTCTATACTTGATAACAATCATATGTCATTACTTGATGAATTTGATGAGTTAAATAAACAGTATTCTAATTTAATTATTAAGCATGATTCATTAAAAATATCACATTTTGAATTAGAAATTGCATTCAAGAAATTAGAAACTCATGCATTTGATGTAGAGAGTAGGGAGCATGCATTGAGAGTGGAAAATTCAATTCTTGAAAGTTTAAATAAATTTTTTGACACTGAATTAATTACTTTTATAAAAAATAAATAACCACTATCACTTGAATAATTTCATAAAAAATTATCAAAGCATGCATCATCTGAACCTAGGAAGAAGCACTATCACCCATGTAGATTAGTTAACCCTTTTCCTGGCATTAGATATTTTTCTTATGGCATGTTAAGACATATTTCCCACACTTGCACTGCTCACTGTAGTATACATTAGGTGTGGAGACCTAAATTACATGATTCACAGCATAACACACATACATTGTATTCTTCTTCTATAAGAAGGGACTCAAACTTGTTTGGGTTCCTAAATTTAACATTTGATTATTTTGTAGGTGTGCTCTCACACAAGACCTTGTGAGAGCATGTGATACCTGGACAGCAAATGTTCAAGGCATATGATTGGAGATGCAAGACATTTCATTTTGTTAGAGGCCATGGCTAGAGGCAAGGTTACTCTTAGAGATAACAGCACTAGGAAAGTGGTGGGAGCAGGTATAATCAAAAACTTCAAGAACTTTTTAATTGAAAATATCTTACTTATAGATGGACTAAAACATAACTTGCTCAGCATCAGTTAACTCTGTGATAAAGGGTTCAGCATAAATTTCTGGCAAACACTTGCATTATTAACTTAAATAATAACACTGCTTTGTAGGGAAAAAGGATCAATAATGTCTATATGCTTGATTTAAATAATATTGAGTGTGTTGCTTTAATTTGCTTAAAAACTATTACTGATGAGTCTTGGTTGAGGCATATGAGGTTATGTCATGCCAACATGAAAACCCATAGAAGAGAAACCTAAAAGGACTTAGTTAGAGGTGTCACCAAGCTTAAGTTCACTAAGGACCGCTAGTGTGATGCCTGTCAACTAGGGAAACAAGTCCAATTCTCTTTCCATTTCATTAAGGATATTAGCACCTCTAGACCTTTAGAAGTCCTTCACATGGATTGTTTTAGACCCATTCGCACTGCCAGCATAGGAGGAAAAGTCTATGGATTTTTTATTATCGATGACTACTCGAGATTCACTTGGATTAGATTTATGTCACACAAAAGTGAGTCGTTTGATGAATTTAGATCCTTCTCCACTTGGATTTAGAAGAAGCTAGGTTGTGAGATCTTAACCATCCATATTGATCATGGTGGAGAGTTTAAAAATGTGAGATTTAAAACTTTCTATGAGGAGCAAGGCCATAGTCACAACTTTTTAGCTCCTAGGACCCCTCAGTAGAATGGGATAGCTGAAAGAAAGAATAGGATCTTAGTGGAAGTTACTAAAGCCATGCTTGCTGAATATTTACTTTCAAAATACTTTTGGGCATAAGTGGTGAACACAGCCTGTTATATGTTGAATATGGTGAATGTTAGATCCAAACAGAATAAGATATCATATGAGATTATTAAAGGTAGAACACTAAACCTTTCTCATCTCCATGTCTTTGGTTGTACGGTCTTCATTCTTAACAATGGAAAATCACTCTTAGGAAAATTTGACCCAAAATCTAATGAAGGAGTGTTCTTAGGATATTCAAGTGGGGGGAAATCCTTTAAGGTGTTTAATAAGAGGACAGCGGTGGTGGAGGAGACTACTCATATAGTATTTGACGAATCTAATCCTAAGAAGTATAGAGCTGAGGAAGAAGATGAAATAGAAGAGATGACCCAAGGAGTAGAAACTATAAATCTGGAGAAAAGGGTAGAGCCTCAAAACACTGATGGAGTAGGTGAGATTACCCAAGGTGTAGAAACTATAAATCTGGAGGAAATGGTAGAACCTCAAAACACTTTGCCTAGAGAATCGAGATATTCTTCGAGTCATCCTAAAGAATTGATCTTAGGAGATCCTTTTAAAGGTGTTAGAATTAGGCATGGACTTAGAAAGGAAGTAAACTACTCTACCTTTATCTCAATGACTGAACCTACCAACATCAATCAAGCCCTTTCTAATGAATTTTGGATCTTAGCTATGCAAGAAGAACTTAACCAATTTGTGAGGAATAATGTCTGGGAGTTAGTAGAAAGATTCAAGAATCAAAGTATAGTAGGAACCAAATGGGTCTTTAAGAATAAAATGAATGAGTCTAGTGAGGTGGTAAGGAATAAGACAAGATTGGTGGCTAAGGGGTACAACCAAATATAATGAATTAATTTTAAGGAGACTTTCACCCTTATAGCTAGATTGGAAGCCATTAGAGTGCTACTAACTTTTGCATATTATAAAGGATTTAAGCTTTTCCAAATGGATGTCAAGAGTGCCTTTTTAAATGGGGTAATAAAAGAAGATGTGTTTGTAGAGCAACCCAAGGTTTTGCGAGTTCCCAATTTCCAAATCATATTTATAAATTAAAAAAGGCCTTATATGAATTAAAATAGGCACTCATAGCTTAGTATGAGAGACTTACACATTCCTATTAGAAAGAAAGTTTGTTAAGGGGAGCGTAGACACCGCCCTTTTTTTAAGGAAAGTAGGAGATAATTTACTCATTGTCCAGATCTATGTTGATGATATACTTTTTGGATCTTCTGATCAAGATTTATGTGATGATTTTTCTAAAATAATGAGTAAAGAGTTTGAGATGGAGAATTATCCTACTTTTTGGGGTTTAACATAAGGCAAATGGATGATGGAACTTTTCTTAATCAATTAAAGTACACTAAAGATATCTTGAAGAAATATGAAATGGATGAAGCCAAGCCAATAAACACTCCCATGAGCTCTAGTGTCTAGTTAGATAAGGATTTTAATAGAAAATCTATTGATCAAAAGAAGTACAGAGGAATAATTAGATCACTGCTTTACTGACTGCGAGCTGACCTGATATAATATTTAGTGTTTGTCTCTGTACTAGATTTCAAGCTAATTCTAAAGAATCTGACTTAACTGCAGTTAAGAGAATCCTTAGATATCTCTTAGGGACCCAAAATTTAGGAATCTGGTATCCTAGGCACAACACTTCTTTTAAAATTATTAAATATTCTAATTTTGATTTTGCAGGGTGTATGGTGGATATAAAGAGCACTCTTGAAACTTGCCAATTCGTAGGATAGTCCTTAGTCTCCTAGTTCAGTAGAAAATAAAACTATGTTGCACTTTCCACTGTTGAAGCTGAGTACATTATCTTAGGAAGTTATGTGGCCCAAGTCCTTTGGTTGAAGCAATAAATTCTATATTTAGGATTACTTGTTGGCATAATGTTAACTCTATGTGATAACACTAGTACCATCTGCATTTCTAAAAATCTTATCCAACATTCAAGAACCAAATACATTGACATAAGGCATCACTTCATTAGGGACCATGTTACCAAAGGAGATATTGAGTTACACCATATAGCAACTAAAAACCAACTGGCTGATATCTTTACTAAACCACTAGCCTTTGACAAATTCAGCATCTTAAGGACCAGATTGGGTGTGATTGACATAAATGCATGAATTTGTTGATTACTGAATTCTAATTTATCTGTTTTTTTTTTTATTTTTTTAATTTTTTATTTAATTTATTTGTTTATTTCTTTTTATGTGTTTTTGATTTCCTGTTGATTTTTCTCATTTTTCTATTGTTATTTGTTTGATTTGGTTAATTCTTTTTATGCGCTTTCCTCTTATTTTTTATTTTCTATTTATCTTCTTCAGAATCAGATCACTACTCACTACTACTGATAAACTTGATTTCTATATGAGAATTTTATCTTATTTTTAATTTGAGGCCTATAAGGAGTGATTGACCTCTCAAAAATAGTTAATAGAAGAAACATTGATGATTGTTTCTCTTCCTCTAACTCTTTTAATGATTTACTTTTCTTTTTGGATAAAAATCATTTTCAAAATTAAAAAGTTGGATTTTAAAATAGAGATTTATTTTATCTTCCTACAGTAATCTATCTCATATAAGTAGTGTTCCAAATCATCGAATCATTTTCATATTTTCTTAATCAGGTCATTGCATTTATCATATGAGAATGATTCTGTATTGTGGATTACTTTTCCTTATCTAAGAGAGTGAGTTTTTTCTTCGCTTATATCTGGAAGATAATCTCATAACTGAGAGCCCTTTAGAGATTTTGAAAGATAGGAAGCTTATAAAAGATGCATAAAGTGAGCCAATCAATGAAAAAAAAGAGGCACAAAATAAGCCCAACACTGAAAAGATGCGCAATGTTCACCAAAAATTGAAGAGATACACAAAGTATATTAAAAATCAAAAGATGCGCAAAGTACGCCAAATAATTAAAAAAGAGGCACAAAATTAACCCATAAAGAAATAAGCTTTCTTCTCTTTCAAATCTTTAAAAATTTTAGAAGAATTCATATTCCACTTAATATATTAAAACACTTGAGATTGAAAATCATGATTTCTGGTTCTTTAATTTATAATACTATTTTATCAGATATTTTTCTAAAATGAAGTTTGAAAGGATCACTTTTCTTATCTAATTTTTTTTCTTTTGAAGTAATTTTTTTTTAAGAATTTGAACCTGTAAGGTGTCCAAGGTAGGGTTTACAAAAATCAATTTTCCAACTTTTCTGAATTTTAGCTCGTCAATTTCTTCTTATTGACTTTTGAATTTGACATTAAGGAAAAAGTCTCATTTACTGGAGTTGATCGATTAAAAAAATACTATTTTTTCTTTATTTTTAGTCCTTTTTAACATCTTTTTGGGGTTTTATGTTTGATTTTTAATTTGTTTTTATGGTTTGAGGCCTTTTCTGATCACCTCCTTCTATCATCAAAATTTTCAATTTTTTATCACATTATCCTGGATGATATTCCTATCATTTGGGATGATATCATCAAATAACTCTTCTTCATCCATCTAACGGCTGATCTATCTCCATTATTTTTGAGATCATCCTGGATGATCCTTATTGTCCTAGACGATCTGATCGAATTCTACTCAATTATCTGTGATCATCCTGGTCGATAAACCTATTCATCCTGGACGATACTGTTGACCTTTATTTTCATTCGAGTGCCCTCGAGGGCCTTTAATTAATTTAATCAAGCCCCGTCGAGTCCAATTCGAGCTTGAATTAGCTTGAATTGAGTCAAAGTAGACTCGATCGTATCTGCTTGAGCCTGATTAGTTTGCCTTAGGCCCGTCGAGGTTAATTTGATTCGAGTCTTCATTTTATTTAAATTTAACTGGGTTAATTTGAGTAAATCAAATTGAATCCCAAATTGACCCGAATCGGATCTGATTGTAAGCTTGATTTTAATCTAATATGCTTAATTTAATTTACTTATTTATTTATTTATTTATTTCATTCTCATGAGCTTAAATTTATTCCTAAATCAAGCAATCAAATGGACGGCTAATTAAATCACCTCAATTCCCTCCTAATTAATCTTAGGATGAATCCTAGCCGTGGATCTAAGGCTTTAATCATTTAAATACTCTTTTAGGGCTTCATGAAGGGAGCTTGCTTTTTTTTCTTTTTCCTAGCCGCTCTCAACCCTAATTTTTTCTTAGTGTGAGAGCTCTTCCAACATCTCTCCATCTTCCTCCACTCAAATTCGTTGCTAAAACCTTGCCAGCCGTGAGATCTCCGGCGACCCGAGTCATTCCCCTTCCAAAGCTTCTACCGTCCGATCCAAGGTGAATTAGAGTTCGACTTCAACTAGAGGAATACACGAGGATAATCTACAAGCTCAGATATTTCAAAATCTAGAAGATCTAACGGTAAGATTTTATCAAAACTTTAGATCTAGGTCACCACACTTAGATCCGTACATCTTTCTAGTAAGCGCTTTTCAGAGCTTTCAAATACCTCCTCATGACTTTTATTCATGTTCTTAATCTACGTTTAAAATTTCATCAAAATCAATAAAGCCATTTTTTAGAACGAAACCTTTTTTTTTAATTTTAGGGTTATAGAATTCGGCGTACTTGACTAGCATGAGTCGTTGATTTTCTCTTTCTTTTTTTTATAAATATTTTATTTAAATTAAACACATTTTTTTATATAAAATATGTTTAAATAATTTAATAATTATTTTAAATACATTAATTTAAAATTAAATCTATTTTATGACGTATTTATTATTATTTAAAATAGTTTTAATTACTTAAAATCTAAACACTTAGTTAATACTAATAATTATTAAATACTTTTAAAATGATAATATTAAATATTTCTTTATCTATTTTATTTTAAAATAAATAAATAAATAAATAAAAATAAGAAAAATTTTATTATTACTTTTCAATAATTTAATTTTTAAAATTATGTTAAAATATATTATTTTAAGTAATTCTTAATTAGTTAATTGTTTAAATATCTTAATATTTAATCAAAAATTAATTAACAACTATCTAAAATTAAAAAATATATTTTTTTTATTAATTATTTTAAAATATCAGAAAAATTATTATTATTTTTATTATTTAATTCGAATTAATAATTACTTTCCTTTTTTAAATTATTCTAATTGATTAATTACCTAAATTACTTAATTAGGTATTAATTAATTTAAACTTTAAATACTTTCTAAATTTATAAAAATTATTTTCTTATTGAATTATTTTGAAATCAAAAAAATTATTATTATTTTTATTATTTAATTCGAATTAATAATTACTTTCCTTTTCTTAAAGTATTATAATTGATTAATTACCTAAATTACTTAATTAGTCATTAATTAATTTAAACTATAAATACTTTCTAAATTTATAAAAATTATTTTTTTATTGAATTATTTTAAAATAAGAAAATTATTATTATTTTTTTATTTTTTTATTATTTAATTCGAATTATTAATGATTTTTCCTATTTTGTTAAATTATTTTAGTTTATTAATTACTTAAATTACTTAGTTAATAATTAATTGATTTAAAATTTAATTATTTCTTAATTTATAAATAATAATTTTACTAAATTATTTTCAAAATCAGATTAAAATTTTTTTTATAAATTTATTTACATTTTTTTTTAATAAATATTTTCTATTTTAAATACTTTCCTTAATTATTAATTACTTAATTTACTTATTTAATAATTAATTGATTTAAAATTTAATTATTTTCCAAATTTGTAAAGAATCCCTTATTCTAATTATGTTAATATATTAGAGATTTTATTTATTTATATGTTTATTTACTCTTTTAAATTTAATAAATATACTTTATTTTAAATACTTTCCTTAATTACTTAAATTATTTAATTAATAATTAATTAATTTAAAATTTAAATATTTTTCAAATTTATAATAAATAATTTTATTAAATTATTTTCAAAATTAGCTAATAATTTTTGTTATTTATTTTTTTTATTAATAAATATTTTTTCCATTTTAGATTATCATAATTAATTAAATACTTAGATTATTTAATTAATAATTAATTAATTCAAAATTCATTTATTTTTTAAAACTTATGAAAATTATTTTTATTAAATTACTTTAAATTCCAGAAACTTTAATACTTACTTTAATTTAATTTAATAATTATTTTTAAATATTAATTATTTTGAAATTATTTAACAAATTCTTTTTTAATACGTTAAACTTCAAAAATTTATAACTTTCCCGTTTTAAATCGGATTTTTGCGTGCAATACCTCGTTCTTTTCAGAAAAATGTGAATTTTAATTTAAAATTATTTACTATATCTTATTCTATCTTTTGTGGATGTTTTCTGTATTACTTTGTTATTTAGTTATTTAAATATTATTTAATTAATATAATTGATTATTTTAAAAATAAAAATTATTTTAAAACCCCTTGGTGGTGGTCAATGGATCTCCTAGGGAAATAACATGAAATCATTTTCAAATTATCTTATTTCATAATTTTATATTCAGATATTTGATATATATATATGTATTTTAAACGTTTTAAAGTTACATATATTGATAAACCCCTAATCCTAGGTGATCCATTGTATGAAATTCTAAACACAGACTCTAGGTATGAATAGCATTCATGTGGGAGAAGGATTAGTGAATGATTGTGTCTCAATCATTCACTAATCACTTCATTGGACTTCTTTACTTAGCATTTTTCGTAGTCCTTGCATGTGTAGGTTGCACAAACACATAGCTTAGGCTCTCCTAGATCTAAGGACCTTATTGGTGTATTTATATTTGCTGCATTTACCCCATATGCTATGCCTAAGGGTTAGTTACTTCATTTTATTCCCATATAACGTAGTGACACCCGAAGGACAATAATTAAGGACCGTCTAGTGAACTTAGAAAATTTTCAGGAATTAAGGTAGAACCCCAAATGACTCGAAATCTGAAACACTTAAATATAGTGACATCTGGAACCCCCTATAATTTTCTAGGAATTTTCTGGACTCATTAAAATACTTAATTAGCAAACCTTAATTTACCCGTTAATTAAACCTTAGAAACTTCAGAAAAATTTAATAAATCCATTTTAAATTGAAAAAATACCCATAATACCTCAAACTCTCTAGAATTCAGTCCCCAACCTTAGATAATTAGGGCCTCTTAATTGGATATTAATCTGGACTTTAATTCAACCTTAATCAAAAATTACCTTTTTGCCTTTAATAATTCATTAAAAATTATTAAAAATCCCAAATCTTCCCCAAACACTTGGGAACACCTCCTTAGGTCATTTCTGACCTTTGGAGGTGATTCCAATCAGTTTGGAACTGATTTGGGCCAAAACCCCTAAAGTACCCCTAATTAGGCAAGTTCGATAATTCATTTAATTACCCAAACTTCTAAAAATCATAACTAATTACAAAAAACTCCAAAATGGGCAAACTAAAAGGCATTCAACTCACATTAAGGTTTAGTATTTATTAAAAATATTAGGTGTCTAGAAATCAGCCTAAAATAAAAAGTCAACTTTTCGGTCAACTACAACTTATAGTCTAGGGCCCGAAACTTCTCAAATTCATAACTTTGTGTAGGAAACTCCAAATTCAGCAAACTAACTGTCTAATTGCTCATACTAAGGTCTAATATTTAACTAAAAATGTTAGGAATCTCAAACTTATCTCAATTATCCTAGTGACCTTTTGGACCCCCTAGCTCAGTAGGTAGGGATCTCGAACCTCCTGAAATTCACTAATGTAATTTAAACTTCAAATATCATTACCCTACGCATTAAAACAGATCCACACATTAAATTAATTAAAATAGATCCTAATTCACTAATATTTATACTTTAATTAAAACTCCCTCTTCAGACCTACAACAAACCCGGACAGTAGGCAATTGTAACTAACTACCCAGCTTAGGACCTACCTCAGCCACACAGGCTTCTACACACACCGTATAATTGTTTGTTAGGGCACCACTTTTAGACTTAGGCTAGGCCGGTGTTTACTTTTCCGTTGCGTGCCGAGCTTTTTTGGATTTCAATGTATGTTGTGATTGAACTATTGGTGTGTTTGTTTACTCTTACTGTACTCTGGGAATTGATGTGATTGCACGATAGACTACCCATAGGTTAGGATCGATCTTGATACTAATGATATTTTCTGCAAGTGGCCATGCTCATGCCATGTTAAAATAAAGGGGGCAAAATTCATGATTTAAATACTAACGTTGTTTCATGCAAATGCTCCAGAAATTGCTCAGCCACCCTAAATAAATGAGGGCTAATTAAAATCATCATTATAAATTACTACAGGTGCTCCAGAGCTTGCTTAGCCCTCAAAATAATTACGATCATGGCCAAGTTTGGTTGGCATGAATGTTTTCTTTACATGTGTCAATAATTGCTTGGGATGAAATATTAACTGCTTGGGATGATTTTCACTAGGATAACCTCGCAGGAGAGTCTAGATTTACTGCTTTCATTTAATGTAATTACTTGTAATCTGGTATAGATTTGTGAAAGTTTATTTTGAGTGGGGATACAAGAATCTAAAGGTTGGATTCCCAAAGAGAAAAGAACACCCAATATGAGGATAGTCCTTTTCTATTTGGGAATCCAAATTTGGATCATTCTACTACCCGAGGAGTCTAAGGAAGCTGAGATCTAAGGAGTCCAACGAAGCTGAGATCCGAGGAGTCCAAGGAAGAGAAGACCAAGGAGAGGAAGAGCAAGAGTATCCCACTCAAAATAACTTGCGTCAGTCTTAGGATTAGAAATCCGGGTTGTTGGCAGTGGTGCCCGGCCACTTTAATTTTTTGCAGGCCCTGGGATGTAATTAAGGGCAGTTGGCCTATGAATATTTATTAATTTGTTTGGATAATTTTGATGTATTTTGTTTATGATTGTGTGCCTCTAGGATTGCTTGCTTTTCCTAGTTTTTTGGCATTTTGCATGTCACTTTTATTTTAGCCTGGATTCCGTTAGGCTCTCTAAGGACTAAAACTTTTTCTACTCGCAACTAATATTTAAAATTTTAAGGTTTAAGCAATTTAGAAACTTAACGACCTAGGGAATTATCAGAATCATCCGGGGTCGCATGCATATCAATGCATTTCTTCTCTCCTTCTATAAGACACTTCCCCGCCTACGGGTAGAGTCCGGATAATCTGACCTATGAGGATGAGGTGCCGGACCTGGGGAAGTCCAGTCTAATTCTAAAAATTATTTTTATAAGCCTTTTTAAAGTTCTATGCATACCTGATTTGGAAGCTTAAACCAGCATGCATTGCATTAGAAATCAATTAAATCAAAATTTTAATTGCATTAGCTCTAGGAGCATTCACCCAACAGCAGTCCGGGGCCAATTAGGAAATCCTATAGATGTCGGCCCCGCTTCTAATAAACTTAAACCTACCCACCCATCTTTCATAAATGACTGGACAACATGGTTTTAAAGCGATTCGGTTGTTAGCTAGCTCCCCCTTTAGGCCGGGGCAAGTCCAGATTTTTGCATTGCATTAGCTAGGACACGGGTGTTAGTGTTACGTAGAACACTAAACCCATTAGATTTAGGATTCAAGGCTACTATTGCTTTGTAGTACGCCTCATCAGTAGGTAGGTCTTCTGTCTTCCAAAGACTATAAACCCTACTTATCTGCGTCACACGGATGACGCCACCTCTATCCTTCTCTCCTATATGCTTCGAGTGCAAGATTTATTTATTTTCTCTAGTTTCTTCTCACTACCTTAGTCCCTCCGGATGCTGATTTGAGCCGTGTATGTTGACTAAGCCTAGTTGAACCTTTCTTCCCCTTCGAGTAGGATTTCCTAGTCTTATCCCCTTGTGCCAATCCCAATTTGGGATGAATAATATAGAATCCTTAATCGAGAGTTTTCTCAGGTTCCGGCTTGAGATGTAATTAACCACGGGGGCTTGCGCCATTGGGAAACCGCATCCAACTCTCAAATAAACCCCACTCGAGCTAATGTATCGGGTGGGGGAAATCCGTTGTGATTAGATCGTACATATTGTTATCCATCGGGGTGTGCTGGTGAGAGCCACTATCCTCAATGGTTAATCGTATGCATGATCGAATCTGCCCTTCCATTGGCCATATATTATCTCCCCTCGCGGGGCGATGGTTTTTGTGTCCTTTCGGAGGTCCACAGATACACATGGCAAAATGGTTATAGATTTTAACTTCGGCCAGCATGATTCATTATTTCAAATCATCCTGGATGATCCACCTAATCCTCCTAGACGATCCATTTCATCAACAGTTGTTTAGTAAGACTCCTCAGGAAGATCCCCTAAGTATAATCATCCTGGATGATGTCTGATCATCCTGGACGATAAAACTATCTTTTTGACCAATCAGCTCGGATATTATAATGTCACCTGATCATCACGGATGGTCCTGCGATCGTCTTGGATGATATGCCTGACTCTTTATAAACAACTGATTTAAAATGTTTTCTTCACCACAAAACCTCTCAATCTTTCTTCTTCTTCACTCAAACTCTTATTCCTTCTAAATGGATGGTGGGAAAAGATCCAAGATGGTGACTGAAAGTTCCTCAAGGGCACCTGTCGACCCCTCATTTCATTAAGGAAGCTGATCAAGCTGCCTATCTTTACTACAAGACTGCTGGCATCACTTCTTCCAAAATCGTCGATGCACGCACCCTTACATACCTGGTACTCAATCTCATTGCCCGCACTTCTCTCATCTTTATCCTCACACTTGCTTTCCCCTTCTACTCTGAACTTCTCTATAAGTTCTTCGCTAGCTTAAGGATCAATGCCACATGCACTGCCCTTCAATCTTATGTTCACAGATGCCCCGTTGAAATAACCTACCAAAATTGTCATGAACTCCTTCAACTCTCTACCACTAGAGACAAGCTTCATATCTTCTCTTCAGATCCTGAATTCAACTGTGCTCCTGCCAATTAACTCATACGAAACACAAATGCCACCTTTCATGATGGTGCCTTAAGCACCTTAGTCAAAGATGCTAGGATAATCCAACATGTCTTTCAAATCTCTATAATCTCAAAGGTTGGTGACCATGTCTACATCACTCCCCTACTTTCAATCACCACCTACTACATAATGGCCCATAGGGAATTCAATGCCAAAGATCTACTTTTTTGATACATTGAGCACCTTACCAGTATTAGGGATCTAGGACACAAGCAAAAACCCAACCTTGCCATAGGACACATCTTATCTACTTTGTTGTATGCGTTAATCTTTTTAAACTATTTAATTTGAAACTACATAACAAATGTTTTCCATCATCAAAAAGTAGGAGACTGTAGCAAATCTAGATTCAAGGATTATAGCTTTGATGATCACAAATATTTCTTGTATTTCTATTTTCATTCTACTATTGCTACTGCACATCTATTTTGATTGCCCTCAATACTAATGTTTCAGGTCCACAAGGTCAATTGTAATTCAAGCCAGCTCAAGTTTGAGTAGATTAGGATTGAGTCAGTCTGTAATGTTAAATCTATTGATTTTTACTCATTCTTGAGTCAATTGTAAATAGGTGGATCCTAATGCTAAGTAACCTTGCACACACACACTCAGGGGGAGAAATTTTATAAACTTAAGAGTTTATCTATTTTTGATTATATCATCCTAAACAATTTCAAATCATCTTGGATGATCAAATCAAAATAGAAACCCTAATTAGGGCAATCATGTTAAGTCAGTATGATTAAGAAGATCATCCTGGATGATCCTCCCATCGTTCAGGATAATATGCTCAAATCAAAATTCCTCAATCGCGAGACTCATTTAGGCAGGTCTTTATTTTAGGAATTTGGTCTAATTTTATAGGATGATATATGTATCATCTTGGATGATTCATTATAATCATGCCTAAATTAGTCAGGTGATTAAGGAAAGTAATTAAGGATTAATTGATCGATCATATCATCCTGACTGATTGTAAGATCATTCGGGATGATCAGTTATAAATCCTCACCATCTAACATTATTTTCCTAGACAACCCAAACTATGTGCCAGACGATATTACCATTTTGAACTAATCGTACAGGATGATAGCCTTAACACCTAGACGATCAGCTATATTTAAATCATTCAACATAGTTCTCCTGGATGACCCAAACTATTTGCTAGATGATATTGCACGTTTTTGAACTAATCATACAGGATGATAAACTTATCGTCCTGGACGATCAGTTATATTTTTACACATAGTCCAGACTTTTCTCTTGGATGACCCGAACTATCTACTGGACAAAAATGTGGTTTTGAACTAATCGTACAGGATGATAACCATATCATCCTGGACGATCTATACAAATCATGTCTTCTGATCATCCAGGAGAGCCAAATCATCCAGACTGAAACGTCTATTTTGTGCTACTCATACAGGATAATTGACAGATCATCCTAGATGATATTTGACGGTAAGTTAAAATTTAGGGTATTTTTTGAGCCCTTCTATTTAAGATCTCTTGCTTGTTAATATAAAAACTTTTTGCTGTTGTCCTGATTTAAGAGAGTCTTGAGAAGGAGAGGGAGTGCTTGGGAAAGAGGGAGAGGATCTTGTGAGGGGGAATTTGTGAGGTGTTCACAAAGACTGCTCTAAGTAAAGATTTGAGTCGCCTTCTCTAGCCATTGTCCCTTGTTCTTTGGTGGCTCTATGGGAAGGATCATCAGCAAGAAGATCGAGGTTCTCTGACTTCTTCATGAGGAAGCAAAAGTAGGTAAGGTTCTCTGCCTACTTCATGAGGAAGCAAAAGGAGTTTGGGTTCTCTACCTCACCGGGGTTGGTAAAAAGGAGTTTTTGTAAAGGCTTCTCCACCTTGCTATAGAGCAAAAGGAGTGTCACTAAGTTTTAGTGTAATACCTGGAGGGGAGGCTCCAGGGAGTGGACGTAGGTCAAGTTGACCGAACCACTATAAAATCTGGTGTGTTCTTTCTCTTTATTATTCCACATTTTAAACCATACTTTAATTTATTATGGATGATCGTAAGGTTAAAGTTACTGATTTAGTTGATTAATTGCCTCCACATTAAAGAGCAACTGTGTTTGTTTTGAAAAATTCAAAAAGGAATTCAAAATCTTATTTTTGCTTAAGAATTTTAAAAATAACCAATTCACCCCCCCCCCCCCTCTTGGTTAGCCTCGGGCTAGTTCATAAGGGCTTAACAACCCTAACAAACTTTCATTGATCTCCTCCCTATTTATTGGCCATGCTACTCCTAAAAAATAATAAATAGAACCCTCATTCTTCATCGAGAAGGGGAAAGAAGGAGGGAGGAATAAGGGAGGAAGCAGGGGAGTAAGGAAGAGAAAGAATAAAGGAGAGCAAGACAAATCTGAGATCTCTCTTGCCACCAAGCTCCTCCTCGACCACCTCCTAGCAACTAACTATTGCCGGACTTTTGCCCGGCCACCAATTGAAGCCAAATTTACACCTGACCACCTACTATCATTGGTCCTTCCAACCTTCGTTGCCAGACAAGGATCTTTTTTACCACTATCATTCGCTAACTATGGTCCTTCCGACCTCCATTGCCCACGGACTACAGTCCTTCTGACCTCTATAGCCATACTATGATCTTTTTGACATCTATTGCCAGACTACAGTCCTTCTGACCTTCATCGCCAAACAAAGGCCTTTCTAACCATTATCGCCCATTGACTATGGTTCTTCTGACCTCCATCGCCATACTATAATCTTTTTGACCTCCATCGCTAGACTGCAGTCCTTTCGACCTCTATTGCTAGATAATGGTCTTTCTGACCACTATCGCTAAACTACGTCCTTCCAACCTCTGTCACAAGACTACGATCTTTCTGACCTCCATCCCCCCTTGACTATGGTCCTTCCAACCTCTGTCACCAGAATACGATCATTTTAACCTTCTAGGAATGCTAATTATGGTCCTTATGACCTCAATCGTCTAACAATAGCCTTTTTTGAAAGTGCGAATAGGTCGTTAAATCTATTGCTCACGTCCCTAGGCTAACCAAGAGGGGGGTGAATTGGTCCTTTTAAAAATTACTCTTAGAATTTTAGAAAATCTTAACCTAATCGTACAGTACGAACACACTTCATACAGTACGAACAGAGTTAATTTTTTTTTACTTCCTTCAAATCACAGAATTTCAACCACAGAAAGAAAATAAATGCCGAAAAAGAACAGTGCAGAAAACTAAACAGTAAGAACAGAGAACACTAAAATTTATAGTGGTTCGGTCAAACACGACCTACATCCACTCCTTAGAGACTCCTTCTCTAGGTATTGCACTAAACTCAAGTGACTCTCCTTTTGCCCCCACAGTAAGGCGGATAAGCCTTTACAAACTCTCTTCCACCAATCCAGTGCGGTAGAGAACTGTCGTCCTTTTTCACCCTCCTGGTGAAGGAAGAGAACCAAATGTCCTTTTACACTCTCCATGTGCGGCAGAGAACCATTGTCCTTTTTCACCCTCCTGGTAAAGGTAGAGAACCAAACATCCTTTTACACTCTCCAAGTGCGGCAGAGAACCGTCATCCTTTTTCACCCTCCAAGTGACGACAGAGAACCGAAATTCTCTCGAACAAAAACTCTTGCAAAAGTCTCCAAGGAAGATAGGAAGATGCTAGAAGAATAAGTAAAGAAATCCTCATAATTGGATAACCTTGAGAATCCCTTCATAATTTTCTCTTCAAAAATTTCTCAACACTCACTCCCAAACACTCTCCTAATCACTCTCCCTTTCACTCTCCAAAAGTATTTTCGTAGAAGGATCTATCATTCAGTCAGTTTTAAGTCATTTATATACTTGGGACAAGAAAAACCATCCAAAAACTAAAAATTTCAAGTTTAATCCCTGCCGATCGTCGTGTACGATCGACGATCATATTGTACGAATAGTTCAAAACATTGAACGATCCGTCCCGTACGAAACATGAGACGAACAAGTCAGAGTCATTCTTACAAACATTTTATCCCGTACGAACCTCTGGACGATCAAGTCAGAGTGCTTCGTACGAACATTTCATCCTGGACGAACCTTTGGACTATCAAGATAGAGCGCTTCGTACGAACATCTCGTCCCGGACGAACCCTTGGACGATCAGGTCAGAGCGCTTCGTACGATTAGTTCATCCCGTACGAACTCTTGGACGATCCCAAGTCAGATCCATTCGTACAGTAAAAACTTATGTACTAATAGTAATTCGTACTGTATAAACTTAACTTAGAAAAATTTCTTGCCATATGGGTTCGATATGGATGACATATACTGCATATCATCCCGTACGATATACAAATCATATTGTACAATCAGTTTAAAAAATTAAGTTTTTACTCCCCCATTGTGTGTGTGCACAGTTATCCAACTTACAATCACACTCTCTCAGACTCAAGAAAAATAAAATTTACAGACTTCATTTACAGTGAACAAATGAACTTGAAGTCTTCAGCAATCTGGAGTGTGAATTTCCTGAAAAATACTTTAGTACATACAACAACAACTCAAATAGTTATTAGGAGAAGAATAAAACAAACAATAAGCTTTTGTAATCATCAAAACATAACTTGGATTAGAATTCACTTGAATGAACAGATTTACTCAAATCATAATAATCTCCCCCTTTTTTATGATGGCAAAATAATTATTATTTGAATGAACAACTTAAGTTATATTTCTCCTAAGATTCCACTAAATGTATACTCCCCCTAAGTAAATGAAGTCCAACACTCCCTCTAAGGCCTAAGCTCCCCCTAAAGAAATGACCTATCCTAAACAAGGGATAAAAGGGAACATACTAAATAAGCGAAGGAAAGGGTACCAAAAGGGTAAAAAGAATAAGAATTTAGCATGCACCACAAGCATTACAAACACTACACACAAGCAAAGTACATTCCTACATACACAAGCAACTAAAAACTTAAATGCAATAAGTCAAAACAAATCAAGCACATAAAGTAAAACAATAAAAACTAATCAAGCAAACAAAGTCAGATAATTTTAGTCAAACAATAAAACTCTCCCCCTTTTATCAACAACAAAAAGGGACACACAAATTAGTTGAGAAGTAGAATAATGTTAAATGAAGTTTAACTACAATATTCAAGTCAGATGCAAAAATAAAGACTCAAAAGTGTTAGATTGCATATTATGTTAAGGAGAGGAAAAGTTGATCTAAAGTAGTAATGTATTAGATAGATTAGTAGCCTCAACTTTTGCACAAAAGATAAAATAATATTACCAAAATTCTAAGTCAAAAGTGACAATTATTGATTAGTGAACTTGGAGAAAAATGCTAAAGGAAAGAACAATTGGCGACATTACGCATCTTTTCAAAATGTAGGCTAATTTTGTGCCTTTTTTCTAGATTTGGAGACATTGCGCATCTTTTATTGAATGACACACTTTGTGTGTCTTTTTACATTTGGAGATATTATGCATCTTTTATGGTATGGCACATTTTGTGCATTTTTTCAAGCTTTGCTTTGAATGTAAGATTCTTTCCAACAACACTATCTCTGGGTCACAAATACAATAATGAACACATTGATATAGAATGTAAGAGTAATATTAAGACATCAAATATACATTAATTTAGACTAAATAATAAATGTCTAAATAAGGTAAAGTAAGATCTTCTAATCACACCCAATCATAACGAAATCTAAATATTTTTGAGAATTTAATGTTATGCATAGAATTTTCTATTGTAATATAAATTCAATTAACATTGTAGAACATTAATCAACTACAGTCGAGTATTTTAAGAGTAGAACATTTTCAGTTAATAACACAAAATAATATGCATAGAAACGCTTGAACATTTCATTTCTGATCATTTTCAAAACATACACAATAGCAAGCTTTACTTTGTAGCACAATATTATATGATAAACTTGCTAACATTCTCATAAAACAAATCAATAAAAAACATAAATCTAAGAAACAACAAAGAAAACTACAATCACATCCATGCCAAGCCAAACACAAGGAATATTAATAATCGGAGGGACCCTGATCTGAAGGAGGTGGCTGATTGCCAAATAAAGCAAAATAGTTGTTTAGCGTAGCAATATTAGTGTTCACATAAACAAATTGATCCCTAATCCATACTATATCTTCCTTGTACTTATCATCTTGCTGCTTCAAATGCACCTCCATATGATCAAATCTTTGATCCATTCTTTTAAAATGCTGGACCACATTTTGATAGAAATCTTGAGATGGTCCAGGTGCAGCTGTAAGTGGAATTGAAGGAGCAGAAGCAGAAGCAGGTTCATCATCAGAGCTGTCAGCAGTTCCTTCTTTCCCAAATAATGCTTGAAAAGAAGCATCAGTGAAGTAAAGTGGGAGTTCAGAAGGTCCAGAAGGATGGACCAAATTGTATTTCTTCTAAAGGATATAGCAAATAATGTGTCCTAAAGTAATATTCTTCTTTCTTTTTACATTAGCCAGACCTATATCGGAGAGATAGTAAATGTAATCTAGGATTAATTGTGCTTCATCAATAGGTTGGCCAGTCATAATCAGATAGGTTGTAGAAGAAAGAAGTGGTGTCATATTTATTCGATCTCCCGCCTTAGGAATGATAGATATTCTAAGCACGTGCTGGATTATTCGTGCATTCTGGTTTAAGGAGTTAACCCGGGAAACATGAGTGGGTGCTTATACCTCTAAGGACTTGGTTCACCTCAGACCAACCATTCTTCGGTCTAGTAGAAAAGGTGTGTGCCCGTGTCCCATAGGTTCTTAAGTGAATATATTCTCTTAAATCCTCCTTAGTTATCACAACTTTCTGCTTAAGGACATATGAAGAAATGACAGAGTGATCCTGGTTGAATGTCATGTTGGCCAAGAACACATGAAAAAGGTTCTTATCAAATGCATAGATCAGAGTAAAAAGAAAAGCAAATTGGGTGGAATCAAACAAAGGCATTACTGCAAAATGAATGTTTCTTGCAGCAGAATGCGGGAAGGGGTGACCTTAGAAGCAGCATACCTAAGGTATGCTTCCTCATTTTGCTCACTCAAAAAGCTATCATCCCAGTCCCTCCTAGAAGCAGGACCCATAGCAACACAAACTCTCTTTCCACTGC
Organism: Dendrobium chrysotoxum; assembly: GCA_019925795.1. Lineage (NCBI taxonomy): Eukaryota > Viridiplantae > Streptophyta > Magnoliopsida > Asparagales > Orchidaceae > Dendrobium > Dendrobium chrysotoxum. The sequence continues at coordinate 55,236,882 of CM034308.1, read as the reverse complement.
CCGACATCTTCTATTCTAAGCTCTAAAGGGTTTTAGAATGAAAGTGAAATGAAAGAAAATGACCCTCCTTTATATAGAAAAAACCTGAAATCGTACAGTACGAACCAACTTCGTATAATACAAAATTGATTTCGTCCGGGATGAATAAAAGTTCATCTATGATGAATGAAAGCAGTCAAAATGAAACAGTTTTTCATAAATTGCTCGTCCCGAGGCATCCTTTCGTACAGGCTTTTTGACTTCCTGATCGTACAGACAATGACGTGTTCGTCCAGGACGATCAGAAAATTAAAAGATCATTCAGGCGATGGTTAGAGTCGTCCTCATGTGAAACGACACTTAGATCGTACAGACAAATGATGTATTTGTACATACGATCATCAATAATAACTGACACTAACCGTGATTCCCCCCCATTCGTACAGACGAAGTTCACGCAACCATAAAGTATGATGATGTCATTGTACAGTACAAATAGACAAAATAAAACAAACTTTTGTCTCTCCAATCTTACAGGTTTCCAACACTCAACTATGGAACAATTTAAACAAAAATTTTAATTTTTTTATTTTTTTTTTAAATGACAACACAAAGGATACCAATAAAACATAAAATACTAGAAAACAAATCACTTGCAATGAACATACAACAAACACATATAAACACACATTTGTAGAATTTTCAATTAAGCATCTAAATCAATCACACCTAGCCTTGTCCTTAACATGCTAAAAGTGTCAAAAGCTAAGGGTTTTGTGAAAATATCTGCAAGCTGATCTTTAGTAACGACATGATGTAGTTCAATTTCCCCTTTCGCTACATGATCTCTTATAAAATGATACCTTATATCAATATGCTTGGTTCTAGAATGTTGAATAGGATTCTTTGAAATACAAATGACACTAGTGTTATCACAAAATATTAGAATGGTGCCAATTGAAAATCCTAAGTCACTCAATTATTTTTTCAACCAAAGCACCTGAGCTATACAACTCCCTAAGGCAATATATTCTGCTTCAGCTGTAGAAAGTGCTACTAAATTTTGTTTTCTACTGGACCAAGATACTAATGAATTTTCAATGAATTGACATATCCCAGAAGTACTTTTCCTATCCACCCTACAGCCTGAAAAATTAGAATCTGAGTATTCAATAATATCAAAAGAAGAATTATTCTTAGGATACCAAATCCCTAAATTTTAAGTTCCCAGAAGATATTTTAAAATCCTTTTCACTGCTGTTAAATGTGATTCCTTTGGATCAGCTTGAAATCTAGCACATAAGCAAACACTAAACATGATGCCAGGTCTGCTAGCAGTCAAATAAAGCAAATATCTAATTATTCCTCTAAACTTCTTTTGATCAACAGATTTTCCCTTAGGATCCTTATCTAATAGTACTAAGGAACTCATGGGTGTAGTTACTGGTTTAGCATTATCCATTTCATACTTTTTGAGGATATCCTTAACATACTTAGATTGACAAAAAAAAAGTTCCTTCCTCACTTTTCTTTATGCTAAAACTAAGAAAATAACTCAAATCACCCATCAAACTCATCTCAAATTCACTACTCATTGTCTTTGAAAATTCATCACATAGATTTTTATCAGTTGATCCAAAAATGATGTCATCCACATATATTTATACAATGAGTATTTCATTTTCAATTCTTTTCAAAAATAGAGTGTTGTCCAAACTTCCTTTAGCAAATGATCCGTTTAATAAGAATGTGCTTAAACTCTCATATCATGCTCTAGGTGCCTATTTTAGTCCATATAACACCTTTTTCAATTTGAAAACATGATTAGGGAATTTAGAATTTTTAAAACCTGGAGGTTGCTCAACATAAACATCCTCTTCTATCACCCCATTCAAAAAGGTACTCTTAACATCCATTTGATACAATTTAAAATCTTTAAAACAGGCAAAGGCTAACAAAACTCTAATTGCTTCAAGTCTTGCTACAGAGGAAAATGTCTCCTCAAAATCAATTCTTTCAATTTGATTATACCCCTTAGCTACCAATCTAGCCTTATTTCTCACAACAACTCCTGAATCATTCATTTTATTTTTGAACATCTACTTAGTTCCAACTACACTTTGATCTATTGGCCTTGCAATTAGCTCCCAAACATTATTTCTCTTGAATTGATTTAACTCTTCTTGCATGACCAAAATCTAAAATTCATCCAAAACTGCTTGTCCTATATTAGTGGGTTCAATCATTGAAATAAATGCTGAATGATTTACCTCTTTCCTCAAACCATGCCTAGTCCTAACTCCTTCACTTGGTTCTCTTAAAATCAATTCTTTAGGATGACTTCTAACAAATTTCCATTCTATAGGCAATTGGTTTTCTTCTTCTTTTTCAACCATTTCTTTAACTTTTTGATCTTTAAGTTTTTGGGTCTCTACCTCAACCTCATCTTCATCCAATTTAGACTCTTTACTATCATAAGATTCATTAAAAATAACATGTATGGTCTCCTCAACTACCAATGTTCTCTTATTAAAAACTCTATAGGATTTTCCAACACTTGAATAACCTATAAAGATTCCTTCATCAGATTTTGGATCAAATTTTCCTAAGAGAGTTTTATCATTATTATGAATGAATACTTTACATCCAAAAATATATAGATGTGAGAGGTTGGGACTCCTACCTTTAAGAAGTTCATAGGGTGTCTTATTTAATTTATACCTTATGTACACCCTATTCAACACATAGCACGCTGTGCTAACTGCTTCAGCCCAAAAATATTTTGAAAGTGAAAACTCTGCCAACATAGCCCTAGCAGTTTCAACTAATGTCCTGTTCATCCTTTCTACAACACCATTCTGTTGAGGCGTCCTAAAAGCTGAGAAGTTGTGTTCAATCCCATGAGATTTATAAAAATCATTAAACATTTCATTTTCAAATTCTTCCCCATGATCACTTTGGATAGTAACTATTTCAAAACCTAGTTTCCTCTGTATCCAAGTGGCAAAATCTCTAAACTCTTCAAATGATTCACTCTTATGATTCAAAAATCTAATCCAGGTGAATTTAGAATAGTCATCCACAATAACATACCCAAATCTTTTTCCTCCTAGACTTAAGGTACTAACAGGTCCAAATAAATCCATGTGAAGAATTTCTAAGGCTTGCTAGTCCTAATTTCCATGATTGAATTGAAAGAGTATCTCACTTATTTTTCTAATTTACATGCATCACACAATTGATCTTTAGTGAAGTCTAATTTGGATACTCCTCTAACTAGTTACTTTTGAGTGATTTTCCTAAGATTTCTCATACTAGCATGACAAAGCCGTCTATGCCATAAACATGATTCATCAGATACAGTTTTCAAACACAAAGCAGTAGAAGGTTTAATAGAATTCAAATCTAGCATGTAAACATTATTAACTCTATCACCATTCAAAATAATAGTTCCATTCAGACTAATAACACAACTAGTAGGAAAAAACTTTATATGATAGCCCTTGTCATACAATTGACTTATACTCAACAGATTATATTTCAAACCTTTAACCAACAGCACATTTTCAATCACAAAGTTTCTAGAGTTTCTAATTATACCTATACCTACCACTCTCTTGGTAGTATTATCTCCAAGTGTAACCTTACCTCCATTTCTGGCTTCCAGCGATATAAATTGATTCGTATCTCCAGTCATATGCTTTAAACAGCCGCTGTCCAGGTACCAAATACTCTCACGAGGTCTTATGTGAGAGCGTCCCTGCAAAATGATCAAACATTAGTCTTGGAAACCCAAACAAGTTTGGGTTCCCCTCTTGATAATTTTAAACAGATGCATGTGTGATATGCTGTGATTTATGTACCTTAGGTCTCCACACTAAATGTGTTCTATATTTAAGTGTACAAGTATGGAAAATATGTCCTAAACTACCACAAGAAAAATACTTTATTCCTGGAAAAAGATTCACCAATCTATTCTTCTTGAAAATTTTCTTCTTAGATTTTGAACCAGTGGTCTTATAGTAGGATTCATGAAAATCTTCAAGTTTAGGTGGATTTCTATTTTCTTTGAGTGCTTTTAACTAAACTTTAAGATAAGCATTAGTACTTTCTAGAATCGAATTGTCAATCTTCAAATCATGCTCTCTAGTATCCGATTCATCCATATAAGTCTTAAAATCATTTTCAAGTTCAGTGTGAGATGATTTTAAAAGATCATGTTATTTGTTTAAATCATCAAACTCATCCAACAAAGTCATGTGGTTGCTATCAATTAATGCATGATCTTTCCTAAGGATCTCATATTCTTTCTGCAGCTCTAAATAATCCAAATTTAATTTAGCATGCAATTTTTTCAGTTTCCTATATGCTGTATGTATGCGTTCAGAAACTTTAAATAATTCTTCATAACTTAAGCCACATACCTCTTCTTGATCTGATTGATCAAGATTGTTAGCCATTAAGCATAAATTTGTGACTTCCTCTTCTGGTGCAGTTTCTGAGAAATCTGAAGCTGAGTCCGCCCAAAATGCTCATTGAAGTCTCTTTTCACCCCTTCTTTCCTTTGGTTTCTCCTCGGCCTTCTCCTTGCTAGGATTTCCTTTGAGATTCGAGCAATCTGTCTTTATGTGTCCTGGCTTCCTGCACTCATAGCAAATAACTTCATTAGAAGCCTTAACATTCTTTTGGAACTTACCTTTGTTCCACTGTTGGCATCTTCTCTACTTCCTTTTTAAGAAACTTCTAAATTGCCTTGTCATTAAGGCGATATCCTCTTCATCCTCAAGTAGTGACTGATCACTTTCTGAATCGTCCACATTCAAAGCTATATTCTTCTCCTTTCGCTTCTCACCTACATCAATCTATCTTTGAGTCACAGATTGCTCATAAGCAATTAATGATCTAAGAAGATTATCAGCAGAATAAACATTTAAATCTTTAGATTTTATTATTGCAGTTATCTTTGCATCATATGCGGTAGGTAAGTAACGAAGTATCTTGTTAACCTTTTCTGCATTAGTTAACTCCCTACCTAAAGCATGCAACGAAGTGGCTATATAAGTAAAAGGTGTGTACATGTCTGAGATTGATTCATTCAGTTTCATACAAAATAGTTCATAGTCGTGCAAGAGAATGTTCAACCTAGTTTGCTTCACTTCATTTGTACCTTCATAAGTAATACAAAGCATATCCCAAATTTCTTTTTCTGATTTACAAGTCGAAACACGCATATAATCTTCTGATTTTAAAGCACAAAAGAAACTATTCAAACATTTAGCATTTAATTGAGCTAGCTCACGTTCTTCTACAGTCCATTCGACAAAAGGTGTTTGAACTCTAATTCCTTCTATAATTCTAGTAGGTTCAGTATAACCTTCCTATACTAACATCCACATGTGATAATCAAGAGATTATAGAAAAGTAGACATGCGAGTTTTCCAAAAATCAAAAGGGATATTATCAAACAAAGGTGGTCTAGTGATCGAGTAACCTTCTAAAGTATTTCTATTTCCAAAATTAGCCATGATCGAATTTAAAAAAGTATTTTAAACAGTGATTTTTGAAATTAGCTCTTATACCACTTGAAAGTGCGAATAGGTTATTAGACCTATTGCTCACGTCCTTAGGTTAACCAAGAGGGGGGTGAATTTGTCCTTTTAAAATTACTCTTAAAATTTTAAAAAATCTTAACCTAATCGTACAGTACGAACACACTTCGTACAGTACGAACAAAGTTAATTTTTTTTACTTCCTTCAAATCACAGAATTTCAACCACAGAAAGAAAATAAATGCGAAAAAAGAACAATGCAGAAAAGCAAACAGTAAGAATAGAAAACACCATAATTTATACTGGTTCCGTCAAACACGACCTACATCCACTCCCTAGAGACTCCTTCTCTAGGTATTGCACTAAACTCAAGTGACTCTCCTTTTGCCTCCACAGCAAGGAGAAGAAGCCTTTACAAACTCTCTTCCACCAACCCGGTGCGGCAGAGAATCGTCGTCCTTTTTCACCCTCCTAGTGAAGGCAGAGAACCAAATGTCCTTTTACACTCTCCAAGTGCAGCAGAGAATCGTCGTCCTTTTCACCCTCCTAGTGAAGGCAGAGAACCAAACATCCTTTTACACTCTCTAAGTGCGGAAGAGAACCGTCGTCCTTTTTCACCCTCCAAGTGACGGCAGAGAACCGGAATCCTCTAGAACAAAAACTCTTGCAAAAGTCTCCAAAGAAGATAGGAAGATGCTAGAAGAATAAGTAAAGAAATCCTCATAATTGGATAACCTTGTAAATCCCTTCACAATTTTCTCTTCAAAGATTTCTCAACACTCACTCCCAAACACTCTCCCAATCACTCTCCCTTTCACTCTCCAAAAGTATTTTCGCAGAAGGATCTATCCTTCAGTCAGTTTTAAATCATTTATATACTTGGGACAAGAAAAACTGTCCAAAAATTGAAAATTTCAAGTTTAATCTGTGTCGATCGTCCCGTACGATCGACGATCATACTGTGCGAATAGTTCAAAACATTGAACTATCCGTCCTGTACGAACCATGAGACGAACAAGTCAGAGTCATTCGTACGAACATTTTGTCCCGTACGAACCTCTGGATGATCAAGTCAGAGTGCTTCGTATGAACATTTCATCCCGAATGAACCTTTGGACAATCAAGACAGAGCGCTTGGTATGAACATCTTGTCCCGGACGAACCCTTGGACGATCAAGTCAGAGTGCTTCATACGATCAGTTCATCCCGTACGAACCCTTGGATGATCCCAAGTCAGAGCCGTTTGTACAGCAAAAACTCATGTACTAATAGTAATTCATACTGTATGAACTTAACTTAGAAAAATTTCTTACCATATGGGTTCGATATGGAGGACATATACTATAGATCATCCCGTTTGATATACAAATCATACTGTATGATCGGTTTAAAAAATTATGTTTTTACTCCCCCATTGTATGTGTGTGCACAGTTATCCAACTTACAATCACACTCTCTCATAATCAAGAAAAATAAAATTTACAGACTTCATTTACAGTGAACAAATGAACTTGAAGTCTTCAGCAATCTAGAGTGTGAATTTCCTAAAAAATACTTTAGTACACACAACAACAACTCAAATATTTATTAGGAGAAGAATAAAACAAACAATAAGTTTTTGTAATCATCAAAACATAACTTGGATTAGAATTCACTTGAATGAACAGATTTACTCAAATCATAACATTTTTGACCTCAATTGTCCATCGACTACGGTCCTTCCAACTGCCATCACCCGACTACAGTCTTTTTGACCTCCACTGTTCATCGACTATGGTCTTGCCGACCAAACAAACATATCAATACTAATTCTTCTAATTCCCACCATAAAATGCACTCTATAAATGTATATTTGCTATATCAAGCCAAGGCCTTCCCCCAAAGGAAGGGTCTCATTTGTAATCGACTGCAAATACTAGTGGAGTCATTCAAATTGGGCCAGGCCCCATGATTTTTCTTCCTTTTCAGGGGTTTTTAGGCAAAAACTTTGGTCTATCTTATGAATGCTACACCCTCTCTTTTATCTGATTATGTGTTGGATCTTCGTACAAAGCTAAGACTTTAAACCTTTTTTATTTCTCTATCACCGTGAATATTCCAAGATGAAATGGGCATGACAAATATTTTAATGGGCTATTTGGATGAAAAAAGAAGATTAAGAGGTTCATTGGTTGGCTAAAAAAGGAATGCAGTGTAAAAGGAATGCAGTATAAAAGGAGTGTAGTGTAAAAGAAATACTTTAGAGTTGTTTGGTTGAGTGTAAAAAGAAATGCAAGAGATTAATTTTTTTTGTTTGTTTTGGAGTAAAATGAAAGTAATGTAAAGTGCAAAGAGGGTGGAGGTAGGTGACATATATTGGCAACAGTAGTGGCTTGTAATGGAGGTGCTTCGTGGTTACAATTGGGTGGCATACGAGTGACGATGGTGGTTGGCGATGGCGGTGGGTGGCAGCAGTAGTAGTCGATGGCGGCCGACGGTGGTGGGCTGTAGTCGATAATGATGGTGGGCGGTGGTGAGCGGTGGTGGGCGGTATTGGTGGGAAGCGGAGGTGCGATAGGGGCAGTCGGTGGTGATCAATAACCGGCTTGTGACGACGATGAACATTGGCAATTGTAATGAATTTTGGTACATTTAGAACTCGCCCAAATTGGAGGAATTCTAAATACACAAAAAATGAACTAGATGGTGAATTCCAAATACACAAAAAATTTACACTGCATTTTATTTCTTCATACCAAATACCAATATTCTCAAAACCTTGCGTTTCGAATACTTTATACTTCATTTGTAGGCAACCAAATAACCCCTGAGTAAAATAAATACAGAGGTTTTTTAAATTTACTTATTGGCAGAATAAAAAGTAAATACAAAATAATATGTTGATATATTTGGAATTTACCTTTTAATTTATTTCAATATATTTAAAATTCATCATATTTTATTTAATTTTCAATGCACCGCATCTATGAAGCTTTGTCTAGGGCGTTATGCCGCCGACCATCGATTATCAAGTAGCCCCAATCATCGACAACTAGCCATCACATGTAACCTCTCGCTCTTGCCCTGTCGCTGTTGCTTGTCGCCATCTCCACTAGCCACCATTGCTAGCTTCCATCATTTGCTACCACAATGACCATCTCCCAATACATCAATGTTAACTATAATCATCTATCGCTGCTACCAGGATTTGCACTAAAATTATTCTACTTTAAATAAAAAAAGTGATCTTCCATATTTATTTTATACTCAATAAATAACCTAAAATGTTTGAAATATAACGGATTTATTTTAGATTGAATTTTAAATACTTATAACCCAATGATGAATGAAATCTCTCAATCTAAATAAATGAAATGCTTCATTCTTTTTGGAATGTAAAATTTTCATACAAATAAATATATAATGATTATTTTTTATAGAACATTTTTATCGATTTTATAATACACTCTTCATGAAAAGCTTATTCTCATAATTATCTTAAAATAAATTTAAAAACTTATATCTCATATAATTTTTTTATCAGATAATTTCTCTTTTTTTAATGGAATGTTCTTATAATTAGAAAGGAATACTGGCTCATGCTATGCTACTTGTTGTAGTTCAACAGATTGTGTCTAGGTTGCAAGCCCTAGCCTACATTTATTAGTGAAGTTTAATTTCATTGCTGCGGAGGCCCGTTCCCTGGAGAAATTATTTGGCGCTGAGACCAAACATAACGCTACATCCAGACTCCAATTAAAATTAGACACGTGGATCATCCACAAAGATTTTTTTTGTATATTACTTTGTCTTTATATCTTGCCAGCCCGATTGACCTGACTGACCTTAAAAATTTGAATGCAGGAGGTTCGAAAGACGCGAAATGGGGCTTTTTACTTTCCACCCAGCATTTTTACACTTTTCACTCTCTCTCCTCTCGTTTGGTTCTCCAGAGTTGTTTTTCCAAATCTTTAGCATTTTTACTCTCCATGACCAATCGGGGGTAGTAGAAGTTTGTTTACTTTTCTTTAAAAATAGGTACAAAATGTTGTGCCTTTGTTGCGCTTTTACTATATATTACTACATTTTATTTTTTTTTATTTTTCCAATATTTTATTTGTGGTTTCACTGTGTTTAGGATTATATGGTATCATTTTCTATATTGCTGATGTAAATAGTTATTTTCATCCTGTAATTTTTTCTGAGCTTCGATGCCCTTTACATACGCTTTTGCTGCGCTTTCATAGATTTATAAAAGCGTAGCTAAAGCAAAGCAAAGGCATAGTAAAAGTGCAGCTAAACCACAGGTAAAGCGTAGTTAAAGCTCAGAAAAGAGCTTTGATAAAGCTTTTACTGCCCTTTTATTGCTCTTTTACTATGCTTTTACTACACTTTTATTCCGATTTTATTGCACGTCCTTTTTCTTTCTTTCATTTTTCATCTTATTCACTGAGTTTTTTTTTGCAGATGGCTCCTTATTCACGTCTAGTTACTTCTCATTGCTATGTTTCAACCTTCAAAAATATTTGCGATGCTTCATGAAATAATTCACAAAAATGTTAAGGACACTTTGAGGACTCTTAACACCCATTAGTTCTTGAATTCTAACAAAATATACCTCTGTTATATAAGCTGCTGAAATATTGGGATAGCTCTAAACAAGGCTTCATTATCAAAGGTTATTTGCTTAAATTCACTACTGATGAGGTGGCTCTGCTGATAGGTTTGAATTTAAAAACAAATTTTCTTCAATATCTCCATATAGTTTCTTCAACCAATTTAACCAAATACTACTCATTGGTTTGCCAAATAGATGTGCTGAGATTATATGGCAGAACGAGGCACTTACTAGAGTTTTATCAACTAAAATTAAAACTGAGATGATAGAACTAAGTAGATTAACTGATCAAGCAGCTATGTTAAAAACTATTATAATGTTTCTTATCTCTAATTTATTTTTTCCCTTCAATAGTCTTAAAATCCCAAGAAGTCTCATTTTTATAGCTAGTAATATAGAAGAATTCTCATCTATTAATTGGGCTTAGAGTATTCAAGAATTTTTTATCCATGAATTTAATAAAACTACCACCTAGTTTGCTATGGAGAAGCCACTTGGTAACATAAATAGATTTTTACCTCTCCTATTGGTGAGTCCTAAGTTCATTCAAGTTTAATTCTAATTATAAAATCTTTTTATAATTCATAATCTAATAATACTTGACATTGTCTAATGTAGATATTATTCCAAGAGCACTTCGCTATAAATATACCTAAGTACCTAGATTTAAGACCACGCTTTCTCATATGGGGGGCAATACAGATATTTTTTATTCTATAGATAAGGCCATCAATTTATTTGCTAACTTGAAAGAAATGTAGGTGTGTATTGATATTTGTAATTCACATGTAAATTAAATATGAAAAGATTTATAATTTCTTATATAATATTAAAAATTAATAATAAAAGCATAGCAAAAGCACAGTAAAAGCATAGTAAAAGTGCAGTAAAAGCGCAGAATCTTCTAGAGTGCTATCACTGTGCTTTTATTGCGCTTTCATTGTAATGTAACTATAAAGTGCTTCCTATCTTATAATCTACTAATATCTATTTAAAATCTGTGCAGATTTTTTATGTCCTACAGGATGTTACTCAAAAGGAAGCAGAAAATATAAATGCTGACTTAACTCCTATTAATAACCTCCATATTCAATCTCCTCATCAATCTCCTTACCAAATCCACTCACTAACACTAAAAAAATTTTCCACTCCTACCCCTCAAGCCCACCCACATTCTACCCATCAAGACCCCCCACTAGCTCAAAGTGAGAATTAGGCTAAAGTTGAAAAGAAATTGTTTAGTGCCATCGAAAAAATTTGTAATAGAATTGAAGAGAATTTGGGCACCAGGCCTGATCAACTTGAAGAAAATTTAGATCGACTTGAAGTAAAGGTCAATTCCCTTCAATATAAGTTCATCAACCATATAGGCAAATGTAAATTAGATCCTGAAAAAACTCCTTCATCTTCCTCATCCTCATCTATTCCATTTGTATAGAACCCCCCACCAGAGCTATCCCTAAAACCCACAAAACCGTACATAAACTCCCCAAATCCTCTACTAATCGAGCTGCCACCCAAGTCCCCCTATCTGAAAAAAAAGCCCCCACAACAGTTGTACATCCATCACTCCAAACTGCCACCCAAGTTTCCCCATCTGAAAAAATAGCCCCCACTATAACTGCACATTAAGTGCTTACCTGCCACTCAATTCCCCCATCTGAAAATAAACCCCCCACCACAACCCCCCCAACTTTAGAGCAAGCCCCCTATTGTACTGCAAGGCCCCCCACTTGGGTAAAATACAAAAAGAAAAAGAGATGATAAGAAAATTTTTGTTAATAAAGTTCCCACTCGAATATCACATCAAGCCCCTCCTGCTGGTGAAATAATTTGTGTTGAATCAGTTAAAGTCACACCTCGTCCTACCCCCACTATAATGGAATTTGAAGGAAAAATTTTTTTTAGTATAGAACAACAATTATGTATGGATGAATGCTTCAACAAGTACTGTTACAAGTAAGTTTGAGTTAATTTAAATAAATTACTTTAGTAAAGTTTTAGGCAAATAAATTATTGAAAGCATATCAAAAGTGTAGTGAAAGAAGCAAAAGCGTATAGAAAGGGTGCTTTTTCATTGTAATTTGGATGCACTTTTGCTGCACTTTGGTTGCGCTTTAGCTTTGCTTTTGATGCGCTTTCGTTGCGCTTTATCTGCACTTTTGTTGTGCCTATAATGCACTTTCACTGTGCTTTTGTTACGCTTTGGTTGTGCTTTACAGCACTTTTATATATAAAGTTTCAAAAAAGAAAGAGATGTTTCCAGAAAAAAGAGAGAAAAAAAAGAAGAGATTCAAAAAAGAAAAGAAAAAGAAAAGAAAAAGAGAGGAGATTTTCAAAAAAAAAATCATTTTTGTCTTGATTTTGTGTCCTCGCCACCATCGTCACCAACCATTGCGAAGGTATAACACTCTCTAAACTTAAGATAACCCATTTCGACGCTCACAACGTGATGAACAACCACCTATGCATGCTTTTCTCTAGCGTGGTAGGAGGGAGTTCGTTGCGATGCTTGCGACAAGGTGGGTAATCTCCTAAAGTCATATTTTCGGTGTTTGCGGCACGCCGAGGGACCCCCTATGCATGCTTTTCCCTAGCGTGGTGGGAGGAAACTCAATGCGGCACTTATAAAGAGGTAGTCGAGCCTTGTGCAAGCTTTTCTTAGTATGGCTGGGCAAAGATGTAAGTACCCATACGGGGGAAGAATTGTGCTTTCAAACAGGTACCTGAAGACTCATGCACGCCTTTCTCTAACGTGGTGGGATTGAAGATTTTTTCCTGTGATGTCATTCGACACCTACCGTGCATGCTTTTCTCTAGCGTGGAGGGAGGCCCAATTTTCTGTAGTTTCCCCTAAACAGAGGAGACACCGAGAGGCTGCCAAAATTTGGGCTGAAAGTGTTGGGGACTTGAGCTTGTAATTTGAACTAGAGGGGACCTAAGTGAACAGTGAAACAAACTTGAATTGGACCCAAACTCAATTTTGAACATAAATTTGAATTCATATGAATGATGAATAGGGGACTTGAACTTACACTGTGGACTAGGGCTTGAACTCAAATTTGACAAAGAAGAACTAAATTGGAACAATAATACAAGACCTAAACTCAAATAAACTAAGTGCAAGGAACTTAAATGAAACAACAAAGGACCTATTGACCTGAGATTAAACCATAATTAAAGAATCAAATTTTAATTTGATGGATATATAATCACCTTAACACCATAAATGTTAATCAATGAATTTGATTATGCAAGTAAAAGATCAATGAATGGATGAGGGACATTTATTGGATTTCTAAGAGAAATGAATTGTCGACTTATTCATAAGCAACAATGTAAGCTCTTGATGAGCATGGTGATTATATCAATCAATATGCAAATAATAACATACAATAAGTGATCTACAATGCATAGAATATGCAACACCTAACCTACAAGTAGCAAGGAAGGTTGTAGTGATTGTAAAGAATATGCAATGAGTATGGTGATGCCCCTCTGATCCATGACAAGCTAATTTGTGGATAGATGTAGTAGTTCCCTACAAATATTGAGAGGTTACAACGAGTATGGAAGTGAATGCTACAACACTCCTACAACTAACAACCAACCAATACAAGTCAACATGCAAGCAAGCGTATTGATCCCTTACAAGTGAGGGAGACTAGTGTACAATGAATATGATGATTTGATGCATTCAACGAGGTGTGAAGAATATGTAATGAATACTACAATACTCCTGCAATCAACCATATTCAACCTTACAAGCAATAAAATAGAAGAGGATGTATGATTTGACTGTGAATAGATGTGCAACACCTCTTAGGTAAATTGCATATTAATGACAACAGTTAATGTGTAAAGTTTGCACAAATTATGAAGGAGAAAGTGGAAGCTCCTATGACCGACGACAACTATTTTGCAAGTATAAGTAGTAGTTTCTACGAATACAAAAAGTGATGTAAGTAAACGAACTGGTAAAATATATAATGAATGAAAGCATCTATAAACTGTATAACAAGGGGCAGAGAATATGGAAAAATCCTACAGTCAACATTGGTCAAAATACAAATAACTACACCAGTATACTACGATAAGACTAATATACAACAAGTGTAATGGAGCTCTACGACCGGCCTCAAAGCACAAGTGGATACACTCAACCCCAAAAGAAACAAGGTCAGAGTTGATTATATTCTTCATAATAGTCATGCAAGAAGATGTAGCAGTTCCTATTGCATTCATTTGAGAATATTAGTGAAAGGATTATAGAGGCTAGAAGACTTTACGGCTTGCCCACAAGTGGTTGTAAAAAGATTATCATGCCCACAATAGTCCACCTGCAGATAATGACGAATAATGTGCAATAAACATTGGGTCATCCTTGTAATCAATAATAAGCAATATTAAGTAAATAAACTGATTCCCTACAAGCAAGAACACATGATATGTAGCAAAGTGCAAATATTTACGGGGTCGTAGGAGACCTGTTATGTAAACTACATTCCATCTACAAACAAACACAGTATGATATGCAATAAATGCAAGTGTCCACATGTCTTTTGTAGAAAACCTGACATACACACTGAATATTGTCCACAAGTAGAATGCAAGAAAATATAATAAATGCAGGTACCTATAGAAAAAGCAGGAGATTCATTAGTGTACTATAATCCACCAATAGAAAGCAATAAGTAGTGCATGATATTCTACTTATACAAGACAACGAACAACCTGTAGTACAATGCCATCGAATCCACAATATCCATGCAAGTGGACAGAATGTGTTTAAAAATATTCCAAGAATACCCCGCACATGCACTGTAATATATATACATATAGGTACACAGAAGGGCATGTATAATCACACGACCTACATGGACCCCAGCGAGCATGTTTTGGATACACCCGTGACATCTAGGGATGCTGTGCGGGTCAATAAATAAACCCAAGTTTTAGCCCGATCCTTCTACGTGGATGAGTAGGAGTCGACACGGCTTAAACTATCAAACAGATATACGATCAAGGTGTCGACCGAAATATCTATTTTATACGTTCATATTAGGCCTTCAAGGCTTATGAACAAAGAAATTCATTAACAAAGGCATAAAGCCTACGAAACCCGATCCTCTATCGACAGTGCGACAGAGCCGTCAAGGTTATATCCATGAATAAAATTCCCCATAAACACCCTGTGATGGCCATGTTGAATAAAAAATATCAACCGGAGGGGTTAAGTCCAAGTATTCAAATGCCTTCCAAGCTCAACCAAAATATCCACGAAGACCCAAAATCCAAAAATTCTAAAATCATCCAAGTCCAGAATATTTAAAATTGAAATAATCTATCAAATCATTTAAAGTAAAATCCATCCACCCTCTGTAATAGTTTGCCAGGATAAACAAATTAAAATTTACTTCAGCTCAAATAGAGCTAATGCATAGTCAAAAATATCACTAGGATCCATTCTCAAATAATCTCCTACTAATAATGATGTGATACGTGTCCTCTAACTGTCAATTGTGTCACCAAATGACACTGTAGGTAAACGATTATGACCCGGGGCCTTTTGAACTGAGTGGTTCTACCGCCAAATGACACCATTAAATTACGGTTATGATAAGAGCTAATACATTCCTTAGTGGCATCAAATCCTTAAGATATGAATCAATAGGATATAATTGATAGGGCACAAAGCCCACTGTTAGCTAAGGTGGATTCAAATTTATCCCCTTAGATGAACATCCCCTAAGGTCTACAAGGTACCCTTTGACGACGCAACCCATGGCTGCCGACAAGGATCCTTCTGAAGGTTGGGTCGATTAACTCCTTTGACTAAGTAGACCAGGGACCCTAATGACCTGGGACGACGGAACCATGTGATCTTGATCGAGTCCATCATCCATTCCCCACCATCCACTTTAAGTGCAAGATGGTGAACTTTCAAATTTTAAATATCAAACTCTTCCAATACCCAAGCCTATGCTGCTACTATATGCCAGATAACACGTATCTCTACGTATCTGATTGACGACTAGCCTTAATCGAAAGTTCTCTCTCATTACTGGGAGGGGCAATTAACTATAGGGGCTTGCGCGTATAGGAAACAAAACTCAAATCATAAAGTCCTTGCAAAATGAGGGCAAAATCTCTGGGTAGTGTCTCCTCTATAAACTCATCTGCCTTCAAAAATTTGCCCCGAAATTTTAATCCGTTAAAAATCCCCTGAGAAAACAACAAGGGTGGCCGGGGACAAATTTTTGAAGCCCACATACATGATAGTGAAGGTTACAGTATAGAGCGAGTGCTTGATACCATTTTGGCATATAAAATAAACTTAAAAAAAATGGTAACTCATGATAGTGCAAGTAAAGTGGCGAAAACACAATAAGCACTCAATATTTGCTAAATCTTCAGCACTAAAAATCCATGAGGTGTCGGCAATGCAGTAGGTACTTAAATATTAGATACCACACACTGTATTCTATGACATGTACTATTTTAGTGCAATCATTAAGAACAATCATTGTGTTTAAAACATAATAATCATTAGATAAGTAAAAATAAAAAAATTATTACAATGAATTAAATATAAAATTGTGTTTAATATAAAGATATTATAATTGTAATCCTGAAGAAATGAAATCCATTATCATTCTTGTGTACTCGGCCCTTGACTCTCTGGTTGCTGCCCCGGTTATGAATTCCTCACTGAAGCACTCAGACATGCTTAGGAAAGTTCATCTATGATGAAGAAGGATTTTCTATTTTTTATTATTTTTTCATTCAATGCAGGTTTCTCTATTGAAAAAAATTAGGTTCAGCAAAATAATAAATAAAAATAAATTTTCTAAGAAAAAGTATTATCTGAATTAAGGAATGAGAAGTAAAAGGTGCGATTTAGATGCTCTTTAGTTATGTTTTAGATACGCTTTTTTGTGCTTAAGATGCAATAGAAGCGTAGCAAAAGTGCATCAAAAGCGCAGTTAAAGCATAGTTAATGCGTAGTTAAAGCACAATAAAAGTATAGTTAGTTAAAATATAATTAAAAAATATATAATTTAAATAAAATTATGAGGATGTTAAATCTTACTCTTAGTCTTCTTCTTTTCCTAGTGGCCCTTCAATCTTGCATTAGAGATGCTTTTAGGCCTACGCTTTAGTGGATCTTTCAATTTTGCACTGCCACCACCCTGTGTATTTCCAACAAACTTATGATTTTTTATCTTATCGTCAAGAACAAAGTCTATATTTTTAGCCATGTCTTTTATTGTAGCCAACATGTACTACTCAGCCTCCTCATTCCCTTGAGCTCGTGTGCTTATTTGATATAAAAATCTGCTGATATGATTTCTGAATATGAATCCACTACCATATTCATAGGTATTCTTTCCTTTACCAATGCCCAAGTGACCTGAATATATATATATATATATATATATATATATATATTTGAGCTCTTGCTGACCATCACAGCATTAGATACTTCTCAAGGATTTTCACAATATTAAGCTGCCTCAAAACCCTCATACAGTGAGAACATAGCAAACCCATTATTTTAAACTTCTTACATGTGCATTGAATGCTATATTCTGTTGCATCAAAATGAACAACCCAAGGTGTAGATTGGTCTTTATTCTTTGTATACATAACAAAAACTTAAAAGAGTCACTTGAGATAAAGTCTATACTCATTCCACCCACACCCTGTAAAAATTCTTTCTTAAAAAATGAGTATAATTTTCTTGAGTAAAATCGAGTAGCTTGCTTTAATATTAAGCTGCTTTTTATTACAGGTACTTTTTTGAATTGGCTACATTTATAGTCCTCATCATGTTCATTCCGGCGCCAAGTCATCATCACCTTCTTTAAGCCAAGTCATCATCACCCTAAATAATCAGTTATAAAATTTGTTGGCTTAAAAATGTCATGACATACATTATTAGTAGACTCGCTACGCTGTGTTGATTGAATTTTCATGCTAAAATGGTCTTTATTGAATGTTGTCGATTACTCATTCCTTATCTTATAAAGATCCTCCAACCAATCATGATTTTGGAGGTTCCCTTCCATGATCATTTCAGCCCATATCTTCTTAAACTCCTCCTCAGAGTCACACTTGCTCAAACACTTATAGAAAAGTCCTCTAACTTTGTTGTTGCTATTGAAATATCCAACTTTTGATGGAATTTTTTTAGAGATGTGTCATTGGCAAAGTCTATGACGAGTGCGGGGTAATGCAACTTCTATAGCACTAGCCATTTCCTGGTCATGATCAAAAAATATTATTTTTGGATGTTTATCAACCATTATTCATACAAATTTTCTAAATAATCATGTAAATGATTCAATTATTTCTTTTGATAAAAAGGCCACCCCTAGTAAAATGTGTTGCCAATGATTATTTACACCAACAAATGGGGCACAACTAAATTATATTTATTAGCCTATAGCTAGTATCAAAAATCACATCTCTAAAATAGTCATAATCTATCCTACCCATCCCATCAACCCAAAAAAATTGATAATCTATCAAACTCATCAATTTAGACATCCCATGCGAACATGTTGTCATCAACTTGTCGCTCTTTAAATAATTGGATAAAAAAAATAGTTTCTCTAAATTCAATCTTTGCTCTTTTCTCCTACTGAATGAAGTTCTATGCATCCCTTTTAAAGAATTCAACATTCTCGATACCTCCAACTTCCTCAGCGAGGTAGGAGAATGCGTCAATGGTTTTAATCCAGGCTTCTATCATTGACTTCAGAACTGAAGATTTCTCATCATCGATATTCCTACATGATCTCAGGAGGTGCCGGTCTTCTGGCCTAGCCAATTCATGATTGTGGGATTCAATAAAATTTTTCACAATCCAATTTTCAACTTCATTAACTACAAACCTGATCAAAGATGGACAACCCATTTTGGTCTCAAATTTTCTATATTTCTTTTGGGAATTCAGATTAAATCTCTTCTTGAAATCAGCTTTTTAATAGACAAAGTCCTTAACAGGCAAAAAGATAATAATAACATAGTTAAAGTAAAGCAAAAGTTCTTAGAAAGTATCTTGAGAATAATCTCCTCAAAAGCGTAACTACATTGAATGCAATGAAAGTGCAAAAGAGCACATAAACAAATTTATAGAAAAAACACAGTAGAATATTGCAAAATTCTTCGGCACTCAGTATTTAAGTTGTTATTTCTACACATCTTTTGAAACCCTTATAACAACTTAGGATAAGGTAGAAATTTACCGGTAAGTTGAAACTTGCAGTAGTTCCAACCAAATTAACTTCCGATTACTGAAAGTTTTCATACGTATTTTCAACATTCATGTCCTGTGAGCATTCCATCTCCGTGAAATATTACAAAGTTTTTCTTTTTTTTTTCTATCTGAGCAGCTATTAAAAGTTCTAAATATTTAAATTTGAAAGCTTTTGCTGATTTTTTGAAGCGCCAAACCTAAATCCCACCTTTTAAAAGATAAATTTTTAGAATCAGTCTTGTCAATTGGGCTGACAAGATATAAAGATAAAGTGTATAAAAAAAATACGGTGAAGGATCAAGTGTCTAATTTTAATTGGAGTGCGGTTGGAGTTCGGACTTAGAGCTGTCGTCCGGTCTCCGCACCAAATAGTTTCTCCGTTCCCCGTAGTGCTATTGCCCTGCTGATTTCGAGATGTAAAGGAGAGCGGTGAAGAGGGAAATTTTTCTTTAGAGAACGGAGCTAAGGAGAGTAGACAGCGGTAGGGATTGGATTTTTTTTTTATATTTTTTTATCATCATTGTTTTGGAAAGAATTTACAGCGGTAGGGATTGGATTGAGCCGCAAACATGTCGGGAATGGGGGATGGTTATGTGGGCACCGCCCAGGACGCTGTGCGGATAAGGAGGCTGGAAAAGCAGCGGGAGGCAGAAAGGAGGAAGATTCAGGAACTCAAGAACAAATCCGCCTCCACTGGCGGCCAGACCGGTCTCCTGCAGTTCGGCTCCGGTACCTCCGAGGTAGCCTTGCTGGCCTGCTATATTTTCTCTCCTTGCTGGTGAAGTTTTCGGTCTCATTTCCTTAGATGTTGATAATTGCTTTCCGTAGGCTGTTTAATGCTGAGTTGAGTTCACTGACTGCATTTATGTAACTTTTTTATGGACGTATCTACGAAGGCATACGACTCTTTAATTCTTTAATCTATAATTGCTTTTTATTTGTACGTGTACTATTTTTTTAGAAATCTGATGAACGGATTGTAATTATGGTGCTGTTGAGATAACGTTGGAATACAGATAGAGCATTGTTTTCTACGAAATGCAATTGATTTTGTTCCATCTTGTAAAGTCTCTATTGTCAATGGTGATTATGGTTAATTATTTTCATTTCTTTTGGTCATGAATATCTTGGCATTCAGACATCGCCTGACTTATTATAAAATAGAGTAGAAGTATACAACAACAACAACAATAACAACAAACCTTTGCCCCACTACATGGGGTTGGCTACATGAATCATTTTTCTCCATTGTGTATTGTTAAAAGTCAAATTATCATTTAAATCTAATAATGAAAGATCATTTCTAATATTTTCTAACCAAATCTTTTTAGGTCTACCTCTACCTTTCTTAACATAAGTCAAATCTAATACCTCTACTTTCCTAACCGGGTCATCGGAAGGCTGCCGTTTTATGTGACCAAACCATCTAAGGTGACTCTCTCTAATCTTATCTTCCACTGGAGCTACTCCAACCTTTTCACGTATATGCTTATTTTGTATCCTATCTCTAAGGGTAAAGCCACTCATCCACCTGAGCATCCTCATCTCTGCAACACTTAACTTAGTATTATGCTTCTATTTTAATGGCCAACATTCGACACCATAAAGCACTGCAGGTCTCACCACCATCTTTTAATAAGGCATATTGGTCATTAAAAGAGAAGCATAATATTAAGTTAAGTGTTGCAGAGATGAGGATGCTCAGGTGGATGAGTGGCTTTACTCTTAAAGACAGGATACGAAATGAGCATATACATGAAAGGTTGGAGTAGCTCAAGTGGAAGATAAGATTAGAGAGGGTCGCCTTAGATGGTTTGGTCACATAAAACGACGGCCTTCTGATGACCCAGTTAGGAAAGTAGATGTATTAGATTTGACTTATGTTAAGAAAGGTAGAGGTAGACCTAAAAGACTTGGTTAGAAAATATTAGACATGACCTTTCTTTATTAGATTTAAATGAGAAGTTGGCTTTTAACAGAGCACAATGGAGAAAAAGGATTCATGTAGTCAACCCCATAGTGGGATAAAGGCTTGATGTTGTTGTTTAATTTTGAATATGAAACATACCTTGTAATCCCATATGTTTTTTAAATTTAATAAAATTTATCATGCTTTAGTTCTTTTTTGTCCTAAGCTTTTTCTTGTCTTCACCTTTGGATGCTCCATGGCCCAACTTCTACCACATATCCCATGATTAGAAAGCTTGGTTTGCATGGACATATACTTGTTGATATGTATAAATTTCATAAATGATATAATATTATAGTTATTTGATTTAGTGATTGATGGGAAATTGTTTTGATTGCATTCCAGATTCTTGAGACTGCTTTTAAGAAGGAAACAGTTGGTCTGGTCACCAGGGAACAGTATGTTGAAAAGGTATGAAGAACTTTATCTATTTATATTTCTTATTTATTATTATTAATTTTGAATCAAGACTATTCATCTATCTGTTATTGGCTTATGAAAATATTATCTATTGAAGCGAGTTAACATCCGGAACAAGATTGAGGAAGAGGAGAAAGAGAAACTTCAGAAACTGCAACAAGAGTGCGTCATTTCTTTTACCCTGATCAATTTTTAGGATGTACAAGTCTTACATGGTGTTGACTTCTGCTTCCATTTCTATTGTAGGGAAGAGGAACTTCAAATGCAAAAAAGGAAGAAGAGGAGAGTAAAAGGTGATGCACGCCTGTCATTCAATGATGATATTGATAATGGAAGCGATGAGGAGGATGTAGAAAATAGTAAGAGCACCCCAACCAGATCTTCTGCTTGTGATGGGTTGCATGCTGAACTATGTGTACACCTAAAATTTTTTGGTGAATTGTCTTGATTAATTTGTCTCTTCTTATTTTTGTATTTCAACACAAGTAGTTAGTGATGAGAGTGTAAAAGAGGGAAGCCGTGATGAATGATGTTCTGGTTTTAGTTAGCTAGTAGTTATCATTGTAATAAGTAGATGATTGTCATGTGACTTTAAAGAGTGAAGCAGTGATGCACTTTGATGTTCAGGTTCTAGTTAGGGTAGTAGTCTTCGTTGTAATAAGTAGATGATTGCCATGTGACTTTCCAAAACACTGTTGTCATATAAATTCTGCTATTAGAAAGTGATTAATGTTTATGGACAAACAAATCTTTGTCTTACAATATGAAGAAACCAAAATTAAAACTTCAGTAGAAAAGTGATGTTGCTTTTGATATCCAGATTAATATTCTTTGAATTTTGGAAAATTAAGCGGTCAAGTGTTGATGCGGGTGGGGTGCGGTGGGGTGGGATGGGACTTACTTTGCACTACAGTTATGTTTCCTCATTATTTTGTGGAGGTTATGGATTCGAATCTTGAGAAAAGTCTCTTTTGCTCAACAAGAGAAAATGTCATGTTGCATGCATTAATCTCTACTCAAGAATTATAATGTAGCCTGTGCTTTGGGAAAGCAATAGCCAAGATTAGATGCTTGAATGCAGCTGTTTTAGACTCAAGCAATAGGGCACAAGTAGATGAAATTTATTTAATATAAGGTTGCTCATGTTTTGATTAGTTAAGTTCCTGCATGACTAAAAGAATATTGTCATCATTGTTATATTTGATCCTTATTACTTCATTGCCTGATATGAGGCTATTCTAGTATTACATGCTTTTGTAGATGGTCTAATTCATACAAATGAGAAAATTCATAATTAGGTAAAAATTAGGGCAATGGTGAGGGAGTTTAGAATATAATTTGGGGATAAGTAGAATGAGGACTGAGTTCATAATTTGCATATTAGTAGATGTGAAAGTAATAATTACAAGTTAATAATGTTTAAGGGTCAAGTAACACTATGTCACGATAGGTTCAAGTATCTTGAATCTATCATATAATGGAATGTGTATATGACGAGGGGATAGCTCTATACTTAAAGTAGATTGGTTGAAATAAGTGCTTCAGGAGTATCATGAGAGTGGGTGATTTACTAAAAAAAATTATTACAATTAAACTGACCATCTTGTTTTTAGTTTTGTTAAACCAAAATGAGCTTGCACTTTGGAAACCAAGTAATGCGAAGCCCATGAGAAGCACTCACTTTATCCCCCAAAAGTGCTTGGTAGAAATAAATTGCGAACTTCATTTCTGAACTGCAAAGTTCTCCAACCATGTTTCAGTCATACAAGTTTCTCTTAAAATAGGATTTCTGTTCTATTAATTCTTTTGTGATTTATTTGGTTTGCTATTAGATACGATTTTTTGTTACTAGTTAAATTGTTTCCTTACTATTCATCATTGTTTAAAATTGTGCAATATGAGGCTCGCCTCAACGCAGTTCTAGTAAAAAACGTCTCGGGGCTTACGCCTCGAACTTTTTTATGAGGCTTATGTCTCATCTTGGATGAGGCCTGCCTCGCCTCGTTGGCATGAGGCGTACGCCTCACTTTATTTATATATTTTTTTATTTAAAACTTACCTAAATCCTATACAAAAGCCCAAAAAAATCATGCCTTGCACCCCCAAGCAGCAACAACTTCTTCTCAATTGCCTCGACCTTTAGCCCATCGCCTTCACTATAGTCACCACCATCGTAGTTGCCGAGGGGGTCACTATAAAGCCACACGCCACCACTGTATCCTCTAAAAATTTTGGAGTATTATCTTTATGTTGATGACAAACATTTATGAAAGATGAAGATGACTGAGATAAATGACGAAGAAGCAAATTAAGAGGTATTGAACCCTATAGGATGAGGCGGGGAAGTGACCAATTTGTTATGACAGTGACTCAAATACAAACCCCCTTAGTAATGATAGTACAAATGATTTCTGAGTTTCCAATTATTTCAGCTTTCTTTAAGAATTAAACATAGATGAGTAGGCAACTGAGAAAGAAAAAAATTAGAGCTGAACTTGATGTTATATGATACTTTTATGCAATTCATATATTTTATGTTGTTTTATTCCTATAATATTTGGATTTCAATTTTATTTCACATAATTGATCACTTAACACTTTACATCTTATACAATTTTTTATTTCATGTGTATGTAAATTTGTTACTACATAGTTTAATAAAAAGTTAATATGTCATCCTTTAACGTATTATTTGGATATTATATAAAAAATCACTTTTAACTTTTATTTTGACTTTACGCAATTTTTAAATTTCAGGCTTATGCCTCAAAATGCTTAGAGGTTTACGCCTCAAAATGCTTAGAGGCTTGCACCTCGCCTCACAAACAAAAAACGTCTCAATATCCAATTGAGCAATTTTAAACCTTGCTATTCATCTCCATTGATTTTTATATTTTGTTAATATAGCACATTCACAACATGCTGTTTTAATGAACATAAAAAAGCATATTGAGATATAGATTTCTCAATTTCCTTATTGTTGATAATTACATATTGATTTGAATC
This sequence comes from Dendrobium chrysotoxum, assembly GCA_019925795.1. Lineage (NCBI taxonomy): Eukaryota > Viridiplantae > Streptophyta > Magnoliopsida > Asparagales > Orchidaceae > Dendrobium > Dendrobium chrysotoxum. The sequence continues at coordinate 55,212,097 of CM034308.1, read as the reverse complement.
TTCCATGATATTTATATTAATTTCTATATATTTTTTGGAGGGATGACATTGTTATAGGGCGGCAAATGAACCGAGCCAAGCTTAGTAGGTGCTTGTTCATATTTGAGCTTGTTTATTATTAGCTTGTTCAATCTTAGTTCAAGTTCGATTCGAGTTTTTTTGTTTGTGTTCAAGATTGGTTCATTTAAAAGAATAGTTATTCATGTTTGATTCATGTTCGGTTCGTTTATGCTTATCGAGCTTTAAAGAAACGAGCCTTATTGAGCTTACTAACGAACAATCACCTAGAGCCATTCACGAATATATATATATATATATATATATAGGGAGTTATTTTGATTTACCAAACGAGCCCGTTCACGAACAAACAAGCTCATAAAATAATTCTTCGTATAAACAAGCTTGTTCATGAACACTTTAAATAAAAAAATATTATAAGCATGAATAAATACCTCTTGTTTATGAACAAATTCATTATAATGAAATAGTATAACATAAAAAATGTAAAATTTTTTATATAATAAGAATAACTTATTATAACACTGTCGTTGCCAGGTTCTAAGTCCTGGATGACAAAAGTAGAGGGTTGCGTTAGGTAGTCGACAACCAGCGTAAAACTTGTCGAATAATCATGACATGAATCTTTTAAAAAATTATGTTAATGCTAGGGCGTTCCCTAGAAGCGACACACTATATGGCTTAAATATAGCGACAAGTGTGTAAGAGCCGTTGCACCGGTGCCTGGGTGCAGTGTTAAATAGGCAAGGGTTCCTACATCAAGGATGAATGTGAGCAAAGAAGCTAGTCATTGAAACTAAAATTAGGATAGGAACTTGGAATATATGTTTATTTACAGGAAAATTAATGGAATTAATAGATATTATGATTCATAGGAAGATAAATATTCTGTGCATTCAGGAAACTAAATGGGTTGAAGAGAAGGCTAAGGAGATTGATAGTTTAGGATTTAAACTATGGTATTCGGGTAAGAGTCGTACTAGAAATGGTATAGGTGTGATTATAGATAAGAGTTTGAAAGATAATGTTATAAAAATTATTAGAATTGGAGATAGAATTATAGCTTTGAAGATTGTTGTTGATGTTAAGATTATTAATATTATAAGTGTTCATGCTCCTCATGTAGGTTTGGATATGGGTTTAAAATTAAAATTTTGGAATAACTTAGAATAATTATTACAAAAGATACCTCTTAAAAAAAGAGTTTTTATTGAGGAGATTTAAATGGACATGTTGGTAGAGAGGTAGATGATTTTAAAAACATTCATAGTGGCCATGGATTTGGAATGACAAATGAAGATGGTAATAGCATATTAGATTTTTCTTTAGCTTATGATTTTTTAATTGCTAATACCTTATTTAAGAAAATAGATGATCATCTCATCACTTATAAAAATGGATATAGTAAAATTCAGATAGATTATTTTCTTATAAGAAAATTAGATTATTTGGATTGCAAAGATTGTAACGTTATTCTGAGTAAAAATTTATGTTCCCAACATCGATTATTAGTTTTATAATAAAGGGGCAGAAAATAAAAATAAGGTAAAACGTTATTCTAAACTTTAAGATAAAGGGGCAGAAAATAAAAATAAGGTAAAACGTTATTCTAGGATTAGATGGGGGGATTTAAAGAATATTAACAAAAATATTTTTGAGAGTAAGATTTTAGATCTTAAGATTTTGTATGTGCATGAGGATGCTAATTTTATGTGAGAAAAAGTGGCTAATGATATTAAGAATATTGTAAAAGATATGCTTAGAGTTTCAAAGGTAAAAGCTCTTAATAGTAAAAATAGTTGGTGGTGGAATCCAAATGTGTAAGAAAAGAAAAAAAAAGAAGATTTGTTATAAAAATTAGTTTAGATGTAAAAATTTTGATAATTGAGAAAGATATAAAGAGGCACGTAAGGAATCTAAGAAAGCAATATGTGATGTAAAGATTTTAGCTTTTAATGATTTATATAATAGATTAGATACTAAAGAGGGAGAAAGATATATGTATAAGTTAGCCAAATAAAGAGATAAGAATAATAAGGATTTAGTTCAAGTGAAGTGTATTAAGGATGAAGATCAAAAAGTACTTTTCTTAGAAGATGATATTCATAAAAGGTGGATGAGATATTTTGCTAAACGTTTTAATGAATAATGTGAAAATACGATTGACTTTAGTGACCTTAGCACCCTAAATAAAAATAAATATTTCTGTTTTTATCGACGTATCAGTAAAACTGAAGTTAGAGAGGTTTTAAAGAAAATGAAGTCTGAACAAGCTGTTGGATCTATGATATTCCAATAGAGGTGTGGAAATGCTTAGGAGATGAAGGAACTTCTTGGCTTACTAAACTTTTTAATACTATTTTGAAGACTGAAAAATGCCAGATGAGTGGAGAATGAGTGTGTTAATTCCTATTTTTAAGAATAAAATTGATGCACAAGATTGTGTGAATTATAGAGGAATTAAGTTAATGTGTCATACTATAAAACTATGGGAGCGAGTTATGGAGCGTAGGTTACGGCATGATACTAATGTTTCTCAAAATCAGTTTGGATTCATGCCGGGTAGGTCTACTATGGAAGCCATACATTTATTGAGAGGTTTGATGGAGAAATATAGAGAGAATAAGGAGGATCTACATATGATGTATGTTGGTTTAGAGAAAGCATATGATAAAGTTCCAAGAGAATTGCTATGGAGAATTCTTGAAAAGGAGTTAATAATGCTTATATGCAACTCATTAAAGATATGTATGCAGGAGCTATTACTTGTGTTCAAACACAAGGTGGTTTAACCAAGTATTTTGCTATTTCGGTTGGATTACATCAAGGATCAGCCTTAAGCCCATATATCTTTTTGCTTTAATCATGGATGTTCTCACTAGACATTTGCAAGAGGATGTTCCTTGGTGTATGCTTTTTACTGATGATATTCTTCTTGTTGATAAAACTAGAGAGGGAGTTGAAGGTAAACTTGAATTATGGAGGTCAACCTTAGAGTCTAAAGGTTTTCGCTTGAGTAGATCTAAAACTGAATATATGGAGTGTAATTTTAATAGTAATAGACCTAGTGAGGGGATTGTGACTTTGGGCGAGCAAGTCATTAATAAGAGTACACATTTTAGATATCTTGGATCTATTGTTCAGAATGATGGTGAAATAGATGGGAATATTATCAGCAAAATTCAAGTTGGATGGTTGAAGTGGAGGAATGCATCGGGCTTGTTGTGTGATAGAAAAGTCCCCCTCAAACTTAAGGGAAAATTCTATAAGATGATGGTGAAACTTGCAATGCTTTATGGTGCCAAATGTTGGCCATTAAAGAGAAGCATAATACTAAGTTAAGTGTTGCAGAGATGAGGATGCTCAGGGGGATGAGTGGCTTTACCCTTGGAGATAGGATACAAAATAAGCATATACGTGAAAAGGTTGGAGTAGTTCCAGTGGAAGATAAGATTAGAGAGAGTCTCCTTAGATTGTTTGGTCACATAAAACGACGGCCTTCCGATGACCCAGTTAGAAAAGTAAAGGTATTAGATTTGACTTATGTTAAGAAAGGTAGAGATAGATCTAAAAAGGCTTGGTTAGAAAATATTAGAAATGATCTTTCTTTATTAGATTTAAACGAGAATTTGACTTTAACTGGACACAATGGAGAAAAAGGATTCATGTAGCCGACCCCACGTAGTGGGACAAAGGCTTCATGTTGTTGTTGTTGTAAGAATAACTTATTATAATAAAACAAAAAAATATGTGAAAACATACAAAATAACAATTTAATCAAGCTTTTTAACGAGCTTCTTATCGAGGTTGTTCACGAGCTTTGATTGATATTGTTCATGAATATAAACGAGCCGAACACATAGCTGTTCATGTTTGTTTATTTAATAGTCGAGTGTTTAAAAAATTGTTCAAACTTGTTTGATTACTTAAACAAATGATCATGAACGAGCTGTAATCAAGCCGAGTTACGAGTAGCTTGTCGAACGCTCTGTTCATTTGTAGTCCTAATTGTTTACTAACTTTGAACTTTCAAGCTTTTTTATGTAATTTATCCTCCATAATATTTAGTTCTGTTGTCTTTATTTTTTATTTTGCCCAAACTAGCTTCATAATATAGCTGTATGCTATATATATAGATGGAATGTGCTTGGGTGAAGTGAAGTCTTGCTGAACTATGCACATTTTGCTAAATAAAACATCCTTTTGCTCTCTTTGCATATTATACTTTGGAAACATTGGTTGTATGAATTCTAGTCTTGAGACTAAAATATTTACTACTAAATATATCGTGAATGAGAATGTTAAGACAAGACTCACAAGTGTATAGAAAATATAAGAATGTAAGAATAATAGATTATTATATTAGAGGCAATGAATGTGGTGTCGATTACTGACAAGATTGTAGAAATAACTTTGAGCGCATATTCAATGTAAGAATAGATGGCACACTAATATCATAGCAATACATAGTTAAAATATCAAAGAAACGAGGGTCATGTTCAATGTAAGTGTAGTAAGCACACCAATATCATATCAATAGATAATTAATATGAATGGAACAAGAACGAATAGTGGTAGATCACATGTACCATTCTTAGAATTTGTGCAAAGGGATGCATAAAGTGTTGTTGACACAAATCACGTTCAACTATAATGCCGTCAGAATGAGGATTCCAAAATTCTGCTGCTCCCAAAAGCTACTAATGATGTTCTCTTTCACTTGATCATCGTTGCTCGAGTCTTATATATATGTATTGGCTCTAATTTAAAAGGCCATATTAGTTCTGGAGTTAACAACTGAGTAAAGTATCTTGAGGATTTAACATGCAAAACATCAGTGAGAAAATGCAGTGTTAACATTATCACGCAATCTTCCTGCTAGGTTGAATGATAAATGTATCTGGGTGGCATAGGGAGAAATGATTATAGTAATTTGAGTCTAGGTTTGAAATCTGGAGTGGGATCTATTTTCTTGGACTTCATATCAGTTTATTGATGGGAAAAAAAAAAAATCAACTGCTCTCCTCGAAGTGAGAAATGCATCCCAACAAACATAAATATGACTACCTAATTGATCTACAAATATGATGTTTTTTTTTTGCCGCTTATGATCGTTTGGTAATTTGTAGGAGAAGAAAGTGGTGGGGTGGGGCTGGTGAAGATGCATGATGTGCTTTACTTGGACAAAAAGAGTTTGTAATTTCTTTTCTTCATCTCTAATTCATGAAATAAAATAAGGAGCTATATGGAACTTCATCCTGAAAGAACATAAACTTGTAAATGGGTCCGAATTTTATGTTTATTTCTAGCTACAGTTCTTGATTTGTTATGACAAAAAGAAGCTGCATTTCTGTGAACTGTCAATATGATAATCAAACAATGGTTTTCTATACAACTATCAAGTTTGAATGGGGTTTCAAGAGGGTAATCGACTGAGTGATCAAACAAATTGCAAAAGAACCTGCCTTTTATATGTGCTCAGTTTGATCACTCTGAGGAATGGAGTTTTTCAAAGAAGTCACAAGTCATAGGAGACTGACTAAGGTACTCTGTAGCAGTTATTTTGGAAGTATCGGAGGGAGAATTTTTGGAGAGTTAGTATGGAGATTTCTGATGATGAGATAATATTTTCAATTATTTGTGGGAGCTATGTTTCTTAGATCTTGCTTGTGTCAGATTTGTTTTCCTTCATAATCCTTTTTCATTTCAAAACTTGAAGAGAAAATGTTTAGAGAAAGAAATGGAGACTTGTTACTTTTTTTTGTGGCCTCTAAGAAATAGGTTATAACTTGTTACATATTGGTCAAATGAAGCGTAATTAGATTCAGATTCTTCTCCTTGATTTTGTACTGGCAGTAATTATTTGCAATAGTGAGATCTGAATCTAATACACTAATTTCAGGAAGAAGCAACTTTTGAGAGTTCAGAAGAATGCAATTTGAAAACATGTGTGATTGGTTCTATGACACAAGTTTATTGCAGTTTGTTATTTGCTGTAACTATTTTGGACAGCTAATAGGTTAGAACTTAAGTACATTTGCTACTGTTAAGTTATAGGATCCTTGATCTACAATGCTTGTAGATTATCCCATCTTTGTAATCTTGATTCAAATTTTGTTCCCTGCATAAAGTAAATCGTAATTTTATTCTGTTTCTTGATTCTGGTTTGAAAATGAACTTGATGATTTGCTGTTCTTAGGAAGGTTTCGTGTCATAATGCTAGTTCAATATATTTCCTTACTAGTCAAAATAAGGAGTAAATTTTATTTTTTCTGATGTAAATGATTGTTTATACCAATTGAATGTGTTGGAGACACCAATCTCTTCAAATTGTTTTATAATCTCTTATAAGGCCTAGGGTTCTATCAGCATATCATTTGAAAATTTTATTCAGTGGACAAAAGGAATTTTTCATACGAAGCTAGTTAACATGCATGCTTACCTTCCGTATCTTGCTAGACTATTACTTTGTTTGGGACAACTTTTTTTTCTACTTTCTTAAGTAGTTTTTTAATATAAAAAGTTTAGTTTAAAAAAATTTTTGTACTAAAAAGCTACTTTAAAAAGCAGTAAGAAAGCTGTCATAAATGAAGTCTATATGGGTTCTAGATTTTCGCTTTTGATTTTTTTCCCCAGACATTATTTGTATTTTAATGTTTTCAAGTGACGGTTAAGTGATTATTTGGATCCGTTTCTACATTGCTGTTTTCTCTAAGGAAAACATAGTACACTAGTGAGATGGCCTCTAGCCTAAATGAATGGGCTGTAAGGCTTGTTAGTTTACAAAATGTTGTGCTTCATAATTGTTCAAGTGACGGAAATGCTTAAATTTAGAACTCTAGAATTTGAAAATAAATATTGCTGAAGCTGCTATCATCTTATATAGTGACAACATTTACAAAGATATGCTTGCACAAGAACATTACTTATTTGGTTTGTGTTAGGAAGTACTTGGAGATCTCAAGTAAACCCTAACAATAGAGATGAAAATAGCGAGAACGATCCACAAAACGATGGGAAAATCCGAGAAAACAATATCAAAAATCAACTAACGGAAGCAAATAGCAAGATACAATTGATCCTCAATTCGAGAGGAGGATCAATCTCTCCCAATCCCTAGACGAATTTAGGACCCAAGACGCCAAGAACCAAAGACACCAAATTAGCCACTAATTATCAGATAATCCTAACCATAAACATCTCCTCCTATTTAATACATAAATTCAAATACTTAATTCAAACTTTCCCTCCAACCCTAGCCGCCCCCTCCTTCCTTATTGAATTTCCTAGTGGGGTCCACTAGAAGCTTGGGCGGCCATCCCTAGTGGGCGGATTGGCTTGGTCTGCCTCTTGTAAGTAGGAACCGGCCCAATGCTTTGGGTCGGCTGGGCCGGTTCAGTAGGAGCCGGCCTAACAATACCGCCCTCCCAAAGAATCATCTTGTCCTCAAGGTGAAAAGAGAGAACTAATGCTTCACTCTCTGGTTAAGGCTCCCATGTCGCATCATAATCTGGAAGGCCCTTCCACCTGATCAACACCTCCTTTACCCCTCCTCCCCGGCGCACCCCTTGTAACTCAAGGGGTTCCAATATCACCTCCAAGTCCTTTGTTAACGTCACTGGTAGCTCATAACTAGTTGCATGCTCCCAATTGCTCTCCTTAGTTGTGATACATGGAAAACAAGGTGTGTGGTTGCCGTTGAAGGCAATTTTAGCCTGTATGCCACCTCTCCAATCCTCTCCAATACCTCAAAAGGCCCAAAATACCTTGGTGCAAACTTTTCATTCCTTCTGTTGGCGACAGTCCTCTGCCTGTAAGGTCGGAGTTTTAAAAACAATCTTTCCGCCACCTCAAATTGGATGTCCTTATGCCCAATCGACTTGTTTCTTCATAATCTGCTGTGCCCTCAATAAATGCCTCTTCAATTTTTTCAACACCCGGTCCCTTTCTTCCAAATACTCCTCTACTGAAGAAACTGGGGTTCTTTTATGCCCAAAATGCATCAAATGAGGAGGATCCCTTCCGTACAACACCTTGAATGGGGTCATCTGAGAAGCAGAATGATATGAAGTGTTGTATCAATACTCTGTCCATGCCAACTACTTGGCCCACAGCTTGGGTGTCTCCGACAAAGCATCGTAGGTATGTTTCCAAGCTTCTGTGAACCACTTCTATCTGGCTATCTGTCTGGGAGTGGTAGGCGGTGTTCCTCTTCAGTACTGTCCCCTGTAGTCTGAATAACTTCCTTCAAAAATGGCTGAGGAACACCTTATCCCGATATGATACTATAGACTCCGGTATCCCATGCAAGCGACCACCTCCCTGATAAAAGCTGATGCCATTGTTACGACGGTGTAGGGATGTCGTAAGGGAATGAAATGAGCATACTTGCTCAGTCTATCTACTGCCACCAAGATCATTGTGAACCAAGGTTTAAAATTGCGTAAATAAGCCTCGAGGCGTTTTTCATCCGTGAGGCGAGGCGTAAGCCTCGAGGCGGTGTGAGGCGTAAGCCTCACGGACGAAGAATTGCGTAAATGAGAATTTAACTATTTTAGCAGGTAAATAACAGTTAGAGACTATCATACAATAAAAACATCTAAATGACAATTGAAATTAGTGGAAGACAATAAAATAGATGCATCTCATAGCATAATTCAAAATACAGAACTACAAAATATAAGTCTATCAAAACTCCAAAAAATACAAATAATAAAGAACATCTAATCTCATCATTCTTCAATGTTATTCACTAAATTGGTTATCAAGGGAATCTTCTTCTCCAATTGTATCTACGAATGTCAAATCTTCATCATCTTCAATGTTATCCATTTTTCTCTTCCCTGTTAAATAAGAATGATTAATATAATGTTAATTGCATATATATATAAAATTCGAGTAGGCTCTGCAGTGTCAAATAAGATGTGGCAAACCTGTAGAATAAATTTGCATTAGGAATCTGTGTTTTGCAACTCCTCCTTCAAAATCCATGTTCTCAACTCATACATGGAAGGTGCCTTCAATCCTCTCCCATACAACCCAACAGATCGCAACATATTGAAATATTCCGGTGATGTTGTTACATTAAAAGGTATGGCATTTTCAAAAAAAAATCTGCCAATATCCATGCAAACCTGACGTCGTCCCTCTCTGGTACCAGCTGCAGGCATCATCTGTGCTTCTCCTCTATCCTCTCCTGGATTAATCATGTATTGATCCATAGGACCCTGCACACCTCTATTATGTATAGTGGAGGAAGATCCCTTTCCACTCTCGCTTCCGAAATAAGAACCATGTTCGACCCTTTCATCAAATTGCTCCTGTTGTAGATGTTTGGCCGTGGTACTCTTCTTCATGTAAGTAATAATTTCCTCCATCACCTTATCCGGTACATTCGCACAAGGTGCTACATTCTTATGTGAGCCGGATAAGTGTTCCTTCATGCGAGTTACTCCTCCCTTCACCACCTTATCACAAAAATTGCATTTTAAATACACATATGTTTTCTCGCCGCCTCCTACATCAACTTGCACACTATATTTCCAAGAAGGGTCTCTCTGCAACGTATTAGACTTTTTTTTGCCCTTAACCATATTTCCTAGAGCACAAATGCAAATTAAAACAAAAAATCTCAAAAATTTTAAAACCCTAGATTTCCTATAAGTTGAAAAATCATACCTTAAACTTAAAAAAAACCCTAAGAAAGGTTGAAGAAAGGATGTAGATGGCCGGCCGGAGCTTACAGGTTCGCCGGAGAAGGGCGGCGCCGGCGGGAGAGGGGTCGGAGACGTGCGGGAGATCCGCCTGGGCGTCGTCCGCAAGCTTCCAGGAGTTTCGGGTTCGGGAGCTTCGGCTGGTTGGAGGAATCAGGTAGGGTATGAGGAGATATGTTATTTTTAAGTGAGTGGGCCCCAAACAATGAGGCGTACGCCTCAATGTTAATTGCGCAATTGCGCAATAGAGGCGCACCTCTCTAGGCATGAGGCGTACGCCTCTTAATTCCCCAGAATTGCTTAAGCCTTGAAGCGTTTTCGGCCCAAATTGCGCAGAGGCGCGCCTCGGATTGCGCAATTTTAAACAGAGTTGTGAACCCCTATGATCTGGGTAATCCATCGATGAAGTCCATGGATACCTCCTCCCACACCCTACTTGGTAAAGCTAAAGGCTGTAGCAATCCTCCTGGAGACATGGCCATGTACTTATTCCTCTGAAAGATCTCACATCTGGCTACCATCTCCTCCACATCTTTGTGCATCCTTCTAATACAACTCTGAGGCAAGTCTCATGTACGTCTTTTGTACCCCTGAATGACCCCCAACTATGCTCCCATGGAATTCTTGGAGTAGGTGTGGAATGTGTACTGATGTCCTAGGCATCACAAACCTCCCCTGATACAATATTCTCTCCCCTTCTAGAGAATACCCTGGGTGGCTATTCCCCTCCTTCAATAAATCTGCCTTAATCCTTCCCAACTCCAGGTGCAACTTGTCCTCCATCTCTCCCTCTACCTCACCTCACCTCCCTCAGTTTCCTCGTCATCATAGACGGTAAGAATCTGAAGAGTTCGGTCCTTACACTTATACATTGGAGTATACTTCTCATCACACCTGAAGCATAATCCCTTCACCCTCTTCTCCTGCATCTCCCTCTTCATCAGTCTTTTGAAATTTCCCCCATTTCCTCCTATTGGCTTCTCCCTGGGAGTCTCATGAAAACCACCTGCTGCAGGACCCTTCTGATCTGCCTGGTGCTAGAAGAGTGATAGTCATCCTACAAGAGCCACCTGAACTGCTGCTCCTGGCTCCTCTCTCTTGATACTTCTGATCTTCCACCAATTACGTCAGCTCCATTGCCTCTCCCAAGTCACAAGGCCTCATGACCCTCACCGCAGCTTTGATCTCGGATTTGAGTCCCTTCATGAAGTTACCCTCCAAAGTAGTCTCTGATAGTTGCCCCACCTAACTGGCCAAGTGCTCAAATCTCTCGCGGTAGTCTGCCATTGATCCGTTCTGTACTAGTGCAAAGAACTGCTCATAGAAGTCTCCTCCCCTACCGGTTCGGAAACATTCCAATAAGCATTCCTTGAATTCCCTCCAACTCCGTATGGGACTCCTCTGATCCCTCCACTGATACCAGGACAATGCCTTTCCCTTCAAACATAAACATGTTGTTGTCAACTTTTCCTCCTCCGTCAACCCATTTACCGTGAAATACCTCTCCACCTTATAGATCCACCCGTGTGCATCTTCCTCTTCAAAAATGGGCATCTTCAATTTCCTCACCTTCGGATCTCCTTCATTTTCCCATATTTCTCCATAATTTTCCCTTTCCCTAGTGCTTGACTCTCCCTAAGTCTCTCGATTTTCCCTTCCCCACTCATACTCAAACCTTTCTTCACTTTCTCCTCTCCTCCCTTCAAAATCAGCACCCCTCCTACCGTAATCTCCCTCTTTTCTTTCCCAACCAGCACCCCTTGATTCATGCCTCCCATAACCATGCCTCTCTCTATACCTTCCACCTCTCAGCTCCATGATTTCCACCTCATTGTCTCTCCTACGAAATTCAGAATTCGTCGTTCTCCCCACCGGTCCTTTTGTCTCCGATGCCGCCGTTTGAATTTGATTTTCCAATATCTTCTTCACCATCTCATGAAGATCGGAAACCTTGTCTTCTACGGATGAAACTGTCTTCCACGGATGAAATTCTATCTTCCACTGTTGCTTTTATTTGGCTCATCTCTCCTTCAAGGCGTTCCTCCAACTCATCTACTTTCTTGGCCGCCATCAATACCCGGAATTTTTGTAGCTTCAAAAAATCTGGATATTGACAAAAAAACAGCAAAAAATCCTCTCCTCCAACCGAAAACAGACGCTGATTTTCCAGAAAATAGCCCACAAACGGTCCCAAAATCAGCTCTGATACCAATTTGTTAGGAAGTACTTGGAGATCTCAAGTAAACCCTAATAATAGAGATGAAAACAGCGAGAACGATCCAAAAAACGATGGGAAATCAGAGGAAACAGTTGCAAAAATCAACTAACGGAAGCAAATAGCAAAATACAATTGATCCTCAATTCGAGAGGAGGATCGATCTCTCCCAATCCCTAGACGAATCTAGGGCCCAAGACGCCAAGAACCAAAGATACCAAATCAGCCACTAATTATCAGATAACCCTAACCCTAAACATCTCCTCCTATTTAATACATAAATTCAAATACTTAATTCAAACTTTCCCTCCAACCCTAGCCGCCCCCTCCTTATTGAAATTCCTAGTGGGGTCCACTAGAAGCTTGGGCGGCAATCCCTAGGGGGCGGACTGGCTTGGTCTGCCTCCTGTAAGTAAGAACCGACCCAATGCTTTGGGCCGGCTGGGCCGGTTCAGTAGGAACCGGCGTAACAATTTGGTTCTAATTTAAAAAAAATATTGTTATAAGTAATTGGTGGTTTATTTAGCTGTTGGAATTTATCTTTCAAAAGAGTCATAACGTAATGCTTACATGTGTTTACTATCTTTTGGTGAAAGAACATTCAGCTCAGAAGAAGTTTGGTCATGGAAAGCTTGGAAAAGACCCGACTGTCGAGACAAGCTTTTTACCCGATAGGTATTTTGACTTTCCTTTGTATATTTTCCTCAAATATAATTATGTAAATTAGCATGTTACTTCTTGACTGGGCTGATCCCTGACTTGGTAGTACCAAGGATGATCTTTCAGTGAGAGAGAGGCTGAGGAACAAGCAGAAAGGGAGCGATTATGCAAGCAATGGCTACGTGAGCAGGAGATAATTCGAAGTAAGTTTTCAAGAAATATTGGACTCTTCTAAACATAATTCGAGTAACTGATTAGCCTTCAATACTACTTAATTACAATGTTGTGTTTTCCAGATGAGCCCCTTGAAATCACTTACAGCTATTGGGATGGTGCAGGGCACAGGAGAGTTATACAGGCAATATGATGCATCCACCTCTCCATTAGCCGCCAATTTTGATCCTTGTCATATATATATATATATATATATATATATATATATATAACTTTTTTATAGCTTTTCAGTGTTAATTTATTTCTCTAATCATCTCATTATTTAGGTTAGGAAAGGTGATACCATCGGAGAATTTCTTAGAGCTGTTCAGCAGCAGCTTGCCCCTGAGTTTAGGGAGATAAGAACAACATCAGTGGAGAACTTGGTATATGTGAAAGAAGATCTAATCATTCCTCATGTATGTGCTATTCTTTTCCACAGTGATTTTGATGACCATCTTGTTTGAATGAGAGGAAAATGAATGTAACTCTCTCTTCTTTTGATGTCTTAGCAATACAGTTTCTACGAGTTAATCATCAACAAAGCTAGAGGGAAAAGTGGACCGGTAATTTCTTTGTTGTAGGACTGTCTTCCCTGATTAATTTCTTTTGCTATTTTTATTAACTGAGACTTCTTATTTTTGTGTGAGAGCATATTTTTTTCTTTTACTGAATGCTGTTGCCGTTAACTGTTTTGATTGATAATTGCTGCTGCAGTAATCTTGCCGTTTTCATACCTCTTCTTCATACCTTTGATTTGTTTTGATCTTTCTTTTATCATTTCTGTTAAGCTATGTGATCGGTCCTACACCTTTTTCCAATTAAATAATTTTTCTTTGTGTAGTCATCAAATACAGAGTTTTAATAGTCATTTAACTTCTAATTTGCTCTGCTCCACGTCTTGCTGTCTTCCAAATGATTTAACATTTTCTTATTTCCACAGTTATGTTTATTCAATTTGACATTTATTGTGAAGCAAAGCAGGTCATATGATTTCTACTGAATACATGACCCAAAGAAGTATCAAGCAAAAGTGTGGGTTACTACGCAAAAAAATTTCTCCTTTCTCTATCTGTCCACTCATTCATTTACTCTTTCATATGTATATATATGTTAGGTGAAACAATTCAACCAACCATCCAAGTTAGCATGCACATGCAAACTGAAAAACACAATCATTATGCAGTTGCGCATCTGAACATGCAAACATAAGACCTCAAACATGTAAGAATGTATGAAGAAAACAATATATAGAAATGGAAGAGATAGTCTAAACTTCTTAAGATGCAGGATGACTAATAGTTAGGATTTTGTAATTCAACTAATATGATACATAGTATGCGAAGAAAATTGAGGAGTATAAATCACAGGCTACCAAATATTTCAACCACTTGAGCTAGCAATGTTAGGATTAGAACCTAAATAATAACAAAATGATCAAAATAATTTGAGAAATTCAACAAAAATTTAGAACCATATAGAACCAATGGCAATCATAATATAATTTTTATAAATTGAATTTTTGATTTGCCAAATTTACAAAATCAAGAGTGCTAATAAAACAAATCAAAATATGTAGTTGAAATAAGAATGTGGAACACAAGTACCAAAATAAAGAAAAATTAGGCTTTATGCTGGTACAAGATGTCTTCCCATAGATTTAGGAATCACACTTGCATCACACTCAAATGAATTACATATATAGCTTGCACTCACAAGATTGAAATTGAAAGAGATTTTATTCAAGCCAAGATTTCTTTTTTATATGCTTTAGAATACCTATATATAGACTCTTATCCCTTTGCTACTTGGTATGGCTGGCACAGGTTCAGCTCAATGCAAGCTTAATTTATTCCGAAAGATAATTAGCAATCATGCACTTAATTTTGATTTTAAACTTTTCATCCCAATCAATCAACCATAATCTACTGATAATATACTAGACATCTCACATCTAACATAGAACCACAAATGCAAACTGATGAGGACATCAGCGGGAGATTCCGGAACATCTGTCACCGGAAGCATCGTAGATCGACAGATACGATTAGGAGTTTTTATTTTTGATATATTTCATATATTAGTTTATTTTATGTCAGTTTGATGATTGTACCCTTGCTTGTTTATTGTTTTGAGTTGTAGCCTGGAGGGCATTTCAGTCTTTTCTTTTCTTTTTTCTTTGATGCCTATATATGAGGCCCTTAGTCTTATATTAGGGTTGATGATTCATGAATGAACAATTTCTGGTTCTCTTCTTACGAGCATGTGAGTTCTTGAGAGGTGAAGTCCCAAGGTGAGGGTAGCTGGAAGTGTTCGGGCTCGTGGCTCGTATCCTTCCCCTTTCTTCAAGCCGTCGGCCACCCCTCCCCTCCAAGCCGCCGGTCCCAAGCCCCTCTTCCTCCATCTAGCTGCCGGCCAAGCTTTGGCCTTCCCTCCTACCCGCCGACCCCCCACAGCCTCTTCTCCCTGCCGCCCCTCCTAGCCGCCGGCCACCCCCTCCTTTTCTCCTTAATAATGATTTCAATCATCATTACTACCTACCTAAATTAGCCTAAATACTTTGGGGAAAAAATTAATTAAATTTGAAATTCAAATTTGAATTTCAAATGCTTTCCTAAATTATGAAATCAAATTTAGGAAAGTTCCTAGATTTAAATCTAATATAATTTTAAATTAGATCTGATATTATTATCTTATTCCTAAATTAGAATAATGATTTAGGAAGTTTTTAATTCTCTCCCAATCCCCCTCTTCCCCATGCATGCCGCCGGCCCCCATAGCCCTCTCTCCTCTCTCTCTCTCTCTCTTTCAACCACTCCATACTTTGAGTTTGAAATTCAAATTTCAATCCCCTTTCTTAACTAAACTAAATCTGAAATTAATTTCAGATTTTAGTTGCCCTTCTATACTCCAAACCCTAACCCTAGCTTGATAAAACAAGCCCTCTTCCCCCTTGGCCGACCCTCTCTCTGTCACACCCCAGTTAGCCTACCCCCTAACGGTCAAACTGGAGTATAACAGAGAAGAAAAATCTAAACCGGTTCCGTTTTACTAACACCCATTCCGAGCCACTACTTGAATAGAGTAAAAAGAAATCTATTTAGACTCTGCTAACCGGCCAACCTATCAAATTCCATAATTAATAATGGGAAGCATATAATGTCCTTTAATAAACATCAAATATAATTGAAGTAAATACAGAGCTCTACTAAAACTTTTCAAATTTACTCACATACCAAAAAGTCTGTACATCTAGCGTTCAGATCTCGCTTTAGATCTCTTTGTGCACCCAAAATGTATTTACAGCAAAAGAACGGTCACCTCTTTTTACTGTTCCAAGGGCTCCTTCCCCTTTTCTGCAGTACAACCACTGCTAATGAGTTAGACTCAATGAAATACACAAGCAGTTTATAAGAAATAATAATAAACAATTAAGAAATGCTGAACAATGCTAACATAGTTAAAACACATATTGAAATGCCATCTTGAGCCTGAAAAGTGCCTAGCAATATTATTCATCTTGCCCAAAACTGTTCATATTAAGTCATATAATGGCTATAAGCTTTTGCACATTTTCAGCTTTCCAATTTAAGGTTGGGTCTAGCCTCCCAACTTTTAGAATGAAAGCTGTTCTCTCATTCAGAGTTTAGTCCAGTTTCCCCAACTTCTAGAATTGAGTGTAAGCTTACCTCAGCGGGTCTTTCGCCTTTACTTGTGCGGGCTTATTCCCCATATATAACTTATTTCACTTTCCATATAGTTATCATTTTTAGCCCTAAGAACATATGCTTTGATGACATAGCTGCGCTTTAGCTATACTTTAGCTGCCCTTTTGCTGCTGCGCTTTTGTTGCTGCGCTTTTGCTGCCCTTTTTGCTGCTGCGCTTTTGCTGCCATTTTGCTCATTCATTAGTTTATTAACATTTATTCTTTTATATTTATGAAATTTCATACATATTCGTCCATGTTCATACAAAACAAACTAAAATAAACTAAAATATATGTGGTCATAAATATAATAAAGATGAAGTGCAATAATAGAACATTTACTAATTCTTATAACCTCGTTTGATATCTCACCTCACTTGGAACTCGTTTTTTTTAATTTTCTTCTCCTTTTGTATACCACCTCAATTAAGTTCCTTCTCATTCAATAGTAAACATTTTCTTTCTTTCCTATGTCTAACAATCTACCACAATGAACTTGGCCACAACCAACTCATTTCACCAAACATTATTAAAGTCCATCCTTCTAACCATAGATTTCAGCAAAAAATCATTTTAGAGTTTTACCTGGACTTCATCCTCTCCAACGAGCCTTCACGAATCCTCCAGCACCCCCTCACAACAACTTGGCGAACTCCAGATAAACACATATGTGAGAAAATTGGAATGGGAAGGAAAGTGAATTAAATCATATTTTATATCCCAATGCTCTTTCCACTCAGTCCACCAAACTCACTCTTAGCCGTGTGATTGCAGCATGCCAAAAATCAACCTTTGCATGCTCAAATTAGTGGAATAGCTACAGTAAATATATAATAAATAAATGGTATGCTACAGTGTTATCCATTAACATTACTTTTAATAATATGCTACATTAATTTAGTTAATTATTATGAACTTAATTGATTATTACATGACTTTACATATATACATACACTTATAATACATTAGAAGAAGTTAATGCTTACATTATTTTGAACATTTTGAGGGTATTACAAATCACCCCTCCTTTTTGAAATTTCGTCCTCGAAATTGTCTTAGCGGTCGTCAAACAATTGAGGGAATCTCAATCTAAAATCTTCTTCCCTTTCCCAACATGCCTCCTTTTTTGGCCTGTATTTCCATTTCACTTTAACATAACACATTTGATGATTTCTAAGCTGTTTAGTTTCAAAATCTAGTATTCTTTCTGGTTCATCAGTATAAGTCAGATTTTTTTGTAACTCAATTTCATCATGTGAAATTCTCTCATGGGCATTCGTAACCCACTTTTTTAGCAATGATATGTGAAAAACATTATGAATATCTGACATGTCTGCTGGAAGAGCAAGTCTATAAGCAACATTTCCAATTCTTTCGTTAATTTCAAAAGGTTCTATATATTTTAGGATTCAATTTGCCTCCCTGACCAAATCTAGCTATACCTTTCATAGGCTTAACCTTCAAAAATAAAAAGTCACCCACTTCAAACTCTACTGCCCTGTGCTTGGGGTCATAATACTTTTGCTGGCGATCCTGGGCAGCTTTTAATCTGTCTCTGATTAATCTGATTTTTTCTGTTGCTTCATCAACTAACTCTGGACCCATTAGTTGTCCTTCTCCTACCTCAACCCAAGTTAAGGGAGTTCTGCACTTTCTACCATAAAATGCTTCATATGGTGCCATTTGTATACTTGCTTGATAGCTATTGTTGTAAGAAAATTGGATCAATGGTATGTGATCCTCCCAACTACCTCTAAAATCTAAAACACATAATCTTAACAGGTCTTCCAGTACCTGAATGGTTCTTTCAGATTGACCGTCAGTCTGAGGATGAAAAGCTGTACTGAAGTGCAGATTTATACCCAAGTTTTCCTGAATGCTTTTCCACAGCCTCGAAGTAAATCTACCATTTCTATCAGAGACAATAACCTTTGGAATACTGTGCAATCTGACAATTCTTTTACATACAAGCGTGCCAATTTGTCTACCAAATCAGTTTGCTTGATAGGCAAAAAGTAAGCTGATTTTGTTAGTCTATCAATAATCACCCAAATGCTGTCATGACCCTGTTTAAATCGGGGAAATCCTATAACAAAATCCATGGCAATTTCTTCCCACTTTCACTCAGGGATTGGTAGTAATTGTAGTAATCCACTAGGTTGCTGATATTCAGCTTTCACCATTTGACATGTTTCACATCTAGCTATGTATTCAGCAACGCCTCTCTTCATACCCGGCCACCAGAATATTACTTTCAAGTCTTTATACATCGTGGTACTGCCTGGATGAATTGTGTATCCAGCATGATGAGCTTCTTATAAAATTTTCCTTCTTAAATCTGAATCACTGGGTACCCACAACTGTATTTTATGTTTAATAACTCTATTAACATCAACAGAAAGATCTAACC
The DNA here is from genome assembly GCA_019925795.1 of Dendrobium chrysotoxum. Lineage (NCBI taxonomy): Eukaryota > Viridiplantae > Streptophyta > Magnoliopsida > Asparagales > Orchidaceae > Dendrobium > Dendrobium chrysotoxum. The sequence goes on along the minus strand of CM034308.1, from coordinate 55,193,161 downwards.
TTTTTCTTGATTGGGCTTACTCCAACAATTTAGAATATTCATTACTGAGCTTTTGAGCTTCTTTGATACGATCTGTTAACGTGGTCTTTACTGTCATCTGATGCAAATATTCCGCATTCTTGAAATCTCTAATCTCCAATTGCAGATTTTTCATTTCCTTAATCAATTGAACCTCTTGAGTAACCATCCAATTCATCATTCCTGTAGCTTTACGACTCAGAGCATCAACCACAATATTGGCTTTTCCCGGACAATACTGAATATCTAAATCATAGTCTTTAATGAGCTCTAACAATCTTCTCTGTCGCAAATTGAGTTCTTTCTGAGCAAATATATACTTTAAGCTCTGATGATCAGTGAAAATTTCACATCTTATCCCATACAGGTAATGCCTCCAAATTTTCAAAGTAAATACTACTGCAGCCAACTCTAAATCATGAGTGGGATAATTTCTTTCATGAGGCTTCAACTGTCTCGATGCATATGCAATTACCTTTCTATTTTGCATTAGAACACATCCCAACCCACTTTAAAGAAGCATCACTTTAAATTTGAAATCCTTCTGTTCCTGAGGGAAGTGTCAATACTTGGTGTTGTGGTTAGATGCATCTTCAATGCCTGAAAGCTCTTCTCACATTTAGCAGTTTACTCAAACTTAACATCCTTTCTCATCAGTTTAGATAAAGACATAGCAATTTGTGAAAATCCTTAAACAAATCTTCTGTAATATCCTGCTAGTCCAAGAAAATTACGAACCTCCGTAACATTCTTTGGTGTAGGCCATTCTATAATTGCTTTCACCTTCTGTGGATCTACTGAAATTCCTTCCCCATTGATAGTATGTCCCAAGAAGCAAATACTTAGCCAAAATTCACATTTTGAATATTTTGCATATAGTTGATTTTTCCTCAATGTCTCTAAAACTATTCTTAAATGTTAAGCATGCTCCTCATCAGTCTTTGAGTATACCAAGATGTCATCAATGAAAATAATCACAAACTTATCTATATAGTCTTTGAAAATTCGGTTCATCATATCCATAAAGATGGCAGGAGCATTTGTCAATCCAAACGACATGACTCTAAACTCAAAATGACCATATCTAATCCCAAAAGCTGTCTTACTGACATCTGCTTCTTTAACTCTCAATTGATGATATCCTGATCTTAAATTAATTCTGAAAAATACTGTGACACTTGCTAACTGATCAAATAAGTCATCTATTCGTGGTAATGGATATTTGTTCTTGATAGTTACTTTGTTCAGTTCTCTATAGTCAATACACATTCTCATGGATTCATCCTTCTTAACAAAAAGTACATGTACACTCCAAGGAGAATGACTAGCCTTGATAAATCCCTAACCCATTAATTTCTGTAGCTGAGTTTTTAACTCCTGCAATTCTTTTGGGGCCGTCCTATAAGGAGATTTGTAAATTGCTGATGTTCCTGGCTGCAATTCTATGCCAAATTCAACTTCCCGTTCAAGTGGTAATCCAGGTAATTCTTCAGGAAATACATCTAAAAATTCACAGACAACTGAAACATTCTGCAATGCCTGGACATCTTTATTTAAGACCTCCATTTTAGCTAAGAACACTAATTCACCCCTCCTTAAGTATTTACCCATCTTTACTGCACTAACAAGAGAGGATGTTGCATTCTTCTTACAGGGAAAATAAAAAGTCTTCTCATTTGGTAAATTAAATTTTATTCTCTTCTTCCAGCATTAAATTGTAGCAAAATGTTTAACTAACCAATCCATCCCCAAGATGATGTCAAACATTTTAATAGGCACTATAATCCGTTCTGTTGAAAATTTGTGACCCTGAATATCCAAAGTTATAAGACACATCCTATTGGCAGGCAAATTATCCCCCGTTGGCATCATAACACATACGGTTGGTGTAAAATATATAGTCTCAACAGATAAATCAGAATAGAATTTTTCAGAAATAAACGAATGGGATGCACCAGAATCAAAAAGAACTCTTCCAAACTTGTTAGAAATCAAAAGTATACCTGTAACCACTTCCTCCGAATTCTTAGTCTCCTGGGGTGTAATGGAAAACACTTTAGCTTTCATAGGTTAATTGCATTTAAGATCTGATGCTTCTCCTTTTAACTAAACAAGTGGTTTTCCTTATACTGTTGGCCTTCCTTGGAACTGAGTTTTTCCTGTTTGATTGCCTCCTTCCAGATATCTCCTATGTGGTACCTGTTCCTGATATCCTTGTGGCCTGATATTGGTTCTTTTCTCTTGAGGGCAATCCATCTTGCGATGACCCATCTCACCACATTTAAAATATCTTTCAGATCCCACCAAACACTGACCAAAATGCCTCTTCCCACACTGATCACACAACGGTTTCTCAAGCTGACTTTGCTTCTATTTATCATTAACTTTAGCTTCTTATTTCTGAATCGATCATCCTTTTCAAACATCTTCCTTTTTCCTGAGTGTAGTTGTTCCCAACTATACTTGGAGAAATTCAGTTCATTTTCAATCCTTCTGGTTCTCTCCACTAAGATTGAAAATTCAATAATATCAAAATGTGCCAATGCTAGTCGTAATTGATCTCTGAGTTCTCTCAAAAATTTGTGGCACTTCTCCTCCTGAGTGCTGACATAATGAGGTGCGTAGCGAGACAAAGAAGTGAACTCAGCTTTGTATTGTATAACTATTTTGGAATCTTGAGTCAGATTGAAGAATTTGTCTTGCAGAGCTAATCTGGCTGAAGGAGGAATAAACTAATCTCTAAAGACTTTCACAAAATCATCCCACTGTATGTTAGTCATAGGCATCTATCCAAATTTTTCTTTATGTTGTGCATGCCACCATCTTTCTGCTTCTCCTTCTAACACAAATGTAGCCAATGGTACTTTTCTATTTTTAGGACAGATTACGCCATCTAAAATCTTTCCAATCTTTAACAACCAGTCTTCAACTACGATTAGATCACTTGCACCCTTAAATGCTGGTGGTTTAAAAGTCTGAAATAATTTTAAATGTCGATCCACTTTACTATCACTTTCAGATCTGGATCCACCGTTAGTAGAAGATTTTTTCATAGATGCCATTTTATCTACCACTTCTGATATCAAATGCACAATATCATGAAGTTCTTTAGACTTATTTCTCTCATTCATTCCTATTTCTGTATTCGACCAATCATTCTTTCTGGCAACTACTCAGACATAAGGATCTATATGCATATAAATAATTCATATAATACATGTACTCATGGTAATGAACATGATCATTAAAGCATTAAATAAACAAGTATGCTATTGTACTAAAATGAATGCACAATTCCATTAAAACTTAATTCCATTAAACCATGATTCAACCTATAGCTCTATATACATCATATTCATTATATCTCATCCTACTTCCTCTTCTAAATCCAATTATGCTTTCACTTTATCTTGATTAGGCTCTGATACCAATTTCTGTCACACCCCAGTTAGTCTACCCCCTAATGATCAAACTGGAGTATAACAGAGAAGAAAAATCTAAACCGGTTCCGTCTTACTAACACCCATTCCGAGCTATTACTTAAATAGAGTAAAAAGAAATCTATTTAGATTCTGCTAACTTGCCAACCTATCAAATTTCATAATTAATAATGGGAAGCATATAATGTCCTTTAATAAACATCAAATATAATTGAAATAAATACAGAGCTCTACTGAAATTTTTTAAATTTACTCACATACCCAAAAGTCTGTACATCTAGCGTTCAGATCTCGCTTTAGATCTCTTTGTGCACCCAAAATATATTTACACCAAAAGAACAGTCACCTCTTTTTACTGTTCCAAGGACTCATTCCCCTTTTCTGCAGTACAACCACTGCTAATGAGCTAGACTCAATGAAATACACAAGCAGTTTATAAGAAATAATAATAAACAATTAAGAAATGCTTAACAATACTAACATAGTTAAAACACATTAAAATGCCATATTGAGCCTGAAAAGTGCCTAGCAATATTATTCATTTTGCCCAAAACTGTTCAACATCTTTAAACAAGTCATATAATGGCTATAAGCTTTTGCACCTTTTCAGTTTTTCAGTTCAAGGTTGGGTCCAGCCTCCCAACTTTTAGAATGGAAGCTATTTTCTCATTCAGGGTTGAGTCCAATTTCTCCAACTTCTAGAATTGAGAGTGTAGGCTTAACTCATCGAGTCTTTCGCCTTTACTTGTGCGGGCTTATTCCCCATATATAACTTATTTCACTTTCCATATAGTCATCCTTTTTAGCCCTAAGAACATATGCTTTAATAACATAGCTGCGCTTTAGCTGCCCTTTTTGTTGATGCATTTTTGCTGCCCTTTTTGCTGTTGCGCTTTTGCTGCCCTTTTTGCTGTTGCGCTTTTGCTGCTACGCTTTTGCTGCCTTTTTGCTGCCCTTTGCTCATTCATTAGTTTATGAACATTTATCCTTTTATATATACGAAATTTCATACATATTCGTCCATGTTTATACAAAACAAACTAAAATAAATTGAAATACATGCGGTCATAAGCATAATAAAGATGAAGTGCAATAATAGAACATTTGCTAATTCTTATAACCTCATTTGGTATCTCACCTCACTTGGAATTCGTTCTTTCTGTTTTCTTCTCCTTTTGTATACCACCTCAATTAAGTTTCTCCTCATTCAATAGTAAACCTTCTCTTTCTTTCCTATGTTTCTTTCCTATGTCCAGCAATCTACCACAATGAACTTGGCCACAACCAACTGATTTCAGCAAACATTATTAAAGTCCAACCTTCTAACCATAGATTTCAGCAAAAATTCATTTTAGAGTTTTACCTGGACTTTATCCTCCCCAACGAGCCTTCACGAATCCTCCAGCACTCCCTCACAACAACTTGGCGAACTCCAGATAAACACATGTGGGAAAATTGGAATGGGAAGGGAAGTGAATTAAATCCTATTTTATATCCCAATGCTCTTTCCACTCAGTCCATCAAACTCACTCTTAGCCGTGCGATTGCAGCATGCCAAAAATCAACCTTTGCATGCTCAGATTAGTGGAATAGCTATAGTAAATATATAATAAATAAATGGTATGCTATAGTGTTATCCATTAACATTACTTTTAACAATATGCTACATTAATTTAGTTAATTGTTATGAACTTAATTGATTATTACATGACTTTTACATATATACATACACTTATAATACATTTAAAGGAAGTTAATGCTTACATTATTTTGAACATTTTGAGGGTATTACACTCTCCTTCTTCCTCTCTCTTGAATTTCCTTCTCTCATGAGTTATATTCCAAGAGAGGGAGAAGACGATCATCCCTTCCACACCTTCTTGCTAGTGCATGGCCGATCCCGAGTGTGACCACGGATTCGTCTACGACCACCAAGGCTTAGTGGATATTCTACAATCGCCTTTCTTCGACATCAACTTGGAAGTTAACGACACCGTCGACGAATACGTCGACCGCATCCTCTTCACCCTGACATCTTCGATCGAGGAGCATCTACCCTCCGGACATTGGCGAATCATCGGACACCCACCCGCATCTTCCTCTCCGGCTAGCTTTCCATGGATCAAGACCCTAGGTGTCCTCTCACTTTTGGTGGCATCGTTAGGATTACTGAGATTCTCCTTCCGCTAAAGCCTTTTAAAGAGCGGGAGGGAAACTCAAGGTGACTTTTCTAGCTGTTAAGTGGTGGATTTAAAGTTTACAACATTTAAGTTTATGCTTTATGATTGAAGTTATTTTAAGTTTTTGTCAATCTACTGTATAATCGATTGCCACATCAATTTCGATATTCTTAAATTCTTAAAATCTCATCTGGTGAAATATTGGTTTATTTTTACTGCGCTTAAATTAAGTTTTTATAAATTTCTAAAGCAATTCCTATTTTGTTTCACATCATCTTGGTATCAGAGCATGGTTTACTTAGTTGTATGTGTTAGATTTTAGGTTTAATTATCTGCATAGCATATCTTTTATAAATTAAATCTCCCATTGTTGTTTGCTGTCCTCTACATTTCAGCATCATTTAGTAAGCATTAGGTGTGTTGGCATATAGGTTTAGGTGCTGCCCTTTATTCCTTAGCATCCCTACGTGTCACCTAGTGTATTCCAATGGACCCGGAACAAATTCAGCGTACTTTATACTTAATCGTAGGACAGTTGGGCATTGTGGCCCAACAAATTAGAGAAACCCAAGACGAGCTAGCTGACTTTAGATGACAAGCTGGAGACCGTCTAGACCACATTGAAAGGCTAGGAAATCATACGATGTATACCCCTTCTAGACCTCCGTCCCCTTATGTCAAAGAAGCACGAGCTAACTACGGTCCTCCTTGAGATCCTTATCGTCAAAATCATAGACCCAATCAGGAACCCATAGGTGATGCAGGACTAATGTCCTCATCAATAGGTCATGACCCAATTTGGAGAGATAATGAAGCTCAGTTACTTAAGAACATCCGAATTGATGCCACTTCCTTTAATGGCACCCTTGACCCCCAAGTTTTTCTGGACTGACTTAAAGGGATGGATAGCTATTTCAAGTGGCATAATATTTCAGAAGCTAGAAAAGTTAGGTTCGCCGAGATGAATCTTATGGGTAGAGCTAGCCAATATTGGACAAACCTAGAAAACATGCACGAAGCTCGAGGCGAGTACCCCATCACTGACTGGCGAGCTATGAAGCAAGAGCTCAAGCGAAAGTATCTCCCTCCGTCCTACTACCCCAGGCTCTTAGATAGATGGAATAGACTGACTCAGGGTAGTAAATCTGTAAAAGAGTACATTTTCGCTTTTGATGATACATGATTCGTAGTGGCGAAGAGACCACTACGCCTGCCCAGATCTTTTCCATGTTTAGAGCTGATCTTAGGGAAGATCTTCGTAACAAGTTATTTGCAAGAGGAATTGATACTTTGGAAGCAGCCTGCAGGTTAGTGCTTGACCTTGAAGAGTCTAGGACTCATTCCCATTCTAGGAACCAAGACTCCCGACTTGTCCCTTTCAAATCTTCCTCCAATCAACCTCAAAACAAGCCTTCGGGACCCTCGACTGGTCGACCCACTGCTGGTCAACTCCCATCTCGACCTGATTATTAGAGTAAATCTCCTGAACGTGAAACTCCCAAGGAACCAAGTGCTTTAGGTGCCATGGCTATGGACACATTGCCTCGCAATCCCCTACTTCCTAAATTAGAATAATGATTTAGGAAGTTTTTAATTCTCTCCCAATCCCCCTCTTCCCCATGCATGCCGCCGGCCCCCATAGCCCTCTCTCCTCTCTCTCTCTCTCCTTCAACCACTCCATACTTTGAGTTTGAAATTCAAATCTCAAATTTCAATCCCCTTTCCTAACTAAACTAAATCTGAAATTAATTTTAGATTTTAGTTGCCCTTCCATACTCCAAACCCTAACCCTAGCTTGATAAAACAAGCCCTCTTCCCCCTTGGCCGACCCTTTCTCCTTCTTCCTCTCTCATGAGTTATATTCCAAGAGAGGGAGAAGACGATCATCCCTTCCACACCTTCTTGCTAGTGCATGGCCGATCCCGAGCGTGACCACGGATTCGTCTACGACCACCAAGGCTTACTGGATATTCCACAATTGCCTTTCTTCGACATCAACTTGGAAGTTGACGACACCATCGACGAATATGTCGACCGCATCCTCTCCCTCCGGACATTGGCGAATCATCGGACACCCACCCGCATCTTCCTCTCCGGCTCGCTTTCCGTGGATCAAGACCCTAGGCGTCCTCTCACTTTTGGTGGCATCATTAGGATTGCTGAGATTCTCCTTCCGCTAAAGCCTTTTAAAGAGCATGAGTGAGGGAAACTCAAGGTGACTTTTCTAACTGTTAAGTGGTGGATTTAAAGTTTACAGCATTTAAATTTATGCTTTATGATTGAAGTTATTTTAAGTTCTTGTCAATCTATTGTGTAACCGATTGCCATATCAATTTCGATATTCTTAAATTCTTAAAATCTCATCTAGTGAAATATTGGTTTATTTTTACTGTGCTTAAATTAAGTTTTTATAAAATTCTAAAGCAATTCCTATTTTGTTTCACATCACAAACCCTCAGAGTTGTAGCTTACATGTACATCATAGGATTGGGCTTAACCTTTCGTGCATGCCACAAGATAAGGATCATAATAAACCACAATCGTAATCTTCTTGCAGGAAAAAATGTAGCATAAACATAAAGTGGGAGAAAGAACCAATCTAACAACCAACCCCACAAGAAATAAATCTAGATTCCTCAACTAAAGGAGAGTGGACAAGTCCAAATTTATTCATTTAAAGGAGAATGCCAACCATGGTAGTGAATGAATAAATCCAAATTCCATCGTCCATGGGGTTCTACCATATCAATTTTGCTCAGTTTTGATAAGTTTAACTCTGACGAATTGAATATTTGATCTTCATAAAAAAAATCTAAACATAAATTATGCTTCCTAAAATGTAATTTCATGAGTTACCACAAACAAATTTGTCTTGCCATTGCACTTGTTGTCACTAAAATCCACTTTTAATAGAGTGGAATTGCTTTGAGAATAGGTTGTATAAAACAATCTTATAGTCATTTGGATGTGTGTTGCATTAGAAAAATATGTAAAGAGAGAACAAGCTATTGACAATAGGTTCATGAAAGAAAAAAGGACCAAGTTGGTCCCCTAACTTTTTTTGAAGTACTAAAATTATCCCCGATTATATTAAGTATCAATTTGGTCCCATAACTCTTTAAATAAAGATCAAATTAGTCATTTTATAGGATCATTTAAGTTGTTAAGTGTCAATGGACCATTTTGATCTTTATCTCGTTCATGAAATAAGATCAAATCATGTTGAAAATAAGATTTATGTTAGAATGTCTAGGAATTTCTAAATTGTGGGCATTAGTTGCTAAAACATTGCCTTTCTTGCTTTCAATTTTTTAAAGGTTTCTAAAGAGAGCCATGGATTTAGAAACACAATGTCTTTTATCACTAGGTTAAACTCCACTTGCATCCTACTTATATTAGCATAAAGTTTGTAATTATCATAGTTAACTCATATTAGTTATTTTTTCTTAAATTGTCTCGTGCAATTTATGTAAATCACCCAAATTATGCAAATGATATGTAGCAAGTGATGAAATGTTAAAATACCAAGTGTTTTGCTCTTAGAAAGGTAAATGTTAAGATAATTGTAAGCAGACAAACCACATAATTATTTTTTTTTTAAATTTATTTTTAGACAAACAACATAATTATGATATACCTATATGGATGAAACCCATTTCATAGAAAGCCAACTCAAATGGCTTAAAATTGGTTGCGATGAATAAGTCACCTTTAGAATCAACTAGGTAGGAAGTTTTATATTTCGGGTTTCTTTTGATTCTTCTTGTTCAAAATTCCATCGAATATCAAGACCACTTAGCTCTCATCATGAATTTCTATTTATGAACTTATATATCACTAAACCACACAAAAATAAAATCAACATCGGATTAATCATTCATCTTTAAAATAATGTCAAGAGATGATTCCTCAAAAGTTACATTTTGATATTTTTATTTGACTCATTGACTATATTATATTTGGTTGGTTGATCTTCATATTTAGGTCAATTAGAAATTTAGGTTTAGATAGGATTTTCTGCTTAGTTTTTTTCCAGCCAAATTGGATTTTGTGGATTAGTGTAGGACTGCAAAATTATATGATTTCAATGTGACACTCGTTTGATATGTGTGTATGATCAGTAGATTACATGATATTAGTTTATAAACCGTCAAAACAACTTCTTAAACCTATTATTTGATCTTTTTGGTTAACAAGATTAGTAAGACAAGGTTAATTATCTTTTTTTGCTTCTGCATAAATTGCTTGTACTTCAATTCTTGAGTAGATGATTATCTTCTAAATTTGCATGGTCAATAACATGACTAAATCAATGATCATCAACTTTAATGTTTCGTTATTTACATGCTATATTACAGGCCTCAGATTGAAAATCAGAATATACAGGCCTCAGATTGAAAATCAGAGTTCTGAGGTTTCAAAATTATTAGGTTTGATCCTTGATGTGTTCTTATTTTACGCAGCACTTGAAATCAGGTGCATAGATGGTTACTATGCTGTTTTTATGGCTGTGCTTACAAATGGGCTAGAATAGCTAACTATTGCTTACAATCTTGGTCAAGCTGATATGAAAAGAAAGTTTGTTATGATCTTCTAATGTTAATGTCAGAAGCTAGCGGATTGATTTCTAGTTTGGATTAATAGGTTTTGCTTGCTATCTTTTATACTTTGGCCCCCGCTTTGGTGATCTGAACTTTATTTTCTTCCTTTATAGAACTGCAAAATATGCATGTAATTACTCATTTCTTTATATTAATGCATTTTTCATAGTGCCATGCTTTATTTTGAAGTGTAGCCTAAAGTCCTTGAGTGTGCAAGTCTAGAACCTTAGAATCATAGTTGTAAAATCATTGTTGTGTTCACCAGGTTAGTGGCACTTCACAATCTCATTCACTTAGAAACTTCCCTAGGTGCTCCATGTTTTGGCAACTTAGCTTGTTAATGATATTACTTGGTTGATTTCTGTTGCAGCTTTTTCACTTTGATGTTCATGAGGATGTGCGAACTGTTGCTGATGCCACTATAGAGAAAGATGAGGTATAATTTCAGTGAAGCGTCCTCGCATTTTTCTTTCTTGAATGGCCTAGACATTATAAACTTCTAACAACTATCTATTTGTTAGAATAAATGGAATGAAAATAATTTTAAATCTATTTGATTTTGAGTTGATTAAAGTTTGGGTTCATATTTTTCAAATTATTTCCATCATTTACCGAACCATTATTATCATCTTCATTTGTCTTTTCTCAACTATTTCTGTAAAGCTTAATGAATCAGAATAAATGGAATTAAAGTAATGCATATATGCTTTTATTATTCATTCAAGCATCAAGTGTGGTGAATTTGGCTGTATGGATGTTTAATGAATCAGAATAAATGGAATGAAAATAATGCATATATGTTTTTATTATTCATTCGAGCATCAAGTGTGGCGAAATTGGCTGTATGGATGTTTGAATATGTATATAACTTCTTTTGTGTTTTATGGTATATCACATGAGTTTTATGCACTTTAGTGTATTTTGTTTGATGCACTTACAAGAGCTTTTTTTTTGTGTTAGCATGAAGCTTATTAATTTTGTTGGATGTGATTATTCTTCAATTCGTTCCCATGATGGATGAACCTCCGATCTTATATTAGACGTCTTAGAATTTTTTTTACATGACTAGATACTATGAATTGCTTTCAATCTTGACTCTGTATACCTGCAGGTATATATATGCATGTGCATGAAAGCAAACTTTTATGTTACGAAAGTAATACTTGAAGTTTGAGGGTGAAGCTAGCTTAACACAAAAGAAGCTTTAGTGCATATACATGTTAAAGTATAACATTCTGAGCGGAAGAATTTTGATGCATTTGATGGATGTTTAAACAATCTAAAGAATACTGTAAAATTCTATTTTCATTTGGTTTTATGGTGTTAAAAGAAGATGAACCATATTGATCATAAGTTTGAATTTCATATTTAGAAACTAAAAATTAGAGGCAAATATTTTAGCTAGAGCACGTGTTAATCCTATTTTAGACTTAGGAGCACGGTTAAAAAAAATAAAGAATGAACAAAAACGCCATAGGTGTTTTCATTATTGGGTGTTTTTAGCAGAAAACACCCAGATATTGGGTGTTCTCATAAAAAAATCCATCAATGAGCGTTTATACTGAAAACGTCCACTTATTTGGCATTTTCTTCAGCATCTGCACCCTCAAGAAATTTTGCCGGGTTTTAAATAAATTCATGCGTGGATTTTTAATAAATCATAGCAAATAAAAGGATTATAGATATTCCAAATTTCTAGCTTCTTTTATTTCCTTGTTTTGTTTCATTGATTCCAAATCCGTTACTGGCCTATTTACAGCAATTAGCATTTTCTCTTACAGCCTTTCTAAAAGTACTTAACACTTTTTGTAAAGCAACTTTAATTGCTTGTTAAAGCTACTTTGCATAAGTTTTAAAACAACTTTACTGGATTTTTAAAGTTGACATTCAAGCTTATTAAAGGTACTTTACAGGCTTTTAATATTTCACTTGATATATAAGGCTACTTTACAGATTCTTTGATACACTTACACAATATTTAAAGCCTTAGATAGCTTTTTAAAACTTTGTACAGCTTTTGGCTGTGTTATGTCAAATCAAATCTCATCATTTACAGCTGTGTCTGGCTCACTGAATCATAATTTTATACTATTGTTAGCAACAATGTGCACCTTTATTTAACTATGTCTATCTTATGACCTGATTGTCTTCAACTCCAACAAATCCTTAGGTTGGATCTCCTTCCGCTCTTAAAGCTTTCACTCTGTTTGTGTTATTATTATTATTATTATTATTATTTTCATAATAGATTGCTACCGAATGCATTTGAAATGTAGAAGGAACATCTGAACCTCCTTTTAAGGGGTGGTACTCCTTAAAATCAAAGTGTCAATATCTATTTTGGCGGGAGAACTACTTTATACAAGGTGCAATTTGATGAGACGAGGATGAGAAGATTAGGTTTTTTGCCAAGAGAATGACAATGTCAATAACTGACTAGCATAAGCTCATGTGACTGTTAAGAATGGAATTTCAAAAAGTTGATGATATAAAAATCATTGTTGAAGTCATGAATTTATGGAAAAAAAGCTATATGCAAATAAGCAGAGAAAATTGGTCGGTTTATAAATAATGCATTGTTAAAGTTTCAATATGAATACATCTATTGGTGGAGTTTAAAAATTTCTTTTACTCAGTATCCATAAGAGCTTGTTCAAGACCTATATGATGTTATTCAAGACCTATATGAGTTAGCTAATGAGATTGGTCGATGTTATATGCATGATGGACATAAAAGTATGACATATGCATCGATGGAGATAAAAGTATGACGAGTTACTGCTATGATTGTGTGTAAAGGCCTTATTCACAAAAAAGGATATTGGTGGTAAGGTTATCATTGGATTAGATTGGCTGTCTGTACATATGAGATTTTTTGAGAGAACTCAACATTTAATTCGTTTACATAACATACAAATGATATTTCACATGATTATAGGTTGATTGTTTGAGCAACATCCAAATGTAGTAGATGGTTTGCTATATTTGGACTGCAATGTTATTACATATCTAGAGTTATAAAAAAAGTGATGATAAATTCATATGGGATTTGCATTCCCATTTAATACTAAAACAACTTCTGATTGATAAGAGAGATAAATTCCTAGTCGGAGAGGGTTGACAAGAAATCCAAAGAGAATTCAACTCACGTTGTAGATCAGGTCGCAGCATCTACATGATCAATTGCAGATACACCAGCACGCACTATAGAATGAAGTAAAAAATTAACAAAAACATTGTAAGGGATGCTCCTAAAAGACTTATAGATCATCTTAAGAGTACTAGAACATGTGTTTTTCTTGTTTGTACATTTTGTCTTCAACCTTATTGTTCAGATTATGATAATTTATGTAAGAAAGCATTGTTGTTCCACTGAATAGTTAATATCTTCACTTCACATTAATATTCTTTGTCACACTTCAATGTTTAATAGTGCCTCAATATGCTATACCACTTGTACTAAACAAACTATTGATACGCCATTCATTAGTCGATCGTCTCTTTTGCAAAATACAAATGTTATAGAGAACAAATAGGAAATAATTGTTGCTGGTGGTGGATATGTTAGAAAATGCCATTACTAAGTTATCTTACAACGTTATGGGATAACATATGTTCCAAATGTATGTCTACCAGGGGCTTACAATGATCATTCCCATAATTAGTGCTCCTTTGCAATTGTCTTCTCATCTTCTGGTGGTGTGACGAGATAAGATTGATACTGCATCCAAAGTCTCTTTATAGATTGGGTCTAGCAGCATACCTGTTGATGATAATAAAAAAGTCGTAATGTCTTGCTAACCATTCATAGATGATTGATGGCTTCAAGAATTGTGCCTTATGTAATAAAGAAGTAAATAAGAAATCATAGTCTCAATATATTGGATTAATTTTAGCAAGAAAGTAAAAAAGTTATGTATGAAAAAGTAAAAAGTGTTTCTTTTTCTATTTTTAATAGTTTATTATAAATTTCATAATTTTATGTATGATGAAACTCTTATTGATATGGATTATTTATAGTGTTTTCTCTAAAGATGTGCATATGTAGTATGAGTATATGTATACTTCACTTAATTTACTCTTATAACCACCCTAAATTTTATTTATATATTATCTCTGTTAATTAACTTTTATAAAAGTCTTGCACTTGTTAGTTGAATTTAGCCTATAGTGCCTATAGTGATACCATTAAATCTTTTAAGAAGCCTGATTAAATGAATCCGAAGTATGACGTCAACTATCCCCCTAGTCTCATTCATGAGAAAAGGATCAAAATAATCCATTGACTCTGTATGAAGGATTAAAATAGTCCCCAACTATATTAAAGGATTATTTTAGTTCCTCAACTCCTTAAGGAGGAATCAAAATAGTCGCACCATGGGACTATTTCTTTCTCATTCATAGTTGAGTTGGCTTGAACTTAGATTGAGACAAAATGGAATTTATGATTCATAAATATGGATATGGCGATACGAACACGACATGGCATGAGACACATCAATTATTGAAAATATAGAACATGGATATGACTTGGACATGACATTATAATTTTTAAATAGTGTAAAAAAAATTAAATAAGCATAATATTTAGAATAATAAATAAATTGATAATTCATTGAACTCTTAACATTAACTTTGTAATGTTGAATGATATATAATTTGTTTAGCTTATAATATTGAAAGAATAAGCATGGATTGTCAGTATAGCATCAAGAGTCAATATTCAATTGTCAACTATGTATCAAAAGGAATATTATGATCAACTTCTTCATCATATATTTGCTTTCAGCCTTCAATTTCATCATCATTAAATGCATTAATTTCAATTTTAGTTCATTAAGAGAAAGAATTGCTAGCTCCGAAATTCCCATATAATCGAGGGACTCAAAGTCATCTCCTACAACATCCCATATCTTGTTATCACAGTCCATAATAAATTGGGGTCTTTTTAATAGGAGACAAAGGTTTATATCCACATGAACTAAATCTTCAGTTTGTTGTCGGTAATTCTATTCATCTCGTTGATTGAATGGATATGTGCTCCAATTTCTCTCACAACAAGAGCAACATAAAATTTTTGGCAAGAAGTTTTATGGAAATTGTTTAAAGTCGATGTATTGAAGTTTTATGAGTCAACCACCACATCTTTGGATCCATCTTTCACCCATCACACAAATATTCTTAATCTCTAAAGTCCTCTGGATATTCAAAAAATTCAGCAGGCTCTACATCATCATTCGTCTCTCCTCATTTAAAAAATAATGTTTCAAACATGCCCTTTTCATATTTGAAATTTCTAATTTTTTTTGTGGGAAACACATTGAGGGTCTTCATGAAGCCATTTTTCACTTGAATATCTTTCAAGAATATAAAGAAAATAAAATTAGGTAATTGCTATTTTATAAAATTAGAATTAATTATAAAAGATATACCAAAATTTATCTTGGATCTAAAGAATGAGCAAAACAATATAGAGGAGTATTATTTTTACTCCACATATCCTTCAAAATAGTATAAACAACTCTCCGAAATTATGAATCTTCATCATTTAACTTTTTTTCATGTATATATATATATATATATTCTTTCGCTTTAGCTAACATTAAATCTCACATCTCATAAATCAAGTTCAAGCAAGACTTATCTTAGATGTAAAGAATGAGCCAAGCAATATAGAGGAGTATTACTTATACTCCACATATCCTCCAAAATAGTATCAACAACACTTCAAAAATTTAAATCTTCATCATGTAACTTTCTTTCATAGATGTATATTACTTCTTTCACTTTAGCTAGCATTGAATCTCACATCTTATAAATCAAGTTCAAGCAAGACTTATCTATGCCCACAACTCTAAGCATTTCATAAATAGGATCAGTAAGAGATAAAATACAATTAAAATTATACCACTATAAATCTAGTTTTTTTTTTTTTCACATATCTTGCCTTTCCAATAATTCTTGCGATGACATCGACCATTTCTCCCTAATTATATAGACGTAAGTTCTTTTTTAATTTGTTTAAATCATCTCTATATTATAATAAGTGAGGTGAGATAAGTTTCAGCCATGACAAGCATATTCAAAGTTAAGAAATGATGCAGATAGAAAAACTCATAGATTAATTCATTAAGACAACATCTTCTACAATCATTTTAATCCAATAACATTCATTTTATGTAATTTCATTTATCTCAATATTTTTTAAAGCGAGATTGAGAGTTTGCACAGTACATGACATTCAGAAGATATGAGAATATGCTTGCCAACAAGTGATTGTTATAGAACATTTCAAAATCAGCATAAAGTCTTACATTTAAATTATTAAAACATGAAAAACTCGAAAATGTAAATGTTTGTGTAGCAAAGAACACATGTTGGAAACGGGAATGAATGAAAACTTTTGACTAATATTTTTTCCTTCTACTTTCTCTATAATCTTTTCCTTTTCTCATTATTTTTTTTTTGAAGTTTCTTGTCCTTTTGTCTCTATAAAAATAGTTTGTTTCTCATCATTAAATGATAAAAGGTTGAGACTACACTTTTGTTTCAATAAAAATAGCATGTTTCTTGTCATTAATTGATAAAAGATTGGGACCCCACTTTTGTTTCCATAAAAATCTAAAAGAAAAACTAATAAAATAAAATCAGGAACCAAATGTTAAAGTGATACCAAAGCGAAACCTACATTCTAAACATAACATACCAAGTGTTAGATACAATGCATTCATTGAAGGCTTTATATCTCTAGTTATTTAATTGATTAAAGATTGGGTCTCACTTTTATCCAAAAAATAAAAAAAAATAATAAATAAAAGAAAAACCTAAAAGAGAAACCTATTTCGAAATTGAGATGATGTTAGACTTCAAACATCGTCGTCAATGGACATGATCATCGAGCCACTTATGTGTGTCGTTGGATATCCACTAGTCGTCGTCAAGCTTTCAAAAAAATTATAGTCACATGTAATGAGTTACTTTAGGGGGATGCGGGAGACGGATTGAGTCGACTTATACAATAACATAAGTTATTTTTTTAATATTTTAACATTTTAAAATAAGCAATTATATTTAAAAAGGATTTTTTTTTAAAAAATTTTGTAATTAAATATTAGGACCTATTTGATTTTATCTAAGTTTTAATTAGGCATGCCTCCTTGTTTGACATATGTCCTTGCGATTTTGAAAGCGTATCTGTCATACACACATCGGACACTGCATACCTTCTTACGGAGTATTGGTGCACTCATTGCTTGGAATCAATCTTTCTAATTTTTATAATTTATATTCTCTTATAATTGCATATTTATAATATATCATAAAAATATACATGACATCTATATGTCTAGCTGATCTTTGGCCAACCAACCTTGCTTTGAAATAAGACCAAGCGAAAGAATTGGCTCATTGTTGCACTCATTTGGGTTGATTTGAGCTTGTTTTGAGCTAAAAATTGATTCAATCTTCGAGCAATCTTGAATCTTCATGCTAAAATTTCTATCCTACAAATTTTTGGTCCTTTGACTTAGAGATTTAAGTTTTTTTGGGTAGAAGAAGAATTTAGGTTGATTCATATTTTGAGAACTTAATAAATTGTTGATTCTCTCTCGTCACTGTCAAAACCCTTATGTCTTTTTCGATTCCTATCTGAAATCCTTGTCATCTGCTTCTTCAATGGGCTCTTGACGCAGAACTTGAGCTGAATCTCAAGTCGTAGTTGCCTCTTTCAACTTGCTTCTTGAGCCTGCTTTGTATACTCTTGTTGCCTTCTCCGTCCAAAACATCTCATTAGCTTGTCATTATCCATGCTTCTGATTCATGATCGTCACCACACTTGCCTTGTTGTTGTCGCTTTTCCTTGTTAGTGCCATCTTTTGCCACTGGACAACCTTTATCCATCATCAACTTCTCTACACATGCACTTTCCTCTGTTAACTGGATCAAAGAATTTAATAACCACACCTAGATTTTGACAACGTGATTCTTACTAGAAATAATCAATGCCATAATTTCAATAATTTGATTCATGTGGATTTAATATTTTTGTTAAGCACTTTTTTTTAAGCTGGCCGGACTAAAATTTAAATAACTAAATTTACAAAGACAATAATCATATTTTTGTTTTGAATAACGAGATTCAGATGTACATATCCCGCTACACATTCATGTTCTTAGTAATTAGTTATTTATTTAGTAAGCTCATACTCATTTTATTAAGAACACACTAAATTCCCATAATCAAATTCACATATTATGTAACCATATTTAAATTTCGAATAACCATATTCACACAATTAGAAAATAGTAATTTTTTTTTTGGTTACACATTGGACAATCACATTCAAATGTTAGAAAGTATATTTTTGGGAATTCAGTGACCGGTTTCAGTCGATCAGTAACCACATCCAAAATTTCAACCTCCACATACAAAGGATAAGTTGCTGTGAGCCTGAGATATCATGGAGGATATAATAGGTATTCAAAGGCTACTTTTTTGAGGGAAAGGTATGTAGTAAAGTGACAGGACTCACGAGCAATTATGAGGTCCGTAAATGGGTTTATTGACATCAAAACAACTGGACTAAAAAGTAAATGGAAGTAAACCTTAGAAACTTATATAACTGTACTAAACAATATATAAACGATATTTAGGACAGTTATAACTGTTACTTTAGTGAGATGATATATATATCCAATGCAAACTGGCTTGGAAATTAGAGCAACATCAGCATCAACATCAAGCCTTTATTCCATTATGTGAGGTCTGTTATATGAATCCTTTTTCTCCATTGTGCCTCGTTAAAAGTTAAATTATTATTTAAATCTAATAAAGAAAGGTCATTTCTAATATTTTCTAACCAAGTCTTTTTAGGTCTATCTCTACCTTTCTTAACATAAGTCAAATCAATACATCTAATTTCCTAACCGGGTCATCGGAAGGCCGCCGTTTTATGTGACCAAACCATCTAAGGCGACTCTCTCTAATCTTATCTTCCACTAGAGCTACACCAACCTTTTCATGTATATGCTCATTTCATGTCTTATCTCTAAGAGTAAAGCCACTCATCCACCTGAGCATCCTCATCTCTGCAACACTAATATTATGCTTCTCTTTTAATGGCCAACATTCTGCACCATAAAGCATTGTCTGTCTAACCACCATCATATAGAATTTTGCCTTTAAGTTTGAGGGGGACTTTTCTATCACACAACAAGCCTGATGCATTCCTCCACTTCAACCATCCAACTTGAATTCTACTAATAATATGCCCATCTATTTCACTGTCACTATGAAGAATAGACCTAAGATATCTAAAATGTATACTTTTATTAATGACTTGATCACCCAAAGTCACAATCCCCCCACTAGAACTATTATTACTAAAATTATTCTCCATATATTTAGTTTTAGATCTACTCAAACGAAAGCCTTCAGACTCTAAGATTGACCTCTATAATTCAAGTTTACCTTCAACTCCATCTCTAGTCTTATCAACAAGAAGAATATCATCAGTAAAAAGCATACATCAGTGTACAACCTCTTGCAAATGTCTAGTGAGAAGATTCATTTGACTCTTGGATGGGAACCCGATGCGACGCCTACGGCGAGGTGAGGACACATACAAGTTCCCGCTCGCGGGGAAACGACTTCTTTTCTTTTGCAACAGGTACATTTGAAGACTCATACACGCTTTCCTAAGCGTGGTGGGGGACGAAGAAAAAAATATGGCCGCGGTGTCCAACGACACCTACTATACATGCTTTTCTTAGCATAGTGGGAAGGCCCAATCTCCTATAGTTTCCCTAAACGGGGGAGACGTCGAGAGACTGCCGAAATTTCGCCCGAATATGCACAGAACTTGGACAACAGGGGACTTTATTTGGACATTAATTGGAACATCGAATGGACTTAATTCAAACTCAAAAAATCAATAAAAAATTGGACTTGAACAGAATGCAGAACAATTTACACTCCAAAGGATTTGATTTGGGCTCAAATGAAATACAACAGACTTAAACTCGAGCAAAGACTTTGATTTGGAGTTGATTTAAACTTGGAACTTAAACTTATACTATGGACCTGGTTTGAACCACAGGGAACTCGAACTTAAATTTGAATTGAGCATAAGGATTATACTCGGACTTGAACTCAACAAGATTACAGGAGCTTTAGCTTAGCTTGGATAGTAGGGAACCTATTTTGAGCTCAAATGGGATTAAATTCAACTTGAACTTAAGCCTAATATTTAATGAAAATCATAAATCATGAAAGTGTTGCAATCAATGACTAACGAATGAGTAATAAGGAATTTTCATTTGAGTGATAACACAGTATTTCCAATGGAGTATTGAAAGGTTATTACTTCGATTAAGTTTTCTACGTATGTATGTAGAACTTGTGGACAAAAGGATTTGTGTAGCTTCGTTCACTGATATTCAATGAGAACACAATGCATGAATAAGATTTACTTGCAAATGACAATGAGAAGATCATAGCAGTTTTTCCTAATCACATGCTTGAATAGCATGAGAAGATTGTAACATTCACAGGAAAAGATATACGGTGAATTAGGAAATCTAAATGACTCAGAGTGTTCAACTAAGTTAACTTGCGAATAAGAGCAAATGACATCTATATCTATCATGCAATAAAATGATACTAGAAGGATTTGGCATGTAATGCATGATGAAGATAGTAACACAGTCACGACCAACATTTGCATACAAACAAGCAAGTGAAAATCCATGGGAAGTGAAAACTGGAAGGTGTATATAGTTGATTGCAAGCAAATATCAATCATACGAGCCATAAGAATGATGCACAACTTGTAATGTTCGTCATGACTCATACACAGGAAACAAATTTGCAAAAGTGAGTGAGCATGAAGAAATGCAATAGTATCCCTATCACTAGCAACGATTCGACTTCAAGAGAATAAATTACTAAAAGGATCTCGAATGCACACAGAGGAGGAATGATGAGATCGAACAGACTTGTAGCATTTAACCAAAACAATGTGTAAGTAAGAGAAATGGATATCTACATCAATTATACAAGTGAGCATATTACTCCCACAAGCATTGAAATACACGCAAGCAAATGCAACAATTCTCCAATTTACATCGGAATGGAGATAATGTTAGTCTTTATGACAGTTATGCAGGGAGATATAGTAACCCCTACTACATCCACTTGTAAGCATTAACAAAAATTTGTAGCAAGCGCACTAGTCTACTTATAGATAACAACGGTAAATGAAACGCAAAAGCAACAATTTCCTTCCAACTAACATCAAGTGTCTTCCAACTACGAGCAGTAACATTCAACACCAAAATGCATGAAGAGATCATTGGGATGGGGAGTCCTCTGTGAACATGAACATGCAACATGTCAATTCCAGGTGAATGTTGAGGGTCATAACAAATGTTGGAAGACTATAACAATTGTGAGCTCTTACGAGCTACTGTAAGAAACCTATTGCACACGCAGAATGTTGTCTACAAATGAATACAAAATAATTATAACAGATATCAGTATCTGTAAGATTAAGCAGGAGATTCGTTAGTGTACTACAATCTACTTGCGTAAATCATGCAAGTAGTGCACGACAGTCTACCTGTAGAAAGCAACAGGCAACCCGTAGTACACGCCACCGGATCCGCAACATTCATGCAAGCGGACAGAAGACGTTTACAAATACTTCAAAGTACCTGCACATGCACCTTAATCTGTATACATGTAGATACACGCAAGGGGTAAATACAATCCTATACACCCGCATGAGCCCCGGCGAGCGTGTTATTGGTACACACGTGACGTCTAGGGATGCTGCGCGGGTCAATAAATTTAAATTTGATCCTCCTAAGTAGGTAAATATGAGTCGACAAGGTTTGACAAATAATTATAAAATACTCCCAAACACCCGCATGGGCCCCGACGAGCGTATTGTAAGAACACATGTGACGTCTAGGGATGCTGCACGGGTTAATAAGTGAATTCAAGTTTCAACCTGATCCTTCTATGCAGGTAGATAGGAGTCGACATGGCTCAAACCATTAAATAAATATGCGATCGCGAGGTTGACCGGATATTTATTTTATACATTCATATTAGACCTTCAAGGCCTATAATCAAGAGAATTCACTCATAAATGTATAAAACCTACGAAACTCGATACTCTGTCGACAGCTTGACAGAGTCGATAAGGTTCAACCCATAAATACAAGTGACTTCTTTCTACCCCGATGATGGCCGTGTTGAACGTTAATCTCAATTGGAGGGGTTCACAAACACTTTCAAATGCCTCCCAAATTTTCATAAAATTCAAAATTCCAAAAATCATCTGAAATTCCAAAATTTGAAACTGAAAAATAATCATCGACCACTTAAAGCATAAAATCCATCCACTCTCTACAACAGTTTGCCGAGGTAGACAAATTAAAATTTACTTCAGCTCACATAGGGCTAATGCTTAGTCGAAAATATTACTAGGATCCATTCTCAAACAATCTCCTACCAGTAAGGACGTGGTACGTGTTCTTTAACCGGCAGTTTCGCCACCAAATGGCACTGTAGGATAAACGGTTATGACCCGGGGCCCTCTGAACCGAGTGGTTTTGCCGCCAAATGGCTCCACGATGTAACGGTTATGGCCAGAGCTAATACGTTCCTTAATGGCATCAAATCCTCGAGATATGAATCAATAGGATATGATCGATAGGGCACAAAGCCCTCTGTTAGCTAAGGTGAATTCAAATTTGTCCCCTTAGACAAACATCCACCCTAGGTCTACAAGGTACCCTTGGACGAAGCAACCCAAGGCTGCCGACAAGGATTCTTCTGTTAGGTTGGGTCGACTAACTCCTCTACCTAAGTAGACTTGGGACCACGATGGCCTGGGACGACGGAACCATGGGATCTTGATTGGGTCCATCATCCATTCTCCCACCATCCGCTTTAAGTGCAAGATGGTGAAATTTCTAATTTTAAATATCAAATTCTCAAACCATAAACCCATGTTGTTACTATATGCCAGATAATACGTATCTTTACGTATCTAATTGACGATTAACCTTTATCGAAACTTCTCTCTCATTATCAGGAGGGGTAATTAACTATAGGGGCTTGCGCCTATAGGAAACTAGAACTCAGATCATAAAGTCCTCACAAAATGAGGGCGAAATATCTGGGTAGTGTATTATCTACAAACCCATCTACCTTCTAAAATTTACCCCGGAACTTAATTCCATTAAAACTCCCCCGAAAAAGCAAAGCGGGTGGAGGCCAGAGTCAAATTTTCGGAGCCCATAGATTTCTTGCGACTCCGCTGGGGAATGGTTTCACTTTCTATCTTTGGCTAGTCATCTCAGTATTATCGTAGCAATCAAATCAATATTGGTTCAAAATTTTAAATTTTTCAAAATGATCGTTTAAATGAATTTAAGTGTTAAATATTCTAAAAATGGTTATTCAACCATTCACTGAGATAGCGTATTTAGCAGGGTTTTTTAAATTTGTTATTTTAATTGCTTGCTAATGTTATCTATTTTGTTCTTATGTTCTGTGCAAGTCTATGCATTCTGAAAGTATGAGGTGATGTATCAGATGATGATTACTAACCTTTATCTTTCATTTGTGCAGATGGATCTACAAAACATTGCTTTCACTATTCAGCTAGATAGTGGAGCTAGCATTCAGTTGGCAAATGCTACAATCAACACCGGAAATGTTGGAGCTACCATCCAGTTTGGTAGTGTTGACTTTCTAGCAATTACTGTGAGGACTGCCGCCATCCCTACAAATGGAAGGAATGTTGAGAGATCTGCCTGCACAACGACCTGTTGCTGAGAATCCTCGTAAGAGGATTTTTGTATTCGAAAGGCTTTCACAGCCAGAAGCCCTGACTGCCAAAAGAATTGTGACTAGTGGGAGGATATTTGTGGTGACTGCAAACACATCTCTGCTGACCGAGTTACCTGCGCTCGGGAACAACATTGTTGAAGCTTCCTCATTTGGAGGAAAATTAACAAGAAGGCAGAGGAGGAAGCTGAATGCTGAGATTCGAGCTCAGCAGCAACAACTCCCTGTTTACCCATCCAATCTATCGGCCTGGGAGCCAGAAGCAACCATTCCTACCCGGAATGGATTCACGAATTTAAAATAGGTGAAGAGGAATAGCTCCACTGGTGAGCTAAAGAAATCCTTCTGGGAGCAACGACGCGAGGTCCCAGCCCCTCCAAAAAGAAATGAACCTGAGACCTTATCAGCCCGGGTGTATCGAGTGCTGAAGACAGTGAAGGAGAAAGGCCTGAAAAAGAAGAGGTTCCAGAGGCCATTGGTCATTGAGACCAGAAGGGTCCCCCCAAGAGAAAGGCTACCGTCTGATTTGATAACCGAAAGAAGAAGACGACAACAAATTCCATCCGATGAGCATTGGGGTGTGACACCTGAACCTTGGGTTTAGGGATTCGCCGTCGAAAGGTCCCGACGGAAAGGAAAAGAAGTCTGGAGGCCAAAGCTTTATAGAAAAGAAAAGAAAGAAAGAAGAGAAAGAGAACTAAATTTGGGCGTGACATCCGGTACTGCTTTTCGGAGATCCGCCCCCAACAACAAATAACATCAAAAGTGGGTCCAAAAGAAGACTCACAATGACGCCCCTCCCGACGATCGACACCTTGGAGAGTCCTCCAGGGGATCCCGTCACTCGCCATCCCCTCTAAAGGAAGAGAGGACCAACTTCGACCGTAGTCCACAGGTCGAAGAGATCTTCATGCTGAATCCAAAATCGGAGATCTAGTGGCGCCGCCGCTCGGAGATCCGAGTATTAGAGGAGGAAGTGGAAGAATGTATGAAAAGGGATGAAAATATAGAAGAAGAAAACATAGAAGAAGAGGAATATATGGAAGGGGAATAAAATATAGAATATATGAAAGAAGAAATGAAAGAAATAGATGATACCATAAATATAGAAGTCGTCTATATAGTAAGACATACTCGCGCCATCGAGGAAGTCTACCATAACGATGGCGAAGATGGTCACGATTGGCAGCCACCACCCAGGCGAACACAACGGCGTCAGCGTGAGGCTGAGCCTACTATCGACAGAGGTGGTCCCCCTGCCGAGGAAAGAGTTGAGGAAGATGAAGAGGTTGAAGAAAATCCTTTTGCGGTCGATGACATCACGCTTGCAGATATACTACAGCAAATGGGAGAACAAATGAAAGCTAAAGACAGGGAGATCTCTCTTTTGAATGAGAAAATGACAAAAATGATGACCTAGATGGCAGCAATAATGCAAATGATGCAGAGAACTGTAGCCGTCGATCCCATGCCTGATCCCCCTGCCGATCCTCCAAATCTCCAAATACCTCAAGGCTCAGGAATAATGTATTCATAAAAAAGGCCATGAAGTTCGCAATATTGTCCGCCAGCCCCCTCCACAGAATGTTGCCAGCACCTCTGAGCCCGTGACGGCTGCACAGCTCAAAGGACTGATTACGGAGAAGATCAGGGCTATTATAGCTGTTGACCAGGCTGAAAAGCTGGTGGGCAAGGGTCGCCCCTATCCGGCAGAATACGACCGAGTGCCATACCCGAAAGGGTATTCGGTCCCAAAGTTCAATACATTTAATGGTAATAACAACCTTAGGCAGCACTTGGCACAATTCAAAGCCACCTGTGGAAATACAGGGGGAAACGATATGCTACTCTTCCGGCAGTTTTTTAGCAGTTTGACAGGAACTGCTTTTGAATGGTACACTGAGCTACCAAATGACTCTGTGAAGACATTCGTAGAGTTCGACTCGATGTTCGTGAAGAGATTCACTAGTGCAACTGAGAAGATCAGGATTGCCGACCTTGCTCTAGACAAACAGAAGAAAGAGGAGTTAGTATCGAAATATATAACTTGTTGGCGCAACTTGAGCATGAAATGCGAGCAGCAACTCGAAGAAGAATATGCCGTGTAATTATTAATGGGAAACATCGACGATAAGATGCAACCATTTCTGTGCATGGCTACAATTATCACATTTCAGGATCTGTTGGATAGGGTGGCCAAGTTTGAGAAGTTAAACTTGTCAAGATCAGAAGGCCACTTCGACAAGCTCAAGAAGGCTAAAACCCCAGATGCTAAGAAGGGTGAAACTTACTCTATGTCCTCCCTTAGGCCAAATAAGGGGAAGCAAGTGGTTTACAACGTAGATAAAGGTAAGTAGTCGATGCAGCACGAAGAAAAGCCGAAACAAGTCTACAACCCTAACCCTTAACCAAAACTGGTACTCGGAGGCAATGATAGGCCACGAACTTTCCAGGGTGGAGGGGATTGCCCAAGGCAAGCAATGGGAGCCAGTGATAGAACGTTCCCATCCCTCAAAGATAAGATGAATAAGAAATATTCATTTAAAAAGGAGAGTGTCGCCAAATTATTTCAACAAGCACTAAAAGCAGGTCTAGAATTACCAGAGTGCAAAAGGCCAGAAGAGTTGAAAGAAACTAGTGACCCAAATTACTGCTCGTATCTCTGAGTGCTCGCCCATCCCATTGAAGATTGTTATATCTTTAAGGATTGGCTCGAAAGAAAATACTGGAGAGGAGAGCACACATTGTCAGACAATGTATTGTCCCACCTCGGAAAAAATCAACTCGGGTAGTTACAACTTCCCTCGTACCCCCGGTTGAAGAAAGGAAAAATGAAAAGAAGCCAGCTCAAGAAGAACAGTGGAAGACTGCGATCTCCAAGAAGACTGTAAAAATGCTGAAACAGCTTGAAGGAGTTCCAGGTGTAAAATAGAAATCTTCTACTAAGCCTGTGATAGATCTCAAGGCGCTGCTGACGGTGCGAGCTTCTATTTCTAAACAGTTCCCCAACCAAGCCAGCACCTCAAAGTCTGGGAGGGTGAAACCTCAAAAAAGAAGACTAAATTGAAGAAGCCCAATGAGAAAAAGACAGTAACCCAGAGGGTTATCGACAGTTTGGATGAATACTACCAGACTGCAAGATGCCCTATTATGCTTGTCGATTTTTTGATGGAACTCAGGGTTGAAGGGGCAGAAAAGGTCGACGAAGAGCCACTCCCCATGAAAATTTGCCGAGTTATTTCGATGATGCCAGTGACTTCAGTCAAAAAGGAAAAGGAAGCACCCTCCGAATCATGTATGATGATATCACCAATGGATTACAGCTCGAAGCAGGATCTATATTTTCCGAAGGAAGATGAATCAGACCTCATCATAGCGTCACAGATGGAGCACGTAAATCTAAGAGGGGGTTTCTGAATCAACGGATAAATCTCCAGAGACGATAATGGCTGACTCTGACGAAAATGCACTGTCAAATGAGTCTGAGCAAGAGGAGATCACCCAGGTACAGCTGAGAAGTGGTAAAATGCTACCATCTTCGTCCAAGAAAGAGATCCATACTAATGACAAAGGGAAGGTGATAATTGTAAACAAAGATATTATCCCGAAGGGCACGAAAAAGAAAGGCACTTCAACCAAAGGGATAGATTATAATATCATATCCCGTCTGAGAAAAATTACAGCACAGCTCAGCATATACGATGCTCTCTGGTGATATCTAAGGACCTATGAGAAACCTTGATTCAGGCTCTTAAGGACCCTGAAAGATATGAGGCGTATTTTGCTGAGCGCAATTTGACAGAAGTCTTACAGGCCCGAAATGAGCCAATCATTACTTTTACTGAGGACGATTTGATGCTTGGAATAACATATCATAACTGCCCTTTGTATGTCACCGCAGAGAGTGACAGGATGATAATCAGCTGAATTCTGATTGACCATGGGTCCTCTATCAACCTTATAAGCTTGAAAGTACTGAGATCGCTCTGTCTTGATGTGCAGCACCTCAGGCAAGATAAGTTGATGGTGTACGGCTTCAATGAGAAGAGGCAAAAGATCCTAGGATCATTTATGCTCCTAACATTTAGGGAACTTCATACCGAGGTGAAGTTTCATGTGATTGACGCGGACACCTCATTTAAGGCACTTCCGGGTCGCCCGTGGTTGCACAATTACGGCATGGTCCCGTCGACGCTACACCAATGCATGAAATATATTAGGGATGGAGAGGAGTTCAGAATCTCTGGTGATATTCAGCCCTTTGAGGTCTACGAGGTGAAAATCTATGAAGATGTCAGGTACTTCATCCCTAAAGAGTCAAAGTCATCGAGTTCTCTCGAGACTAAGGTAGCAAACCCAAAGGATGCAAAGCGGCCCAAACAAGAAGATGAAAAGAAGCAAGCGGGGAGAAAGAAGGCAATGCCAACTCTTCCCAAGGCAACGATCACTCTTAGATCAAGAAAATATGTGCCTCACCTAGGGAGTGACACAGATGAGGATGAAGCTGCCCCCGTTAAACCTCGAGAAATATGCCAATCAACAGCTAGGTGGAAAAAGAAGATAAAGTACTCAGATGATGACTACGACTACGAGACTACATACATGAATAATATGCAATATGTTCTATCAAAAAGAATAGATAATCTGATGATTTCAGATAGTAAATATATAATCACACGTGTTCCTCCACAATATTTCAAAAAAATTATTCCCCGAGGGGTGTATAATGTTGAGGAACTCGTAACATTTTATGTACCTCCCTTAAACAAAAGGGGCGGGCCGGGAACCCTGTTTTATAAATCTGGAGAGCGTGAGGAAGAAGGGAGTCGAGACTAGCTCTACAGACCCATTGAACGTAGGGAATTAGTACTCACGAGGATGCCCAGATTTAACACTAAAAATGTCCGAAGGATGTTACGAAAACAAACTAGAATTCGCACTCCTGTACAGCAACTTCGTATATGTTTAAAGCTCTGGTATCGGAGAAATCCCCATGTGATGCGAAGAAATGATATTCTCGCAAGGAGAGGCCTCAGATTCGTTGTACAAAAGCACCCTCAAAAGGAGACATGTCAAGTCATCACTTGTAGGGAAATTAAATCTAATGGCAGTTCTGATGAAGAAGTTTATGAAGTTGATGACTATGATGTGTAGCCTGTAGAAGCCAAGCCTGCACCTGAAGAACTTAAAGATGGTGGACAGGCGGCTACTATGGATGAGTTAAATGAAGTCAACTTGGGAACTGAGGAGGATCATCGCCCAACTTTCGTTAGCTCCCTTTTACCGGAAGACCAAGTGGAAGAGATAAAAGAACTCTTTTATGAATTCAGGGACTGCTTTGCCTGGACATATACTGAAATGCCCGGCTTATCCCCTGATGTGGCAGTTCACAGATTGGCCATTAAACCAGATGCAGCACCCGTCAAACAAGCTCCGAGGAGAATGAGATTGGAGATTGAAGAACAGGTGATTGCAGAGACAAAGAAGCTCATAGAGACGGGCTTTATCCGAGAAGAAAAATATGCTGACTGGATCGCCAATATTGTCCCAGTCAAGAAGAAGAATGGTCAGATCTGTATCTGCATCAATTTTAGGGACCTCAATAAGGCGTGCTCAAAAGATGACTTTCCACTTTCGGTGTCAGAACTTCTGATTAACAACACGTCCAACTACAATATGTTCTCATTTATGGACGGATCGTCAGGCTACAATCAGATCAAGATGGCGTCTAAAGATGAGAAGCACACGTCATTCAGAACGCCCATCGGCATATTCTGCTACACAGTCATGCCCTTTGGCCGGAAGAATGCCGGTGCCACGTACCAACGGACGATGACGCGTATATTTGATGAGCTGATATATAAGAAGGTTGAGTGCTATGTAGATGATCTCGTCGTTTAGAGAATGGACCGAAAAGATCACTTAAATGACTTGAGAATTGTATTTGAGAGAATCAGGAAGTTTGATTTGAAGATGAATCCTCTCAAATGTGCTGTCAGGGTCTCCTTTGGCAAATTCCTAGGGTATGTCGTTCGTCACCGAGGAATCGAGATCGACCCCAACAAAATTAAGGCGATCATTGAGATGCCGCCTCTCAGAAACCTTCGACAGCTTTGCTCGTTGCAAGGACAACTGACTTTCATTTGGCGATTCATATCGAATATGTCGGGTAGGTGCCAGCCATTCTCCAAGTTGATGAAGAAAGACGTCCGCTTCAAATGAAATGCAGAATGCCAAGAAGCGTTTAATAGCATCAAAAGATATCTATTAAAGTCGCCCATTCTCGCAGCGCCAATTCTAGGGAAGCCTCTTATAATATATACATCAGCACTAGAAGAGTCCCTTGGAGCATTATTGGCCCAACACAACGAAGAAGGAAAAGAAAATGCACTCTACTACATCAGTCGGAGATTAATCAGAGCAGAAGTGCGGTATTCCCCAATTGAGAAGCATTGTCTGGCATTGATCTTCGCGGTCCAGAAACTCCATCACTACATGCTGACACAAAATCACGTTGATATCAAAGATTGATCCGCTGAAGTTCTTGATGACAAGACCAGCGTTGACAGGTCGCCTTGCCAGGTGGGCAGTAATATTATTGCAATTTGATATCGTGTACATACTGCAAAAGGCGGTAAAGGGATAAGCTTTGGCTAATTTTCTCGCCGCATATCCCATTCCAGCAAACTCTCCGCTCAATGATGATTTGCCCGATGAATAAATCATGCAGATCGAGGAAAAGGAGAAATTACAATTTTAGGAGATGTATTTCGATAGGCATCGTCAATCAAATCTCCCCGACCTCCAAATCTTACAAAGGCCCAAGCTGGCATCGGTCTCGTCTTTATAGAACCTGAAGGATGCATCATGAGATTCTTGTTCAGTCTAACTGAACCTCGGACCAATAATGAAGCCGAATATAAAGCTCTAATAGCAGGACTGGAGATTGTGATTGGTGTCCAAATTATAAATCTCCAAATTTTTGGTGATTCTCAACTTGTAATAAATCAAGTTCTAGGCATTTACAAGATTTGCAAACTTGAATTAGCCCACTATCATCGACGAACTCTCGAGCTTCTAAAGCAAGTGCAAATGTTAAGGTAGCTCGAATCCCTCGAGGACAAAATGTAAAAGCAGATTGTCTGGCCAAGTTGGCTTAGGAGCTAGCAAATAAAGGTAAGGGGTTACTCATATTTATTGCGGTTGAAAATCGCCGGGTCCTAGAGCCAGCGATCTTATAATTCCCGCAGGCAGAGGGAATACCAGATTCAAGCCAGCAGGACACAACCCCAATTGGTTCTCAACCTCCCCAACAGATTACTATTAAAAATCAACCAGGAGAATGTCATGTAGTCAAGAGACGAAGAACCAGTAGATGCTTGGAGTTGTGGTTACATTACTTAGATGTTGAAGTCGAAGATGATTGGAGGCAATCATTCGTCGACTACTTCAAAGAAAGTAAACTCCCAATTGACAAATCTCTGACTGCGCAAATATGAAAGAGAGCATTACGATACGCATTTGTCAACGACACATACTGATGAGCTTTTGATCAAATGTGGCTAAGATGCCTAGGGACCAAGGAAGCTGATAGAGTGGTGACAGAAGTTCATGAAGGACTCTGTGGAGCGCATCAATCAGGTCCCAAAATGGCTGCTAAAATTAAGAGAATGGGTTATTATTGTCCAACAATGGTGGCAGATTGTATTGACCATTCTAAGAAGTGCCACTTGTGTTAAATCTACGGTGATGTCATTCATCAACCGCCGAATTCATTACACCCGACAGTAACATTCTAGCCATTTGAGTGCTGGGACACAGACATAATCTGGCCGATAGATTCACCATCATCAGCCGGATATCGCTTTATATTGGCAGCTATAGACTACTTCTCCAAGTGGGCAGAAGCGGCTCCGTTCAAAGAAGTCACGTCTGAGCATGTGATTAACTTCTTCACCCACAATGTTGTTTACAGATTTGGCATACCGCATCGGGTGATCTCAGATAACGGCACAACATTTAAGAGCACTAAAATATATAAGTTCGTTGAGCGGCATAAGATCG
Source organism: Dendrobium chrysotoxum (assembly GCA_019925795.1). NCBI lineage: Eukaryota > Viridiplantae > Streptophyta > Magnoliopsida > Asparagales > Orchidaceae > Dendrobium > Dendrobium chrysotoxum. The sequence goes on along the minus strand of CM034308.1, from coordinate 55,160,997 downwards.
ATTGGCGATACTCGTCAATATACAATCCAAGGGCAAATGATTTGGCAGAGGCCTTCAACAAGACACTGGTGAAATTTTTGAAGAAGATCTTCACCAAGAACAAAAGAGAATGACATACGAAGATAACAGAAGCATTGTGGGCGTATCGTACAACTTATAAGACGCCAACCAAAGCCACTCCTTACTCACTAGTGTTCGGAGTTGAAGCAGTGTTGCCACTAGAGATTGAATTGCCGTCACTTCGAGTAGCTATCCAGCACGATCTAACTCAGGATCAAAATGCTCGATTAAGAATGGAAGAGCTTGATGCACTTGATGAAACCAGGTTGCAAGCTCAGCAGAACTTGGAGATCTACCGAGCAAGGATGACAAAGTCATTTGATCGGATAGTGCATCCTCGGACATTTCAAGAAGGGGAATTGGTTCTGGTGCTAAGAAGACCAATCATCCCACACTGAAAAATTAGTGGCAAATTCGTATCCAATTGGGAAAGCCCCATTCATCATCGAGATGGTATACCAAGAGGAAGCCTATCAACTTATCGATCTGCATGGTCAAAGGCCCATGCCGCCCATCAATGGTCGACACCTGAAGAAGTACTATGCATAAAATTGCTTGAAGAAATATTATATTCAATGTACTATGTATTTTGTGCATGTTTATTAACATATACATTTAATATTTTGAAATTCTCGTGTTACAAGACTGCATTTCAAAATTCCCCATAAGACAGGGCATTTTAAATATTTATTCAGGTCGACATCGCGCCGTTTGCCGAAATCCCTGAATAAATTTTTAAAATCTCGAAATACAAAGCCTATTAAAAAAATATCCCTATAAGACAGGAGATATTTTTCAAATATATTATTTGGGTCGATATCATGCTTCGCGCCGAGATCCCCAAATAAATATTAAAAAAAAAATAATTCCATGTTTATTCCATTTTAAGATGTCCTTGAAAGACAAGGGGGCATTTTAAATATTTAGTCGGGTCGACATCGCGCTGCATGCCGAGATCCCCAAATAAATATTTAAAATTATCAACACAAATATCCTTTCATGCTAAAGAATACAATGAATTCTTTTCAAAGTACATGCAGGTGACTTTCCGAAAGTTTGGGACATCACCTTCTCCAACGTACCAAGATTTTAAAAGTCAAGAGAGAGACTTTTGTGACTGCACACTCCAACAAGTCGAGCCAGAACAGCTTGAAGTCTTTCAAACAGCCTGAAGCTTAAGGTTCGAATGGGTGTAAGAGGTCGGATCCAACAAGCCCAAATACGGCCGGATCGCTAGCAGCTCCGTCTACTCAACACATCAGAAGAAAGGCCGTAGTAGCGGAACCCCTATTTCGTCAACCCGTCACTAGGGACTATAGGAAGAACGAAGACTAATTTGACTCGATTAATTCAAGTAGTCGTAGTCTACAAAAATCCTCCTAATTGATCGGATAATCAATGTTCCAGTGGGAAGGGTAAGTCGTGAGCAACTACCAAATGTTTGTAAGCTCCAAATCTTCAACCACCGAGGACTCCAAATCTATCAACTTTAGTGGATTCAGCATTGGGAAGCGTATTTCCCATAGCTCAAGTTTGAAGCCTGAATAAGTGTAAAAGGTTGGATCCAACACGCCCAAATATGGCCAAATCGCTAGCAATTTCGTCTACTTAACACGCCATAAGAAAGGCTGTAGTAGAGGAACTCTCATTTCAGCAACCAAAGGATGAAGAGCTATCAAATTCTAGCTCACCCAATCTAATGAACTCAAGTTTCTCAGATTAAAGCCTCCTTAACTAGTTAAGGATCGAGATACTACCAACATTTGGTACTATCAACAGAATCCAAAACCTGCAAATCCTTCAACAAAGCCGTAAAGTACAAAGCGAGGATCGAAGAAATTTTTTTCAATAAGTCCATCAAAGCATAAAGCAAAGGACCGAAGAAATTATCCCACAGTTCACATAAAGCTTAAGGCTGAACTAATAGGATCTCGTCATCAACAAGTCCGCTATGCACAAAGCTCTAGACCAATGACCCCTCGCCACCGGCCTGATATAAACTAAAAGGGTTTAGATTACCGACATCTACTCCTTCATCAAGCCTGCCAAAGCAAAAAAGTATAGGATAGAAGGTATAAAAAATCATCTGACAAGTTAGTAAAGATAAATCAGATAATTCTCGATCAATGTCCGCCGCACGAAGCATAGGACAAAACGAACCAAAATCTTAGGAAGCAAAATCTATGAAAAGAAGCATCCTGAATAACATCTACAAATGTCACTAAAAGACTGGAGGCATTTTAAATATTTATTTGGGTCGACATCGCGCCGCATGTCGAGATCCCCAAATAAATATTTAAAATTTCTTGCCAAAATACAGTTAAAGGAGGGAAGAACAGAAGATCCTCAATAGACTGAATGTGCCATCCATAAAAAAAAGTAAAATTTGGGCAAGATACAATCAGTATGAGAAACAACAAAGTCCTACCAGCTAATAAATATGCAAAATTCAGATAAATCTCGAACGATACCAGCAATATACAACAAAAATATTACATTTATACATGATTGCGGCAGAGAAAGATGTTGAGCAGTTACAAAAATGCTAGAAACTAATGTGATATTAGTGTTAAAAGAAGAACAGAAAGTGGCAATACTAAATACTACCATCAATCTACAAAATAACACTCAAGGGATCTGAGTATGAAGTGTTATATCACTGTCTTATGAATCTCTACTTAACTAAAGCCAACATCTCAATCGTATTATTAGCTACGAGTGCATCTAAAGATCTATGAAAGCATAGAGATAGACTCTTAGAGATCTACAAATGAAACCCTCCGTGTAACATCTAGGACAAATATCTAGAGATCCACATGGTCAATTAGCATACAACAAACGTGGTTCGCTCTAGACGCGTACCACATTTGTTGACCTCTATGTAAATAGTAAAAAAAAAGAGAGCACACATACCTTGTACCCGTTGAGTCCCCAAAATCCCGCCGAAATGCTGCGTAAATCCCGCTAAGATCTCTGTTATTCGGCGATGACAGCGCCGTCTGCGTCGTTTCCCAAGATTCGCTCGTTTGCTGAAGCTCTCGCTCTCGTTAAAAGCAACGAAGGAGTAAAGCCTTCAGCTCCTATTCGGCATCGCCTCCTCTTCCTTCTCCCTCCACAATCGCAGAACCCCACCAAACTCAAACCGCATGTTGCTCTTTCAGCCTCTGACTTCCTCAAGCAAATCCCGACCTCAAAACTATCGCTACTTCTGGCTTCTCTGTCGCGACAAGACACGGCCCCCTACCCAGTTCCGATTCTACCTACAGGCAACCGCCGAGACCTCTACTTCTCCGGCCAAATCCCTTCTTCCACCTCTTGTTGCAAGCTCCAAGCCGCAAGCTATAGCCTCCACCTTCCCAAACGTCGGATCTTTACCTGTAACCGACATTTACAGAACTTCCATCTCTACATGTCCTTGCCGTGACCTACAGCCCCCATCTTGCCCGCCTCTTCTTCCCAAACCTTCGAACTAGTTAAACTTGCCATCTGTTCTCGATCTTCCTCGCCGGACCAAACTCCGACCTCACGACCAGATCTCCACATCCCATCGCCACTTTCAATCCGCCTGTAGTCGACACTCCCTCCCCTCAACGCCAACTCCATCTCTTCCCAAGCCTGAGCTACCTCAATCTCTCCACCCCTTTCCTATTCGCAAGCTACACCTTCGGTCCATAGAGAGAGAGAGAGAGAGAGAGAGAGAGAGAGAGAGAGATTTGCCTCCTTACCTTCTTCCTCTTGCTGTAGTTGCTGTAGTAGCAGATCTCCCCCCAAGCCAATGTCTGTAAACCTCCAGCCCTAGCCGAACCCTATCTCCAAAAAGAACCACTCAAATCAGAAGCTTTCTACCTCACCAAATCTCCTCACAGCAACCTCTCTCCGTCACTGCTCTATGTGTAAAGCCCACTAATCCAAACAAACTCAGCCCAATCACACTCTCCACTACAAATAAAACCATCATAGCTACACCTCAATCCACTCCTTCTCAAGCCTAAATCAACCCATTACAAACTAAGTCCAAAGCCGACTAAATCTAACCTATTTGGAACCGGTCCAAGCTCACTTAATCTCAATCCCCCCATCCAAAAACAACTCATTCACTCACATAGGTAATCTGATCTCTCTCTTTTTTTTATATGTATATAGATTATATTATATGTTATATGTTATAATATATATATGTAAAAAAAAAAAGAGAAAAGAAAAGAGCAAAAAAAAAAAGAGAAGAAAAAAAAAAGAAGGGAAAAGAAAGAAATAATTTTTTGTAAATCATTTTCATCACCGGTCGCCAAGGTATAACCCTTCGATCCCTAAAACTCCGAGAGCCCGACTTCGACGCTTGCAACGAGACGAAACAACCACCTATACACGCTTTTCTTAGCATGGTGGGAGGGAGTTCGTCACGGTGCTCTCGACGAATCGGGTAATCACCTAAAACCTCGTTTTCGGCGTTTGTGGCGCACCGAAAAATCGCCTATACACACTTTCCTAATCGTAGTGGGATGGGAACCCAGTGCGACTCCTACGGCGAGGTGAGGACACATATAAGTACCCGCTCGCGGGAAAACGATTTCTTTTCTTTTGCAATAGGTACATTTGAAGACCCATACACGCTTTCCTAAGCGTGGTGGGGGACGAAGAAAAAAATACGGCCGCGGTGTCCAACGACACCTACCATACATGCTTTTCTTAGCGTGGTGGGAAGGCCCAATTTCCTGTAGTTTCCCCTAAACAGGGGAGACACCGGGAGGCTGCCGAAATTCCGCCCGAAGACGCACAGAACTTGGACAACAGGGGACTTTATTTGGACATTAATTGGAACAACGAATGGACTTAATTCAAACTCAAAAAATAAATAAAAAATTGGACTTGAACAAAATGCATAACACTTTACACTCCAAAGGATTTGATTTGGGCTCAAATGAAATACAACAGACTTAAACTCGAGCAAAGATTTTGATTTGGAGTTGATTTAAACTTGGAACTTAAACTTATACTATGGACCTGGTTTGAACCACAGGGAACTCGAACTTAAATTTGAATTGAGCATAAGGACTATACTCGGACTTGAACTCAACAAGATTACAAGAGCTTGAGCTTAGCTTGGATAGCAGGGAACCTGTTTTGAGCTCAAATGGGATTAAATTCAACTTGAACTAAATCCTAATATTTAATGAAAATCATAAATCATGAAAGTGTTGCAATCAATGACAAACGAATAAGTAATAAGGAATTTTCATTTGAGTGATAACACAATATTTCCAATGGAGTATTGAAAGGCTATTACTTCGATTAAGTTTTCTACATATGTATGTAGAACTTGTGGACCATAGGATTGTGTAGCATCGTTCACTCATATTCAATGAGAACACAATGCATGAATAAGATTTACTTGCAAATGACAATGAGAAGATCATAGCAGTTTTTCCTAATCACATGCTTGAATAGCATGAGAAGATTGTAATATTCACAGGAAAAGATATACGGTGAATGAGGAAATCTAAATGACTCAGAGTGTTCAACCAAGTTAACTTGCGAATAAGAGCAAATGACATCTATATCTATCATGCAATAAAATGATACTGGAAGGATTTGGCATGTAATGCATGATGAAGATGGTAACACAGTCACGACCAACATCTGCATACAAACAAGCAAGTGAAAATCCATGGGAAGTGAAAACTGGAAGGTGTATACAGTTGATTGCAAGCAAATATCAATCATACGAGCCATAAGAATGATGCACAACTTGTAATGTTCGCTATGACTCATACACAGGAAACAAATTTGCAAAAGTGGGTGAGCATGAAGAAATGCAATAGTATCCCTATCACTAGCAACGATTCGACTTCAAGAGAATAAATTACTAAAAGGATCTCGAATGCACACAGAGGAGGAATGATGAGATCGAAGCGACTTGTAGCATTTAGCCAGATCAATGTGTAAGTAAGAGAAATGGATATCTACATCAATTATACAAGTGAGCATATTACGCCCACAAGCATTGAAATACACGCAAGCAAATGCAGCAATTCTCCAATTTACATCGGAATGGAGATAATGTTAGTCTTTATGATAGTTATGCAGGGAGATATAGTAACCCCTACTACATCCACTTGTAAGCATTAACAAAAGTTTGTAGCAAGCACACTAGTCTACTTGTAGATAACAACGGAAAATGAAACGCAAAAGCAACAATTTCCTTACAACCAGCATCAAGTGTCTTTCAACTACGAGCAGTAACATTCAACATGTATTGACTTACAAACCAAAATGCATGAAGAGATCACTGGGATGGGGAGTTCTCTGTGAACATGAACATGCAACATGTCACTTCCAGGTGAATGCTGAGGGTCATAACAAATGCTGGAAGACTATAACAATTGTGAGCTCTTACGAGCTATTGTAAGAGACCTATTGCACATGCAGAATGTTGTCTACCAATGAATATAAAATAATTATAATGGATATCAGTATCTGCAAGATTAAGCAGGAGATTCGTTAGTGTACTACAATCTACCTGCGTAAATCATGCAAGTAGTGCACGACAGTCTACCTGTACAAAGCAACGGGCAACCGTAGTATACGCCACCGGATCCACAACATTCATGTAAGCGGACAGAAGGCGTTTACAAATATTTAAAGCACATGCACCGTAATCTGTATACACGTGGGTACACGCAAGCCGTAAATACAATCCTATACACTCGCATGGGCCCCGACGAGCGTATTATTAGTACACACGTGACGTCTAGGGATGCTGCGCGGGTCAATAAATTTAAATATGACCTCCTAAGCAGGAAAATAGGAGTCGACAAGGTTTGACAAATAATTATAAAATACCCCCAAACACCCGCATGGGCCCCGGCGAGCGTGTTGTAAGAACACACTTGACGTCTAGGGATGCTGCGCGGGTTAATAAGTGAATTCAAGTTCGAGCCTGATCCTTCTATGCAGGTAGATAGGAGTCGACACGGCTCAAACCATTAAATAAATATGCGGTCGCGAGGTCGACCGGGATATTTTTTTTATACATTCATATTAGACCTTCAAGTCCTATAATCAAGAGAATTCACTCACAAAGGTATAAAGCCTACGAAACCTGTTCCTCTGTCGACAGCTCGACAGAGTCTACAAGGTTCAACCCATAAATACAAATGACCCCTTTCTACCCCGATGATGGCCGTGTTGAACATTAATCTCAATCGGAGGGGTTCACAAACACTTTCCAATGCCCTCCCAAATTTTCACAAAATTCAAAATTTCAAAAATCATCCGAAACCCCAAATATTTAAAACTGAAAAATAATCATTAACCACTTAAAGCATAAAATTCATCCACTCTCCGCAACAGTTTGCCGAGGTAGACAAATTAAAATCTACTTCAGCTAACATAGAGCTAATGCCTAGTCGAAAATATTACTAGTATTCATTCTCAAATAATCTCTTGCTAGTAAGGATGTGGTACGTGTCCTCTAACCGGCAGTTTCGTCGCAAATGGCACTATAGGATAAATGGTTATGAACCGGGGCTCTCTGAATCGGGTGGTTTTGCCGCCAAATGGCACCACGATGTAACGATTATGGCCAGAGCCAATACGTTCCTTAATAGCATCAAATCCTCGAGATATGAATCAATAGGATATGATCGATAGGGCACAATGCCCTCTATTAGCTAAGGTGAATTCAAATTTGTCCCCGTAGACAAACATCCACCCCAGGTCTACAAGGTACCCTTGGATGAAGTAACCCATGGCTGCCGACAAGGATCCTTCTGTCAGGTTGGGTCGACTACCTCCTCTGACTAAGTAGACCAGGGACCACGATGGCCCGGGACAACGGAACCATGGGATCTTGATCGGGTCCATCATCCATTCCCCCACCATCCGCTTTAAGTGTAAGATGGTGAAATTTCTAATTTTAAATACCAAATTCTCAAAGCGTAAACCCATGCTGCTACTATATGCCAGATAATACGTATCTTTACGTATCTGATTGACGACTAGCCTTAATCAAAAGTTCTCTTTCATTATCAGGAGGGGTAATTAACTATAGGGGTTTGCGCCTATAGAAAATCAGAACTCAGATCATAAAGTCCTCACAAAATGAGGGCGAAATCTCTGGGTAGTGTCTTATCTACAAACCCATCTGCCTTCCAAAATTTACCCCATAACTTAAATCCGTTAAAACTCCTCCGAAAAAGCAAAGCGGGTGGAGGCCGGGGCCGAATTTTCGGAGCCCACAGTAGCTGACCCTACATAGTGGGATAAAGACTTGTTGTTGTTGATATATTATTGATATTTAAAAAATGCACTCTTCCAATTTTATGGTTTTCTCTCTTCACCATCAAAATCCTTGGGTCTCCTTCATGTCCCATCTAAAATCCTTGTCATCTACTTTTTCATTGGGCTCTTGGTGCCAAGCTTGAGTTGAATCTTGAGTCATCACCACCTCTTTCATCTTGCTTTCTAAGCCTACTCTCCATCCTTGTCACCTTCTCCTTCTAAAATATCTTAATATAATGTTATATCCTCTGCTTTTGATCCATCACCGCCATCATCCTTTCCTTCTTGTTGTTGCGGCCTCTCTCTTGTCAATGTCACCCTCGCCATTGAACTGTCTTTATTCCGTTTTTTACTCCTTTGATCCATCCACTCACCTCTGATCAATAACTTGATCAACGATTTTAACAACCATATCCTGATTTTGAGTACTTGATTACCAAAAAAAATCAATCCCATAATTTCAAAAATGAGATTCGTACATATTTAATATTTGATCCCATTCATTTGTTAAGCAATCATCTTGAATTTTAATAATCATATTCTTGTTTGAATAAAGAGATACAAATGTCCATATCTCGCAACCATATTCAGTTTTTTTGCCAGCTAGTTCATTTGTTTAGCAAAAGCATATTCCTGTTATTAAGAACACAGAAAATTCCAATAGTTTGATCCACATATTCAGTAGTAAACATATTTAAATTTTGAATATTCATATTCAAATAATAACAACAACAATATCAAGCCTTTATCCCACTACGCATGGTCGGCTACATGAATATTTTTTCTCCATCATGTCTTGTTAAGAGTGAAATTCTCATTTAAATCTATAAAGAAATGTCATTTCTAATATTTTTTAACCAAGTCTTTTTTAAGGTATATCTCTACCTTTCTTAGCATAAGCCAAATCTAATACTTCTACTCTTCTAACGGAATCATTGGAAGGCTGAGGTGTTATGTGATGAAATCATCTAAGGAAACTCTCTCTAATCCTATCTGCCACTGGAGCTACTCCAACCTTTCACATATATGCTTGTTTCGTATTCTATCTCTAAGAGTAAAGCCCCACTCATCCACCTGGGCATCCTCATCTCTGCAACGTTTAACTTAATTTTATGCTTCTCTTTTAATAGCCAACATTCTGCGCTATAAAGTATTACAGGGCTCACCACCATCTTATAGAATTTTCTCTTAAGTTTGAGGGGTACTTTTATATCACACAACAAGCCCAATTTATTCCTCCACTTCAAACATCCAACTTGAATTCTACTAATAATATCTCCATCTACAAATAAATATTGTTACACATTAAACAATCACATTCAAATGTATATAAAGCAGTACATCCAGCCAGTAACCGCATCAAAAATTTCAACATCCACACACAAACGATAAGCTGCTGTGTGCATGAGTTATTATGGACGATGTAATAGGTTTTCTAAGGCTACTTTAAGAGGAAAGTTTGTTAGAAACAATAATGGATTTTTTTAGCGTTACTTGAAAACAATTCGACTAAAAAAATAAATAGAAGACGACCTTAGAAGAGCTTTATAGAAAATTTCCCTAAAATTTATATAGTATTTTTTTCTTGCATATTAGAGAATATTTAGAAAATGTTAGAAATGGCCTTTCTTTATTAGATTTAGATGAGAATTTGACTCTTAACAAAACACAATGGAGAAAAAAGATTCATGTAGCCGACCTCACATAGTGGGATAAAGACTTGTTGTTATGAGAAGCTGTACTATGTTGGCTGAGAGAATTCACCGGTAGATGTAATAAAAAAGATTTGCTTACATATAAAACCACTATAGTGATTTTCTGAAATTTCGTGATACAAACTTTGCGAAGATTTTGTTTTTTGTTTTGGAATTTGTGTGGTGTTATGTTATTTCATGCCTTCTTTTTTTTTTTTCTAGATTTTCCAGCTCTCAGAATTAATTTGGAAAATTGTTCTCTTGTTTTTAAGCCTTTAATTTAGATGCTATGGCAATTATAAACAGGTAAATAGTCAACTTTTCTTAGAGTATAATTTCTTAAATTAAGACGAGCATCATTTCTTCCCTATTATTGTTGTAAAATCTTTCTATGATATTTTTCAGTCGCATGCTGGAAAGGTTGTAGAACGACACTGGTATGAGAAGAACAAGCATATATTTCCTGCTTCAAGATGGGAGGTATTTTTGTCTATGCTGTCTCATTTTCTCCAGAATGTATGGGATTTTCATGAAGAGCCTGTTTGTGCTAGTTTTTTTTATAATTTTGTTTTGTAGATAGCTGCCATAATTCTGTTTGGTAATAATTTTTTTATTGTTTTTCAAAATTTCTGTAATATATAACAATTTTTTATAATTGATATACTAGAGTGTGATAGCTACAACTACATCAAGCCTTTATCCCATTATATGGAGTCGGCTACATGAATCATTATTCTCCATTCTGTCTTGTTAAGAGTAAAATTCGTATTTAAATCTAATAAAAAAACCATTTAAAATATTTTCTAAGCAAGTCTTTTTAGGTCTACCTCTGCTTTACCAAATCCAATACATCAACTCTCTCAACCGGGTCATATTCTATGTCCAAACTATCTAAGGGGACTCTCTAATCTTATCTGTCGTTGGGATTATCCAACCTTTTCATATATACTCTTTCGCATTCTATCTCTAAGAGTGAAGCCACTCATCAACTTAAGCATTCTTATCTATGCAACACTTTAACTTAATTGTATGCTTCTCTTTTAATGTCCAACATTTTTCACCATAAAGCATTGGTCTTGTCACACATCATTTTGGCCCTCTATAGTTAATCTAGAGTGTAGCAGAGAGGGAGAATCTGGACAAGCTTATCACTTACTAACACCCATCCTAAAATATTTCTGTTAGGACTAAGTGAGTAGGAAATAATCAATCCAAACTCTTCCAAAACTTCAAGTTTTTCAAAAGTTAAGACTAGAATCAATATTTTATAACTGGAAATATATTTAAACACATCTCGTAAACACAAAAAGTAAAATACAGAGCTTTATTAAACTTTCATATAACATTTACATACCCAAAAGTGTCTGTACAGCTTCTACTTTGATCTCTATGTATAGCCAAAATGTATGTACCAAAAAAGGGCAATCATTCGTCCTGTTTAATGCCCCCACTGACTTCTCCCTTCCTGCAGTATAACCATTGCTAATGAGCTAGAGCTCAATGAAATATGCAAATAATATATAAGAAATAATTAAGTTTGTTTGTAATAAATTGAAAACATATGAAAATTTCTATAATAAACATAAGATATACACAATCTTATTTTCGATGCTATTCACTGTTCAACATTTTTATGGAAGTCATATGATTTCTATAAGCTTTTGCATATTTACAGCTTTCTAATTCAATGTTGGGTCCGTATTCCCAATTTTTAGAATTGAAGCTTCTCTCTTATTTAAGTTTGGATCCGAATTTTCAACTTTTAATTGGATTACCTCGTCAGGTCTTTCACTTTTATGACCTACCTCACCTTTTCATAACAATCATAATAAAAATATGCTATTGCAATAATTGTTTGATGAATCGTTAACCAACTATAGAATGAAACTGGAATTAATGTCATCAAAATCATATACAATGTGAGTTTATAATTATATAAAATTTTTCTATTTCCTATTCCATAGTTTGGGTATCTCACCTTGTTAGGAATTGGTTCTCCTTGACTCTATCTTCTTTTCCTTTTGTGCACCACCTCCACCAAGCCTCATATCATTCAACCCTAAATTTCTCTCTTGAATTTAACAATTAGCCACTTTAGAAATTAAAAAAAAAAAAAGCCACTTTAGAATTCAGCCAACAGACTTTTTTCTCTCTACTTTTTACTAGTTCCAGCAACAGCCATCAAAAATCTTTTCCTTACTCTTAATTTCCTAGCTGATTTTAATAACTGCAATAAATTTCACTAATGAATTCAGCAAGCAGCAACGACACTAGCGCCTTACCTCTTTTTCTTTTTTGAATTAGCAAACAGCAAACTGATTTCAATCAAAATTAATTTCAACTAACTCTTATTTAAGCAAATAATAGTAATATTATCTTTTCTCCCTCTCAAAATTACTGAGTTGAATTCAACATAAAACAAAATTTCAGAAATTTTAATTTCAGTCCTTACCTCTTTACTATATCCCTTGCTAACATTCCCCCTGCCCACGGTTGTCTTCGTTTCAGCTCTTCCCAACTCTCCTGCTTGCGACTAGCCACTCAACCCCAGGTAACAAAACAATGGTAGGGGATTTTCACTTCACCAAATATTAAGTACATGAACTTAATTTCACTAATACTTAGTAGTTGATCCCAGCCGTTGATTACCCTCTCCAGTTATCAGTCCACTACATGTTTAGATAAGTGGAAAGGCTACAGTGAAAGTTAAGTAATTAACTGTTAATAGTAGATTTTAGTAATTAACTATTGAATTCAAAAAAGAAAAGAGGTAAGGGGCTGCTGCAGTTATTGTTTGCTAAATTCACTAGTGAAATTTACTGTAGTTATTAAAATCAGTTATTGGTCGTTAAATTCAGCTAGGGAACTAAGAGTAAGAAAAGAATTTTTGGTGGCTGTTTCTAGAACCAGTAAAAGTAGAGAGGAAAAAAGGCTCTTGGCTGAATTCTTATGTGGCTAATTGTTGAATTCTGGAGAGAAATTTTGGGTTGAATGAGAAGAGGTTTGATGGAGGTGGTGTACAAAAAGAAAAGAAGACAGTTTAGGAGAACCAATTCCTAACAGGGTGGTATACTCAAACTATGATATAAAAAATAGAAAAACTTTATATAATTATAAATTCACATTGTATATGATTTTGATGGCATTAATTGGGTACATATGTTTTGGGTGAACAAAAAGGCCAAAGTAAAAGTTGTATAGACACTTTTGGGTATGTTAATGTTATTTGAAAGTTTAGTAAAACTCTGTAGTTTACTTGATTTATTTACTAGATGTGTTTAAATATGCTTCGAGTTATGAAATATTGATTCTAGTATTAACTTTTGAAAAACTTGAAGTTTTGGAAGAAGTTTGGATTGACTATTTTCTACTCCCTAATTCCTGATAGAAGTATTTTAGGATGGGTGTTAGTAAGAGATAAGTTTTGTTCAGATTCTCCCTCTCTGTTACACTCTAGATTGACTATAGAGGATTAAAATGAGGTGTGACAGGTCTCACCACCATCTTATAGAATTTCCCCTTAAGTTTGAGGGGTACTTTTCTATCACACAACAAGCCGGGTGCTTTCCTCTACTTCAACCATCCAACTTGATTTCTACTAATAATATCCACATATATTTCACTATCATTTTGGACAATAGACTCGATATATCTAAAATGTGTACTCTTATTAATGACTTGACCGTCCAAAGTTACAGTCCTTCCATTAGATCTATTAGTACTAAAATTACATTCTATATATTCGATTTTAGATCTATTCAAACTAAAACCTTTAAACTCTAAAGTTGACCTCCATAATTCAAGTTTTCCTTCAACTCTCTCTCTAGTCTAATCAACAAGGAGAATATCATCAACAATAAGTATACACCAAGGTATCCTCGAGCAAATGTCTTGTAAAAACATCTAAGACTAAAGCAAAAAGATATGGATTTAAAGTTAATCCTTGATGTAATTCAACTGAAATAGGAAAATACTTGGTCAAACCACCCTGTGTTTGAACACAAGTAACAACTTCTACATACATATCTTTAATGACTTGAATATAATCATTATTAACTCCTTTCTTTTCTAGAACTCTCCGTAGCACTTCTTTTGAAACTTTATCATATAATTTCTCTAAATCAATAAATATTATATGTAGATCCTCCTTATTCTCTCTATACATATCCATTAAGCCTCTCAATAAATATATAGCTTCCATAATAGACCCTACCCTATAGGAATCCAAATTGATTTTGAGAAACATTAGTATTATAACGTAGCATGTGCTTAATAACTCTCTCCCATAGTTTTAATATGCCGCATTAACTTAATTTCTCTATAATTCACACACTCTTGTGCATCAGCTTTATTTTTTAAATTCAGAATTAATATATTCATTCTCTAATCATTCGACATCTTTTTAGTTTTCAAAATAATATTAAAAAGTTTTGTAAGCTAAGAAATACCTTCATCTCCTAAGCATTTTCACATCTCTTTTTGAATATCATCAGGTCCAAGAACTTCCTCACTTCATTTTCTTTAAAGGGTCTCTAACTTTAATTTTACTAATACGATGATAAAAATAAAATCTCTATTTTTATTTAGAGTGCTAAGATCACTAAAGTCAATCATATTCTTACAATCTTCATTGAAAGCTTTTGGAAATATCTCCTCCATCTTTGTTAAATATTCTCTAATAATAAAAAGCACTTTTTGACATTTATCCTTAATGCATTTCATTTGAACTAAATTTTTTAGTTCTCCTATCTCTTTGTTTGACTAACTTATCCATATATCTTTCACCCTCCTTTATATCTAATCTATTATGCAAATTGTTAAAAGTTAAATTATGTGCATCACATATTACTTTCTTAAACTCTTTACATGTCTCTTTATATATATTTCCAATTTTTTTTATCTTTTACATTAAACTAATTTTTTATAACAAAGCTTCTTATTTTGTATCTTTTCTTGTATATTTTGATTCCACCATCAATTATTTTTATTATTTGGAGCTTTTCCTTTAGATACTACATCACATCCTTTGCAACTTATTTAATATCACTAGCTTTTTTTTTTCATATAATATTAACTTTCTCATATACAGGTGAAATCTTAAGATTTTGAATCTTACTCTTTAATTTTTTTTAGTATTGTTTAAATATCCCAATCTAATCCTATGATAATATTTTATTTTATTTTTCATTTTCCGCTCCTTCATCTTAAAGTCCAAAACTAAAAAGCGATGCTTACAACAACAACAACATCAAGACTTTGTCCCACTACGTGGGATCAACTACATGAATCCTTTTTCTGTATTTTGTCCTGTTAAAAGTCAAATTCCCGTTTAAATCTAATAAAGAAAAAGATCATTTTTGATATTTTCTAACCAAGTCTTTATAGGTGTACCTCTACCTTTCTTAACATAAGTCAAATATAATACCTCTACTTTCTTAACCTGGTCATCGGAAGGCCGCCGTTTTATGTGACCAAACCATCTAAGGCGACTCTCTCTAATCTTATCTTCCACTAGAGCTACTCCAACCTTTTCACGTATGTGCTCATTTCGTATCCTATCTCTAAGGGTAAAACCACTCATCCACCTAAGCATCCTCATCTCTGCAACACTTAACCTAGTATTATACTTCTCTTTTAATGGCCAACATTCAGCACCATAAAGCATTGCAGGTCTCACCACCATCTTATAGAATTTTCACTTAAGTTTGAGGGGGACTTTTTTATCACACAACAAGCCCGATGCATTCCTCCACTTCAACCATCCAACTTGAATTTTGCTGATAATATCCTCATCTATTTCACCATCACTCTGAACAATAGATCCAAGATATCTAAAATGTGTGCTCTTATTAATGACTTGATCGCCCCAAAGTCACAATCTCTTCATTAGGTCTATTACTATTAAAATTACACTCCATATATTCCATTTTAGATCTACTCAAGTAAAAACCTTTAGACTCTAAGATTGACTTCATAATTCAAGTTTACCTTCAACTTGCTATAAAAAGCGATGCTTGATACATAAAATGTCTCTTAAAAAAATTTTACAATCTTTGTAATCTAAATAATCTATTTTTCTTATAAGAAAATAATTAATCTGAGTTTTATTATATCCATTCATAAGAGTAATGAGATATTTCTATCTTTTCTTAAATAAAATATTAGCAATTACCAAAATCATAAACTAGAGCAAATCTAATATATTTTTACTACCTTTATTAGTCGTTCTAAACTCATAGCATTCATAAATGCTTTTAAAATTCTCTACCACTCTACTAACATTTTCATATAAATTTCTTCTCATTAACACTCTTTCCTTAAGAGTTACCCTTTGTATTCATTCTTCTAAGTCATTTCAGAATTTTAATTTTGAACACATATTCAAACCTACTTGAGGAGTATAAGCCCTTATAATATTAAAATCTTAGCATCAATAGAATTTTTAAAGATATAATTTTATCTTTAATTTTACTAATTTCTTCAACATTTTTTTTTTCAAACTTTTATTTATAATCACACCTACATCATGTTTAGTACGACATCTACCTGAATATCATAGTTTAAATTTTAAGCTATCAATCTCCTTAGTTTTTTTTTTTTCCAACTCATTTAGTTTTCTGGATATATAGAATATTTATCTTCATATAAATCATAATATCTATTAATTTCATTAATTTTCCTATAAGAGAATATATATTCTAAGTTTTTATATTAATTCTAGTTTCATGGACTAGCTTATTTGCCTAAATCCATCCATAATATGGGAACTCTAATTTAACACCGCACTTGGGCGCCAGTGCAGTAGCCCTTGCACGCTTCTCGTCGTATTCAGGCTATACAGCTTATTGCTTCTAAGGAACGTCCTTGCATTAGAAAAATGTATTGAAAATTTTATATAATGATTATTCGACAAATTTTACAATGACTGTCAACTTTTTAATGCAACTCCACTTTTCTGATTCAGGGCTTAGGATCTGATAACGGTAGTGTTTTAAAAATAAAAAGGCTTATCAATACCCATATTAGCTTTTAAAAACATATATTTTTTCACAATAATTTTATGGATTACTTTCACAAATAGATGCAGCTGCTCCTAAATGGACCCACATTATTGATTAATTGTTTTCCACGCACCATAAGATTTAACTCTTCAGTTGCTTTGAAGGAGATTTTTCTTTTACTTTTTAAGCTGATATTCTAACTTTTTTTAATCAGATATATGATCCAACTAAAAAATGGGAAAGGTACACTATTCATGGAGATTAAACTCTCTATTGGTTATCTTTGGGCCTATGGACTACCAAGATGGGCGACTCTACTCACGATGAAGGTGATCTTATTATAGCATGAAAAACCAAATTTATGTTATTTTTGCACCTTTTTGTTAACTTAATAGGTTTTATTGAACTCACTCTTAGGTGGTTTTGAAAACGAGATCTATGTTCGTAATTATTTGTAAATTGACATTATATAAACAAAATAGAATTGGATTACTTGAAACATGATTGAGATTCTTATCTAAATGGGTGATTTACTTTTCACATGCTCTTTGTTGTTTACTCTATTAAGTTTGTAGTCCTAATTGTAAATTTAATATTAAAATAGCCCCCTCATATTCAAGGTCCTAAATTTTAGTCTAGGTATCATAGTAGAAGATTTGGTTTTGATTTAGGTTGCTTCTTATTGTTGGGACGACTGATTATATTATGTCATCTGGAGTAAAGCTCTGTTTATCATCCGAAGTTCTTATCATCTTCTGGCTGATGTGCTGAAACATGATTTTCAACCAAATATCCAATGCACATTAAAAAGTAGTAATAGAGTTTTTTTTTTCTTTAAAATTGTGTACGTGAATCATGTAATCTGATTGGTTTGACTTTGGTTTTCTTTTTGGTAAAAATATAGAAAGCGTTCAATATAGTAGACCCTTGAATTGCATGAATACGAAAGTCTAATTTGTTTATGTTTCAAGAGGCGTCTGATTAAGGTTTTGTTTTAGACAGTTTTAGATCATTATTATTATTATTAATTTTTAAATTTTTTATTAAAAAACTACTTTAAAATGCTATCCCAAATTAAGCCTAATTAATGACTTGACCTATAGTATACTGATGACGCATACCTCTCCTAGAAATTTATGAGTAATAATATTAGCTTAAAGTAAAGCATTTAAAAAAATTCTTCTAGCTTATTTTTGCTCTGATATATAGAGTATTGGTTATTTATTTTTTTCTATATTGTTATTTAAATTTTTTTAGTGCTTTTATTAGAAGAGAATATTTAACAAAGGTGGATGAGAATTTTTTTTTTTACTTCTCAATGAAGATTATGAGATTGCGATTGACTTTAGTGATCTTAGTACCCTAAATGAAAATAAATTTTTTTATTTTTTTCGACATATTAGTATAATCAAAGTTCGAGAGGCTTTAAAAAAAAGAAGTGTGGAAAAGCTGTTGGACCTGATGATATTTCAATAGAGGAGTGGAAATGCTTAGGAGATGAAGGAATTTCTTGGCTTACTAATTTTTTTAATATTATGTTGAAGGCTAAAAACATACCAGATGAGTGGAGGATGAGTGTGTTGATTTCTATTTTTAAGAATAAAAGTGATGCATAAGATTGTGTGAATTATAGAGGAATTAAGTTAATGTGACATACTTTAAAACTATGTGAGAGAGTTATGGAGCATAGGTTGTGGCGTCATACTAATATTTTTCGAAATCAATTTGGATTCATGTCGGGTAGATATATTATAGAAGCTATACATTTATTGAGAGGTTTGATGGAGAAGTATAGAGAGAATTAGAAGGATCTACATATGATATTTATTGATTTAGAGAAAGCATATGATAAAGTTTCAAGAGAAGTACTATGGGGAGTTTTAGAAAAGAAAGGGGTTAATAATGCTTATATTCAAGTCATTAAGGATATATATATGCATGAGTTGTTACTTGTGTTCAAACACAAGGTGGTTTGACCAAGTATTTTCCTATTTCAGTTGGATTACATCAAGGATCAGCCTTAAGCCCATATCTTTTTGCTTTAGTCATGGATGTTCTCACTAGACATTTGCAAGAGGTTGTACCCTGGTGTATGCTTTTTGCGGATGATATTCTTCTTATTGATAAAACTAAAGAGGGAGTTGAAGGTAAACTTGAATTATGGAGGTCAACCTTAGAGTCTAAAGGCTTTCGGTTGAGTAGATTTAAAATTGAATATATGGAGTGTAATTTTAGTAATAATAGATTTAGTGGGGGGATTGTGGCTTTGGGTGTTCAAGTCATTAATAAGAGTAAACATTTTCGATATCTAAAGTCTATTGTTTAGAGTGATGCTGAAATAGATGTGGATATTATTAATAGAATTCAAGTTGGATGGTTGAAGTGGAGGAATGCATCGGGCTTGTTGTGTGATAGAAAAGTCCCCCTCAAACTTAAGGAAAAATTCTATAAGATGGTGGTTAGACCTGCAAAGCTTAAAGGTGCAGAATGTTGGCCATAAAAGAGAAGCATAATATTAAGTTAAGTGTTGCAGAGATGAGGATGCTTAGGTGGATGAGTGGCTTTACTCTTAGAGAAAGGATACTAAATGAGCATATACGTAAAAAGGTTGAAGTAACTCCAGTGGAAGATAAGATTGAAGAGAGTCATCTTAAATAGTTTGGTCACATAAAATGATGGCCTTTTGATGACCCGATTAGGAAAGTAGATGTATTAGATTTGACTTATGTTAAAAAAGGTAGAGGTAGACCCAAAAAAACTTGGTTAGAAAATATTAGAAATTACTTTTCTTTATTAGATTTAAATAAGAATTTAACTCTTAATAGCACACAATGGAGAAACTGATTCATGTAGCTGACCCCACATAGTGGGATAAATGCTTGATGTTGTTGTTGTTGTTATTTAAATTTTTTATATCTTATTTAATACATTGAATTGTTACCCCACATAGTGGGATAAGCATTGGTTTGCCCAATTCATTGAATTGTTGTTAATTGGTTTTAAAATTCAATTAAATGCATAATAGGTTAATTATTTAAAATTTAGATCATTGAGTGTGATCTGCTGAGCTATGTTGGCTTATACTTATTATACCTATTGTTTCAAGCTGGGAAAATGGAAAAGAGTCATTTGAGTAGTTATGATTCTAGATTCTTATATGTCTGAGTTGTCTTAGGTATTCCCAATTTTTTATTACAGTCGTGACTATTTTATTTTTCTATCTTGTTTTGGTTTGATCTGTAGTCATGTTCTGTAGTGTTATATATATATTGAAGATGAATGAAAAAGAAAAAAAATTGTCGATGAGCTTACTTTATGTTTAGTTGGAAGTTAATTAGTAGTTACGTGGTCTCTTTTAAACTAAAGAAATTTGAAAAATCTTTAAAACTTAGATCTAAAGGCTTGATTTGTCACCATTCAATATGATATGACTTATTTTGTCTGTAGGTTATATTGAGTTGGTTTGTGATAGTCTCTTTTTGGTATCAAAGAATGGTTTTGGTTGACTAATTGTAAAAGGGCTATAAGAAATGATATGTAGTCGTGTGAGATTGTTTTGAGTAGTATTGGACATTCATTTCTGCTTATTTGTATGTATATGTCTATTAAATTGTGTGTCACTTAAGTGATTGATTGATGGTTCTACATCACCCACTTATGACATATAGGTAGAGTGTTTTTCAGATAACACCAGTACAAAGTACTACTGCATTAGTTTTAATTCGATGACTCAGTTTGCTAGTCTGGTAGCATAGTTGATGGGCGAGACCCAGAGCAGAATTTCTTCTATCAAATTTGATGATGCAGGAAGGTATTTATAGATATTTCTAAGGTTTAACCCTTTAAGGTTTAAGGGCTCTATTTAGCCAAAATAGTAGAGGATTGGTTGATGAGATTAGAGAAGATTTTTTATGGGATGCAATGTCTTCTTGGGAGGAAGGTGCCTCTGGCTCTGTTTCTGCTTGATGGGGAGGCTGAGCGTTGGTGATTGGTCCAATAGAAGGAGAAATTTTAGGGAAGGTTGAATTCCCTGATCAACTGGCATAAGTTTATAGATGTCTTAAAATTGTGATTGGTACCCCCATCTGTGCGGCAATAGATGTACGAGATGTT
The DNA here is from genome assembly GCA_019925795.1 of Dendrobium chrysotoxum. Classification (NCBI taxonomy): domain Eukaryota; kingdom Viridiplantae; phylum Streptophyta; class Magnoliopsida; order Asparagales; family Orchidaceae; genus Dendrobium; species Dendrobium chrysotoxum. The sequence continues at coordinate 55,139,849 of CM034308.1, read as the reverse complement.
TCTGAGGTCAGTTCAGGGGAGCATGATAGTTATGCAGTAAGAGGTAAAGTTCACTGCCTTGGCTAGGTATGCTCCTAAGTTGGTTAGCATTACCGAGGAGAAGTGTTATAGGTATCTAAGAGGATTCTGAGATATTCTCAAGCAACCATTAGTTCCATTTCACATTAATGATTTCTCTAAATTAGTGGAGAGGGCCCGTTTGATTGAGTAATCTTTTAGCTCCCCAGTAATAGTGGGCTGCTAGTAGAAAAATGTTCAGTAGTGAGACTCTTATAGTGAATTTTCTAGGAAGAAGAACAAGTTTGAACTTGGAGATTTCAGGAGAGGTGAACCATTAGTTTTAGGTCCTGGTGTGGTAGTATTGTCAGTTTTGGAAGTTTTGTTAGTGGGGCACCTGCGTGCTGGAGTTGTGGCAGGAGACGGTTTGGTCAGTATTATAGGATAACAAGTGAATGCTTCTAGTGTGGTCAGATTGGGCACATGATAGTTGAGTGTCTCCAGGTAGGACCTAGTCAGCATTTTGAGCCCAGCTCTGAGAGTTCTATTAGACCAGTAGGGAGGCTAAGGACAGTTCCACACCATGTGATTGTTGAGGGGTTTTCTAGCAAAGGTGGTGGCTCTAGTTATATAGCATGGAAACCATCTAGGAGTTATTAGAGAGAGCTAGTAGTTCTCTATTGTTCCAACTCCAATTCAAGCTATGTATACAATTTGACTCAGCATGAGGTCAGAGATGCTCTAAATGTATTTATAGGTATGGCTTACATTTTTGGTAGTTCCATTATTCCATCTCCAATTCAGGCTGTGTATACAGTTTGACTTAGCATGAGGCCAGAGATGCTTCGAATGTGTTTATAGGTACTGCTTACATTTTTATATGCCCTATCATATTTATTTGATCTTGAAGCCAATAATTCATTTATTTTTTTAGATATATTTTGAGTTGCTAATCTTGACTTTCACATTGATATATTCTTTTTTGTCTAATATTTTGTCGACTAGGGATGATATGGTAATCAGTATGTTTCTATGATATATAGTTATTTAATAGAAAATAAAAATATAGTTTGATATTATTGTCTATTTTGAATTTGATATTATTCTGGGTATAGATTAGATGAGCTAGTATGGAGCTTATATTAATTGTGCGAAGAAGATGGTCACATTATTTTTGGGAGTGAAAGCTACTTGTTTCAAGGAGTTAGAGGAGTCTTGTCATATTTGATATCTTTTATGCAAGTGGATATGTTATGGAGTGCAACAATCTAAAATTTTGAAAATAATTTTAAAATAAAAATTTGGAGAAGTCTGGAAATTATGAACTGGAGTGCTACGGGCGCTAGCTTTTGGGCATAGTGGCATTATAAGGAAGCTTTAAGGCGTTGATTTTTGGCGTGGTGGCACCAATATGTTTTATTTTACCGTAACTTTGGAATCATATGCAACACAGTATCACTGGGTAGTTTGGACGCTGCAACATCATAGACTAATCATTCATTCCCTCCCTCATTCTTGCGTAGTTTTCTTGGCTGAAGGAGAGAGAAGAGAGAGAAAACTGCTTTGGGACTTTTTCTTTTGATATTCCACGGATTTTGTTCAAATTGAGCTAAGTGATTAAATTTTTACTTTTGTTCTCAATAGTTTTGATCTCTATGGTTTTATCTTTCTAAAATTAATAAAAAATACATTTTCTTTTAATTTATCCAGCTTTCACCATGTAATTTTTTTGCATATGATATAGATTGTGTAAGCATTTTGGTTATAACATTTTTTAATTTCACTAGGTAAAATAGAAGTTATGATTTTCTAAAGCTATTGATTAGTATATAGATTTTTTTTATATTTTATATATTCCTATATTTTATGATGCATTTCATGCATTGAAGAGAGACTGATATAACTAATTTAAGAAAAGGTAGCATTTGCATGTAAATAAGAAAGGTTGTATGTTAACACTAAAACTAATATGGGTTAGCTCTTAAAATTAATACTTTCTATTAAGAAGAGGTACTGTTGTTGTAAATCTGAACCAAGGTCTTATAATTTTCATGATAACAAACATTATTGGGTTATCTACTATATTATCTCCTGTTATGATTATTATTACATATTTATTCTTGTGCATTAACATTTTAGGTCCACCGTACACCGCACAAAATGATAAACTCAAGACTGGGTAGAATAGGGTTAAGTATCTTTAAGAGTTTGCATTTCTACTTTTATTTATTTCTACATTACTTGAGTCAAAGTCATGTATTTGGTGGATGCTAAACTTGGTGACCGTGCACACACTGGTCAGGGGAGTGAGATAGTAAGAAAATTAGAAGTGTAATTTTTTTGAACTAATTATATTGTACGATATATATCGTACTGTACGATCAGCTATTCGAAAAATTATTATAACAACTAATTGGTATAATTAAAGCTATTTGAATTTATCATACTGTACGATCAGGATCATACAGGACGATTAGTTGACATAAAAATCTCAGTTGCCAATCATAATTTAGGTAATATTTTGAATGTCAAAATTTATACTAATCATACCGTATGATAGGCATCACACTGTATGATATAATTAAATCTTGCCTAAATTAATTTTATAATTAGGGGATCGAATTTGGATTAATTAATCTAGTCAAATTGTACTATATGATTTGATCAATCATATTGTACGACCTAATCTTTGTATAGGACGATATTTATTCGCCACCAATCTTACGGGACAATCCAAGTCAATTGAACTACTCATATTAGGCGATGCTTCATATCATACTGGACGATCAGCTCAAATACTTGAACTGATCGTACAATACCTTATTCTTCGTACAGTGCTAATAGGGCTATTTAAACTAATTATATTGTACGATTGTGGATAATACTGTACGATCGGAGTCAACATAATTAAATTATTAGGGCTTTTTGTGAGGCCTTATATTTAAGCTCTCTTAATAGACTTGTTTCAAGTCTTTTGGCTGTTGGGTTTTCTGGAGAGAGAGTTGTTGCAAATCTAGTTTTGATGATGACAAACATGTTTCCAGTGTGTTTTGCTTGGCTAATCTGTTTCAGGCACAAAAGACCGCGAGCCACTCAAGCCAACTCAAGATCGGGTCCAAGTGTGTCAAATGTATGATTTTTCTTTTTATTGAGTCAATTGTAATGTAACTGATTCCCTAGCTAAGTAACCTTGCACACACACACTCAGGGAGAGAGATTGAGTGAATTAGAGTTTCTGTTAAAATTTTGTTCAGATCGTCCTGGACGATCTCCACATCGTCCTAGACGATCCAGTTAAAACAGAAACCCTAATTAGGGCGACTAAGTTAAGAGGGTCAGATTAAGCAGATCGTCCTGGACGATCTCCGGATCGTACGGGACGATATGCCCAAATCAGAAATTCTCAGCCGCCAGATCAAGTTAGGCAAGTTCTTATTTTTAGATACTTGGTCTGATCGTCCCGGACGATACGTGTATCCTCCCGGACGATCCAGTACAATCATGCCTAATTTAATCTGGTAATTAAGGAAAGTAATTTATTTTTGGTTGATACGATCATATCGTCCTGGACGATCTTGATCGTCTAGTGCATTTAAGCTGTACGTCCAGAACTATGTACAGGATGATTTGGGGCCTTTTTGAACTAATCGTACAGGACGATGACCCCATCGTCCTGAACGATCAAGTCATTTTTTGGTCGTCCAACACAGATTTCTCTGGACGACCCGAACTGTCTTCTGGACGATTTTCCTCAATTTGCACTAATCGTCCCGGACGATCGCAGGATCGTACGGGACGATATGAACAATTTTTTCTACTGATCGTCCAGAAGAGCCAGATCGTCCAGGTTGAAACAGCTGAATTTGAACTGATCGTACAGGACGATCTACCGATCGAAGGTTCTCTGCCTGCTTCAGGAGGAAGCGAAAGGAGGTCGGGTTCTCTGCCTCACCGTGTGGTGAAAAGGAAGTTTTTGTACAGGCTTCTCCGCCTTGCTGTGGGAGCAAAAGGAGAGACACTTTTATTTAGTGCAATACCCGGAGGGGAGGCTCCGGGGAGTGGACGTAGGTCAAGTTGACCGAACCACTATAAAATCTGGTTTGCTTTTCTGATTCAATTCTGCACTTTAATTTTTCCTGATATTAACTGCTTGGGTGAATATCTGTGGTTGATCTTTTTATCGTTGTTTTAATTCGTTTCCGCTGCACGTTATAAAAAGATTTTCATAGTTATCGTGAAATTTTTAAATAGCCAATTCACCCCCCCTCTTGGTTAGCCTCGGGACTAATTCACTAGGGCTTAACATCCCTATCGAACTTTCAAGTGGTATCAGAGCGGGATTCAAAATTTAGGTTTAAAAACTTTTAAATTTGATCCATGGCTAACTGTAATAATCGTAATACTGCTGAAGGATATTCTATTACAAGACCACCGTTGTTTGATAATATTCCTTTTGATTTTTGGAAAACACGCATGTCTACTTTTCTGCAATCTATTGATTATTGCATGTGGATGTTAGTTAAGGACGGATACGAACCACCTTTTAGACTGATTAACAATGTGAAAACTGAACTGCCTTTTACTGATTGGACGTTTGATGATCGTGATTTAGCACAGTTAAATGCAAAATGCTTGAACTGTTTCTTTTGTGCTTTAAAATCTGAAGACTATATGCGTGTTTCTACTTGTACAACGGGAAAGGAAATCTGGGATAGATTATGCATAACATACGAAGGTACAACTGAAGTCAAACAGTCTAGGTTAAACATCTTGTTACATGATTACGAACTTTTTCGCATGAAATCTAGTGAGACTATTTCAGAAATGTACACAAGGTTCACTCAGATTGTTACCTCTTTGCATGTTCTAGGTAGAGAACTTACTAACTACGAAAGAGTGAACAAAATTCTAAGATATTTGCCTGCTTCTTATGATGCTAAGATTACTGCTATTACTGAATCTAAAGATTTAAACACTTACTCTATTGACAGCTTACTTGGATCACTTATTGCTTACGAGCAAGGGGTGAACCAAAGGCAACTTGATGTAGGTGAACGCAAGAAAGAGAAGACAGTGGCACTAAAGGCCAAGGATTCAGATGCTAGCTCTTCCGGGTCTGATAGCGATGATGTTGCCTTAATCACAAGGCAATTCAAAAGCTTTCTAAGGAAGAAACATAAGAACTATCAGAAGTGGAACAAGGGTAAGTCCAATAAAAAATTTAAGAGTTCATCTGAATCTGTTTGTTTTGAATGCAGGAAGCCTGGACACATTAATGCTGATTGTCCAACACTTAAAGCTCACCCAAGCAAGGAGAAGGGTGAGGAGAAACCAAAGTTCAGAAAGGACAAGAAGCGGATTCAGAAGGCGTTCTGGGCAGACTCTGCATCCGACTCTTCTGAGACTGAAGCTGAAGAGGAGGAAACAAACTTGTGTCTTATGGCTGATGATCACCCTGGTCAGTCGGATTATGAAGAGGTATGTGAGCTTACCTACGATCAATTATTTGAAGTTTCTGAAAGAATTCATACATCGTATAGGAAGCTTAAGAAAACTCATGCTAGTTTGAAATTAGATTACTTAACTTTGCAAAAAGAGCATGATTCTGTAGTTAAAGATCATTTCACACTTGATTCAAATCACATATCTTTGCTTGATGAATTCGATGAGTTGAATAAAAAATATTCTGATTTAGTTTCTGAGCATGATTCATTGAAAACTACGCATATGGACTTAGAAAGAGCTTTTAAAGAATTAGATACAATGGCATGTGAAGTAGAAAGTAGCAAGGGAACCTTGAAATTTGAAATTGCAAGTTTAAAGAAAGAAAATGAGTTTTTGAAAGTAAAGATCAGTGCTTTTGAAAAGAACAAAACACCGCCTACTTTTGAACAGTTTTATGCACCGCCACCTTTTGGAAAATCTGTTACAAGTTCTTCAAAGCATGTTTCATATACATCTAGGAAGAGGCATTATCATCCATGTAGATTAGTTAACCCTTTTCCTGGTGTTAGATATTTTTCATGTGGCATGTTAGGACATATTTCTCACACCTGCACTGTTCACCGTAGTACACATTGGGTGTGGAAACCCAAACTGCCTGTTTCACAGCACAGTACGCATGCATTGCATTCTTCTTTTCATAAGAAGAAACCCAAACCTGTTTGGGTTCCTAAGACTGACGTTTGATACTTTTGTAGGTGTGCTCTCACACAAGACCTCGTGAGAGCATGTGGTACCTGGACAGCGGATGTTCTAGACATATGACTGGAGATGCAAATCAGTTCATTTCGCTGGAGGCCAGAGCTGGAGGCAAGGTTACACTTGGAGATAACACCACCAGGAAGGTGATAGGCACAGATATAATTGGTGATTCAAAGAACTTTATGATTGATAATATTTTGCTTGTAGATGGACTGAAACACAACCTGTTGAGCATCAGTCAACTCTGTGACAAGGGATACAGCATCAAATTCATGCCCACTGGCTGCATTTTAAGCTTAAATGATGAAGTTGTTTTGCAGGGGCAAAGGATCAACAACGTCTACAAGCTGGATATAAGTAGCATTAAGTCTAATAATTCAATTTGCTTAAAAACTGTTGCTGATGAGTCTTGGTTATGGCATAGGAGATTGTGTCATGCCAGTATGAAAACCCTTAGGAGAGTCACCCAAAAGGATTTAGTTAGAGGTATGCCCAAGCTTAAGTTCACTAAGGATCACCTGTATGATGCCTGTCAGTTGGGGAAGCAAGTCCAGTCCTCTTTTCACTCTGTTAAGGAAATTAGCACCTCTAGACCTTTAGAAGTTCTTCACATGGACCTCTTTGGACCCATTAGCACTGCTAGCTTAGGGGGGAGAGTCTATGATTTTGTGATTGTAGATGATTATTCGAGGTTCACTTGGGTTAAGTTTTTGTCACATAAATCTGAGTCATTTGATGAGTTTAGATCCTTCTCTACTTGGATTCAGAAGAAGTTAGGATGTGAGATTATTACCATCCATAGTGATCACGGAGGGGAGTTTGAAAATGAAAGATTTGGAAGTTTTTGTGAGGATCATGGGATTAGTCATAATTTTTCAGCTCCTAGGACCCCTCAGCAGAACGGGGTAGCTGAAAGGAAGAACAGTACCTTAGTGGAAGCCGCTAGAGCCATGCTTGCCGAGTATTCACTTCCAAAATACTTTTGGGCTGAAGCGGTGAACACTGTCTGTTATGTGCTGAATAGGGTGAATGTGAGAGTTAAACTGAACAAGACACCTTATGAGATCATTAAGGGTAGAACTCCAAATCTGTCCCACCTCCATGTCTTTGGCTGTAAGGTTTTCATTCTGAACAACGGGAAGTCACCCTTAGGAAAATTTGACCCCAAATCTGATGAAGGAGTGTTCTTAGGATATTCAAGTGTGGGAAAATCCTTTAGGGTGTTCAATAGGAGGACTTTGGTGGTGGAAGAAACAACCCATGTAGTGTTTGATGAATCTGATCCTAAGGAGTCTAGATCTGAAGTTGAAGATGAAGAGATTATTGAGGTTACCCAAGGAGTTGGAAATAAAAATTTGGAGGAAAGGGTAGAACCTCAAACCGAGTTGCCTAGAGATTGGAGATATTCTTCAAGTCATCCTAAAGAACTGATCTTAGGAGACCCTTCTGAAGGTGTTAGGACTAGGCATGGACTTAGGAAGGAAGTAAACCATTCTGCCTTTATCTCAATGACTGAACCCACCAACATCAATCAAGCCCTGTCGGATGAATTTTGGATTTTAGCTATGCAGGAAGAATTGAATCAATTTGTGAGGAATGATATTTGAGAGTTAGTAGAAAGACCTAAAAATTAAAGTATTGTGGGAACCAAGTGGGTCTTTAAGAATAAGATGAATGATTCTGGTGTGGTGGTGAGAAATAAGGCAAGATTGGTGGCTAAGGGGTATAATCAGATAGAAGGGATTGATTTTGAGGAGACTTTTGCCCCTGTAGCTAGATTGGAAGCCATTAGAGTGCTACTAGTCTTTGCATGTTATAAGGGATTTATGCTGTTTCAAATGGATGTTAAGAGTGCCTTTTTAAATGGGGTAATTAAAGAAGATGTTTTTGTAGAACAACCCTCAGGTTTTGAGAGTTCCCAATATCCAAGTCATGTCTATAAATTAAAAAAGGCCTTATATGGATTAAAACAGGCACCCAGAGCTTGGTATGAGAGGCTTAGCACATTCCTGTTAGAAAGAGAGTTTGTTAAGGGGAGCGTAGACACCACCCTTTTTCTGAGGAGATTAGGGGATGACTTACTCATTGTCCAGATCTATGTTGATGATATAATTTTTGGATCTTCTAATAAATATTTATGTGAAGAGTTTTCTAAAACGATGAGTAAGGAGTTTGAGATGAGTATGATGGGAGAATTGTCCTACTTTTTGGGTTTTAGCATAAGGCAAACAGATGATGGAACCTTTTTCAATCAATCAAAATACACTAAGGACATTTTGAAGAAATATGAAATGGACAAAGCCAAGCCAATCAATACTCCCATGCCCTCCTCAGTTCAGTTAGATAAGGATTCAAATGGAAAATCTGTTGATCAGAAGAAGTATAGAGGGATAATAGGTTCGCTGCTTTACCTGACTGCTAGCCGACCTGATATCATGTTTAGTGTCTGTCTTTGTGCTAGGTTTCAGGCTGATCTTAAAGAGTCCCACCTGACTGCTGTTAAGAGAATTCTTAGATATCTTTTAGGAACCCCAAACCTAGGAATTTGGTTCTCTAGGCACAGCACCTCTTTTGAGATCATTGGATATTCTGATTCTGACTTTGTGGGGTGTAGGGTGGATAGGAAGAGTACTTTTGGGACTTGTCAATTTATAGGACAGTCGTTAGTCTCCTGGTCCAGTAGAAAACAAAACTCAGTTGCACTTTCCACTGCTAAAGCTGAGTACATTGCCTTAGGGAGTTGTGTGGCCCAAGTTCTTTGGTTGAAGCAGCAAGTCTTGGATTTAGGAGTACCTGTTGGCACAATTTCTGTTCTGTGTGATAATACTAGTGCCATCTGTATCTCTAAGAATCCAATCCAACATTCTAGGACCAAACACATTGACATTAGGCATCACTTCATTAGGGACCATGCTACAAAAGGGGACATTGAGCTACACCACGTAGCAACTGAAAATCAGCTGGCTGACATATTCACTAAACCACTGGCCTTTGACTCATTCAGCATTTTGAGAACCAGATTAGGAGTTATTGATATAAATGCTTGATTCTGATGACTGCTGATTTATGATTGTTCTGATTGGTATTCTGATTTTTGTTAGTTAGTTTTCGTATTCTGATTTCTGATTTCTGTTAGTTAGTTTTGCTATTCTGATTTCTGATTTCTGTTAGTTAGTTTTGGTATTCTGATTTCTGATTTCTGTTAGTTAGTTTTGGTTGGATTATTTGCTTTCAGTTGATTTTATTTCTTATGCTGATTTCTGTGTTAGCCTTACTATTAGTTTGATTTGAGTAATTACTTTGCTGTGATTTTCTACCTATTTTTATTTATTTACTGGTTCATATCTTGCACTTACTGTTTTATGCTTTTCAAGATCTGATCACCGCTCACTACTTCTGATGATCTGAATTTTTGACTGGGAGTTTTTACCTTGTTTTGGTTTGGAAGCTGGTAAGCAGTGATTGACTTCGCTGAATCTGTTAAAGGGAAGAAACATTGATAATTGTTTCTCTTCCTCTAACTCCTTTACTGGTGTGTAGTTTCTTTTGAATAAAAATCCTCTTCAAAATTAAAATGTTAGTTTTTGAAGTAGAGATTATTTTATCTTCCTACAGTAATCTTCCTCATATCAATAGTGTTTTTCAAAGTCTTGAGTCATTAGTTTGATTTTCTAAACCAAGTGATTGCATTTATCATATGTTGTATGGCTTTTGTTTTGTGAATCGTTCTTCCTTACTGCGGAGAGTCATCTCCTATGTCTGGAAGATAATCTCACAGCTGAGACTCTTTAATGATTATGAAAAGGAGAAAGCTTATAAAAGATGCACAGTGCGTCAGATAATTTGAAAAAGAGGCATAAAATGAGCCCAAAACTGAAAAGATGCGAAATTGCCAAATTGGATACACAAAGTGTATCAAAAATCAAAAGATGCGCAAAGCGCCAACCAATTTGAAAAAGAGGCACAAAATGAGCCCAAAACAAGCTTTCTTCTCTTTCAGATTGTTAAATGTCTTAGAGAAATCTGTGCGCCACTTAATATTTTCAAAAGCTTGAGGTTTGCATCGATAAGGTGCCCGGGGTCGGAGTTACGAAAGTTGATTATTTTCAACCTTTTCTGGATTTCAGCGCTGTCAATCGTCCTGTCATTGGTTTTCGAATCTAAAGTCAAGGAAAAAAATTCTGATTTTCTAAGAGCAGCTTAATAAAAAAAAAATGCTTCTATGTGTTTTTGCGGTCAGTTTTATTCGTCTTTTTGTTATTTTGATTTCATGGTTGTGTTTTTCGCTCCTCCTTTTTGTGATGTCAAAAGGGGGAGTCAGTTGTAGTCGTGTCTGTTTCTGTTTTCTGAGTCATGTTTCCTGTATTGTTTTAGCTGTTAAATGAAAATTTAAAAAATGTTTGTTTGTTTGATCTCCTAGTTTACTTTTATTTTCAGACTACTTTAAAAATGTTTGCCATCATCAAAAAGGGGGAGATTGTTGCAAATCTGGTTTTGATGATGACAAACATATTTCCAGTGTATTTTGCATGGCTAATCTGTTTCAGGCACAAAAGACCGCGAGCCACTCAAGCCAACTCAAGATCGGGTCCAAGTGTGTCAAATGTATGATTTTTTTTTTTATTGAGTCAATTGTAATGTAACTGATTCCTTAGCTAAGTAACCTTGCACACACACACTCAGGGAGAGAGATTGAGTGAATTAGAGTTTCTGTTAAAATTTTGTTCAGATCGTCCTGGATGATCTCCACATCGTCCTGGACGATCCAGTTAAAACAGAAACCCTAATTAGGGCGACTAAGTTAAGAGGGTCAGATTAAGCAGATCGTCCTGGACGATCTCCGGATCGTACGGGACGATATGCCCAAATCAGAAATTCTCAGCCGCCAGATCAAGTTAGGTAAGTTCTTATTTTTAGATACTTGGTCTGATCGTCCCGGACGATACGTGTATCGTCCCGGACGATCCAGTACAATCATGCCTAATTTAATCTGGTAATTAAGGAAAGTAATTTATTTTTGGTTGATACGATCATATCGTCCTGGACGATCGCAGGATCGTCCCGGACGATCTTGATCGTCTAGTGCATTTAAGCTGTACATCCAGAACTATGTACAGGATGATTTGGGGCCTTTTTGAACTAATCGTACAGGACGATGACCCCATCGTCCTGAATGATCAAATCATTTTTTGGTCGTCCAGCACAGATTTCTCTGGACAACCCGAACTGTCTTCTGGACGATTTCCCTCAATTTGCACTAAACGTCCCGGACGGTCGCAGGATCGTACGGGACGATATGAACAATTTTTTCTACTGATCGTCCAGAAGAGCCAGATCGTCCAGGCTGAAACAGCTGAATTTGAACTGATCGTACAGGACGATCTACCGATCGTCCTGGACGATCTTGGCCGACCAGTTGAGATTTAGGGCAAATTTTAAGCCCTCCTTTAAAAGAACTTTTTCCAATTTTTGGAAATATCTTTTGCTGCCTTCCTTCCCTGAGAAACCCTAGAGAGAGAGAGAGTTGGGAGAGAGAGAGAAGATCTTGTGAGGGGGAGTTAGTGAGGGATTCACTAAGGTTGCTCCGAGCACGGATCAGAGTCGTCTTCTCCGCTCGTCGTCTTTCGTCTAGTCGGTGTTCGTCGTGGGAGGATCGTTCGCAAGAAGATCCGGGGTTCTCTGCCCGCTTCAGGTGGAAGCAAAAGGAGTTTGTAGGTTCTCTGCCTGCTTCAGGAGGAAGCGAAAGGAGTTCGAAGGTTCTCTGCCTGCTTCAGGAGGAAGCGAAAGGAGGTCGGGTTCTCTGCCTCACCGTGTGGTGAAAAGGAGGTTTTTGTACAGGCTTCTCTACCTTGCTGTGGGAGCAAAAGGAGAGACACTTTTATTTAGTGCAATACCCGGAGGGGAGGCTCCGGGGAGTGGACGTAGGTCAAGTTGACCGAACCACTATAAAATCTGGTTTACTTTTCTGATTCAATTCTGCACTTTAATTTTTCCTGATATTAATTGCTTGGGTGAATATCTGTGGTTGATCTTTTTATCGTTATTTTAATTCGTTTCCGCTGCACGTTATAAAAAGATTTTCATAGTTATCGTGAAATTTTTAAATAGCCAATTCACCCCCCCTCTTGGTTAGCCTCGGGACTAGTTCACTAGGGCTTAACATCCCTATCAAACTTTCAAGAGCTTTGAGAAGAGATCTTAGAGAGCTTTGGGAAGGAGATATGAGTGTTTGTGTGCGAGGGAGAAGGAGTGTGAGGGATTTTCACATGGTTGCTCTGAGCAAGCTTCTACCTTATTTCCTCCGAGTGTCTTACTTGGTTTCATAGATGGCTCTAGGAAGAAGATCGTCAGCCCAAAGATCGTCGAGGTTCTCTGCCTTCACTAGGAGGGTAAAGAAAGAGTGTTAGATTCTCTGCCTTCACTAGGAGGGTGAAAAAGAGGTCAAGGTTCTCTGCCGCATCGGGTTAGTGAAAAGATTGTAAGGGCTTCTCGGCCTAGCTGTGGGGCTAAAGGAGAGACACTAAAGTTTTAGTGTAATACTCAAAGAGGACTCCAGGGAGTGGACGTAGGTTATTGTTTGACCGAACCACTATAAAATTCTGATGTGTTCTTTCTGAATTTTATTTTTTTGAAATATACTTTTTTATACTTTGATTTTTTGAAAATTGCATGTTAGAAAAATAATCTGTTTAATGATATATTGAATTGAGCTACTCATCATCACCATAATTAAAAAAATTTATTTCGTAATTTTGCCTCCACATGGGGCAATAATATTATTTTTTTAAGTTATTAAAAATCTAAAAAATATAGTTTTATGTTTAAAGTAAGGTTTGTTTTGGCCTAGGGATAGTTTACTGAGGCTTAACATCCTACATCGAACTTTCAATTGGTATCAGAGCGGTTCTCATAAGTAGCATTTTAGAAAATCTTGAGAAAAATGATTCATGGCACATTTCGGTAATAAAAATACCGTGGAGGGTTATTCTTTAACTCGTCCACCTTTATTTGATAACATACCCTTTGAATTTTAAAAAATTCGCATGTCTACTTTCTTGTAATATATTAATTTTTGCATGTGATTTTTGGTACAAGAAAGTTTTTCTGCACCCTCTCATTTTGTTAATGGTATCAAAATTGAAGTATCTTTTAATGAATAGAGCAATGAGGATAGGGACTTAGCTCAACTAAATACAAAATATTTAAACTATTTTTTCTGTGCTCTTAAGTCTGAAGATTACATGAGAGTTTTTACCTGTTCCACTGACAAAAATATTTGGGATAAACTGTGTATTACATACAAAGGGACTAGTGAGGTCAAACAATCTAGGTTGAATATCTTATTGCATAATTATAAACTTTTTTGCATGAAATCTAATGAAACCATCTCAGACATGTACACTAAGTTTACTCAAATTATGACATCCCTGCATGCTTTAGGTAGAGAGCTTTCAAATTCTGAAAAAGTGAACAAATTTTTTTGATATCTACCTAGTAATTATGATGCTAAGATTACTGCCATTTGTGAATAAAAAGATCTTAATATTTATTCTATAGATAACTTGCTAGGCTCACTTATTGCCTATGAGAAAGGTGTGAGTCAGAGATTGCACGATGTAGGAGACAAGAGAAAGGACAAAGTGGTGGCACTGAAAGCAAACGAATCAGAAAGTGACAGCTCTGCAGTTGAGGAAGATGATATAGCACTGATGACACGTCAATTCAAAAACTTTTTGAAAAGAAAATAAAAGCGTCATTAGCAGTGGAACAAAGGTAAACCAAATAAAAATTTCAAAGCATCATCTGATACCATTTGCTTTGAATGCAGGAAGCTAGACCACTTAAGAACATATTGACCCAATCTAAAAACTCACTCAATTAATGAAAAGGGTGCAGTACTAAAGCCAAAATGGGAAAGCAAAGGATGCAAAAGGCAATTTTGGCAGATTCTGCTTCAGACATCAAAATCGGAAGTGGATGAGGAGGTAACCAATCTGTGCCTTATGGAAGATAATAGTCTTGATCATTCTAATCAAGAGGAGGTATGTAAACTTTCATATGATAAATTATTTGAAGTTTCTGAAAAAATTCATCATGCATAAAAAAAGCTTAAGAAAATATATGCTAGTTTAAGTTTTGAATTTTTAAGTTTGCAATAAGAGCATGATAATCTTAAAGTGGAACATTCTACATTAGATAAAGAATACATGTCTTTACTTGATGAGTATGATGTATTAAATAAGAAGCATGTTGACATAATCAATGCACATGAATCCTTGAAATCAAAGCATCTTAAGTTAGAAGATTCATACAAACAATTAGAAGCATATGCATGTGAATGAGATCATAATAAGCATGCATTAAAATTAAAAATGAAAAGCTTTGAAAGTGCAAATGAGTTTCTAAAAGTAAAATCCCATGCACTTTAACACAACAAACTACCACCTACATTGACACAATGGTATAACCCCACATGATTGTATGCATCATACACCCCTAGGAAGAGGCACCATGCTCCACATAGATCAGTGAATCCTTTCCCTAGTGTTAGGTGTTGCTCTTATGGCATGCTAGGTCACATAGCCCGCACATGCATAATACACCATACAACACATTTAGTATGGATGCCTACAACATCCACATCACAGCATATCATATATATTAAGTCATTCATCAAGGCATAAGGTGGAACCCAAACTCACTTGGGTTCCCAAATCTAACCACTGATTGACTTAATAGGAGTGCTCTCATAAAAGGCCTACTGAGAGCATATGGTACCTGGACAGCGGATGCTCAATGCACATAACTAGAGACATGAAGTAGTTCATCATGCTGGAGGCTAGGGAAGGAGGCAAAGTTACACTTTGAGACAATACCACAATGAAAGTGGTAGGTTCAGGTATGATTAATAATTTCAAGAATTTTATAATTGAAAATGTCTTTCTGATAGATAACCTGAAACATAACTTGCTTAGTAACAATCAATTGTGTGACTAAGGTTTTGATATTAAATTCTTATATACTAGTTGTGTGATCAGTTTAAATGAAAATATCATTTTAGAAGGAAAGAGAATTGATAGTATTTATATGCCTGTCTTGAATTATATTGAATATACTAGTTCCTTATGTTTGAAAATAATCGCTAATGAATCCTGACTATGGCATAGGAGATTATGCCATGCAAGCATGAAAACACTTTAAAAAATAACCCAAAAAGACCTAGTTAGAGGCATAGCCAAATTAGAATTCTCTAAAATCACTTTTATGATGCCTGCAAACTAGGAAAGCAAATCAAAACTTTCTTTCACTCAATCAAGGACATCACCACCTGTAGAACTTTAGAAATCCTTCACATGGGTTTGTTTGGACCAATTCGCACTGCTAGCTTAGGTGGGAAAATATATGGATATATGATTATCGATGATTACTTGAGATTTACTTGGATTATATTTTTATCACATAAAAATGAATCATTGGAGGAATTTAGGACATTCTCCATATGGATTCAGAAGAAATTAGGTTATAAAATTTTAACTATCAGTGATCATAGTGGGGAATTTGAAAATGATAAATCTGAATCATTCTATAAGGAGATAGGAATAAAAAAAATTCAGCTCATAGAACCCCTTAGCAGAATGGGGTTACTGGAAGAAAGAATAAAATCTTGGTAAAAGCTACTAGAGCTATGATAGCTGAGTATTCTCTTCCTAAATATTTTTGGGCTGAAGCAATGAATACTGCTTGCTATATTTTTAATAAGGTTAATGCTAGATCCAAACTCAATAAGACACCCTATGAACTACTCAAACGAGGGACACCCAATCTCTCTCACCTTCATATTTTTAGATGTAAGATGTTTATTCTAAATAATGGAAAATCTCCATTAGAAAAATTCGATCCTAAATCTGATGTAGGAGTTTTCCTGGGATATTCATTTGTAGGTAAAGCCTATAGAGTTTTCAATAAGAGGACATTAATGGTAGAGGAGATCATCCATTTAGTATTTAATGAATCTGATAGATCTATTGAGCCTAGGTCAGAAGAAGAAGAAGTGGTTGAAGTCACCCAAGGAGTAGAATCTATTGACCTAAAAAATAGAGTAGAGCCTATGGACTCATTGCCTAGAGATTGGAGATATTTATCTAGTCATCATAAGGAGCTCATCCTAGGAGATCCATTTGTAGGAGTAAGAACTGGACATGGACTTAGAAAGGAGGTTAGCCACTCTGCTTTCATCTCTATGGTAGAACCCTCAAAGATAGATCAAGCCTTATCTGATGAATTTTGGATCCTAACCATACAAGAAGAATTGAATCAATTTATTAGGAATGATGTTTGGGAGTTAGTTAGCAGACCTAAGGGCCAAAGTGTTATAGGAACTAAGTGGGTTTTCAAGAATAAAATGAATGACTCTGGCATAGTTTTTATAAATAAGGTTAGATTAGTAACTAAGGGTTACAATCAAATTAAAGGAATTGATTTTGAGGAGACCTTTGCCCCTATAGCTAGATTAGAGGTCATTAAAGTGCTATTATCCTTTGCTTGCTTTAGAGGATTCACATTATATCACATGAATGTTAAGAGTTCCTTCCTAAATGGGGTGATAAAGTAAGACAAATATGTTGAGCAACCCTAAGGCTTTGAGAACTCTCAATTTTCTAATCATGTATTCAAATTAAATTCTGGAGATATTGTGGTAGTATCAGTAATATGTTAAATTCTTTAAGTATGAATTATGGCTGAAGAGTATCTCATTTTTTGGGTATATGGTGAGCAGTGCAGGTATCTTTATAGATCCCCCAAAAAGTTTAGAATGTTGCTGATTGACCATGGCTTTCTATTATAGCTGAGGTACGTAGTTTCTTAGGTATAACTGGTTATTATAGGAAGATTATAAAAGGATTTTCTTAGATTTCTGCACCTCTGAAGAGATTGATTAATAAGTCGGTGGCCTTCATCTGGACATCTGATTGTTAGGAGAGTTTTCATACATTGAAGAATTATTTAACGTGTTCTCCCATTCTGACCATCCCATCAGGTGCTGAGGAATTTCAGTTGTTCAATAATGCTTCACTGAAGAGATTAGGTTTTGTTCTGATGCAGCATGGGAAGGTCATAGCATTTCTAGGTAGTTGAAATAGCATGAAAAGAATTACTCAACACATAATTTAAAACTTATCACTATTGTGTTCACTCTAAATATTTGGAGGCAATACTTGTATAGAATCAGATGTCAGATTTTTACCAATCACCAGAGTTTGAAGTACATATTTAAATATAAATATTTAAATCTAAAACATAAATGATGGCATGAGTTGATTAAAGATTTTGATCGAACTATCCAATATGGTGACAGACGTTTTAAGTAGGAAGTCTCCTGGAATGTCAAGTCTTCTACTTACATTTGATAATCTTCTGATTCAGGATATAAAAATATTAGAGTTGGAGGTGATTTCTCTTATTGGTCAAGATTTATGTACTTTCCAAAAAAGAATCCAGAAAGCCAAGAGGTTAGAAGCAGAGTATCTGAAGCTAATTGATCAAATCGGGTTTGGTAAAAAATCTGAACTATGACTATCTAATTTTTTAGTCATCTTCTATAAGGATAGATTGTAGGTTCCTAGTTTTGAAGATTTAAGACAGGAGATTTTTTATGAAGCATGTTATTCAGGGCATATGATACATCCAGGAAGTAGCAAAATATACGGTGATCTGAAAGATAGGTTCTAATGGCCTAGACTAAAGAAGGATATATCAAATTTTTTTTCAAAGTGTGAAGCTTGTTAGCTAGTAAAGCAGAACATTAGTGACCAAGAAGTCTTCTGCAACCTTTATTTTTTTAGAGAAAAAATGGGAAAAAGTGATGATGAATTTTTTATGGGATTCCCTAGATCAAGGTAGGGACATGATGTTATATGTGTTATAGTAGATCATCTAATGAGGTTTGCTTTTGATCTGACAGGCTGAATTCAGTGGATAGATTGACTTAGGTGTATGTGCAAGAGAATCTTCGACTACATGGCATGCTAAAAATAAAAAATTCTGATAGAGATAGCAAGTTTACCTCCAGGCTATGGAGTGAAATTTAACAAAGTTTGGGCACTAAATTATATTTTTGTATGACTTTTCATTCACAAACCGACTGGAAATCTGAAATGACTATTCAGGTATTGGATGATCTTCTGAGATTGTGTGTTCTAAATTTTGGTGGAAGTTAGGAGGATCATATTCCTTTGATCAAATTTGCCTGCAACAATAATTTTTAGTTAAGCATAGGTATATGACCTCTTACAAAGCTCTAAATGATAGGAAGTGTAAAACCTCACTATCTTAGATAAAATTGGGTGAAATGATTCTGATTGGGCAAGCCTTAGATGATGATACTACTAAAAAAATTTGTTTGATTAGAGATACATTAAAAGCGGTGTAGGACAGACAAAAATAGTATTATGATGCAAAGAACTGAATTATGGAATTTCAGGTTATATATATATATATAAAGATTAGACTGATGAAAGGCATAAGTGGGTTTGGAAAGGAAGGAAAGCTAAATCTAACTTATGTCAGACCATTTGAGATAATTAAAAAGATTGGAAAGACTATCTACAGGTTATAGTTATTTAACCATATGTCTGATTTTCATAATGTATTCCACATATCATCACTGAGAAAATGAGTATCTAATTTTGAGAATCGAGTATCTATAGTTGAGGTTGAGCTATGTCTGAATATAAACTACAAAGAGGAACTAAAAGAATTTTTGGCATATAATGTTAAAAGATTAAGGAATAAATAGATTCATATTGTCAAGGTTTGGCAGAGGCACATGATAGAAGGAGAAGCCACTTAGGAGAAAGAATCTGAGATGATGTAGTCATACCCTACTTGTTTCTCTGATTTAAGTTTTAAAATATTGATGATGATATTTTTCTGAGGGGTAGATTGTAATACCCAATGAAGTAGTACATAGTTGTACATGTTTTGTATGCATGTGAATGTCTAAATCTTTTTTGAAGCAAGTCCTTGGCGTTTGTGTGCATGAATGAAAATTTTGAAATTTTCCCCTTGGGAGCATCGCGTCATTGGGGTGGCAGTGCTACGATATTGAGCTCTCAGATTTGATTTGTTTTATTCGAATTTGGGCTAGCATAGTGGCGCCTCTGCCTGGAGCATCGCGGTGCTAAGTTAAATTTTTACAAAAATATCACATTTAACTTCACTTTTATTTTAATTAAAATAAATCCTCCTAATCTATGTTTTAGAGAGAGAAAAGGAGAAAACCTAATGAGTGAAAGTTTGTTTTGGGTGAATGCGATTCTTTTTGTATTGTCCGCCCAATTCTTGAGGTTGTTTGGATTGAGGTATGTTACATTATGTCTATCTCAATTTCAAAAATATTAAAATTTCAAAAAAAAAATTAAATTAAAATTTTGAAGCTTTAAAATGGGGATAAGCTAAGTTTCGCCATGTAACTTTATGTATTTTGTAGATACGACTATTCTACATATTTAAGTATTTTTTTTGAAAAATTTATACTGTGTAATTAAGAAGTGCAATATTTTTTATAAAATAGTTTTGATTCTAGAAAATAATATTTTAGTATAATTAAAGCTTCAAAACGTGTTCTGAACAATTCCTGATAATTTGGTGAAAATCTGAGACTGAAATTTTGCTTAGTAGAGGAATCTGTTATCTACTAATAAAATATTATGTAAAATTTTGAAAATTGATTTATTTACATTTCTTTTACTGAATGCATTGATATATGTGATTATTTGCTTAAAATGTGATTATGAGATATCTAATATTTGAAAACATTCTATTGTGCTAAATGCATAAGGAATTATAAGAGCCTGAATTTTTATATATCTGATGTCTTAAACATTAGGAGTCATAAGGGCCTTTTTTCTATATGATAGCACATAAAATTATAAAGACCTGAATTCTGATATCTATTTTTATGGGAGGTTTAAGTGTTTGAGAGAAATCTGTTATTTTCTACTTTGATATATGTAATATTTGTTTATTTACTTTTCATGTATTGTTATTTAAATTTCTGATACCTACAAGCATTATTTTACCTAGTACATTGAATTGTTATTAACTACTTTTAAAATTCAGTTAATTGTATAATAGATAATTATTAAATATTTAAATTAATGGATGTGATCTACTAAGCTATGTTGGCTCACATATATTTTGCATTCTATTTAGGTCAGGGAAAAGGGAGAGAGCTATTGAGTAGATGTGATTTCAAGTTCTGATCTATCTAAGTTATCTTAGGTATCCCTGATTTTTATATAGTCATGACTATTTTATTTCTGTGTGCTATTTTGGTTTATAGCCATCTACTATAGTGTGTAGATTTTGTTTTATATATATATATATATATATATATATATATATTGAAGATGAATGAAATAGAAAAGAAATTTATGAATGAGTTTACTTTCTATTCAGTTTGAAGTTAATTAGTAATTTTGTGGTCTGTTTTAAACTAAAGAAATATGAAGTCTCTAAAACGTATATCTTGGATTTGGTCTATCACCATTCAACATGATATGACATGTTTTGTGCATTAGTCATATTGGATTGGGTTGTGACAACTATCTTGCATGGTTAATTAGAAGAGAAAATTTTAATCTATGTTGACGATATGTTGTCAACTTGCAAAGATAAATTTTTATTTCATATATGATGGATATTTTTATTTCAGTACTTTGTCAGATGGAAATTTGGTTTATTTATAAATCTATGTTGATGATATGTTGTTAACTTGCAAAGATAAATTGGAAATTCAAAAACTTAAAGAAATTTTAAAGATTAATTTCATATGAAGGACCTAGGTGAAGCTAAGGTAATACTTGGAATCAAAACCTTGAGAGATTGTAGAAATAGAGTTATGTTTATCTCAGAAGAGTTGTCTTCAAAAGATTCTTAAAAGATTTCCAATGTCAGATTTAAAAGCAATTGGTTTGCCTCTTAGGAGTCAATTTAAGATATCCGCAGCTCAATGTCCAAATTTAGATGGAAATAAGGAGAAAATATAGAAATTTCTTATGACATTTCCATTGGGTCTCTTATACATGTTATGTTCATATATTTCTTTCTATGTCACTGCTATGAGCAGATATATGCCTAATCCTAGATTATAGCATTAGGAGGCAGTTAAATGGTTACTGAGATCCATTCAAGGAACTCTAGATATGATTTTTGTTTCAGATCAAGTTTTGATGTTGTTGATATTATTTGTTATGTTGACTTAGATTTTACTAGAGATTTGGATAGGAGAAGGTCTAAAGGTCTACTATTGGTTGTGTTTGTGGTTTGTGGTGGTCCTGTCATTTGGAAATCTCATTTACAATCTATTGTGGCATTATCATCAACCGAAGCAGAGTATATTGTAGTTACAAAGGCTATGAAAGAATTAATTTGGCTATTGGGTCTATTAAGTGAGCTTGATATTTTTCATAATGTCATCACAGTTTATATAGACATAGTGCTTTACATTTCCAATTTTGTATGAAAGAACAAAGCACGTTGATGTTTAGTTTCATTTCATTCGTGAATTGGTAAATTTAGTTATTGTCAAGCTTATAAAAGTATCAACATATGAAATCTTCCAGACAAGACAACCAAGGTAGTTCCTCTCAGCAAATTTTATATTGTTTAAATTTATTAATTATGTGTAAATAAAGATGGTATTATTTTTCTCGTCTCTTTTTTTAAGGATTGGTTGAGTTAGAGGTTTTCTCGATTTGATTTATTTGTTAATCTATGTTGACGATATGTTGTTACCTTGCAAAGATTGGAAATTCAAAAACTTAAAGAAATTTTAAAGATTAATTTGATGTGAAG
This sequence comes from Dendrobium chrysotoxum, assembly GCA_019925795.1. NCBI lineage: Eukaryota > Viridiplantae > Streptophyta > Magnoliopsida > Asparagales > Orchidaceae > Dendrobium > Dendrobium chrysotoxum. Next base: position 55,117,790 of record CM034308.1, on the reverse strand, counting down.
CTATGGTAATACTTGGAATCAAAACCTTGAGAGATCATAGAAATAGAGTTATGTTTATCTCAGAAGAGTTATCTTCAAGATTCTTGAAAGATTTTCAATGTCAAATTTAAAAGCAATTGGTTTGCCTCTTAGGAGTCAATTTAAGATATCCGCAGCTCAATGTCCAAATTTAGATGGAAATAAGGAGAAAATATAAAAATTTTTTATGACATTTCCATTGGGTCTCTTATACATGTTATGTTCATATATTTCTTTCTATGTCACTGCTATGAGCAGATATATGCCTAATCCTAGATTAGAGCATTAGGAGGCAGTTAAATGGTTACTGAGATCCATTCAAGGAACTCTAGATATGATTTTTGTTTCAGATCAAGTGTTGATGTTGTTGATATTATTTGTTATGTTGACTTAGATTTTACTAGAGATTTGGATAGGAGAAGGTCTAAAGGTCTACTATTGGTTGTGTTTGTGGTTTGTGGTGGTCCTGTCATTTGGAAATCTCATTTACAATCTATTGTGGCATTATCATCAACCGAAGCAGAGTATATTGTAGTTACAAAGGCTATGAAAGAATTAATTTGGTTATTGGGTCTATTAAGTGAGCTTGATATTTTTCATAATGTCATCACAGTTTATATAGACATAGTGCTTTACATTTCCAATTTTGTATGAAAGAACAAAGCACGTTGATGTTTAGTTTCATTTCATTCGTGAATTGGTAAATTTAGTTATTGTCAAGCTTATAAAAGTATCAACATATGAAATCTTCCAGACAAGACAACCAAGGTAGTTCCTCTCAGCAAATTTTATATTGTTTAAATTTATTAATTATGTGTAAATAAAGATGGTATTATTTTTCTCGTCTCTTTTTTTAAGGATTGGTTGAGTTAGAGGTTTTCTCGATTTGATTTATTTGTTAATCTATGTTGACGATATGTTGTTACCTTGCAAAGATTGGAAATTCAAAAACTTAAAGAAATTTTAAAGATTAATTTGATGTGAAGCTATGGTAATACTTAGAATCAAAACCTTGAGAGATCATAGAAATAGAGTTATGTTTATCTCAGAAGAGTTATCTTCAAGATTCTTGAAAGATTTTCAATGTCAAATTTAAAAGCAATTGGTTTGCCTCTTAGGAGTCAATTTAAGATATCCGCAGCTCAATGTCCAAATTTAGATGGAAATAAGGAGAAAATATAAAAATTTTTTATGACATTTCCATTGGGTCTCTTATACATGTTATGTTCATATATTTCTTTCTATGTCACTGCTATGAGCAGATATATGCCTAATCCTAGATTAGAGCATTAGGAGGCAGTTAAATGGTTACTGAGATCCATTCAAGGAACTCTAGATATGATTTTTGTTTCAGATCAAGTGTTGATGTTGTTGATATTATTTGTTATGTTGACTTAGATTTTACTAGAGATTTGGATAGGAGAAGGTCTAAAGGTCTACTATTGGTTGTGTTTGTGGTTTGTGGTGGTCCTGTCATTTGGAAATCTCATTTACAATCTATTGTGGCATTATCATCAACCGAAGCAGAGTATATTGTAGTTACAAAGGCTATGAAAGAATTAATTTGGCTATTGGGTCTATTAAGTGAGCTTGATATTTTTCATAATGTCATCACAGTTTATATAGACATAGTGCTTTACATTTCCAATTTTGTATGAAAGAACAAAGCACGTTGATGTTTAGTTTCATTTCATTCGTGAATTGGTAAATTTAGTTATTGTCAAGCTTATAAAAGTATCAACATATGAAATCTTCCAGACAAGACAACCAAGGTAGTTCCTCTTAGCAAATTTTATATTGTTTAAATTTATTAATTATGTGTAAATAAAGATGGTATTATTTTTCTCGTCTCTTTTTTTAAGGATTGGTTGAGTTAGAGGTTTTCTCGATTTGATTTATTTGTTAATCTATGTTGACGATATGTTGTTACCTTGCAAAGATTGGAAATTCAAAAACTTAAAGAAATTTTAAAGATTAATTTGATGTGAAGTACCTGGGTGAAGCTATGGTAATACTTGGAATCAAAACCTTGAGAGATCATAGAAATAGAGTTATGTTTATCTCAGAAGAGTTATCTTCAAGATTCTTGAAAAATTTTCAATGTCAAATTTAAAAGCAATTGTTTTGCCTCTTAGGAGTCAATTTAAGATATCCGCAGTTCAATGTCCAAATTTAGATGGAAATAAGGAGAAAATATAGAAATTTTTTATGACATTTCCATTGGGTCTCTTATACATGTTATGCTCATATATTTCTTTCTATGTCACTGTTATGAGCAGATATATGCCTAATCCTAGATTAGAGCATTAGGAGGCAGTTAAATGGTTACTGAGATCCATTCAAGGAACTCTAGATATGATTTTTGTTTCAGATCAAGTGTTGATGTTGTTGATATTATTTGTTATGCTGACTTAGATTTTACTAGAGATTTGGATAGGAGAAGGTCTAAAGGTCTACTATTGGTTGTGTTTGTGGTTTGTGGTGGTCCTGTCATTTAAAAATCTCATTTACAATCTATTGTGGCATTATTATCAACCGAAGCAGAGTATACTGTAGTTACAAAGGCTATGAAAGAATTAATTTGGCTATTGGGTCTATTAAGTGAGCTTGATATTTTTCATAATGTCATCGCATTTTATACAGACATAGTGCTTTACATTTCCAATTTTTCATGAAAGAACAAAGCACATGGATGTTTAGTTTCATTTCATTCGTGAATTGGTGAATTTAGTTATTGTCAAGCTTATAAAACTATCAACATATGAAATCTTCCCGACATGACAACCAAGGTAGTTCCTCTTAGCAAATTTTATATTGTTTAAATTTATTAATTATGTGTAAATAAAGGTGGTATTATTTATCTCTCATCTCTTTTATTAGGGATTGGTTGAGTTAGAGGTTTTCTCGATTTCCTCGTGTTCTTGCTTGGGTCCTTTATATGGTTTTCATTCTTTGCATGCGTTCATTGTAGGACGGAATTGCAGTTATAATCCTTCTATATATAGCTATTTGAGGAAGGTTTCACCAAGATTAAAGATCTTTTTTCTTTTTTTCCCTTGTAGCTAATATTTGAGGTTTTCTGCTTTATAAGGTCTGATTAAGGGTTCATTTGAGATAATTTTCTTAATGCTTTCTAAAATAGTTTTTTAATTAAAAATTTCTTGAATTAGAAATTTTTGTACTAGAAAGCTGTTTAAAAAAGCAATGAAAAAGCTGTTACAAATGAAGCCTAAATTGTGTAAATTGCATGTATCTTTTTCTTTACATTTTAATAAAAGAAATTAAGATCAAGGTTGTTCTGTGAATGTAAAGTTCTTAAGAACTTGAACCATGTAAATTAATCGTTCTTGTGATATTTCTTTATAGCTGCTAATATGATATAGATTATGTAATATATCTTATTGTGGGTGTTTTTCAAAGTTTTGGCAAGGCAGAATATTAATCTCATGTTGTATATTGCATCTTAAGGGAGTTACATGCAATTGAATTCTTATTTATTTATATTTCTTGCCCCTAAAATTTAATATTTATTTATATAACATCTTAATATAGCTAGTGATATTAAAAATGTTATGTGCTTGGAGTATTAAAGGGAAAAGCTCCTAATAGTAAAATAGTTGGCGGAATCAAAATGTGCAAGAAAAGATAAAAATAAAAAGATTTATTATAAAAAATGGTTTTGATGTAACAATTCTTATAATTGAGAAAGATATAAAGAAGTCCAAAAGGAAACTATGAAAGCAATATGCGATGTAAAGATTTTAGCTTTTAATGATTTATATAATAGATTATGTGCTAAAGAGGGCGATATATATAACAAAGAGATAAAAATAATAAGGATTTAGTTCAAGTGAAGTGTAGTAAGAATGAAGATAAAAAGTACTTTTATTTGAAGAGGATATTCAAGAAAGGTGGATGACATATTTTTTTAAACTTTTCAATTAAGATTCTGAGAATGCGATTGACTTAGCGACCTTAGCACCCTAAATAAAAATAAAAATTTTTATTTTTATCTGCGTATTAGTAAAATCAAAGTTAGAGAGGCTTTAAAGAAAATGAAGTGTTAAAAAGCTATTGGATCTGATGATATTTCAATAGAGATGTGAAATGCTTAGAAGATGAATGAATTTCTTGGCATACTAAACTTTTAATATTATTTTGAAGACTAAATAGATGCCAAAGGAGTGGACAATAAGTGTGTTGATTCGTATTTTTAAAAATAAAGATGATGCACAAGATTGTGCAAATTATAGAGGAATTAAGTTAATGTGTCATACTTTTAAACTATGGGAGAGAGTTATGGAGCATAGATTGCAGCATGATGCTAATGTTTCTCAAAATCAATTTGGATTCATACCGAGTAAGTTTACTATGGAAGCTATACATTTATTTAGAGGTTTGATGGAGAAGTATAGAGAGAATATGAAGGATCTTCATATGATATTTATTGATTTAGAGAAAGCATATGATAAAGTTCCAAGAGAAGTGCTATGGAGAATTCTAGAAAAGTAAGGGGTTAATAATGCTTATATTCAAGTCATTAAGGATATGTATGCAGGAGCTGTTACTTGTGTTCAAACACAAGGTGGTTTGACCAAGTATTTTCCTATTTCAGTTGGATTACGTCAAGGATCATCTTTAAGCTCATATCTTTTTGCTTTAGTCATGGATGTTCTCACTAGACATTTGCAAGAGGTTGTACCCTAGTGCATGCTTTTTGTTGATGATATTCTTCTTGTTTGTAATACTAGAGAGGGAGTTGAAGGTAAACTTGAATTATGGAGTTCAACCTTAGAGTCTAAAGGCTTTTGTTTGAGTAGATCTAAAAGTGAATATATGGAGTATAATATTAGTAATAATAGATCTACTGGGGGGATTACGACTTTGGGTGATCAAGTCATTAATAAGAGTACATATTTTTCTATATCTTGGGTCTATTGTTCAGAGTGATGGTGAAATAGATGAGGATATTATTAGTAGAATTCAATTTGGATGGTTGAAGTGGAGAAATGCATCGGACTTATGTGATAGCAAAATCCCGATCAAACTTAAGGGAAAATTCTATAAGATGGTATGGTGCAAAATGTTGGCCATGTATAATATTAAGTTAAGTGTTGTAGAGATGAGGATGCTGAGGTGGATGAGTGGCTTTACTCTTAGAGACCGGATACAAAATGAGCATATACGTGAAAGGTTGGAGAAGCTCCAATGCAAGATAAGATTAGAGAGAGTCGCCTTAGATGGTTTGGTCACATAAAATGGCGGCCTTCCGATGACCCAATTAGGAAACTAGATATATTAGATTTGACTTATATTAAGAATGATAGAGGTATACCTAAAAAGACTTGGTTAGAAAATATTAGAAATAACATTTCTTTATTAGATTTAAATGAGAATTTAACTCGTAACATAACACAATGGAGAAAAAGGATTCATGTAGTCGAGCCTACATAGTGGGATAAAGGCTTGATGTTGTTGTTGTTGTTGTTGTTGTTGTTGTTGTTGTATATAGCATCTTAATATGTAAACTCTATCAAATATATCATTAACTTTAATTCATTTTTAAAAAATTGATTTTTTTAAGTATAATTTAATATGCTCATATATATTATCATCTTTAGGGACTGTTTGGTTTGCTGAAAGAAATGCAATGTAAAATGGAATTATCTAGATGAGTATAAAATATATGCATGTGAATATATATATTTTTGTTTTAGGTAAAATATATAAATTTTAAAGCTCTAGGATAGTAGTGGCCAGTAGCTGGTGGTGAATGTGGGTGGTGATGGTGGTGACTGCTAGGAGAGGGGGAAAGTGTACAGTGGTGATGGGCAGCGAAGATAGCAAAATTAGCTTGCATTGTATTTGAAATTTGGCCAAAAATAATCGAGTTTGAAATACATCAAAAATAAATTATAGAGTAAATTTAGAATTCATCAAAATTTTATCATGCATTTATTTTTCATCAAATCAAATATCCAATTTTTTAAAACCCCACATTTTACTCACTTTTCATCAAACTAAGCATCCCTTTAAATTAACAAGATTTATACTTTTGATTTATAAATCTATACTTGTGATTCTTTTGTTATTAAATTTTAGTCTTATATTTTATTGAATCTAACTTGTTGATTTCAATCGTAGCCGTTTATTCTTATACGGTATAAAAATACACTTTTCAGCTTCTTTGTTCCCATATCAAACCTTAGTCACATTTTATTTATTCTAATTTAATTATTTTAATCTTTACCTTTCAATCATTTAATTACTTTACATTACATAAGTCATTGAATCATGGCACCTAAAATTATAAAATAAAAAATTTAGCTCCAGCTCTCGTAACTAAAAACTTCCTTTCATTAAAAATTGGATCTCCAACTCTCAGTTGCCAAATTCTTCTATTAACCTTATTGATGGGGAAGTTGATGCAAAGTGAGTGGGAGCACAAATTATTATCTTTTAAATATTCCCTATACTTTTTTCATTCTTGCTTGACAGCTTCAAAAATAATTTTTATTTAAATTTATTATTTAAAAAAGAATATATAAAAGAATAAAAAACTTATCATTTATTAGACATTCATAAAGAGTTGAATGTCAATACAATCTGGGGTTTGTTTGAATGTTGGTGGAATTTGGATTTTCCCTAGAGCACTATGACGCTATATTTTAAACTCTCTAGCTTTGAAGTCTAAAAAAAATAGCATTTAATTTCGAGCTCTAACGTGCAACGTCAGAAGCGACAATGTAGTTTTGTAGGGTGGCGTCGTGGCCGGCACCATGACGAGGCGTTGGCCACGGTGCTAGAGTAAATCTTAATATTAAAAATATCTAAATCCATTATTCATTTTAATTCTATTTCTTGGGCAACCAAGTTAGAGAGATAAAGAGGGATTTTGGAGAGAGAAAAGTATTATTAGGCCACTTCGGGACATTTTTAGCAGTTTACCCAGTTCGAATTGAGGTATGTTATATTTTGCTTATCTCAGTTTTCAATAATCCAGTATTATTGATATTTTTCTTATTAAATTTATAAATTTATTTTACAAAAATGCAGTTTTATCATATTCTTGTAACTTTTATCCGTGTAACTTTTGATATATTATCGGTGCGACCGTTCAAGTCATTTTAAATATTATTCAAATTTTTTTGTCATGTGATTTTGAAAAGCATTAATTTTTATCAATTTAGAAATTTATTTTAACATCTAAAAATAATATTTTTGTTCAATTAAAGATTCAAAATACCATTATACATATTCTCTCGTATTTTGGTTAATTCTAAAATGAGACATTTTTTGCTCAATAGTATTTTTGTTGCTTACCATTATAACATATGATGAAATTCTAAAATATGATCACTTATGCCTTAATTTTTTGTAATAAATGGAATATGTGCTTTACTGTGCTTTGTTGGGTGAAATAAGGAGCTTGAGGAGGTTTGGAGTAAAAAGAGAAAAATTCTAAAAAATCTATTCTGATCCCTATAAGGCATGTTCTAGTGGCTAAAAGCCATATTTTGGTTTTATATATACGACATAAATTTTTTTAGGTGTTATATGCACTATGTTATGTATTCTGATATTCCCTAAGAAGGGATTTTATAGGCAAAGAGAAGAAATTGTTAGGTGTTATGTGCACTATGCTATAGATATTGGAAGTTAAAGCCTGAGGGCTATTCTCATCATTACTATAAAATATTTGTTTATATTTCAATCAATTTCAGTATAATTTTAATAGTTATTTAAATACATTCAGTATCAGTATCTATTTTAGTTTTAGCTTTCCATACAGTACTTCAGTTATCATTACAACATAGTATTTTCAATCCTTTTAGTTGAAGCTATTGAATTATGTTTTAGGCTATGATAGCCTACTAAGTCGTGTTAGCTCATTCTTATTTTTTCTTTAATTTTTAGGGCAAAGAAAGGGTAAGGAGCTAGATGAGTAGTTTGATAATAGGCTTTGATTTATATTGTAGGTATGTTTTTGGCTAATTTTATTTTTTGTAGGCTTGACTTTTATTTTTGTTATATTTTTTATTGTCAAGTGCTATTGTAGTTAGACCTCATATTGCATATAAATTTTTAGATGATATATAGAAAAATTATTTTTGAGATTCAATAGTCTTTTTCTTTATATTGTATTCAGTAGTGGTTTTATGTTATATAAATTAGAAGTTTAGCTTTTCTCAGTACTTCTGCAACTAGATCTTGGGGTCAGTTTTTGGTTCTAGCCACGATCAGACATGCTAAAACCTGTGTGGTATTTGGTCATATTGGGTCCGGTCATGACAAGCTTTTTGGTATCAGAGCGTCAGTTGGAGAAACAAATCATAACATAGCCATAAGATTTTGTTGCAACTCGGGCTTCCAAGTTTATGGTTTTGATGATAACAAACATTATTAATTATATTTTTATGTCTCCTAGTGTTTGTACTGTATATTTGTTATTGTGTATACTAATATTTTAGGTACATCATGTACCAGTCTATAAATTTTTAGGGCTCAAGATTTGGTAGAATAGGATATGCTGAAAGTGTCTGTAAAATTTATTTATATATTTTTTCAATTTATTGAGATAAGTCCTATAAAGGTGTATGTAAGCCTGGTGATCGTACACACACACTCGTGGGAATGGGATATACAAGAAAAATTGGAAGAGTAATTTTTGAACTAATCATACTGTACGATAGGTATCGTACTATATAATTAGCTCATAAGAAAGTTATTAAATTGGCTAATTATGATAATTAATGATATTTGAACTAATCGTACTGGACTATCTTGACCGTATAGAACGATTAGTTAAAATAATGGACTTAGCCACCAATCATTATTTAGGAAATATTTTGAAGTACAAATTATGCACTAATCATACTATACAATAGGTATCTTACTGTATGATGTTATCAAATTTTGCCTAAATTAATCCTATAATTAGGGATCAAATTTAGATTACTTTGTCTAGTGAGATCGTATTGTATGATTGTATAAATCATACTATACGACCTGATTGCTATAGGGATGATAATTTATCATTGCCAATCGTACAGGACGATGATCTAATTTATTTATTCTAATTTTACTGGATAATGCATATATCATATTGGACGATCAGCTCAAATACCTGAATTGATTGTACAGCTCCTTACTCTTCGTACATTATTAACAGGAATATATTGAACTAGTCATATTGTACGATATAGGATAGTACTGGAAGATTGGAGACAACATAATTGAATTTCTAGGGTTTCTTGAAGCCCTCTATTTAAGCTTTCTCATAAGAATTTGTAAGAGTCTTTTTGCCATTCATTTAGTTGTTCCTTCTGAAAGCTTGAAGAGAGAACCTTGAGCTAGGGAGAGAAATGGTGGAGATTGAGAGAGGGAGAAGATCCTTGTGGGTTTCAAGGGAGTGTAAGATGGGTTCACACGGTTGCTCCAGTGAACTTGCACCTGAGTTCCTCCATGCATCAAGGTTTGTCTTGAGGGAAGTTTTAGGGAAGAAGATCTCTTTGGTGATAAAGGACCTGGCTACTCCATCGCACCAAGGAAAGTGAAAGTGATTCCAAGGTTCTCTACCTCACCAGAAGGGTGAAAAAGAATCCAGGTTCTCTGCCTCACCATGAGGGTGAAAAGGATTCCAGTCTTCTGTCGCACCAGATTGGTGGATGAGATTTTGTAAGGGCTTCTCCTCCTAACTGTGGGGACTAAAGGAGATACACTATAGTGATAGTGCAATACCCGAAGAGGAGGACTACAGGGAGTGGATGTAGGTCATGATTTGACCGAACCACTATAATGGTGTGTTTGTTCTAATTTTTAGTTTTTTCACTTTATTTTCTTACACTTTATTTCTGGGATAACTGCTTGGTGAAAATTAGTTATTAATATTTTGTTGTGGTGATTAGAATATTATCACCATTATTAAAATTATTTGTAAGTTAATTAGCTTTCGCATCAAAGTGAAAGTATTTCTTTTGTATTAGTGTTCCTGGGTACAAGTTCACTTAGGCTTAACATCATTATCAAACTTTCACTATGAACAAGCAGAGGTTGATCATTTCTCTTTGTCCTATAGTCAGACCTATGGTCGGATAGATTTTGAGCTTCCTTTTTATCCCACTGTTAGGCCTATGGCTAGGTGTACATCGAGTATTCTGATTTATTGCCCTACAGTATCTTAGGGGGAATTCTTCACCACCTCTTCATTTCTACTATTTCCTCTTTCCTGTTAAGGGGGTTGTTAAGCTTTCCTTTATTCTATTGTCAGACTTATGGTCTGGTAAAGACTATCAAGCTTATGGCCAAGCGAAGGTGATTCCTGTTCTCTTCACTTCACTTTAGACTTATGGTTAGGTGATTATTGAATTTTCCTTTGTTCTATTTCCATACATATGATAGGATAGGGACTCTATTATTTAGGCCTTATGGTCAAGCAAAGGTGGATTTTTTCTCTTCATACTATCATCAAACCTATGATTGGATGATGTTGAGCCTCCCTTTTATCTTATCATCAGGTCTATGGTTGGGTGGGCATTGGGTATTCTGGTTGGTTATCGCATAGTATCCTGAGGGTATATTTCACAACCTCTTCATCCCCATATTTCCTTTTTCTTATTAAGGGCATTGTTGAGTGTTTCTTTGTTATGCCGTCAGACCTATGGTTGGGTAGGGATTCTATTATCAAGCTTACTATCGAGTGGAGCTAATTCCTTTCCTCTTCACTTCACCATCAAACCTATGATCAGATGATTATTAATTGTTCCTTTGTTTTACTGTCAGACCTATGATCAGGTAAAAACTCTATTGTCAAGCTTATGACTGAGTGGAGGTGATTCCTTTCATCTTCACTTCACTATCAGACTTATGGTCAAGTGATTATTAAGTGTTCCTTTATTTTATCATCAGACTTATGGTTGGGTAGAGACTCTGTTGTCAGGCTTATAATCGAGTAGATATGATTCTTCTCCTTTTCACTTCACCGTCAGACTTATGGTCGGATGATTATTGAGTGTTCCTTTATTATACAGTCATAATTTTGAATAGACAGAGACTCTATTATCGATTCATATGTGCATTTCTAGTTCCTGATCTAATGATATGGATAAGTATTTATAGAATTTTATGAGGTTATAATCTCTCTAACTTTCAAGTGTTACTGAGCCTAGGGTAATTAAGGATTGATTGATGCTTTGGTCTTCTGAGAGGAGAGTTGCATTAGCTATATTTCTATTATATGGTAATGCAGAGTGCTTGTAGCTTGGCCAATAGAAGGAGAAGTTTTAGGGTCGTGCAAACACTTTGATTTCTTAGGAGGAGTTTATGGAGACATTTAGGACAAGATTTGTACCTTTGTGTGCTAGGAGACATCTATAGAACCCTTTTTTGAGATTATATCAAGGGAGTATATAAGTGATGTAGTATGAGGCTCGATTTATTGGTCTATCTAGGCACGCTCCACAGTTGATTGGCACTTCTGAGGAGAAGTGTTACAAGTTTCTAAAGGGACTCCAATATGCTTTAATACAACTATTTCTAGCATAAGATATTATAGATTTTACTTGATTGGTTGAGAGGGCTAAGCAGATAGAAGGTGATATAGTAGCGGTTTAGCAATGATGGACTACAAGTAGGAAGAGTTTGTTAGTGAGAGAGCTGGCAGTAGCCATTCTAAGAAGAAGAGTAGGTTTGAACCTAATAAGTTCAGAAGGAGGGGATAGTTTGTAGCAATTTCTTTTGGATCAAATAGAGGTAGTGTTGCTAGCTCTATAGATTAAGCCAGTGGGGCACCATTATGCAAGCATTATTGTAGGAAATATAGTGGGTAGTGTTCTAAAGCATTAGGTCTGTGTTTTCATTATGGTAAGTATAGAGATTGGATTACTGAGTGTCCACATAGTGGATTTGATAGAAGTCCTGATTTGAGAGCTGAATGATCTGGATAGTAAATAGTGGGTAAGCCAAAGATGGTACCTCTCCAAACACATTCTAAGATTTCTAGTAGTAGGAGTGCCGGTTCGTTAGTAAGAAGTCAACATTCTGGAGATTTGTGGGGTGTAGTGAGTTCTATTTCCTTGACTCCAATATAGTCACAAGTTTGTAATCTAATATAGAAAGATGCCAATGAGTCTCCGTATGTTTTAATAAGCATGGCTTGCAGAAAAATATTTTTATTCTTTTTTATTTTTAGATTTTTTTTATTTTTTTCTTACTCAAAGAAAATAATTCAAAGCAATCACAATATCTTCATTTGAGATTTCATGAAAATAATATACAAGAAATAAAAAATGCTAGAAATAAAAGTGCGAAATAAAGGGAATGAGTACACCAAAAAATCTATAGTGGTATTGTCAAACCTTGACCGACATCCACTCCCCAGAGTCCTCCGCTCCAGGTATTATACTAAACCTTCTAGTGACTCTCCTTTAGCTCCCCACAATAAGGTAAAGAAGCCTTTACAAAAATCACTTCCACCCTTCTACAGTGCGGTGGAGAACCAAAATTCTTTTCACCATCCTGATGAGGAAGAGAACTTGGAATCTTTTTCATCCTCCTAGTGAGGTAGAGAACCTAAAATTCTTTTCACCCTCCTGGTAAGGTAGACAACCAGGAATTCTTTTCACCCTTCTGGTGAGGTAGAGAACCTAAATTTTTTTTCACCCTCCTTGTGAGGCAGAGAACTAAATCACTTTGACCTTCCTCAATGTAGTGAAGTAGCCAGGCCCTTTGACACCAAAGGGGTCTTGTTCCAAAAGCTTCACTCAAGACAAACCTTGACTCATGGAGGAACTCAAGTGCAAGTTCACTGGAGCAACCATGTGAAACTCTCTCTCACACTTCCTTAAACCCACAAGGATCTTCTCCCTCTTTTATAAACTTCACCCTTTCTCTCCCAAGCTAAAGGCTCTCTCTTCAAGCTTTCTCTCAGAAACCTCAACACAATGAATGCCAAAAAGTCTTTTACAAAGTCTAATGAGAAAGCTTAAATAGAGGGCTTAAAAAAATTCTAAGTATTTAATTTAGCTATCACTGTTCATACAATACGATTAGGGATCATACAGTATAATTAGTTTAAAGAAGTCTATTCATTATGTATGAAGACAGACTCTAATGCGATCTATTCAAATATTATATATTGATCATACAGTACGATTATTGGATTGCATGGTATGATTAGCTCATTTTTCTTAAGATCATACAGGACGATCAACAGGATGATCTAAAGTCATCTTTGCTAATTGTCTAATAAAATGTGGATTATACAGTATGATTAGTTTAAAAATCAAAGTTTAATCTAGGACAATCCTTGGGATGAATGAATTTCATCTTTGCCAATCGTCTAGTACGATCAATATCGTAGTGTATGATATGATTTATTTAATAAATCTTGATTTGATTGACTAATCATGGGGATTTAATTTAGCACTAATTTAACCTTCATACAGTACAATCATGTTCATATAGTATGAATAAAGCAATGATTAAAACTCAAATTATTACTTAATTAAATTAACAGCGGGGATTCTTATTATAACTGATCATCTCGTACGATGTGGTGTTCGTATGGTTCAATTAGTTATACTTTAAAATAATATTTTTAGTTAAATAAAATAATTTAATAAATATATGTAGCAACATATCGTACAATATAATCTAAAATAAGAATATGATTTATAAAAAATTAAATTTTTTTAATTTTTATTTTCACTTTCTATGTGTGTGTATGGTTGCTAAGCTCACAAAACACCATTTATAATACAAAGACTATAGAATAGATAAAAATATATACTTTTTACATATAATAATCTTATACTACCCAATCTTGAGCTCTGATACTTTGGCATTGTTTGGTGTATGCTTAACCTGAAAAGTTATTACATATAAAAATATATGCAATAATAAATCATTAGAGAAATGAAATATAATCTAATGATATGTGTTATCATCAAAACTCAAGCTCTAGCTCCCAGATTGTAACAATCTCCTCCTTTTTTTATTATGACAAACATTGTTGGTTGAATTTTCAAATTAGTTATATTTTGTCCTAATATCCCCCTCATCAAGTGAATTACTTTTTAAAAAATAGATGATATATATATATATATATATATATATATATATATATAATTTAAAATGCACACAACAATAAAAACTAAAAGTAAGGCACAAACAAATATTGAAACTACATAAAAAAATAAACGATACAACCAACAACATCTTAAATAAACAATATGACCAATAAAATTCTACTCCTCCTTTTGATATCCCCAAAAAGGAGAACTATGAACTAACACTAATAAAAATAACAACACAGTCATGGTAACTGCCAAGAAGAGAGATACAAATAAACTACAAAGACATAACACACTACTCGTAGGAAGATCCTTGATGGTGGAGGTGGCTGAATGTATCAGTGAATGGATGCAAACTATTCTCCAAACCAAGCCAAATCATCCTTGTGTTACTTCTGCTGTTTCTAAATGTAAGTATCAAGGCATGTCTCCAATTAATCAAATCTCTTAATCGATGTCTCATAGTAATGGGGCTGGTATGCATGTGCTGGTACTTGAGCTGGTGTATCTGTCGATGCTCCTCCTTCCTCATCATACTCCTGCTCCTCCTCTGTAGGTTGTTCTCCATGTCGATGGTCACTAAAAAGGAGGTGAAAGGAACTATCGGTGTATAAAATAGGGAGGTGATTAGCCTGTGCAGGGTACGTGAGACTATATTTAATATCTAAGATATATGTAATGATATGTCCTAGTGCAAGGTTTTTCCTACATCATGCTCTCAGATTCCTTATGGCAGTCAAGTTTTTTGTGTGCCTAATAATCATATCTACTACATTAAATTCAGTGCCGGTTATACAGAGATACATAACAACGGCTAACAATGGAATGATATTTATCCTTTCTCCAACCTTAGGAAGGATTGAAGTTCTAAGCACATGTTGGATGATACAGGCATTTTGAACTAAGGAGCTCACTAAAGGTAAATGTTGATTAAATTGGATGTTCCTAAGAGTGAGGTTTACAGTTGTCCAGTCATAATCTCCTATATTAGAAACATCATGAGGTTTAATGCCAGTTGTAGAAAGTTGTATGTATTCATGAAAGTCTTGGTATAAGATTTCTACTTGTCTTCTACAAACATAGCACACCATTAAGGTACGCTCAGAATTAATTTGGAGGTTTATAAAGAATTGAAAGAGTAATTCTGAGTGAAATGGAAAGGCAAGTGTCAAGATAAATTGGAGAGTGGTTTTTGTAAAAAGGTCTAGTACCTGGTATTTAAGGTTTTCCTGGTTTATAATTTGTAAGGGTGTGATCTAGGCAGCTCGATAGCCATGATAGGCGGTCTCATTATCATGTATTTAAAATTGGACATCCGCTTGGGGATGAGAGGAACTTCCAGAAAGAAGATGTGGTCTCTTAATGTCCATTGAAGCACTCAAGTGATGAAAATGAAAGTTCTGAATGCTCAGGAAGAGAAGGTGTAATGAAAGTGAAGTCCTTTCCCTCATTTTATAAAAATAGAACATATCGTACATTATGAACAAGTATCATACAGTACGATCAGAGTAAGATGAATCATCTCATTTGAATAGATCAAAAGTTGATCAAATCATACAACATGATCCGTCATCACATAGGATAATCTTCAACTTTTTGTTCGTCCCAAGAGGTCATCGATATGATCTTTGAGCAAGAAGGTCATACAGTATGAACAGGTGTTCATACATTATGATTTAAATTTAATATCATACCGGCCAAAATTAAATCGCCTGACAGTTACTACCACGTATATCATATCGTACGAATTTTATGGTTGTACAGTATGATCTCTGATAATTGAATTGATCTGGGCCATTGGAAATTTTATTTGGAAGACTATATGATGATATGTTAAGATTGTACAGTATGAAGTGAATCATACAGTACGATGTAAACAAATGTGAAGAAGAGTGTAGTGATCAGGGAAAGTACTTACAAATATTTACATAAATAATTAAACACATAACATAAAGAAATAAAAAAAAAAAATCAAATACAACCATGAACACAAACATATAAATAGACACACAAGCAACATTTTTTTTTTCATTTTAACCATAAACTTTATCATATATCATTTTTCAAAATAATATGTATTGAAAGATATTATCAGAAATAACAGTCACTCAAAATAAAAATCATTTTTAAAGCACTAATCAAAATTCAATCAAGAGTTAATTTATCATTGCAATTCAAATAAGTTTATTAATCCTTGATTGCTACAATTTCTTTTATTTAAAAAATTGCAACCATTTGTAAACATTTTTGTAAAAATATGTTTAGCATTAAAATTTTCACTGTAATTGAACAATGCTTATAACAATGCTTATAATATTGAAAGACTATTTTAACACTTGATAATTTATCATCTTTACAAATAATACATGTTTGTGTTACCTTTCTAGCAATGCAATTATCTGATGTAGCTTTACCTTTATGCCTAGTCTTCAACAACATTAAATATTTTAGATTTCCAGTTATGTGTTATGCCTGCAATCCAGGTTCTTTTTGCTTTCATTGGACCTCTTGTGAGTGCACACCTACACACTTAATCAAACATCATATTTGGGAACCTAAGTGGGTTTGGGTCCAACTTTATGCTTCCATGTATGCAGGATTTGTATGTTATGCTATGATGCTACTTTATGCATCAAAATTAGGTGTGATTTAAAGTGTATAGTGCAAATTTGTGTAATGTGTACTAACATGCCACAAGAGTAACACCTAACCCCAAGGAATGGATTTACTAATCTATGTGGGGTATTGTGCCTATTCCTAGGAATATGTGATGTATGTTGTGTCCTAAGATGTGACTATAAATGCATAGCCCGTGAGTGTTCTATTGAAGTGCATTTATTTTCTTTAATAAACAAGCAGATGTAGTTTTCTCAGCAGCTAATTCAAATAGTAGATCATGCTCCTTACTATCTAATTCTAATACAAGTTTTTCTAATTCTTTGTATGATTCCTCTAATTCAATATGATCAACTTTCAAAGAGTCATGTGAATTAGTTAACTCAATATGTTTCTTTTTGAAATCATCAAATTCATCTAACAATGATGCATGTTCTTTGTCTAATGAAATATGTTAAAATTTAAGATCAGCATGCTCTCTAACTAACAAATCATGTCATATTTTAGATTAGAAAATTTATTTTTCAAATTAGCATGTAATTTCTTTAGCTTCCTATATGATTCATGAATTTTCTCAGAAATAGTAAACAACTATTCATAGGATAATCCACATACCTCATCCTGATCGAAATTAACAATTGAATCATTGGTCATTAAGCATATGTTTATTACCACCTCTTCTGGCTCTTATTCTGATCAGTTAGTGGATAAGTCTACCTAGGAGATTTTTTGCTTTTTTTTCACTTCCCCTTTTTACATTAGGCTTATCCTCATCACTTTCCTTTGTAGGGTGGCTCTTAAGATTAGGGCATTCAAACCTCAGATGTTAGGGTTTCATGCACTCATAGAAAATTATGTCAAAGGAAAACTTATTGCATTTATCATTCTTACCTTTGCTCATATTGAGGTGATGCTTGTGCTTGCACTTTAGGAAGCTTTTGAAATTTGTTGTTATTAAAGCTATTTCCTTGCTCCCATTAACTCCTAAGCCATCACTATACATGTTGTTGGCCTTTGATGCTATAGTCTTCTCTAGTCACTTATCACCTGCATCCAAAAGTCTTTGGCTCACATTTTACTTGTAAGCAATGAGAAAGCCAAGTAGATTGCCAAAAGAGTAAACATTTAAATCTTTAAAATTAAAAATATTGATGACTTTTGCACTAAAGCCACCAGGCAAATTATGAAGAATTTTACTAATCTTTTATGAGTTTGATAATTCTCTTCGCAGAGCATACAAAGATGTCACTATTTTTATGAACCTATTATACGTGTCAGAAATCGATTTGTTAGGTTTCTTGTGGAAGAGTTCATATTCATGCAGTAAAAGGTTTAAATGGGATTTTTTTACTTCATTAGTTCCTTCATAAGTGATGCACAGTTTATCTCAAATCTCTTTCCCAGTGGTATAAGTAGAGACTCTCATGTAATCCTTAGATTTAAGTTCACATAAGAAATAGTTCGAGCATTTGACCTTAAGTTATATAAAGACCTATTCTTCTACACTCCATTCAGTGAAAGGAATATCCGTTTTGACTCCATTAACTAAACATGATGGTAAAGAATAACCAAATTAGATCATATGCCACATTCTAAAGTCAATAAACTGTAAAAAGGATGGCATTCTTATTTTTCAAAAATAAAATAAAAAATTATCGAATAATGGTGGATGAGTTATTGAATAACCCTCCGTGGTATTCCTATTTCCAAAATGTGCCATTTGATCTTTTATCAGAGATTTTTAAAACACTAATTCTTAGACCCTCTCCAATACCAATTAAAAGTTTAATTTGGTTGTTAGATCGACGTGAACCAAATGCACATTAAGAGGGGGGTTATTAGTGTTTTAAAAATTTTACTTTTTCAAAACTTTTTTTTAAAATGTTAATTAAATACACAAGCAGAAGCAAATATCAAAGAACTAAACAAGTTTTATATTTTTGATTAAACAAAAAATTATTTTTGTTCTTTTTTATTTTCAAATTTTATTTTTATTTTTTTCTTGCTCACAAAAAACTATCCAAAGCAATCACAATATATTCATCTAAGATTTCATGAAATTAATATGCAATAAATAAAAATATGAGAAATAAAAGTGTGAACAAAAAGGAATAAGCACACCAAAAATTTTTTTAGTGGTTTGGTCAAACCTTGACTTAAATCTACTCAATGGAGTTCTCCTCTCCTGGTAATGTACTAAACCTTTTAGTGATTCTCCTTTAACCTCCACAATAAGGTGGAGAAGCTTTTATAAAAATCACTTCCAACCTTCTATGGTGCGACGGAGAACCAAAATCCTTTTCACCCTCCTGGTGAGGGAGAGAACCTGGAATCCTTTTCACCCTTCTGGTGAGGTAGAGAACCTGAAATACTTTTCACCCACTTGTGAGGTAGAGAACCTGGAATCTTTTTCACCCTACTAGTGAGGCAGAGAACCTCAAATCCTTTTCACTCTCCTAGTGAGGCAGAGAACTAAATCACTTTCACATTCCTCGGTGTGGTAGAGTAGCAAGGCCCTTTGAAACCAAAGGGGTCTCTTCCCAAACCTTCCCTCAAGACAAAATTTGATGCATGGTAGAACTCAAACTTATATAAAGATCATACAATATGATTATTGGATCATTCAGTATGATTAGCTCATTCTTCTTAAGATTGTACAGGATGATCTATGGTGTGATCCAAAATCATCTCTGCCAATAGTTCAAAAATCATGATTTCATCTAGGATGATCCCTAGGATGAATGAATTTCACCCATGCCAATCATCTAGTACGATCAACATTATACTGTATGATCTAATTTATTTAATAAATCTTAATTTGATTGATTAATTATGGGGATTTAATTTAGGCAATAATTTAACCTTTATATAGTATGATCATGTTCATATGGTATGAATAGAGCAACATGTAAAACTCAAATTATTACCTAATTAAATTAACAGTGGGGATTCTGGATTCTAATTACAACTGATCATCTTGTATGATGTGGTGTTTATACGGTATGATTAGTTATACTTTAAAAAAATATTTTTAGTAAAATAAAATATTTTAATTAATTTTTATAGCAACATATTATATAATACAATTTATAGAAAAAGTAAATTTTTTTATTTATTTTTACTTCCCATGTGTGTGTGCGGTTGCTAACCTCATTAAACACTATTTATAATATAGAGACTCAAGAAAAGATAAAAATATAGACTTTTTGTATATAATAATCCTATATTACCCAGTCTTGAGCTCTGATCCTTTGGTACTTTTTGTGTATCCTTAACCTGAAATATTAGTACACACAAAAATTATATATAATAATAAATTATAATAGAAATTAAATATAAATCAATAATGTTTGTTTGTATAAAAACTCAAGCTCGAGCTCCTGGATTCCAACAGTTTGATTTTGTTACCTATTTTTGTGTTTAATATCATTTTTGGTATGGACTAAATGAGTTAGATGGGTCTTAGATTGATTATCTGAGAAGAAAGTGACTCCATATTAGAATGGTGAGATTTTGGTATTTCAAGAAATCAAGGGTATTCTTTATTGTCTGATTTTTGCTCTAGAATTGGATAGATTTTGGAGGAAAGATAATCCAGTATTTTTAGCATCTATTAGAGATATGAGGATTTCATCTATATGTCTGGGTAGTGTCCATGTATTTTAGAAGTTTCTAATTGTATTCACTAAGGAGTTAATGACTTTGCCACCAGAAAGAGAGGTAGAGTTTTGTATAGATTTTTTTGGTCATTGCTCTAATCTCTAAGGCCCCATATCGGATGTCACCTAAGAAACTTCAGGAGTTAAAGGTGCAGTTGCAGGAGCTAATGGATAAAAGTTTCATCTGTCCCAGTGTGTCTTCATGGGGAGCACCTATATTATTTGTAAAGAAGAAAGATTGTACCTTACAGATATGTATCAACTATAAAGATCTAAATAAAATAAATA
Organism: Dendrobium chrysotoxum; assembly: GCA_019925795.1. Classification (NCBI taxonomy): domain Eukaryota; kingdom Viridiplantae; phylum Streptophyta; class Magnoliopsida; order Asparagales; family Orchidaceae; genus Dendrobium; species Dendrobium chrysotoxum. Next base: position 55,097,137 of record CM034308.1, on the reverse strand, counting down.
TAAAAAATAAGTATACCTTACTTAGGATTGATGACTTATTTGATCAGCTAGCTGGATGTTTAGTGTTTCTGAGATTGATCTATAATTTTGTTATCATCAACTGAAGGTGAGAGAGGAGAATGTGGCAAAGACTATATTTAGCATGAGATACAAGCATTATTAGTTTTTAGTTATACCACTTAGAGTGAATAATGCCTAGTGGTCTTCATGGATTTGATGAACAAGATTTTCAAGAAGTATCTAGACCAGTTTGTGATAGTTTTAATAGATGATGTTTCAATTTATTCCAGGTGTAAGGATAAGCATGCAACACACATAAGAACTGTACTAGAGATTTTAAGACAATATTAGATATATGTTAAGTTCTCGATGTGTAAGTTCTTATTGAATAGTATTTTTATGATGGGGCATATAGTGAGTAGTGCAGGTATTTCAATAGATCCCTAAAGGTTCAGACTATTTACGATTGACCGAGGCCTACTATAATTTTGGAAGTTTGTAGTTTCTTAGGCTTGGATGGTTACTATTGAAAGTTTATTCAGGGGTATTTTTGGATTTCTTTGCCATTAATGAGACTAGCCCAAAAGTTAGTAGCTTTTATATGGACTCCAGAGTATGAGGAAAGTTTTCATATGCTAAAAGATCATTTGACTTATACTGTGATTCTTACTATTCCTTCATGTACAGATGGGTTACAGGCTTTCAATGATAATTCACTAAAAGGATTGGGATGCGTGCTGATACATCATAATTATGTTATTTCATATGCATCTTAATAATTGAAACTATACAAGAATAACTAACTGAGACAAAATCAGGAGTTAGCTACTATTGTATTTGCTTTGAAGAATTGGAGGAATTATTAATATGGTGTTAGATGTGAGATCTTTATTGATCATCATAGTTTGAAGTACATCTTCACACAGAAGGACTTGAATTGGAGATAAAGGAGATGGCTTGAGTTGATCAAGGATTATGATATATCTATTCAAATCAGCTTAGTAAGGCAAATGTAGAAGCTGCTTTGAGTTAGAAGTCTTGTGATACTTCTCTTTTATTGCTCACTTTTGTGGACATTCTTATTTGAGATTTGTAGAAGCTAAAGATAGAGATAGCATCTATTGATGCAGATTCAAATTTATTGGCTTATATGATTATTTAATGTACTTTGTTTGAAAGAATTTAGGAAGCTCAGAAGTCATATATGGAGTATCTAAAATTGAGTGGCAAGATTAAGTTTGGTAAGAGACTTGAACTTTTTATAGCTGATTCTAGAATCATTTTCCACAAAGAGAGATTGTGGATTTGTTCTATTTTTCGGTTAAGAGCTGACATTCTATATAAGGCACATTATTTTGGCTACATGATTCATCCAAGAAGCAACACAAGGAATAGAGATTTAAAACATACATTCTAGTGGCCTGGATTGAAGAAGGATATAATATAGTTTATTTTAAAGTATGTGGCCTGTCAGTTAGTGAAGGCAGAGTATCAACAACCAGGTAGTCTTATGCAGTTATTACCTATTCTAGAGTAAAAATAGGAAAAAGGGATAATGGATTTTATTATAGATTTTCCCATATTGAGATAGGGGCATGATATTATCTAGGTTATTATCGATCGACTGATGAAGTCTGTATATTTTATTCGGATTTGATAGTTTGATCTGGTAGACAGGTTAGCACAAATATATGTTAGAGATATTATCAGATTACGTGGTGTGTCGAAAGTGATTATATGTAATCATGATTATTAGTTTATCTACATATTATGGAGCGGTATTAAGTAGGGACAGGGTACGAACTTGCACTTCAGTATGAATTTTCATCCATAGATAGATGAATAATTTGAGAGGACTATTCAAATACTAAAGGAACTTTTGAGACTCGATGTTTTATATTTTGTGGGTAGTTGGGAAGATCACATTCTACTGATAGAGTTTACTTATAACAAAAGTTATCAGTCTAGCATATTTATGACTCCTTATAAAGCTTTATATGATAGGAAGTGCATAACCCCTTTATCTTTGACAGAGATGGGTGATAGACAGGTGACGAGGTCAATTTTTATGAATTACACTACAATAAATATCCATATAATTAGAGAAAGATTGAAGTCTGTACAGGATATATAGGCAAAAGATTATGATTAGAGGCACATAATTATTGAGTTTCAAGTTGAAAATTCTATTTATATCAAAGTTAGCCCTATGAAAGGTGTTAGTAGATTTGGAAGAATGAGTTAGTTCAGTCCTAGGTACATTAGGCCTTTTGAGGTTATTGAGAGGATTGGTGGTTCTGCTTATTAGTTATTATTGCATGACCATATGTCAGATATACATAGTGTTGTTTACCTCATCTTTGTTTGATGTAAAAGTTCTATCATCTCTGCCTAGCATTAAGGTTTTCCTACCATAGTGTAGAAAACACTTGTAGCATTCCCTCTAGGTGGACTCCCATTGACTTAGTGTTAACCAACCATAGAAAGCCAACAAACCTTTAGAATATTACCTGATGACTCTAGTCAAGAGATAGTGTTATCCTTCTTTTCAAATCAAAATCCATAATTAACCTCGTCGATAATTTAGTTTGGATCAAGTCGAACTCAATTTGACCAAAACCAATTTGATTCCAAACAAGATGGTGTAATTGAACCTCGTCGAGTCAATTTGACTTGGTGCGAGTCCACTTCAAATTTGACAGCTTTGATCGACAGTGATTAACTCATCTCTAGTTAATTTAAATCAAATTTGTATCAATTAGAGAAAATTGGCCCAATCTGAACCCAATCCATTTATATAAAACAAAATTTTGATATTAATTAAACTGATGAACAATAATTAAATCAAATTAACCCATTTTAAAGAAGTTCAAATCAAATCAATGCATCTTGAGTTAATTTAAAAATTATAACAACATTTTTAACTTCTATTTACTCAATCAAGTTGGTTTCAAACTAATTAAAATTGAATCGATCCAAATTATGTTAAATCAAGCTATCTCAAGTTAATTTGACTCGATGTCGAGTTAATTTGACCTGACTTGAGTCCAATTCAACTTTGAAAGCTTTGATCGACTGAATTTAACCAGTCCTGACTTGATCTAAATTAAATCACCATTAATTGGCTCTAATCAATTCAATCAAAGTAATTTGAACTCAAAGTCAAATGAATTTGGCTCATTTGATTCATCTTTCTCTAATGATTCAACCTTTAAATTGCAAGGGTAAGACGATAACATAGGAGCTATTTGATGTGATGTTGTTTCCTAGGATCATATAAAATGAATGAAAAAGAGATGCGTGGAAGAGACGTGCCTGCTTGACTGAACAAAAAAATTTCTTCCTCCTCTTAGTCTTCACGCACGAAATCCCTCAGGGATGTAACATCAGAAAGACCTCCATTACCCACTTGCATGCACTCTCCCCTGCCCAAATTTCTCCCAAACCCACCTTCTTGCCTTCTTCCTACCTACTTGAACCCGCCATTTGTCTACCTCTGCCCGCCCTTGTAAGGACCTGGCTACCCGCATATATCCTGTGCTTGTTTGTACGAGCCTGAATAATCCCACTCACCCTAGCATTCCCAAAGTCCTCCCATAATTACTACCCAATGTGCTCCCCTTCTGCCTGCATAAACCTTGTCTGCTTGCATGAAAATGATGGCCTGAACCTTTGGCTTGGCATGGATTTCCATTTGTTGTGAATTGAACTGGTCGCAAATGCTCTCCTGTCACATTGTCTCCTCCAAAAAATATTACAGTCTATGGAGCGGCATGTACAACTCATATATGGTCCCTGATTGACCTTGATGTTCTTTACTTATCAAATGTCCCTTCACAATTTCATCATGTTCTTAGATGTGTTTTTAAGAGGATAAACTATTGTTATGTATTGAATCCATATCCTTTAAGCTTGCATTGGAAGCTTCTCTAATGTATCCCAATTGAATAGAAATGGGAGAAAGCTACAAGGATACTGACACCAAGGTGTTACATTTTGTCAGTAACTCCAAGCAATAAAATATATGTTATTGGTGGCATTGGCTTGTGCTCGGATGCTTCAATATCTCATGACATCTATGACTATTGCTCAAGAAACTAGAGCTTTTATCAAGATGTATCCATCATCCCTAGCACTATTAAGTTCTTTTTTGAAGGTAAGGTATACACCATTCATAATGTAGGGATTGATAGGCAGTATGCTTATGTATATGATCCCTCAAGTAGATAATGGGAAGATGCAAACCAACATATGTCTTCTTGTGCTCGCGGCCCAACAGTCATCATTCAAGATACCCTCTACATGTTACATGAGACTTATGGCACGATCCTAATGATGTGGCAAAATGAAACAAAGTAATGGGTCCCTTTGCATAAACTGGTATAGATGCTAACAAATCCTCCATGTCAGCTTGCAGCTATTGGGAGTTGTATTTTTATAATCAGGAAGAAGCAAAGCATAGTCACAATTGATATACAGAAGGCCACATAGGTTGAAAAGGTGCTGCTCAACATTCAAAAATAAATTAAAAGAACATAATAAAGAAAGCCAAAGAAAGGTAAATACTCATTTCCTTTTTAAATCAAATTTACATTTAGTATTTTCTAATAATAACTTCTAACCACTATTTCTCGCTTACACTACAAAAAAATCTCACTTTACCAATGGAATTATATCTGCCGGTAAAAGCGACAGTGTAACCGTCGGTAACTTAACTGTGAAAGTTTTGGCAGATAGACCGCCAAAAAATTACCGGCAGTCAATCTGCCGGCATGTCCATCAATTTTTACAAAATCATAGATAATTTTTTGTGGAAAATATGCCAAAAACTACCAGTGGAAATTCAAATGAAAAATTCACCAGCTTACTTAAACCCGGTGAAATAGTTTTGATGAAAAATCTGACGGAATATTCTGCCGGAAAATTTCCAAAAAAGGCCCTATTTCCCCCGCAATCACCTTCCTTCTCATTTTACTCCTACTCATTTTGATTCGCTCTAGCTCACACAGTCACCTCAGCTGAATGCCACCTCCATCGAGATCACTCCATTACCTAATATTTGCCTCCTCCGTCCCCAGAAATCCACCGTAAGTTTATCTTCATTAGCCCATATATTTTTTCTTTAGTCATGGATGTTCTCAGTAGACATTCGCAATAGATTGTACCATGGTGTATGCATTCTTTTTATGATATTCTTCTTATTGATAAGAGTAGAGAGGAAGTTGATGTGGATACTATTAGTAGACATTCTTTTTTATGCATTGGGATTATTGTGTAGAGATGAGAATGCTCATAAGTGGCTTTATTCTTAGATACAAGATATGAAATGAGCATATATGTGAGAAGGTTGGAGAAGCTCCTATAGAAGATAAGATTAGAGAGAGTGAGTGAGTTGCCTTGGATGGTTTGGTCACACAAAATGGCACCCTCCTAATAACCCAGTTAGGAAAGTAGAGGTATTAGATTATGCTTATGTTAAGAAAGGTTGAGGTATTAAAACACTAGAAGAGTGCAAATTATGTTTTCACATGCCAAGAAAATTTGTAAATCCGCTAGAAATATCTCCTGCAAAAATTGCATTTTCGCACAGTACCCCCCCCCCCCCCCCCCCTGAAGACTTATACACATCTTTCTCGGTGTGGTAGGATTGAATACTACAGCTGCAGTGTCACCCGACATTGGCCGTGTATGTCTTTCTTGACGTGGTGGGCAGGCTAAGACTCCTTAAATTTCCCCTAAATGGGGAATACGTCGGCTGCTAAATTTTTCATTAATAGGGGATATATGTGAAATAAAACCATCCAATTTACAAATCAATTTGAATTTAATCTATTTTCCTTCAACAAATGTTACTCCAATCTCTAATATCTTTATATTATATGTAGGCTAAATTCTTTATATTATGCATATTAGAAATCAAAGAAGTTGGATGTATAACTGATTGGCGTTTGGATGAAAGATGTTAACAAATGTGTTCATTAATGGGGTGAATTTTTCATCCAGATAGTCTGTCAATTGCTTAGCTTCATCTCACATGAAAAGTTTCGATGCACATATTCTAAATATACAAATCAAGTGCACCTAAGACCAAATGATATAATTGTTGATTTATATCGTAGAGGGTTCATGCTAGAATATTGGTATTGGACTTCTCATGGTGAGTATGAGCTATATTTTAATTCTCGATGTAGTCTGTCTACAAGTTCTAATATAGTTGAGAAAGAAAATATCAGACCTCTTAAGGACTTAATTCATGATGCAATTGGGATAAAATTTAAATAATATACAGAAGAGTCACAAAATAAGGAGGCACAAAATTTTTATGATTTATTGCATGCTGCCCAACAACTAATATGGAAGGGGTGCACCACTCACTCTGAGTTATCTACTATTATGAAGATGTTAAGCATCAAGGTAGAGTGTAATGTGCCCTATGAATATTTTAATCAATTAATTAGGCTGCTTAAGGAAACCAACCCGGCAAATAACATAATTCCTATAGATTTATATCGAATTAAGAAGTTAGTTTCCAAACTTGGTTTAGCATAAACAAAAATAGATTATTGTATAAATGGATGCATGTTATATTATAAAGATGATTTATCAGATATTGCATGCCATCATTATAATGCACTAATATTTAAACCAAAGTCTAAGATGAAAAGAAAGATGAAGGATGTACTAATTAATAGGATATTTTACTTATTTATAATTCCTAGGCTACAATGATTCTATGTATCCATGAGATCTACCGTACATATGAGATGGCATAATAAACATATCTTATAAGAAGGTGTTATTACACACCATCAGAAGCAGAGGCCTAGAAACACTTTGATCATACATATCTCACCTTCACCACAGAATCAAGAAATATAAGATTAGGTTTATGTATAGATGGTTTTACTCCATTTAGCTAGTCTGCTCTACCTTACTCATGTTGGCCCATGATACTCACCCCTTATAATCTCCTCCAGAGTTGTATATGACTACTCCTTACATGTTTCTGACACTGATCATTTTAAGGCCATATAATCTAAAAATAAAGATCGATGTATTATTGCAATCGTAAATGGATGATTTAAATTTATTATGAGAAGGAGTAAGTTTATATGATATCTCCACCAAATAAAATATCATAATGCGGGCAGCATTACTTTGGATAATTGGTAACTTTTCTACGTACGATATGCTTTCAAGTTGGAATACATCCGGCAAGTTAGCTTGTCCGTATTGTATAGAATTTATAAAGTCACTCACTTTTAAGCATGAAGGAAAGAACACTTGGTTTGACTGTCACCGTATATTCTTACCTATAGGTCATCCTTTTATGTGAAATAATGATACCTTTACTAAAAATAAAATGGTGATGCGACAGTCTCCTCCTAGATTAACTAGTGAAGAAATATTTAAAAGAGCAAGGTTCATACCCACGATAGTTGATTCTCTAATATTAACTGATTATAAATTATTAGGGTATGGTGTCAACCATAATTGAACCAAGAAAAGTAATTTTTGGTCCTTGCATATTGGAGAATAAATCTGATCAGACATAACTTGGATGTAATATATTCAATACAGTCATGCACATCAAAGATAAATCCAAAGATAATATAAAAGAAAGGATGGACTTATAGGAGATTTGTAGGAGGAATGTTTTATAGTTGAAGGATGGTAGAAATGGAAAACTTCTCAAACTAAAAGCTCTACTCACCTTGACTTTAGAGTAGAGAAGAGCAATTTGTGAATGGGTGTAGACTCTATGGGTACTAGATGGATATTTTTCTAATCTAAGTATATGTGTTGGCATAAGATCTGGGAGATTGTTTAGATTGAAAAGTCATGATTGTCATATCTTCATGCAATGTCTACTACCAACTACCTTTAGTTTTTTGCCATATCCAATTTTAAAGCCCTTGATCGAGCTAAGCATCTTCTTCAAGGATTTACACTCTTCAAAATTGAATGCAGAGCACTTGATTCATATGGAGCAGCATATTCATTTTATTCTGTGTAAACTTGAGAAGATATTTTCTTCAGTATTTTTTGACTATATGGAGCATCTACCCGTGTATTTACCATATAAGGCTACAGTAGGTGGACCTATTCAGCATCAGTGGATGTATCCATTTGAGAGGCATTTAAATAAACTTAAGAAGTCTACTAAGAATAAAATACATCCATAAGGCTCAATTTGTGAAGCTTATCTAATGTACTAGACAACCTAGTTTTTCTTGTATTACTTTGACACAATGTGACAATCAACTAGGAGTACTATACCTCAAAATCTGGGTGATACAGATTCATATAAATTTTTAAATATATCTATATTTAGTGAAAGTGGTGAACCCATAGGCACCAGCACCATACGCTATTTGACTGATAAGGAGATAAGAGCTACTATATTGTATACCTTGCTTAACTGTGATGAATTTGAGGCATATCTCGAGTAAGTATGGGTTAGCTTATTCATATATTTGTTACTCATAATCATAACTATTTAAAATTTACATGAGTTTCATTAATGGTTTGGGTACATCAATATCAGTAGAAGTCCAAAAGATAGTGGAAATAAAATTCCTAATTTGGTTCAAAATATGATCTATATTTTGACTATTCATTTATACTAATTTATCTTAATTAGTTAGCATAGTAGTCAATAACTATGCTACTATTTTACCAATATTTAATTAACTAATTAGGTGCACACTCAAGACAATGATTTACAGTATTAGGGACTACTGGATCTAGCTTGTGAACCAAATAGATTAGTAAAATTTTGGCCAATTTTTTTGGTTAATGGCTATAAATTCCAAACCAAGTATTGGTGTAAATGTATGAAGATAGATAATTTTGGTGTTTGTATAACAGGGAACACCCATATAGGTGATGATTCTGAGTACTACATGGTATTATAAGAAATATTATAGTTGGAATATCTAGGTAATGGGAATAATGTATATCTATTCAATTATGACTAGTTTGATCCAGTATAGAACAGAGGTATAATAGCACATCTATTTTACACTATAACAAAAGTAAAGTGGGGTAGGAGATATGCAAAGTTTGACCCATTCATTATTGCTAGCCAGACAAGCCAAGTCTATTTTATTAACTATCTAAGTAGATTACGAGGCAAATAGGATTGGCTCATTGTTATGAAGATCAAACCCAGTTGAGTCATTGAGAAAACCATATCAATTCCACCATGACATCAAGAAGAGCTTATATCAAATTTAAAAGATCTTACTAACGATGTGAATGATCAAATTGTAACTAATGAGAGTGAGTTGTAGTTAGAGGAAATATATTTAAACTAGAGGAAAGTCATAAAAATTTAATAGTGGCGAAGATGTTTCATCATATGGAAGTGGATTAATAAATAATATGTATATAGAAGGTAAGTGTATTTAATAATTTTTGATAATCAATTATGAATCAAAAATTTATATTAATAATTTAATTTTTTTAATAAAATAATAATAGTTATTTCATTTATTTTATTATTGCTCAACTTTAACTATTTAATTACTACTATCTTTTATATTAAATTTTTGTTATAATTTATGTTGCTAATATTTCTTAATTTTTTTTTGCAGATGACTTTAGGTGATGAGCCTCACGGAGGATTGATCAAAAAATTTTTGGTCGATGCAAGAAGGTGACTAGTGGCCTAGCCAGTATGTGTGTACTCACTAAGTGGACCTCTTCTTCTCAGTCTGTCAATCAAAGTCATCCTTTCCCACCTTCACCTACTCCTCCAAGTAGTAGCCAGTAGTTCTACTCACTAGACCCCGACTTTCCTTCACCAGACACCATGTATAATACTCCCTTCTACCCTTAGTACCCCCACCTTCTCAAGGAGGCCCTCCCACTTATCTATATTCACCATATGTCCCACCATTCTATCCCCCATCACCCCCTCAACCCTATGCAGGTGGACCTTCCACCCCAATTATAGCAGTGCAGACATCATAGGGGTGCATGTTGATTGCACCTTAGGCTAACATGTATGTACTTACTATATTCTTAACATGCTACTAAAATTTGATAAATATTTTTTACCTAAAATATTTTGTGTAAGTTTTATCCATCAAAGCAGCCAACACATAAATATGAGACATCATATGGAGTATGTATGATGCTCTTTATATTTCTTGAAAGAAAGTCTCAAAAGAAGTGCGTGACATGTAGTTCAAAGAGTTTGATGTTAATTATTATAAAAATATATTCTATATTATATCTTTTTAAATTAAGTTTTAAAAAAAATATTTTATGCTATATATTTTTTAATGCAGAAAAATTTTTATTGGTTACCCCAGTACAATAATAAAATCAGAAAGAATTTTGAGAAGCGCGGGTTAACTCGCATGCGAGACATATTTACAGACATTCAAAAGTCGGACAAGCAACCACTTTGGATTGGTGAGAGTGTATGAGAAAAGTGCTTGGGCTAGCCCAGATTATATCAGGAGGAGGGACCAGAATAGACAGAACTGAGCTTCTAATATTAGGGGCATGAGTGGTTCCCTTCATACTGGAGGCTCAGTTCCATATACTAAGCATAGATGATATTTGGTAAGAAATTTTAAAAGATTTTAATAATTTACTTACATATGAATACTAATATAAGTATATTATAGAAAGAGGTGTTGGGTAGAGAACCGACCATTGTTGAGTTACATAGTCATACCCACAAGCGGCAGAAGGACCAGTAATGGGTTGATGAGCGATCAAAAGAGCCTACGTGAGTACATAAGTTTAATATTTTAGGTGTCATGTGTAAATTGTTTAATCTTGTATTAACTTTTATAGGACGAGTATACACGGCTTCAAGAGAGCCAGCCAGGTGTAGGTGAGGAATCTTTAGGGGGATCAGTAGAATATTCTAATCACCACACTTCATCACAATCGATAGGAGGAAAGTAGAAAGGCTGAATTTATGGTTTAGGCTCACAAGCCTACATATATGAGGGGCAGACATCTGGTGGCTCCAGCTTCTTAGCAAATAGCTAGGAGTCATTGTACAACCAACAGGTAGCTGCCCATACAACCGAGCTAGAGCAAGTCAGAAAATCATAAGCTGACATGTAAATACAGTAAACTCAGTTGTTGGATGAACTATAAAAATTAAGGGAGCATTTCAGTTTAAAGCTGTTGGCTGCATCAGCATAGGAGGAGACTTATTCTGATTAGATTTTTTTTATTATTACTAGACAATTCATTTATATATTGAGCATTTCATTTATATGTTTAATTTTGACCTCTTTGTTTAATGTTCAGTGAACTTGTAATGATCAAATAAGTTATTAAACTGTTTGGTGAAGTTAAACTGTTTATTTATTTTTAATGATTAAACTGTTTGGTGAAGTTAATCTGTTATTAAACTATTTAGTGAAGAATAAATATGATATATATATGATTTTATACAGGTTTATTATGTTGTAGAAAACATAAACATAAGAGGGAGTGGTGTTTTTTTTTTTTTTGCTACAGGTTTCAGGGGGATTATCCATCGAAAATAGATACACGATAAAATGTTTCAGAGTTTTGATGGAACTATTCCACCGGTAATTCCTGCAGATAACCCACTGGAAATTTCCGCCGGTCTTAGTCTGTGAAACATTTTTGCCAAGTTAACCACTTGAATAGTCTGGCTAAAAATTCTAACAGATTACCCATAGGTAATAATGACTCTTGAATAATGAATTAAGCCACTATATTCCATAGGAATTCCACTTGTAATTTCGCTGGAAACATTTTTGTGGAATATTTATGTCGGAATAAGGTTTTTGATGGGCAATTTATTGTTGACTACATTTCTACTGGAAATGCATAGTTTCTGGCAGAATTTCATGATTTTTGGCTAATTTTGGCTACCGGTAATACCTAAATTTTCTGTAGCGCTTGTTTGTGTATATCTTTTGCAAAGAATGATAGTAACAATATGGACTACGAAGCATAAGAAGTTCAATCACCTTTATTTCTTTAAAATGGACGTGCTACAGTCAAATACCACTGAACACTAGCTCTAGTGAAGTAAGTATTTTGAAACTTAGAAGCCCTGGGTCTTATCATCCCTTAGATGTAATTTTATGCTCTTCCAACCTTAGGGCCATGTAGAAATCGTTGTTGTTATTATTTTTTTTTATAACTTGAACCCATCATTTACATGCTAGCGTTATCATTAGTACTAGGAGCATTTAGATTTGATTATCTAAACTTTGCTCACATCCCTATGTGGATTATTATAATATAAAGCTTTAATTATTCAAGGATAATTGATTTAATAAATTATAATTCAAATAATTATAAAATGCATATAAATTAAAGTTTAAATTTCAAATAACGAATCACATTCTTTTAAATAAATTGAAAGTTTAAAATATAAATTAATGACATTCTTTTGACCTTCCTAATATAACAAAATGCATGAGTTAAATATAAAATTGATTTAAACAATCATGAAAATAAATCCTTCTTAAAGTCAAATTTTGAAATACAAATTTAAAGTGAATACAACCTAATAATATAATTCAAGCTTAAATCAATTTAAAGCATATGAAATAAGTTAAATAATATAATCAAACTCAGAATCATAGTTGAAAGACAAATTAAATTTAAAATCATATTAAATATGAAAATAATTTAAAATGAATAAGAGTGGATAAAATTAAATAAGATTAAATAAAACTAAGTTTAATTGATCCAATTACATTAGAATTAACTTCTAAATTAAACTATTGGAAAATTAAATATTTTTTTTAAAAAAATATCAAAACAATTAGGAGATTAGAAGATAAAAAATACAAAGAAAAGAATACTAAAAGAATAATTGAATAATTTATAACTTAAACATTGAAAAATCCATTAAAAATCTAAGAAAAATTAGAAAAATCCCAAATAAATTTATATAAACATATACTAAATAAATATTTTGATTAACATTTCATTCCTAAATTAAACAAATTATTTAAAAACTAAAAATTAGAAAATATATTAAAAATAAAAAAAATGTGAAATAAACTTTTATGAATTTCTAAAATAATAACAAACAATAGTCTACATTTAATGGAACAAATTTAAAACAAGAATAAAGTTTCTTTCATAAATTCTTTAAAGCTTAAATAGAAGATCCAAAATACTAAAACTTAAATCTTAAGCACCCTTGGATATTAAAAAAATTAAAAATTAGAAAATTAAACTTAAAGCCTAATAGGTTAACACCGGCACAGCCTAACAAACACTTAGATTTTTTTACTAGGACAACCAACTCTAGCTTTAGATTAAGACATTATCATTTCCTATACTTTTTGAAATTTAAAAATTATTTCTATCTTGGTGGGTGTGTGATGCTGTTTGGTGTGGTAGGATATGATTGATTATGAGTTAATTTTTTATGATTTGTGATGGGTGTATTAGATTACTTCTAGGATATGGGCGATCTATTTATTATTCTAATAGATTTTTTGCAGGTGGTCATGCTTATATAGGACAATATGGGACCTAAATTATGATTAAAATTATAAATTAACAAAATCTTGTGCAAGTACTTACATTACATTAACCCCCAATTATTAAAGCATAGCCTATAAATATGTTGCTCAGAAATGAACCAATAATATTATATAGATTGTGTTATAGTTCATGATGATTAAAAATTATTTTTTCATACTAACCATGTTGAGAGTTTAGAGTCTTCTTATTTTTTAAAATATAATTTGAATCCAAAGAGTTGTGAAAGTCTTTAAAATTAGTTTGTTTATTCAAGGATCAAGTAACCAAAAGTAAAGAGATTGCTTCCTCACTTCGAAGATTTCTTTCTTTTGGAAGCCTTTCTGGAGGATGACTGGTGATAGAAGACTTGAAGATCAATAAACAAACTAATTTGTTATTTTGTAAAAAGACTTGTGTCATTTATAGGTTTAAAAATCTAGGTTGTTATTGGTGGAGCTTGGCCACCTTTATTTTTTTCAGACCACGAGTTATATTATGTAACACTTGTTACATGGACTCGACTTTCTTACTTTTGCTATACTTTGGTGGATGATTGAATGTTTGTTTACTTTGCTTGTGCACTAATCACCCCTACTTTTTCTAGATTTATTTTTGCATGTACTTTTTTCTCCTAGATTTTGCTTAGGTTCTTAGGAAATAAAATTATCTCATACTCATAACTAATAAAAATTTAGGATAGCATAATAAGATAATCGATTTAAAAAGTAAATTTGAGCTCACTTGCAGTCACATAAATCATATCCTTCCTTCTTTTCTTCTTAGGCACCTCCCCGCCTGTAGGTACAAGTAGACCACTTGACTCAAACTCGGGGGAGTTATGCTCTTTTAGGATAAAATCTATTTTTAAGCCTTTTTTAAAATTTTGTATTCTGATTTATTGCATAAGAGTCAATTAGAATGAATTGCATTATAAACCTAATTTAAAAAATAAAATTTTAATTATATTTGTTTAGAAACATAACCTACCTTTCATGGTTCGAGACTATTTTAGATTTTATTTTAGATGTTAGTTCCATTTTTTAATAAATAACAGCCTAACTATCTTTCGTAAAGAATTGAGTCACGGTTTTAAAGTAATTAGGGGGAGCTATAGCTAGCAATCCCTTTCTAGGTTGGAGTGTAAGTCTAGAAGAGCGCATTTTTAAAACTTTTTATCAAAGGGCCAAATATATAAGGCATATTTCATTATCTTACATATCATTAGACTAAGTTTAAATCACTATCTTATGGTGGTTCACTTTAGTTCTAAATTCTGAGGTAGACTCAAAATCATAAGTCCTCATCCTCTAGGATATAATCTCACCTTTCTAAAAAAATGTCAACATAAATAATAAAATTCCATCTTAAATTGTAAAGCCCAACATAGGATAGGTTGGGGTTGCCTCTAAGCTTCTTAGAATCTGGCACCTCATACTATTCTCCTTTGACCCACTAAGAATTATTCAATGTTAAGCTTTTTCTGCAAAAAATTCTATTTTTTTCCATGCCTTAAATCTTGTAATCAATGGGTATGAAATCACTACTTTAATTGAGAGTATTCTTAAAAATACCCCTCTTATGATGTAATTAACTATAGAGGCTTACTTTTATAGGAAATTAAGAATTTACGATTAAAATAAACCCTATTTTAATCATATAAAATAGGGGAAAATCTATGAGAACGTAGATCTTCTTTTCAAACTCATTTTTATTTTCAAATGCCTATGTAGAATGTCATTATTATCTCCTCAGATGATATGATATTCTCCTTATCATATTTGATCTTAGAAATGACAAATTTTCTAAAACCCCTTCTTACTTTTAGATCCTTTTGTAGAATGTTTTGTTTATCTTTTGATATGATATAATATTTTTCTTGTTGCATCTAATTGAAGGAATGGTCAATTTTTTTTCTTTTAAACTCATTTGTTTTTTAAAACACTATCTATGGAATCTCATATTCATCTTTTGAGATGACACGCTATTCTTTGAATTATGTTTAATTATAGAAATGATGATTTATAAAACCCTATCTCTACATTAAATTCTTTGTAGAATAATGTGTGTCTCTCGAGATAGTATATTATTCTCAATGTTTGTAGCATTTGATCTCAAAATAAGAGAGCATACCAAATCTACGTGGCATTTACTTCCTCAAAGATTTTCTTAGTGACTCCACTAGGGTTCAATTCCTCTCTCTCTCTCTCTCTCTCTCTCTCTCTCCATCTTTAGTAGTGATCCATACCCTTATATCAATAGTATGCTTGTGCCTACCATAGGTTGTAACTACTGTTCTTCCACTGGTT
The DNA here is from genome assembly GCA_019925795.1 of Dendrobium chrysotoxum. Lineage (NCBI taxonomy): Eukaryota > Viridiplantae > Streptophyta > Magnoliopsida > Asparagales > Orchidaceae > Dendrobium > Dendrobium chrysotoxum. Next base: position 55,081,334 of record CM034308.1, on the reverse strand, counting down.
ATTTTATTCATTTCATTCTTAGATAATTTGACCGATATCTAATAAAATTCAAAAAAAGAAATAAGATCTTTTAGGACCCTGTTAATTATTGATGGAATGTCTTTTTATGACCTCTCCATATAACTACATTAAGAAAAAAATTAAAATAATCTTTTTTTTGTATTTTGAATATTTTAAAATTAAATCTTTGCCCAATAATTAGTAATATGTTATATTTACTTCTTTTAGTAGCTTGATGCATTATTTGGATTGGGTCCATAAATTCAAATCTTCAAAGTTAAATCTCTTCACAAACAAAATTCTTCCTATCCTAGCCAAATTATTGCAACTATATATTTTTGTAGCTTAATGTGTGTGGTAGGATAGGGTCCAAAAAAAGCAAACCTTCAAATCAAAATTTTTTTGCATATCTTAACACCATATTATAGTTACGTATTCCTTGTAGCTTTGTATGTTTGCTAGGACAAAGTCCATAACTTGACATTCGCAAGATTTTCAAAATTAAAGCAAATTCAATTTGAGAAAAGTTTGAAAGTTGAAATACAAGTAAAACATATGAGGAAGATTTTGCTAAAGATAATAGCAGGTTTGTTCCTCTTGAAATAAATTTACCTCTACTTTCTTCATATCATAATAGAAAGTGGGTTATGATTGACTCCTCTAAACATGAAAAAAAGAAGGCCTATGGTTATCAATGTTGATGAAAAAAATTTGTGTTCCCTCACATGAAAGGAAAAAAACACAAAGTGGAGCATATCCTTAAAAAAAACTCCATTCCTTCCCACCACTTGTGTGGATTGATACCTTAGGTCGAAGACACACCTCACCTCATTTTAGAAATCTTGAAGGATGAAAATTCAATCTATTTTGCAAAGTATCTTGTAATAATCTAATTTTATTTCAAACACTTTCTAAATTTTCTATTCAACCATATTATACTTTCCTAATTTTAGTGAGGAATAATTACTAGTTGATGTGTTGAAATTTGGAAATCTACTTGTAAGTATCCTCATCACTTACAACAAAATTTGAAGTTGAAAAATAATTCCATAAAAATAATCATTCAAAATTCCCTCATCTTTAATCTTCTTGTAGGTCTGAGCTTGGGATTTTTTAAAATCCTATTTCTTAAGGGTACAACATGGATATAATGATTTGTCCTCTGCCATATGATTTAAATCTAATGGAAGGTGGATCTTAAGGCATGTGATAAAGATAAATGATCTCATCAATTATATCAAAGCCTTTGTTCATCATTTTGAGTTTTTTCTTATAGTGGAATTTGCATATCAAAATGTAGCTAAGTTTATTCTTAGCTTTATCACTCCATTTAAGAAAACTCATGGGCAATCTTGTTAAGATTGATCATCTTAATTATTTTTTGAGTCAAAGAGTTAGGACATTTCAAGGTTCTTTATTAAGGTTAAACCATGATATGGTAAACATTCCATCTGTCATGTGGTTTGATCCTCTCAAAATTAATTAACAGACCTTGAATTGATACTATGCAAAGTGACTTTATAACATCTTTAAAATTTTTCTTTTTCAATGATGAATAAAAAAATCATATTTGGGTTCACCTAATATTTTATCACTATGTTAAGAAAAGAAATTCCTTGAATTAAAATCAAAGTAAAACTAAAATTGGAATTATAAACGAAAATATTCTCCAGCTTCTCACTATTTTACATCTTATAGGTATTTTTGCATGTTTATGAACCTATTTCCTAATTATCTTAGTCAAGTTATTTATTCTTACTAGAGGATCAGGTTAAATTGTAGATCTATCCTTCTTGCATAAGAGGGTTAATTTACTCTTAGGCTTGGAAGATGATATTACTATTGAGAATAATCTTTTGTAGCTGTTTGAGAAGGGAAGCCTCCTATAAAAAAAGAGATAGAGAAAAGAGTAGTAAAAAAAAAAAGAATAAGAGATGGAAGAATAACAACCCATAAATATTATAAATATACTCTCTATCATGTGATTTTTTTAAAGATGTATATCTTCAAAATGTGTTGCCAAAAAAAAGATGCAAAAAAAGAAAAAAAATACCGAGGTAGTTTTCCTTTCTAATCTTAAAATCTCAAAAGACATATTTGTCCTTCAATATTTTTAACACTTGACTACGAGAATCTTGATTTTAGGTTATTCATCATGCATTGATGCTTTATAATATATATATATATATATATATATATATATATATATATATATATATATATATATATATATATAAGTGTCATGCTAGAAATATGAAAAGATTTAATTTCTATCTCTAATTCAACTCTATGTGGATTAAATTTTTACCAAGAAGAAGAAGAAGAAGAAGAAGAAGAAAAAGAAGGAAATCCCAATATAGTTTGTAGGGAGATTTGATCTGGGTTAACAAAATCTAAATCCCGATACCTCTTTAAATTAATTTCAAAGAAAATCGTAAGAGTGATAAATGTAACATAACTTATAGTGATGCTGGTTATGCATTATTGGGGTTTACCTAACTACCCTAATTTAGATACATAAACAAACAATTATTAAACCATTTTCAACTCTCTTTTGAATACCTCCTAATCTAGATGAGATTCCATATAGGGTCTTGGTGCTCGAAGACTTATAGTGATACTTATGGACATCAGAATCACTCTCTTTGACTCTTAATTTTTTGAGACCTAATCGAGATACATTCTTCCTTGTTGGTTTTAAGAATATTGTTTGATGTTCTCATTCATCATGAGTGAGTATAATGTCCAAATTTAATTGATGATTGATTAATCTAAGATGTTATAATATGAGGGGTTCTATCCTTGGTTATGTTAATAATAGCTTCATTTGCATCCTTACCAAGCTCAAATCAAAACCAAGTTGTAGTTTGATATAGTCCATGATTGACTAAGCTCGAATGTTAGAATTTGAGGGTCTCCATTCCTGATGGGGTCCATGATGATATTACAAAATTTCTATGAAGATCAACCCCAAATCATTGTCCAATTTATAATTATCAAGAGTCAAATATTAGAGTCGAAATGACACTATTCCCCCTCCCCCCCCCCCCCCCCCCTCCACACACACACACACAGATATTGAGCTCTTTAATTTGATTGGGTTCAAACTATTTGGTTTAGATGGAGTCAACCCACTTATCATTGAGCTCTTTAATTTTTTCCAACTTGTCATTTTTATTGGGTCACGATGATCAAAACTCAAGTGAATGCAAAATCACTTCCAAACCATCATAAGGAAAATTATCCAATGAAAAATAAAGTTTCCACTTTTTGATGAAAATTGAACTTTTCTTATTCCTTGTGAGTACTTAATATTCCTTGGTATTTTCACTATGAAAGATGCTCAAATATTCTCATTATTCTTTGACAACTCATGTAAAAGTTAAAATATTTCTAAGAAAGTTTTATCATGTTGCATTTAGTCATCTTAAGACATGCAATTGAGAACTAAAAAAAATCAGATTCATTTATTTGAGTTACTCATAAACTTACATAAGGAATAAAACTTTAATCAAAATCTTGAATTCCTCCTCGAGTGGTTGAGATGCTTTGATGATTTTGTACTTATCATGGATGATCAAACTACCCAGCTCTCTTTCTCCTTTTCTCACAAGTAATGACTAATATAAAAAATAAAGAATCCCCAGTGGAATACTTTGTACATTATTTTTGGTCATATTTATTTTCAGGGAAGTAAGAAAGAGTCAAATATTTCAATAAAATTTCAAATCGTTAAAAGTTAAAGAAATCAAAATTAAAATTCAAGCTTTCTCCAATCACTTTCCTTTTCCTAGAAATTGACATGCATAAAAACTTTTGGTCTCTAGTGGAGCATTTGCAAGTTATAAAGGTCATTTGTGATAGAAAAGGGAAAGTGAACTTTCAATTTAAATTTCAAAATCATCAAAATTCAAAATCTTTTCAACTTTTCTTTTTTCGCTTGGAAAATAACATGTACAAAAACTTTTTATCCCTAGTGAAATACTTGCAAGTTGTTAATATCATTTATGATGAAGAAAGGAGATCAAAATTTTAAGGAATCAAAACTCATTGAATATTTCAAACTTAGGTCCTTTCTTATTCTGCAATTTAGGATGTCTCCTCAGTTTCGTAACTATAGTTTGAGCTAAGGAGCACTAGCAAGGGCTTGAATTTTTGGATCCCATTTCTAGTGCAATCTTGGGTGTAACATTAACAATGGCTTGGGTATTCATATCTCATTTCTATTGCAACATTAGGTTCATGTCATAAAATGTTTTCCTAATCACCCATCTCTTCTGAAATTAGGTGTAAGTCCACTCTTACGATATTTTCTTTATTAAACCAGTCTTTTAGGTAAAAGTTTGTTCTTACGACATCCTATACTCTGGCCTAAGTCCACTCTTATGGTAGCCATCATGTTTAAATCAATCTTTTAGGTCTAAGCCCGCTCTTATGAATCATATAGACTTCTGGCCTAAGTCCGCTCTTATAACAATCATCCTATTTAAATTAATCTTTTAGGTCTAGGTATGCTCTTATGGCATCCTATAAAATTTTGGCTTAAGTTTGCTCTTATGACAACCATCTTGTTTAAATTAGTCTTTTAGGTATAAGTCTTCTCTTAGGACATCCTATAGACTTCTGGCCTAAATTCGCTCTTACGATAGCCTTCCTATTTAAGTCAGTCTTTTATGTCTAAGTTTGCTCTTATAGCAACTTGTAGACTTCTGACCTACGTCCACTCTTACAACAACCATCGTGTTTAAATCAATCATTTAGGACTAAATTCACCCTTACAGCATCTTATAAACTTCTATCCTAAGTTCTCTATTACGACATCCATCATGTTTAAATTAGTCTTTTATTTCTAAATACGCTCTTACGGCATCTTATAGACTTTTGGCCTAAGTACGCTCTTACGACAGCCATCCTATTTAAATTAATCATTTAGGTTTAAATCCGCTCTTATGGTATCCTATAGGCTTCGAGTCTAAGTCCGCTTTTATGGCATCCCTTCTTGAAGTTTGGTATAAGTATCCCAACTGGCATCCTATCTTCATCCCGAAGTAAAGTATAACTATAAGTATCCCAAGTTGGCATATTCTCTTCATTAAAATTCACATGAATTTTCCCTTTTAGAGAAGATGCCCTCAAGTTTATTGTGGTAGCTATATGTACCCACATGTGGCATGCTTTCTCTTTGACTAGAAAAAAGGCTTTAGTCTTATGAAATGCCATTTAAACTCTTATGCTCACATTAAATCCCATCCAAATCACTACACTCATTCACTTCTTTGTTACTCTTAGCTTTAGTAATGGTGCTAACCCCATTAGTCAATATTTAATAGAGTCATCATTGATCTTCAAAATCAATCAATCTACTCAATCATTAGCAACTTCAACTTTATTCTACAATCAAAGTTCAAATATATTTCACCTGATTTATTCTAATCCTAATTCAATCAAGTCAAACAAGATAAAATCTTCATTATCAATTATGGATCTGGTTGATCATTTCTATCAACACTAATACGCATAATAAACTTTGGTGAGTTTATTATGCCTATTGGGGTCCATTTGTTGACCTCATTTTTTATGAGGTCAACGTTTTCTATCATTTTCTCCTAGCATTAAAGTTTTCCTACCATAGTGTAGAAAACACCTAAAGGATTCCCTCTAGGTGGACTCCCACTGACTTAGTGTCGACCAACCAAAGAAAAGCCAAAAACTTTTAGAATACTTCTCGATGACTCTAGGTAAGAGATAGAGTTTTCTTTCCTCTCAAGTCAAAATCAATAATTAACCTCATTGACCCTTTAGTTTGGATCGAGTCAAACTCAATTTGATTCCAAACAAGATGGTGTAATCAAACCTCATCGAGTTAATTTGACTTGATGCAAGTCCAATTCAAATTTTAAAACTTAGATCGACACTTATTAACTTATCTCTGGTAAATTTAAATCAAATTGGTGTCAAATAGAGAAAATCGACTCAATCCAAACCCGGTCCATTTACATAAAATCAAAATTCAACATTAATTAAACCTAATGAACATTAATTAAATTGAATTAACCCATTTCAAAGTAGCTCAAATCAAATTGATGTATCTCGAGTTAATTTTTAAAATATAACAATGTAAATTAACTTCTATTTACTCAATAAAGTTGGTTTAAAACTAATTAACACAAAATCAGTCTAAAATATGTTAAATCAAGCTATGTTAAGTATGTTTGACTCGATTTCTAGTTAACTTGACCTAACCCGAGTTTTATTTGACTTTGACAGCTTCAATTGACTCAATGTGATCGGTCGTGGATTGATCTAAATCGAATTTGCATGGATTGGATCTAATTTATTCAATCAAAGTAATCTGAACTCAAAGTCTAACAAATTTGGCTCATTAAATTCATCTTTTTCTAATCATTTCAACCCTCCAATATCCCTTTAATTTTATCAATAATCTTAACCTTTAAATTGTAAGGGTAAGATGGAAATGTAGCGGATGTTTGAAATGGTGGATGTGATGCCATTTCTCGTCTTTAAAAGAAGCAACCGAGAAAGAGACGTGCAGAAGAGACGTGTTCGCTTGATCAAACAAAATTAAAAAAAAAATTGCTTATCCCTCTTATTCTTCATGTAGAAATCCCTCAGAGATGTAACCCCATAAAGGTGCCCAGATCCCACTCGTGTGCACTCTTCCCTGCTCGAATTTATCCCAGACCCGCATGCCTACCTGCTTTCTACCAGCATAAATCCCCTGCTCATTTGCATGAGCCCAAAATGCCCCACTCACCTTGGCACACCTGAAGTCTTCCCTAACCCTGCTGCGCATGCACTCCTTTCATGCCTGTGTAAATCTCGCCTTCCTATATGAAAATGCTGGCTTGAACCTTTAACTCAGCTTTAATTTCCATTTGCGGGGAATTGAACACGTCACAGATGCTGGCCTGTCATAATGTCTCCTCTAGAAAATATTAGAGCCTCTAAAGCGGCATATACCACTCATATATTGTCTTCCTGATTGACCTTATTATTCTTTACTTATCAAAAGTCCCTTAGCAATTTCATCAGGTTCTTAGATGTGTTTCTAAGAGGGTAAAATGATGTTATGTATTGAATCCATATCCTTCAAGCTATCATTTATTTTTTGGAAGAAAATGCCAATTGCATTAAAAAAGTATAAGAAATTACAACCTAATGAAGAAAATCTAACCCATCACATTCCTCCTTTAACAAAGACGAAAATGAAGGAGGAATGTCAAGATTACTAATATCATCCCAAATAAAATCACTAAACAAAGCAAAGTTAACACATAAATCAGCTAACTTAATACAACTCCTTTGAGTAAAACTAAAGATAACTTGATTAAACTCTTTAAGAAAAGAAAAATCTCTTTCCAACAAATGGTTGGACATAACCTTGGAACCTCCAAAAGAACCTAGAAGAATTTTGATTATATTGAAATTGTCCCCTTCAATGATTATACCTTTTGCTTCCACCATCCAATCTTAAATAACCTTCTCCAACGAATGAATAGCCATCAATTCCAATTGAGCTACACCCCAATGTAAACCCATAAAACCAAAAGCAAGCAAAAACCTCCCTTCATGATCCCAGATTACACCACCAACACCAGCTCTATTAGATCTTCAAAGAGAAGCATCTATATTCACCTTTAACCATTCGGGTGGAGCCGCATGCTAACGTATTTCATCTGAGTAGAAATGGGAGAAAGTTACTAGAATACCAACAACAAGATGTTACTTTTTATCAGTAAGTCTAAGCAATAAAATATATGTTATTGGTGGCCTTGGCATGAGCTCAGATGCTTCAAACTCCTGACACATCTATGACTACCATTTAAGCAATTGGAGCTTTTATCAAGATACATACATCATCCCTGACATTATCAAGCCCTTCATTTTTGAAGGCAAGGTATACACCATTCATAACATAGGGATTGATAGGTAGTATACTTGTGTCTATGATCCCTCAAGTAGACAATTGTAAGATGCAAACCGATAGAGGTCTTCCTATGCTCATGGCTCAACAGTCATCATTAAAGATACCCTCCACATGTTAGATGAGACTTATGGCATGAGGCTTATAATGTGGAAAAATGGAAAAAAAAAAAGAATGGATCCCTTTGGGTAGATTGGCATAGATGCTGAGAAGGTCTCCATGTCAACTTGTAGTTATTATGAGTTATATTTTTATAATCGGATAAAAGCTGAGTACATTTTTTTTTTGGGAAAATTTTGGGAAAAGCCTGATTTATAAAAAGACGGTGTTACAAAATTATGAGAAGAAAACTTACTATAAAAGCAATTACAAGTAAAAAAAATAAAAGAAACCCCAAAGACAAAAACACCTAGGTAAAAAGTAGGTGTAGGGGCAGAGAAGGACTCAGGTGATCAAAACACCAACAAGCAGATCAATTATAGCTCAGTAAACTTAACAGAATGTAACATATGCTCGAGAGAAAAGAGCCCATATAGGCCTAGGCTGCCACAAGGCCATCCAGAGGGAGAAGATGGTTGGTACGAGGACCTCCAATGAAGGCACAATTAATGTCGATAAGGAGAGAGCAATCAGTCTAGAAATCCTGGTTGCCATAGGGACCATCCATGGAGGAGAAGTTGAAATGTTGGCTTCACTTATCATCATCCATGGAGCAAAAAGATACAAAGATGCAAAATCCAGAATCAACAGAGAATAGAAGGAAAAAGATCTTTAAGCTCATCAAAATTCTTCCACTTAATAACCTTTAATCTTATAGCATGTCTGACTGATACATATAGAGAAGCTGGACTAACCCAATCACCAAAGAAATGGCAATTGTTACATTCTTTCCAAATAAAAATAAACCAGGTAGCAAACAGAAAAAATAACAAAACTATTTTTCCTTGCTATTTAATTCATGCAATATCTCAAAATGTTACAAAAGTTTTAATAATGTTGGCCTCATTAAAAAAGAGCACAGAAGAGGCAGAAGTTCAATAATTACCAAAAATGAGAAGTCACAATCAAAAAATAAGTGCTTATGCGATTCTAGAGAATTGAGGAAAAAACACAATAAGGTGAAATATCAATATTCCTCTTAATAAGCAAGTCAGCCATTTCTAATTTCTCAATAATAACCATCCTAGCATAAGAAGAGAAACAAATGGAGTGACGTTTGTGCCAAATTAATTTGTGCCAAGAAATAGATGGCAAGTGCAAGTAATAAGAGGCCAGAAATTGTTGATGTGAAGGTTGCGAGGAGCCATCCCAGACAACAGTTGGTTGCTCAGAAATAGAGATAGACATAATTTCTTCTTGGCATGCATCAGAATAAAATCAGGTAACTCCCAGGCATTGTTCTATATAAGTTTTTAAGAGGATAATGAAAGGGACTCGAGGGATTGAACAGCTCAGAAAGAGCTTTGCCATAACACCAGGGTTCTCAATACATAGATAGATTACTGTGGGGAGTAATATTGAAGGAAATTTTATCTTTAATCTTAAGAGTGACTGAGAAAAGAAGTTTCCATAGTTTGGAAGCCTGAGAATGGGGATGCTTCCAAGGTGAGCCATATTTTCCTTTGAACCAAGAAGCAATGCTAGAATTAAAAGATAATAAATGTTATAAAAAGGTACAAGTAAAGTTGTGAATAAGAGAGTCAATAGAAGGAAAACCAAGACCCCCAGAAGAAGGATTACAAATAGTGCTCCAAGCAATCATGTGCATCTTTCTGTCCCTAATGTTACCATGAAATAGAAATCTAGAGCATATTTTCTCAATGGCTTTACAAGTACACTTGGGTAGAATAGAACCTCTAATCCAATAAGCCAAAGTATTGGAGATTATAAATTTAATGAACTGCACTCTACCTACAAAAGATAAAAACTTGACTTTTCAACCATCAAGTAGAGTAGTAATCATACTTAGTAGTGGTTGGAAGTGAGAGGAGTTTAATTTTTTAGGGGAAGTAGGGAACCCCAAATAAGTGAGCAAGGAAGCAGCATTAGAAATACCAAGGATAGAATAAATATCCAAATGATTAGGAGAGTGAGGGGCGAAAATGATAGAGCTTTTGTTGGGATTAATATGGAGGGCTGAAGCATTAGCAAGAACATCCAGTTTACTTTTTAGATTTCTAACATTTTTGGGTGGAACTGGCTCCAAACACCACGAGATCATCTACATAAAGCAAATAATTAAAATTATTCCCATTAGAATATCAAGATTAGTACAAAAATGATTGCTAGAGGGTTTGAATTCTCTCAAAATTTCTAAGGCAAAAATAATGTTATCAGAAGAATATCTCAAATAGATAAAGCCAGCTTGACTTTCGTGAATAATAGTAGGAAAGACTTTTTCAGTCAGTCAACAAGATGCTTTGCCACAATCTTGTATAAGGAATTACAAAGGGAGATTGTCCAATAATAAGAGATGATAGAGGCATGGGAGCATTTAGGAATTAATGTAATGGTAGTGGCCTTGATCCCTCTCGAAAGATGATCAGAGCAAAAGAAGTTTTTGACAGCATTACAAACTTTGAGCCCAAAAATGTCCCATGAAAATTTATAAAATTCAGTAATGAATCCATCTGGACCAAGAGAGGAAGAGAATGGTAAACCACCTCTTTAATCTCATTATTGGTAAAAGGAGAAACTAGGAAATTAGTAAAGTATTGAGAAACCAAGTTCCCTGGAGGAATAACATATTTAGAAGCACAAGGTGGACCAGGAGAGTAAAATAGGATATTAAAGTGGTGCACAATAGCATCAACAATATCATGATGGGAGGTGAAGAGTCCTAGGGGGTAGAAATCTCCTTCAAAACATTATGATTTTTCTGAGTCCTAATTTTAGCATAGAGAAACCCAAGGTCCACTTCCCCTTTGGATAGCCATTTGATTTTTACATGTTGATGCATCCATGAGACCCAGGATGATTGAAAAGAAGAGAGTAGCTCATTGATATGCTTCATATTAGAAGTGAGAGTGCGATCTAAAGGATTCCATTGCAGATCTGATAGGCAGAGGTGCTGTTTAATTTTAAGATCCTCTTTGGAAGAAGAAATATAGTTAGATGAGTTCCACTTCTTTCCCTTAAGAATACACTTTAGATTCTGTAGGCAAGAATATAATGAAGCAATTGGACTACCGAAATAAGAGTCCCTGAAGGTATCAAGAACTGCTTCTTGGAAACTGTCCATATTTATCCAGTAATTCTTAAATAAAAACCTGGGAGGTTTACATGAAATAGCATAGGGATGATGATGAGAGGGGAGTGATCAGAGCATTGGGGAGGATCCACCTTGTAGTAAGCAGTAGGAAAGCATTTCAGCCAAGCAGAATTAACCAAGGATCTATCTAGCTTAATGTTAATCAGGTTGTCAGATCGTTGGTTAAATCAAGTGTAAAATAAACCAATCAAAGCAAGATCAAGAACCCCACAGTCAAAAATAGCATTATTCAGTTCCCCTAAATGGCTAAGATGAAACTCAAGACCACCATCTTTTTCAGATTCATATCTGCAACAATTAAAATCACCAATACTAATCGAATGCTGAGCTATATTATTGGCCAATTCTCTAAGTTGAGCCCAAAGAAATATCCTATCCTCAGGAGAACTGGCTGCATAAATGATGAAAAGACAAAAAGAGGTAGAGGAGCCCAAGGAGAGGCTCCCATGAATAATTTAAGATGAAAGGAGAGAAGGGGAAAAAGAGACAATATAAGCATCCTATTTTACCCAAATTCTGCCAGGAGAAGAGTAACCAAAGTTGTTACAGCTCCCCTCATTATCAAATACCTTATGAGAAATAACAAACCAAGGATCAGAGATTATAGAAGACTAAATTTTAGCTTCTAGAATACAACAATTTCAACTTGTTAATACTAATTAAATCATTATAGGCTTAAACTTTAACTGTGCTATTAAACCTTCTAACATTCCAACTAGCAAATTGGGGAAAATTCGTTGGGATTTTAAGGAGGAAGGTTTTTCCTTTTTGATAGATTTAGCCCTTCATGTTTTTGGACAGGGAGGAGGGGAGGGTTGTTTTGAGGTTGAAGGTTAAGGGGGGAATCAGATGAGGCTTAAGGGAAGTCACCTAGCGATATATCAACTAGATCAATATTAGGAGGAGGTTGTGAGAAGAAGGTTCTTTAGCTTATAGAGAAATAAACTTATTATTGAGGGGGATGCCAGATTATTCATGAGAAAAGGTATGAGTAATTTGATCTGATGATGAGGCATCATAAGTTGGAGAATTTAGGCTTAGGATAATGTGATCTTTATCCTCTGAAGGTGATGAGTCTGGAGGAGCAGACTGATCCACTTCATCAAGGAGAATCAAATTGAGATAAGGGGAAGTGGCATGTGCATCAACTTGGAAAGAGAGGATTTTTGGTGGGTTGATAGGTTTTCTAGTGATGATTGGGGTCTGAGAACACCGATGTCGGCTAGTACTCCGGCCTCTTGGCTTGTAATGGACAGTGGGAGTATGGTTGGGATTGGAAGGACACAAGTTAGAAGGATGGACAAGAGATCCACAAGTCTCACATGGGGTAGGTTTCTAATCATAAATGACCTTTAGAATTAGATCTTAGCCATCTATCTCAAGGGGAATTTCATCAAGTAAAGGGGAAGTCTTGGAAATATGGACACAGACCCTTACAAAGTTTAACCTTGAACACTTTTCTGTCAGAGAGGCCATAGAGAGCGGGATGCCAATTGAAAGTTTGTTAGGGATGTTAAGCCCTTGTGAACTAGTCCCGAGGCTAACCAAGAGGGGGGGTGAATTGGTTATTTTAAAAATTCATGAGCAAAAATGATTTAGAAAAATCTTTTTGAATGTTTTAAAACAATTATAGCTTCACGATGATGTGCAGATGTATAATAATAACAGAATAATAATAAGAATAACACGATCATCAATAAAAAAATAAATACGGAAGATAATCAGAAAGAACATACTAGATTTTATAGTGGTTCGGCCAACTTGTCCTACGTTCACTCCCCGGAGCCTCCCCTCTGGGTATTACACTAACACTAAGTTACTCTCCTTCTGCTCCCATAGCAAGGCGGAGGAGCCTGTACAAAACTCCTTTCCACCAACCCGGTGAGGCAGAGAACCTGGACTTTCGCTTCCTCCTGAAGTAGGCAGATGACCTGGACTCCTTTCACCTCCTCCTGAAGCAGGCAGAGAACCTGGATCTTCTTATGGACGATCCTACCACAGAGACACCGACAAGACAAGAGAGGACGACTGGAGAAGATGACTCAGATCCTTGCTTGGAGCAACCTTTGTGAACACCTCACAAACTCCCCCTCACAAGATCCCCTCTCTCTCTCACAAGCTCTCTCTCTCTCTCTCTCTCTCTCAAGGTTCTCTCTAACAAGGAAGGTGGCAAAAGATTCAATGATTGAACAAAAGAAATCTTAAATAGGAGGGCTCAAAAATTGCCCTAAAATTCAATTTGATGATTCTGTTCATACAATAAGATCCAATATCATACAGTACAATCAGTTCAAAAATAGTTTCAACCAGTACAAATGCAAACGAACAGTTCTCAAATTTTACGAACATCGTACAGTACGATCCATAGATCGTACTGGACAATTCTTTTATTTTCAACTGTTCCTACGGGATGACCCATGGGATGAACAAAATCATCTCTATTCATCATCCCGTACTATACTCTTTGTACAGTACGATTAGTTCATTTTTAGAACATCATCCTTTACGATATAAATATCATCCAGGATGATCAGTACAAAAAATTGTGATTTCATCTAGTACGATATATAGGACGAACAAAATCATCTACGTTCATCATATAGTACGATTTACATCATACAATATGATCAAGTGTAATTAGGAAACCATAATTTGATTGCCTGATTATGGGGGATAATTTTGGCAAGATTTAAAATGTTCGTACAGTATGATCGTAATCGTATAGTACGATTAGTTCAAAAAATCAAAATTTAAAACTTACCAAAATAGTCCTAGCGGCTAGGGTTTCATGTTGAAATAAATCATACAGTATGATATGGATCATACAGTATAATTAGTTTATAAACTAATCATCTGGAATTATCCGTTAACCCTGGGTTTAAATGGCAGATCGTATAGTACGATTGAAAATCATACAGTACGATTTTATAAAAAAATTAATTAATTCAAGTAAAAAAAATTTTATCTCTCCCCCAATGTGTGTGTGTGTAAGGTTACTTAGCTTAGAGATTCGTTACATTACACTTGACTCAAGAAAAATAAAAAAGTACATTTAACCTGAAACACAAAAATACTAACTCGATCTTGAGCTCGCTTGAATTGAAATTGATCCTATGAACCTGAAAGGTTAGACACTCAACCAGAAATAAAAAGGTTTACTATCATCAAAATCATAGTCCTTGAATCGATATTTGAAACACCAATGAAACTAGTAATTTTTGAAATACCGAAAGGAGTCCAGAGGGTAAGTGAGACATCTGGGATTTTGACCCAAATAGAAATTGAGGCGAACTTGTCACTCTTAGGTTTGAACTTTGGTGACCATTTTTTGTAGAATGAAAGGCTTATCTAGAAGGAACCATGGTCCTCTAGACTAGACCATGTTGTAGTGTTCGAGATTGTTGAATTTCAGACGAAAAAAATCATCCGAGAGAGAGAGAGAGAGTAGCGAGAGAGAACCCTTTAGCGACCAAAGCTTATTCATGGACGAATCAAGCCTTTCATAATATGATTACTGACTAATAGAGTATTCGACTAAGGAGAGATTCCAAAGAGCAATCCCTTCTAAAAGACCATCTATCGAGAAGGAGAGTTTTTGGTTGGGGGGAATAAAAGGCATGGGGAATTTGTCAATAATAGGCTCTGAAGAAGAGAGATTGTTAGCCCATGTGAGCACAAGGGCAGAAGGGGGAGGGCCTAGAAGGGAGGAGAAGGAGATTAGAGGGAAATCAATAGGATTTACTGCCATAAGGTGGAGGAAGGGGGGGGGGGGGGCGGGGACATCCCCCGAGAGGGCGAGGAGCCCCGGTGGCGCAAAGGGAAAAGGAGAGGAAAACCCCTAGTTGTGAAGAAGAGATCCCCTTAGCAATAGCTTTGTTATTTCACTGAGTACAATTGTAGTTAATACGAAGAAGGCCATACAGGTTGAAGAGATGCTAATCAAAATATGAAAAATAAATTAAATGAAACCGACAAAGAAACCCAAAGAAAGGTAAATACTCGTTTCCTTTTAAAGACAATTTTGCATTTACTATTTTCTAATAATAACTTCTAACCACTATTTCTCTCTTATTTCCATATATCTTTTGCAAAGAATGGTGGTAACAACATGGACAATGGAGTTTAAGGAGTTCTGTCACCTTCATTTCTTTCATTTGGAGGTGCCACGGCAGAATACCATTGGACACTAGCTTTAGTGAAGTAAGTATTCTAAAACTTAGATCCTTGGGTCTTATCAGCCCTTGGATGTAATTTTATGCTCTTCCAATCTTAGAGCCCTATAGAAATCACTATTGCTAGTTTATTTATTTTTTCTTTTATAACCCAAGCCCATCATTTATATGCTAGCACTCTTTCTACTACTAGGAGTGTTTAGATTTGATTATCTGAACTTTTTTCACATCCCTATATGTTGATTATTAGAATATAAAGCTCTAATTATTTAAGGATAATTCATTTAATAAATCATAATTCAAATAATTATAAAATGCATATAAATCAAAGTTTAAATTTTGAATAATGAATCAAATGCATTTAAATAAATTGAATGAAAATTTTAATTATAAATTAATCACATTCATTTAACCTTCCCAATACAACAAAATGCATGAGTTAAATATAAAATTGATTTAAATAATCATAAAAATAAATCCTTCTTAAAGTCAAAATTTGAAGAATAAAATTTTAAAGTGAATGCAACCTAACAATCTAATTCAAACTTAAATCAATTTATAACAGGTTGAGGACTTTGCTGCACTTATAGCACTGGTATAACACGTAGGGTGTGTGCAAGGACTAACCAGAGGAAGAATTTGGTGAAGAACCTATACACCACCAGTCAAAAGGGGAAAACAGTTAAAAAGCTAAGGCCTACGGAAGAACTGCCTGTTGTAGCTATGATTATTGAGATAGATGATAGAATAATAGCTGCACCCAACCCATCTCCAAAAATAATAGATTTTCTGGGGAGGGAGATGATAAGTGAAGAGATGGGGTGTTCATAGACACTTGTCTCTATAAGTATAATGATCGATAAGTTTTAATTATGATGGATTTTTTTTTACTACTTTGTATCGCTATTATGTACTGTTGTGTACTATTATGTACCTCTATGTAATGTTGCATTCCTCTGCTTTATACATCTGTGTATCATTATTTTGTACCTTTATTGTTGACTTCTTCTTTGTATTGTTATGTACCATTGCTGTATACCGTTGTGTATTGCTGACCTTTATATTTTCTTTCAGGTCTGACATGATTTTTATTGTTGGGCATAATTTCTAGAAGTCAAATTTATGAACTAATAATACACCAATACCCCGATAACAATCATGTAGATGCTTTTGCTATTTTTTTAGTCGAGAAGAACCTAAGAGTTTGTGAGAGGTGTTAAACCCTATAGAACTAGCCTGAGGCTAACTAAGAGGAGGGGGGTGAATTAGTATTTTAAAAATTCTTTAAGCAAACAACAAAAAAATCTTTTTGAAATCTTTTTGAATATGTTAAACACAAATAGTTTAAGCGAAAGCAGATAATCAAAATAAAAAATTTCAATCACAGATCAGATCACAGAAACAAACAAAAATAAATGCAAAAAAATAAGTAGAAGGAACAAAGCAGATTTATAGAGGTTCGATCAAATCTGACCTACGTCCACTCCCCAGAACCTCCCGTTCTAGGAATTGCACTAACCAGTTTGTGTCTCTCCTTTTGCCCCCACAACAAGATAGA
The DNA here is from genome assembly GCA_019925795.1 of Dendrobium chrysotoxum. Taxonomy (NCBI): domain Eukaryota; kingdom Viridiplantae; phylum Streptophyta; class Magnoliopsida; order Asparagales; family Orchidaceae; genus Dendrobium; species Dendrobium chrysotoxum. Next base: position 55,064,388 of record CM034308.1, on the reverse strand, counting down.
GAAGCCCTTATAAAATATTTTTCATCATCCCGGTGAGGCAGAGAACCCAAAATCCTTTTACTCCCACCTGGAGTTGGCATAGAACCACAAAAATCCTTTTACTCCCTCCTGGAGTAGGCAGAGAACCTAACAATCCTTTTTACTCCCTCCTGAAGTAGGAAGAGAACCTGAACCTGATGCTAAAGATTATCTCCTTAGAGCCACCAAGGAACTAAGCATAAAGAAGGAACCAGATGATCGAATCCTTGCCTGGAGCAATATTTGTGAATCCCCTCACAAACTCCCCCTCACAATATTCTCCCTCTCTTTCTCCCAAACTCTCCTTCTCCTTTTCTAAGCTCTCTTTGGATTGGAATCAACAGCAAAGAAGGTTGTCTAAAATACTAGGGGTGTCAATTCGGGTCAACGGGTCGGGTGAGGTCCTCATGTGCGGGATTGACATCGAGGGACTCGACTTGTCAACGTGAAGGCCATTGCGGGCGTGCAACGACAGTGCAGAGCCGCGAAGATGGCTGGCCTGTTGTGGTCGGTGGTCCAATCCCTCGATGATGTGGATAGCTTGCCAGGCGATGCGGACGGCTGGCCAAGCCATGACATGATGTGCCGTCCAATCCCTCGAGGCCTCGATTCCCTCCCATACGGGAAAAATTAAAATGGGCGAAAGCATATGCGGGTCATCTCGGGTTACCGGGTTGACCCGAATCTGACCCATTTTTTAAATGGGTCGAAAAAAGAAACTGAACCTGACCCATTTATTAAAAAGGTCGACCCTAACCCAGATTTTTTGGGTCAAGTTCAGGTCGGGTTGTCGCGTCCTGTCAATAATTGACACCCCTAAAAGAGACAATTAGAGAGCTTAAATAGAGAGCCTTTGAAAAGTGCCCTAATTTCAATTTTTTGATAATATCATCTTGGATGATGTATATCGTCCTGTATGATCAGTGTAAATCAGCCCATCCAGGTAGGATGATCTATATTGCCTGTATAATTAGAGCAATAATTATGTACTTATCATCCCGGACGATCGTGCAATCATCCTCTATGATTAATTCAAATCAAAGTATATCATCTTGAGAAATCATTCAGGACGTCTAGGCCGATTAGAACAAATATACTTATCATCCCAGAGGATCTTGCGATCATCATGTATGATTAGTTTAAATCAAAGCATATCGTCCTGAGAAATCATTCAGGACGTCAAGGTCGATTAGAACAAATATACTTATCATCCCAGATGATCTTGTGATCATCCTATACAATTACTTCAAATTAATGAATATCATCCTGATAAATCATTTGGAATGTCCAGTACGTTCAGAAGAAAAAACATGAATCATCCTAGACAATCTATCGATCGTCCTATACGATATGATCATTCAATCTAACCATACTTAAATCCCTAATCATAGGATTATTTTAGGCATGATTTCATGGATCATCCAAGACGATGAGGATCATCCTGTACGATTAGTTCAAAATATAAAAAATAAAATATTGCCTAAAATATGATTGGCGATTAATTTTTAGATTTGTACTGATAGTCATGTACGATAAAAAATCATCCAGGAAGATTAGTTAAGTAAACTTAATTATCAGGGATGCCCTAATTAGGGTTTCTATTCTAAACTGATCGTCTAAGATGATTTTGGATCATCCTATACGATATGATCAAAAATAGAAGAACTGTCAAACTCATTAAATTTCTCCTCCTAAGTGTGTTCGTGCAAGGTTACTTAGCTTGGGGATCCACCATATTACATTTGACTCAAGAAAGGGAAAAATTACATTGAAATGAAATTACAAGCAGACCCGATCTTGAGCTGATTTGTTTTGCAAGTGATCTTTGGGGGCCTGAAAAAGTTAGTAGGTAGGGCAACCAAAAATAAATATGCAGTGATAGTAATATAAAGGAAATAATATCTGTTATCATTAAAATTATAGTACCTATATCCAAATTTGCAATAATCACCCCTCTTTTTATATGGCAAACATTGTTTATTAGAAATTTCAAATCGATATCAATATTATTATTTTTTTATTTTAATTAAGTAAAAATATTCAAAAAATAGGAATAGAACTAAAGCAAGATAAATTTCACTAAAATAAGATAAATGATACACTACTGCCCCTTTTATCATCACAAAATGGAGGCAAGACACAAAACATAACAAAGTACATAAAAGAACATCAGTACAAGCACTACGCAAAAACACTAAGCAAACTAAAAGTAAGAATGACCCTGATTAGGTAGAGGAGGTGGTGGTGGTGGCTTAAAGAGACTGTCAATGGAAGCAAATTACTCCCCAAACCAAACAATATCCTAGTCATATTGATGCTACTGTTGAGCTATATAGGCATTAAAACGAGCGACATCCTCTGCATGTTGTTGCTCCTGTGTAACAACGTAGGAGTCAAACTTGGCCTCCCATTAGTCAAATCGCTCCACCAGTTGATCTATTTGGAATTGCTAGCGAATAGGAACAGGAGCAGGAATAGGTTCTTCTTATTCTCCTACATCCTCCCCATATTTTGGATGAAGGTGGGTACTATGTAGGACGATGAAGGAGTTATTGAATAAAAGGTAGGTTGGTAGTCATGTGGGTTAGGATATTGAAGGTTATACTTGGTTTCAAGGACATAAGCAATGATGTGTCCTAAAGCTAGATTTAGTTTTCTCCTGTGGTCGGGATCCCTAAGGCTAGTGAGATGTTCAATGTATCTGATTATGATATCAGCATCATTAAAATCTCTACGAGCCATTATGTAGTAAGTGGTGAGGGAAAGGATGGGAGTGATGTGAATGAGATCCCCAGCTTTGGGAATAACAGAAGTTCTAAGAACATGTTGCATGGTTTGTGCATCTTTTACTAAAGAATGGGCTACAGAGTCATGAAAAGGGGCATTTGTGTTCCTAAAGAGGGTATTAATTGGACTCCAATTAAAGTCAGGATCGGCGAGCAAGATGTGAATCTTATTGCCAGGGGTGCAAAGATGAAGAAGTTCATGTAGGTCCTGATATGTGATTTCAACGGGTCATCTATTTACATAGGATTGTAGGGAATTATAGGTGGAATTGATTCAAATACTGGCAAAAAATTCAAATAGAAGCTAAGACTTAAAAGGGAAAGCAAGGGTCAGAATGAAAGCAAGAGATGTATGAGAGAAGAGATCAAGTACCCTATAGGTCAGAACAGTTGGATTGACCACTTTGTAAGGGGTAATCCTTACAGATTTGTAATGAGCATAAGCAGCTTGATCTGCTGCTTCAATAAAGTAGGGATCAGTAGTTCCACTAGAGGAACTGCATGTCTACATTCTGGAACGTTTGCCACCAGCCATAGAGAAGATTTGAGTGCTAGGAATTGAGAGAAGGAGTTTTGGGGTGAGAAAAATAGCTTGAAATTGGTCTGTTTATAAAGAGTTATCCAAATCATCTAAGATGACCGTGATATTGTCCAGGATGATTTGAAGTAATAATGGCATCCAGGCTAATAGGCCAAAAAGGTGGTCTTATCTGTTGCAAATCTGGTTTTGATGATGACAAATATGTTTCCAGTGTGTTTTGCTTGGCTAATCTGTTTCAGGCACAAAAGACCTGCGAGCCACTCAAGCCAACTCAAGATCGGGTCCAAGTGTGTCAAATGTATGATTTTTCTTTTTATTGAGTCAATTGTAATGTAACTGATTCCCTAGCTAAGTAACCTTGCACACACACACTCAGGGGGAGAGATTGAGTGAGTTAGAGTTTCTGTTCAAAATTTGTTCAGATCGTCCTTGACGATATCCACATCGTCCTGGACGATCCAGTTAAAACAGAAACCCTAATTAGGGCGACTAAGTTAAGAAGGTCTGATTAAGCAGATCGTCCTGGACGATCTTTGGATCGTATAGGACGATATTCTCAAATCAGAAATTCCCAGCCGCCAGATTAAGTTAGGCAAGTTTTATTTTAAGTATTTTGGTCTGATCGTCCCGGACGATACGTGTATCATCCTGGACGATTCACTACAATCATGCCTAAATTAGTCTGATAATTAAGGAAAGCAATTAATGTTTAATTGATACGATCACATCATCCCGGACGATCGCAGGATCGTCCCGGACGATCGTGATCGTCTTGTGCATTTCAGCTGTACGTCCAGAACTATGTACAGGACGATTTGGGGCCTTTTTGAACTAATCGTACCGGACGATTACCATATCGTCCGGGACGATCAAGTCATTTTTTGGTCGTCCAGCACAGATTTCTCTGGACGACCCGAACTGTCTTCTAGACGATTTCCTTCAATTTGAACTAATCGTCCCGGACAATCGCAGGATCGTACGGGACGATATGAACAACTTTTTCTACTGATCGTCCAGAAGAGCCAGATCGTCCAGGCTGAAATAGCTGAATTTGAACTGATCGTACAGGATGATCTACCGATTGTCCTGGACGATCTTGGCCGACAAGTTGAGATTTAGGGCAAATTTTAAGCCCTCCTTTAAAAGAACTTTTTCCAATTTTTGGAAAAATCTTTTGCTGCCTTCCTTCCCTGAGAAATCCTAGAGAGAGAGAGTTGGGAGAGAGAGAAGAGATCTTGTGAGGGGGAGTTAGTGAGGGATTCACTAAGGTTGCTCCAAGCACGGATCAGAGTCGTCTTCTCCGCTCGTCGTCTGTCGTCTAGTCGGTGTTCTTCGTGGGAGGATCGTTCGCAAGAAGATCCGGGTTCTCTGCCCGCTTCAGGAGGAAGTGAAAGGAGTTCGTAGGTTCTCTGCCTGCTTCAGGAGGAAGCGAAAGGAGTTCGAAGGTTCTCTACCTGCTTCAGGAGGAAGCGAAAGGAGGTCGGGTTCTCTGCCTCACCGTGTGGTGAAAAGGAGGTGTTTTGTACAGGCTTCTCCGCCTTGCTGTGGGAGCAAAAGGAGAGTCACTTTCGTTTAGTGCAATACCTGGAGGGGAGGCTCCGGGGAGTGGACGTAGGTCAAGTTGATCGAACCACTATAAAATCTGGTTTGCTTTTTCTGATTCAGTTTTGCACTTTACTTTTCAATATAAACTGCATGGGTGAATATCATTGGTTGATCTTTTCGTTATTGTTTACTTGTTTTCGCTGCTAAGTATCGAAAAGATTTTCATAGTTATTGTGAAATTTTTAAAATAACCAATTCACCCCCCCTCTTGGTTAGCCTCGGGACTAGTTCACTAGGGCTTAACATCCCTTTCGAACTTTCAAGTGGTATCAGAGAGGGATTCAAAATTTCTGTTTAAAAACTTTTGAATTTGATCCAATGGCTAACTGTAACAATCGTAATACTGTTGAAGGTTATTCTATTACTAGACCACCGTTGTTTGACAATATTCCTTTTGATTTTTGGAAAACACGCATGTCTACTTTTCTGTAATCTATTGATTATCGCATGTGGATGTTAGTTAAGGACGGATACAAACCACCTTTTCAAATGATTAACAATGTGAAAATTGAATTGCTGTTTGCTGATTGGACGTTTGATGATCGTGATTTAGCACAGTTGAATGCAAAATATTTAAACTGTTTCTTTTGTGCTTTGAAATCTGAAGACTATATGTGTGTTTCTACTTGTACAATGGGAAAGGAAATCTGGGATAGGTTATGTATAACATACGAAGGTACAACTGAAGTCAAACAATCTAGGTTAAACATCTTGTTACATGATTACGAACTTTTTCGCATGAAACCTAGTGAGACTATTTCAGAAATATACACAAGGTTCACTCAGATTGTTACCTCTTTGCATGCTTTAGGTAGAGAACTTACCAACTACGAAAGAGTAAACAAGATTCTTAGATGTTTGCCTGCTTCTTATGATGCTAAGATTACTGCTATTACTGAATCCAAAGATTTAAATACTTACTCTATTGACAGCTTACTTGGATCACTCATTGCTTACGAGCAAGGGGTGAACCAAAGGCAACTTGATGCAGGTGAAAGCAAGAAAGAGAAGACCGTGGCATTAAAGGCCAAAGATTCAGATGCTAGCACTTCCGGGTCTGATAGCGATGAAGTTGCCTTAATCACAAGGCAATTCAAAAGCTTTCTAAGGAAGAAACATAAGAACTATCAGAAGTGGAACAAGGGTAAGTTCAATAAAAACTTTAAGGGTTCATCTGAATCGATTTGTTTTGAATGCAGGAAGCCTGGACACATTAAGGCTGATTGTCCAACACTTAAAGCTCACCCAAGCAAGGAGAAGAGTGAGGAGAAACCAAAGTTCAGGAAGGACAAGAAGCGGATTCAGAAGGCGTTCTGGGCAGACTCTGCATCCGACTCTTCTGAGACTGAAGCTGAAGAGGAGGAAACAAACTTGTGTCTGATGGCGGATGATCACCCTGGTCAGTCGGACCAGGAAGAGGTATGTGAGCTTACTTACGATCAGTTATTTGAAGTTTCTGAAAAGATTCATACATCGTATAGGAAGCTTAAGAAAACCCATGCTAGTTTGAAATTAGATTATTTGACTTTACAAAAAGAGCATGATTCTGTAGTTAAAGATTATTCCACACTTGATTCCAATCACATGTCTCTGCTTGATGAGTTTGATGAATTGAATAAAAAATATTTTGATTTAGTTTCTGAGCATCATTCTTTGAAAACCACGCATGTTGATTTAGAAAAAGCTTTTAAAGAGTTAGATATAATGGCATGTGAAGTAGAGAGTAGCAAGGGAACCTTGAAATTTGAAATTGCCAGTTTAAAGAACGAAAATGAGTTTTTGATAAAGATCAGTGCTTTTGAAAAGAACAAAACACCGCCTACTTTTGAACAGTTTTATGCACCGCCACCTTTTAAAAATTCTGTGGCAAGTTCATCAAAGCATGTTTCATACACTACTAGGAAGAGGCACTATCACTCACAACATTTAGTTAATCCTTTTCCTGGTGTTAGATGTTTTTCATGTGGCATGTTAGGACACATATCACACACTTGTACTGTTCACTATAGTACACATTGGGTGTGGAGACCCAAACTGCCTGTTTCACAGCATAGCACGCATGCATCGCATTCTTCTTTTCATAAGAAGGAACCCAAACCTGTTTGGGTTCCTAAGACTGACATTTGATGATTTTGTAGGTGTGCTCTCACACAAGACCTCGTGAGAGCATGTGGTACCTGGACAGCGGATGTTCTAGACATATGACTGGAGATGCAAATCAGTTCATTTCGCTGGAGGCCAGAGCTGGAGGCAAGGTTACACTTGGAGATAACACCACCAGGAAGGTGGTAGGCACAGGTATAATTGGTAATTCAAAGAACTTTATGATTGATAATGTTTTGCTTGTAGATGGACTGAAACACAACCTGCTGAGCATCAGTCAACTCTGCGACAAGGGATACAGCATCAAATTCCTGCCCACTGGCTGCATTTTAAGCTTAAATGATGAAGTTGTTTTGCAGGGGCAAAGGATCAACAACGTCTACAAGCTGGATGTAAGTAGCATTAAATCTGATAATTCAATTTGCTTAAAAACTGCTGCTGATGAGTCTTGGTTATGGCATAGGAGATTGTGTCATGCCAGTATGAAAACCCTAAGGAGAGTCACCCAAAAGGACTTAGTTAGAGGTGTGCCCAAGCTTAAGTTCACTAAGGATCACCTGTGTGATGCCTGTCAGTTGGGGAAGCAAGTCCAGTCCTCTTTTCACTCTGTTAAGGACATTAGCACCTCTAGACCTTTAGAAGTTCTTCACATGGACCTCTTTGGACCCATTAGCACTGCCAGCTTAGGGGGGAGAGTCTATAGTTTTGTGATTGTTGATGATTATTCAAGGTTCACTTAGGTTAAGTTTTTGTCACACAAATCTGAGTCATTTGATGAGTTTAGATCTTTCTCTACTTGGATTCAGAAGAAGTTAGGATGTGAGATTATTACCATCCATAGTGATCACGGAGGGGAGTTTGAAAATGAAAGATTTGGAAGTTTTTGTGAGGATCATGGGATTAGTCACAATTTTTCAGCTCCTAGGACCCCTCAGCAGAACGGGGTAGCTGAAAGGAAGAACAGGACCTTAGTGGAAGCCGCTAGAGCCATGCTTGCCGAGTATTCACTTCCAAAATACTTTTGGGCTGAAGCGGTGAACACTGCCTATTATGTGCTGAATAGGGTGAATGTGAGAGTCAAACTGAACAAGACACCTTATGAGATCATTAAGGGTAGAACACCAAATCTGTCCCACCTCCATGTCTTTGGCTGTAAGGTTTTCATTCTGAACAACGGGAAGTCACCCTTAGGAAAATTTGACCCCAAATCTGATGAAGGAGTGTTCTTAGGATATTCAAGTGTGGGGAAATCCTTTAGGGTGTTCAATAGGAGGACTTTGGTGGTGGAAGAAACAACCCATGTAGTGTTTGATGAATCTGATCCTAAGGAGTCTAGATCTGAAGTAGAAGATGAAGAGATTGTTGAGGTTACCCAAGGAGTTGGAAATACAAATTTGGAGGAAAGGGTAGAACCTCAAACTGAGTTGTCTAGAGATTGGAGATATTCTTCGAGTCATCCAAAAGAACTGATCTTAGGAGACCCTTCTGAAGGTGTTAGGACTAGGCATGGACTTAGGAAGGAAGTAAACCATTCTGCCTTTATCTCAATGACTGAACCCACCAACATCAATCAAGCCTTGTCGGATGAGTTTTGGATTTTAGCTATGCAGGAAGAATTGAATCAATTTGTAAGGAATGATGTTTGAGAGTTAGTAGAAAGACCTAGAAACCAAAGTATTGTGGGAACCAAGTGGGTCTTTAAGAATAAGATGAATGATTCTGGTATGGTGGTGAGAAATAAGGCAAGATTGGTGGCTAAGGGGTATAATCAGATAGAAGGGATTGATTTTGAGGAGACTTTTGCCCCTGTAGCTAGATTGGAAGCCATTAGAGTGCTACTAGCCTTTGCCTGTTACAAGGGATTTAAGCTGTTTCAAATGGATGTCAAGAGTGCCTTTTTAAATGGGGTAATTAAAGAAGATGTTTTCGTAGAACAACCCCCAGGTTTTGAGAGTTCCCAATATCCAAGTCATGTCTATAAATTAAAAAAGGCCTTATATGGATTGAAACAGGCACCCAGAGCTTGGTATGAGAGGCTTAGCACATTCCTGTTAGAAAGAGAGTTTGTTAAGGGGAGCGTAGACACCACCCTTTTTCTGAGGAGAATAGGAGATGATTTACTCATTGTCCAGATTTATGTTGATGATATAATTTTTGGATCTTCTGATAAATACTTATATAAAGAGTTTTCTAAAACAATGAGTAAAGAGTTTGAGATGAGTATGATGGGAGAATTGTCCTACTTTTTGGGGTTTAGCATAAGGCAAACGGATGATGGAATATTTCTCAATCAATCAAAATACACTAAGGACATTTTGAAGAAATATGAAATGGACAAAGCCAAGCCAATCAATACTCCCATGCCCTCCTCAGTTCAGTTAGATAAGGATTCAAATGGAAAATCTGTTGATCAGAAGAAGTATAGAGGGATAATAGGGTCACTGCTTTACCTGACTGCTAGCCGACCTGATATCATGTTTAGTGTCTGTCTTTGTGCTAGGTTTCAGGCTGATCCTAAAGAGTCCCACCTGACTGCTGTTAAGAGAATTCTTAGATATCTTTTAGGAACCCCAAACCTAGGAATTTGGTACCCTAGGCACAGCACCTCTTTTAAGATCATTGGATATTCTGATTCTGACTTTGCGGGGTGTAGGGTGGATAGGAAGAGTACTTCTGGGACTTGTCAATTTATAGGATAGTCGTTAGTCTCCTGGTCTAGTAGAAAACAGAACTCAGTTGCACTTTCCACTGCTGAAGCTGAGTACATTGCCTTAGGGAGTTGTGTGGCCCAAGTTCTTTGGTTGAAGTAGCAAGTCTTGGATTTAGGAGTACCTGTTGGCACAATTTCTGTTCTGTGTGATAATACTAGTGCCATCTGTATCTCTAAGAATTCAATCCAACATTCTAGGACCAAACACATTGACATTAGGCATCACTTCATTAGGGACCATGTTATAGAAGGGGACATTGAGCTACACCACGTAGCAACTGAAAATCAGCTGGCTGACATATTCACTAAACCACTGGCCTTTGACTCATTCAGCATTTTGAGAACCAGATTAGGAGTGATTGATATAAATGCTTGATTCTGATGACTGCTGATTTATAACTGTTATGATTGGTATTCTGATTTCTGTTAGTTAGTTTTCATATTCTGATTTCTGATTTCTGTTAGTTAGTTTTGGTTTGATTATTTGCTTTCAGTTGATTTTATTTCTTCTGCTGATTTCTGTGTTACCCTTTTTGTTAGTTTGATTTGAGTATTTACTTTGCTATGATTTTCTACCTGGTTTTATTTATTTACGGGTTCATATCTTGCACTTACTGTTTTATACTTTTCAAGATCTGATCACCACTCACTACTTCTGGTGATCTGAATTTCTAACTGGGAGTTTTTACCTTGTTTTGGTTTGGAAGCTGATAAGCAGTGATTGACTTCGCTGAATCTGTTAAAGGGAAGAAACATTGATAATTGTTTCTCTTCCTCTAACTCCTTTACTGGTGTGTAGTTTCTTTTGAATAAAAATCCTTTTCAAAATTAAAATGTTAGTTTTTGAAATAGAGATTATTTTATCTTCCTACAGTAATCTGCCTCATATCAATAGTGTTTTTCAAAGTCTTGAGTCATTAGTTTGATTTTCTAAACCAAGTGATTGCATTTATCATATGTTGTATGGATTTTGTTTTATGAATCGTTCTTCCTTACTGCGGAGAGTCATCTCCTATGTCTGGAAGATAATCTCACAGCTAAGACTCTTTAATGATTATGAAAAGGAGAAAGCTTATAAAAGATGCGCAGTGCGCCAGATAATTTGAAAAAGAGGCATAAAATGAGCCCAAAACTGAAAGATGCGAAATTGCCAAATTGGATACACAAAGTGTATCAAAAATCAAAAGATGCGTAAAGCGCCAACCAATTTGAAAAAGAGGCACAAAATGAGCCCAACACAAGCTTTCTTTCCTTTCAGATTATTAAATGTCTTAGAAAAATCTGTGCGCCACTTAATATTTTCAAAAGCTTGAGTCTTGAAAATCCTGATTTCTGATTTTTTACTTTGTAACACTATTATATCAGATATTTTTCTAGAACGAGGCTTGAAAGGATTTCTTTTCAAATCTAATGTCTTTTATTCTGAATCAGTTTTGTGTTGAAAGAGGTTTGCATCGATAAGGTGCCCGGGGTCGGAGTTACGAAAGTTGATTATTTCCAACCTTTTTTGGATTTCAGCGCTGTCAATTGTCCTGTCATTGGTTTTTGAATCTAAAATCAATATGTTTTATTTTATGTTTTATTTCCGTGTTATGTTTATCGCTCCTCCTTTTTGTGATGTCAAAAGGGGGAGTCAGAGTTGTAGTCGTGTCGTGTCTTTGTTTCTGTTTTCTGAGTCTTATTTCCTGTATTGTTTTAGCTGTTAAATGAAAATTTAAAAAATGTTTGTTTGTTTGATCTCCTAGTTTACTTTTACTGTCAGACTACTTTACAAATGTTTGCCATCATCAAAAAGGGGGAGATTGTTGTAAATCTGGTTTTGATGATGACAAACATGTTTCCAGTGTGTTTTGCTTGGCTAATCTGTTTCAGGCACAAAAGACCGCGAGCCACTCAAGCCAACTCAAGATCGGGTCCAAGTGTGTCAAATGTATGATTTTTCTTTTTATTGAGTCAATTGTAATGTAACTGATTCCCTAGCTAAGTAACCTTGCACACACACACTCAGGGGGAGAGATTGAGTGAGTTAGAGTTTCTGTTCAAAATTTATTCAGATCGTCCTGGACGATATCCACATCGTCCTGGACGATCCAGTTAAAACAGAAACCCTAATTAGTGCGACTAAGTTAAGAAGGTCTGATTAAGCAGATCATCCTGGACGATCTTTGGATCGTACGGGACGATATTCTCAAATCAGAAATTCCCAGCCGCCAAATTAAGTTAGGCAAGTTTTATTTTAAGTATTTTGGTCTGATCGTCCCGAACGATACGTGTATCATCCTGGACGATTCACTACAATCATGCCTAAATTAGTCTGGTAATTAAGGAAAGTAATTAATGTTTAATTGATACGATCACATCGTCCCGGACGATCGCAGGATCGTCCCGGACGATCGTGATCGTCTTGTGCATTTCAGCTGTACGTCCAGAACTATGTACATGACGATTTGGGGCCTTTTTGAACTAATCGTACCGGACGATTACCATATCGTCCGGGACGATCAAGTCATTTTTTGGTCGTCCAGCACAGATTTCTCTGGACGACTCGAACTGTCTTCTGGACGATTTCCTTCAATTTGAACTAATCGTCCCGGACGATCGCAGGATCATACGGGACGATATGAACAACTTTTTCTACTGATCGTCCAGAAGAGCCAGATCGTCCAGGCTGAAACAGCTGAATTTGAACTGATCGTACAGGACGATCTACCGATCGTCCTGGACGATCTTGGCCGACAAGTTGAGATTTAGGGCAAATTTTAAGCCCTCCTTTAAAAGAACTTTTTCCAATTTTTGGAAAAATCTTTTGCTGCCTTCCTTCCCTGAGAAATCCTAGAGAGAGAGAGAGTTGGGAGAGAGAGAAGAGATCTTGTGAGGGGGAGTTAGTGAGGGATTCACTAAGGTTGCTCCAAGCACGGATCAGAGTCGTCTTCTCCGCTCGTCGTCTGTCGTCTAGTCGGTGTTCTTCGTGGGAGGATCGTTCGCAAGAAGATCCGGGTTCTCTGCCCGCTTCAGGAGGAAGCGAAAGGAGTTCGTAGGTTCTCTGCCTGCTTCAAGAGGAAGCGAAAGGAGTTCGAAGGTTCTCTGCCTGCTTCAGGAGGAAGCGAAAGGAGGTCGGGTTTTCTGCCTCACCGTGTGGTGAAAAGGAGGTGTTTTGTACATGCTTCTCCGCCTTGCTGTGGGAGCAAAAGGAGAGTCACTTTCGTTTAGTGCAATACCCGGAGGGGAGGCTCCGGGGAGTGGACGTAGGTCAAGTTGACCGAACCACTATAAAATCTGGTTTGCTTTTTCTGATTCAGTTTTGCACTTTACTTTTCAATATAAACTGCTTGGGTGAATATCGTTGGTTGATCTTTTCGTTATTGTTTACTTGTTTCCGCTGCTAAGTATCGAAAAGATTTTCATAGTTATCATGAAATTTTTAAAATAACCAATTCACCCCCCCTCTTGGTTAGCCTCGGGACTAGTTCACTAGGGCTTAACATCCCTTTCGAACTTTCATTATCATCTAGGACGATCAGGCATCATCTAAGATGATTAGATATAGACGATCATCCCGATGAGTCAATCCGTACGATCATTAATCGGCTCAATCGTCAAAGACAAATATGTGTATCATCCAGGATGATGAGTCATTATTGATCGTACCAACTTTCATTCAAATCGTTCAACTATTTTTGCCACGTGGATCGCCAGGATAAATAGGTGCATCATCCGGGATGATTACCAATAATAGATTCAAATCAGCCACTGGTTTTGGATTGAACAGTGATATGATGATATTGTCCAAGATGATGTAGATATCATCCAGGATGATGTGAACAAAAATTTCAAAATATTGAATAATGAAAAGAGGTGATCAGGGAGCATCTAAAAAATTAACTCAAAAATCACAGAGAATATCAAAACAGAAAAATAAGATAAAAATAATTTGTTAAAACAAAAATAAGTTTTTTTTAATCGATCAGCTCCAGTAAATGATAAATTTACCTTAAGTTTAGATTTAAAAACTTAAAAGAAACAAATCAACAATGCTGAAATCTAAAAAAAGTTAGAAAATTGATTTTTGCAAACCCTACCTCGGACACCTTGCAAGGTAAAGTTTCTTTTAAATAAAAATTTAATTAAAAAATGAAGAAGTTAGATAAGAAATGTGATCTTTTCAAACTTCATTCCAGAAAAAATATTTGATAAAATAGTATTGCAAAGTAAGGAATCAGGAATCATGATTTTCAATCTCAAGTGTTTGAAAATATTACGTGACACATGAATTCTTCTAAGGTCTTAAAAGATTTGAAAGGGAAGGAATCTTATTTCTTTTGTGGACTCATTTTGCGCCTCTTTCTCAGTTATTTGGTGCACTTTGAACATCTTTTAATTTTTGATACCCTTTGTGTATCTTGTAATTAATTGGCAAATGTTGTGCATCTTTTCAATATTGAGTTCATTTTGTGCCTCTTTTCATTTATTTTGTGTGTTTGCTCCCTTTCATAATATCTAAAGACTCTTAGTTTTGAGATTATCTTCCAGATATAAGAGAGGAAGAAACTCACTCTCTGATATAAGGAAGAGTAAATCACAAAATAGAATCATACTCATATGATAAATGTAACCACCTGATTAAAAAAATTTGAAAGTGAATCAATGATTTGGAATACTATTCATATGAGATAGATTACTATAAGAAGATAAAATAGATCTCTATTTTAAAGTCCAACTTTTTAATTTTGAAATAGATTTTGATTCAAAAAGAAAGATACACCATTAAAGGAGTTAGAGGAAGAGAAACAATCATCAATATTTCCTTCTTTAACTATTTTAGAGGAGTTAATCACTGCTTACAAGCTTCTAAATAAAATAAAGGCAAAAATCTCATTTAGAAATCAAGTTCATCAGCAGTAGTAAGCGGTGATCTGATTCTTAAAAAGCTGAAGAAAATCAACAGGAAATCAAAAAATAAAAAACACATAAAAAGAAATAAATAAATAAAATAAAATAAAAAATGAACAAAATCAATAGGAAATAAATAAAAAAAAAACAAAAAGCATATAAAAAAATAAATAAACAAATCAAACAAAAAAATAAGAGCAGAAACATAAATAGAAAATATTAATTTCAAGCATAAATATCTATCACATCTAATCTGGTTCTTAAGGTGCTAAAGGTTTCAATGGCCAATGGTTTTGTGAAAATATTGCAAGTTGATTTTCAGTGGCAACATAATGTATCTCTATGTCTCCTTTGGTAACATGGTCTCTAATGAAGTGGTGCCTGATGTTGATGTGTTTGGTCCTGGAGTATTGGATTGGGTTCTTTGAAATGCAGATGGCACTAGTGTTATCACATAGGAAAGGAATTCTGTCTACATGAAGTCCTAAATCCAGAATTTATTGCTTTAACCAAAGGATCTGGACCACACAACTTCCTAAGGTAATGTATTCAGCTTCAATAGTGGACAGTATAACTAAATTCTATTTTTTGTTAGACCAGGAGACTAAGGATTATCTTATAAATTGACATGTTCCAGAGGTGCTCTTTCTATCCACCCCACATCCTGCAAAATTTGAATCAAAATATTCGATAATCTCAAAAGTAGTGATATGCCTATGATACCATATTCATAAGTTTTATGTTCCTAAGAGATATCTAAGAATTCTCTTAACTGCTGTCAGGTGGGATTCTTTAGAATTCGCTTGAAATCTAGCACAGAGAAAGACACTAAATATTATATCAGGTCGGCTAGCAGTTAAGTAAAGCGGTGAACCAATTATTCCTCTGTATTTCTTTTAATCAAATGATTTTTCATTTGAGTCTTTATCTAATTGAATAATGGAGCTCATAGGAGTGTTTATTAGCTTGGCTTTATCCATTTTATATTTCTTCAGGATGTCTTTAATATATTTTGATTAATTAAGAAAAGTTCTATCATCCATTTGCCTTATGCTAAATCCCAAAAAATAGAATAATTCTCCCATCATACTCATCTCAAATTTCTTACTCATTATTTTAGAAAAATCATCACATAAATCTTTATCAAAAGATCTAAAAAGTATATCATCAATAAAGATCTGAACAATGAGTAATTCATCTCCTACTTTCCTAAAAAAAAGGGTGGTGTCGACGCTTCGATTAAAGAACTCTCTTTCTAGTAGGAATATGCTAAGCCTCTCATACCATGCCCTGGGTGCCTATTTTAATCCATACAAAGCCTTTTTTAATTTGAAAATATGATTTGAAATTTGGGAATTCTCAAAGCCTGGGGGTTGCTCTACAAACACATCTTTTTTTATTATCCCATTTAAAAAGGCACCCTTGACATCCATTTGGAAAAGCTTAAATCCCTTATAATAGGTAAAGGCTTGTAGCACTCTAATGGCTTCTAATCGAGCTACAGGGGCAAAAGTTTTCTCAAAATCAATCCTTTCTATTATTTGTACCCCTTAGCCACTAATCTTTCCTTATTCCTAACCACTGCACCAGAATCATTCAATTTATTATTAAAGACCCATTTGGTTCCTACTATACTCTTGTTCTTAGGTCTTTCTACTAGCTCCCAAACATCATTCCTAACAAATTAGTTTAATTCCTCTTACACGACTAGGATCCAAAATTCATCAGAAAGAGCTTGATTGATGTTGGTGGGTTTAGTCATTGAAATGAAGGCAGAGTGGTTTACTCCTTTTCCAAGCCCATGTCTAGTTCTAACACCTTCAGAAGGGTCTCCCAAGATGAGTTCTTTAGGATGACTCAAAGAATATCTCCATTCTATGGGTAGTGTAACTTCAGGTTCTACCCTTTCCTCTAGATTGGCAGATTCTACACCTTGGGTGACTTCTACAACCTCCTCTTCTTCTACCCTAGACCCTCCAGAATTATTATATTCATCAAACATAATATAAGTGGTGTCCTCAACAATCAAGGTTCTTTTATTGAAGATTCTATAGGATTTCCCAATACTTGAGTAACTTAGGAACACTCCTTCATCAGATTTTGGGTTAAACTTTTCTAGTTGAGACTTCCCATTATTCAGAATGAACACTTTACATCCAAAAACATAATGGTGAAAGAGGTTGGGTGTCCTACTATTAAGAATTTCATAGGGTGTTTTGTTTAGCTTAGATCTAAGATTTACCCTATTCAGAACATAACAGGATGTATTCACTGCTTCTTTCCAAAAGTATTTAGGAAGTGAGAATATAGCTAACATGGCTTTAGTGACTTCTACCAAGGTCCTATTTTTTCTTTCAGCTATCCCGTTCTACTAAGGGGTCCTAGGAGCTAAAAAATTGTGATCTATCCCTTGCTCCTTATAGTAGATTTCAAATTTCTCATTTCAAACTCTCCACCATGATTATTATGAATAGTCAGAATTTCACAACCTAATTTTCTCTGAATCCAAGTGGAGAAAGATTTAAATTCCTCGAATGATTTATTTTTATGAGATAGGAATCTAACCAAGGTGAACCTCAAATAATCATCAATAATCACATACCCAAAGACTTTCGCTCCTAAGCTTGAAGTACTGATAGGTCCAAAGAGATCCATGTGATGGACTTCTAAGGGTTTGCAAGTGTTAATGTCTTTGATTGAGTGGAAGGAGAATTTGACTTGCTTCCCTAACTAATAGGCATCACACTGGTGATCCTTAGTGAACTCTAGTTTGGGCACACCACTTACAAAGTCTTTTTAGGTGATCTTCTTAACGCT
This sequence comes from Dendrobium chrysotoxum, assembly GCA_019925795.1. NCBI lineage: Eukaryota > Viridiplantae > Streptophyta > Magnoliopsida > Asparagales > Orchidaceae > Dendrobium > Dendrobium chrysotoxum. Next base: position 55,046,918 of record CM034308.1, on the reverse strand, counting down.
TTTCATGCTTGCATGACACAATCTCCTACGCCACGGCCATGATTCATCAGCAATTGATTTTAAGAAAATAGTAATATCAGCTTTAAAATAATTTAGATCCAGCATGTAGACATTATTGATCCTTTTTTCCTATAAAATAATTTTATCATTTAATCTTATAATGCAGCAAGTTGGCAGAATTGTTATGTTAAAGCCTTTATCACAGAACTGGCTAATGCTGAGCAGATTGTATTTCAGTCTATCTACAAGCAAAATATTATCAATAATGAAATTTTTTGAATCACCAATTATACCTGATCCCACCACTCTCATGATGGTATTGTCTCCAAGTGTTACCTTTCCTCATGCCCTGTCCTCCAGCGAAATGAATTAATTTGTATCTCTAGTCGTATGCCTTGAACATTCACTATCCAGGTACCACATGCTCTCACGAGGCCTTTTGTGAGAGCACCCCTACAAAATCATCAGATATCAGATTTGGAAACCCAAATAGGTTTGGGTCCCTTATGAAGGAAAGAAGAGTGAGATGCATGCATACTATACGATGAATTTTATAATTTTGGTCTCCACACTAAATGTGTGTTATGGTGAATGGTGCACGTATGGGACATATGTCCTAGCATGCCATAAGAAAAATATCTAACACCAAGAAAAATATTTACTAATCTATATGGGTTTTGGTGTCTCTTCCTAGGTTTGAATGGTGCATGCATTATTGATGTTTTATAAAACCCTACAAGTAAAGGTGGAGTTTTATTTTACTCTAATGCAATGATCCTTTCTCTTAGAAATTCATTTGCCTTTTCATAACTTGCCACTTGTTATTTCAATACATGCTCACTACTATCTAAATTATATACAATAGTATCTAATTCTTTGAAAGCCTTTTCTAAATCAACATGCTCTATTTTCAAGGAATCATGCTCAGTAGTTAAATCAAGATGATTTTTGTTTAAAGAATTAAATTCTTCTAGTAAAGCCATGTGTTTGCTATCCATAGTGGAATAATCTTTCATTAGAATTTCATGCTCTTTTTGTAGATTTAAAAATTCAACTTTCAGGCTAGCATGTACTTTCTTGAGCTTCCTATATGAAGAATGAATTCTTTCAAAAACTTCAAATAATTAATCATATGTAAGCTCACATATCTCTTCTTGATCAGAGTGATCAAGATGATCATCAGCTATTAAAGATAGGTTTGTTACCTCCTCTTCAGTTTTAATTTCAGAGGAGTCAGATGCTGAGTCTGCCTAAAAAGCCTTTTGGATCTTTTTCTTGTCCTTTTTGAACTTAGGTTTCTCCTCACCCTTCTCCTTACTTGGGTGAGCTTTCAGAGTTAGGCAATCAGACTTCAAATGCCCTGGCTTCCTGCATTCAAAATAAATAATATCAGATGAAGCTTTAGAATTTTTATTGTTCTTACCTCTATTCCACTTCTGATGATCTTTTTAATTTTTTCGTATGAAGCTTTTAAATTACCTTATTATTAAGATAATGTCATCATCATCAGAACCAAAACCATCAATGTCAAAATCATTAGCCTTCAAGGCTATAGTTTTCTCCTTCTTTTCACCTACATCAAGCTGTCCTTAGCTCACCCCTTGCTCGTAAGCAATTAGTGATCCAAGTAAGTTATCAATTGAATAAGTATTCAAATCCTTAGATTCAGTAACGGTAATAATTTTTGCATCAAAGAAAAAAGGTAAACATCACAAAATCTTGTTTATTTTTTCATAATTCGTAAGCTCTCTCTCTAAGGCATGCAAAGAAGTTATAATCTGTGTAAATCTAGTGTACATTTTAGAAATTCATTCACTATGTCTCATGCAAAAAAAATCACAATCATGTAAAAGAATGTTCAGCCTAGATTATTTTACTTCGTTTGTGCCTTCATAAGTTATGCATAATTTGTCCCAAATTTCCTTACCAGTTGAACTGTTGCAATCTAGGATCCCAAGCATCTAATTTTGATGATGAAAAATAATATAAACTGGATTACTACGTTCTTTCTTAAAAAATATAGATGTTTATTTTTGTCTATAAGCACTAATATTTTAGGTAAGATACACACCATTCAAGACTACTGGAGACTCAAGACTAGGTAGAATAGGATGTAAAAGAATTTGTATTTTATTTTCTTTAATTTGTATTTATTGAGTCTACCACAAAAGAGTGTATGTAAATGGGGTGACCATGCACCATACACAGGGGAAGAGTTTCTCTTTTTTTGTAGTTAAATTTTTTTTAAGAAAATCATATTGTACGATTTTTAATTGTACAGTACGATCTGTCATTAAAACTCAGGCTTAACGACTAATTCTGAATGATTAGTTTGTGAACTAATCGTACTATATGATCATGATCGTACTGTACGATTTGATTCCATTTGAAAACCCAAGCCGCTAGTATAGTTTAGGTAAGATTTTAAATTTGATTTTTTGAACTAAACATACTGTACAATCCTAATCGTATTATACGATCCTAATCATAATGTATGATTATTTAAAATCTTGCCAAAATTATCCCCCGTAATCAGACAATTAAATCTTGGTTTCTTAATTACTGTTATTTGTATTGTACTATATGAATCGTACTGTATAAACTACATAGACGATTTTTGGTCGTCCCATAGATCTACTAGATGAAACCATGATTTTTGAACTATTCATCCCGAACGATATTTATATCGTTCAGGATGATAGTCTGAATTAAACTAATTATACTATACGAAGTGTACAGTGTAGGATGGTTTACAGAGATAAATTTTGGTCATCCCATAAATCATCCCGTATAAACAGTTGAATATAAAACGATCATCCAGTAAGATCTCTTGATCGTACTATACGATGTTTGTAAAATTTGCAAGCTGTTCATCTACCATCACACTGGATGAAACTATTTTTGAACTAATCTTACTGTACGATATTGGATCATACTCTACAAACAGCATCATCTGAATTAAATCATTAGGGTTTCTGAAGCCTAATTTAAAAAGAAGTTTTTCTTATTCAGAGAGTAGTTGTTGTGATTGTTGTGTAAAGAAGAGGAGTGTAAAAACTGAAGGAACTCTTGAGATGGAGTTTTTAAAGAGATCCAAGGTTTATGAGAGGAATGAGAAGGTGAGCTTGAGCGTGAGGGAGAAGGACTGTAAGGGGATCACATGGTTGCTCCGAGCTAGATGCACGCTTGCTCCTGTTGTGGCCTTGGTGAGTATTGTGGAAGCTCTCTAGGGAGAGAGGCTTCAAGGTCAACGTCCTCAAGGTTCTCTGCCTTCTCCAGGAGGGAGAAAAAGGAGAAGGTCCGCTGCCGTCACTAGGAGGGTGACATAGCGTCTGGCACTCCGCCACACCGGGAAGGTGAAAGTGAGTTTTTTAAAGGCTTCTCTGCCTTACTGTGGGAGCAAAATGAGAGTTAACTTTTAGTAGTGCAACTATCAAAGTGGAGGACTCCATAGAGTCACCCTCCCCCCTCTTATCGCATCTTGTAATTTCAAGTAGTATCAGAACAGGGTTTCAAAATAGTGTTTTAGAAAACCTAGAAACATACGATCCATGGCACAGTTTGGTAACTATAATACTGCGTAGGGTTATTCAATAACCGTCCACCCTTATTTGATAATATACTATTTGACTTTTAAAAAATTTGTATGTCTATATTTTTAGAATCTATAGACTATTGCATGTGGATTTTGGTTCAAGAAGGTTACACTACACCTTTTTGCTCACGAATGATGTTAAAACTATTTTATCATTTAATAAAAGGAGTAATGAGGATATGAAACTCGCACAATTAAATGTAAAATGCTTGAATTATTTCATTTGCGCATTGAAATCAGAAGATTATATGTGAGTGTCTACTTGTAGTAATGGTAAGGAGATCTTGGATATATTGTGTATCACGTACGAAGGAACCAGTAAAGTTAAATAGTCTAGGTTAAACATACTACTATATGATTATGAACTTTTTCAGATGAAACATAGCGAGACTATATCTAAAATATACACTAGATTCACCCAGATAATGATATCCTTGCATTCTCTAGGAAGAGAGTTATCTAATTCTGAAAAAGTTAATAAAATTTTGAGATGTTTACCTATCTCTTACGATGCAAAAATAACAAAAATAACTGAGTCCAAAGATTTAAATATTTATTCAATTGACATTTAACTTAGGTCGCTCATTACCTACGAGAAAGGAGTGAGTCAAATGCAAAGTGATGCAGGAGAAAAGAAGGAGCAAGCTATGGCTTTAAAAGTAAATAATTCTGAAAGTGACAGTTTTACAGTGGAGAAAGATGATGACATAGCCTTGATGACTCGTTAGTTCAAGAATTTTCTGAAGAGAAAGCAACGACATTATCAAAACAACTGGAACAAAGGTAAAAGCTCAAAGAATACTAAAGTTGCATCTGACACGATTTTCTTTGAGAGCAAGAAACCAGGTCATCTCTGAGCTGATTGCCCCAATGTAAAGACTCACCCAACCAAGGAGAAGGGCAAGGAGAAGTCAAAGTACAAGAAGGGAAAACTAAAAACACAAAAAGCTTTTTGGACCAACTCTACTTCAGAATTATTAGAAGAACAAATAGAGGAGGAGGTAACAAATTTATATCTAATAACTAACAATAACCTTGATCAATCAGATCAAGATGAGGTATGTTAACTCTCTTATGATGAACTGTTAGTCATTTCTGAAAAAATTCATGACTCGTATAAAAAGTTAAAGAAAATGCATGTTAGTCTTAACACTGATTTTAATACTTTATAAAAGGAGCATACTAGCTCAGTTAAAGAACATTCTGACTTGGATAGAGATCACATGTCCCTACTTGATGAATTTGATATATTAAATAAGAAGCAAGTTGAATTAACTGTTGCATACCATTCCTTAAAATCGTTACATATTGAACTAGAAAATGTATTTAAGGAATTAGAAGAACTTACATCTCAACTAGATAGCAATAAGCATACATTAAAAATGAGCAGTATTAAGCTACGAAAGTGCAAATGAATACTTAAGAGCAAAGGTTATATCATTAGAAAATAATAAATCATTACACTCACATTGTCCAATGGGACAACCCCTCTATATTGCATGCATCACACAAACTTAGGAAGAGGCAGCATCACCCATATAGGTTAGTGAACCCATTTCCCATAGTTAGGTGTTACTCTTATGGCATGTTACGTCACATAGCCCACACTTGCATAATTCACCATAGGAAACATCCAGTATGGAGACCTAAGCTGTATTCATCATAGTATAACACGCATACATCTCATTCAATCAAGCATAAGGAGGAACCCAAACTCACTTGGGTTTCCAAAACTAATCTTTGATTGATATTATAGGGGTGCTCTCACAAAAGACCTAGTGAGAGTATATGGTACCTGGACAGTGGCTGCTCAAGACATATGACTCGAGACGTGAAGTAGCTCATGACACTAGAGGCCAGGTTAGGAGGCAAGGTGACTTTAGGAGACAACACCACCAGGAAAGTGGTGGGCTCAGGTATCATTGGAAATTCTAAAAATTTCATAATTAAAAATGTTCTTTTAGTTGATGGTTTAAAGCACAATCTTTTAAGCATTAGTCAACTATGTGACAAGGGTTTTGACATAAAATTTCTTTCTAACAAATAAATGATTAGCTTAAACAATAAAGTTGTGTTAGAAGGAAAATGGATAAATAATGTATATATTTTAGACCTCAATTACATTAAAAATTCAAACTCATTTTATTTAAAAATAATAGCCGATGACTCTTGGCTATGGCATAGGAGACTATGCCATGCTAGCATGAAAACACTTAGGAGTAGTGGTATACCTAAGTTAGACTTCACTAAGGACCACCTATGTGATGCCAGCCAACTAGAAAAATAAGTGAAATCATCATTTCATTTAATTAAGGATATCAACACCACTAGGCCACTAGAAATTCTTCACATGGACCTATTTGGGCCTGTTAGTACAACTAGCTTAGGAGGGAAATCTTATGGATTTATAATAGTAGATGACTACTCTAGATTTACTTGGGTAAAATTTTTAGTACACAAGAATGAATCATTTAAAGAATGTAGAATCTTCTTCACTTGGATTCAAAGGAAATTAGGATGTGAAATCTCAATAATCCATAGAGATCATGGTGAAGAATTTGAGAATGATAGGTTTAAATCATTCTGTCAAGAGATAGGACCCCTTAGCAAAATAGAATAGCTGAGAGAAAGAATAGAACATTGGTTGAAGCTGCTAGGGCAATGTTAGCTGAATACACTCTTCCTAAAAATTTTGGGCAGAAGTAGTGCATACTGGTTGTTATGTTTTAAATAGGGTGAATGTTAGACCCAAACTTAATAAGACACCCTATGAACTCCTTAAGGGTAGGACACCTAATCTTTTTCACTTACACATTTTTGGATGCAAATACTTTATCTTAATTAATGGTAAGTCACCCTTAGGAAAATTTGATCCTAAATTTGATGAAGGCATCTTCTTAGGCCATTCATTTGTAGGTAAAGCCTATAAAATTTTCAATAAGAGGACCCTTATAGTAGAAGAGTCTACCCATGTGGTATTTGATGAATCAAATAAGACCTCTGAACCTAATCCTGAAGAAGAAGTTGAGGTCATTCAGGGGGTAGAAACCATTGCCATAAAAGATAGAGTAGAACCTTAGGAGTGATTGCCTAGAGATTGGAGATATTCTTCTAGTCATCCTTGAGAATTAATCCTAGGAGACCCATCAGAAGGTGTAAAAACTAGTTATGGACTTAGGAAGGAAGTTAGTCATTCTGTATTTATCTCCATGATTGAACCCACCAACATAGATCAAGCCTTAGGAGATGAATTCTGGATCCTAGCAATGTAAGAAGAGCTAAACTAATTTGTTAGGAATGATGTGTGGGAATTAGTCAAGTGACCTAAGGAATAAAGTATGGTTGGAATAAAGTGGGTCTTTAAAAATAAGATGAATGACTCTGGAATAGTAGTGAGAAAAAAAGCAAGATTAGTAGCTAAGAGGTATAACCAAATTGAGGGATTAGATTTTGAGAAAACCTTTGCCCTAGGAGCCAGACTAGAAGCCATAAGGGTACTCTTAGCCTTTGCTTGCTTCAAGGGTTTCAAATTATATCAAATGGACATTAAGAGTGCTTTCCTAAATGGGGTAATCAAAAAAGATATTTATGTTGAGCAACCCCCTGGATTTGGAAACTCGCCATTTCCAAATCATGTATTTAAATTGAAAAGGCGCTGTATGGGTTCAAGAAAGCATCTAAAGCCTAGTATGAAAGACTTAGCATATTCCTACTAGATAGAGGTTTTGTTAAGGGTAGTGTGGACAACACCCTCTTCTTAAAAAGGGCAAGTGATGAGATACTCATTATTCAGATTTATGTAGATGACATCTTATTTGGATCTTCAAAGAAAATCTTATGTGATGAATTTTCAAAAATAATGAGTGGCGAGTTCGAAATAAGCATGATGGGAGAACTCAATTACTTCCTTGGATTTAGTGTAAAATAGATGGAAGATGGAACATTTCATAGCCAATCTAAGTACATCAAGGATATTCTAAAAAAGTATGAAATGGATAATACTAAGGCCATAAATACTCCCATGAGTTCTACCATTCAATTATATAAAAATCCAAATAGAAAGTCAGTAGACCAGAAGAAGTATAGGGGAATAATTGGATCACTTCTCTATTTAACTACCAGCAGACCGGATATAATATTTAGTGTATATCTCTGCGCTTAATTTCAAGCTGACCCAAAAGAATCCCACATGACTATTATCAAAAGAATACTTAGATATCTACTAGGCACCCCAAACTTAGGAATTTGGTATCCTAGACACAGCACTACATTTGAAATATTAGGTTATTCAGATTCTGATTTTGTAAGATGTAGGGTAGATAGAAAAAACACCTCTAGTACATTTCAATTCATAGGACAATCCTTAGTTTCATGGTCCAGTAGAAAACAAAATTTGGTAGCCCTTTCAACGGTTAAAATGGAATATATAGCAGTAAGAAGCCGTGTTGCTCAAGTTTTGTGGTTAAAATAATAACTTTTAGATCTTGGACTACCTGTAGGAACCATTCCAATTATGTATGACAACACTAGTGCAATTTGCATATCTAAAAATCCAATTCAACACTCACACACAAAGCATATAGATATTAGACATCACTTCATAAGAGATCATGTAGCCAAGTGAAATATCGAACTACACCATATAGCTACCGGAGATCAACTGGTTGATATTTTCAGAAAACCATTAGCCTATGACATATTTAGCATGTTGAGGACAAAATTGGGTGTCATAGACGTTCATTCTTAATCAAAAACAAAAAATAAAAAAATTTATTTTTAAAACTCATGTGTTTGTACTCATTTTTTTTATTGTTATTTTGTTTTTTTTTTTGAAGAAATGCATAAAGCAATTTATTAGAAATAAAAGGAAACAAGCACCTAAGTGATTGATCCCCAATCACATTCCTCCTTTAACAATGAAATAAATGAAGGAGGAATATTATTACAAGTAATTTCATCCTAAAAAAAATCCAAAAAAAGAGCATGATTAGCACAAACATCAGCTAACTTATTACAACTCCTATTCACACAATTGAATAACATTTGACTAATCTCCTTGAGAAATTTGAAATCTTCCACCGTCGGCAAGTCTTCTTCGGCTATCCCTTTATTCATCAAAGTTTGTACAAACTTGATAACATTAGAGTTATCACCTTCTACAATGATACATTTAGCTTCAAACATCCTCTCTTGAAGAAATTTCCTCATAGAAAGAATTGACAAGAGGTCAAGTTGCGAACAGTCCTAATGCAATGTGCTGTAGCCAAAAGCACACAGAAATCTACCTTTATGATATATGAAAACACCCCCTATACTAGCTTTATAAGAGCTTACCAAAGAAACATCTATGCTGAGTTTAATCCATTCGGGAGGAGGGGGATGCCAAGAAGAGTTCGACAGCTGATTCAGCTGGTTGACATCCCAATTTTCCAAAGAAGGATTAATCCTGAAAGAAGCAACAGCAAAACTCAATTTATTAGTTGCTATGAAACCAGTACAATCCTCTGATCCTCCATGTTTCAACTTGTTTCTACTCTTCCAAGTGAAAAACACCGCAGAACAAAATAGGTTGCCAATAAAAGGATTATATTTAGCCAACTTTTCCATCCCATAATAACAATCTTCAAGAGAAGCAAAATCTAGCACATTAAAACCCCACTTGTTGAGAGAGAGACGAACTTATATAAGCTTCCAACAGGTTACTGCAACATGCTCAGCATCTTCAATCGCATTTCATCCTCTAGGACAACCATTAAAATCAGACAATCTTCTATACGTGGGAAAGAATTTGAAGGAATAGCATTCATGTTTAAGTGCCACCAGAATACTTCAACCCGAGGCCTCAGCTTCAAGCTTCTCATCCACTTCCAATGCCTATCATCACCACCAACATCATTGCAATTCCCTGAAGTTAAAGTAGATATTATTTTATCGGAACATTTACGAATCAATTCCAATTGATCTCTTTGTAAATCAGGGAGAATAGGAACTGCCATTATCAGCTCAACTAGAGGATGTCCAAAAAACTGCTTCAGCAATGCTTCATCCCAACTACCTTGCCGAATGAATCCACAAAGGAATTTTGTTTCTTCACTCAAATTAGCAACAAATGTAGCCCACTTCTCCAAGCTTTTATCAAAAATCCACACATCTTCAATGGTATTGATGAGATAGCCATTATTTACATTCCACCTAATAATAGGCTTCAAACTTTTAGCACCATGTAAAATGACCTTCCAGGTTGGAGAGGAAAAAGCCCTACTTTTAGAATTCCAGATATCATCACTATATTTAGCTATAAGAATTTTATTGAGTAGAGAGTTTGACTTAAAGATAATGTTCCAAGCAAACTTAGCCCTTAAAGCACTAATTTTTTCAGCAACAGATTGCAAACCACGGCCACCAGCCCTTCTAGATTTGCATAAAACATCCCATGCAATAAAATGGAGACCTTTACTCCCATCATGCTTGTGCCATAAAAAGTCTCTACACATTCTATCAAGATCATTCAACACTCCCATAGGAAACAATGAATGAGTTGATAAAAATATAAGAAGAGAAAGAAGAGCCGAATTCACAAGAAGAAGTTTTCCTGCAAGTGAGATAAACTTGTTACCCCATACATTCAATCTACTCGAAGCATTTTCTATCACACTTTGAAAGTCTGATACTACTAATCTTCTTAAAGCCAACTTAACACCCAAGTACACCAATTCAGGTACCTCCTTGAAGCCCAAGAGTCTAGATAGAGCAATTCTCCTTCTTCTATTGACTTATTTCCCAAATAGCATAATAGATTTCTGATTATTCACCCTTTGACCTGACCATTTGCAATAGTCTTTAAGAATTCTGCTTACTCTCTTCGCACTCTTCTGATTAGCTTCTAAGAAAATGATGATATCATCGGCATAAAGGAGATGAGAAACTTTATCTGCATTTGGAGTCACTTTAATGCCAATGTTCCCTTCTCTTTGAGTGAAAGCATTAGAAAGCAATTGAGAACATAAGATGAAAATATAAGGAAACAAAGGAAAACCTTGTCTAAACCCACTTTTAGCCTCAATACAATTAGATGATTACCATTAACCATAATAGAAAATTTAGGATTAGTAACACATTCAAGCAACAAATTGGAGAAGTTAACTGGAAACCCAAAGTACTGTAAAACATGCTTTAAAGTATCCCAGCTCATACTATCATAAGCCTTCTCCATATCAATTTTGATAGCCATGAATCCTTTCTTAGATTTAGAATACATGAACTTGTTAAAAATCTCTTGAGCAAGCAAAATATGATCAGATAAAGATCTACCTTTGACAAAGGCAGATTGATCTTCAGAAATGATTTTGGGAATGATACAATTCAGCTTATTCAGAAGCATTTTAGCCACAATTTTATAAATATATAAGCAAAGACTAATAGGCCGATAATTGAAAGTGGTAAAGGGGACCTTCACATTAGGGATCAGCACCACACAAGTATCCTTCCAACCAGAACATGTTTTCCTCGAGGTAAAAAGAACATTGATTGCATCCCAAACATCTTTTTTGATAATAGACCAATAATTCTTTATAAAAGAGTAAGTAATACCATCAATACCTAGTGCTAAGTTCAACTCCACTTGTTTGACCACTTGCTCTAGCTCAGCATAAGAGAATACCACCTCTAAGGCATTTCTATCATCTTCTTCCAGAACTTTGGATGGGGAAGGCTAGCCCTTTAGCACGCAAGTCCTCCTCTACCATTTGCCTTTAAAGTACTCAAAGAAAACCTCCTCTATTTGATTTTGATCTTCCACCAACAACAAGTGGAAGAACTTTGAGTTGGAATCACCTTCTTCAATCCAGTTCACTTTAGCTCTTTGCCTCCACATGTTTTTAGCCGTGCAAGAGAAGAGTTGAATTCAAGCACTTTGGCTTTTAACAAGCAAAGTTTATCATCAGAGAGCCCACTGAACACAGCCTCCTCTTCTTGTAACTCTAGAATCTCTTTCTTCAATTAATCCTTCAAAATCGAGAGGTTTTGATGCTTGGCTCTACTCCAAAAAAATAAAGCCTTTAAAGTTCTTCTAAACTTTACATTGAATATATGGTCAGCATCTCATTGCACTCTTTTACTCCAAGATTTTAACACAATTGCTGATGAGGCTGGGAAGGAGGCCCATGCATCTTCAAACTTAACAAATCTATTTCTTCGAAAACTAGTAGGAACAACCTTAATCAAAATCGGGCAATGATAAGAAGCAATCCTTGCCAAGTGTTTAACCGACGCCAACTGTATAGCTTCAAAAGCAGCTGAGTTCAACAGGCACCGATGCAACCTCTCTAAAATACGTGCTCCACCAATTTTGTTTTTACACCAAGTAAACTTTGGACCACTCACCCCAATATCATGAAAGTCACACTTGCTCATGAACTTACTCATGTCCTGTGGCCCTTGGGAAAAAACAAATTTCTTTCCTCCTCTTTTATCATCTTGTGACAAAATACAATTATAGTCTCCTCCAAAAATAGATGGAAGATCTCTCCCTAAAATAGTCTCCAAATTCTCCCACAATAATCTTCTCTTATACACATCTTTACTACCATAAACGGTAGCAACCAACCAAACTCCTTTGTTAGAAAAATTAAGCTCCCCAACCACCACCTGAGATGAAGCATGAATAACAAAAAAGGAAGCCACATCAGTCCTCCAGCAAACCATAATGCCACCAGAAAGGCCTTCCAAAGAAAACAAAAAGTAATCTCAATTGTCTCCAATAAATTTATTGAAATCACATTTATTCAAAGAAGAGATCTTAGTCTCAACGAGCCCAACAAAAAATGTATCAAAATCTTTTACTACCTCCTTCAAATAATGAGAGGCTTCAATCTTCCTTGCCCCTCTACAATTCCAAAATACAATGGATGTCATTTATTTTTATTTTTAGAGCTGGGATTGCTCCCACCACCATCTCTAATCAACAAGACACCTCTTCTATTGCGAGAGAAAGAATTGGCCTTGCTTAACGACTTGAGTTCTTTCTGTAGTTTGAATGTAGCCAACTCGGGACCATGAACAATCGGGCCTTTATCAGATTTCTCCATCTTCAGATCAGCAACCGTAACTTCTCCATCTTCCACGTCATCCATACTCGAATCAACAGGATCTAGAAGCTTTAAGAAATCACCTCCTTCTTGAGAAGTCTCCAATACTTTGAACACATTGACATCTGTAGGAATATCAGCAACCACAACATTGGATATCACCTCAGGTAACATAATTGATACATGTATTCCTTCATGATTCTTCAGGTTGTCTTGTGCATCCACTTTAGTCTTCAATACTTCTTTATCCCGCAACATATCAAAAATAAAAAAATCATCAACTATACCTACTCCTTTCTCTCGATTAGCATCAGCAAAAACCTTGGTAATATCAGACACCTCCACACTAGATGAGTGAGAATTGTTGATAGCAGCCTTCTTAACATAAAATGGACCTATTTTTGGAGCAACCTTCTGCACAAAACCATTTCTCCTATCCTTTTTTTTGCTAATGAAAGCAGCTTTCCTCCTTCTTCCATAGTTCACATGCACTCATGGTCCATAGGAATGACCATTATCCACCTTATCAGGCTCACACAAACCATGAGATAAACCACCTGCAGCAACTTTATCTCCATCTTTACTTTCAGAAACATTATCCTTCATATTGCAATCATTGATGAAGTGGCCAATCCTACCATATTTAAAACAAAATGTATTCATTTTTTCATATTCAATCTTTTGAAAGAAACGACCTTCCACTCCTTCCACCCAGGAAACAAAAGGAAGTTGCTTTTCGAAAGCCACACAAACACAAACCTGAACATATTCCCTTTTACCCCATTGAAACATATTCTCATCAATCCATAAGGGAGTTCCTATCATTGAAGCAATCCTTGCAACATTAATTTCATCCCAACTTAATAAAGGAAGGTGAGGCAACCTAATCCAAATAGGAGAAGTCATGCCTTTCAATGTGGTAGGTGAGAATTGGGGAGTCCACTTATCAAGACCAATAATGTGGCCATTAACATACCACAGTCCTCCTGATAACACATTCTCTACAGCTTCAACCAAGGCAAATGAACATGAAACCCATCCTAAGACAAGACTGGTAGGATGGAATTTTCTAAATTGCGTCCACTGACGACGAAATTCATCTGCTACCAAATGGATTGGCACATCCTTCCCAAACACTTTGACAACAATGGAAAATTGAAGTTTTTTTTGAATTAGCCATAACACTTTCCTCATGTAATTTCACAGCAACACCATCCTCGGATAAAATTGACTCATCCTTCACAAAATTTACTTTGATGTTAGGACATCTAGCCTAGGGAGTAAAAGATTTCTTTTTAAGCAATGCTCCGTATTATTCAAACCTTTGTCTGTCACAAAATTGGCATTAGCTTTCTCTTGGACATTAACACAAACATCAGAAAATATATCTGAAACCTTCTTCTAACAAACATCTTCCTTCTCTGAAATAACAGGTTTAGCAAGACCAAACCTATTAACCAAAAGCTTCATACCCGAGGAGGATGATGCTTCAATGTCGTGCGATCTCATAGGAGGTGAAGATCCACTGTAATGGCAAGGATTATTGTTTAATGTAACAATATCCTTATCTTTGCCAAGAACAGGTGAAGATTAATTTACCGGAACTGTAGAAGGTTCTCTAATAACCAGAGAACCATTCTTAAAAAAATCTTTATGAAGGATGGTGACAGGCGACATTGGAGGGAACAAGCCATCAGATATTCTAATATGTGATCTGAGACTTCTATTAGATCTCTGACGACCATCGGAGGTCACCGATGAACTAACCGCCATGAGAAAAAAGTCCGCCAAACAGGTGAAAAAATCAAAATTTTGAAAAAAGACAGGACTCTCTCTCTCTCTCTAGGACCAGGTTAACCCTTTGAGTATAGGATTAAAAAAAAGGGGTTTCGTGATCATCTCACACCCACCTTAGTGACACCAAAATTTGAATTTTTCTATATATCATACTGTATGATACACAATCGTACTGTACGATCCTCATAAATACAAAAATCACAGCCCTTAATTCCATCAACGGTCCAGATTTGCTTATTGATATATACATCGTACTGTATGAACCACCATTCGTACTGTACGATACACATTATTGCTCATCGTACTGTATGATTCCTCTCTTCGTGTGGTACAATCCATGTGTCAAATTGGATGGGGATGAATTTAAACTTGATGGGTACGATCATAATTACTCTTCATACTGGACAAACAGGTGTTCGTACTGTACGATACCTTTTATTAATGGTCGTGCCGATGACTCCTCAGGATGAATGAAATCTACAAAGATAACCAAGTATGATCATGATCGTACTGTATGATTTGACTTCTTTTTCAGACATGTTGTCCAGACAAATCAATTCACCTGATCGTACTATACGAATCCCTATTATACTGTACGATCGTCCAAAAAATCTATAAATTGAAGGGTTTCTTTGGCTCAATTCACTCTCAACTTCTCTAAATCTCTTATCCCTTTAATATTTCTATCCAATGGCTGGTGGAAGCAAACGTGGAGACTGATCAAGGGGAGCTCTTCCTCCTCCTAATGGTTTGACGACCGTTTTCTCTCCGCTGCTGATGAAAATGCCTACAATAAGTTCAAAGAGGCAAAGATCACTCCATTACGCATACTTAACTAAGACGCTTTAAACTTTGAGGTTATGAATCTTTTTGCCTCCACCACTCTCCAGTTTCTTCTTACCTTGGCCTTCCCTTTTCACTCTGAACTCCTCTATGAATTTTTAGTAAATCTTAGGATAGATTTTGACTGCACAACCTTGACCTCCTTTGTGTGTAAATGAAATGTGAAAATCACTAAAGCCGATCTAGCTGAACACATTGGACTCTCTACAGAAGAACCTCATCCCAAATCTCTACTCACCAATGACTTTGATTGGACCTCAATTAATATGCTACTTAGGAATGTGCCCACAAACTAACACCTACCACTTGTCCAAACTCTAACTCAAAATGCCCGCATTATCCACCACGTTCTTCGAATATCCATTATACCAAAAGCTAGAGATCGCATACGCATTACCCCGCTTCTGTCTATAGTCACTTAACCATGTCGGCCACCAAGTTTGATGAAGCTCAAATGAACTTAGATTACATTCATAACATGTCTGCTATTCGATATCCCAGTGCTCGCTATAAATAAAACATTGCCTTAGGACATATCATAGGATACATCCTCAATGCCAAATATCAACTCAATTATCCTATTCCTCCAAATAATCATCCTATCTTCTACACAGGCGCCTCATTCTGTATTCTCTTCCATCGGGGGAAAGAGCATGCTAATCCAAATTTTGATGAAGAAGGGGAAGCTGCTCCTACAGAAGGACCTCCACCACCACCGATACCACCACCTAGACCTACCTACCCTACATTCACTCAGGATGATATTGTTTAGAGGCTTAATCAACGAGAAACTTGATTGGACTACCACATTGACCAAAAACATCGACAGCACAAAGATGATATGTGATGGTTTGGCGAATGATTCACCTCGATAGATCAATAATTTGTATCCATCCATCAGTACTATTAGCCACCTCCACCACCACCACCTGATTAAGATCCCGACTACTAGTTAATTTTGCTTGTGTGTCGTATATTTCTTTTTCTTGTACTGTTTTACTTCCATATTTTGTGTGTACTCCTCTTTTTGTTGATGTCAAAAGGGGGAGAAATTTCCATGTTATGTTCTTGTAAAGTTCTATATTCTCATTTGTTTGTATGATATACTATTTTTCAAAAAACTTTGTATGTTTTTTTTTATGCTGTATTTTTTTAATCCTGTTATGCTTTATTTATGTTTTAAAAATTAAAAAAATATAAAACAAAATAACAAAAATGTTAAAATTAAAAAAAATGTCTGTAAACTCTCCCATTTTTTTAAAATCCATCATCTAGTGAGGGGGAACTAAGGAAGAAATAATATTTATCGGGCCTATCAGATAACATTATTTGACATCATCAAAAAGGAGGAGATTGTTGCAATCTAGGATCCTGAGCATCTGATTTTGATGATGACAAATAATATTAACTGGATTACTATATTCTTTCTTGAAAAATATAGATGTTTATTTTTGTCTGTGAGAACTAACAGTTTAGGTAAGATACAAATCGCTCAAGACTGCTGGAGACTCAAGACTGGGTAGAATAGGATGTAAAAGAATTTGTATTTTATTTTCTTTAATTTTTATTTATTGAGTCTGCCACAAAAGAGTGTATACAAATGGGGTGACCATGTACACACACAGGGGGAGAGTTTCTCTTTTTTTTATAGTTAAAAAAAAATTTAAGAAAATCGTATTATATAATTTTTAATCATATTATACGATCTGTCATTAAAACTCTAGCTTAACGGTTAATTCTGAATGATTAGTTTGTGAACTAATCATATTGTACGATCATGATCATACAATATGATTTATTTCCATCTAAAAACCCTAGCTGCTAGCATAGTTTAGGTAAAATTTTAAATTTAATTTTTTGAACTAATCATACTATACGATCCTAATCGCACTGTATGATCATTTAAATTTGTACCAAAATTATCCCCCATAATCAAACAATTAAATCTTGGTTTCTTAATTACTATCATTCATACTATATGATATGAATCGTATTGTATGAACTATAAAGATGATTTTTGGTCGTCCCATAGATCGTACCAGATGAAACCGTGATTTTTGAACTATTCATCCCAGATAATATTTATATCATATAGGATAATAGTCTGAATTGAACTAATCATACTATGCGAAGTGTACAGTGCAGGATGATTTACAGAGATGAATTTCAGTCATCCCATAAGTCATCCCGTACGAACAATTGAAAATAAAATAATCATCAAGTATGATCTCTTGATTGTACTGTATGATGTTCGTAAAATTTATGAACTGTTTGTCTGCCTTCATACTAGACGGAACTATTTTTGAATTGATCGTACTGTATAATATTGGATCGTATTGTACGAACAGCATCATCTGAATTGAATCATTAGGATTTTTTGAAGCCTGATTTAAAAAGAAGTTTTTTCTTATTCAGAGAGTAGTTGTTATGATTACTGTGTAAAGAAGAGGAACATGATAACTGAAGGAACTCTTGAGAGAGAGCTTTTGAAGAGATCTAGGGTTTGTGAGAGGAAGGAGAAGGTGAGCTTGAGCGTGAGGGAGAAGGAGTGTGAGGGGATCATATGGTTGCTCTGAGCTAGTTGCACGCTTGCTCCTCCTGTGACTTTTTATGAGTCTTGTGGAAGCTCTTTAGGAAGAGAGGCTTCAAGGTCAATATTCTCAAGGTTCTCTGCCTTTTCAAGGAGGGAGAAAAAGGAGAAGGTCCGCTGCCATCATGAGGAGGGTGACATAATGTCTGGCACTCCGCCACACCGAGGAAGATGAAAGTGAGATTTGTAAAGGCTTCTCTATCTTACTGTGGGAGCAGAAGGAGAGTCAACTTTTAATAGTGCAACTCTTGGAATGGAAGACTCTAGGAAGTAGACGTAGGTCAAGTGATCGAACCACTATAAAAATTTCTGGTGTGCTTTTTCCATTTTCCATATTTTTACTTTTTATGCATTTATTTTCTGTGTTAACTGCTTGGTGAAAAATTTGATTGTAGCTTTTCATTGTGAGATTTAAAATTTTTTCACCACTCTTGTAATTATGTATGAATCATTAGCTTCCACATCTGACTAGTTGAGTTTTTATTTAAAAAAAAAAACTAAAAAATCTTTTAAAAACTAGAACTCGTGTTTAGAATTTATTTTTAAAAATACTAATTCACCCCCCACTTGGCGCATCTCATACTTTCATGAATAGGTGGAGACATGCATATAATCTTCAGATTTTAAGGCACAGAAAAAATAGTTCAAACATTTAGCATTCAGTTATGCAAGACCTCTATCATTAGTTATCCATTCAGCAAAAAGAATTTCAGTTTTAACACCATTGACTAATCCATAAGGCGCAGAATATCCTTCTTTAACAAGCATCCACAAGTGATAATCAATCGATTATAAAAAGGTGGACATGCGAGTTTTCCAAAAATTAAAAGAAATATTTCCAAATAGAGGTGGTCGTGTGATTGAAATAACCTTCCACAGTATTACGATTATCAAAGTTAGCCATTGATTGAAATTTAAAAGTTTTCTAAAACTTTATTTTATGAATCCTGCTCTGATACCACTTGGGAGTTCGTGAGGGATGTTAAACCCTATAGAACTAGCCCGAGGCTAACCAAGAGGGGGGTGAATTGGTATTTTAAAAATTCTTTAAGCAAACAAAAAAAATCTTTTTGAAATCTTTTTGAATATGTTAAACATAAACAGTTTAAGTGGAAGCAGATAATCAAAATCAGAAATTTGAATCACGGATCATATCACAGAAACAAGCAAAAATAAAAGTGAAAAAAAAGTAGAAGGAACACAGCAGATTTATAGTGGTTCAGTTAAATCTGACCTACATCCACTCCCCAAAACCTCTCGTTCCAGGTATTGTACAAATCAGCTAGTGTCTCTCCTTTTGCCCAAATAGCAAGGCGAAGAAGCCCTTACAAAATCTTTTTCACCATCCTGGTGAGACAGAGAACCCAGAATCCTTTTACTCTCACCTGGAGTTAGCAGAGAACCACAGAAATCCTTTTACTCCCTCTTGGAGTAGGTAGATAACCTAACAATCCCTTTACTTCCTCCTGGAGTAGGCAGAGAACCTCAACCTATTGTTGATGATCGTCTCCTCAGAGCCACCAAGGAACCAAGGATGAACAAGGAAGAAAATGATTGAATCCTTGCTTGGAGTAACCTTTGTGAATCCCCTCACAAACTCCCCCTCATAATATTCTCCCTCTCTTTCTATCAAACTCTCCTTCTCCTATTCTAACTCTCTTTGGATTGGACTCAATAGCAAAGAAGGTTGTCTAAAGAGATAATTAGAGAGCTTAAATAGAGAGCCTTCAAAAAGTGCCCTAATTTCAATTTGCCGACAATATCATCCAAGATGATATGCATAACATAATGTGCGATCAGTGTAAATTAGCCCATCCAAGCAGGACAATCTATGTTACCTATACGATCAGTGCAACAATTATATACATATCATCTTGAAAGATCGTGCGATCGTCTTCTACGATTAGTTCAAATTAAAGCTGTTGAAATCCAGGATCCCGAGCACTTAATTTTGATGGTGACAACTAATACTTACTGAGTACATATAGACTTCCTTTAGATTACAAATGTTTAATCTTTGTATATGAGCACTAACATTTCAGGTCAGATGCACACTGCTAAAGATTGCTGGAGACTCAAACCGGGTAGAATAGGATATTAAAGAGTTTGTAATTTTTATTTTTTTATTTTTATTTTCTTGAGTCTGCCACAGAAGCATGCATGTGAAAGGAGCAACCATGCACATACACAGGGGGAGAATTTTTTTTTAAAATGATTAAATTTTTTTTTAAGCAAATCGTACTGTACGATTAATTAAAAATACTCAGGCTAACGGCTAATTTTTGAATGATTAAGTTTACAAACTTATCGTACTGTACGATCCATATCATACTATACAATAATATGTAATTGAGAAACCTTAGCCGCCAGAATAAGTTTGGTAAGTTTTTTAATTTGATTTTCTGAACTGATCGTACTGTACGATTAATTAAAACTTGCCAAAATTATCTCCCTAATCAGGAAATAAATGTTGGTTTCTAATTTATATGTCGATCGTACTGTACGATCATATATCGTACTGTACGACTGACAGAGACGATTTCATTCATCCCAGAGATCGTACCAGACAAAACCAAGATTTTTTGTTCTGTTCGTCTTGGACGATATTCATATCATACAGGACGATATCAAGAAATGAACTGATCGTACTGTACGACTGGTGGAGTGTTGGACGATTGTCAGAGACGATTTTCTTCATCCCAGCGATCGTACCAAACGATCCCAAGAATTTTTATACTATTCATCCTGGACGATATTCATATCGTACAGGACGATATCCTGAAAAACACTATTCATACTGTACGATTCAATGAGTGCTGGACGACTGACAGAGACGAGTTCTTTCGTCCCGAGGTTCGTCCCACAGTTCCTCCCGTACGAACAGTACGAATCAACAGTATCATCTTGTACGATATACGTATCGTACAGTATGATATGAATAAAATTCGATACCTGTTCGTCTGTACTCGTACTGGACGGAGCTGAAATTGAACTGATCGTACTGTACGAACAGAAATGCAAAAGTTGAAACTTTTAGGATTTTTTGAAGCCTGATATAAAAACAACTTAAAATTTTCTTTAGGGAGTTGTTGATCAATCCTTTTACTGTGAGAGGCTTGGAGGAAAAAGAAGGGGATTCGGTAGAGAGAAGTTTTTGGAGAGATCTAGAGCTTGAGAGAGGAAGGTGAAGGTGAGCTTGAGCGTGAGGGAGAAGTAGTGTGAGGGGATCACACGGTGGCTCCAAGCTAGCTGCATGCTTTGCTCCTCTTGTGGCTTTGGAAGCTTCAAGAAAGTTCTCGAGGGAAGAGTCACTTCAAGATGAACATCGCCAAGGTACTCTACCATCTCCAGGAGGGAGAAAAAGGAGAAGGTCCGCTGCCGTCACCAGGAGGGTGACATAGCGTTTGGTATTCCGCCGCACCGAGGGAGGTGAAAGTGAGTATTGTAAAGGCTTCTCCACCTTGCTGTGGGGGCAAAAGGAGAGTCAACTTTTACTAGTGTAAATCCCGGAGTAGAGGACTCCGGGGAGTGGACGTAGGTCAAGTGACCGAACCACTATAAAAATATCTGGTGTTTTTTCCTGTTTACCGTACTTTACTTTTCATGCTTTTAATTTGTGCGTTTTAATTGCTTGGTGAAAAATCAGTATTTAAATCTTGTGGTGTAAAATCTAAAATTGAACTATCAATTTCATCGTTGTGAATGTTGTATTTGCTTCCGCATATTAGTCGTTAAATTATATTTTGAAAATACAAAAAAATTAGAACTCTTGTGTAGGGTTAAATTTTTAAAATACCAATTCACCCCCCCTCTTGGCGCATCTCGTACTTTCAAGTGGTATCAGAGCGGGGTTTCAAAATAGTGTTTTAGAAAACCTAGAAACATACGATTCATGGCTCAATTTGGTAACCGTAACACTGCGGAGGGTTATTCTATAATTCGTACACCTTTATTTGACAACATACCGTTTGATTTTTGGAAAACATGCATGTCTACATTTTTACAGTCTTTAGACTATCGCATGTGGATGTTAGTCCAAGAAGGTTATTCTGCACCATTTCGTATGTTGAATGGAATTAAAACTGAACTGTCATTTAATGGATGGAGCATTGAGGATAGAGAATTTGCACAACTAAATGCTAAATGTCTAAATTGTTTCTTTTGCGTATTAAAATCAGAAGACTATATGCGAGTATCAACTTGTACTACTGGTAAACAAATTTGGGACAAACTGTGTATCACGTACGAAGGAACTAGTGAGGTTAAACAATCTAGGTTGAACATATTGTTACATGATTATGAACTATTCCGCATGAAACCTAGTGAAACTATATCTGACATGTACACTCGATTCACCCAGATTGTAACATCACTGCATGCTTTAGGAAGAGAGTTGTCTAACTCGGAAAAAGTAAACAAAATACTGCGATGTTTGCCTAGCTCATACGATGCTAAAATTACTGCAATAACTGAGTCAAAAGACCTGAATATTTATTCTATTGATAATTTGCTTAGGTCACTCATTGCCTACGAGCAAGGAGTGAGTCAACGACAAAGTGATGCAGGTGAAAAGAAGAAGGAGCGAGCAGTGGCTTTAAAAGCAAACAATTCTGAAAGTGACAGCTCAGCAGCGGAGGAAGATGACGACATAGCCTTGATGACACGTCAGTTCAAAAATTTTTTGAAAAGAAAGCAGCGCCATCATCAAAGCAATTGGAACAAAGGTAAGAACTCAAAGTATACTAAGGTTGCATCTGAAATAATTTGCTTTGAGTGCAAGAAACCCGGTCATCTCCGAGCTGATTGCCCAAACATCAAAACTCATCAAACCAAGGAGAAGGGTGAGGAAAGATCAAAGTTCAAGAAGGGCAAATTTAAGACTCAGAAAGTGTTTTGGGCCGACTCTACCTCAGAATCATCGGAAGAAGAAGCAGAGGAGGAGGTAACGAATCTGTGTCTTATGACTAATGATAATCTTGATCAATCAGATCAAGATGAGGTATGTCAACTGTCTTACGATGAACTGCTTGTTATTTCTGAAAAAAACCATGACTCGTATAGAAAATTGAAGAAAAAGCATGTTAGTCTTAATACTGAGTTTAGTACTTTACAAAAGGAGCATGCTAGTGTAGTAAAGAATTTTTCTGACTTAGATAAAGATCATATGTCTTTGCTTGATGAATACGATGCATTAAACAAGAAGCATATTGAGTTAACCACTGCACACGATACCTTGAAATCATCACATGTTGAATTAGATAATGCATTTAAGGAACTAGAAGAACTATCAGGGGAACTTAGTAGTAGTGAGCATGCATTGAGATTCAAATATGCTAGTCTTAACCAAGAGAACAAATTTTTAAATGAAAAACTTCATGCATACGAGAATAACAAAAAACCTCCCACGGTTGTTGAATTCTTTCAGCCTCCACCATGTGAATCATCTCATTCGAAACCAGCACGGCATGCATCATCCAAACCCAGAAATAGGCACTACTACCCTCGTAGATTAGTGAACCCATTTCCAGGTGTTAGATGTTATTCTTGTGGCATGCTAGGTCACATAGCCCGCACGTGCTCAATTCACTATAGGACACATCTAGTGTGGAGACCTAAATCGCATTCATCACAGCATAACATGCATACATTTCATTCATATAAGCATATGGTGGAACCCAAACACACTTGGGTTCCCAAAGCTAATCCGTGATTGACATTGTAGGGATGTTCTCATAAAAGACCTAGTGAGAGCATGTGGTACCTGGACAGTGGCTGCTCGAGACACATGACTGGAGACATGAAGCAGTTCATGACACTGAAGGCCAGGTCAGGAGGCAAGGTAACTTTGGGAGACAACACCACCAGAAAAGTGGTGGGCTCAGGTATCATTGGAAATACTAAAAATTTAAATATTGAGAATGTACTTTTAGTGGATGGTTTAAAGCACAATCTTTTAAGTATAAGTCAACTATGTGACAAGGGCTTTGATATAAAATTTCTGTCTAACAAATGCATGATTAGTTTAAATAATTCACTTGTGTTAGAAGGGAAACGTATAAATAATGTTTGCATGTTAGACTTGAACTGCATTGAAACCTCAAACTCTTTGTGTCTGAAAATAATAGCAGATGACTCTTGGCTATGGCATAGGAGACTATGCCATGCTAGTATGAAAACACTTAGGAACATCACTCAGAAAGACTTAGTTAGAGGCATACCAAAGTTAGACTTTACTAAGGACCATCTTTGTGATGCTTGCCAATTAGAAAAACAAGTTAAATCTTCATTTCATGCAATCAAGGATATCAGCACCACTAGGCCACTAGAAACTCTCCACATAGACCATTT
Organism: Dendrobium chrysotoxum; assembly: GCA_019925795.1. Taxonomy (NCBI): domain Eukaryota; kingdom Viridiplantae; phylum Streptophyta; class Magnoliopsida; order Asparagales; family Orchidaceae; genus Dendrobium; species Dendrobium chrysotoxum. The sequence goes on along the minus strand of CM034308.1, from coordinate 55,022,659 downwards.
CGGACCTGTTAGTACAGCCAGCCTAAGAGGGAAGTTGTATGGGTTTGTAATAGTAGATGACTACTCTAGGTTTGCTTAGGTGAAATTCCTAGCTCATAAGAGTGAGTCATTTGAAGAATTTAGAATTTTCTCCACTTGGATTCAAAGGAAATTAGGATGTGTAATTTCAACAATTCATAGTGATCACGGTGGGGAATTTGAGAATGATAAAGTTGAATCTTTTTGTAAAGAGGTTGGAATAGAACATAATTTCTCTGCCCCTAGAACTCCTCAGCAAAATGGAATAGCAGAAAGAAAGAATAGAACTTTAGTTGAAGCTGCTAGGGCTATGTTAGCTGAATACACTCTCCCTAGATACTTTTGGGCAGAAGCAGTAAATACCACATGCTATGTATTAAATAGGGTAAATGTTAGATCCAAACTTAATAAGACACCCTATGAGTTGCTTAAGGGTAGGACACCCAATCTTTCCCACTTACACATTTTCGGTTGCAAATGCTTCATCCTAATCAATGGCAAGTCACCCTTAGGAAAGTTTGATCCTAAATCGGATGAAGGGGTTTTCCTAGGCTACTCATCTGTAGGTAAAGCCTATAGAATATTCAATAAGAGAACCCTAGTAGTAGAAGAGTCCACTCATGTGGTATTTGATGAATCCAATAAGACATCTGAACCTAATCATGAAGAAGAAGAAGTTAAGGTTATACGGGAATAGAAACCATTACCATAGAGACTAGAGCGGAACCTCAGGAACATCTGCCTAGAGATTGGAAATTTTCTTCTAGTCATCCTAGAGAGCTGATCTTAGGAGACCCATGAGAAGGGGTAAAAACTAGGCATGGACTTAGGAAAGAGGTTAGCCATTCTGTATTCATATCTATGATTGAACCCACGAGTATAGATCAAGCCTTAGGAGATGAATTTTGGATCCTAGCAATGCAAGAAGAGTTGAACCAATTCGTTAGGAATGATGTATGGGAGTTAGTCAAAAGGCCTAAAGAACAAAGTGTGGTTGGAACTAAGTGGGTCTTTAAAAATAAGATGAATGACTCTGGAATAGTAGTAAGAAACAAGGCTAGGTTAGTAGCGAAGGGGTATAACCAAATTGAAGGAATAGATTTTGAAGAAACCTTTGCTCCGGTAGCTAGACTAGAAGCCATCAGGGTACTGTTAGCTTTTGCTTGTTTTAGGGATTTTAAGCTATATCAAATGGATGTAAAGAGTGCCTTCCTGAATGGAGTAATCAAGGAAGATGTGTATGTGGAGCAACCTCCGGGTTTGAAAACTCACAATTTCCAAACCACGTGTTCAAACTGAAAAAGGCACTGTACGGGTTAAAACAAGCACCTAGAGTCTGGTATGAAAGACTTAGTACGTTCCTACTAGATAGAGGCTTTATAAAGGGTAGTGTGGACACCACCTTATTTTTGAAGAAGGTAGGAGTTGAAGTACTCATTGTTCAGATTTATGTAGATGACATATTATTCAGATCGACGGAGAAAAGCCTATGTAATTAATTTTCAGAAACAATGAGCGACGAGTTTGAAATAAGCATGATGGGAGAACTTAGTTACTTCCTTAGATTTAGTATAAAACAAACGGAAGGTGGAACGTTTCTTAGTCAGTCTAAGTACATCAACGATATTTTGAAAAAATATGAAATGGATAATGCTAAGGCTATGAATACACCCATGAGCTCTAATATTCAATTGGATAAAGATCCCAGTGGAAAGTCTGTAGATCAAAAGAGGTATATGGGAATAATTAGATTGCTTCTCTATCTGACTGCCAGTAGACCAAACATAATATTTAGTGTGTGTCTATGTGCCCGTTTTCAAGCTGACCCGAAAGAATCTCACATGACTACTGTCAAAAGGATTCTTAGATATCTTCTAGGCACCCCGAACTTAGGAATTTGGTATCCTAGACACAGCACTTCTTTTGAAATCTTAGGATACTCAGATTCAGACTTTGCAGGATGTAGGGTAGATAGAAAAAGCACTTCTGGCACTTGTCAATTCATTGGACAATCATTAGTTTTATGGTCCAGTAGGAAATAAAATTCAGTTGCCCTATCCACAGCCGAAGCAGAATATATAGCGGTAGGTAGCTGTGTTGCATAAGTTTTGTGGTTAAAACAGCAGCTTGTAGACCTAGGACTACCTGTAGGAACCATTCCGATCATGTGTGACAACACTAGTGCTATTTGCATATCCAAAAATCTAATTCAACACTCACGAACCAAATATATAGACATTAGACATCATTTCATTAGAGATCATGTAGCCAAAGGAGATATTGAACTGCACCACGTTGCTACTGAAGATCAATTGTCAGACATTTTCATAAAACCATTAGGTTATGACACATTTAGCACTTTACGAACCAAATTAGGTGTCATAGACATTCACGCCTAATGTAACATACAAAAAAAAAAAAAAAAAAATGGGTTTGTGGTTGTTTTGTTTTGTTAAAATAAAAAAAAAACACAAAAACAATTAGATTCCTTATCCTCTTCCCATGTTGCACACAAACTATGATATTCTCTGACAATCATACTGTACGTTCCACTATCGTACTGTACGATAAGGTTCAAATCACTCCAATCTCAGTCATCCATTCCCATTCATGGTCCAGATCTTTCATGTCTTATGCCTATCGTACTGTACGATTCACCACTCGTACCGTACGATACTAATTATTGGTCATCGTACTGTACGACATACCAATCGTACTATACGATCCACGTGTCAAACGAAATAGGACGAATTTAAATCGGCCGGTACGAACATTATTGCCTATCGTACTGTACGAACACCTGTTCGTACTGTACGAACACTTTTGGTCAAAAGTCGTTCAGATGACTCATTGGGACGAACGCCTTACACTCACGTTCGTACAGTACGATACTGATCGTACTGTACGATTTGACTCACTTTTCTGAAAAGTCGTCCAGACGACATTATTGCACATATCGTACTGTACGATACTCAATCGTACTGTACGATATCCCTCAAATTCTATAAAACAGGAGGGATTCTTTGCCACTTCTCCTCACCTTCAATCAATCTGAATTTCATTATTCCTCCACTCCTTTCTTCCAAAATGTCTGGGTCCAGTAAGCGCGGTCGAATGATCATCGGGAGCTCTTCCTCCTCTCGGCGCTTCGATGATCGTTTTCTCTCCGCTGCGGACGAGAAAGCGTATATTAAAATTAAGGAGGCCAAGTTCACTCCATCCTGCATGCTCAATCAGGCCGCCCTAAATTTCGAGGTGCTGAATCTGTTCACCTCCACTAGCCTTCAATTCCTTCTGACTCTTGCTTTTTCGTTTCACTCCGAACTCTTGTTTGAGTTTTTTGCCAATATCTGAGTCGACCTTGAAAACACTACCTTCACATCTTATGTCTGTAAACAGAATGTCGTTATCACTGTCAACGACATTGCTGAGCACATCGGGCTGTCCACTGATGGCCCTCATCCCCAATCCATGATCTCCCACGACTATGATTGGACGTCAGTAAATATGACCCTTAGAGGTGTCCCCTCCAATCAACACCTACCCCTGGTCCAAACCTTAAATCAAAATGCCCGCGTTATCAAGCATGTCCTATGCACATCTATTATACCTAAAGCTGGAGACCGCATCCATATTACTCCACTATTTTCTGTCGTCACCTATCTCATCATGTCTGGCACAAAATTCAATGAAGCCAAAATGGTGTTTGACTACATTCATACCTTGTCTGCCTTCCGGTATCCCGGTGCCCGTCGTAAACTGAACCTTGCTTTAGGGCATGTCATAGGATACATCCTAGATGCAAAATACCAACTTCATTATCTACTCCCTCCTGATCACCTTCCTATCTTCTACTCGGATGCCTCCTTTCGTATCTTGTTCCATCGGGGGGCCGCTCCCGCCGATCCCGAGTTTGATGACGAGGAGGCTGCTGCTCCTGCTGACGCACCTCCACCACCACCAATCCAACCACCTGGCCTTGCTCCTCCCGACTACCCTCACGATGACATTATTCGACGACTTGATCGTCTGGAGACTAGGTTGGATGCCCATATTGCTCAGCAACATCAGGAGCATGACACGGATATGAAATGGTTTAGGGAGCACTTCACATCAATCGATCAACAGTTCGCCTCCCTTCATCAGTACCACCAGCTGTTTCCCGACCTTCCACCACCACCTCCGGATCAGGATCCAGATTTTTAGGTTGTTGTAGTTGTTTCTATTTTCTGTTTGTTATCAGTGTACTTGTTTTTCTTTTTCTTCCCTTTTTGGTGTTGTCAAAAGGGGGAGACTTTTCTGTGTGTTCTGTATTATATTTTTGCTTACTATTAAATGCTATTGGTTGTTTATGTTCTCACTACATTTATGTTTCTTCTATCTTGTTGTTTTATTTATGTTATAATAAATACAAAAAAAACTGTTTCTTCTCCTCCTATTTAAAAATTAATAAGCTACTCTTCTGAGGGGGAGCTAAAGAAGTCAGAACATCTGTACATCAGAAAATATTATTTGACACCATCAAAAATGGGGAGATTGTTGAAATCCAGGATCCCGAGCACTTAATTTTGATGATGACAACTAATACTTATTGAGTACATATAGACTTCCTTTATATTACAAATGTTTAATCTTTGTATATGAGCACTAACATTTCAGGTCAGATGCACACTGCTAAAGATTGCTGGAGACTCAAACCGGGCAGAATAGGATGTTAAAGAGTCTGTAATTTTTATTTCTTTATTTTTATTTTCTTGAGTCTGCCACAGAAGCATGCATGTGAAAGGAGCAACCATGCACACACACAGGGGGAGAATTTTTTTTTTAAATGATTAAATTTTTTTTTAAGCAAATCGTACTGTACGATCTTGGATCGTACTGTACGATTAATTAAAAATACTCAAGCTAACGGCTAAATTTCGAATGATTAAGTTTACAAACTTATCGTACTGTACGATCCATATCGTACTGTACGATCCATATCGTACTGTACGATAATATGTAATTGAGAAACCCTAGCCGCCAGAATAAGTTTGGTAAGTTTTTGAATTTGATTTTTTGAACTGATCGTAATGTGCGATACTGTTCGTACTGTACGATTAATTAAAACTTGCCAAAATTATCTCTCTAATCAGGAAATAAACGTTGGTTTCTAATTTATATGTCGATCGTACTGTACGATCATATATCGTACTGTACGACTGACAGAGACGATTTCATTCGTCCCAGAGATCATACCAGATGAAACCAAAGTTTTTTGTTCTGTTCGTCCTGGACGATATTCATATCGTACAGGACGATATCAAGAAATGAACTGATCGTACTGTACGACTGGTGGAGTGCTGGACGATTGTTAGAGATGATTTTCTTCATCCCAGCGATCATACCAGACGATCCCAAGAATTTTTGTACTATTCATCCTGGACAATATTCGTATCGTACAGGACGATATCCTGAAAAACACTATTCATACTGTACGATTCAATGAGTGCTGGACGACTGACAAAGATGAGTTCTTTCGTCCCGAGGTTCGTCCCACAGTTCGTCCCGTACGAACAGTACGAATCAACAGTATCGTCCTGTACGATATACATATCGTATAGTACGATATGAATAAAATTTGATATCTGTTCGTCTGTACTCGTACTGGACGGAGCTGAAATTGAACTGATCGTACTGTACGATCATAGATCGTACTGTACGAACAGAAACGCAAAAGTTAAAACTTTTAGGGTTTTCTGAAGCCTGATATAAAAATAACTTAAAATTTTCTTTAGGGAGTTATTGATCAATCCTTTTGCTGTGAGAGGCTTGGAGGAAAAAGAAGGGGATTCGGTAGAGAGAAGTTTTTGGAGAGATCTAGAGCTTGAGAGAGGAAGGTGAAGGTGAGCTTGAGCGTGAGGGAGAAGTAGTGTGAGGGGATCACACGGAGGCTCCAAGCTAGTTGCATGCTTTGCTCCTCTTGTGGCTTTGGAAGCTTCAAGAAAGTTCTCGAGGGAAGAGTCACTTCAAGATCAACATCGCCAAGGTACTCTGCCATCTCCAGGAGGGAGAAAAAGGAGAAGGTACGCAGCCATCACCAGGAGGGTGACATAGCGTTTGGTATTCCGCCGCACCGAGGGAGGTGAAAGTGAGTATTGTTAAGGCTTCTCCGCCTTGCTGTGGGGGCAAAAGGAGAGTCAACTTTTACTAGTGCAAATCCCGGAGTAGAGGACTCCGGGGAGTGGACGTAGGTCAAGTGACCAAACCACTATAAAAATCTCTGGTGTGTTTTTTCCTGTTTACCGTACTTTACTTTTCATGCTTTTAATTTGTGCGTTTTAATTGCTTGGTGAAAAATCAGTATTTAAATCTTGTGGTGTAAAATCTAAAATTGAACTATCAATTTCATCGTTGTGAACGTTGTATTTGCTTCCGCACATTAGTCGTTAAATTATATTTTGAAAATAAAAAAAAATTAGAACTCTTGTGTAGGGTTAAATTTTTAAAATACCAATTCACCCCCCCCCCCTCTTGGCGCATCTCGTACTTTCAAAAGCATATCATCTTGAGAAATCATTTGGGACGGCCAGGCCTATTAGAATAAATATATTTATCATCTTGGATGATTTTGCGATCGTCCTGTACAATTGGTTCAAATCAAAGCATATCATCCTGAGAAATTGTTCGTGATGTCTAGGCCAATTAGAATAAATGTACTTATCATCCCGGACGATCTTATGATAAAAAATTATTCAGGACGTCGAGTACATTCATAAGAATAATCATGAATCAGCCTGGACGATCTATCGATCGTCCTATACGATATGACCATTCAATCTAACCATACTTAAATCCCTAATCACAGGATTATTTTAGGCATGATTGTCATAAATCGTTCAGGACGATGAGGATCATCCTGTATAATTAGTTCAAAATATAAAAAATAAAAAATTACCTAAAATCTGATTGGAGGCTAATTTTTAGATTTGTATTGATCATCCTGTACGATAAAAAATCATCCATGATAATTATTTAAGTAAACTTAATTATCAGGGATGCCCTTATTAGGGTTTTTGTTCTAAACTGATCGTCTAGGATGATTTTGGATCATCCTGTACGATATGATAAAAAATAGAAGAACTCTCAAACTCACCAAATTTCTCCCCCTGAGTGTGTGTGTATAATGTTACTTAGCTTGTGGATCCACCATATTACATTTGACTCAAGAAAGGGAAAAATTATATTGAAATGAAATTACACGCAGACCAAATCTTGAGCTAATTTGTTTTGCAAGTGATTATTGAGGATCTGAAAAAGTTGGTAGGTAGCGCAACCAAAAATAAATATGTAATGATAGTAATATAAAGAAAATAATGTTTGTTATCATCAAAATTACAGTACATGTATCCAGATTTGCAATATAACCACCTTTGCCTAGGCCTTTACCAACAATTCATTTTTGTTTCTTTCCTGCATTGGGTATGTCGTCATTTATTACACATTTTTCATGTATCTGTCTTTGATTATTTGGTCAATTAATTTCTTATTTTATTTGTCTTATACAATTTATACTCAAAATATACTCCATATACTAAAATTTATGTCAACCATATCAATAAAGAATCCATTAGGGCTTCAAACATGCTACTGTTACCTGTGGTGAATAATGAGCATTTGACCCTTTTGGTAGAAAATTTAAAGAAATAAGTTTGACATTTTTACAATTCCTTGCCCTACAAGATCACAAGGCCGTGCTTCCTCAAATTGTGACTCAAGATTTAAATTCATACAGTTTCAACTTAAATTGTTTCTCCACTATCTTGAAATTTATATAGTCTCGATATTTTGTCTAGATAAATTATTTGTATGAAGAAACAAAGGATTCTTTCGATAATGACATACGGTAATGGCCGGTCCAAACTGTCACTGGTGTGCCAACCCAGAAAAATAGCTTCGACTGTGGTATGTTCGTCTGTATATATATATATGGAGGCCACAATCTAACATCAGAGTGTCAACTAGGCTGAACTTACAGACTCGCAAGATAAAATGCCTAAGTTCAGGGCAAAACTAGCATACACTATTCGTTGTGCAATAAAAAAAACTTACCATAAGTTATAGATACATTCTTTTTTGTACATATATTTTTTATTTGTAGTTGTAATTGCATGTATAATTTCTATGGAGTACACAACACTGCATGTATAATTTTTATGTAATTTCTAGTTATAATTTGTATAGACATTCTTTATTTGTAAAGACATTCTTTAAATTCTGAGTAACTCATTTCTTGAGATAATTATTTTTATTCTAATCTATGAAGTACATAGCAGTATACAGCGGTACATAGTAGTACATAGCAACAATACACAGCACTAACATGTATAGAAAATGAAAAAAAAATGACTGAAAATGTTTTAATAACTTCATCATAAGAATGTAGAATAGTACACAGTAGTACACAATGGTACAGAGCAATACACAACAACGATACACAACACTAGTAAGTATAGAAGATACAAAAAAAAACATGACTAAAAATATTTTAATAACTTTATTATTAGAAAAGAGAACAGTACACAGCATTGGTACACAGCACTAGTAAGTATAGAAGATAGAAAAAAACATGATTGAAAATGTTCTAACAATTTCATTATGAGAAAAGAGAACAGTACACAGCGATACATAGCACTAGAAAGTGTAGAATGAACAAAAACAAATTGAAGATGTCCTGTTAACTTCATCATGCAATTAGAAAAAAGTATACAATGGTACACAGCAGTGAAAGGCATTTGCACTTCCAAGGTTGAAAGGCATTTACTCTTCCAAAGGATTGTAGTCCCTTAAAAATTGATAGAGTATTATAGGAGAGGCTTGAGACTACTGAGGCATTAGCTCTGAGATTACTACTCCTTAAGTAGCTGGCGCACACACGGCTGTACTTGAGTTTGCAGTGGACAACATACAAACCTTGACATCAACTTATACTATAAATCTTACCAATCAGCCAGGTTTAGAAACTTACACTTACCTCGATGCAACAACTTCTTCAATATTTGCTTATACAAGTGTACAATGAAGTTATCCTCACCTGGATCCCAAGGGTGATAAAGAATGACATTGTCTACATCATAAGGTGGCCCATCAACAAAATTGGAACTGTCACCTTCTCTGTTATGTCGTAGCTTATGAAAATGCATTTGAAGAAAGTGAGCACTAGCTAGGTGGTGATATTTCTCAAAAAACTTACTTTCCATACATCTTCAGCCTCTAGCATTGAGGAAACTTTTTTCTCTGTTTCCCTCTACCACCTTCGCCTCGTTATATGACATCTCGAGTATACAATCACATCATTCATGCCATGTATGCACACAACATCGGTATATTTCATTTTCCCTTGCTAGTTACTCAAGTGGACCGTTAGAATACCTTGACATATATTTATGCATCCTATTGGTGGCCATGCCCACGAAGTATTTCCTCGGTATACCTCAAGACTTCTTAGTACCCAGCTAATACAGTCGGCAAAGTATAATCGATAGGCTTACAATAGGACACAATAACAATGTAATTTAATTTTATAATACATTTGTCAAATGCATAGCAATAATCAATATAATTTTATAATACATATATTTTTACAAAGAATTTTACAGTACACAATGTAATTTTGTAATGTATTTATCAAATACACAATGGAATATTATAGTACACATTGCGATTTTATAATGAAATAATTACATATCATCCTGGTTTCTTTGATTCAATGACTCCCATCATCATTCTTACATATTCTAGTGTCAGCTAAGTGGTTGATGGACCGCAAATGTATTCATCTATGAAGCATTCTGGTATGTTTGAGAACTTCACCTTACTAATTGGTTCTCTTGGTGTACACTATTCTGTTGTAGTGGCCGGGTCTACAGTTCTCTTTTTTTATATTTTTTCTTCTTCCAGTGACCCTTCAATCTTGCATTAAAGATGCCTTCAGACCTGCACTTTAGTGGGTCATTTAATATTTTAAACCACCTTGTATGTTGCCTACAAACTTGGGGTTATTTCTCTTGCCATCTAGGATGAAGTCTACATTTTCAGCCATCTCAGTCATTGCAGCCAACATATACTGCTCTGGCTTCTCACTCCCATGTGCACATGTGCTAATTTGATATGCAAATTTGCTAACATGATTTTTGAATATCATACCAATACATCCCTCCTGAGATGGGATGTCTTTCTTCCCCATACCCATAAATTGCTGGCCAGCATAAACATCTTTCCTAGCTCTGGCTGACCATCTCTATATCTAATTGCATTATAACTCGTATACAGTGAGAGTACAGTAGACCCATTATGTCAAACTTCCCATAGCTACATTGAATGGTACCCTCTTTTGTATCAAAATGAACATTCCAATGAATCGACTGATCAATCTTCTCGATGCTTTTGATGAAAAATGTTGATGAGTCACTTGAGGTATAATCTATACATATTCCACCCACACCTTGTAAAAATTCTTCTTAAAAAATGAATATAATTTTCTTGAATAAAGTCTGGCAGCTTGCTTTAGTATTATGCTACTTTTGATTAAAGGCACTATTTCTGACTAGCCATATCTGAAATCTTCATCCTATTTATTCCTATGCCAAGTCATCATCACCTTCTCTAAGCCCAAAAAATAATCAATCATAAAACTTGTTGGCTTTGAAATGCCATGTCACACATTGTTAGTGAACTCACTACGTTGTGTTGAAAGAATGCCAATATTAAAATAATTTTTATTGAATGTTATTGACCACCTTTTCCTGATCCGGTAAGCTCCTTCAACCAATCATAGCTGTGGAGGTCCCCTTCAGTGATCATTTCAGCCCAGGTTGTCTTAAACTCCTTCTCATAATTGCACTTGCTTAAACACCTATAAAAAGGCCTTTAACTTTGTTATTGCTATTGTAGCACCACACCTTGGATGAAGCCTTCTTAATGAATGCCATTAGTACAGCCTATGCCGTGTCTAAGATAATATAATTTCTATTGCTCTAGCCATTATCTGATCCTAATCAGTAAATATTATTATGGGATGTTTATAACCCATTATTCGTATAAATATTCTAAATAACCAGATAAATGATATATTATCTCCTCCAATAGAAAGCTCACCCATAACAGAATAATCTACTAATGATTATTAACTCTAACAAAGGGTATACAAGCTAAATTATATTTGTTAAGCCTATAACTAGTATAAAAAATTATCATATCTCCAAAGCAGTCATAATCTATTCTCCCCAACCCATCAACAAAAAAAAATTAACAATTTATCATCTTCAATAGTTTGGATGTCCGATACAAATATGTGTTTATTGTTGCAAACCTGGATTTAAGAATTATAATTTTGATGATAACAAATATTTTTATGTTCTATTTTGATTGCTTAACATTTCAGGTATAAAAGATCAAATACAATTCAAGCCAACTCAAGATTGAGTCTGCATGTATTTAAATATAATTTTTCTCTTTCTTGAGTCAAATGTAATGTAATTAATCCCCTAGCTAAGTAACCTTGCACACACACACATAGGGAGAGAGTTTTAGTGAGTTAGAGTTTCTATTTCAAATTTTGTTCATATCGTCCTGAACGATCCAGTGAAAACATAAAGACTAATTAGGGAGACCATCTTAAGTCGGTTTGATTAAGCAGATCATCCTAGACGATATACCCATCATATAGGATGATAGACTCAAATAAAAAATTCTCAGCCGCCAGATCAAGTTAGGTAAGTTTTTATTTTTAGAGATTTAGTCTGATCGTCCCGGATGATATGTGTATCATCCTGGATGATACTTTACAATCATGCCTAAATTAGTCTGGTAATTAAGGAAATTAATTAATATTTGATTAATACGATCATATCATCCTGAATGATCTCTATATCATCCTGGACGATACATGGAAATCCTGACCGTCCAGAGCATTTCACCTGGATGATCCGAATAATGTGCAGGACGATTTTAGTCATTTTTGAACTAATCGTACGGGACGATCGCGATATCATCCCAGCCAATCAAGTCATTTTTTATCATCCAACATCAGTTGCCCTGGACGATCCAAACAATGTGCAGGATGATTTTGGTCATTTTTGAACTAATTGTACGGGATGATCGCGATATCATCCCGGCCGATCAAGTCATTTTTTATCGTTCAACATCAGTTGCCCTGGACGATCCAAATAATGTGCGGGACTATTTTCCCGAGTTGAACTAATCATCCCAGACGATCGCAAGATCGTCTAAGATGATATGAACAAATTTTATCTTCTAATCATCCAGAGAAACTAGATCATCTAGGCTAATATGTGTGATTGTATATTGATCGTACAGGACGATCCATCGATCGTCCTGGATGATATTTGTCGACCAGTTGAAATTTAGGGCAATTTTTGAGCCCTACTATTTAAGATATTTTTCTTTCAACAAGAAAAAACTTTTTCCACCTTCCTTTCCAGAGAGAATCTTGAGAGAGAGAGAGAGAGAGCTTGGGAGAGAGAGAGAGGATCTTGTGAGGGGGAGTTTGTGAGGTGTTCATAAAGTTTGCTCCAAGCAAGGATCTGAGTCGCCTTCTCCGATCGTCGTCTCTTGTCTTGTTGGTGTCTCTGTGGTAGGATCGTCTGTAAGAAGATCCGGGTTCTCTGCCTGCTTGAGGAGGAAGCCAAAAGAGTCCAGGTTTTTCTGCCTGCTTCATGAGGAAGCAAAAGGAGTCTAGGTTCTCTGCCTACTTCAGAAGGAAGTGAAAGGACTTCAGGTTCTCTACATCACCGGGTTGGTGGAAAGGAGTTTTTGTATAGGCTTCTTTGCCTTACTGTGGGAGCAGAAGAAGAGTCACTTAGTGTCAGTGCAATACCCGGAGGGGAGACTCCGGGAGTGGACATAGGTCAAGTTGATCGAACCACTATAAAATCTGGTGTATTCTTTCTAATTATTTTCCGCACTTATTTTTCTGTTGATGATTGTGATTATTATTTGGTCATCATTGAACATCTGCAAACCATCGCGAAACTGAAATTATTTTAAAACATTTAAATTTTTTTTTTCTAAATCATTATTTGCTAATGAATTTTTAAAATAACCAATTCACCCCCCTCTTGGTTAGCCTCGGGACCAGTTCACAAGGGCTTAACATCCCTAATGAACTTTCAAGTGGTATCAGAGCATGATTCATAAAATCTAGATTTGAAAATTTTTTGAATTTGATCCATGGCTAACTTTGGTAATCGTAATACTGCTGAAGGTTATTCAATTACACGACTACCATTATTTGATAACAAACCTTTTAATTTTTGGAAAACTCACATGTCCACCTTTTTACAATCTACAGAATATTGCATGTAGATGCTTGTTAAAGATGGTTATGAAACACCATTTAGACTTATTAATGGCGTTTAAACTAAACTTTCTTTTACTGAATAGATATTTGATGATCGTGATTTAGCACAACTGAATGCAAAATGCTTGAACTATTTTTTCTGTGCACTGAAATTTGAGGATTACATGCGTGTCTCTACTTGCACTACTGGTAAAGAAATTTGGGATAGATTATGCATTACTTATGAAGGTACATCTGAGGTTAAGCAATCTAGATTGAACATCTTGCTTCACGACTATGAACTTTTTCGCATGAAACCTACTGAATCAATTTCTGAAATGTATACTAGGTTCACTCAAATTGTCACCTCCCTGCATGCCTTAGGAAGAGAGCTCACTAATTATGAGAAAGTTAACAAAATTCTGAGATGTTTGCCTTCTTCTTATGATGCCAAGATAACTGCAATTACTGAATCCAAATATTTAAACACTTATTTTATTGATAACTTACTTGGGTCACTCATTGCTTACGAGTAAGGAGTGAACCAACGATAAATTGATGCAGGTGAGAAGAAGAAGGAGAAAACTGTGGCACTGAAGGCCAACGATATTGACACTGATTCTTTTAGGTCTGATAATGATGATGTTGCCTTAATCACTAGGCAATTCAAAAGTTTTCAAAGGAAGAAATATAAGAACTTTCAGAAGTGGAACAAAGGTAAGAGTAGTAGAAATCTTAAAGGTTCATCTGATACTATTTGTTTTGAATGCAGGAAGCCTGAACATATAAAAGCTGATTGCCCTATACTTAAGGCTCACCCAAGCAAAGAGAAGGGTGAGGAGAAACCCAAGTTCAGAAAGGACAAGAAGAAAATTTAAAAGGTTTTCTGGGCGGATTCAGCATCTAACTCCTCTAAGACTGAAGCTGAAGAGGAGACTATGAACTCGTGTCTGATGGCAGATGATCATCCTGGTCTGTTTGACCAAGAAGAGGTATGTGAGCTAACCTATGATCAATTACTTGAAGTTTCTGAAAAAATCCATTCATCATATAGAAAACTTAAGAAAATATATGCTAGCCTGAAATTGGAATTCTTAAACTTGGAAAAAGAGCATGAAATTTTGATTAAAGATCATTCTACGCTTGATAGCAATCACATGTCAATACTTGATGAATTTGATGAGTTGAATTAAAAACATTCTGATTTGATTATTGAGCATGATTCATTAAAAGTACCACATGTTAAATTAGAAACTGCATTTAAGAAATTAGAAACTTATGCATCTGATTTAGATAGTAGTGAGCATTATTTGAAATTTAAAATTACAAGTCTCAAGAAAGAAAATAAATTTTTAAATGTGAAAATTAGTACATATGAGAAAAATAAAACATCTCCTACTTTTGCATAATTTTATGCACCTCCACTTTTTGAAGAATCTCATTCAAAATCATCAAAGCATATTTCATTCAAACCTAGGAAGAGGCACTATCACCCACGTAGATTAGTTAACCCTTTTCCTGGGGTTAGATGTTTTTCTTGTGGCATGTTAGGACATATCTCTCACACCTGCACTATTTAATGTAGTACACATTGGGTGTGGATGCCCAAATTGTATGCTTCATAGCACAGCACACATGCATTGCACTCTTTTTTCATAGTTTGGATTCCTAAATCTGAAGTTTGATAATTTTATAAAGTTGCTCTCATATAAGACCTCATGAGAGCATGTAGTACCTGGATAGTAGATGTTCAAGACATATGATTGGAGATGCAAATCAATTCATTTCACTGGAGGCCAGGGCTGGAGGCAAAGTCACTCTTGGAGACAATACCACCAGGAAAGTGGTAAATGCAGGATTAATCGGAAACTCCAAGAACCTTTTGATTGAAAATATTTTGCTTGTAGATGGATTGAAGCACAACTTGCTTAGCATCAGCCAGCTCTGTGATAAAGGATTCAGTATCAAGTTCCTGGCAAATACTTGCATCATAAGCTTAAATAATAACACTATTTTGCAGGACAAGAGGATCAATAATGTCTACTTGCTTGATTTAAATAACATTGAATGTACTGCTTCATTTTGCTTAAAAACTGCTGCTGATGAGTATTGGTTGTGGCACAGGAGATTATGTCATGCCAGTATGAAAACTCTTAGAAGAGTCACCCAAAATGACTTAGTTAGAGGTGTCCCTAAGTTTAAGTTCACGAAGGACCACCTGTGTGATGCTTATCAATTAAGGAAGCAAGTCCAATCCTCTTTCCACTCCATTAAGGACATCAGCACCTCTAGACCTTTAGAAGTCCTTCACATGGATCTCTTTGGACCCATTAGCACTCCCAGCTTAGGGGGGAAACTCTATGGATTTATGATTGTTGATGATTACTCGAGATTCACTTGGATTAAATTTTTATCACATAAATCTAAGTCATTTGATGAATTTAAATCTTTCTCCACTTGGATTCAGAAGAAGTTAGGTTGTGAGATCTTAACTATTCATAGTGATCATGGTGGAGAGTTTAAAAATATGAGATTTGGAACATTCTGTGAGGAGCAAGGGATTAGCCACAACTTTTCAGCTCCTAGGACCCCTCAGCAGAACAGGGTAGTTGAAAGGAAGAATAGGACCTTAGTGAAAGCCGCTAGAGCCATGCTTGCTGAGTATTCACTTCCAAAATACTTTTGGGCTGAAGCGAAGAACACTGCCTGTTATGTGCTGAATATGGTGAATGTTAGATCCAATCTGAATAAGACACCTTATGAGATCATTAAAGGTAGAACTCCAAACCTGTCCCACCTCCATGTCTTTGGCTGTAAGGTTTTCATTTTGAACAATGGGAAATCATCCTTATGAAATTTTGACCTCAAATCTGATGAAGGATTGTTCTTAGGCTATTCCAGTGTGGGGAAATTCTTTAGGGTGTTTAATAAGAGGACTTTGGTGGTGGAGGAGATAACTCATGTGGTGTGTGATGAATCTGATCCTAAAGAGACTAGAGTTGAGGAAGAAGAAGAGGTAGGAGAGATTACCCAAGGAGTTGAAAATGCAAATCTGGAGGAAAGGATAGAACCTCAAAACACTTTACCTAGAGATTGGAGATATTCTTTAAGTCATCCTAAAGAACTGATCTTAGGAGACCCTTCTGAAGGTGTTAGAACTAGGCATGGACTTAAGAAGGAAGTAAATCATTCTGTCTTTATCTCAATGACTGAACCCACTAACATCAATCAAATCCTTTCTGATGAATTTTGGATCTTAGCTATACAAGAGAAATTGAACCAATTTATAAGGAATGATGTTTGGGAGTTAGTAAAAAGAACTAAGAATCAAAGTGTTGTGGGAACCAAATAGGCCTTTAAGAATAAGATGAATGATTATGGTGTGGTGGTTAGGAATAAGATAAGATTGGTGGCTAAGGGGTACAACCAAATAGAAGGAATTGATTTTGAGGAAACCTTTACCCCTGTAGCTAGATTGGAAGCCATTAGAGTACACTATGGGAAAATAGCTATTACCGGCGGACAAAATCTGTCAGTAAAGTGAAAAATACGATGAAAATAATAGGTTTTCGGTGGATTTCCGACGAAAATCTCTCTGACGGTAAAACGCGCGTCGGAAAAATATTTCAGTCACATTTTTTTCGTCGGAAGCATTTCCGGCGGATGTTTCGGTGGATAACTGGTGGATATATTTAACAACCCGACGCCTTTTCTGTCGATGTGTTTCGGCGTAAAAGCCGTCAGAATTACAGGCGGATAATGTCCCCTAGAATTTCCGGTGGATATTCCGCCGCAATAAAAGCGATGCCGATTCTTACCGTCGAATAGCACCGTCGAAGTATCCGTCGGTTATAGGATATTGGAAACTCTCAAAGCCTTTGCCTGTTATAAGATATTTAAGCTTTTTCAAATGGATTTTAAGAGTGCCTTTTTGAATGGGATAATAAAGGAGGATGTCTTTGTAGAGCAACTCCTAGGCTTTGAGAGTTCCCAATATCCTAATCATGTTTAAAAATTAAAAAAAGCCTTATATTGATTGAAACAGGCACCTAGAGCTTATTATGAGATGCTTAGCACATTCCTATTACCAAGAGAGTTTGTTAAGGGGAGCGTAGACACCACCCTTTTTCTGAGAAAAGTAGGAGATGATTTACTCATTGTCCAGATCTATATTGATGATATACTTTTTGAATCTTCTAATAAAAACTTATGTGATGATTTTTTTAAAATAATGAGTAAGAAGTTTGAGATGAGTATGATGGGAGAATTATCCTACTTTTTGGGGTTTAGTATAAGGCAGATGGATGATGGAACCTTTCTGAATCAATCAAAATACACTAAGGATATTTTGAAGAAATATGAAATGGACAAAGCCAAGCCAATCAACACTCCCATGAGTTCATCTGTTTAGTTAGATAAGAATTCAAATGGAAAATCTATTGATCAGAAAAAGTATAGAGGAATTATAGGATCACTACTTTACCTAACTGCTAGCCGACCTGATATCATGTTTAGTGTTTGTCTTTGTGCTAGGTTTTAAGCTGATCCTAAAGAGTCCCATGTGACTGCTATTAAGAGAATTCTTAGATATCTCTTAGGAACCCCAAACTTAGGAATCCGGTATCCTATGTACAACACTACTTTTGAGATTATTGGATATTCTGATTCTGATTTTATAGGATGTAGGGTGGATAGAAAAAGCACTTCTAGAACTTGCCAATTCATAGGACAGTCTTTAGTCTCTTGGTCTAGTAGAAAATAGAACTCAGTTGCAGTTTTCACTACTGAAGCTGAGTACATTGCCTTAGGAAGTTGTGTGGCCCAAGTCCTTTAGTTGAAGAAACAAGTTTTGGATTTAGGATTACCTGTTGGCACAATTTTAGTTCTATATGATAACACTAGTGTCATCTGCATCTCTAAGAATCCTATCCAAAATTCAAGAATCAAACACATTGACATAAGGCATCACTTCATTAGGGACCATGTTATAAAAGGGGACATTGAGCTACACCATGTAGCAATTGAAAATCAACTGGCTAACATCTTTACTAAACCACTGGCCTTTGACTCATTCAGCATTTTGAGGATCAGATTGGGTGTGATTGACATAAATGCATGATTCTGATGATTGATGATTTCTGAGTTTTCTATTTTTCATTTTATTTCTGTTAGTTTTTTATTTGATTATCTGTTTCTTGTTATTTTTTATTCTTTACTGGTTTTCTCTTTATTTGATTATCTATTTCCTAGTTATTTTTCTTGTTTATTGTTATTTTTCCTGATTTGAGTATTTAGTTTGATGCGATTTCCTACTTATTCTTGGTTTACTATTTTTTCTTCTGAATCAGATCACTGCTCACTACTACTGATAATTTAGATTTCTGACTGAGAGTTTTGCCTGGTTTTTATTTGAAAGCTTGTAAGCAGTGATTGACTCCTCTGAATCTGTTAAAGGGAAGAAATATTGATGATTGTTTCTCTTCCTCTAACTCATTTAATGGTGTATTATTTCTTTTAGATAAAAATCTTCTTCAAAATTCAAAAGTTAGTTTTTGAAATAGAGATCTATTTTATCTTCCTACAGTAATCTACCATATATGAATATTATTTTTAAAGTTTTGGATCATTGTTATATTTTTCTTAATCAGGTGATTGCACTTATCATATGATGTATAGTTTTTTATTCTATGAATTACTCCTTATTATATAGAGTGAGTTTTGTCCTCTCTTATGTCTGGAAGGTAATTTCACAACTGAGATTTTTTAATAATTATGAAAGGAAGCAAGCTTGTAAAAGATACGCAAAGAGCACAAAAAAAAGCAAAATAAGCTCAAAGCTGAAAAGATGCGCAATATCGCCAAATTGAGAAGATACACAAATTGTATCAAAAATTAAAAAATGCATAAAGTGCACCAAATAAATTAAAAAATATGCACAAAATGAGCCCATAAAGAAACAAGCTTTCTTCCCTTTCAGATCTTTAAATTTCTTAGAAAAATTCATGCGCTACTTAATATTTTCAAAAGCTTGAGACGAAAAATCATGATTTCTGATTCCTTACTTTGTAATACTATTATATTATATATTTTTCTGGAATGAGGCTTGAAAGGATCTTTTTTCAAATCTAATTTCTTTTCTTCTGAATTAGACTTTTGTTTGAAAGGAATTTGAACCTGTAAGGTGTCCGAGGTAGAAGTTACGAAAGTTGCCTTTCTAACTTTTTCTGGATTTCAGTGTGGTCAATTTTCTTCTTATTGGCTTTTGAATTAAAAATCAAGAAAAATTCTGTTTCACTGGAGCTGATCGATTCAAAAAAAAAATTGGTGTTTTTGCTATTGTTTTTCTAGTTTCTATTTTTTATTTGATTTGATTTTAAATTTTTCTTTTTTTATGTATTTTTTGGATCCCTGATCTTTCCTCTCCATCCTTCATCTTTTTCACTTTTTCTTCACATCATCCTAGACGATACACACATCATCCTGGATGATTCGACTTCGTCCTGGATGATCCCTACATCGTCATGGACGATCCATTCCAATCATCCCCGCCATGATCCTCCGGCTGGTATGCACCAATTATTGGTGATCATCCTGGATGATCCACCTCATCGTCCTGGACGATCCATTTGTCTGCAGCTGGACGATTCAAATTCAGCCCGTCCGATGCATTTATTGCATATCACCTTGGACGATCCACTTAATCATCCTGGATGATACCTTTAGTCAAAAGTCATCCAGCCTGTCTCCTCAGGATGATCGTTTGTGTCTAATCATTCTAGACGATATATGATCGTCCTAGATGATCCGACCGCCTTTTTGACCAATCATCCTAGATGTCATAATTGCTCCTATCGCCCTGGACGATCCTGCGATCGTTCTGGATGATCTGGATGATTTCTATTTAAATAGTCATTTTCTTCACCACTTTTCACCATTATTCCCTCGATCCTTCATCTCCTCATCTTCTGATGGCTGGTGGAAAACACTCTCGGCATCAGGGTGCTAGTTCCTCCAGGGGAACCACCGATCCCCGCTTTCCTGATGCAGCTAATCAAGCTGTATTTCAAATATATCTTGATGCTGGGATCATGATCTCCAAAACTGTGAACCCATAGACCCTCACCTATCTGGTACTTGATCTGTTCACTCACACATCCCTCACTTTCATCCTTACACTGGCTTTTCCTTTCAGCACTGAACTTCTTAGAGTTTTCTTTGAGAATCTTCACATTATCGCTGATTACTCCGCTCTTCAGTCATTTGTTAATCAATGACCTGTAGAATTAACCCTCCAGGATTTTCATAACATTCTTTAACTGTCCATTTCTGGAGACAAGCTTCATATCTTAGCATCTGACCCTGACTTTATTTGGAGTGTCCCAACCATTTCCTTAGAAACACAAATACCCAATACCACGACCAGGCCTGCTCCTCCCTAGTCAAGGATGCTAGGACAATCCAACATGTCCTTTACTCCTCCATCATTCCTAAGGCTGGGGACTACATCCACATCACTCCTTTGCTCTCCATAACTACCTACCACATCATGGCCCATCTTGACTTTAATGCCACTGATTTAATTTTTCACTATATTGAACAACTGACTACCATTAGGGATCCGGGCCACAGGAGACACCTCAATCTAGCTTTAGGACATCTCATCCACTATGCCCTGGAAAAAAAATATAATTTTCAATATCCAGATCCAGCCAGAATCCCACCTATTTTCTTCTCCAACAGCTCTTTTCATACTCTCCACAGTACTAGACTTCATCCGGAGCCCGCAGTGGATGTTGAGGGAGAAGAGGGGGAGGCTACTCCTGAGCTAGCTACGCCTGCTCCTCTTAGTATAGCATCACCCTTAGATCACTTGGTGCAGCATTATGACCAGTGGGAGGCCCGCTTTGACTCCTATATGGTTTCCCAGGAGTAGCAACACGCCGAGGATGTTGCTCGCTTCAATTTGTTTGTGACTCACCAACAACAACAGTATGACCAGGACATGGCATGATTTGGTGAGCAGTTCACCGCCATCCACAGCTACTTTTATCCACCACCACCTCCTCCGTCTGATCAGGATCTGCCTCTCTATTAGTTTGGTGTGCTGTGATGTTTTAGTTTGTTATTATTTTGTCTTTTTTTCTCTCCTTTTTGTGATGCCAAAAGGGGGAGTTATTTTTATGGTACTAGTAGTTTCTTTTATTATTTTTGTGTTGTAGTTATTTTTTTATGTATTAAATATCACTGTTTGTCAATAATTAGTAAAATTTATAATGACAAATCTTCTCTCGTCTGTGCTTTAATTACTGCAATCTGCTTGATTTGAAACTATTAAATAAATGTTTGCCATCATCAAAAAGGGGAAGATTGTTGCAAACCTAAATTTAAGGATTATAATTTTGATGATAACAAATATTTCTATGTTCTATTTTGATTGGCTAACATTTCAGGTATAAAAGATCAAATACAATTTAAGCCAACTCAAGATCGGGTCTGCACGTGTTTAAATGTAATTTTTCCCTTTCTTAAATAAAATATAATATAATTGATCCCCTAGCTAAGTAACCTTGCACACACACACTCAGGGAAGAGTTTTAGAGAGTTAGAGTTTCTATTTCAAATTTTGTTCATATCGTCCTGGACGATCCAATAAAAATAAAAACACAAATTAGGGCGACCATGTTAAGTCAGTTTGATTAAGCAGATCATCTTGGATGATATACCCACCATACAGGATGATAGGCTCAAATCAGAAATTCTCAGCCGGCAGATCAAGTTATGTAAGTTTTTATTTTTAGAGCTTTAGTCTGATCATCCCGGATGATACGTGTATCATCCTGGATGATCCTTTACAATCATGCCTAAATTAGTCTGGTGATTAAGAAAAGTAATTAATATTTCATTGATATGATCATATCATCCTGGACGATCTCCATATCATCATGGACGATATATGAAAATCATGACCATCTAGAGCATTTCACCTGGACGATCCAAACAATGTGCAAGATGATTTTGATCATTTTTGAACTAATCGTACGGGACGATCGCGATATCGTCCCGGTCAATCAAGTCATTTTTGATCGTCCACCATCAGTTGCCCTGGACGATCCGAATAATATGCATGATAATTTTGGTTATTTTTGAACTAATCGTACGGGATAATCACGATATCGTCCCGTCCAATCAAGGCATTTTTGATCGTACAGCATCAGTTTCCCTGGACGATCCGAACAATTTATAGGATGATTTTCTCAAGTTGAACTAATCATCCTGGATGATCACAGGATCGTCTAGGACGATATGAATAAATTTTATCTTCTGATCGTCCATAGAAACCAAATCGTCCAAGCTGATATGTGTGATTTTGTACTGATCGTACAAGACGATCCGCGCGATCATCCTGGATGATATTTGTCGACTAGTTAAAATTTAGGGCAATTTTTGAGCCCTACTATTTAAGATCTTTTTCTTCCAACAAGAAAAATATTTTTCCATCTTCCTTTCCAGAGAGAACCTTGAGAGAGAGAGAGAGAGAGAGAGAGAGAGAGAGAGAGAGAGGATCTTGTGAGGGGGAGTTTGTGAGGTGTTCACAAAGGTTGCTCCAAGCAATGATCTGAGTCGTCTTCTCTGGTTGTCGTCTCTTGTCTTGTTGGTGTCTCTGTGATAGGATCGTTTGCAAGAAGATCCGGGTTCTCTACCTGCTTCAGGATGAAGCGAAAAGAGTCCAGGTTCTCTGCTTGCTTCAGGAGGAAGCGAAAGGAGTCTAGGTTCTCTGCCTATTTTAGGAGGAAGCAAAAGGAGTTCAGATTCTCTGCCTCATCGGGTTGGTGGAAAGGAGTTTTTATATAGGCTTCTCTGCCTTGCTGTGGGAGCAGAAGGAGAGTCACTTAGTATTAGTGCAATACCCGGAGGGGAGGCTCCGGGAGTGGACGTAGGTCAAGTTGACCGAACCACTATAAAATCTGGTGTGTTCTTTCTGATTATTTTTCGCACTTATTTTTCTGTTGATGATTGTGATTATTATTTGGTCATCGTTGAATATCTGCAAACCATCGTGAAACTGAAATTATTTTAAAACATTCAAAAAGAGTTTTTCTAAATTGTTGTTTGCTAACGAATTTTTAAAATAACCAATTCACCCCCCCCTTTTGGTTAGCCTCAGGACTAGTTCACAAGGGCTTAACATGCCTAAAGAACTTTCAGTTATCAACTAGTTGATCCTTAAATAGTTGAATTAGAGAATTGGTGTCCCCATATTCAATCTTTACTTTTTTTTCTCTTTTTGAATATAGTTATATGCATCCCTCTTAGAGAATTCAACATGTTTTAAACCTCCAACTTCATCGACTAGGTAGCTAAATGCATCAACAGTTATTATCCCAGCTTCTGTCATTGATTTAAGAACTGATGCTCTCTGATCACTAATATTTCTACATGATCTAAGCAGATGTTGATCTTCTGGCCTAGCTAATATATGGTTGTGGCTCTCTATACATTTCTATATAGTCCAAACAATATCTTCATCCACTAAAAATCTAATTATAGCGGGACACCCCATTCTGGTATTTGATTTTCATTATTTAGATTGTGGGTTTAAGTTAATATCCTTTTTAAATCCAGCTTTCGAACAGACAAAGTCCTTGATTCTTATTTTTTTTAATTAGGCCAATAACTTAATGTTCTTTACGAACACTAAAGCCAACATTATAAGCATAATGATAATATATATTGTATGCTTCCTTCTCACAATTATAAACAACCTATGCACAAGACAAACGTATTGAATCATACTGATATAAATATGAAAGTACACAAAAGTAACAGCGGTACATAATGGTGCACAACAATACACAATGGTACACAGCGATACATAGACGTAATACACATTGGTACACAGTAATACACAGGCGTAATACACAGTGGTACATATCAACGGTACACAATGATACATAGAAGTAATACACAATGGTACACAACAACGGTACACAGTGATACACAGACATAATATACAATGGTACACAGTAAAAATACACAGTAGCAATATATAGTAATAATACACAACAATAATACACATCAAATTATATTTTTATATGAACTTGTACACAGAATTCAAACTTGAATCTAAGCTTGTGCAGAGAAATATAACTTTGGAAGAGCAAAAAAGATTTGAACTATACATCGTAAACCATTAAAAACTGTAATTTGTCAAGTGAAAAATAGTAAAACTACTTTAGAGTTTAAAATTTACTGATAAAATCCCCAACTTATCTATGCTTGTTCGCTGCAGTATGTCTTCCTAGACGTTTTGCGTAACGCCTTCCATCTCCTCCGAGAATTTGACGTCCTCCAAATTGGTTCCATCTTTATAGCCTCCTTCTCTTTTCCTTCTTAGCTTTCGGAGAAATCTTCCAAACCTCTTCGGAGAAATCCTGCCTCAAGTGGCTAAAATAATCCTAAAACCTAGATATTGGGGCTTTATGCGGGTTTCTTTTTAGTAAAACTTAAAATTTTGGCTTTGGATCGCGTCGGGTCGTTGGGTCACGCGTTAAATTGGAAAAGACTCAAAAAACATTATAATTTCATCCGGGTCGTTGGGTCATCACGTGGCAGCATGGTATTGGAGTCCGGTCATAGAGTTATGTCCGAAGACCGCATCAAATAATTTCTCCTTTAGATGAGTGAAAAACGAATGTAGGAATTTACTTTATTTTGTTTGATTTGAAGTAAAGTGAAGGTTGTGATCGAGGTGGCCGACGACTGGTGGTGGTTGGGGGGGGAAGGGCGGCGATGGTGGAGCTTTTTTGGCGGGGGCCATTAACAGACAGTGGAGGCAACAAGTGGCGGTCGTGGGTGGTCAAAGAAGTACTTGAGTGGGGTAAAGTGTTCTCACTCAAATTGGGTGAGAACATTTTATCTCAAAAATAAACTAAAAAGAAATATACTGTATTTTATTTATTTTACCTTGAATTTACTTTTCATCTAACCAAACATAAAAAAATGAAAATATAATGCATTTACTTTACTTTGCATTCACTTTTCTTCCGACTAAATAGCCCCTAAGCATTTCAACACAAATCAATTAATTCTTGCACTGAATTAAGACAACAAAACATCTCATTTCTCAGGATAAAAATAAATTTGCCCAAAAGAAAATAACTCACCTCTCTTCTCACCGGTCAACTGTGCAGAGGAAAAACGAACAAAAAAATGGCGAAGGGGCATGGGTGAAGAGGAAGCAGTGGTGAATAGGAGAATAGCCCCTCTCCCGTTCAAGCGGTGACTAACTATACTATGTTGTCATCACTCATTGCTTCTGTTATGACTTTTTTTTTTCGCCGCTTATTGGTGTGAATTTTTTTTTAACTATTTACATTATTTCTTTTTTAATTTTAAGCATTTTTGTATCTCATCTTAAATGATTATCAATTAAAAGATCTTATTTTGAGTCTTGCTATGTGGTGTGTAGCCTGAATTTCCCACAAACAAATTTGAAGTATTCGAAAAATTTGTCCTAAATCGATGGAGGAAGCGAAGGCCGCCGCGTACTACGATGAGCTTACTCGCAAGGGCGAGGGCGCCGCGCGTTTCAAGCAAGGCCTCGGCTTCTCCTCCTCCTCCTCCTCTGGTACCTTTTCCCAAAAACCCTCGTCTTCACCCTCCTCTTTCTTCTCCAACTTCGTCCGGGCAACGAGTCCCGGCAAAGACGAGAAGCAAGCTCAGCTAGAGACTATCCAGGCCAAGCTCCGGCGATCCCAGCGATCTTCCTCACCTAATTTCCGTTCTTCGGAGCGCTGCCGAAGCCCCGAGAGGGATGGTTGGGCTCGCCGCCGCTCCTCCAGTAGGGAAAGGCGGAGGGAACGAGATGGGGACTGCAGATCGCGCAGCAGGGCTAGGGAAAGAAGATCGACGAGTTACTCGGATGAGGAGGTGAAAGACAGGGAAGGGTATCGCCGGAATAGGAATGGGATGAGAGATGGACATTGCTCGCTGCGAGGGAGTAGGAGCCGTTCGCCTTCAAGGATTTCATCCAGTAGGGATTTAAAAAAGGATCATAGGAGGGAGGAGCGTAGGCCACGTCATAGCATCTCTTCGGAGAAGGGTGATGCACTGGATTATGCTCGTCTTATGGAGGGCTATTCGCAAATGGTAACTATGAAGCCGTTGATTCCCTTATTTGCACTTTCATATTTTTTTTCTTTCTCCTTTTGGTGATTGATGGCATTATTTTCAATGTTTAATGCATTCGTTACTTCAAAAAAAATTATTATTATTCAGGTATATTTGCATGACATTAAGGTTTATGAGATGTAGAGTACTAGGCTCTTAATTTTGTTTTATTTTATTTTTTTTAATTTTTATGACATACTAATCAGATAGATATGTGCTCACCACTTAATCTAATCACTCCTAGTTACATTTCTGATTCATTTATTTTCGGGGTAATTTACAGTCCCGTCCTTTTTACAATGTTGAAATAAGGCAGCATGTAGAGGTAAGGGCTGCATATACGAGAACCTCATCAGAATCCTATCGATGGGAGCCTTACGCACTACGTATGCATACCTCTTTGCTTGTTATGTGTTACGATTCTTCAAGTAGGTTGCTAGGAAGAACTTTCTCATGGTATGTCCTCTTAAATTTTAGATTTTTTTTTTGGTGTACTAGTCTAGTTAGTTGATAATCTTTGAAAAAATTGAAAATTCTGGGTCTCGTTTGGTTGCTTGTTTGTTCATAAAATGTTCTGTAAAATGATGATTTCATCCGCGTATTTTGAGCGTGAAAATGAAATCGTCTTTAGGAGAGTTTTGAGAATGTTTGTATAATATGAAAACAGTTGGTGTTTAAATACATCCACTGAGATGATGGATATAACAAACTACGTCTTTTTCAAAAGATAGTTTCTAACTTAAAAACAACTAAATGAGCCTTGAGATGGATCTATTATTCATCGAGATTTTTCAAATGCAATGGGATTATCTTTTGCATTAGCTACTTGATTGCCAAATCTCTCTCATTACTATTGATATGCGATGGTTTACATCTCCCATATCACCTTCAAACTAGTACTGAAGTTTCATAATTTCATTTCACTTAAGCTTGATCATCAGGAGTTTTATGTGCTATAGTTATTTTTCTTCAATATTATGCAAGGGTTTGGAAGTTGATTGGAAATCAAAAGCACACTATTCGTGGTTAAAGCGTCTCGATAACTAGAGTGTTAATGATTTGATTTTGAGTCAAGTCCATCCTAGCTCACAATCATCTTAAAAATTTTTGTTCAATCTTGATTCGAGCCAAAATTAGCTGGTTAGATTTGTGTTGAGCTCAATCTGGGCCATATATACATGCGTTCATGCTGGGTCATATATACATGCATTCATGCTGGGCCATATATACATGCATTCATGCTTTTACATACATAAAACATAGATCCATAAATGCATATATCTATTAACACACATGCATGTATATACATCTTGATCTGTGCTTAATCAAACTCAATTCAATTTAGATCTAGCTCAATTGAAGTTCAATTCAAGTCAAGCTTGGCCCATTAGTTGGGTCATTTCATTCCTAGAGCCAAATATAAATCCTATTTCGAGTGATCATCTTTGATTCAAATTCGCACTCCTATTGATTTTGGTCTCCTTCTGTTGGTGTTGATTTAATTTTGGCTATATTAGGACTAGATCTTTCTTTACCTCTTACCCATTTTTTAACGGCATTAGAACTAGAAATTTTGATAAACTAT
This sequence comes from Dendrobium chrysotoxum, assembly GCA_019925795.1. Lineage (NCBI taxonomy): Eukaryota > Viridiplantae > Streptophyta > Magnoliopsida > Asparagales > Orchidaceae > Dendrobium > Dendrobium chrysotoxum. The sequence continues at coordinate 54,994,547 of CM034308.1, read as the reverse complement.
ATCAGTGCTGGTAAATTGGCTTAATGCCTTTGTTGTGGTGATTAAGAAAACTAGTCATCATTTTAGTCTTAATTTTGAAAGCCAGAACCTCTTAGGATGTTGACCTTGTTGAATAATTGACTATATATTTCTTAGAGTTGTTTGCCATCTTCCATCGTTACTTTTTTTTGTTAACATGGTCCTAGTTGGAACGTATGATTGTTATACTACCTTGTGAAATTGGTTTTCTATGCTGAAAGCAACGATTAACCTCTGATTTAATCCATTTCAGGGATATCAAAGATTGACATGAGCTATTAACCATGTCAATTTTTCTTTTTAGTGGCAACTTCTTGATTTTTAATTATTTTGTCCAAAGGTCATTTTGTTGCATTTAAATGTGAGCTTCAATTTGAAACTCGTGGAAATGGAAAAACTTGTACTATTTGGTTGATTATGGAGTTAGGAAAATTCCTGTTTTGTACAATTCATGTTTTGGAGCAGTGGATGCTTCTAAATATGAACCTCAAAGTTCAAATTGTCGAAACTGAAGAAAGTTTCCTATTTGGTTGATTGTTAAGTTGAGGAAATTTCTCTCGTAGAACTTGTGCTTGAGGACTGTTTGATTCCCTAAAAATGTGAGCTATATGTTGGAAGCAGAGAATGTTTCCCTGTTCGGTTGGTTTTCAGATAGTGGAACTTATTTTGGGTGGGTTAGTGTATTTAATGTTTTTTGCCCTTTGACTTTGGTTGCTATACCTTTGAGGACTGACTATTGTAACTTCATTGAGTTCTGTTGACCTACATATGTATATCAAAATCGGTGCTAGTAAAAGTGACGAGAGTGACAAGAGTGACGATCGACGAACACGAGGTTGTACGTGGCAAGCAAAGTGCCTCGACCGTGATCTGTTTACAAAAATGATTGCACTGATACACTCAGGACACCGAATTTGCCATGAAAGAGTCACTCGTGCACGACTTGATCGAGTAATAATCAAAAAAAGAGATTTGACAAGCACGACACTGCATAAAACTACTCAAATAACATCTGATCGCAAAACACGCTGCATCGATGTGATTGGGCATCAAAATTACCCAAGGAATGACCTCTCACGATCGATTTGAGTGAAGACGATCCAAATCGACGGACTATGAATGCTACGTTGCGTGATGTTGCCGGAATGTCGTCTGTTCACAAAACAGACTTCACTGTTGTGTACGAAAAGTCAAGAATACCTAAAAGTGGATGTAATATTGTCCAGGTCACCGCACAATGCGATAAGACAAAGCACGAATTTGAGGCGGTGACACGCAAAATGAGGCACGAATAATGAGAAATTGCTGAGGCATTAATTCATATTTTTTTTGTCATATATATATATATATATATAACAATAAAAAAACCCCTTCTTATAATATCCTATTCTAACGCGTTCCTTATCCCATAATAATCGGCTACCAAAATATCTGCTAGTCGCCCAATGCCTGCCCCTCCTGTGACTTCGGCTCCTCCATATCCTGTCTGGCTGGCTGTAAATATAAAATTAAAAAAAAATATATAAAATCTATCCTAATTCTACTCTCCAATATTACTCACACAGCTCCTTTATTCGAACTCCTCACATCAGCACGTCTCCTGCCTTCCCTCCTCTGTTTCACACAGAGAAACCCAGCTTTTTTGCTCTCCTTCACAGCCACTATACAGGCAACAACTCCTCCTTCTGCGCTCTTGTTCGCACCCTAGCAAGAGGCCGAGCTCTCTATTCTTCCCTGCTCTCACACCACCACGGACTTCCTCATCTACCCGAACCCAATAGCAGCAACTGCAACTCCCAGGCCCTATCCACGTGAACTCCTCTTACTCACTCCTCCGACCTGCACACACACAACCAAAGCTCCTCCCATCCTCGGCTGTTCCACCACTTGTGCCCTCTCCATATAGCACCTCAACTGACCTGCTCCCCTTCAGCCAACAGCAAGCTGCTCCTCCTCCCAGCTCCCCTCTCGTCCCTGTTCAGAAGCACCAATACAGCAGGCCTTCAACTCCATCTGGCAAATCCACCCAACCACTCCTACCTTCCCTGCACAACAAATTCACACAAGCAAATCCTGCTACTCCTGTCACTTATCCGAATCTCCACTGCATTGTCTGAATTCCATTCCCTATCATGTCTGCACCCAACCACTAGCCCTACCTACAGCCTCCACTGTGCACTTCACTACAGTCTTCTCCAACAACAATCGCAAAACAGCCCTCTATACCACACCGTTCCTCTCCCTCACATGAACAATTCCCTTCCTACCACTATTTCAGCCCAACAACTCCAAACCCAACCCCAACTCTTCAGAAAATACCAAACCATCTCTTGCTGCTGTGATATCACAATACTCCACTTCATCTTCACTACTAAACATCTTCACTCACGTCATCTCTTCACACAGCAAATCACTGTTCTCTCTTTCTTTCTCCCTCTTGCTCTCTCTCTCTAAACAGCCACCAACCCATCTCTCTTTCTACTTCTTTCTCTCTCGACATATATATATATATATATATATATCTATCTATCTATCAGAAATCAAAAAATAAAAAAAAGAGGAAAAAGAAAGAGTGATAGAAATTCGTGTGCATTGATTCCTTGCCAAATTTATCATTCGCTCTCAACATCGTCGTCGCCTCACTTGCTAAGGTATATGTAGACCTCTAACCGCCGGCAAACCCCATGACTCCGACCTCTAACCACTCACAGAAACACCGACCCACGATCCCATTATCCCACGATCACTCACAAGACTCAAAACCCCCCTCACACGGCAGAAACAAAAAAATCCAAGCATTCGAACTCTTGCGCTCTGAGAGTTGAAGGAAAGGGAAGCTTACCTCAGACGAACGAAGCTCGAGCCGCACCCAACCTCCGACCGGCCTCCTTCGCCGCTCCTGATCTTTGACTCCGACTTCGATCATATGCAAGCCCAACTGTCCTCCATCCTTCACTCGTCCCTTTCAGCCTGTCCGCCACTGTGCCCTAGAGTCGCTCGCGTATCCTCCGATCAATCGAGAAAACCGCCAAGCTCGTCGTTCCTACTTCATTCCGCACCGCCGACTTCAACCGCCTAACCCGTCGCCAACCTAGCCGCCAAGGCTAGCCTCCCGCGACCTCTTGCCCATCTCCGATCCTAGCCTGTCGGGCTCCTTCTCCCTCTCTATTATATGTGTATAATATTATAATATTATATATAATATAATATTATAATATTATATATATATATATATATATATATTATTAATAATTTAATTTGATATATAATTAAAAAGAGAGAGAGAGAAATGAGAGGATTTTCAAATAGGTACCACAGCAGAAGAAATTTGAAGGAAGTCCTGGGGTTGATACGGTCCCCCGAAGCCCTCGGCCGTCGATCTGATTCGGCCAAGTGGATCGAAGACTTGAAGACTATTTTCGGGGTCGATTCGCTCCCCCGAAGCCCTTAGTTGTTGATTATCTTTCTGTCTGGGTGGACTGAAAAGGGCAAGTGCCCTCCCCAACCCCTCCTCGGGGGAGGGAGCGCTGGAAGGTTGCTAGATTTTCGAGGGCAGTAAAAAATATTTTTAAAATAAAGTTAAATCACTTAATTAACAGGTCGCGCGCAATAAGGATTGTCAAAGACCAATTCCAGGACCTGACAATGTCCCGAAGCCCTCGGCCATCGATTTTCTTTCCGGCTGGGAGGGCTTGAAAGGGCAAGTGCCCTCCCTATCTCCCTTGGCGGGGAGGGAATGCCGGGAGGTTTCCGAAATTTGGAATCAATCAAAGGACCCTCACATTATTAAATAATAATAGTAATAATAAATTGGAGATTAATTCTAACGCTCAGGAGGGATTTGAAGTCAATAGCTCTTTATTTGATAAAAGTGAACCCACAACACATCCACATATTGCAAACTAAATTGAAATCCATCATGAAGACGGGGTTAAATAAATTGAATCTTTTTTGGTGTCATTTTGAAAGAATTCCATGCAAAACCTTCCAAATAGACTTTACCAAGTATAGATCCATGCTGTTCAAATACACTGAGAACTTTTATAATCCCAGAGTTTGAATTAATACTCAAAGGGAACTTGGGTAGTTTTGAGTTTTTTATATCTCCATCCAATAGCGCTGTTAAATGTCAAATAGGATCCTTACAAATCTATCCTAGATGTGAATTTGCCTGCCTTCACACTCGATTATGCATGTTCTTATATATTGTTTCCCTTAAAAATTGTTGCGGTTGTGAAAGAAATTCACAACTCTTATCCTGGGAGCAGTTATAAATATGACATGGGGACAAATAAGTTAATTCCTATGAGAGATGGACTAATTCCCACCCTTCAATTATAGGAGAGTTATACAATACTTCTAAATCCATCTTTATCAGTTGTCAATGCTGCAAACAATGTTGCTTAAAAAGCAGGGAGCTTGTTAACCTAATAAGTCAAAAGTTATGTCATGATGGTTAGGAGTTTGATGATCACTGGTTGATTCAGGATATTTATATATATAATGAAGCTATGATCCATTTGAATGTGTGCAAATGTACTAAAGTCATGACTCAACCGTGATTCGTTAAAATGTTTCACTCCAAGAAATATAGCAAATTCATTAAAAATATTCATGCGCCATCGGATCTGCAACACTCATATTAGCAGACAGAAGGCATCTACAAGTTCTCAAATAAAGCATTACGCATATTCAAATGATATTAATCCTGCATGTTCTCCGACAAACGTGTTAAAGTTACAAACATAAATATCTGAGAATGCTACGCAGGTTTAAATGCTCACTAATATAACATTCTATTTTCAAACTAAAAATAACCCGCATGTGCTACGACAAATGCATAAATTTGCAAACACCAACAGTCTGAGAATGCTGTGCGGGTCAAATATTCAATTTTCATCCTCCTTGAAAGGACTGGAGTCAACCAGACTGGAATCATAAAATGCTTTTCCAAATTTCCATAAAAATAAAAATGATTTTAATATCACCTCGATGATGGCCGTGTTGACAGAAAATCTCAACTGGAGGGGTCAAATCTTTAAACTAAGAAAAGTATGAATTCTTAAAATGAACTATATCACTTAAAAACTTAAAACTAAAACTTATCCACCTCCTACAACCATTTGTCGGGGGCGATAAATTTGAAATTAATCTCAGCTTGTAAATAGCGAATGTCGTGTTGGGTGTATCGTTAAGATTCATCATCAAATAGTTTCTTGCCAGCAGGGACGTGGCATGTGCCCTTTGATCGGGTGATATTGCTGTAAAATGGCATCATTATACTACGATCACAGCCAAAGCCCGTATGTTCCCTAACGACGTCAAACTCTTGAGTAATGAATCATAGGGTATATTCGATAAGCAAAAAGCCCTCTGTCAGCTAAGGTGGATTCAGATCCATCCCCTTAGACAAACACCACCCAAGGTTTAAAAGGTATTCTTGGACAAAGTAGCACATGGCTGCCGATAAGGTGCCTTCTGTCAGGTTGGGTCGACTATCTTCTTTGACTAAGTAGACCAGGGAACATGACAGCTCGGGACGACGAAACCATGGGATCTTGATCAGGCTCGTCTTCATTCCCCTCATCACCTGCTTTAAGTTTATGGTGATAAACTTTAAGTCTTAAACTCTAAAATTCATATCCCAAATTCAAACTCTAAAATTGTTGCTATTATACATTGGATTTATAACTTATGCGACCTCTTTAACAACTAGGCTTAATCAAAAGTTCTCTCTCATTATCGGAAGGGGTAATTAACTATAGGGGCTTGCGGCTATAAGAAACCAGAACTCAAATTATAAAGTTCTCACAAAATGAGGGCGAAATCTCTGGGTAGTGTCTTATCTAAAACCCAATCTGCCTTATGAAAATTCATTCGAAACCTAAATTCGTTAAAACTCTCCGCCGTCACAAACAAGAAAAGAGACGGTGAGGAGAGGCCGGGGCATGCGGCAAATTTTCGAAGCCCATAGTATAAGGCTCGCTAATCTCAAAAGCTGAAATCCGATTATCGACGCTTGCAGTGTAACGAGTAGACCCCTGTACACACTTTTCATAGCACGACAGGAGGAAGCTCATACGCAAAGCTTGTGGCTAAGTGGGTGGGCCTTGTACATGCTTATCTTAGTGTGGCAGAGATACTTATAAGTACTCGTACGTGCTTTCATGCCGATGAGAAATTTGCAAGCTTTTATGCAGGGATCTTGACCACCCATACTTGCTTTTCTTAATGTGGTGGAATTGAAGACATTGGCTGCGGTGTCGCTCGACACCGACCATGACATGCTTTTTAGGAGTGTAGGTAAGCCCAGCACTCCCAAAATTCTCCCTATGCAGGGGAGACGTTGGAATGATCCCGAAATTGTTTGAACAATATTTGGACTTGGAATTTAAAAAAAGACCCAAACAATTAAAAATCCAATAAAGCAAAATTTTAAATGAACATTGAACATTAAAATATGAACAATGAAGTACAACTCATTGCTTTAAACGAACAATATTGAACATAAACATGGGACTTTTATTATAAATGACAGCTTACATATGGCCGTTAACAAAGGACTTTCAATGAATTTATTAAGTTGCTTATAGTTAAAGAATAATAGACCTGGAATGAACACAATAGCCCTCTTTCGGGTAAAGGCAGAAGACTTGTAATGAGTATAATATGTCTATAGACAATGCCAATCAACTTGCAAGGAACATTTATACTGCTTACGGGCATGAATAAAAGACTCATATTGCGCAAAATAATTTGCCTACGGATGAAAGTAGTAGACTTATGATGAGTATAACTTGTCCATAGGTAGAGAACATAAAGCTTATGATGCAAATTATAACTTGCCTATAAACAAAGGTGGGGGATTTGTAGTAGACAAAACAACCTGCATTCGCGCACGAGCAGGGTACTTGTAATGTGCATAGTAGTCTATCCATGAGCAAAAAATGGAGTACTTGCAATGCACAACATGTTGCTATCCGAGATCCCAAGATTATGATTTAAGTTAGGGTTTAAGGAGAGAGCAATAGTCTTGGGGGGAGAGAGATGTGAGGTTTTGATAGAGAAGAGCCTTGTTAGATGAAGAGAGTGTGTAAGGGAGGTTCTACACATGGTTGTTCCATGAACATTCACCTTCTTCCTCAAAGAGTCATTGTTTTGCTTGAGGGAAACTCCATAAAGTGGCTCGTGGCATCAAAGGATTCGACTACTCCGCTGCAGCAGGTTGGTGAAAGGGATTCAGATTCTCTGCCTCACCAGGAGGGTGAAAAAGATTTTGGCTTCTCCTCTGCACCGTGGAAGGGTGGAAATGATTTTGTAAAGGCTTCTTTGTCTTATTGTGGGAGCTAAAAGAGACTCCCTAAAGGATTAGTGCAATACTCGGAGAGGACTTCGGGGAGTGGATGTAGGTCAATGTTTGATCGAATTACTATAAATTTTTTGGTGTGCTCGTTCATTCCTTTTTTTATTTAACACTTTTATTTTTTGTATTTTTAATTTCTTGCATATTATATTTTTGGAAATCTGGGTTGAAAGTATTTTGATTACTTTGGATTGATTTCTATGAGCAAGAAAAAATAAAAAAAATTTGAAAATAAAAAAGAACAAAATATCTTTATGTTTGTTTTTCTATAAAATAAAAAATACAATTTTTATTTGGTTGTTTGTTGTTTGCTTTTACATGTGTATTTGGTTAAAATTTTTCAAAGAAAAGTTTTTGAAAAAGAAAATTTTTTAAAACACTAATTCACCTCCTCTTGGTGTGCCTTGGGCAGTTCAACAATGTTTAACAAACTCATTTGAACTTTTAATTGGTATCAGAGCGAGTCTCAGAATTAGTGATTTAAAATACTTGATAAAAGATTCATGACACATCTTGGGAATAGGAATATCGCGGTGGGTTATTCTATAACTCGTCCACCATTATTCGATAATATATCGTATGAATTTTAGAAAGTTCACTTGTTTACATTTTTTCAATCTATTGACTATCGCATGTGGCACATGATTCAAATAGGATATACTCCATCTTATATTATTAATGTCATCAAGAAAGAAATTCCTTTTAATGAATGGAGCTTTGATGATAGAGACTATGCTCAACTTAATACAAAATACCTAAACTGTTTTCATGTGTCTTAAAGTATGAGGACTATATGCGGGTTTTTTCATGTACAACTGATGAGAAAATTTGGGATAGTCTATGTATCACTTATGAAGTAATCAGTGAGGTCAAACAATCTAGGCTAAATGTTTGACTACATTAATACGTATTCTTCTGAATGAAACCTAGTGAGACTATTACTGACATTTATACTAGGTTTACTAAAATAGTGACATATCTACATGCTCTAGGAAGAGAATTGTTTAACTCTAAAAATGTTAATAAGATTTTGCGCTGCGTACCTGATAATGTTGATGCAAAAGTAACTACCATCTGTGAATCTAAAGACTTAACTATATATTCTATTAATAATCTACTTGACTCACTCTTTACTTACGAGCAAAACATGAGTCAAAGATTACTTGATGCAGGTGACAGGAGGAAGGAAAAGACAATGGCGCTGAAGGCCAACGACTCAGATAGCAATAGCTCTGCAGCTGATGGAGATGACGATATAGCATTACTGACCCGACTGTTAAAAATCTTTTTGAGGCGAAAGCAAAGATGCTATTATGACTGGAACAAAGGAAAATCAGGTAGAACTAATAAAGTTTCTCAGGATACTATTTATTTTGAATGCAGGAAGCCCGAACATCTGAGGTTCGATTGCCCCAATTTAAGAAGTCATCCTAATAAGGAGAAAAGTGAAGAAAAATCAAGTGCTAGGAGGGGTGATGAAAAATAAAATGCAAAAAATGGGGAAACATCGAATGCAGAAAGCCTTATGGGCAGACTCCACCTCGGATTCTTCAGAACGAAGAACAAGAGGAGGTAACGAATCTATACATTATAGCGAAGGATAATCTTGTTAATTCTGATCAAGAAGAAGGATGCTCTCACAAAAGATCTAGTGAGAGTATGTGGTATCTGGATAGCGGGTGTTCAAGACACATGACAGGAGATCTGAAGCAGTTCATCATGCTGGAGGCCAAGAGCGAAGGCAAGGTAATACTAGGTGACAACATCACTAGAAAAGTGGTGAGCTCAGGTATAATTGACAAACCCAATGAACCCAATGGCTTTATAATTGAGAATGTTCTTTTAGTAGATGGTTTACAATATAATCTTCTTAATATTAGCCAGTTATGTGATAAGAGATTTGATGTGAAATTTTTGTCTAACAAATGCTTAATCATTTTAAATGGTAAAATTATTTTAGAAGAAAAAATGGTCAATAATGTTTACATGCTTGATTTATCCTGTATTGACATTTCTTAAAATTTATGCTGTTTGAAAACTGTTGTGGATGAATCGTGGTTATGGTATATGCGACTGTCATGCCAGTATGAAAACTCTTAGAAAGATAACCTAACAGGATTTGGTTAGAGGTATCCCGAAGCTAGACTTCACTAAGAATCATCTGAGTAATGCCTGCCTGCTAGGGAAGCAAACTAGGTCATCTTTCAATTCAATTAAAGATATCACCACCAGTAGACCACTAGAAATCTTGCATATGGATTTGTTTGGTCATGTTAGTATAGCTAGCATAGGTTAAAATTTTTTTGGATATGTGATCGTAAATGATTATTCTAGATTCACTTGAGTCAGATTTCAGCACATAAAAGTGAGTCTTTTGATGAATTTAAAGTATTCTATACTTGGATTCAGAGGAAGCTAGGAGTTATGATTTTCACAATTCATAGTGATCATGATAGAGAATTTGAAAATGAGAAATTTGAATCATTTTGTATGGAATTTAGGATTGAACATAATTTTTTTGCCCCTATGACCCTTAATAGAATGAAATAGCTGAAAGGAAAAATAGGACATTAGAAGAAGCTGTTAGGGCAATGTTAGCAGAATGTGACCTTCTTAGATATTTTTTGGCAGAAGCAGTGAATACTATTTATTATGTGCTAAATAGGGTGAATGTCAGATCCAAGCTAAATAGGACACTTTATGAGTTGCTTAAGGGTATGACACCTAATTTTTCTCATTTGTATATCTTTGGGTGTAAGTGTTTTATCCTTATCAATGATAAATTTCCTCTTGGAAAGTTTGATTCAAAATCAAATGAAGGAGTCTTCTTAGGTTATTCCTTAGTAGATAAAGCTTATAGGGTCTTCAACAAAAGAACCTTAGTTGTAGAGGAATCTACCCATGTCATATTTGATGAATCAAATAGACTTGCTGAGCCTAGGTTAGAAGAAGATAAAGAGGTAGAAGTTACCCATGAAGTTGAATCTATTGACCTAGGAGATAGAGAAGAACCTCAGGAGCCATTGGCTAGAGAATGGAGACTCATTTAGTCACCCTAGGAGCTTATCTTAGGAGATCCTTCAGTAGAGGTTAGAATCAGACATGAACTTAAGAAGGAGGTTAGTCATTCTGCATATATCTCTATGGTAGAACTAACAAATATAGATCAGACTCTTAGTGATGAATTTTGTATTTTAGCCAAGTAGGAGGAATTAAATCAATTTATTAGGAATGATGTATGAGAGTTAGTTAACAGACCTAAGGACCATAGTGCAGTAGGCACCAAATGGGTATTCAAGAATAATATGAATGACTCTGGGGTAGTAGTTAGGAATAAGGTTAGATTAACGGTTAAGGGGTACAATCAAATTGAAGACATTAATTTTAAAGAGACTTTTGCCCCTGTAGATAGATTAGAAGTCATTAGAGTATTATTAGCTTTTCCATGCTTTAGAGGGTTCATGTTATATCAGATGGATGTAAAGAATGTTTTTCTAAATGGGATTATTAAGGAAGATGTTTATGTAGATCAACTCCTAGGTTTTGAAAATTTCTCTTTTCTCAAGCATCTGTACAAACATAAAAAGGCCGTATATGGGTTGAAGCAAACACCTAGGATATGGTATAAAAGGCTTAGTACTTTTCTCCTAGATAAATTATTTGTTAAGGGTAGTATAGATATCACCTATTTTTTAAGAAAGTAGGAGATGATTTACTCATAGTTCAAATTTATGTAGATAATATTTTATTTGGATCCACAAATGAAAATCTTTATAATGAATTTTCAGAAATTATGATTAGAGAGTTTGAGATGAGTATGATGGGAGAGCTAACATTTTTTCTTGAATTTAGTGTGAAGCAAAGGAAAGATGGTATCTTTCTCAATCAGACTAAATATATTAAGAAAGTTTAAAGAATTATGATATGGAAGTTACTAAAGCAATAAATACACAAATGAGCTTAACCATTTAATTAAAAAAGAATGTAAATGAAAAATCAGTATATCAGAAGAAGTATATGGGGATAAGAGGATCACTTCTGTATTTGATTGCTAATAGATCATATATAATGTTTAGTGTTTGTTTATGTGTTTGATTCCAAGCCGATCCTAAAGAATCCCATATGACTGTAGTTAAGAGAGTTCTTAGATACCTTATGGGCACCTAAAACTTAGGTATCTGGTATCCCATGAGCAACACCATATTTGAAATTATAGGGTATTCAGACTTGGACTTTGCAGGGTGTAGAATGGATAAAAAATACTTCTGGCACTTGTCAATTCATAGGATAATCCTTAGTTTCTTGGTCTAGTTAAAAATAAAATTATATAGCCATATCCATCGCTGAGGTGGAATACATAGTTGTAGAAAGTTGTGTTGCTCAAGTTTTATGGCTAAAGCAATAAATTCTTGACCTTGGACTTTATGTAGGCACTCTACCAATCATGTGTGATAATACTAGTGTCATATGCATTTCAAAGAATCCAATTCAACATTCTCATACAAAGTATATAGACATTAGACATCATTTCATTAGAGATCATGTAGCCAAGAAAGAGAACTGCATCATGTAGCTACTGAAAATCAATTGACAGATATTTTCACAAAACTCCTAAATTATGTCATCTTCATCACACTTATGACTAGACTAGGTGTTATTGACATTCATGTTTAGACAAATTGGGGTAGAGGTATGATTAGAAGTGAGTTTGCTTGTGTTATTTTTTTCTTTTTATATTTGTGCTTATGTTTATATGTTTGTTTTTATTTGCTTGAGTAGCTTGTTTGTAGAATTTTTCTCTAATCATCACACACAAAACAAAAAAAATTAAAATTAAAAGAATTTTTTTTCACAATCGTACTATATGAATATCTTCGAACTGTACAATCAGAACTAAACTCGACATCCTTATCATCCATGAAATCAACAGCCCAGATTAGATCAATTATTGGTATTTGTACTGTACGATCATCTCTTCGTACTGTACGATGCACGTGTCAGTAGGATTTGGACGAATTAAATTAGCCGGTACAAAATTAAATACACATTTCGTATTGTACGAACACCTGTTCGTACTGTAACAATCCATTAGGCAAAAGTCATGCCAGACGACTCCTCGGAATGAATGCTTTTCTGAAGATCGTCTAGTACGATTTCGATCATACTGTAAGATTTGACCAACTTTTCCGACAAATCGACCAGTACGAATTGAATTTTTATGATCGTTCAATTCGATTTACATCGTACTGTACGATCTGCTATGACTATATAAGGAAGGGTAGATCTAAGGCTTTGAACCAAACTATTCCAACTTTCTTTTCTCTTAGCCTTCAGTTATTGCCCTTAATATTCCCTAATGGCTGGAGGAAAGTGAGTCCTCATGTTGAAAGGAAGTTTCTCTTGTTGTCCTTTAGACGACTGTTTCCAAACTATAGTGGATGAGTCAGCCTACCATAGATACAAAGTAGCTCACATCACACCATCCCGTATTCTAGACCAAAGTATTCTCAATTATCAGATTCTAGAACTCTTTGCGACCATGACACTTCAATTTATTTTGACTCTCGCATTCCCTATCAATTCTAAACTTCTTTATGAATTTTTTGCAAGTCTACGAGTCAATGTTGAGTATACTACCATGCAATCATATGTCTGCTGGCATCCCGTAGAAATCACCCATCAAGACCTTACTGACATTTACACCTTTCTACTATAGGGTTTAAGCCACATAGTCTATCCTCCAAGGGAGTTTATGACTGAACTACAGTAAATCTAATCCTTAGAAATACCCCTTTAAATCAACACCAGACACTTATCCACTCAGTCAATCCGAATGTATATATTATCCAGCATGTCCTTAGAACTTCCATTTTACCTAAGGCTGGAGATTGAGTCAAAATCACCCCATTACTATCTATCGTCACATATCTGATCTTGTCTGACACAGAATTTGACAAAGCCCACATGATTATTAGTTGCTTTCAAAATCTTAGTTCCATTAGACAAGTGGAAGTCTGACATAGGCATAATGTAGCTTTAGAACATATAGTTGCCTATGTCTTAGATCAGAAATACCAGCTTATGTATCCTGTACTAGCAGACATATTCCCTATCTTCTATACCGATAGTTTCTTCCACGTTCTCTTTCATAGACACTGAGGGGATGAGCCCAAAGAGAGGCATGAGGTCTATGAGGAAGGGGGAAACCTTCCAGCACAAGCTCCTGAATACCAGTCCTAGCTCTACGACATGATGGTAGAGAGATTTGACTGCTTCGAGGTGTGGTCTAAGATGCACCGACACGGACACGGCGACACGGACACGACACGACACAGATACGGGACACGACATTTTTTAAAAATATAGGACACAGGTACGGCTTGGACACGACATAATAATTTTTTTAATATAATATATAGAAATAAAAGTGACACCATATTGGAAATGGTAAGCAATAATAAATCAATGTCATGAGAACTTGTTTAGCTTATAACATAAAAATGTTTAGCACAAAATGTCTAGTACAATCACAAAAATATAAGCAAAAAATTATTTAGTACAACATGAATGTTCAACTACTCAATAGAGAGAATGATAGAATTAGATTCAGAGGTTGGTCTTTGGCCTTCAATATCATCATCATTGAATATCATTGCTTCCAATTCTGGTTCATCTAGAGAAAGATTTGCAACCTCCAATAATCCCATATCATCAAGGCACTTGAACCCATCTCCAGCAACATCCCATATCTTGTTATCATCTGTCATATAAAGTGGGGTCTTCCTTGATAGAAGACGAAGATTTGTATGCACATAAACTAAATCTTCAGCTCGTTGTGGAGTTATTTTATTCCTCTTCATCGATTGAATAAATGAGTATGTGTTCCAATTTCTCTCACAACAAGAAGAGGATGATACTTGACCAAGAAGTTTTATTGCTATTGTTTGAAGAAGCGGTGCTGAAGCTCCATGAATCAACCACCACATTTTTAGATCCATCCTCCATCTAAAGAGTAATTTTTATTGTGAGGGGTAAGAGTAGTAAGCCTCAAAATGATAAAAAAACATAGCAAAAGCGCAGCTAAAGCACAATGAAGGGAAAATTTTTATTGTAAGGCTTTTTTTAATTGTAAAAGCGCATGGATCATTTACTCTTTTTGTTGCACTTTAGTTGCCCTTTTGCTGCGCTTTTGTTGAGCTTTTGCAAAATGGCAGCTAAAGCGTAGCAAAAAGGCAGCTAAATGAACACAAATGACGAATGGAGAAAAAATGGCAAAATCAACTTACAGGTTTGAAAAATTTTATGCAGTTTGGGGTCGGCTTCCCTCAGCTGCGCACAGAAACTAAGGAGGAAGGCTTGTTGCTTACGGCTGGAAGGGAAGACTAAGGGTGCGATCTCCAGGCGACCGCTGCTCGCGGGAAAGATCTCTAGTTGACTGCTGCTCTCCTCAATCGCTTGGGAAGACCACGAATACGAATAGGAATACGGTATTAGGGCGAAGATGAAGACTCAGGCATGAATCGACTAATATGAAATAGCGGGATTAGAGTTTTTTTTAATTTAATTATCAAATAGCCGGACACGCGTGTCCGACACGTGTGTCCGATTTATTTTTTTTAAATGGGACACACTAATAACGTGTCCGACACGTGTCCACGCTGTGTCGGACGCGTGTCCGTGTCTGACACGTGTCCGTGTCTGACACGTGTCCGACACTGCTTACCCTCTTAAAATGGAGTGTCGGTGCATCATAGGGTGCGGTTGAATACATATTTTCAGGAGTGCCCAATAGTGGGAGCGCTTCTTGCGGCAGCACGAGGTAGATCGAGCCTAGTTCAGCAACCAGTTTTCTGCTATTCTTCAGTACTTTCAGCCACCATCAACACCATCAGATCAGAGACCCTACTTCTAGTGTTGTGTGATGCATTATAGTTTCTTTTTTCTTGTTGTAGTTTGTGTTATTTATTATTTTTCTAAGTTAGTTTTTTCTCTTTTTTGGTGGTATCAAAAGAGAGAGTAAGATGGTTGTTGGTTGTACCTGTTGTTTGATTTAGTTCATTTTTTTAAAAGATTGCTCTATGTTTGTTTTTGTACCTTGTTATGCTTTAAATTAATATATATATATATATATATATATATATATATATATATATATATATATATATATATATATATATATATATATATATATATATATATATATATAATATAAAATAAAAAAATTCCCCTATTTTTAAAAGAAATTAAATTGATAAGGGAGATTAGGAAAAAATTAAATAAACTTGAAAAATAAACTAGCAATGTTTGTCATCATTAATAAGGGAGATTGTTACAATCTGGGATCCCGAGCTTATGATTTTGATGATAACAAATATTATTAGTTTTTACTTTTATTCTAGTACTATTATTGCATTTTTGACTTATGTAGACTAACATCTTAGGTACATCATACACCATGCATCAACGAAGGACCATGACTCAAGATTGGGTAGAATAGATTTGATGTTTGCAATAGTCCATATTTTTGCTTATTTATCTTTTTTTTTTCTTGAGTCAAAAGTTTTATAAAAGGTGTATGCTAGCTTGACAATCGTGTATGCCCACACAAGGGAGTGAAATTTAGATGTTTAGATTTTTTGAAATCGTATTGTATGATCAGTTTATCAAAAAAATAATTAAAATGGATAATTGAGAGATTAAATTTGTTAAACTAATCGTACTATACAAACTCAATCGTATAGGATGATCAGTTTACATCCAAGCCCTTAACCGCCAATCAGATTTAAGCATGTATTTTGAATTTTAATTATTGAACAAATCATATTGTACGAACGAGTTCATATTGCATGATATTTGAAATCATGTCTAAATTATTGGCTATAATTATTAAATTAAATAAATGTTTAAATAATGAATTAGATCGTACAGTACGATCTTAATCATATTGAGCGATTGGTAAAGACAATTTTTTATCATCCCAGGGATCGTCTTGGATGAACCTTTGATTGGATTGAATTATTTGTACAGTACGATATTAATCCTACTAGACGATCGACAGAGACATTTTTAAGTTGTCCTAGAGATCATCCTGGACGAACATAAGTAAATGTACTAATCGTATTGTACGATCCATAATTCGTACTGTATGATCAGTTTAAGATTTTTAAATTGATCGTACTGGAGTTCATTCATCGTACAGAACGCACAGAGATTTTTGAACTAATTGTACTGTACAACCCGTAGATTGTATTGTACGAACAAAGCTGGTTGAATTGAAAATTTAGGATTTTTTGGACCCTTGTATTTAAACATCTCTTATTTCGTATAAGAGAACACTTTTGTCAATTTTTTTTGTGAGAGCTTCTCATTAAGTTTGGGTTTGAAGAGAGAGCAATGGTCTTAGGAGAGAGAGGTGAGATTTTGAGAGAGAAGAGCCTTGTGAGATCAAGGGAGTGTATGAGGGGGGTTTTATAGATAGTTGCTTTGTGAACATTCACTTTCTTCCTCCAAGAGGCATTGTTTTGCTTGAGGGAAACTCCTAGAAGAGGCTTGTGGCGTCAATGATCTAGTTACTCTGTCGCACCAGGTTGGTGAAAGGGATTCAGGTTCTTTGCTTCACCAGGAGGGTGAAAAGAATTTCGGCTTCTCCGTCGCATCGTGGAAGGATAGAAGTGATTTTATAAGGGCTTCTTCGCCTTGCTGTGGGAGCTAAAGGAGAGTCACTAAAGTATTAGTGCAATATTCGGAGAGGAGGATTCTGGAGAGTGGACGTAGGTTAAGATTTGATCAAACCATTATAAAATTTTTGGTATGCTCATTCCTTTTTTATTTAGCACTTTTATTTTTCATTTTTTTAATTTCCTGCATATTATATTCCTTGGAAATCTGTATTGAAAGTATTGTGATTGCTTTGGATTGATTTTTGTGAGCAAGAAAAAATAAAAAAATTGAAAATAAAAAAGAACAAAAATATATTTCTATTTGTTTTTCTACAAAATAAAAAATACAAATTTCATTTGGTTGTTTGTTATTTCCTTCCGTTTGTGTATTTAGTTAAAATTTTTTCAAAAAAAAGTTTTTTAAAAAAGAAAAGTTTTTAAAACACCAATGCACCCCCCTTTTGATGTGCCTCAGGTAATTCAATAAGGTTTAATAACATCATTTGAACTTTCATAGCAGTCTACCTATAAGCATTAAGAAGTGATCTATAAGGCACAGTATAATTTTCCTATGATTAGGAGTAGAAAATTTGTAGTGCACACATAACTCGCCTACAAGGAGTTCGTATTGAATAAATCAGTTTGCCTACAGGGCAACAACATGAGATTCGTAGTGAATAATGTAGCTCACTTGCATGCAGGTGCACGATCTCCAAATGTTTATCTAATAAACATCCCCTACGAGCTATGCTGAAGGATATGATAATTTGAAAGAGGTAAAGTAAACTAAATAATATCTCTCCTACATGCTACAACTGAAGCCTAATATGCCTTCTCAAGCCACCGAATTCACAACACTCATACATACGGACATAGGGCATTTCTTGAATTTTAAGTAAAATTCTATGCCAAGATTTTAAAAGGCGAAATCAGGAATAGAGGTATTTTGTCTAAGCAATGTGAGG
Organism: Dendrobium chrysotoxum; assembly: GCA_019925795.1. NCBI lineage: Eukaryota > Viridiplantae > Streptophyta > Magnoliopsida > Asparagales > Orchidaceae > Dendrobium > Dendrobium chrysotoxum. The sequence continues at coordinate 54,976,542 of CM034308.1, read as the reverse complement.
CGTAAGCCTCAAAATGATAAAAATAAGATAATTTAAAATTATGAATAATGACAAAAAATAATAAAATATTATGTCAATTATGAATTTGATGATTTGTTCTAAGATAATATTACTGGAATACAAGATTTAAAATAAACTCACTCAAAAATAAAACATTCCCTTAGGATCAAGACCCAATGCAGGCTCATCATCACTTTAATTATCTTCAAAAGAATCTTCATAATTAATGTCAAAGTTATCCTCAAACTCTTTTCCATCTATAATATTTTTTCTTTTATCCCCTATATCAGTTAATATTTCATGAGCTCTAGAATGAAACAATAATAACAAAAAAAATTATTCATTATATTTAAGAATATCTTTAAATTTTTTTGAAGCTCTAATCTCATTTTGTTTCTTTCTTTTATATACTTGGGTAGTTGTTTCATTGTGCTCATTGACATGAGTTTCTCATTCTGCTTTAACTTCAGGAACATCAGCATTCTTAGGAGTAACCCATTCATCATCAGATTATAAATCATCAACAAGCAAAGGGTCAATTTCATTATCACTATTTTCTTGCTTCTGCAATTTGAGATGTCTATCTTTCAGTTTTTTTGTTAAACATAACATAAACTTGTTTGTTTATTCGATCTGCCGCCAATCGATTTCTTTTCTTTGTATGAATTTGATTGAAGATGCTCCAATTACGCTCACATGCAGAAGCCGAACATGTTAGGCTAAAAACTTTAACTGCAAAAGTTTTTAATTCAGGAACATCATCTCCAAATTGAGCTCACCAACGTTCTACATGAAAATGAATAGTATTTTATGAATATAGATTAAAGTAGAAGACTTGAACATAAATATTAAAATTAAAATTATAAATATACAAACTATAAATATACCAGGAGATCGTGTTTTGTAGCATGCTTGTGTTGTGCTGCTCTAAATCCAAATATTCCCTTCTTCAAATGAAAATCCTCAAGTTGATCATTCACTTTGAGGTGGTCTTCTTCAGAAATGAGTCTGTCCATATATGCATACAAATCAGTTTTCACCTCTTTATCAGCATGAAAGTCCTTATCATAATAAAATTGAGTGTTTAAATAGTATGCAGCAATATGTAAGTGGTGGTGTAACTAACAATTTCACTTTTCATCTATAATATCTCATATTTCTTTGTAGGCACTTTCTTGATCTCCCAAATCTTTTGCAATGTCTTCTTTAATCCTATTCATTGCTTCATAAATAAATCTCATAGCCGGGGCCCTCTCAGCATCAACCATTCTAAGCACCTTAACTAATGGTCCTGTTGTCTTTAAAGTATAATTTGTACTGTGCCAAAATGAATCATCTTTTTAACATGTTTTCCTTCCTGTTTTTTGGCCCATGAATTTTTACCCCATTCTTTAGAAGCAAACATAGCTTCTAAAGGTTGTCTTAACTCCTTAAATCTCTATAATGTTAAATATGCAGTAGTAAATCTCGTAATAGTAGGTCGAATGATTTTTTTGTTAGTAAATTTTTTCATCAAGCTAAGTACCCAAGAATGATTGTAAATAAACTTACTAATAAATTTAGCCTTCAACAGGGCTGATTTATGTTGAGGCAACTATCCCAACCTCTCAAGCATTAAATCAATGCAATGTGCAGTACATGGAGTCCAGTAAAGATGAGTCCTCTTCTCCATTAACATTCTCCCTGCAGTTTTGTATGCACTTGCATTATCAATAACAACTTGTACTACTAAGGCCTCTTTTACTTCCTCCACAACTTCATCCAACATTCCAAACAACAATTGTGCATCCTTTACAAAACTTGAAGCATCTACTGATTTTAGAAGAACAGTTGCATATGAATTGTTGACCAAGAAATTAATAATACTTCCATGTCGAATATCGGACTAACCATCTAACATTATTATCACTCCTATCTTAATCCAAATCTTCTTAACATCATCTACCATTTTTTAAGTTATCTTGACCTTCTCATTTAGCATCCAAGTCTTCAGCTCATACATACTTGGAAGATATAGTCCTCTTCCATATATAGCTTCCAACAAATCATAACATATTGATCCATGATGGACTCCTAACAATATTAAATGGTATCCCATTTTCATAGATGAATCTGACGATATCTAAACAAACTATGTTCCTGAGTTCTTTTGTAGCAGTAGGAGGCGGAATATCCAGAGTGTTTATATTTTCCTCGTCATCAATATTAACCATAAATCTATTCATGGGCCCTCGAGTGCCTAGGTTAGAAGAAAGTAAATAGCTTCCACTACTGGAACCTTCATGTTGTGATCCATAGTAAGAAGAATTTCCTATCATCTCTTCCATATTTCCTTATGTGACTTTCTTCGTGGTGGCAAACTACTTTAAGTAATCTATACATACCTTTTTCATTTTATCAGGTACTTTTGCACACGGTCCCACATTGACATGAGTGCAGGCTAGATGATCCTTCAACCTTTTGACACCACCAGTTATGCTCTTCTCACAAATTATATTTCATGTAACATATCCCTTCTTCATATCTTCGTCTGACACTTCAACTTGAGTGCCATATTTCCATGCAGGATCTTTCCTTGTGCCACTAGCCATACTAATAATTAATAAGAATAAACAATTAACATCAAAATAAAAATACAAATTTGATCATAAATTGATGAAATAAATTGATTTACAATTTTATTGTTCTAGATTTTAATGACATAATAATTTATTATTTATTTATCCTCTTTAATCTTTATAATAACAGAAAATGAAGTTCTTGGAAAATCAAGGTTGGTAAAATGACTAAAATCTACATATAATAACAGAAAATAATAGGTTGGTAAAATCTACATAAAAATTAATGAATCAGAAAGCTCTTGAATAAAAAAACAAAGAACTCAAAATAATGATCTGCTCTCAAATAGAAAGACCAAAAACCTCAAAACATGTCTTTGATGCTGAACCAAATTACTGAAATTTTTTGGAAAAAAGCAGTGATGTTGAGAAGTCTACTTTTAAGGCTGATTAAATAAAGAAAATTATAAAAAATAATTGATAAGAATTTTGTGCACAATAATTGAGATATCTCAAAAGGATCCACCACTATTTCTAAATAAGTTCTTGGATATAATTTCCAAACGTTTTTGAATAATTGCACACAAATATTTCCCCAAAATTATTATATTTGGAATGAATTAAGCAGGGTACAAACATGGTAGCAGAATGGGCCTTATACTGCTCAATGCCAACCACATAAAATAAGCAATTCATGATATCAATCTTCATTAAATAAATAACGCCTCAGTCCTAATCTAACAAGAAGTCGTATTTTTAATAACACAAGTGATGCAGTTTCTCTTTCAAGTAAATAGAACCAACTAATTTATACGGGAAGCTGGCGAAGAGAAATAGTCGTTATCTTGGCAGAGATTAAGCCGAAGAGGAAAAAATGGGAAGAAAATCAGGCACATCGAAGTCGAAGATTAAGTCGGAGAGGCATGTCAGATAGAGGTCGAAGATGAAACACGTCGAAGGCACGTCAAAGTCTAAGTCGAAGATGAAGATGGAGCACCGACTAAAATGGGAAGAAAATCAGGCGAAGATGATGAAAACGACGGGGGAAGAAAGATTGAGAACCTTACCTTTGCACACGAAGTTGTCGTCAGAGTCAAAGTAGGCGGAAGCAGTGTACATGAAGGAACGATCGACCGACGTGGCTGTCGAAGTCGGCAGAAGCTTTGTACATGAACGAACGAAAGATAATAGGGAACGAGAGAGAATGAACGCGAGCGAGCGGCGGAAGTGCTTTGAAAAAGAAGCCCTAAGTCTAATAAGGGCGCTCGACTAGCGCACACACACGAGTCTGGCGAAATGAATCAAGCAAAATGAATCGAGGAGGCAGAGCCTTTGTCGCCTCGGCGCCTCACGCCTTGAGGCGTACGCCTCAGTGGAAAAAGGCATAAGCTTTGCCCGAACACTTGAGGCTTAAGCCTCAATTCGCCCAGGCCACGCCTCGATTCAAGGCGCGCCACGAGGCGTCCGCCTCATACACTTTTTAAATGAATGTTCTACGCACTGTCTAATGACAATCACCCGCACAAATGATCAAATTTAAATATTTTTAAAATTCCCCTCATGTATTAAAATGCAAATTCTTAAACTTATACATGTTTCCTCAAGAAGCGTGTAGTAACCTTGGAAGAAGGCGACAACCTTGAGAGTAGTGCTACCGCTTCGAGAAGCCTGCCGAGGTATTGAATGCATGCATGTGTACAGTGCAAGTGCACCAAAAAAACATGCAAGTGCATCAAAAAGCACACATGACATTTAAAAATAAATTTTTATTCCCCGCATATGCTCTGACAAATATACTATATTTACAAATGTCATGTCTGAGAATGCTGTGCATGGTCAAAAGTTCACTAATTCAAAATCCTACTTTCAAATTAATTTCCCGCATGTGCTTTAACCATCATATTTAACTCCTAAACTTGATGTCTGAGAATGTTGGACAGGTTAAATTTCAAGTCCAATCCTTCTCCTTAAAAGGATTGGAATCGATACGATTTGGATTAACAATCGAATACTTAATCAGAAATCTATCGCGATATTTAATTTTAAAGTTCATGTTAGGCCTTAAAGGGTTTTTAAATAAAATGCACCATAAAACATAAAGCTCTCGATTTTTAGTGTTCATACAGTAACTTGTGAGATCAATTGTCCATTCTGATCCTCTATTATTGGGCGAACAGGGTTGACACGGTTTAAACGACAAATATGCAAGCTATTTAATCCTTTCGATGATGGTCATGTTTATTATAAATCTCAATCGGAGGGGAATCTACCTATTAAATGCCTCTCATATTGATAAAATACAAATATTTTCAAATGACTTTAACGTCACCTCGATGATGGCCATGTCGAATGTAAATCTCAACCGGAGGTGAATCTACCTGTTAAATGCCTCCCAATATTGATAAAATACAAACACTTTCAAATGACTTTAACGTCACCCTGATGATGGCCGTGTTGAAAGCTAATATCAATCGGAGGGATTAATTTTCAAATTTCATTAAAACTCTCAAGCTCAATGTATATTAAATATTCTATTAAAATTGAAAGTAATTATCTAAACTCAGAGCAAAACTTATCCACACTCCGCAACTGTTTGGTGAGGGTGATAAACTCAAGAATATCTTTAGCTCACAAAGAGCGAATGTTCAAATCGAGAATATCACTAAGATTCATTCTTAAATAATTTTCTGCCCGTAAGGATGTGACATTTGTCTTCTAACAAGTGGCTTGGCCAGACGACTCTATAAAACCCATAGTTTGGCCAGACGACTCTATGCAGTAAACTATAATGACTGGTCCTTTAATCAGTTGCTTGGCTAGATAGCTCCACAAAGCACCCATGGTTTTGTCATAATGGTTCCACATGGTAAACAATTATGATTGCAATTCTCTAACTAAGTGGCTTGGTCAAACGACTCCACTATCTTATGATCATGGCTAAAAGCCCATATATTTCCCAATGGCTAGTTACCATTGGGTAATGAATTATAGGGTATGATTGATAGAGCATAAAGTCCTCTATTAGCTAAGCTTGACTTGAATTTATTCCTTAGGCAAATACTCACCCCAAGTCTATAAGGTCCCTTCGTACAAAGTAACTCATGGCTGTCGAAAAGAATCCTTCGTTGGGTCGACTACCTCGTTTGACTAAGTAAACTAGGGACCATGATAACCCGGGACAATAAATCATGAGATTTTGATTGGGACAATCATCATTCTCCCACCATCAGCTTTAAAATGCAAGTGGTGAATTTTTAATTTAAATATTAAATTTAGCATCTAAATAGCTACTACTATACACTTGATACTAAGTATCTGTTTAACGACTAGTCTTAATTGAAAGTCCTCTCTTGTTATCGAGAGGAGTAATTAACTGTACGGCTTGCACTTATAGAAAACTAGAAGTCATATCTTAAAGTCCTCACTAGGTAAAATCTCTTGGTAGTGTTTTATCTCTATCTAATCTCCCTTCCGAAAATTTCCCCTAGAATTTCATCCCTTAAAACTCTCCCCGAATGTAGCGCGGAGAGGGCCGGCACTCAAAAAGCTGAAATTTTGGAGCCCACAAGTTCATATACATCTACTTGATTTAAAAGAATAAAATGAAAAAAGAAAAGAAAAAGTGAATTTAAATATTTAATGGCAGATAATTATGCATGGTCATTTGCACCGGCATCTCTAACACTCCTCCAACTTATTTATTGATGGTATAGATATCTTGTTAGAAAAATAAATCTAGTTTCTTAATTTGCTCAAATTTGAAGTACATATTGTTAAAGAGTAGTGTAAAAGTATTTATTTTAGTTAACCAACACGGTTCTTTTACAACATGCTTTCCTTATCCAATTTTTGAGTCAATACTTTTATATGAATGATAAATGTGAAGTCTCATCACCTTGCAATTTGTTTGGCATGAATGGTGCTTTTTTGGTGTGTGCTCCCAGACCCCTGCAGAAAGAGTTAGGGCAAAGATGAAGCTTCAGCTTTCACAAACTGGTACTATGTTGAACTGTTGATTTTGTACTAAGCTTCTTCTGGTTGTTGATGGTCTTATTTGGCATATAATGCAAACATTTTTTCATTTAAGTTAATGCGTTGGTTTTAATGTTCTATGAATTATTCTCTATTTAATCTTCAAAACCTGGAGTTGGCTTCATTTTTCTTTTTTATGTCCTTAATTTGAACTTCTGTCAGTAATTTCCCAGTTTGCTTTACCTAAGCCAAAAATTAGAATGTCGAAAAATCTTTGAGAGAGGAGCATTATTATTAAGGATTTATTTTTATCTGTAACGCTGGTCACATAAAACGGCGGCCTTCAGATGACCCAGTTAGGAAAGTAGAGGTATTAGATTTGACTTACGTTAAGAAAGGTAGAGGTAGACCTAAAAAGACTTGGTTAGAAAATATTAGAAATGACCTTTCTCTATTAGATTTAAACGAGAATTTGACTTTGAACCGGACACAATGGAGAAAAAGGATTCATGTTGCCGACCCCACGTAGTGGGACAAAGGCTTGTTGTTGTTGTTGTTGTTGTTGTTGTTGTTGTAACGCTGGTTCCTTAGAAATTTATTTATTGGATGTTGAGGCAGCCATAGTTTTTTCCCCCTATTTAGATGTATAATTTATCAATTGCTACTTACACTGAAATTTTTTTTATAATTGGCGATTTTTCCCTTATTCCTTTATTCACTTATTATGTATGGTATAGTTGTTTCTGTAATAATGAACTTGTCCGATTTGCAATTGCATGATTGCTCCTTGAAAGGCTTCTACACTAGTGTAATGTATTCTTATTTTGTTTGGAAGCGAACCCCCTTTTGTTATATTTTTGTTTGTGTGAAGATGTTCTGCATTTGCTGTCATCTTTGAGGCTTCTGAAAGGGCTGACATTTACTTCATTTTCCATGGTCATGGTTCAATTTTAATTTTATTTTTAGGTAGACCAATACTTCACAAGTCACTTTCCTGATTCCAGTTACTCCCAAGCTCATGTGGCACTTATTATTTTTCTTTTTTATGATGTGTTGTGGTGCAGTAAGTGAGAAAAATGCTATAAAGAATGCAATGAATTATTCTTGGGGCTGTTAGTTGTTGCTCATAAGTACTCATAATGGCTTGAAAAGCATTTTCTATGTATGCAATAATGACATTTCTGTGTAGCTTATTTCAAAATTCCAAATATAATTCTGGAATGACTTTTTTATGGCTGAAAGACTTGTGATGTGTATTATTTGATATATTGTATTTTAAATCGTGAGAATTGTACCACAATGATGCGAGAGTTCTTGCAGCTGCAAAGGATTCAACCATGGGAATGAGCAGCGGATGGGAGAGATTTGATTTCAACAAGGATGCTCCTCTTGATGACAATGATGAAATTGAGGGTATTTTTTACCATGTTTCCTTCCTAAAAGATTTATGAGAGTACCTTACAGTTACTTGTTCTACATTGTGAACTTCGGGCATGGTTATTCTGTTTTCAAGATCTTTCACGCATCTAACAAATGGAACCAAAATCATGATGTGTTGCTGTATTTCATTCTTTTTCTTTTTGGTGTTTATTTGAAAGTTGATTACAGGAGCGGTAAAATTTGAAATTCTGCACAAATTCATTTTAATGTTGTTCAAATCATTAACTCTTGAATACATTTTTTTTGTGCATGCTTGCTAAATAGAATGCTGAAAATTCGTTAGGATTGTTAAGCCCTTATTAACTAGTCCCGAGGCTAACTAAGAAGGGGGTGAATTGGTATTTTTAAAATTTTGTTAAGAAAAAAAATCCTTTTAAATCTTTTTGAATACGAACAGTTTAAGCGGAAGCAGATAACCAAAACCAAAGATTTCAACATTGATCAGATTACAAAAATAATCGAAAATTAAAGTGCAGAAAAGTAAATGAAAAGAACACATCAGATTTATAGTGATTTGGTCAACTTGACCTACATCCACTTCCCGGAGCCTCCCCTCCAGGTATTGCACTAAAACTATAGTGTCTCTCCTTTTTCCCACACAGCAAGGCGGAGAAGCCCTTACAAAATCTTTTCACCGACCCGATGAGACAGAGAATTTTGAATCCTTTTTCACCCTCCTATGAAGGCAGAGAACCCAGAATCCTTTTACTCCCTCCTGGAGTAGGCAGAGAACCTGACAATCTTTTACTCCCTCCTGGAATAGGCAGAGAACTTGACAATCCTTTTACTCCCTCCTGGAGTAGGCAGAGAGCCTAGATCTGATGTTGATGATCGTCTCCCCAGAGCCACCAAGAAACCAAGGACGAAGAAGGAAGAAGACGATCGAATCCTTACTTGGAGCAACCTTTGTGAAACTCCTCACAAACTCCTGCTCACAAGATCCTCTCTCTCTTTCAAATTCTCCCTCTCCTCTAAGCTCTCTTTGGACAGAAAAATTGCAAAAAGATATTTGAACATCAGCTATAGAAGAGCTTAAATAGAAGGCCTCAAAAAATGTCCTAAATTTCAACTTGCCGTCAAAGATCGTCCAGGACCATCTACCGATCGTCCTGTACGATCAGTACAAAAAGAGCCTTTTTACTCCCTCCTGGAGTAGGCAGAGAACCTGACAATCCTTTTACTCCCTCCTGGAGTATGCAGAGAGCCTAGATCTGATGCTGATGATCGTCTCCCCAGAGCCACCAAGGAACCAAGGACAAAAAAGGAAGAAGACGATCGAATCCTTGCTTGGAGCAACTTTTGTGAAACCCCTCACAAACTCCCCCTCACAAGATCCTCTCTCTCCCAAATTCTCCCTCCTGTAAGCTCTCTTTGGACAGAAAAACAGCAAAAAGATATTTCAACATCAGCTATAGAAGAGCTTAAATAGAAGGCCTTAAAAAGTGCCCTAAATTTCAACTTGCCGTCAAAGATCGTCCAGGATGATTTATCGTCCTATACGATCAGTACAAAAAGAGCCTTTTTGCTAGGACGATTGCCATTATCTGGACGATCAGAAGAAATACATATCATTCAGGACAATTATACGATCGTCCGGGACGATCAGTTCAATTTGAGTGGCAATCGACCAATCATTCAGACAAATGTTCGAGACGTCCAGGACGATATCCTGGACGATCAGAATAAAAAAAGGGTTTTTTTCCAAGGCGATTACATAATCGTCTGGGATGATCAGTTCATTTTGAGTGGTAATCAACAAATCGTCCAGATAAAAGTTCGGGACGTCCAGGACGATATCCTGGACGATCAGAAGAAAATTATGGTTTTCATCCGGGACGATTGACGATCGTCCCACGAAATATAAAGGATCGTCCGGGATGATCAAATCGATCATCCTGTACGATATGATTGATCAATTTAATCATAATTAGTCTCCTAATCCAGGAATTATTTTAGGCAAGATTGTAATGAATCGTCCAGGACGATCAGGTTCGTCCTGTACGATTAGTTCAAAATATACAAAATAGAATATTGCCTTAAATATGATTGGCGGCTGATTTCTGAATTTAAACATATCGTCTAGGACGATAAGAGGATCGTCCAAGATGATCTGTCTAATCAGTTTTACTTAGCCGGTTTTTATTTTTAACTAATCGTCCAGGACGATTTTGGATCGTCATATACGATATGATCAAAAAAATAGAAAACCCTCTAACTTACCAAAATTTTCCCCCTGAGTGTGTGTGTGCAAGGTTACTTAGCATCATGATCCACCTTATTATATTTGACTCAAAAAAAGGTATAAACAATTGGAATTAAAAAGTTACAGACTGACTCAGTCCTAATCTATCCAATCTTGAGCTGGCTTGAATTGCAACTGATCTTGTGGACCTGAAAAGTTAGTAGGTAGGGCAACTAAACAGATGTGCAATAGTGACAGGAATGTTTGTTATCATAAAAAATTATAATGTTTGAATCCAGATTTGTAACAATCTCCCCCTTTTTAATAATGACAAACATTTGTTGGACAATTTCAAATCAGGCAGATAAAAAAAATGAAATATAAAGCAAGGAAGAATAATATAAGCAAAACAAAGTAAATTTTACTAAAACAAGCAAACAGTACAACACTAACAACACTACTCCCCTTTTTGACATCACAAAAAGGAGGAAACAGAAAAATAACCACTAAGCAGAACATAGTACAGAAACAAGTACAAACTCATAAACAAACACAAAAGAACTAGAAAGAGGAACTCTGATCATTTGGAGGTGATGGTGGCTGAAAGAATCTTTGAATGGAAGCAAAATGCTCCCCGAACCAGGTCATATCCTGGTCATGCGGCTGCTGTTACTGGGCTACATAGGTATCAAATCTTGCCTTCTACTGATCAAACCTTTGTACTAGCTGATCAATCTGAGGCTGCTAGTTGATAGGGGAAGGTGCAGGAATAGGACCTTCCTCTTCTTCCCCAGACTCGTGCGCACGGGGACGACGAGTACTGTGGAGGGTGTAGAAGGAGCTATTTGAGTAGAAGATCGAGTGGTGATCAGGTAGAGTAGGGAAGTGAAGGTTATATTTCGATTCAAGAACATATGCAATTAGGTGTCTAAGGGCTAGGTTTGTCTTTCTTTTGTGGCCTGGATTCCTAATGCATGTCAAGTGCTCGATGTATTGGATAATAAGATCAGCAACATTAAATTGGCGGTTGGTCATGATATAGTCGGTGGTGAGAGAAAGAATAGAGTGATGTGAATCCTGTCTCCAGCTTTTGGAATAACAGAGTTGCAAAGGATGTGCTGGATTGTTTGTACATCATTAACTAGGAAACTGATAGATGAGTTATGAAAGGGAGCATTGATATCCCTAAGAGTGTTGTTGACACGGGTCCAGTTGAAGTTAGGATTAGAGGTTAGAAGATGGAGCTTGTCTCCAGTGGTGGACAGTCGAAGAAATTCATAAAAATCTTGATATGTTATTTCGATAGGACATCGATTAACGTAGGACTGAATGGTGGTGAAATCAGCATTGAAGCGGAGACTTGCGAAAAACTCAAATGGGAGTTCAGAATTAAAACGGCAGGCCAGAGTGAGAATGAAACCCAGGGTTGTGTTGGCAAAATGGTGTAGAACCTGAAAATGTAGGGTGGCTTGATTTATGATTTTTGAGGGGTTGATGCCAGTAGATTTGAAGCGGGCATAGGCTGCTTCATATGCTACTTCAGTGAACCGAGGATCGACTACGCACCTGGAAGTGCTGCCTGCAAGTGCACGAGATCTTTTCTCGCCATCAACCATATCAAGAAGTGGAAAGCTTGAATGAGAGAAGAGTTGAAGGGTGTGGTGAAGAATAGGTTTCAAATGGTTATTTATATAGATTTGAGAATATCGTCCAAGACGATCAGTGCGCAATTATTATCGTCCAGAATGATTGGTCAAAAAGGTGATCATATCTTCTAGGACGATTAGACAAAGGTGATCGTCCCGAGGAGTCATTCTGGACATCGTTGACGAAAAGTTTCGTCCAGGATGATGAGATGGATTGTCCAGGATGATGAGCATTAATGGATCGTACCAACTGAATTTAAATCGTCCAGCACGTGTTCAACGTGGATCGTCCAGGATGAACAGGTGGATTGTCCAGGACGATTACCAATAATTGGTTCAGATTAGCCGTTGGATGTGTGATGAGTGATGATTTGATCATATCATCCAGGACAATTTGGATCGTCCAGGACCATGTGAACAAAAAATTAAAAAAAATGAAAGATAAAGAGAAACGATCAGAGGATTTCAAAATAAATAAAATAAATAATTAAATAAATTAAAACAAAAGACCAAGAAAAAATAACCAAGTAGCGAAAAATAAACAAAAGATGAAATAAAGTTTTTTTTTTGAATCGATCAGCTCCAGTAAATCAGAATTTTTTCTTAATTTTCAATTCAAAAGTTAATAAGAAGAAATTGACAATGCTGAAATTCAGAAAAGTTGAAAAATCGATTTTTGTAAACCTTACCTCGGACACTTTACTGGTTCAAATTCTTTTCAAACAAAAATCTAATTCAGAAGAAAAGAAATTAGATAAGAAAGTAATCCTTTCAAACTTCGTTTTAGAAAAATATCTGATAAAATAGTTTTGCAATGTAAAGAATCAGAAATCATGATTTTCAATCTTAAATGTTTGAATATATTAAGTGGCACATAGATTTCTTTAAGATTTTTAAAGATTTGAAAGATGAGGAAGCTTATTTTTTATGGGCTCATTTTGTACCTCTTTTTTCAGTTAATTGACGCATTTTGCGCATCTTTTGATTTTTGATACACTTTATGTATCTTTTCAATTTATTAGCGAACATTGCGCACCTTTTCAGTGGGGCTCATTTTATACTTTTTTTTAGTTGATTGGTGCACTTTGCACATCTTTTGCGAGCTTTCTTTCTTTTAAAATTTCTAAAAGACTCTCGGTTGTGAGATTATCTTCAGATATAAGAGAAGAAAAACTCACTCTCTTAGATAAGAAAAAGTAAACCACAAAACATAATCATCCTCATATGATAAATGCAATCACCTGATTAAAAAAATACGAAAGTGATTCAATGATTTGGAACACTACTCATGTGAGATATATTACTATAGGAAGATAAAATAGATCTCTATTTTAAAGTTTAACTTTTTAATTTTGAAAAAGATTTTGATTTAAAAAGAAAAATACACTATTAAAGGAGTTAGAGGAAGAGAAACAATCATCAATATTTCTTCCTTTAACTATTTTAGAAAAGTCAATTACTACTTATAAGCTTCTAAACAAAAACAAGACACAAAACTCATTTAGAAAGCAAGTTTATCAGCAGAAGTGAGCAGTGATCATATTCTTAAAATACTAAAGTAAAAAACAACAGGAAATCAAGAACATAAAGCAAGAACACAAAAAGAAATAAATAGTCAAATCAGACAAAAAGTGAGAAAAAATAGTAGGAAATTAAAAAAATACGTAAAAAGAAATAAACACACAATTCAAACAAAAACTAAGTGCAAAAACATAAGTAGAAGGCATTAATTTCAAGCATGAATATCTATCACACTTATTCTAGTTCTTAAGGTGCTAAAGGTTTCAATGGCCAGTGATTTTGTGAAGATATCTGCCAGTTAGTTTTCAGTGGCTACATGATGTAGCTCTGTCTCCTTTGGTAACATGGTCCCTAACGAAGTGGTGCCTTATGTCGATGTGTTTGGTCCTGGAGTGTTGGATTGGACTCTTTGAAATGCAGATGACATTAGTGTTATCACATAGGACAGGAATTGTACCTACAGGAAGTCCTTAATCCAGAATTTATTGCTTTAACCAAAGGACTTGAGCCACACAACTTCCTAAGGCAATATATTCAGCTTCACCAGTGGATAGTGCCAATGTTTAAAATTGCGTAATCGGGTATTGAGGCGTTTTTCGTTTGTGAGGCGAGGCATAAGTCTTAAGGCGTATCAACAGATTGCGTAAACATAAAATGATAATTTTAAGTGGCAATGACATATACAAAAGAAGAAGCAACTAACACTAACATCTATTACTAAAGATGATGAATACAACAAATATGCCGGGCAGCCAGGGGTTAAGGGGCAGCGCCCTTGCAGGGGTTTCCGGGGGCAGTGCCCCGGAACAAATTTTTATAGTAAGAGTAATTTTAAAGTTCTACTTATTTTTAAAGTTCGTAAGTCGTTTGTATGGAAAGATACTGAGCGATACCGAGTAGTACCGAGCAGTACCGAGCATGTACCTAGCAGTACCGAGCATGTACCGAGCGGTACCGAGCATTGTTGTACCGAGTGCTACCAAGCAGTACCAAGCGGTACCAAGCAATACCGAGCAGTACCGAGCGGTACCGAGCATTATTGTACCAAGTGGTACTGAGCAGTACCAAGTGGTACCGAGCAGTACCAAGTGGTACCGAGCAGTACTAAGTGGTACCGAGCAGTACCGAGCATGTACCTAGCGATACCAAGCAATACCAAGTGGTAACGAGTAGACAGACCGAATAAATATATATTAGGTTAGGGGTTTTTTTAAATTTTAAGAGGCGGACGCCTCTAAAACATGAGACGAGGCGCGTCTCAGTGAACTTAAGGCGTACGCCTCAATGCCAGCTCTCATTGCGTAGGCTTTGAGGCTTAAAAGTTTAAAATTGCACAATTTTAAATCATGGATAGTGCAACTGAGTTCTATTTTCTACTGGATCAGGATATTAATGATTGTCCTATGAATTGATATGTTCCAGAGATGCTCTTTCTATCCATCCTACATCCTGCAAAGTCTGAATAAGAATATCCTATAATATCAAAAGTAGTGCTGTGTCTAGGATATCAGATTCCTAAGTTTTAGGTTCCTAAGAGATATCTAAGGATTCTCTAACTGCAGTCAAGTGGGACTTCTTTGGATCAACCGTAAATCTAGCACAGAGACAAACACTAAACATAATATCAGATCTGCTAACAGTCAAGTAAAGAAGTGATCTAATTATTTCTCTATACTTCTTTTGGTCAACCGATTTTTCATTTGAGTCCTTATCTAACTAGACACTGGAACTCATGGGAGTGTTGATTAGCTTGGCTTTATCTATTTCATATTTCTTCAAGATGTCTTTAATGTATTTTGATTGATTAAAAAAAGTTTCATCATTCATTTGTCTAATGCTAAATCCCAAAAAGTAGGACAATTCTCCCATCATACTTATCTCAAATTTTTTACTCATTATTTTAGAAAAATCGTCATATAAATTTTTATCAAAAGATTCAAAAAGTATATCATCAATATAAATTTGAACAATGAGTAATTCATCTACTATCCTCAGAAAAAGGGTGGTATCTACGCTCCCCTTAACAAACTCTCTTTCTTGCAGGAATGTGCTAAGCCTCTCATGTCATGCTCTGGGTGCCTGTTTCAATTCATACAAGGCCTTTTTTAATTTGAAAATATGATTTGAAAATTGGGAATTCTCAAAGCTTGGGGGTTGCTCTATAAACACATCTTTTTTTATTATCTCATTTAAAAAGACACTCTTTACATCCATTTGAAAAAGCTTAAATCCATTATAATAGGCAAAGGCTAGTAGCACTCTAATGGCTTCTAAACGGGCTACAGGGGCAAAGGTTTCCTCAAAGTCAATCCCCTCTATTTGGTTGTATCCCTTAGCCACTAATCTCGCCTTATTCCTAACCACCACACCAGAATCATTCATTTTATTTTTAAAGACACATTTGGTTCCAACTACACTATGGTCCTTAGGTCTTTTTACCAGCTCCCACACATCATTCCTAACAAATTGGTTTAGTTCTATTGCATGGCTAGGATCCAGAATTCATCAGAAAGGGCTTGATTGATGTTGGTTGGTTCAGTCATTGAAATGAAGGCAGAGTTGTTTATTTCTTTTCTAAGTCCATGCCTAGTTCTAACATCTTCAAAGGGGCTCCTAAGATCAGTTCTTTAAGATGACTCGAAGAATATCTCCATTCTCTAGGCAGTGAAACTTCAGGTTCAACCCTTTCTTCAGATTTGCAGATTCTATTCCTTGAGTGATTTCTACAATCTCCTCTTCTTCTACCCTAGAGCCTCCAAAATTATCAGATTCATCAAACACAACATTAGTGATCTCCTCAATAATCAGGGTTCTTTTATTGAAGACTCTATAGAATTTTCCAACACTTGAGTAACCTAGGGATAACCCTTCATCAGATTTTGGATCAAACTTTCCTAGTTAAGACTTCCCATTATTCAGAATGAACACTTTACATCCAAAGACACGAAGGTGAGAGAGGTTGGGTATCCTACTCTTAAGAATTTCATAGGGTGTTTTGTTCAGCCTAGATCTAAGATTTATCCTATTTAGAATATAACATGTTGTATTCACCACTTCTACCCAAAAGTATTTAGGAAGTGAGTACTCAGCTAACATGGCTTTAGCGGCTTCTACCAGGGTCCTATTTTTCCTTTCAGCTACCCCGTTCTGTTGAGGGGTCTTGGGAGCTGAAAAATTGTGATCTATCCCTTGCTCATTACAGTAGGTTTCAAACTTCTCATTTTCAAACTCTCTACCATGATCACTGTGAATAGTCAGAATTTCACAACCTAATTTTCTCTTAATTCAAGTGGACAAAGATCTAAATTCCTTAAATAATTCATTTTTATGAGATAGGAATCTAACCCAGGTGAATCTCGAATAATCATCAACAATTACATACCCAAAGACTTTCTCTCATAAGCTTGAAGTGCTGACAGGTCCAAAGAGATCCATGTGAAGGACTTCTAAGGGTTTGCTCGTATTAATGTCTTTAATTGAGTGAAAGGAGGATTTGACTTGCTTCCCTAACTGACATGCATCACACATGTGGTCTTTAGTGAACTCTAGTTTGGGGATACCTCTCACTAAGTCTTTTTGGGTGATCTTCCTAAGACCTTTCATGCTTGCATGACACAATATCTTATGCCACAGTCATGATTCATCAACAATTGATTTTAAGCAAATAGCAATATCAGCTTTAAAGCAATTTAGATCCAGCATGTAAATGTTGATCTTTTTTTCCTGCAAAATAATTTTGTCATTTAAGCTTATAATACAGCAAGTTCACAGAAATTTTATGCTGAAGTCTTTATCACAGAGCTGGTTGATGCTAAGCAGATTGTGTTTCAGTCCATCTACAAGCAAAACATTATCAATGATGAAATTTTTTGATTCACTAATTATATCTGATCCCATCACTCTCCTTGTGGTGTTGTCTCCGAGTGTTATCTTGCCTCCTGCTCTGGCCTCTAGTGAAATGAATTGATTTGCATCTCCAGTCATGCCTTGAACTTCTGCTATCCAGGTACTACATGCTCTCACGAGGCTTTTTGTGAGAGCATCCTTACAAAATCATCAAATGTCAGATTTTGGAACCCAAACAGGTTTGGGTCCCTTGTGATGAAAAGAAGAATGCGATGCATGTATGCTATACTGTGAATTTTGTAATTTTGTATCCACACCGAATGTGTTCTACGGTGAATGGTGCAAGTGTGGGAGATATGTCCTAGCATGCCACAAGAAAAATATCTGACACCAGGAAAAGGGTTTATTAATCTGTTTGGATTATAGTGCCTCTTTCTAGGTTTGAATGATACATGCTTTGTTGATGTTTTATAATACCCTATAAGAGAAGGTGGTGTTTCCTTTTGTTCTAATGCAATAACCTTTTCTCTTAGAAATTTATGTCTTTTCGTAGCTTGCCACTTGCTGTTTCAATGCATGCTCACTACTATTTAAATTACATGCAATAGTGCCTAGTTCTTTGAAAGCCCTTTCTAAATCAGCATGTGATATTTTCAAGGAATCATGCTTAGCAATTAAATCAAGATGATTTTTGTTTAAGGAATCAAATTCATTTAATAAATATATGTGATTGCTATCCAGAGTGGAATGATCTTGCAAGTTCGGTTTTAACACCGTTTATAAGTTTATATGGTGTAGAATATCCTTCTCTAACAAGCATCCACATGCTATAATCGATCGATTATAAAAAGGTGGACATGCGAGTTTTTCAAAATTCAAAAGGAATATTATCAAATAAAGATGGTCGAGTAATAGAATATCCTTCCATAGTATTACGATTACCAAAAATAGGGTTGTTTTAAAATTCAAAAGATAGGGTGTTACGATTACGATTATCACGGTGTTACGATTATCAAAGTTAGTCATGGATCAAAATTTAAAAATTTTTTAAAACTTGATTTTATGAATGCTGCTCTGATACCACTTGAAAGTTCGTTAGGGTTGTTAAGCCCTTATAAATTAGTCCCGAGGCTAACCAAGATAAGGGGATGAATTGGTATTTTTAAAATTTTGTTAAGCAAAAAGAAAAATCCTTTTAAATCTTTTTGAATACAAATAGTTTAAGCGAAAGCAGATAACCAAAACCAAAGATTTCAACACTTATCAGATCACAGAGATAATCAGAAATCAAAGTGCAGAAAAGTAAATGAAAAGAACACACCAGATTTATAGTGGTTTGATCAACTTGACCTACGTCCACTCCCCGGAGCCTCCCCTCCAATTATTGCACTAAAACTATAGTGTCTCTCGTTTTGCCCCCATAGCAAGGCGGAGAACCTCTTACAAAATCTTTTCATCGACCTGGTGAGGCAGAGAACCTTGAATCCTTTTTCACCTTTCTGGTGAAGGCAGAGAATCCGGAATTCTTTTACTCCCTCCTAGAGTAGGCAGAGAACCTGACAATCCTTTTACTCTCTCCTGGAGTAGGCAAAGAACCTGACAATCCTTTTACGATCTGTTGATGGTCCTGTACGATCAGTACAAAAAGAGCCTTTTTGCCAGGACGATTGCCATTGTCTGGACGATCAGAAGAAATACTTTCTACATATCGTCCAGGACGATTATACGATCGTCCGGGACGA
This sequence comes from Dendrobium chrysotoxum, assembly GCA_019925795.1. Taxonomy (NCBI): domain Eukaryota; kingdom Viridiplantae; phylum Streptophyta; class Magnoliopsida; order Asparagales; family Orchidaceae; genus Dendrobium; species Dendrobium chrysotoxum. Next base: position 54,957,635 of record CM034308.1, on the reverse strand, counting down.
TCAGTTCAATTTGAGTGGCAATCGACAAATTGTCCAGACAAACGTTCGGGACGTTCATGACGATATCTTAGACGATCAGAATAAAATAAGGGTTTTCGTCCAGGACGATTACACAATCATCCGGGACGATCAGTTCATTTTGAGTAGCAATTGACAAATCATCCAGACAAAAGTTCGGGACGTCCAGGACGATATCCTGGACGATCAGAAGAAAATCATGGTTTTCGTCCGGGACGATTGGTGACCATCCCATTAAATATAAAGGGTCGTCCGGGACGATCAAGTCGATCGTCCTGTACGATGTGATTGATCAATTTAACCATAATTAGTCTCCTAATCAAGGGATTATTTTAGGCAAGATTGTAATGAATCGTCTAAAACGATCAGGATTGTCCTGTACAATTAGTTTTTATTGCCTAAAATGTGATTGGCGGCTAATTTTTGAATTTAAACATATCGTCTAGCACGATAGGAGGATCGTCCAGCACGGTCTGCTTAATTAGTTTTACTTAACCCATATGTCTTAATTAGGATTTCTGTTTTTAACTAATCGTCCAAGACTGACCTTCCTCTCTTTCAGTTATTCTTTCAGCCATTAAATCTGTAACACATTACATTAAGAATTATACATTTATATAATCATGTGTTCCTATTTAGACGTTACCTTCATATACTGGCATACAAGTCAAATTAAAACTAAACATGGTTACATATAAATCAAATGAAATTAGACTCATTACATGACTTAGAAATACTATGTTTCCTAGGCTCTGTAATAATTCCATCCGATCCATCTTATTCTCTTAGACAGTCACTTTATGCTTCCGTATTTAAATCCTCAGAACCTTAAAACATTGCTCTGATACCACTTTTGTAACACCCCACATGCCCCTAAACAGTACGAGGAGTATTACTAACATAAAAATAATCATTTCATCATTTGATCATACTTTTGAATATTTGATATATCTATAAAAACATCCAACAATTCTCATTCATCTCGCCACACGGAAGCAACTAATAATTTAAAGTTTAACATAAGATACTTATAGAGCTACTGTCAAAATTCAAAGTAATACATGTCTAAATTGCTTTCATACCTTTAAAAGTAAACTAACTAACAAAGATAACTTTAATATGGAAAGAAGAAACACTTGCATAAAATTAGCTTGCATAAATCTTCTTTCCCCTTTCCTGTAACAACAGCCAGTAAGAAAACACTGGTGAGCTATGAGGCTCAGCAAACTATGCAAATTAATTAACAGTAAAAATATAATAAAAGGAATAAGCAAAACATTGAAATCATCACTGGAAACATTTTAAAACATAATTAACATGATTCTTTACTTCATTTCGAGTTTACACTAAATATCAATTTTAATCTGTAAAAGATTTGGCTATTATTTCTTAAACATATTCAATGGAGCCCAGGTAAACCTGGCATTATCACCATTGAATTACATAGAGGTCCCTTTTGGCTCTTTAGGGGTCCCTTTTGCCCCACCTGCTATGCAGGTCTCATTTTATTGGGGTCCCTTTTACCCCTCCTGTGATACAGGTATATTATCTAGGGTCCATTTTGCCCCACCTGTAATTACAGTTATACATCATTTGTAGCCAAACTTTACTTTTCAATTGATATTCATAAAACTTTTCAGTGTTCCAAAAGTCATACTTAAATTACTGCATTCTTTCATAATCATTGCTGTGACCATCGATGTACAATTGAAATGCATACCATATGCAAAGAAATTGATGTTTTTCCAAAATAGTATCAAATAGAAAAACATTTAGATTAATGTACTAAACCTTGTTTTACACTTGATTTCATTATGTATCTGGTTGTTCATACCTGAAAACTTGAATTAAAAATCCTTTCTATACATTAAACGAATTTCATAACCTTTTGCTTTAATGCATTCAAAATCAACCTTCATGCCTATAAATGAAAGTTCTTAATTTTGAATATAAATGCATTACTTACCTCTTGGCCGAATCGTCTCCTCTAATTTCCTATTACGTACTCTTCTACGATTGTAAGTCACTTTAAAACTTTCTCTTTGCATATGACCAGATGAGCCTTGATTTCCCTTTTTCCCTAAACTTTCTTCTTCCCTTCTGTGACAAATTTTCTTTACCGAATAAAGATTCTACATTAAAGAACATTATCATATAACCAAATTCTATTGCTAAACAAAATAAACTTTTGAATTTTACTGATCCTACATTATTTCTCTTCTACTATCATTTCTCTATTTTCCCTTAATCTCACTGCCACATATTTAAAGCAATTTATCAAATTCTCAATAGGAATTCCATACCTGAGCCAACCGAACTCTGCAACAGGACTCAACACTCCAAATTCCCGCTGTTTCCCAAATCTCCTATGCCGAAATCACTACAGGAATCCCATGTTTTGCCTCTACCGAACTGTTCCACAGTGGCTTCAAGCACTACACTGACTACACTCCAATTCTCCACTTTATATGCTATTGTTAGCTTGAGATAACACTGCCTACAGATTGCTGCCGCAAGCCATATGACTTTCCGCCTCTTGCTACAGTATAATTTGCGAATGCTATGCCTAATTTTCTTCCTACAGGTCACTATGCCGAACACTAGGACAGTGCAAACTGCACTATGTTGGCTCCTTTTTCTCTCATTCTGGCGTGAAACAGAAGGATAATGATAAGGGTTTTGTGAGGGCCCACACACATAAATTTATAACTGCTCTTATTCTTATCCAATGGAAATATCCATTTCTAAATCATTTGCTGCCGTGGTAGAGAAAGCATCTTTTCGTAATTATGATATAAAATTATAACTTATTAAAGTAAATTACTTAACAGTGCATCTTTACTTAATATTTTACTATTATTAACTTAACTATTTTACTTCTATTAAAATACGGTTAACATTATTTAATAAAATTTACATTCTTCATACCTGAATTCTGGATTCTTACAAGTCTCCCCTCCTTATAAGAATTTCGTCCTCGAAATTCAGCTTTTCTTACCTCTTCAAAACATGTGAGGAAACCTCTGTTTCAATTCTGCCTCATTTTCCCATGTAGCATCTTTCACTAATTTGTGCAACCAATTTACTTTCACAAAGGGAATCTGTTTACTTCTCAGTTTACGAATATCCCTTTCCAAAATTCTTTCAGGCTCTTCAATATAAGTCAAATCCTTCTGAATTTCAATATCTTGAGAAACTTTTTGATCTTCATCCATAACCCACTTTCTGAGCATTGAGACATGGAAAACATTGTGGATATCAGGCATATTTACTGGTAATGCCAACTTGTAAGCAACTGGTCCTATTCTTTTAATAATCTCAAATGGCCCAATATAACGAGGACTCAGTTTTCCACCTTGACCAAATCTAAAAACACCCTTCATTGGTCTCACCTTTAGAAATACAAAATCTCCCACTTCAAACTCTATCATTTTATGTTTGGAATCATAATATTTCTGTTGGCGGTCTTGAGTTGCTTTTAACCTATCTCTAATGAGTCTGACTTTCTCGGTAGCCTGATCTATCAACTGTGGACCCAACATTTGCCTTTCCCCCACTTCAAACCAGCTTAAGGGAGTTCTGCATTTTCTACCGTTTAAAGCTTCATATGGAGCCATCTTGATACTGGTTTGATAGTTATTATTGTAAGTGAACTCGATCAGTGGAACATGATCTTCCCAGCTACCTCCAAAATCTAATATACATAATCTTAGCAAATCTTCAACACCTGAATCAGCCTTTCTGATTGGCCATCTGTCTGTGGATGAAAAGCAGTACTGAACTTCAACTTTGTGCCCAAACTTGCATGTGTACTCTTCCATAACTTAGATGTAAAACGCCCATCTCTATCTGATACGATAGCCTTAGGAATTCCATGTAATCTGATGATTTCCTTCACAAATAATTTGGCCAATTTCTCTACTGAATCAGTCTGACGAATAGGTATAAAATGAGCTGACTTGGTGAGTCTGGAAATTACAACCCATATATTATCGTGCCCTTGCCTTGACCTGGGAAATCCTGTAACAAAATCCATGGCTATTTCTTCCCACTTCCATTCTGGAAATTATAAAGATTGCAACATTCCACTAGGTTTATGATGCTCAGCCTTAACAACTTGACACTTTTCACACTTAGCCACATATTCTGCCACATCTCTTTCCTGACCACCAAAACAAACTTTTCAAATCCTTATACATCTTTGTACATCCAGGGTGAATTGAATAACTGGTATTATGGGCCTCAAACAAAATATCCTGAATCAAATCTGATTCTTTTGGTATCCACAACCGCATACTATACCTGATTTTGCCTTGTTCATCAACACTGAGTTCCTTCTTTAATCCTTCTTGCACTTGATCCAAAAACTTCTGATATTCATTGCTTTTCTTTTGAGTTTCCCTAATTCTTTCCTCCAATGACAATTGAACTGTCATCTGATTAATGCTAAGTGTATCATGATCTCTTTGCATTCTGACTTCTTATTGTAAGACCTCCATTTCTCTAATTAGTCTTTCTTCACCAGTCAGCATATTCAACTGTGTTTGGGTCTTTCTGCTCAATGCGTCAGCTACAACATTAGCCTTTCCTGGACAATACTAGATGTCAAGATCATAATCCTTTATTAACTCCAACCATCTTCTCTGTCTCAGATTCAATTCTTTCTGAGTGAAAATATATTTCAAGCTCTTGTGATCTATAAAAATTTCACATTTAACTCCATACAAATAGTCTCAAATTTTCAATGCAAATACCACCGCTGCCAACTCCAAATCATGAGTTGGATAATTCTTTTCATGTGGCTTAAGCTGTCTGGAAGCATAGGTAATCACCTTTCTGTTCTGCATCAACACACATCCCAATCCTTTTAAAGAAGCATCACTGAACAACTGAAATCCTTCAGTTCTAGAAGGAATTGTCAATACTGGTGCAGTTGTCAAACATTGCTTAAATTCTTGAAAACTCTATTCACAGTCATCAGTCCATTCAAATTTTATATCCTTCCTGGTCAATTTAGATAAAGATAAAGCAATATGAGAAAAGTCCTTAACAAACCTTCTGTAGTAATCTGCCAATCCCAAGAAACTTCTGACCTCTGTCACATTAGTTGGTCTTGGCCATTCTACTACTGCTTTTATCTTCTCTAGATCTACAGATATTCCTTCTCTACTTACTATATGTCCCAAAAATGAAATTTTCTTCAACCAGAATTCACATTTGGAATATTTTGCAAATAGTTTATGTTGTCGTAGTAGTTCAAGAACAACCTTCAAATGATCTGCATGATCCTTATCATTCCTAGAATAAATCAATATGTCATCAATAAACACAATTACAAATTGATCCAGATAAGGTCTGAAAATTATGTTCATCATATCCATGAAAACTGCAGGAGCAATGGTTAATCCAAATGGCATGACCAAAAATTCATAGTGTCCATATCTGGTACCAAAAGCAGTCTTCTCCACATCACATTCCTTCACCCTAACCTGGTGATAACCTGATCTCAAATCAATTCAGGAGAAAATAGAAGCATCTGCTAATTGATCAAAGAGATCATCAATTCTGGGAAGAGGGTACTTGTTTTTAACTGTCACCTTTTTTTAATTCTCTGTAATCAATACAGAGTCTCATTGAACCATCCTTCTTCTTGACAAATAACACAGATGCACTCCATGGGGATGAACTAGGTCGGATAAAACCCTTCTCAATTAATTCAGTCAACTGATCTTTTAATTCTTGCAATTCCTTGGTTGCCATTCTATAAGGTGTCTTAACAATAGGATTTGTATCAGGTTGCAAGTTTATTGAAAATTCTACTTCTCTTTCCGGAGGTAAATCCTTCCATTTCTCAGAGAAAACATCTATAAATTCGTTCACAATAGGAATAGAATGTATATCATTACTTTCCTCCTTTGTAATTTCTAACTTTGCTAAGAAGATTAAGTCATTTGCTCTTAAACTTTTAAGCACCTGACTAGAAGCAATCAAGGAAGAAACTACTCCTCTTTCACATTGAAAATACAATACTTCTTCTCCAAGCAAATCAAATCTGACATTCTTCTTCCAATATTAAATAGTTGCAAAGTACTTGACTAACCAATCCATTCCGAGAATTATATCAAATTCTAATAATGGAAGTACTATCAGATCTGCTTGAAATTTTCTACCAACTATCATAAATTCAACTGAACATGATGTATTAACATTCAAATAATTACCCGCAGGTAATCTAACATGTAGCCCAGGAGTAAAAGAAACAGATTCCACATTTCTTTTCTCACAAAATATCTCAGATATAAATAAATGCGACGCACCAGAATCAAAAAGTATTCTAGCAAGTAAATCTAAGATAATTAAAGTACCTGTCACCACCTCAGAAGAGTCTTTGGCCTCCTGGGAAGATAAAGAAAAAACTCTAGCTGGTGTTGATCTGACTGCTTCACTTGAGGTTTCTCCCTTAATCTTTAAAGTAGGTTGATTCATCTGTGATCTTGCACCCCTATACTGATCTGTTCTTTGACTGCCTCTAATTTCTGTGCCTCTTTGCCCATTCCTTGGACGGTTCCTCTTGATATGACCAGATTCTCCACTCAGATAACACTTTCCTGAATTCATAAGACATCTTCCTGGATGAGATTTTCCACAAGTTGCACAAACTGGTATCACAGGAAGCCTTGTAATCTGCTGCTGTTGCCCTTGATGAAATTTCTGCCTTTTAGATGATCCACCTCTGTGATCACTGTCTATTTCTATCATTATTCTCCCATTTCTGCTTAACCACTTCTATGTCATTTTCTAATAATCTAGCACTTTCAACCAGTTCAGAAAATTCCTTTATGCGAAGAGGGATTAAAGGCTGTCTCAACGAATCCCTCAAATCTTTCAAGAATCTATAGCATTTTTCTTCTGGAGTACTAATGAGCTGTGGAGCATACCTTGACAGAGCTGTAAATTCTGCTTCATATTGAATGACAGTCTTTGTTCCTTGCCTCAGGTTTACAAAACTTTTCTGCATTGCCTGCCTTGCTGATGGAGGCATATACCATTCTCTGAAGATCTGCTCAAATTCTTCCCATATGATTTGTTCCTCTGATCTACCTCCGAATTTCTTTATTTGTTGTCCCCTCCACCACCTTTCTGCTTCACTTTCTAGCATAAAGATTGCTAAGGCTACCCGTCTATTCTCAGGACATCTCATTCCATTTAAAACATTTTCTATTCTGATAATCCAGTCCTCAGCACTTCTGGCATCAACTCCTCATTTAAACAAATGAGGTTTTAGGCTTTGGAAAAGCTTTAAATGCTTATCCACTTCTGCACTAACAGTATCACCTGCCTCCACATTTGTACTACTACCTGGAGGGGTAGGAGTAACTCGTGTAACTACAGGTGGAACACCAGGTGTTGCAGATTCCACCATAGACTGCATCTTTTTCATCATCTGCATCATCATATTCATCATCTGCAGTTGTATCATATTCCCTGACATTGCATTCATAGCATCCCTTCTTACAGGTGCAGGATTTACCCTAGGTGCACTGCCTCCTACTGGTGCCACATTTTCAGGATCTTCAGAGATCCTAATAGGTTGGGATGACTGACCTTCCTCTCTTTCAGTTATTCTTTCAGCCATTAAATCTGTAACACATTACATTAAGAATTATACATTTATATAATCATGTGTTCCTATTTAGACATTACCTTCATATACTGGCATACAAGTCAAATTAAAACTAAACATGGTTACATATAAATCAAATGAAATTAGACTCATTACATGACTTAGAAATACTATGTTTCCTAGGCTCTGTAATAATTCCATCCGATCCATCTTATTCTCTTAGACAGTCACTTTATGCTTCCGTATTTAAATTTTCATAACCTTAAAACATTGCTCTGATACCACTTTTGTAACACCCCACAGTACCCCTAAACAGTACGGGGAGTATTACTAACATAAATATAATCATTTCATCATACTTTTGAATATTTGATATATCTATAAAAACATCCAACAATTCTCATTCATCTCGTCACACGGAAGCAACTAATAATTTAAAGTTCAACATAAGATACTTACAAAGCTACTACCAAAATCCAAAGTAATACATGTCTAAATTGCTTTCATACCTTTAAAAGTAAACTAACTAACAAAGATAACTTTAACATGGAAAGAAGAAACACTTGCATAAAATTAGCTTGCATCAATCTTTTCTTTCTCCTTTTCTGTAACAACAGCCAGTAAGAAAACACTGTTGAGCTATGAGGCTCAGTAAAGTATGCAAATTATTTAACAGTAAAAATTTAATAAAAGGAATAAGCAAAACATTGAAATCATCACTGGAAACATTTTAAAACATAATTAACATGATTCTTTACTTCATTTCGAGTTTATACTAAATATCAATTTTAATCTGTAAAAGATTTGGTTGCTCTTTCTTAAATATATTCAATGGAGCCCAGGTAAACCTGGTATTATCGCCATTGAATTACATAGAGGTCCCTTTTGGCTCTTTAGGGGTCCCTTTTGCCACACCTGTTATATAGGTCTCATTTCATTGGGGTCCTTTTTGCCCCTCCTGTGATACAGGTATATTATCTGGGGTCCCTTTTATCCCACCTGTAATTATAGTTATACATCATTTGTAGCCAAACTTTACTTTTCAATTGATATTCACAAAACTTTTCAGTGTTCCAAAAGTCATACTTAAATTACTGCATTCTTTCATAATCATTGCTGTGACCACCGGTGTACAATTGAAATGCATACCATATGCAAAGAAATTGACATTTTTCCAAAATAGTATCAAATAGGAAAACATTTAGATTAATGTACTAAACCTTGTTTTACACTTACTTGATTTCATTATGTATCTGGTTGTTCATATCTTGAAACTTGAATTAAAAATCCTTTCTATACATTAAACAAATTTCATAACCTTTTACTTTAATGCATTCAAAATCAACCTTCATGCCTATAATGAAAGTTCTTAATTTTGAATATAAATGCATTGCTTACCTCTTGGCCGAGTCGTCTCCTCCAATTCCCTATTACATACTCTTCTACAATTGTAAGTCACTTCAAAACTTTCTCTTTGCATATGACCAGATGAGACTTGATTTCCCTTTTTCCCTTAACTTTCTTCTTCCCTTCTGTGATAAATTTTCTTTACCGGATAAAGATTCTACATTAAACATTAAAATAACATTATCATATAACCAAATTCTATTGCTAAACAAAATAAACTTTTGAATTTTACTGATCCTCAAACATTATTTCTTTTCTACTATCGTTTCTCTATTTTCCCTTAATCTCACTGCCACATAATTAAAGCAATTTATCAAATTCTCAACAGGAATTCCATACCTGAGCCAACTGAACTCTGCAACAGGACTCAACACTCCAAATTCCCGCTGTTTCCCAAATCTCCTATGTCGAAATCACTACAGGAATCCCATGTTTTGCCTCTACCGAACTGTTCCACAGTGGCTTCAAGCACTGCACCGACTACACTCCAATTCTCCACTTTATATGCTATTGTTGGCTTGAGATAACATTGCCTACAGATTGCTGCCGCAAGCCATATGACTTTCCGCCTCTTGCTACAGTATAATTTGCGAATGCTATGCCTAATTTTCTTCCTACAGGTCACTATGCCGAACACTGGGACAGTGCAAACTGCACTATGCTGGCTCTTTTTCTCTCATTCTGGCGTGAAACAAAAGGATAATGATAAGGGTTTTGTGAGGGCCCACACACATAAATTTATAACTGCTCTTATTCTTATCCAATGGAAATATCTATTTCTAAGGCTTCGTTTGGGACGGCTTTCATACTGCTTCTTAAAGCTACTTTCTAGTACAAAAATTTTAATTTTTGTACTAAAAAGCTGCTTTAAGAAGCAGTAGAAAAGCCGTCCCAAATGAAGCCTAAATCATTTGCTGCCGTGGTAGAGAAAGCATCTTTTCGGAATTATGATATAAAATTATAACTTATTAAAGTAAATTACTTAACAGTGCATCTTTACTTAATATTTTACTATTATTAACTTAACTATTTTACTTCTATTAAAATAAAATACGGTTAACATTATTTAATAAAAATTTACATTCTTCATACCTGAATTCTGAATTCTTACATGAATCCAGATTTGCAATAAATGCATCCGAATAATAACGTCAATGTTTGCCAATAATGACTAAAATTACTGCCCAAAATTTCATCCAGTGCAATGTACATTCCAACTTATACTTAATGCTATTACATAATAATCTACAAATAAGAATATTTATTCTAGAACTATAGAAACAAATTGAAACAACACTTCATTCATTACCTATCAAGGGCTCCTTTTCTAATTTCTTTCTCCCCACCGCGTCGGGCAAGAAAGAAGATATTCAACATTCCCCAATATAACGACTCCTTCCATACTATAAAAATTTTGTTTGTATCATGACTTTAAATGAGTTCTCTGATAACACTTTATTACTGCTATGTTACCTATAATTAGCAGCCCTTACGTACAGATTTGAGAAATTTAATCAGAAGCACCGTAAATTCTAAAATCTTCTTCTCTCCCTCTCTCCCTCTCTCAATAAGCTCTATGCAAGTCCTCCTTAGGCGAAACTTATCTCCTGCTCGTTACAATAGCTTTTTTTCAGCCTTGGAACTATGTGATGATGTGGGGAATAGCAAACATGCCTCACCAAACCTATGAGTCGGTAATATAGAAAACCAAGTGTAATCACTCTATCAGGTCTCTCTTTAAGCCTAGTTTTTCTTTATTTTCACCAACCTAGTTCGATCCTCCCCCCTCTTAGACTTCTTCCACTAAATAAAAATATCTTATCATTATACCCCTCTTCCACATCGAAAGACTTGATTTGGATAACATCTTACTCATTCTCCCTTGATTTGGTTCTTGTTTCATACCAATTTGAGAGATGCTAAAAACCCTACGCCAAAGAACAAGAGCGTGGGGCATCCAAACTTAGACAGATGCTCAAAAGCATTATTGAAGTTATCTCATCATGTTCTTATTGACATAGAAGATATAACTTGACACATGATGCCCTAAGATCTAGGGTTTCTAAAGTAACTAGAATATTGGAATAAATGTAGATCATATAAGAGAACTTAGGATTCACAATTCAAAGATCATTAAATAATCCATTTCTTTTCTTTGGGTGCAACTCAGAAAATACATGAATTATTATCCAAACGATAAATGCAATGATGAAATACATGGTAAGAAATCAATCACAAATAGCAATTGCAATTTATTCACCATATTTAGAATTGCAGCTATCGCAAATTTAAACAAAACCAACAAGTCAATAATAAGGTAAATGAAAGAGTTTACTAAAGAAACTAAACTTAGGCTTCATGCTAGCATAAGGAGATGATTATTGACCTCCATATACATTCCAAAGTCGAGTCCGAGCGAATGCGAAGAGAGCAACAATTAAAGGGCATATCATCGCACTGAACAAACATCGAATGACTCTCGACTGTGGTTGAAATTACATTAACTTTATCCGATTGCGAAATAGGTCACATTGATGCATGCAATACATCGAATTTACTAAAGAGGAGGCTCACGCACGACTCGATTAAATGACGACAAAAAAAAGAGGATTAGTGGGTGTGACATGGCGAGAATATTCAGAAATAATTGTAATATTACTAGGACTTTCACACGAGCGAAAGGGTGAAAATTAGCCTGAGCACGAGGTGACGGCACACATACTAAGATGCACAAAAAATGATGAATTATACGAGGAGCCAACTCACCTTTTATTCATCCTTTTCTTAAAATAAATTTATAATAAAATTTGTTATACATATAAACAAAGTTTCTTATCAGATTTCTTATCTTTACCTTATCACTTGCCAAACCCTCTACCAACTTTTATATATATATATATATAAACCTCTGCCAACCATTTAGCAAAAAAAATTGAGAATAACAAAATAATAATATATCCTACTCTAAATTACCCAGTCAACACGCTCTTGTTTCCTCGTGCAACTCCATCCACAAAACCAACACTAAATCTCTTAGCTCAATTAACTCAAACTATTAAATTGAGAAAGCTAAGACTTGGCTAGGGTGGCGATTCAAGTCAATTGCGTATCTATTACCTAAGGAGTAGCTTGGTACACCCGATATTGCATCAAAGGTTTTTAAATTAACAACTTTCAAGCATGAATGATCCAAATCAAGGTTCCTCTTTACAAGGACTTGCATAAGCAAAATCGGTTTAATCATAAGGTAAGAGATTATTCCAGTCGGGAAAGCCCGGCTTCACTAAATCATTTGAGATTATTAAATCTTTTATTTGGTTATATTGAATGATGAGTTAACTAAGACAAGCTTAATTGAACTTAAATGCACTCAAGTGGTTTAAATAGGTCCAAATAGAGATCATTTATGACAATTGGGATACTTTATCACTGACATAACGTATTTTGGTTATTTTAAAGTGAACTTGAATTAATATCTGATTACCAGAAGGACTGCCTGAGACCAGCAAAATAATTTTGAGTTTAATCTCAACCTACTCAAGTTCTCAAGTTCGCCCGAATCCATTTAGATTAAAATTATTTGCACTTGTATAAATTGGATCAACATACTTTGAAGCTGATTTGATCCTCTTGGATTCAAATTACTGATTTGAGCTATTTAGATCAATTTGGCTCACTCAGTCTTAATCGCAGCTCATTTTAAGAAAACCCATGCCTGCTTGCAGCTGAAGCAATATGCATCTAGGCTAGATTTTGGATTACTGACAAAAGGAAAAGTCATCTAGGCTCATCTGCTAGCTATGTGCGTCTGGGCTATATTTTTCATTACTCACAAAATGAAAAATCCTGCAAGTTCATTTAAAACTTGAATCAGAATCTAATCCAAGCCAAGAATAAATCCAACTTTAATTAAAAACATAGTTAAAAGTTAAAGGATGATGTCTGGGTGGTTGATTACAAAAAGCTTTTTGGAAGAATTAACGTCCCCTACTGTTCATCACCTCTCCTATTTCCGGTTCCTCCAATTTGACAAGCTCCCATGATCTCGAATCTGTCTTTCCAGGTGCTCACCTTTGCTCCCATGCTGCATTGCTACATTGCCTACTCGAGTGTGACCAGGCCGTTATGGCCTCCAACAATCATCTGCCTACACAGCCCACCCACAACAAATACAGCCACCATGGCCACCTAATAGCACAACTGGTGCGCTGCTTTAGCACTCTATATGGAGCTCTTCTTCCTTACAGTAGCATTGGGACAGACGGTTCCTGAAGCAGAGGATAATTCATCTCTAACTCAGTCATCTTCTCTTCTCCTTTTTCTCTAATGACGGGTCAATACAAAGGTTTCAGTTCCCTCGTTTACTGTGCTTCTCTTCCACCATCCGGGAACCACGGGTTTGTCTCCAGGACAACCACGTAGCCTCTACTGCCGGCCTAGGTCTTGTGCCTGCTGCTTGAATGAAACTCTAGCTTCTATCAGCTATTTGCTTCAAGGAAAGCCTCGAGGTTATACTGTAGATTAAGGGGAAAAAAAAGAGGGACTCAGCGACCCGTTGGTCTATTTTATATTTTCTGATCATACCACCGCATTATTTTCTTCATTCGCGAGTCTTCAAGTATGATTTTTATACAGTCCCTGAAGATTGTGACGGGCTAGGCTTAGTTGAATGGATTGATTTTCTTCTTGAGATAAATGAGGAAGGTAGAAGTCTCTTGTTTGTATAGCTACTAATTATGACTACTATATGTTTCTCAAATCATCCTTGCTTGTAAATGAACGTATTCATGCACCATTCTAGGACTGTATGAACGTACTTTTGTTATATTATTTAGTGATCACTTTGTTAATCAAATTATCTTTATCATCAGTGGCCGAAGATGATGCTTCTCTAGTCAAAGAAATTGGTAATAGTTTTCGGTTTTCTGCTGTTCAGGTCTGTTATCTTTAACATTTCACCACTCAAATAAATTACTTTTATATATATAACTGAGGTCTTTCTATGCTACAGGCTAAACGCGAGGAACAGATCAAAGCAGCACATGATGAAGCAATGTTCGGAGGTTCAGCAATGGCGCCAACTCTCCCAGAATCTGAAACCAGTAGAAGCGCAGAAAATACTGACCATGGAAATGAAGACAGCAATCTTCTGATAAGTGATAAGGCAAACGACTGAAGAACATTTGCAGTTTTTAATTATAGAAAATAAATATTTTCAGTTTTAGAAATGTTCTCTGATATGGATTGCAGGTGCTAGCAATGCAACAAGGGTCTTGGCGAGATAGAGCTGGGAGATTTAAGAGTGGATTTGATTGATACCTCTAGTTATTTTCCTCACAAATAACTACGGTTCTGCTAAATTGAAAATGGTACCTGCTTGCCTTGGGCAAGTGCATAATATTCATAAGAGGTGTTTTATATATTTTTGCACAAAAATGTCTCCAATAAGTGGTCTTCACACCGAATCTATTAGAAGAGAATTCGTTATTGTGTAAAGAAATAGATGAAAATTGTGGTTGCTGATTGGTTAGGGTGTTTTCAAAGTTAAATGGAAGTTATGTTTTATTCTTCTGTAAGATTTGTGATTGATTTCTCTATTCCTTTCCTGCCATCAGCTTGTGTAGACAATATCTCTCCGGTGGGGGTCTAATATGAATAAGCATGACATAGTTGTCTCATTAAACCGAATTAATATAAGATCAGCTAAATATATCAAATGAACTCAATAAAATCATGAGATTTTTTAGTGAAAAATTATAGGTGTTAAGTAAACAAAAAAAATTGAAGTGAAAAAAATTGAACCTATAACAAGTAATCATTTTAATTAACATAGTTTGGCATGATTGTATGGGCAAAAAAATAATGCTATAATTATAAAATTTAAGCTCACAAACTTTTAATAATATTAGTAAATGTTAAGGTAAAATATATTTTTAGCTCATGTTTATTATTTATGGAATAATAATCAATCAATAAGGAATAATTCAAATAATTAAAAAAAATAAACCAAATAAATATTCAACAAATTAGAACTTTTGCAATATTTAAATTATATTTTAAAATAAAATTAAACAAAAATAAAAAATTCTCACTTGTATACATTATTCATAAAGTCTTGGTTAGACCTTTACAATGAATAATTACATGTCATAGAAAATTGACATATCAAGAATTTTGATATAATCTTTAAGAGGCTGTTTGGTTTGTTGTAAAGAGGGTGTAAAGTAAAAGGAATGCAAAGTAAAATTTCAGTGCATTTGAAATACACCAGTTAGTTCATTTTTGGTGCATTTGAAATTTTTTCGATTTGGGTGATTTTCAAATGTATTGCAAACTCATGGCCATTGCCACCACCTGCTAGCTGGCACTGCCCACTGGCTGCCACTGCCGGCAACTGTCGACCATTACAGGACACCTATGACCACCTTTGGTTGGAGGTCGCCGCCCCACCACCGTTAGCAGTAGCCGGACATCTTATGCCGGCCACCACTGCCAGCCTCCTCCAGTTGATGAGCGCTACCCTCCACTTTGACAGTCGTCGGACACTGTTAACCTCATTTTTGTATAAGGTCACCACCTTGTACTATCTAAACTTTTTGATTGCCAACCTCATAGTTGACAATCACCCAGCTGACAATCACTTCAATCAAATCTCCAGTCAATCCAAAAAAAAAATCTCCAGTTAATCAACCAATGTCTACCATCAAGTCTTCACTTCAATCAACCAACCTGTACTTCAAGTAAATATGCACTTTAAATCAACATTTCAATCATTTCCAATTTACAAGCACCTCAATCAACTCCAGCTTTCAATCAGCCTGCAATCAATCAATCAATCAATCATTTACTCAATCAAGTTTCAATCATCTTGTCAATCAATCAATCAATCAATTAGGTCTCTAACCCTGCAAGAAATCAACATGAAATTCTAGCATTCAATTAACACTTAATCACCTACACCTACAATCTTGCCCTACAGCCAGGTAGCTCAATGCACTGCCTTGCTTAGTGTACTGACTTCTTGACCTCAATCATGGTCTAAACCTCTTCACTAGGAGCTCTATATATCAAATCAATCATCACAGGCTCCTTAGCAAGTGATTGATCGAATATGGCCCAACTAAGCTAGCTCAATTGATCATACACATTATCCATGTCTAATCAACCTCAAATCAGCTCTGATCTTCCTCAAATCTCCCTGAGCATTACTCCTAGTGATTTGGACTTGGCGGATCACATTGACCCAGTCAATAGTTGACTTGGTCAACTGGACTATGCTTGGTCAACCCAAGTCAACTTGGGTCAAATCAATGTATTCAAACAAATCAAACTCTCCAAACTTCATCGAGCCTTCACAATCACTCCATTCCATGGCTTGAACCTATCTAAACTATGGGTGAGTCAAATACATAGGATTTGACCAAGTCAACTCATTAAAACTTAGCCAAATCTCACTACGCACTCACTTACTCGCTCATACACTTGACCCATCCATTCAAGCCACTTGGAGTTCACTGAACCAACACCTTCACACTCTCCATGTACACGTAAGCATTATTGGACTATTTGACTAGTCAAAAAGTCAACAAGAAGTCCAAATGGCTCCAAATATGGTCAAACTACCTAGACATTCACTTTGCCCACGATTTTTGAAACTGCCACTCATGATGTGTGTAAAGCAGCCACCACTGTATTAAAGCGTTAATGATTGCCGATGGTGCAATAATTAGAATTTAATGCACCACCGGTGGTTTTAACTAATAAAATTTTATTTTAAATATATTTAAAACTAGATAAACTTTTAAAAATTATAATAATTTCATTTCTTAATGGATTTTAGCATTTTTGGTGTCTATGGATTGGGGATGAAGAGCATTATCTATGAAAATTAAATTATGGCATTTTAATAAACATTTTAGGAATTATTTTTAAACATTCAATTATATTTATTTATTGAATAATTTTAAAAATGTTTGTCCAATTTTGTTCAAATTTAAATGAGATGAATTAGTGGATATTTAACACATCCAGTAATTTTCTCGGGTTTGTTTGAAATTAGATAATTAATAAATGAATTTTCAAATCCATTACACATTTTTTTTAATTATATTTTAAAAATCCACATTAAATTCATGTTTATCCATTTCAAATATTCAATTTTTTTAAAGTAAATAAACAAAGCTTTATCATGATTAAATGAATTCAATGGCATGTGTTAGATATTTAATGAGCAATTGCATCATGATTGTTCATTGATTGAATTTCAAAATAATCAGGCTACCTCTTCGCCTTAATATTTGGATACTCATCCACTCTCATTTTTCTTAGATTTAGTACACAAATTTGTTGTGATTTGCTTACATACATGTATGTTCAAGGGTTAGAAACATTGATTGTAATCCCATGTCAACAATAGTGTTACTAAAGGACAATAATCAAGGATCAAGTCTAGCTAACTTAGGCCAAATCTAGAATTCACATAAACATCCTATTTATATATAACATTAAACATAGAAAACTTAGTGACATTACACCCTATGATTAACTATACATTGATTTGCCATTAATTGATCTTATAACAACGATTAATTCAATTAACCCTTTATTAAGGGTTAAATTTTAATAAATTCTAATAAATCAACTAAAATACATAAAAATGCCAAATCTCTTTCAATCAACTTTGAATCAGTTATACAATCATTAAAAATTAAAATCCAAACTTAAATTAGTTAATTTTTAATTAACATTTTAATTATCTTAATTAAATATTAATTAAATAAATTCACTAAAAATAAAAATAAAATAAATAAATAAATAAATAAAATAAAATAATCAGCATCTGCCAAATAAAATAATAATTATAAATTCAATTTAAATATTTTTTAATTTAAAATTAATTTTAATTCATTAAATAATTAATTTCTTAATATAATTAATTAAATATAGTAAACAAAATTTAAAAATACATAAAAATTATAGTAAAATCAAATAAAATTTAGAGATTAATTATCTCAATTTAAATAAAATTTAGAGATTAATTATCTTAATTTAAATAAATGTTTTGAATGAAATTGAATAACAAATTCATTAATAATTAATTAAATTAACTAAAAATTTAATAATTAATAAAATTAATTAAAAAATTAATAATTAATTAAAAATTCAAAAATAAATGAATTTAGGCATTTATATTTAATGCTTGATTTCTTTTGGAGGGCATTTTAGCATATGATTTCAAGGCCTTTAATACACTTTAAATAATCAAAATAACCCTCATGTGTTGTGCATAACTCCTTTCAGGAGGGAACTAATACATTGAATTGGGGGATTTTCAAATAATAATAAATACACCAACCTCATACACTATATTTGCTTCCATCTGGAGGACATGTGTATTAAATCTTTAGAGGTTCCCATATGATCATCTGTCATGGATAGGGGATGAGTGTTTCATTTAACGCCTTAGGATTTATAAATTAATAACCCTTGAACTTTAGGGGTTATTAGTCTATAAATTCTTTAAAATTAAATAAACAACATCAACATCTAAAACTCATATAGTAAAAATACAAATACATATCATTTAAACTTCAATTAAAATCCCTTTTGACCTCTA
This sequence comes from Dendrobium chrysotoxum, assembly GCA_019925795.1. Taxonomy (NCBI): domain Eukaryota; kingdom Viridiplantae; phylum Streptophyta; class Magnoliopsida; order Asparagales; family Orchidaceae; genus Dendrobium; species Dendrobium chrysotoxum. The sequence continues at coordinate 54,938,970 of CM034308.1, read as the reverse complement.
ATTAATAAATATTAAAAATACTTGTAATCTAAACATTAAACTCCTATATAACATATCAAAGCCACATAACCTCTTCCGCACACTTAGATGGTTTGCTAGGACAACTAACTTTAGCCTAGGGTAGGCTGATGGATTGGTTTGGTTTGATTGAGGGTGCTTTTGCCTAGAGGGTACCCGTGTGTGTTTGCTTACTTGCTGCAAATGTGAATGTCATATTTATTTTCTGTTGGTGCATCAGAGTGCAGAGTGAATGAATTCAGGGCCATGCAATTTATTTACATTTACTTTTCTGTATATATAACTGCTCACATTACACCATTATATATGCATTTTATATTATATTCTTTATATTTCTGTAAAGTAGAATGTATCTAAGGATAATGTATATAAGAAAGAGATGTAAAATGTAAAAATTTTAGATTTTTGTATATAAATTGAGTTGTACAGAGTCATGAGTTGTAAAAGGGTCAAATGCAACTGCTTATATATATAATGGGGCTCCAAAAAGTAATGTCCTCTCTCTGAGAAGATATTCTCTTTTGGAATTCCACATAAGTTTTGGAACTCGAAGACCACTAGTAGTTGTATTTGATTCTATATGTATATGGTAAGATTACAATCTAGGTTTATGGTTAGTGGGGCTTGGCCAACATTACTTTCCTATAGACCTTGTGTTGTACATAATTTACAAATTTATAAATCAATAATATCAACTTTTTTATACATTATTGTTTCATGCATCATTTGCATCAAATGAGTACTTTCTATTCTTTGTAAGCATGTTACAAAGCATTTCATTTAAAATTTTTGAATAACTCCTTGATTCTTAGGATATAGCTTACCAAATCCTGCATACATACAATGATTATTGTGTATAGGATTGTTAGCTGGCAACTCACTCTACGCAAATACAAGTCCAGATTGTATACACCTCTCTCTTTGCACATCTTTTCTTATCATTTCTGAATCTAAATTCTAAAATTCAACTCCAGAATTTATAATCTGAAGCCGGTGCATAGAAATTAAAATAGCCCAATCATTTCTTTAAATCTATATAAATTTTAAAAATCTTTAGTCTTTACGTTAATTGAGAGTATTCTCTTAGGAGATGTAATTAACTACAGGGGCTTTCCCTGTAAGGAGATGTAATCAACCACCCACCATCGTCGGCCATTACAGGACACCACCGCAGGTCATCACAGGCCACCTCCGGTCATCACAGGCCACCTCCGGCCAGTGAACACCACCAACAGCTATGGTCCACCATTACCCACCTCTAGCCAGTAGACACCGCCGACCTCCTCCCGCCACCACCGCCACCTACGACATCCCACCACCATCGGCTGACAGCCACCCACCACCGCCAGCCACCACAAACCATTGCTAGCTATATGCCTCCTCCCTCCATTGCCGGCTACCGACCACCTTCGGCCACCCTGGCCACAACGTTTTTGCACTTTATGACCCTGTACACAACCTTTTTGCACTTTATATTGCATTTATTTTATTTCAAACCTAACAAAAAAAAGTAATGGCATGCATTTCATTTAAAATCATCCAAATAACTCAAAAGTATTACTTTCATACTGCATTCCTTTTTCAGGCAACCAAATAGCCCCTAAACTGAAAACTTTTAGAGTTAAATTTAAATTATATGAATGTTCATTTTAGTAAAGCTATATTTGAATTGAACTTTTTGAGAAGCCAAACAAATGACATAAAAAATGATCGGATGAGATTCCATATGTATTCAAATTAGGCATTTAAAATATATTTAGAAATTTCATGACATTAATTGATTGATCAAATAATTTTTAAGTCTTGCATGCTATTGTTAAAAGGTGCATCTATACAAGAGGAATTTAATTGAGGTCAAGATCACTTTTTAAGATCATTAAGACACTTATATATTGAAATAATAATATCAAATCAAGACAATTAATGTGGGCCATCTGATTGTGTTTTAGAATTTTTACTAAAACTATTAAGATGTCATTAAGAAATTATAAATACACCCCTATTTCTTCACATGAAATGGGGCTTGGAACTTGAATGTGTAGCTAAAATTGAAGAAAGCTTAGAGATTTTAAGAAGTCTAGAGCTCCAACCTGCATTCGACTATAATGATCATCACTAGTAGTTGTTATCGCTCGACTGTCATCACTCGACTACATTCTCTCAACAAATGTAACTTAATTATAGTATTTTAACCACCATTGCTTAATTATAATCTCCTCATCATTGTTGACACCCACCAACCTTGTCACTATAGATATCACCAATAACATGATGCATGTCATTGTCTATAAGGATGATGTACACCATCGACACAAATGATGTGCCCATAATCACCAATTACATTAGTTTATGCCATTTTATATAAGGTTATATATGCTATTAACACAAACATTGATGCCTATCATTTTTATCATCTATTACCACCAAAAACATCAATGCACATTATTGCTTGTAAGGAAAATGCGGGCCTTTAACTCTAACACTAGCGCCTACAAAATTTATCACTTATCATTACCAACATCAATGTATGCCATTGTCAAAAAGTTTTATATACATCGTGGACAATAACTCTAACTCCTTATGTCAACACCAAGATTTATATCAAACTTCTTAGTCTTTGGTATCGTCTCCCCAAAAGAAGACAACCGAACATAACATAAATGATTCTTTGAAGATTATACCAATGAATTGAGAATCCTCTAACTTTAATCTTGAAATCTATCTTCTATAGTTTGTCTACTACATCATATTAACATCTTCCCAAATTAAGAGGAATAACACTATTTGTAACCTACAAGATATACTATTTTAATAACTTTAATTGGTCTAGGACATCTTGTGTTTTTTTTAAATCTTTTTTGAGTTTTTCATATATAAATTTTATCGACTTTGGCGGCATAATTTATTTATATATGCGTTGAATCTTCTTACAAAGCTAAGGTGTTAAATCTAAAATTCTACTTTTATAAATATTCTAGCACACAATAGTTTGGTACCATATGTGGGAAATAACCTCATTTTTCTAGATGCTACAAACACTTCTTTAATAGTTGATAACCAACCCCACAATGATGAAAAATATCATCTAGCTGGTGAAGGCTACCCAGGCATAACTTTGGATGATTGTATGCATATGATGAATGAGCATTAAGCACAAATTCTTTAGCTCTTAAAGGAGATTGGACAATAAATAGTACCATCACAATATAATAATGCTCATATATTGTAAAAAAATTATAAGCCAAGATTGATCAATTTGATGGTACCCGTATAGGGCCCTTTTACTATCATGTTGAAATTCCTTCTCTACAACCCCTTAGGATCTTCTCGACATTATCTATTTGAAAAATCATTCCCATGTTGCTCAGTTGACTCTTAATCTTATGGTAGCTTTAGTGGTCCACCTGTTTAATGGTCCACATAATGTCATAAGGGAATAACTATGGTGCTTTTTTTTATGAGAAATCCCCTTTAAGGATATAAGTCAATTTACTCCTCATTATAATTCTTAGGAGTCTTTGCCATAATTATTGTAATTCTTTAGCATTCCAATGTTATACTAGAAGACCTTCGACTTAGATTTTACTTAGATTTTGAGCATTTTAATTCATCTAATTTTTTGTGGCAAGATTTTTTGTGTGTGTTTTATTTCCATAAGATTATGAAGAGAAAATAATTTAAATTTAATGAAGTTTAAATTTTTAATACTATCATTGCCATGTCCCAAACCCTGGGTGAGAAAAGTAGAGGGTTGTGTTAGGTAGTCAGACACCTATATAAAATTTGTCAAATAATTATGATATAAATCCTTTAATATATTGCATTAATGCTAGGGCATCCCTTGAAACCGAGGTATTGTATGACCTGAATATAATGAGAAGTGAGCAAGGGCTACTGCACCAATGTCTAGGTGTATTGTTTGTCTTGAATGCAGTAAGGGTTTTCACATCATTAATATATCTGGGCAAAGAAGCTAGCCTATGAAACTAGGATTAGGTTAAGAACTTGAAATATTGGTTCTCTTATAGGAAAATTAATGAAATTAATATATGTTATGATTTATAGGAAGATAAATATTTTATGCATTCATGAAACTAAATAGGTTGGAGAGAAGGCTAAGGAGATTGATAGTTTAAGATTCAAATAATGGTAGTCTGGTAGGAGTTAAGTAGAAATGATGTAGGTGTGATTATAGTAAGAGTTTGAAGGATAATATTATATAAATTAATAGAACTGAAGATATAATTATCACTTTAAAGATTTTTACTGATGCTAAGATTATTAATATTATAAGTTCTTGTACCCCTCATGTAGGTTTGAATATGTGTTCAAAATTAAAATTTTAGAATGGCTTGAAAGAATTAATACAAAAGATACCACTTAAAGAAATAGTTTTATTGGAGGAGATTTAAATGGACATGTTGGTAGAGTCATAAAAAATTTAAAAGCATTCTTTGTGGCTATGGGTATAGAGCGACTAATGAAGCTGGTAGAACCATATTAGATTTTGCTCTAGTTTATAATTTTATAATTGTTAATACCTTATTTAAGAAAAAAGAGAAACACTCATTACTGATAAAAATATATTTAGTAAAACATAAATTAATTATTTTCTTATAAGAAAAATAGATTATTTATATTACAAAGATTGTAATGTTATTCTAAGTGAAAGCTTATGCACCAAATATCTCTTATTAGTTTTGTACTTTAAGATAAAGGGGTAGAATATGGAAAATCAATTAAAATGTTATCCTAGCATTAAACTGGAGCATTTGAAGAACACAAAAAAACATATTTTGAGAGTATGATTCAAGATCTTATGATTTTGACTGTGCTTGAGGAAGCTAATGTTATGTGAAATAAAGTAGCTAGTGCATGATATTAAGAATATTACAAAGGATATGCTTGGAGTATTAAAAGGAAAGGCTCCTAATAGTAAAAATAGTTGGTGATGGAATTAAAATGTGCAATAAAATATAAAACAATACTTTTTTATAAATATTGGTTTGGATGTAAAAGCATGAAAAATTGAAAGATACAAAGGGGCCCATAAGGAATCTAAGAAAGCAATATACGATGCAAAGAATTTAGATTTTAATTATTTATTTAATTGATTAGATGCTAAGGAGAGTGAAATTGTATATAAAAGTTTGCCAAATAAAGAGATAGGAGAAGTAAGGATTTAGTATAGGTGAAGTGCATAAGGATGAAGATCAAAAGGTGATTTTATTAGAAGAGGGTATTTAACAAAGGTGGATGAGATATTTTGATAAGTTTTTTAATGAAGATTGTGAGAATACGATTGCCTTTAGTGGCCTTAGCACCCTAAATGAAAATAAAATTTTCTTTTTATCATCCTATTAGTAAAATTGTAGTTAGAGAGGCTTTAAAAAATGTAAATGTGAAAAAGTTATTGATCATGATGATATTCTAATAGAGGTGTGGAAATGCTTAGGAGATGAAAGAATTTCTTGGCTTACAAAAAATTTTCAATATTATTTTGAGGACAAAAGATGCTAGATGAGTGATGAACGAGTGTGTTGATTCATATTTTCAAGAATAAAGGTGATGCACAAGTGTGTGTGAATTATAGAGGAATTAAGTTAATGTGTCATATATTAAAACTATGGGAGAGAATTATTGAGCATAGGTTACGACATAATACTAATGTTTCCAAAAATCAATTTGGATTCATGTTGGGTAGGTCTATTATGGAAGCAATACATTTATTGAGAGTTTTGATGAAGAAGCATAGAGAGAATAAAGAGGATATACACATGATATTTATTAATTTAGAAAAAGCACATAATAAAGTTCCAAGAGAAGTACATTGGAGAGCTCTTGAAAAGAAACGAATTAATAATTCTTATATTCAAGTCATTAAAGATATGAATGCAGGAGTTGTTACTTGTGTTCAAACAAAAGGTAGTTTGACCAAGCATTTTCCTATTTCAGTTGAATTGCATCAAGGATCTACTTTACCCACATATCTTTTTTGCTTTAGTCATGGATCTTCTTACTAGACATTTGGTAAGAGGATGTACCCTAGTAAATGATGATATTAATCTTATTGATAAGATTAGAGAGGGAGTTGAAGGAAAACTTGAATTATGGAGGTCAACCTTAGAGTCTAAAGGTTTTCGTTTGAGAAGATCTAAAATTGAATATATGAAGTGTAATTTTAGTAGTAATAGATCTAGTTGGGGGATTGTGACTTTGGGTGATCAAGTCATTAATAAGAGTACATGTTGTAGATATCTTAGGTCTATTGTCCAAAGTAATGGTGAAATAGATGGGGATATTATTAGAAGAATTTAAGTTGGATGGTTGAAGTGGAGGAATGTGCCGGGCCTATTGTGTGATAGAATAATATCCCTGAAATTGTGTGATAGAAAAGTTTCCCTCAAACTTAAGGGAAAATCCTATAAGATGGTGGTGAGACCTGCAATACTTTATGGTGCAAAATGTTGGCCATTAAAAGAGAAGCATAAAATAAGTTAAGTGTTGTAGAGAAGAGGATGTTCAGGTGGATGAATGGTTTCATTCTTAGAGACAAAATGCAAAATAAGTATGTACGTGAAAAGATTGGATAAGCTCCAGTGGAAATTAAAATTAGAGAGAGCCGACTTAGATGGTTTAGACACATAAAAGATCGGCCTTCTGATGACCCAGTTAGGAGAGTACATGTATTGGATTTGGCCTATATTAAGAAAGGCAAAGGTAGACCTAAAATGACCTGGCTAGAAAATATTAGAAATGACCTTTTATCATTAAACTTAAATGAGAATTTGACTCTTAAAAGGATACAATGGAGAAAAAAAATGATTTATGTAGTCGACCCAATGTTGTGGGATAAAGGCTTGATGTTGTTGTTGTTGTAGAGTTTAAATTATCAAATTATAAGAGAAAAAGATATTAAATTATTAAAAAATTAATTAATTTTATGTAATATATAATTAATTATTTAATTTTTCTTAAGCTAAAGGCCAACTAAGGTAGGAAAAATTCCTCCTCAATTCAACATAAGCCTCCCCCTCTCTTCCCCCCTTTAGTTACTTTCCTATTATGCATTAGGGTTTATAAAAGAACTATTTATGCATTTTTTTGTTGGATGAATGGGATTATTGTTAATTGAAAATTAAATTTAAAGTTCTTCTAAAGGTGTGGAGGCTTGGCGACCATCCCATAGAAATAAGACATTTAGTGGCCTTCCTCAACCTACCTCTTTGGTGACTAGTAATTTATTTATTTTAAGTTTTTTATTATTTCTTACTATGGAAATGTTGATCTACTATCCTTTCATCTTTCAACAAATTTTTATAAATTTTCCTATATAAAACACCCTAACCTAAAGTCACCTTGACATGGTCTACCAAACCTTTCTAAAAAAAAAAAAAACTAGTCTTTGTCCACAAGCCTTATGGTTTATTAGATCCCTTAAAAAAATTGAGATCAACTCGAGATCTAAGATAAACACATCCATCTTTAACATTAGCTGTTTCTAAAAAATTTTAATCTCTAAACCTTTTTTGCAAAGCAAAAGATCTTACCTTTGGTTGTTGTCAAGATTAGGGTTTTACATGATCTATCGTATTTCAAAATTCAAAAAAAAATCCCAAAAGGACACCAAAAAAAAGGAAAATTTCTAGAACATAAGTAGAAAAATCCCCTTACCAGTTGTTTCAATCTCTAAAATCACCTACATCATTCATTCTAAAATCCAAAAGTTAGATCTTTTATTTTTGGTCTTATGTGTTGTTCTCACTTGGTTGACCCCTATGCCTTTTACCTTAGATTCATCTCTACAAAACTTGTTTGAGAGCTTAATAATATCCTTTAAAGCCACATAAACTATTTATCCTTCATCAAGTGGCCAATCCCCATTAGGGCCTCCACCAAATTTAGTGTTGTAGAAGGAGGTACACTTTGAAGGATCCACTGGCATGAGAATGTTAACTTCATTTGAAACTTAGATAATATCCTTTTCCTCAATCATTTTACTTTTAATATGGTGTATTTCTATATTAAGTAATAGGTTTTCTTTGTTTAAAGTCAATTATATGAAAACATGTTATTCCTCCAAAAGTTGGCTCTACTAAAATTGTTTGTCTTTTACATTGATCTAATTATAATTTTATTAAGTCACATCAAAATTTAGTGAGCTTGTTAGATATACAATTTTTTTTAGGTTCTTTAATATCTTATATCAATAAAAAAACATAAAGTTCTAAATTTTTTTAGCATAAGAAAATAAAAAATTGTGTCATATCTAATCAAAATCATATTATGTACACATCTATCAATAATTCTATGCAAGTCAAGACCTTTGACTTATGTGGTGTTTTTCCTGTATCAGTCATATCATGTACTATAGGTCAATCAAATAAAACATCAATCAATTATATTATTCATCAGTCTTATTAGTTAATATGTCAGGTGGCTTCATCTAAGAAGTCATCACTTTTTTTCTGTTAGTATATCATATCATATCAACCAATCTCATGAATCTCTATATGTCCTTTAGGATTACACCATAAAATTTTATTTAAAGAAGAGCCCATCAACTCACCCTCTTGTATAGAGTAACATCTCAAGCCAACCTGAATCAGTAAAAACTCTAGTCAGCCTATCTTGCAAATACACACATATGTTGTATCATATATTTATCATTTTTAATAACATATATCATGTCATATTCCCTATAATTAAAATAGTATGTTAATCAAAATAGTACTATGAATTATAATAGTTATGTTAAGTATACCTATCAATATGCATGTTTATGTGCATGTTAGAATGCATGTCAAATCAGATGCATCTTATTAGCTAGACATGTTTTGCAAGATATATAATAGTAAATGCATGTCATGTTAGACAAGACTAAACTAAATTTAATATCCCTAAATCATTTTTTGTATGCCTTTATCTTTATCATTTTATAAAAATACCACATATGCAAAACATCCTGTAAAATCGCAATAAGATTATATCAATTTGTTCAGAATGAAGATGTCTATGACATATAAAAAATTCACTAGAAAAGTTTACTAAATCATAAGATGTTACACTTTAAATAGATTTGATAGAGGTAGTGTTAAGGTCACCTACAATGATGTGAAAAACTTTACTAACTGGCTTAACATATAGAAATAACCCAAGGTTAACTTTCACTCTCCTTTCACTTCCTTCTCTCTCCACCTTCTCTCCTTCTCTTCTCTAACCAAAGCTTGCAAATGAGTTGAGGGGGTATGAGTTTGGAGTAATAGATGATTTTATGGATTTAATTATTTAGAAAAGCCATTTTCATTATTCTAGAGCTACAATGTTGACCCCAATCACTGTAGAATAAAGAGGCTAACACTATAATGCCCAAGTTCAACACCACCGTGCTTCCAACATGATTTCTATACATTTAAGGTTTTTTAATCAATTTCAAATAAGGTAATTAGTAGTTTAATAATTCAATAAAAATTTAGATCATTATACTACTCACCTTAGAAAATTATCATCCTCAACATTTCACTATATATTACTAATAAATAAAACATATTACTGATCACTGATCACATCAATAACATTAATTAAATCATATATTTAATCAAGTCATTGTCATATTTATGCATATCAACCAATCATTTGACATTCAATATGCTATATAATAACTATTACTTAAAAATAATAAAATCTTATAGAAATCAATCAGGAAAGAGAACTCTATCGGTGTACATATCAGGAATCTTTCTAATTTTCTACTAACTCAAATAGTAAACTCTTGGCTAAATTTGTGTTGTCATCACTAAAGAGGTATGCTCTCTCTTACTAACACCAACATTTCATCCATCAATCTTACTCATAAAACCTTCACTATATATTATGGAGGTTGCACTCCTCTATCTATATGCCTGTCTTGACTGCTCTATCTTGGGTTTTGACCTCTCTCAAAATCCTTTCAATGAAAAATCCACTATTTTGTGTCCATGCTTACCACACTAGAAGCATTATCTTGTGATTATATAAAATGCCTTATATTTTTCCTCCATAACGTACACACATTAGTACACTATCATCTGGTACCCTCGATTTTTTTTTATAATCACTAAACCTATTTTTCCTTTCACTGTAATTTACTTTAACTAGTTCGTCTCAAATTCTTTTCCTACTTATGCCTTCTGCATTTGCTGTCATGCTCAAGGTGGTATGAATAATTTTTTGAATGTACTAACAAACACCTCCCAGAAAATATGTGAGTTTAACTTAACTTGAAACTTTTCCCTCTATTACCTTATCTACCATCTTTTTGCTTCTCATTCAAATAGAAATACTGCTAGTAGTACTTTCCTACTCTTTGGACATGCATATTATCAAAGATCTTTTTAGTCCAAGTTACTAATTTTTAACTACTTGTAGCTCTACTTTTACCTGGAATAGTAGAGGTTTCAATTTGTGGAAAGTCTATGAATGTTTATCACTTCATCTTCCTTATTTATAGATAGTTTACTTTATGCATCACTCATTAGCTATGTAATTTGATTGGCAAACTGAATCAATGAATCTGATATAATAGGAGCTACTATAATCTACTCATTTGATGCATCTTGGTTATGTGAATCCATAATAGTACACTTGAATTGTTCTCATGCCTAATCAGTAATGCATACCAACTCAAAAATAACACACATATGCATTTTAATCATGTTTGCAAAATAATGCACCTTAGGACTACTCATATATCTACCATCGCATAATAATCATAAGGTCTTGATTATAATTCATTTCTTTTGAAACTATTTCATTGATGCTACTTCCGTGATGTCTTAAAACCAAATAAAAAAATTTGAACCTATTCTTATGTCATCTCATCTCTCATACACAACCATAGCTACTAAAAATATTAACATGAACATCTCCATTCATTATATAATCATGTACAATAACCATGGGTACCATCACGTCAGTCTAACATAGAACACATGTATGACTACAAAAGAATGAAACAAACTAAAAATAGAAAAAAAAAGTACCTATACCAAACTCTAATCAGTCCTCACTCCATTGTGGCCATACTCTTTACTGAAATATATAAATTACATAATGGGCTAACAACCTAGTAGATCACATAGAACTTACAACTATATTCAATGTATGAAAAATAAAAATAATATGCATGTAATCCCTTAAATTAAATTAGCATGAATAATAATAATTAGTTGGAATAATATCAGTCAATATGAATAGTAAACATATAATGGATCAATAATCTCTATACAAGTATTATTTACACTATTCATGTATATGTATTAGAACAAAAATCTATATGCCAGATTATAAATCTCTATCTCAATTCTATTCCAATGTGTCATGTAAAATGCTATATGAAATCTATCCTATGAATCAATGTAATCGTAATAATTATATCAATAAATTCTATAAGCTACTAATGTGGGATGTACCAAATGTAATGCAGTCGTAATTAAATCAGTATGTATTAGTTACCAAAATAGTATAATTATTATCTTGATTATCAATGCACCATATTTATGTTTTATCAATATCAATATGTGAAATTAGTTATCAATGCATGTGATATCTCTACTATATTAATTATCATTATCCATGCAAGTCAATATTATTAATGCTATTAGTTATGTCATATAGTATCCATTACATATCATATCATATCAGTTATTATGTATCATATACTTATATCAAAAATCATGCACCTATATTAGTCTTATCATATATCCTATTCATGTATCAATCATATCATACGACTTGTCCAATTATCATGTCATATATAACCATATGAAATTCCATGTACACATATAAATAATACTTTGTGGTTTGAACCTAAATAAAGATCCAACTACCTTTCATAATTAATTTTTAATATTTTTGATAGTAATAGCTTAATTGTGTTATTATGTACCAATTTGCAAAATTAATTCTTCCAATAAAGGCTTCTTATCCTTAGATTAATTGTTTGAGTGAAATTCAGAGGGAAACTAGGCCTAGTTTGCAAATCTTTTAGGAGGGTGATTCTAGTTTCCTGTTTGATTTGGCTGGTTGGAGTTCCAATTAGTATTATCATTTGGATTATTACTCAAATTAAAATTGGTATAATTTCTCTAGCCAAAATTATAGGTGTTTGAGAAAGGGTTATTGGTTCTATTATTGATTACATTGTCAAATTTTACTCCAAAAATATTAGGGTCACTAGAGGCTCCAAAGATATTCTCTTTAATAGTCACACGTGAATTTTGAGGTGAATTGATTTCAAGGTTATCTAATTTTCTAGATATGATAGCTACTTGTGAGTTAAAATTGATAAAATATCTGATTCATAAATACTAGCTACCTTTCTAAGATTAGCTCTTTTGGATGGCCATTAAAAATTATTGGTATCCATCTTCTTAGTCAAAGCATATGCTTCGTCAAAGGGCTTTAAAATCAAAGAACCACCTGTAGATGCATCAATTATTGATCTAAGGGAACCTATAAGGCTATTATAATAGGTTTGAATGATTAACCAATCAGGGAGGGCATGATGAGGATATTTCTTAAGGAGTTCTTTAAATCGCTCCCATGATTTATAAATACACCTGATATCTAACTAGGTAGAAGATGTGATGTCATTTCTAAGCTTAGTAATTTTAGATGGTAAAAAAATATTTAGCTAAAAATTTATGGGCTAAGTCATTCCAAGTTATAATTGAGCTTGGGGTACTAAAATTAACCATATCTTAGCTTTATGCCTAAGTGAAAATGGGAACAATCAAAGTTTAACAACATCATTAGAAATAATATTATATTTGAAGATTGCACATATTTCATGGAAACAAGTTATATGCATATTAGGATCTTCTATTGGAGTCCCACCAAATCGAGAGTTTTTTACCATTTGAATTATTACAGGTTTTAATTCAAAATTATTGGGCTAAATATTAGGTTTGTTTATACTTTGATGAATGCCCTCAGTTATAGGGTTACTGTGGTCTCTAATGGTCTAAGTTGATCATTTTCTAGAATGTATTTAGCCTTCTTAAGTAATTTTATATTTTTTAAGTTTTTCTAATTTTTTAAGGGTCTTTTCAATTTTAGTGTCTAACAAAAATTCTACTGGTTATTTATTACTATGCATGCAATAGTAAGCAATATAATAAAAAATGCATAAAAATTGAATAGTAAAAATTAATCGGTAAGCAAGGCGACACTAAGCAGGTAAAATCTAAAAAGAAAAGTAGATTAACATAGCAATTTGTTCAGCAATATAAAATGCAAACTAGGATAATTAATTTCAAATGATTGTGTCCTCGACAATGACACAAAAAACTTTATAGGCTCTATAGCTTAAGCCTTGGACTACATACACTATTGAGTTCTCTAAGGATGGTTTAGTTTTCTAAGGTGTAAGTCCTATTTTACGCAAGTGTATGTGTTGCATCAAAATGGTTATCATGGGGAATTCTTAAATTTTCTAAATTAACTTTAGTACTGCTTACTAAACAACTATGTTTATTTAGCCCACTGATGAAGTCTAGGCTTTGCAAATAAAATTAAAAAGTTTTAAATACAGAAGGCAAGTTTACTATTTAATAAAGTTTTGAGTCTGTGATATTTAAAATCACATGATTACATAAGAGTAATTTTCTACCTTTTATTGCTATGAATCAAAGCATAAGAACTCCTTGTCTCTGTCAAGTATATTGGAGTATTAGCTGGAATTCCTTCTAACTACAATGCTAATATCTCCTTAAGATCTCATAATCCTAACCACCATATATCTATGTTATGAAAATATTACATTTTAAAACCCCTAATTATTCTTCCACTCATTCATTGAGGCTCTAGATACACTAGGTTTTAATTATATGTTAGACCTAACTATAAATTAAATAAAGCTTGGAGGAATTAAAAATAACATGAATACTTTCATAAATATTTAACCTATTCTATGTAATACATGTCTTCGGTGCTCCATCTGGCACTACGGTGCTTCCTAGACAGGGCCTTTATGCTAAGCTCTCCAACTAATTTTTTGAGAGGTCTCCGTTGCAGTGCTAAAGATGTAGCATTGGAATAAGCTTTTAATGGCGTGTTGTTGAATTTTTTTTGCACTATAGTGCTGGTTGAATTTTAATGATTTTTAACCTATTTTTTTGAAAAAATATAAGGATTAAAAATAAATTTCATAAAATATGCAATTTGGACTTAATGATTTTATTCTTATCCTGAAGACATGCTGTTTAGGTACCACATGCTCTTACTGGACCCCTTATGAGAGCACACTTAATTGTTATTGTAATCACCAGTGCTGTTCTTTTCCATGAGATATAAATTTGTTATCTCCTCTTCAACTTCTAATTATGATGTTACCTCCTCTTATCATGAAAATATAGTTTTCTTATGTTTTTAAGATTTATTTTTTGTTTTTAAAACTTTATACAAAAGATTAACTATGTCAATCTAAAAAATGATGCTGTTATAGAAATATGCAAAGTAAATCAAAAGTAGGAAAGTAAATGTGTAGGAAAAGTAAACAAGGCAAATTGGCAATTTTTGTAGTGGTTGGTTCACCAGACTTATAATCATTCCCCAAGGTCCTCTTACTTAGAAATTTCACTATGTAGAAAACTCCTTTAGCACTCAACTAGGTAGAGAAACTCTTCTTCCTCACAAGGTGGAGAATGACCTTTACAGACTCTTCAATCCCCAAAATGTCTCCCTCCTTCAATGTCGCATGATAATAGAGATGACACTCCCTCCTCTATTCCTCAAAAAAGTGGAGATGCCACTCCTTCCTTCTACTCCTTATAATGGTAGTGATCCACTCCCATTGCCTTCCTGAGCTAGTGCCAAGTTCTCTCCTAAGACTCCTATAGAGAACTTCTTAAAACACTTGCCATACAAATCTAGAGGATAGGTGCAGGTTGGTAAGACTTCTCTGTGAATCCCCATACATAAACATTAAACACCCTTAAGGCTTCTCCTAAACTTACCCTCACTCCTAAAAGTTTGCTTAAGATTTTCTTAAGGAAGAGACCCTCTCTCTTCCCAAAGGCTCTCTCATAGAAACTCATGCTGAGGTTTTCCCTAAGACTCTTACAAAAAAGAATTAACTTATTCCATTTAAATGAAACACTAATTTTTAAATTTGATGCTTTAATTATACAGTACGATACTTGATTTATACTATATGATTAGTTCAGCTCTCATTTCATATTGAACAACCTAATATTTATTCATACAGTAGGATCCATTATATTAAATCAAGTGCCATCCAAGACAAACTGGAGTTTATCCAATGAACTCCCTATTTAATTAGAATGTGCGACTTGGATTGTACAGTATAATGAATAATTAAGATTTGATCCTAATTTGATTGCTTGACCAATGGAAAAAAAATAGGCAATGTTCATTAATGATCATACAATACAAAAGACTTTATACGATACGATTAGGTCAAAATTCAAAATTTGAATTTGCCTTATTTTGGTAACCAAGATTTAATGGGGTGGCTTGATCAAATTACCTAATCATTTTACATGTTGTAACTATGGGTCCAAGTACTATGATTTTGATGATAACCAATATTATTATTTCTTTACTACTACTATTATTGCATATCTATTTTGTTTGCCCTTCTCACTAACCTTTAAGGTCCACAAGTTCACTTGCAACGCCAATTAGCTCAAGATCGGGTAGACTTGGGTTGAGTCTATCTGTAGTTTTAATTTCAATATACTTTTTACCTTTCTTGAGTTAAGTCATATATCTGGTGGACCCCAAGCTAAGTAACCTTGCACACACACACCCAAGGGGGTGAGTTAGTGAGTTAGAAAAAAAATTTATTTTTTTGAACTAATCATATAGTATGATATATATATTATACTGGATGATCAGTTATGCAGAAAATCCTAATTAGGGCACCCATTATTAAGTGAGATTAATTAATTAATCATACTATAGAATTTAGATCGTACAGGATGATCAATTATAGACATGAAAAATAGCTGCCAATCATAATGTAGGCAATTTCTTAATATACAAATTTCACTCTAATTGTATAGTATGATCTATATTGTACTGGATGATTTATGACTGTTGACCTCATTTCTGTATGAGGTCATTAGGGCCAATTTAGTCCCCAGACCTATCTAGGACTTAGGATCCATCTAAACACTAGGATCCTTTTATATTCTAAACTTTATGATCTATCTTGGGTTTTAAGATTCTTCTAGATCCTAGTTCCTAGGAATCATCTAGACCCAAGGACCCTTCTAGACCGATCCTAGATTCTAAGGTCCATCATGACCCTAGATCTATCCAATCCTTAGGATATACCTAGAATTTAGATCTATGTAGACCCTAGATCAATTTAGATCTTAGCTCAATCCAGATCTAAATCAATCCTAACCCCAGATCTATTTAAACTCCAAAGCAACCCAGACCTTAAATTAACTTATCCAGAACTCAAATTAATCCAGATATCAAGTTAATTCCAACTTCTTTTTAGTCTAAATATTAATTCAATCTAGACCCAAGTTAATCCAAATCTCAAGTCCATTTAGAGTTCAAACCCATTCAAGCTTCAAATCAACCTCAACATCAAGCCAATCTAGACCTTTATTCAATTTAAATCTTAATCAAAATCTAGACTTCAGTCCAATTTAAAATCTAAACTCTTGCTCAAACTTTGATCCTATCTCTGATCATGCTTCAACCCTATCCTATCACTTATTATCATCCAAATGATCATAAATAATTTGGATAATCTAAATCCAATCATCCAAGCTCAAAACCCAATTCAAATCCAGATCAAATCCAGGAATTCAATCCAAAATCCAAGGTTCAAAGGCCCTATCTCGAAAGCCTTTTTCAGAGATTTTTCAAACACTTTAAAACCCAATCAAATGACCTTTGATTCCAAATATATCAAGTGCATGTTAATAAGACATGTTTCTAGAGGCAACCCTCCAAATTTGAGCTCATTCTGAGGCTTTTAACCCCAGAAACTGAATTGAAATTCAAAGGCTGTAAAACCTTTAAATATTTACAGCCTTTGCCACTAGATCTACCACCCAGTGGATTTTGGCCTCTTTCTCCAAAGCCTCCAATCACATCCAAACCCTTGATTATGACTTGTTAAGCATTAAACTATATTTTGGTGGACCACTTTGACCCCCAATTGACTAGGGGTCAAAATGACCAAATTGCCCCTTATGGGTTTGAATACACTTTTCAAATCAAATGATCTCTGAACTGCATGAGACCACCTCCGGCAAATTTCAAATATCAAATTGAACTTGTTGAGCCTAAACCCAACCCTTGGGTCAACCTGGTTGACCAAGTTAACTTATGTTGACCTAATGACCCTTTAAGGATCCAAATAATTTTTGACCCAAATGACCTTCCTGATCCCTTAAAGCACTTCCAACAAACTTCAAATGTCATTTCAAATCCATTGAGCTCAAGTACAGGTCTTGGGTCAACTTGGTTGACCCAGTCAACCTATATTGATCCATTAACTCTTTAAAGGTTTAAATGGGTCAACATAACCCATTCAATCAAATCAATATTTTCAAACCCTCAAATCCACCCTATTAGGTATCTTGAACATTCCCACGTTCACCATAGGTCAAATCTTAGTCAAAGTTGACCAAGTCAACTAAAACCCAAGCTTGGTCAAACTTGATTCATTTGAATTAAGTTAAGGTTTATGATCTAATCAAACCTTCTAAAAACTTCAAAACCATTCCATTGCATACCTTGAGTCATCTTAGACCCATCATAAGTCAAATCACACCAAATTTGACTTAGTCAAACATTAAATATGGTCAAACCTTACTTTATGTGTGTTCAAACCCTTCAAACCTTGAACCCCATACCTCAAAAGATCTTCAAAGTCAATTGATTTGATGCTTTGAATGTTCTCTTGGTCACTTCAAGTTAAATCACATTCATTTTGACTAAATCAACTCACTTTGACTTGGTTAAGTTACATTAAGCCTTCATGTTTCCATTCAAACTTCAATTGCTAGTTTTTATATCTCCTTCAAGTCATCACTTCAGCACTCAACACTTTCCCATTTGTAACATCAGTAGTCCACCTGCTTGTTGACTAGTCAACATAGTCAACAAGTATTGAATTGGGTTAAAAATGGTCAAACCTTTACTTAAGTTCTCTTGCCTTAATCTCTTAGCATTAAACCATCTCAAACCTATTCTTACTAGCTCAATACCTCCCTCCTATGCCACCTAGGTAGTCAAGTTGATTGTTGACCAGTCAAACTAGTCAACAAACCACCAAAACCCATTCAAATGGTCAACTCTCCTAGCCTAGGCAAATCCCTCTCAAAGCCAGCTGGTTAGGGTTTCCAAAAGAAAGCTAAAGCTCTCTAATAAACCTCTAAACTAGGCCCAAGCTCTGGTTTAACCAAAAGGAGAAAGAGTGGTCCCCTCCACCTCAAAAGGCATCCAATGATAATGAGGCCATTCCAACCTACTCTTGTTGCCGAACGACTTGGGACACATGTCTAGCATCCAAGGGAGGTCTCTGATGCATCAGGACTGTCCCTTTTCTTCCAGATCATTTGAATAGGGCAAGAATAGGCGATCATTTCAACTCTCATATTCTCTCTCAGTCCTAGCCCCCTCCAGGCCATCTCCATTTTTGTTCAAGCTCCAAACCATCTCCTCCTCATTTCCTGACTAAAACCCCACCGTCAAAAGCTCGTCGGTGACAAGATTCTGGCGAGGTTGAGCTCAAGTTCGTCCAAGCCTCTATCCATTTGATCTGTAGCTCATTTGGATGTGGTTTCAACTAGGAAAAGATATGAGGACAATCTACAAACTCAACTGAATTCAAATCCCAAAGTTTTAACGGTAAAAATTCCTAAAAACTTTAGCCCTAGGTTACAGTAGTTAGGATTAATTAGCATTTTATTTAGAGCATTTTAAGCTATATTAATCGTACCCCATGATTTCTATTCATTTCATCAATTTAAGTTTAAAATTTCATTGGATTTCATCAATCTGATCAAGCAAATGAGCCAAAAATCCTATTCTAGGGTTTGGTTTACGTAACCTTTGTGTTACGTGAGATACAAACCATTGATCTTACGATCAATAGTTTGGATCTTGCCTTTTTGCAGCTCTAATTAATTGCGTGCTTGATCCCGTGGTTGATCTCAACATCCGGCACAATCTGGTTCATTAGTTTAAACAGTGGGCTATCGGACGGCATCTGATACGCATTTTGATTGTATAATTTATGGGCCATTAATTCTTGGATCAATGGCTCGGATTATGCCATCCTACCTCCATTTCAAACTGTGTGATTGACTATTGCAGAGATACCCTATCCGATGCAATCCTAATCATCGATTTGAAATCGTGCTAGATTGATCGGCCCGTGATCCATGCTGACGTGGTTAAGTGGCCGCAGGATCAATGTTGAAATCCAGGATCCCGAGCACTTAATTTTGATGGTGACAACTAATACTTACTGAGTACATATATACTTCCGTTAGATTACAAATGTTTAATCTTTGTATATGAGCACTAACATTTCAGGTCAGATGCACACTGCTAAAGATTGCTGGAGACTCAAATCGGGTAGAATAGGATGTTGAAGAGTCTGTAATTTTTATTTCTTTATTTTTTCTTTTTTGAGTCTGCCACAGAAGCATGCATGTGAAAGGAGAAACCATGCACACACACAGGGGGAGAATTTTCTTTTAAAATGATTAATTTTTTTTAAGCACATCGTACTGTACGATCTTGGATCATAATGTACGATTAATTAAAAATACTCAGGCTAACGGCTAATTTTCGAATGATTAAGTTTACAAACTTATCGTACTGTACGATCCATATCGTACTGTACGATAATATGTAATTGTGAAACCCTAGCCGCCAGAATAAGTTTGGTAAGTTTTTAAATTTGATTTTCTGAACTGATCGTACTGTACGATACTGTTCATACTGTACGATTAATTAAAACTTGCCAAAATTATCTCCCTAATCAGGAAATAAACGTTGGTTTCTATTTTATATGTAGATCGTACTGTACGATCGTATATCGTACTATACGACTTACAGAGACAATTTCATTCGTCCCAGAGATCGTACCAGATGAAACCAAGGTTTTTTGTTCTGTTCGTCCTGGATGATATTCATATCGTACAGGATGATATCAAGAAATGAACTGATCGTACTGTATGACTGGTGGAGTGCTGGATGATTGTCAGAGACGATTTCCTTCGTCCCAGCGATCGTACCAGACGATCCCAAGAAATTTTGAACTACTCATCCTGGACGATATCATGAAAAACACTATTCATTCTGTACGATTAAATGAGTGCTGGATGATTGTCAGAGACGAGTTCTTTCGTCCCGAGGTTCGTCCCGTACGAACAGTACGAATCAACAGTATCGTACTGGACGATATACATATCGTACTGTACGATATGAATAAAATTCGATACCTATTCGTCTGTACTCGTACTGGACGGAGCTGTAGTTGAACTGATCGTACTGTATGATTTTAAATCATACTGTACGAACAGAAACGCAAAAGTTGAAACTTTTAGGGTTTTCTGAAGCCTGATATAAAAATAACATAAAATTTTCTTTAGAGAGTTGTTGATCAATCCTTTTGCTGTGAGAGGCCTGGAGGAAAAAGAAGGGGATTCGGTAGAGAGAAGTTTTTGGAGAGATCTAGAGCTTGAGAGAGGAAGGTGAAGGTGAGCTTGAGCGTGAGGGAGAAGTAGTGTGAGGGGATCACACGGTGGCTCCAAGCTAGCTGCATGCTTTGCTCCTCTTGTGGCTTTGGAAGCTTCAAGAAAGTTCTCGAGGGAAGAGTCACTTCAAGATCAACATCGCCAAGGTACTCTGCCATCTCTAGGAGGGAGAAAAAGGAGAAGGTCCGCTGCCGTCACCAGGAGGGTGACATAGCGTTTGGTATTCTGCCGCACCGAGGGAGGTGAAAGTGAGTATTGTAAAGGCTTCTCCGCCTTGCTGTGGGGGCAAAAGGAGAGTCAACTTTTACTAGTGCAAATCCCGGAGTAGAGGACTCCGGGGAGTGGACGTAGGTCAAGTGACTGATCCACTATAAAAATCTCTCGTGTATTTTTTCCTATTTACCGTACTTTACTTTTCATGCTTTAAATTTGTCCGTTTTAATTGCTTGGTGAAAAATCAGTATTTAAATATTATAGTGTAAAATCTAAATTGAACTATCAATTTCATCGTTGTGAACGTTGTTTTTGCTTCCGCACATTAGTCATTAAATTATGTTTTGAAAATATAAAAAAAATTAGAACTCTTGTGTAGGGTTAAATTTTGAAAATACCAATTCACCCCCCCTCTTGGCGGGGGTTTCAAAATAGTGTTTTAGAAAACCTAGAAACGTAAGATCCATGGCTCAATTTGGTAACCGTAACACTACAGAGTGTTATTCCATAACTCGTCCACCTTTATTTGACAACATACCGTTTGATTTTTGGAAAATACGCATGTCTACATTTTTACAGTCTTTAGACTATCGCATGTGGATGTTAGTCCAAGAAGGTTATTCTGCACCATTTCGTATGTTGAATGGAGTTAAAACCGAACTGTCATTTAATGAATGGAGCATTGAGGATAGAGAATTTGCACAACTAAATACTAAATGTCTAAACTGTTTCTTTTGCGCATTAAAATCAGAAGACTATATGCGAGTATCAACTTGTACTACTGGTAAACAAATTTGGGACAAACTGTGTATCACGTACGAAGGAACTAGTGAGGTCAAACAATCTAGGTTGAACATACTGTTACATGATTACGAACTATTCCGCATGAAACCTAGTGAAACTATATCTGACATGTACACTCGATTCACCCAGATTATAACATCACTGCATGCTTTAGGAAGAGAGTTGTCTAACTCGGAAAAAGTAAACAAAATACTGCGATGTTTGCCTAGCTCATACGATACTAAAATCACTGCAATAACTGAGTCAAAAGACCTAAATATTTATTCTATTGATAATTTGCTTGGGTCACTCATTGCCTACGAGCAAGGAGTGAGTCAACGACAAAGTGATGCAGGTGAAAAGAAAAAGGAACGAGCAGTGGCTTTAAAAGCAAACAATTCTGAAAGTGATAGCTCAGCAGCGGAGGAAGATGACGACATAGCTTTGATGACTCGTCAGTTCAAAAATTTTCTGAAAAGAAAGCAGCGCTATCATCAAAGCAATTAGAACAAAGGTAAGAACTCAAAGTATACTAAGATTGCATCTGAAACAATTTGCTTTGAGTGCAGAAAACCCGATCATCTCCGAGCTGATTGCCCCAACATCAAAACTCATCAAACCAAGGAGAAGGGTGAGGAAAGATCAAAGTTCAAGAATGGCAAGTTTAAGACTCAGAAAGCATTTTGGGCCGACTCTGCATCAGAATCATCGAAAGAAGAAGCAGAGGAGGAGGTAACAAATCTGTGTCTTATGACTAATGATAATCTTGATCAATCAGATCAAGATGAGGTATGTCAACTGTCTTACGATGAACTGCTTGTTATTTCGGAAAAAATCCATGACTCGTATAGAAAATTGAAGAAAAAGTATGTTAGTCTTAATACTGAGTTTAGTACTTTACAAAAGGAGCATGCTAGTGTAGTAAAGAATTTTTCTGACTTAGATAAAGATCATATGTCTTTGCTTGATGAATACGATGCATTAAACAAGAAGCATATTGAGTTAACCACTGCACACGATACCTTGAAATCATCACATGTTGAATTAGATAATGCATTTAAGGAACTAGAAGAACTATCAGGGGAACTTAGTAGTAGTGAGCATGCATTGAGATTCAAATATGCTAGTCTTAACCAAGAGAACAAATTTTTAAATGAAAAACTTCATGCATACGAGAATAACAAAAAACCTCCCACAGTTGCTGAATTCTTTCAGCCTCCACCATGTGAATCATCTCATTCAAAACCAACACGGCATGCATCATCCAAACCCAGAAATAGGCACTACCACCCTCGTAGATTAGTGAACCCATTTCCAGCTGTTAGATGTTATGCTTGTGGCATGCTAGGTCACATAGCTCGCACGTGCTCAATTCACTATAGGACACATCTAGTGTGGAGACCAAAATCGCAATCATCACAGCATAACATGCATATATTTCATTCATATAAGCATGATGTGGAACCCAAACTCACTTGGGTTCCCAAAGCTAATCCATGATTGACATTGTAGGGATGCTCTCACAAAAGACCTAGTGAGAGCATGTGGTACCTGGACAATGGCTGCTCGAGACACATGACTGGAGACATGAAGCAGTTCGTGACACTAGAGGCCAGGTCAGGAGGCAATGTAACTTTGGGAGACAACACCACCAGAAAAGTGGTGGGCTCAGGTATCATTGGAAATACTAAAAATTTAATTATTGAGAATGTACTTTTAGTGGATGGTTTAAAGCATAATCTTTTAAGTATAAGTCAACTATGTGACAAGGGCTTTGATATAAAATTTCTGTCTAATAAATGTATGATTAGTTTAAATGATTCACTTGAGTTAGAAGGAAAACGTATAAACAATGTTTACATGATAGACTTGAACTGCATTGAAACCTCAAATTCCTTGTGTCTGAAAACAATAGCAGATGACTCTTGGCTATGGCATAGGAGACTATGCCATGCTAGTATGAAAATACTTAGGAACATCACTCAGAAAGACTTAGTTAGAGGCATACCAAAGTTAGACTTTACTAAGGACCATCTTTGTGATGCTTGCCAATTAGGAAAACAAGTTAAATCTTCATTTCATGCAATCAAGGATATCAGCACCACTAGGCCACTAGAAACTCTCCACATGGACCTGTTCGGACCTGTTAGTATAGCCAGCCTAGGAGGGAAGTTGTATGGGTTTGTAATAGTAGATGACTACTCTAGGTTTACTTGGGTGAAATTCCTAGCTCATAAGAGTGAGTCATTTGAAGAATTTAGAGTTTTCTCCACTTGGATTCAAAGGAAATTAGGATGTGTAATTTCAACAATTCATAGTGATCACGGTGGGGAATTTGAGAATGATAAGTTTGAATCTTTTTGTAAAGAGGTTGGAATAGAACATAATTTCTCTGCCCCTAGAACTCCTCAGCAAAATAGAATAGCAGAAAGAAAGAATAGAACTTTAGTTGAAGCTGCTAGGGCTATGTTAGCTGAATACACTCTCCCTAGATACTTTTAGGCAGAAGCAGTAAATACCGCATGCTATGTATTAAATAGGGTAAATGTTAGACCCAAACTTAATAAGACACCCTATGAGTTGCTTAAGGGTAGGACACCAAATCTTTCCCACTTACACGTTTTCAGGTGCAAATGCTTCATCCTAATCAATGGCAAGTCACCCTTAGGAAAGTTCGATCCTAAATCTGATGAAGGGGTTTTCCTAGGCTACTCATCTGTAGGTAAAGCCTATAGAATATTCAATAAGAGAACCCTAATAGTAGAAGAGTCCACTCATGTGGTATTTGATGAATCCAATAAGACATCTGAACCTAATCATGAAGAAGAAGAAGTTGAGGTTATACGGGGAGTAGAAACCATTACCATAGAAACTAGAGCGGAACCTCAGGAACATCTGCCTAAAGATTGGAAATTTTCTTCTAGTCATCCTAGAGAGCTGATCTTAGGAGACCCATCAGAAGGGGTAAAAATTAGGCATGGACTTAGGAAAGAGGTTAGCCATTCTGCATTCATATCTATGATTGAACCCACGAGTATAGATCAAGCCTTAGGAGATGAATTTTGGATCCTAGCAATGCAAGAAGAGTTGAACCAATTCGTTAGGAATGATGTATGGGAGTTAGTCAAAAGGCCTAAAGAGCAAAGTGTGGTTGAAACTAAGTGGGTCTTTGAAAATAAGATGAATGACTCAAGAATAGTAGTAAGAAACAAGGCTAGATTAGTAGCGAAGGGGTATAACCAAATTGAAGGAATAGATTTTGAAGAAACCTTTACTCCGGTAGCTAGACTAGAAGCCATCAGGGTACTGTTAGCTTTTACTTATTTTAGGAATTTTAAGCTGTATCATATGGATGTAAAGAGTGCCTTCCTGAATGGAGTAATCAAGGAAGATGTGTATGTGGAGCAACCTCCGGGGTTTGAAAACTCATAATTTCCAAACCACGTGTTCAAACTGAAAAAGGCACTGTACGGGTTAAAACAAGCACCTAGAGCCTGGTATGAAAGACTTAGTACGTTCCTACTAGATAGAGGCTTTGTAAAGGGTAGTGTGGACACCACCTTATTTTTGAAGAAGATAGGAGCTGAAGTACTCATTGTTCATATTTATGTAGATGACATATTGTTCGGATCGACGGAGAAAAACCTATGTAATGAATTTTCAAAAATAATGAGCGATGAGTTTGAAATGAGCATGATGGGTGAACTTAGTTACTTCCTTGGATTTAGTGTAAAACAAACGAAAGGTGGAATGTTTCTTAGCCAGTCTAAGTACGTCAACGATATTTTGAAAAAATATGAAATGGACAATGCTAAGGCTATGAATACACCCATGAGCTCTAATATTCAATTGGATAAAGATCCCAGTGGGAAGTCTATAAATCAAAAGTGGTATAGGGGAATAATTGGATCGCTTCTCTATCTGACTGCCAGTAGACCAGACATAATATTTAGTGTGTGTCTCTGTGCCCGTTTTCAAGCTGACCTGAAAGAATCTCACATGACTGCTGTCAAAAGAATTCTTAGATATCTTCTAGGCACCCCGAACTTAGGAATTTGGTATCCTAGACACAGCACTTCTTTTGAAATCTTAGGATACTCAGATTCAGACTTTGTAGGATGTAAGGTAGATAGAAAAAGCACTTCTGGCACTTGTCAATTCATTGGACAATCATTAGTTTCATGGTCCAGTAGGAAACAAAATTCAGTAGCCCTATCCACAGCCGAAGCGGAATATATAGCGGTAGGTAGCTGTGTTGCACAAGTGTTGTGGTTAAAACAACAGCTTGTAGATCTAGGACTACCTGTAGGAACCATTCCGATCATGTGTGACAACACTAGCGTAATTTGTATATCCAAAAATCTAATTCAACACTCACGAACCAAACATATAGACATTAGACATCATTTCATTAGAGATCATGTAGCCAAAGGAGATATTGAACTGCACCACGTTGCTACTGAAGATCAATTGGCGGACATTTTCACAAAACCATTAGGTTATGACATATTTAGCACTCTACGAACCAAATTAGGTGTCATAGACATTCACGCCTAATGTAACAAAAAAAAAAAATTGTTTGTGGTTGTTTTGTTTTTTGTTAAAATTAAAAAAAAAAAAAACAAAAAAAAAACAAAACAAAAAAATTGGATTCCTGATCCTCTTCCCATGTTGCTCACAAACCTTGATCTTCTCTGACAATCGTACTATACGATACACTATCGTACTGTACGATAAGGTTCAAATCACTCCAATCTCAGCCGTCCATTCCCATTCACGGTCCAGATCTTTCATGTCTTATACCTATCGTACTGTACGATTCACCACTCGTACTGTACGATATTAATTATTGGTCATCGTACTGTACGATATACCAATCGTACTGTACGATCCACGTGTCAAACGGATTAGGACGAATTTAAATCGGCCGGTATGAACATTATTGCCTATCATACTGTACGAATACCTGTTCGTACTGTACGAACACTTTTGGTCAAAAGTCGTTCAAACGACTCGTTGGGACGAACGCATTATACTCACGTTCGTACAGTACGATACTGATCGTACTGTACGATTTGACTCACTTTTCTGAAAAGTCGTCCAGACGACATTAGTGCGCATATCGTACTGTATGATTCTCAATCGTACTGTATGATATCCCCCAAATTCTATAAAACGAGAGGGATTCTTTGCCATTTCTCCTCACCTTTAATCCCTCTGAATTTCCTCATTCATCCAATCCTTTGTTCCAAAATGTCTGGGTCCAGTAAGCGCGGTCGTATGATCGTCGGGAGCTCTTCCTCCTCTCGGCGCTTCGGTGATCATTTTCTCTCCGCTGCGGACGAGAAAGCGTATATTAAAATCAAGGAGGCAAAGTTCACTCCATCCCGCATGCTCAATCAGGCCGCCCTAAATTTTGAGGTGATGAATCTGTTCGCCTCCACTAGCCTTCAATTCCTTCTGACTCTTGCTTTTCCGTTCCACTCCGAACTCTTGTTTGAGTTTTTTGCAAATATCCGAGTCAACCTTGAGAACACTACCTTCACATCTTATATCTGTAAACAGAATGTCGTTATCACCGTCAACGATATTGCTTAGCACATCGGGCTGTCCACTGACGGCCCTCATCCCCAATCCATGATCTCCCACGACTATGATTGGACGTCCGTAAATATGACCCTTAGAGGTGTCCCCTCCAATCAACACCTACCCCTGGTCCAAACCTTAAATCAAAATGCCCGCGTTATCCAGCATGTCCTACACACATCTATTATACCTAAGGCTGGAGATCGCATCCATATTACTCCCCTACTTTCTGTTGTCACCTATCTCATTATGTCGGGCACAAAATTCAATGAAGCCCAAATGGTGTTTGACTACATTCATACCTTGTCTGCCTTCCGATATCCCGGTGCCCGTCATAAACCAAATCTTGCTTTAGGGCATGTCATAGGCTACATTCTAGATGCAAAATACCAGCTTCATTATCCGCTCGCTCCTGATCACCTTCCTATCTTCTACTCGGATGCCTCCTTTCGTATGTTGTTCCATCGAGGGGCCGCTCCCGCCGATCCTGAGTTTGATGACGAGGAGGCTGCTGCTCCTGCTGACGCACCTCCGCCACCACCAATCCAACCACCTGGCCTTGCTCCTCCCGACTACCCTCACGACGACATTATTCGACGACTTGATCGTCTGGAGACTCGGTTGGATGCCCACATTGCTCAGCAACATCAGGAGCATGACGCGGATATGAAATGGTTTAGGGAGCGCTTCACATCGATCGATCACCAGTTCGCCTCCCTTCATCAGTACCACCAGCTGTTTCCCGACCCTCCACCACCACCTCCGGATCAGGATCCAGATTTTTAGGTTGTTGTAGATGTTTTTGTTTCCCTTTTTGGTGCTGTCAAAAGGGGGAGACTTTTCTGTGTGTTCTGTATTATGTTCTTGCTTACTATTAAATACTATTGGTTGTTTATGTTCTCACTACATTTGTTTTTTTTTATATTGTTGTTTTTATTTATGTTATAATAAAAAAAAAATTTGTTTCTTCTCCTCCTATTTAAAAATTAATAAGCTACTCTTCTGAGGGGGAGCTAAAGAAGTCAGAACATCTGTCTATCAGAAAATATTATTTGACACCATCAAAAAGGGGGAGATTGTTGAAATCCAGGATCCCGAGCACTTAATTTTGATGGTGACAACTAATACTTACTGAGTACATATAGACTTCCGTTAGATTACAAATGTTTAATCTTTGTATATGAGCACTAACATTTCAGGTCAGATGCACACTGCTAAAGATTGCTGGAGACTCAAATTGGGTAGAATAGGATGTTGAAGAGTCTGTAATTTTTATTTCTTTATTTTTTCTTTTTTGAGTCTGCCACAGAAGCATGCATGTGAAAGGAGCAACCATGCACACACACAGGGGGAGAATTTTCTTTTAAAATGATTAATTTTTTTTAAGCACATCGTACTGTACGATCTTGGATCGTACTGTACGATTAATTAAAAATACTCAGGCTCATGGCTAATTTTTGAATGATTAAGTTTACAAACTTATCGTACTGTACGATCCATATCGTACTGTACGATAATATGTAATTGTGAAACCCTAGCCGCCAGAATAAGTTTGGTAAGTTTTTAAATTTGATTTTCTGAACTGATCGTACTGTACGATACTGTTCATACTGTACGATTAATTAAAACTTGCCAAAATTATCTCCCTAATCAGGAAATAAATGTTTGTTTCTATTTTATATGTAGATCGTACTGTACGATCGTATATCGTACTGTACGACTTACAGAGACAATTTCATTCATCCCAGAGATCGTACCAGACGAAACCAAGGTTTTTTGTTCTGTTCGTCCTGGACGATATTCATATCGTACAGGACGATATCAAGAAATGAACTGATCGTACTGTACGACTGGTGGAGTGCTGGATGATTGTCAGAGACGATTTACTTCGTCCCAGCGATCGTACCAGACGATCCCAAGAAATTTTGAACTATTCATCCTGGATGATATTCTTATCGTACAGGATGATATCATGAAAAACACTATTCGTACTGTACGATTAAATGAGTGCTGGATGATTGTCAGAGACGAGTTCTTTCATCCCGAGGTTCGTCCCACAGTTCATCCCGTACGAACAGTACGAATCAACAGTATCGTACTGGACGATATACATATCGTACTGTACGATATGAATAAAATTCGATACCTGTTCGTCTGTACTCGTACTGGACGGAGCTGTAGTTGAACTGATCGTACTGTATGATTTTAAATCGTACTGTACGAACAGAAACGCAAAAGTTGAAACTTTTAGGGTTTTCTGAAGCCTGATATAAAAATAACTTAAAATTTTCTTTAGGGAGTTGTTGATCAATCCTTTTGCTGTGAGAGGCTTGGAGGAAAAAGAAGGGGATTCGGTAGAGAGAAGTTTTTGGAGAGATCTAGAGCTTGAGAGAGGAAGGTGAAGGTGAGCTTGAGCGTGAGGGAGAAGTAGTGTGAGGGGATCACACGGTGGCTCCAAGCTAGCTGCATGCTTTGCTCCTCTTGTGGCTTTGGAAGCTTCAAGAAAGTTCTCGAGGGAAGAGTCACTTCAAGATCAACATCGCCAAGGTACTCTGCCATCTCCAGGAGGGAGAAAAAGGAGAAGGTCCGCTGCCATCACTAGGAGGGTGACATAGCGTTTGGTATTCCGCCGCACCGAGGGAGGTGAAAGTGAGTATTGTAAAGGCTTCTCCGCCTTGCTGTGGGGGCAAAAGGAGAGTCAACTTTTACTAGTGCAAATCCCGGAGTAGAGGACTCCGGGGAGTGGACGTAGGTCAAGTGACCGAACCACTATAAAAATCTCTGGTGTGTTTTTTCCTGTTTACCGTACTTTACTTTTCATGCTTTAAATTTGTGCGTTTTAATTGCTTGGTGAAAAATCAGTATTTAAATATTGTAGTGTAAAATCTAAATTGAACTATCAATTTTATCGTTGTGAACGTTGTTTTTGCTTCCGCACATTAGTCGTTAAATTATGTTTTGAAAATATAAAAAAAATTAGAACTCTTGTGTAGGGTTAAATTTTTAAAATACCAATTCACCCCCCCTCTTGGCGCATCTCGTACTTTCAATCAAGAGCGCCGCCATTGCAATCATTTGCAATGATTGTGTCTGCCGTGCAGTTTCGATTTACCCAATCACGCATTGCCGCGTGTATGACTTGCTGCCTTTTTTTAAAAAAAATTAATTAAAAATTAGTTTTAATTATTTTTAAACCTAGTTTTCTTCACAAAATCATAAAAAATTATTTATAAATCCAAAAAATTTATATTTTATATCAAATTATTTGGCTTTTTAAGCTCTTTATTTTAAAATTAAAATTAAGTTGAAATATTTAACATATTTTTAATTAATATCAAACATTGTAATATTTAATATTTTAATTAATATTCAATTAAAATAAATTTAAATATTCTTAGAATTTTAGAAAATTTATTTTTAAATACTTCCTAACTTTTAGAGAACATTTAGAAATTATTTTAATATTATTTTAAACTTTTTTTGAATATTAATTATTCAAAATTATTTTAAATATACTTAATTATTATATTTTCTTCCAAAAATTATTAAAAATTTAATTTTAACAAAAAAATTTAATATTTTATATCCAAATTCAAGGAATATTAAATATTTTAATCAAAAAATAATTTCAAAATTAAAGATATTTAATATATTTTAAATGATTTTAAATTTGAAGAATTTGATATTTAATTAGTAATTAATTAAATATTAACTCAAATATTTTAAAAAATATTCAAAATTTTAATTTGAAATATCTGAAATAATTAGGAAGGTCATTTCAAATATTTTGAAACTAAGATTAATTTAAAATATTTAATATGTTTTAAATAATTTTTATTATTTAACCATTCAAATATTTAATCAATAATTAATTAAATATTAATTTAATTTCTTTTTAAAAATAAAAAATAAAAAAACCTTTTATTTTTAAATAATTTTAAATTATTAAGATATTTTCAAATATTATTTTGTACTTATTTTGAATTATCTTAATTTTTCTAGAATGCTTAAAATTAAGCTATTTTCTTATTATGAAAATTAATCTTTGAAATTATATGCATTAAATTTGAAGAGCTTTGAGATCCTTTGGAGTTTTAAATATATATTAAGCATACTTGAATAGAAATCATGGGGAAGGATTAGTGGATAGTTGTGGTTCAACTATTCACTAATCAAGATTTTGTCTAAGTTTATCATGTTTAGTCCTTGCATGTTTAGGATGCACACACATGTACTTAACTTAGGTTCTTCTAGTTCTAAGGACTTAAGTGTGATTGTGTATGTCTCTATATGCTTATCCAAGGGTTAGTAGAACTTTGATTCAAACCTACTTAACTTAGTGACATCATTAAGGACAAAAATTAAGGACTCATTTAGAGAACTTAGAAAAATTCTAGGTATTAGGATACACTTCCTATTAATTTAAAACTTTGACACTCAAACTTAGTGACACATGAAGCCTTAAGAAAGTTTCTTACTGATTTTTGAAATCATTAAGCCCCTTAATCAATCAACTTAAGTTTAAACCCTTAATTAAGCATTAAAACTTTCAAAAATTCTAATAAATCAAGATTAAATCCAAAAAATATAAATAATACCTTTAACTGACCAGAATTCAAGCCTTAACTATTGTGAATCTGGATTCAAGGACTATGATTTTGATGATAACAAATCTTTTTATTTCTGGTTGAGTGTCTAATCTTTCAGGTTCACAGGATCAATTGTAATTCTAGCCAGCTCAAGATCGAGTCAGTTTGTTTGTGTGTCAAGTTCAATGTACTTTTTTATTTTTCTTAAGTCAAGTGTAATGTAACAAATCTCCATGCTAAGTAAACTTACACACACACAGGGGGAGAGCTAAAATATTTTTTACTTAAATTAATTTTATTTACAAAATCATACTGTACGATTTTCAATCGTATTATACGATCTGCCCTTTAAACACAGGGTTAACGTCTAATTTCAGACGATTAGGTTTATAAACTAATCATACTGTACTATCCATATCGTACTGTACAATTTATTTCAACATGAAAACCCTAGCTGCCAGGACTATTTTGGTAAATTTTGAATTTTGATTTTTTGAACTAATCGTATTGTACGATTACGATCATACTGTACAAACATTTTAAATCTTGCCAAAATTATCCTCCATAATCAGACAATAAAATTATGGTTTCCTAATTACACTTGATCATACTGTATAATATAAATCATACTGTATGATGAATAGAGATGATTTTGTTCATCCCATATATCATACCAGACGAAACCATAATATTTTGTACTGATCGTCCCGGACGGTATTTATATCATACAAGATGATGTTCTAAAAATGAACTAATCATACTGTATGAAGAGTACAGTGCAGGACGATGAACAGAGATGATTTTATTCATCCCATGGGTCATCCCTTACGAACAATTGAAAATAAAAGGATCATCCAGTACGATCTCTGGATCGTACTATACGATGTTCGTAAAATTTGTGAACTGTTCGTTTGCATTCGTATTGGATGAAACTGTTTTTGAACGGATCATATTGTATAATATTTGGATCGTACTATATGAACATAATCATCAAATTGAATTTTAGGGCAATTTTTGAGCCCTCCTATTTAAGATCTCTTTTGTTCAATCGTTGAGATCTTTTTCCACCTTCCTTGCTAGAGAAAAACCTTGAGAGAGAGAGAGAGAGAGAGCTTGGGAGAGAGAGAGAGAGAGAGGATCTTGTGAGGGGGAGTTTGTGAGGTGTTCACAAAGGTTGCTCCAATTAAGGATCTGAGTCATCTTCTCTAGTCGTCATCTCTTATCTTGTTGGTGTCTATGTGGTAGGATCGTCCGCAAGAAGATCTAGATTCTCTGCCTGCTTCAGGAGGAAGTGAAAGGAGTACAGGTTCTCTGCCTGCTTCAGGAGGAAGAAAAAGGAGTCCAGGTTCTCTACCTCACCAGGTTGGTGGAAAGGAGTTTTGTACAGGCTTCTCTGCCTTGTTGTGGGAGCACAAGGAGAGTCACTTAGTGTTAGTGCAATACCCAAAGAGGAGGCTCTGGGGAGTGGACGTATGTCAAGTTGACCGAACCACTATAAATTTTGATGTGTTCTTTCTGATTATCTTTTATATTTATTTTTCTATTGATGATCATGTGATTGTGATTATTATTCTGTTATTATTGAAAATTTACACATTATCGCGAAATTATAATTATTCTTTAAAATATTCAAAAAGATTTTTCTAAATCATTTTTGCTAACGAATCTTTAAAATAACCAATCCACCCCCCTCTTGGTTAGCCTCGGGACTAGTTCATAAGGGCTTAACATCCCTAACAAACTTTCAAGTGGTATCAGAGCGGGATTCATAAAATCTAGTTTTGAAAAACTTTTGAATTTGATCCATGGCTAACTTTGGTAATAAAAATACTGCTGAAGGTTATTCCATCACTCATCCACCTTTGTTTGATAACATGCCTTTTGATTTTTGAAAAACTCATATGTCTATCTTTTTGTAATCTATTAATTATCACATGTGGATGCTTATTAAAGATGGTTATGAAGCATCGTTTAGACTTGTTAATGGCGTTAAAACTGAACTTCCTTTTACTAAATGGATATTTGATGATCGTGATTTAGCACAACTGAATGCAAAATGCTTGGACTATTTTTTCTGTGTTTTAAAATCTGAAGATTACAAGCGTGTCTCTACTTGCACGACTGGTAAAGAAATCTGGGATAGATTATGCATTACCTACGAAGGTACATCTGAAGTTAAACAGTTAGGTTAAACATAATGCTTCATGACTATGAACTCTTTTGCATGAAACCTAGTGAGTCCATATTTGTCATGTACACTAGGTTCACTCAAATTATCACCTCACTGCATGTCTTAGGAAGAGAGCTTACTAATTATGAGAAAGTTAACAAGATTTTGAGATGTTTGATTTCTTCCTATGATGCCAAGATAACTGTGATCACTGAATCTAAAGATTTAAATACTTATTCTATTAATAACTTACTTGGGTCACTCATCACTTACGAGCAAGGAGTGAACCAACGACAAATTGATACATGTGAGAAGAAGAAGGAGAAAACTGTGGCGTTGAAGGCCAATGATATAGATACTGATTCTTTCGGGTCTAATAGCAATGATGAGTAGCAGAAATTTTAAAGGTTCTTCTGATACAGTTTATTTTGAATGCAGGAAGCCTGGACATATAAAGGCTGGTTATCCTACACTTAAGGGCTCACCCAAGTAAGGAGAAGGGTGAGGAGAAATCCAAGTTCAGGAAGGACAAAAAGAAGATTCAAGAAGCTTTCTGGGCAGATTCTACATCTAACTCCTCAAGACTAAAGCTGAGGAGGAGACTATAAACTTATGTTTGATGGATGATAATTATCCTGGTCAGTCTGACCAAGAAAAGGTACGTGAGCTAACCTACGATTAATTACTTGAAGTTTCTAAAAAAATCCATTCATCATATAGGAAACTTAAGAAAATGCATGCTAGCCTGAAATTGAAATTCTTAAACTTGAAAAAAGAGCATGAAGTTTTGATTAAGGATCATTCTACACTTGATAGCAATCACATGTCATTACTTGATGAAATTGATGAGTTGAATAAAAAGCATTCTGATTTGATTATTGAGCATGATTCATTAAAAGCATCGCATGTTGAATTAGAAGCTGCATTTAAGAAATTAGAATCTCATGCATCTGATTTAGATAATTATGAGCATTATTTAAAATTTGAAATTATAAGTCTCGAAAATAAAAATGACTTTTTAAATGTAAAAATTATTGCATTTGAGAAAAATGAAACACCACCTACTTTTGCACAATTTTATAAACCTCTATCTTTTAAAGAATCTCATTCAAATCATCAAAGTATGTTTCATCAAAACCTAGGAAGAGGCACTATCACCCACGTAGACTAATTAACCCTTTTCCCAGTGTTAGATATTTTTCTTGTGGCATGTTAGGACATATCTCTTACACCTACACTATTCACTGTAGTACATATTTGGTATGGAAGCCCAAATTGTATGCTTCACAGCACAGCACACATGCATTATATTCTTCCTTTCATAAGAAGGAACCCAAACCTGTTTGGATTCCTAAATCTGATGTTTGATGATTTTGTAGGGTTACTCTCACACAAGTCCTCGTGAGAGCATGTGGTACCTGGATAGCGGATGCTCAAGACCTATGACTGGAGATGCATAACAATTCATTTCACTGGAGGCCAGGGCTGGAGGCAAGGTCACTCTTGGAGACAATACCACCAAGAAAGGGGTAGGTGCAGGTATAATCAGAAACTCCAAGAACCTTTTGATTGAAAATGTTTTACTTGTAGATGGACTAAAACACAACCTGCTTAGGATCAGTCAACTCTATGAAAAAGGGTTCAGTATCAAGTTCCTGGCAAATACTTGCATCATAAGCTTAAATAATAACACTATTTTACAGGGCAAGAGAATCAACAATGTCTACATGCTTGACTTAAATAATATTGAATGTACTACTTCATTTTGCTTAAAAATTACTGCTAATGAGTCTTGGTTATGGCACAGGAGATTATGTTATACCAACATGAAAACCCTTAGAAGAGTCACCCAAAAGGACTTAGTTAGAGGTGTCCCCAAGCTTAAGTTCGTTAAGGACCACCTGTATGATGCATGTCAGCTAGGGAAGCAAGTCCAATCCTCTTTCCACTCTATTAAGGACATCAGCACCTTTAGACCTTTAAAAGTCCTTCACATGGATCTCTTTGGACCCATTAGCACTGCCAGCTTAGGGGGAAAAGTTTATGGATTTGTGATTGTTGATGATTACTCGAGGTTCACTTGGATTAGATTTCTATGACATAAGTTTAAGTCATTTGATGAATTTAAATCTTTATCCACTTGGATTCAGAAGAAGTTAGGTTATTAGATCTTGACCATCTATAGTGATCATAGTGGGAAGTTTAAAAATATGAGATTTGGAACCTTCTATGAGGAGCAAGGGATTAGCCATAACTTTTCAGCTCCTAGGAACCTCAGCAGAATGGGGTAGCTGAATGGAAGAATAGGACCTTAGTGGAAGCCACTAGAGCCATGCTTTCTGAGCATTCACTTCAAAATACTTTTGGGCAGAAGCGGTGAACACAGCCTGTTATGTGCTGAATAGGGTGAATATTAGATCCAAACTGAATAAGACATCATATGAGATCATTAAGGGTAGAACTCCAAACCTATCCCACCTCCATATCTTTGGTTGTAAGGTCTTCATTCTGAACAATGAAAATCAACCTTAGAGAAATTTGACCCAAAATCTGATGAAGGAGTATTCTTAGGTTATTCTAATGTGGGGAAATCCTTTAGGGTGTTTAATAAGAGGACTTTTATGGTGGAGGAGACTACTAATGTGGTATTTGATGAATCTGATCCTAATGAGTTTAGATCAGAGGAAGAAGAGGAAGTAGGAGAGATTACCCAAGGAGTTGAAAATGTAAATATGGAGGAAAGGGTAAAACCTCAAAACACTTTGCCTAGTGATTGGTGATATTCTTCGAGTCATCCTAAAGAACGGATCTTAAGATACCCTTCTAAAGCTGTTAGAACTAGGCATGGACTTAGGAAGGAAGTAAACCATTCTACCTTTATCTCAATGACCGAACCCACCAACATCAATCAAGCCCTTTCTAATAATTTTGGATCTTAGCTATGTAAGAGAAATTGAACCAATTTGTCAGGAATGATGTTTGGGAGTTATTAGAAAGACCTAAGAATCAAAGTGTAGTGGGAACCAAATGGGACTTTAAGAATAAGATGAATAATTCTAGTGTGGTGGTTAGGAATAAGGCAAGATTGGTGGCTAAGGGGTACAACCAGATACAAGGGATTGATTTTAAGGAGACCTTTGCCCCTGTAGCTAGATTGGAAGCCGTTAGAGTGCTACTAGCCTTTGTCTGTTATAAGGGATTTAAACTTTTTCAAATTGATGTCAAGAGTGCCTTTTTAAATGGGATAATAAAGGAAGATGTTTTTGTAGAGCAACCCCCAGGTTTTAAGAGTTCCTAATATCTTAATCATGTTTACAAATTAAAAAGGGCCTTACATTGATTAAAACAGGTACCCAGAGCTTGGTATGAGAGGCTTAGCACATTTCTATTAGAAAGAAAGTTTGTTAAGGGGAGCGTAGACACCACCCTCTTTCTGAGAAAAGTAGGAGATGATCTAATCATTGTCGTGATCTATGTTGATGATATACTTTTAGATCTTCTAATAAAAATTTATGTGATAATTTTTCTAAAATAATGAGTAAGGAGTTTGAGATGAGTATGATGGAAAAATTATCCTATTTTTTGGGATTTAGCATAAGGCAAATGGATGATGGAACTTTTATCAATCAATCAAAGTATATTAAGGACATTTTGAATAAATATGAAATGGATAAAGTCAAGTCAATAAACACTCCCATGAGTTCTAGTGTCCAGTTAGATAAGGATTCAAATAGAAAATCTATTGATCAGAAGAAGTTTAGAAGAATAATTAGATCATTATTTTACCTGACTGCTAGCCGACCTGATATCATATTTAGTGTTTGACCTGATACCACTGGCTTTTGACTTATTCAGCATTTTGAGAACTAGATTGAGTGTGATTGACATAAATGCATGACTTTGGTGATTACTAATTTCTGAAGTTTCTATTTTTTAGTTTTTTATCTTGTATTTTTATTTGATTTAATTATCTATTTCCTGTGTATTTTTATTCTCTGCTGATTTTTTTTTGTTGTTGATTTCCTGATTTGAGTATTTATTTTGATGCAATTTCTCACTTATTCTTGATTTACTACTTTTCTTATAAATCAGATCACTGCTCACTACTGCTAATAAACTGGATATCTGACTAAGAGTTTTGCCTTGTTTTGTTTGGAAGCTTGTAAGTAGTAATTGACTCCTCTGAATCTGTTAAAGGAAGAAATATTGATAATTATTTCTCTTCCTCTAACTCCTTTAATGGGGTATTATTTCTTTTGGATAAAAATCTTTTTCAAAATTAAAAAATTGGTTTTTGAAATAGAATCTATTTTATCTTCCTACAGTAATCTACCTCATATGAATAGTATTTTTAAAGCTTTGAATCATTATTATGCTTTTCTTAATCAGGTGATTACACTTATCATATTGAGTATGATTTTGTTATGTGAATTACTCCTTCTTATTGTTGAGAATGAGTTTTGTCTTCTCTTATATCTAGAGGATAATTTCACAACTGAGATTCTTTAACGATTATGAAAGGAAGCAAGCTTGAAAAAAGAAAAAAAAAGAGGGGGCACAAAATGGGCCAAAAAATAAAAAGATGTGCAATGACGCCAAAAATTAGAAAGATACACAAAGTGTATCAAAAAATCAAAAGATGTACATAGTGTGCTAAATAAATTGAAAAAGAGGCACAAAATGAGCCCACAAAGAAATAAGCATTCTTCTCTTTCAAATCTTTAAATGTCTTAAGAAAATTCATGCACCACTTTATACTTTCAAAAGCTTGAGATTGAAAATTATGATTTCTGATTCCTTACTTTGTAATACTATTTTATCATATATTTTTCTGAATGAGGCTTGAAAGGATCTCTTTTCAAATCTAATTTTTTTCTTTTGAATTAGACTTTTATTTGAAAGGAATTTGAACCTGTAAGGTGTCTGAGGTAGGAGTTACAAAAGTTGATTTTCCAACTTTTTTTGGATTTCAGTATTGTCGATTTTCTTCTTATCGGCTTTTGAATTAAAAATTAAGAAAAATTCTAATGTACTGGAGCAGATTGATTAAAAAAAAATAATATATTTTTCGTTTCAACTTTTTCTTTGTATTTGATTTGATTTTACTTTTTCCTTTTTTTGTGTTTTGGGATCCCTGATCATTCCTCTCCATTCTTTATCTTTTGTTCTTTCTTCCTTTTTCATTGTTGGTCACATCGTCCTGGGCGATTCACCTTTTTACTAGTCTGTTTGCTTTTACTGATATTTTGTGTTATTTTTGTACTATTTTTCTTCTTCTATGCTTAGGTTGTATTTTTTTTTTTGAGATGTCAAAAGGGGGAGTAGTTTATATTATGAGTCATTGTAAATATTCAGTTCAATATTTTGAATTATCAATGTTCAATTGTTCAGTGTTTTGAATCATAAATGTTCACCATATTTATTTACTGAATTTGGAATTACAAATAAATGTTTGTCATCATTAAAAGGGGAAGATTATTGTGAATATGGATTCAAGGACTATGATTTTGATGATAGCAAACCTTTTTGTTTCTGGTTGAGTGTCTAACCTTTCAGGTTCATAGGATCAATTGTAATTCAAGCCAACTCAAGATCGAGTCAATCTGTTTGTGTTTCAGGTTCAATGTACTTTTTTATTTTTCTTGAGTCAAGTGTAATGTAATAGATCTCCAAGCTAAGTAACCTTACACACACACAGGGGGAGAGCTAAAAATTTTTTACTTATATTAATTTTTTTTTACAAAATCATACTCTACGATCTGTATTTAAACCCAGGGTTAATAGCTAATTTCAGATGATTAGGTTTATAAACTAATCATACTGTATGATCCATATCGCACTGTATGATTTGTTTCAACATGAAAATCCTAGCCGCCAGGACTATTTTGGTAAGTTTTGAATTTTGATTTTTTGAACTAATCATTCTGTACGATTACGATCGTATTGTACAAACATTTTAAATCTTGCCAAAATTATCCTCTGTAATCAGGCAATTAAATTATGGTTTCCTAATTCCACTTGATCATACTATACGATGTAAATCATACTGTATGATGAACAGAGATGATTTTGTTCATCCCATATATCGTATCAGACGAAACCATGAATTTTTGTACTAATCATCCCGTATGATATTTATATCGTACAGGATAATGTTCTAAAAATGAACTAATCATATTGTACGAAGAGTACAGTACATGATGATGAATAGAGATAATTTTATTCATCCCATGGGTCATCCCGTATGAACAGTTGAAAATAAAAGGATCATCCAGTATGATCTATGGATCGTACTGTATGATGTTTGCAAAATTTGTGAACTATTTGTTTGCATTCGTACTGGATGAAACTATTTTTGAACTGATTGTACTGTACGATATGAGATCATATTGTATGAACAGAATCATGGAATTGAATTTTAGGGCAATTTTTTAGCCCTCCTATTTAAGATCTCTTTTGTTCAATTGTTGAGATCTTTTGCCACCTTCCTTGCCAGAGAGAACCTTGAGAGAGAGAGAGAGAGAGAGAGAGAGAGAGAGAGGATCTTGTGAGGGTTAGTTTGTGAGGTGTTCACAAAGGTTACTCCAAGTAAGGATCTAAGTCGTCTTCTCCGGTTATCATCTCTTATTTTGTCGGTGTCTCTGTGGTAGGATTTTCTGCAAGAAGATCCAGGTTCTCTGCTTGCTTTAGGAGGAAGAAAAAGAGTCTAGGTTCTCTGCCTGCTTTAAGAGGAAGTGAAAGGAGTCCTGGTTTTCTACCTCACCGGGCTGGTGGAAAGGAGTTTTGTACAGGCTGCTCCACCTTACTGTGAGAGTAGAAGGAGAGTCACTTAGTGTTAGTGTAATACCCGGAGGGGAGGCTCCGGGGAGTGGACGTAGGTCAAGTTGACTGAACCACTATAAAATCTGATTTGTTCTTTATGATTATCTTTGCATTTATTTTTTTATTAATGATTGTGTGATTGTGATTATTATTCTGTTATTGTTGAACATCTGCACATCATCACAAAATTGTAATTGTTCTTTAAAACATTCAAAAAGATTTTTCTAAATCATTTTTTCTCATGAATCTTTAAAATAACCAATTCACCCCCCTCTTGGTTAGCCTCGGGACTAGTTAACAAGGGCTTAACATCCCTAACGAACTTTCATTAACCTAAGAAAATTAAAACCCCTTTAATTTGACATCAAATTTAAGCTTAATTTAATTTTAATTAAAAATTAATATTTAATTAATATAATTATATAAAAATAATTAAAAATTCCATAAAATTACTAAACACTTGGGAATCTCTCCTTAGGTCATTCTTGATCTTTGGAGTTGATTTCATGGACTTGGGAGTTTATTTGGAGCAAAATCAATAAAACACCTTTAATTAAACAATTTTAATAATTATAATAAATGTATAAAACTTTGAGAAATTATAACTAATTATAGAAAGTTCAAAATTGAGTGAACTCAAAGAAATTGGACTCCATTTGGGGTCTAATATTTATCAAAATACTAAACCAGTAGAAATAATTTAGATTTGAAAAGTCAACAATCCAATCAACCTCAAATTAAAGTTTCTAAGCCAAAACTTCAAAAATTCATAACTTTTCATAAAAAATTCCAAATCCAGTAAACTTATAGTCTAACTGATCATATTAAGGTTTAGTATTTTATAAAAACATTAATTTTCTACAATTTAAGCTTAATCTAAAAGTTAACTTTTAACCCTTTAATTAAATGATTAAAATAATCTAAAAATTCCTAAATTTGATAATTAATTTTAAATTCTAAAAAATGTCAAATCAATATTTGAATCACTCGACCAACCCCTTAATATACAATGATCACTCCAAAGATGAATTATTTAGGATGGACTTCTCTGGGATGCGAGGCTACGTATCCAAAGGAGGCCTGATTCCTCGAGCCTAGTGGCACAATGCCACGAATGGATTCAATGGAGTATTAAAACCTTAAAATAAAATGAATATTAATGATTCAATCAATTTTAAAAATCCTTATTCTAATCATATCAACCAGGTTTTTAGGCTGGACTACACCGAGCTGCGAGGCTACATATCCTAAGGAGGCTTTATTCCTCAAGCCTGGTGGCACAATGCCACAAACCGGTTGGTAGCAAACTTAAATCATTTCAAACGTTTAAAAATAACAATAAATCAAACTTAATTTAAATTTAATAAGCTTCAAACCTTAAATCCAATCAAACTACTTAAATATACTGGTTATCACTGGGTAACTTAGGGCTACGAGGCTATTAGCTTAGCCCCAAGGAAGGTGAAATAAACTTCCCGGCTTCAGTTAGCAACAAAGGTGGTATCCAATAAATAACTAAAAATTAATCTTAAAAAAATTTCAAATTTTAAGACTTAAACTTTAACCAAAATCTTCCCTTAAGCCTTTCAACCAATCAAACCTTCAAGCAACTTTAATCAAATATCCCACATAGGATATATCAAAACCCCATAGCCTACCTCACACACTTTTGATGGTTTACTAGGATAACCAACTCTAGTCTTAAGTGAGGCCGGTGTTTACTTTTCTGTAGTTGTTTGCTATATTTTTTATGGTTTTCACTACATGTTGTTTGCTAGATTAGATTGTTTATTTATTTTCTCTGCACTCTATGATGTGGTTGATTGTGCAATAGATTACCCCTAGGATAAGAGTGATTTTTACTAATTTAATCTTATGCTGGTGGCCATGCTTGCACAGGGCAAATAAAATATATGGGGTAAATAATTAAGCTTTTAATTAATAATATTTTCTGCAAGTGCTTCAGAAATTTGCTAAATCTCTCTTTAAATTTAAAGAGCATGGCTAAGTGTGGTTGTAATTTTGAGTATTTAAATTTCTGATTAATATTAACTGCTTGAGATGATTTAAATATTGGTTGATTAAGATACCCTACAGGTTGTTGAGTCTATAATTTTTCTTTTATATTTAATGTAATTTGATGTAATTTTAATTCAATTGAGTTATAAATATTTAAGTACTTTGAGAATGGAATTAAATATCCAAACTAAAATTCAAAGAGAATGGTGACATCCCTTAGGGGAGAGTCCCTCTTTATTTGAAGATCAGATTAGGATACTTTGAGAATCCAAGGAGAAAAGAAAACACCCCTTCGGGGAGGAGTTTCTTTTCACTTGGATATCCATACTAGATGGATCCAAGGAGCCCGTAGAAGGACGAAGAAGTAAAGAATGAGAAGAATCTCAATTCTCAAAGTCACTTGTGTCTTAGGTGTAGAATATGGGTTATTGTCAGTGGTACCCGACCACTTTACTTTTCTGCAGACCCTGGGTTATACAATTAAGTGGCACTTGCCATATGAACTTTTGATTTGAATATTAATTTAATTAATTTGATTTATAATTGATATGTTGATTGTGATTAGGATTTGCATACTTTTAGTAGTTTTTGGCACTTTTTGCATGCCAATTTTGACTTAGCCTGGAACCCTTTCGGAGGCTTGTGAGAATATGAATAAACTTTTTTTACTTGAACTAAATTTAAAATATTTAAGCTCAGAAAGTAACTCTAACGCTCCTAAGAAGTAAGCCCGCGACCGTCAGGAGTTCTCATTGCATAATTATTGTATTTTCTTTCCATTTGTTAGGCACCTGCCCACCTGCGGGTTCTATCAGACCACCTGGCCTATGAGGGTGCAGATCTATCAAGGGGAGTCTATGCATTTTAGGATAAAATCAATTTTTAAGCCTTTTTAAAAATTGCTTCATATTTGATTTAAGCATTTGAGTCAACTAGCATGTATTGTATTAGTAACAAATTAAAATGAGTCTAAAACTTAATTGCATTTTTATTTTAAGCTTTATATCACCCAACATAAGTTAAGGGGCCAAATTAAAGACTGCTCTAGATGTCAGCTCTATTTTCAAAAACTCAATCTTAAATAGTATTCCTACCCACTCTTATATAAAAGACAAGACTCATAGTTTTGAAGCGTTTAGGTGATTTAGCTGGCTCCCAAATCCCGGCTAGGGTAAGTCTAGGTTTGTATTGCATTAGCTAGGCTTGGGTCACTTATTTTCAATACTCAATCTAGACTTAGGATCTAAGGTATGGTTAGGCTATAAGACCTTAATCTCTGAGAATTTAATCCCAATTCTATAATAAAATTGATCATTAAAACTAAATATCTCTTTTAATTAAATTCAAGCCTAATACTTAGGATAGACTAGGGCACTTCTAAATTATTTCAGAATTCCAAGTGCCTCGTACTCTTTCTCTTTTAATCTCTAAAAATAAGTTTTCAATTTTGAAACAATCCCATTTAAAAATTCCAACCCTTACCTCCTTTGACATCAAACTTTGAAATCTTTAAATAAAGTTCGTACCACTATTTTAATCGAGAGTATTCGTAGGAAAACATCAATTTCAATATGATGTAATTAACTACGAGGGCTTGCACTCATAGGAGATTTAGAAACCCAGATCGAATTTTCAAAATCAAATTTTCAAAACCCTTA
Source organism: Dendrobium chrysotoxum (assembly GCA_019925795.1). Taxonomy (NCBI): domain Eukaryota; kingdom Viridiplantae; phylum Streptophyta; class Magnoliopsida; order Asparagales; family Orchidaceae; genus Dendrobium; species Dendrobium chrysotoxum. The sequence continues at coordinate 54,894,371 of CM034308.1, read as the reverse complement.
ATTAATTATCTTTGGGAAATTTTAAAATTCAATGATCATTATGATCATTTTTAGATTATTGATATTAGACGATATCCTCTTTCTTCGGGAAGATATATCATTATATTATCAAGATTTTGATTATGAAATTAATGATCTCTTATCCCGATTATTATAGTAAAATATTCAATCAAACATCAATTTGATCCTTCAGGATCATATGTTATCTATTATTGAGTTGACTTAGATGATTAGGATAAATTCAAAGTTTTATAATTTGAACCAATTAGAGAATGATATATTCACCTTTTGAGGTGATATATCATTCATAATGATGTGTTCGATTCCAAAACTAAAATTCCAAAAATTATTCAAAATACATTTTTTAATCAAACAATGATAATCATGCCTAAATTGATCCTATAATTAGGGGACTAATTATGGTTAGATTGCTTGATCAGATCATACAGGATGATCTATGATGATAGTACTCGATAATTTGTGATATTTAATGGAATGATCCCTCATCGTCAAAGATAAAAATTATAATTTTCTTCTAATCGTTTAGGAGATCATACTGGATATCTTGAGGGATGTGTGGGATGATATTTGAATCATCGGTCATCATGCCATATCATACTGAAGGATCAATATAGTATCTTGAACTAATCAACTTAGATGGTTGTAGAATCATACTAGATGATCTATATAAATACTTAAATTGATCGTATAGGGAAATATTGATCGAACTAGCTGAAAGGGCTATTATACTAATCGTACAGGAAGATCTGAGGATCGTACTAGATGATTAGAAGCACCATATTAAAAATTAGGTCTTCTTTGGAGGCTCTCTATTTAAGCTCTCATATTATAATTGAATAAAATTTTTTGCTGTGGAGTTGATCTAAGAGAGAGCTTGCAGAAGGAAGCGAGAGAGAGAAATTCTTGTGAGGGGGAGTTATGAGGGATTCATAAAGGTTACTCCAAGTAAGGTTTCCAACATCTTCTTCAAGCTACTTTTTTGGTTCCTTGGTGGTTCTGGGGAAGTCTTTCATCAGCATCAGATCCAGGTTCTCTACCTACTCTAGGAGAGAGTAAAAGGATTTTAAGGTTCTCTGCCTACTCCAAGAGGGAGTAAAAGGATTTCCAGGTTCTCTGCCTACTCCAAGTGGGAGTAAAAGGATTCAAGGTACTCTACCTCATCGGGTCGGTGGAAAGATTTTGTGAGGGCTTCTCTGCCTTGCTATGGGGGAAAAATGAGAGACACTACTTTTAGCGTAATACCTGAAAAGGAGATTTTCAAGGAGTGGATGTAGATTAAGTTGATCGAACCACTATAATTCTGTTGTATTCTTTCTATTTATTTTTTTGTAATTAATTTTATATTTTTCTGTGATTTATTTTGTATTTGAAATCTCTGATTTTTGTTATTATGAAATTGATCTACTTCCACATCAAGGGATTTTAATTTTTTATTTGTTAAAGAATTTTTTAAAATAAGTAATTCACCCCCCCTCTTGGTTAGCCTTGAGCTAGTTCTCAGAGGTTTAACAACCTTGATAAACTTTTAAGTGGTATCAGAGAGGGATTCATAAATTAGGTTTTAGAAAGCTTTTAAAAAATGATCAATGGCTAACTTTAGAAATTATAACACTATGGAAGGATATTAATTCACACGACCACCTTTATTTGATAATTTTTTTTTAGTTTTTAAAAATTTGCATGTCTACTTTCTTACAATCAATTGATTATCGCATATGGATGTTAGTTCAAGAAGGATATTAATAAATAACGTTAAAACTAAAATACCATTTTTTGAATGGAGTACAGATGATAGAGATTTAGCCCAACTGAATGCTAAATATTTGAACTAATTTTACCTTGCTTTAAAATCTGAAGATTACATACGTGTTTCTACTTGTTCAACTAGAAAGGAAATTTGGGATAAACTCTGCATAACTTCTGAAGGAATAAAGGAAGCGAATCAGTCTAGGCTAAACATTCTTCTTCATGATTATAAACTTTTTTGCATGAAATCTAGTGAATCTATTTCTAAAATATATGCTAGATTTACTCAGATTGTTACTTCCCTGCATGCCTTAGGAAGAGAGCTTACAAATTAAGAAAAAGTTAACAAAATTCTTCATTGTTTACCTTCTTCCTATGATGCAAAAATCACTGCCATTACTGAATCTAAAGATCTGAATATTTATTCCATTGATAAGTTACTTGGGTTACTTATTACGTACGAGCAAGAAGTGAGTCAAAGATAGCTTGATGTAGGTGAAATGAGAAAGGAGAAAATTGTAGCCTTAAAGGCTAATGATTCTGATAGTGATACTTCTAAATCAGAAAATGATGACATTGTATTGATGACTAGACAACTTAAAAGCTTCTTAAAGAAAAAGCAAAAGCATCATCAACAATAGAATAAAGGTAAAAATAATAAAAATTCTAAAATTTTCTCTAATGTTATATGTTTTGAATACAGAAAGCCAGGTCACTTGAAGTATGATTGCCCAAGTCTTAAAGCTCACCCAAGTAAGGAGAAGGGTGGGAAAAAGCAAAATTCAAGAAGGGAAAGTAAAGGACTCAGAAGGCTTTCTGGGCAGACTCAGCTTCAGACTCATCTAAAACTAAAGCAAAAGAGGAGGTAACCAACATATGTTTAATGTCCGATAATCATTTTGATCATTCTGATCAAGAGGCAGGGTGCTCTAACAAAAGGACTCGTGAGAGCATGTGGTACTTGGACAGCGTTTGTTCAAGGCATATGATTGAAGATGCAAATCAATTCATTTCTCTAGAGGCCATCGTAGGAGGTAAGGTGATACTTGGAGATAACATCACAAAGAGAGTGGTGGGCATAAGTATAATTGACAACTCAAAAAATTTCATCATTGAAAATGTTTTATTGGTAGATGGCTTGAAACATAATTTGCTCAGCATCAGCCAGTTCTGTGATAAAGGCTTCAGCATAAAATTTTTATCTACCAGCTGTATAATAAGCTTAAATGATAAAATTATTTTGCAAGGAAGGAGAATCAAAAATGTTTACATGCTTGATCTAAATTATATTAAATATGATACTGCTCTTTGCTTAAAAATAATTACTGATGAATCCTGGTTATGGCATAGAAAATTGTGTCATGCAAGCATGAAAAGTCTTAGAAAAATCACTCAAAAAGACTTAGTGAGAGGAATTTTCCAAACTAGAGTTCACTAAGGACCACCTGTGAGATGCCTGCCAATTACGAAAGCAAGTTAAATCCTCCGTCCACTCAATCAAAGATATTAACACTAGCAAACTCTTAGAAGTCCTTCACATGAATCTCTTTAGACCTGTCAGTATTACAAGCCTAGGAGGGAAAGTCTTTGGGTATGTGATTATTGATGATTATTCGAGGTTTACTTGGGTTAGATTTCAATCACATAAAAGTGAATCATTCGAAGAGTTTAGGTCTTTTTCCACTTGGATTTAGAGGAAACTAGATTGTAAAATTTTAACCATTTATAGTGACCACGGTGGAGATTTTGATAATGAAAATTTTGAATCATACTGTAAGGAGCAAGGGATAAATCATAAATTCTTAGCTCCTAGGATCCCTTAGTAGAACAGGGTAACTAGAAGAAAGAACAGGACCCTGGTAAAAGTTGCTAGAGCTATGCTAGCTCAATACTCACTTCCTAAATACTTCTAGGTAGAATCGGTGAATACATCCTATTATGTTCTGAATAGGGTTAATGTTAAATTCAAGCTGAATAAGACACTGTATCAAATCCTTAAGGATAGGACACCCAACCACTCTCACCTTCATGTCTTTGGATGTAAAGTATTCATTCTGAATAATGGGAAGTCTCAACTAGGAAAGTTTGACCCAAAATTTGATGGAGTGTTCCTAGGTACTCAAATGTTGAAATATCTTATAAAGTTCAATAAAAGGAAACTAGTAGTAGAGGATACCACTCATGTTGTATTTAATGAATCTGATAATTCTTGAGGGTCTAGGGTGGAAGAAGAAGAAATAGTAGAAATTATCCAAGGAGTAGAATCTGTAAATCTGGAGGAAAGGGTAGAACCTGAAAATACACTGCCTAGAGAATGGAGATATTCTTTAAGCCATTCTAAAGAACTGATCTTAGGACACCCATCTATAGGTGTTAGAACTTGGCATAGACTTAGAAAAGAAGTAAACCACTCTGCCTTCATCTCAATTTTTACCCACCAACATAAATTAAGCCCTATCTGATTAATTCTGGATCCTAGCCATGTAAGAAGAGTTAAATTAATTTATGAGAAATGATATTTGGGAACTAGTTGAAAGACCTAAGGACCAGAGTATTATTGGAACTAAATGAAGATTCTGGTATAGTGGTGAGAAATAAAGTAAGATTAGTGGATAAGGGGTATAACCAAATAGAAGAAATTGACTTTTAAGAGACCTCTTCTCCTGTAGCTAGATTAGAAGCCATTAGGGTACTACTAGCCTTTGCTTGGTTCAAGCGATTCAAATTGTATCAAATGGATATTAAAAATGCCTTTCTGAATGGGAGTAATAAAAGAAGATGTGTATGTTGAACAACCCCCAGGCTTTAAAAATTCACAATTTTTTAATCTTGTATTCAAATTAAAAAAGGCATTATATGGACTAAAATAAGCACCCAGAGTATGGTATAAAAGGCTAAGCACATTCTTACTAGAAAGAACCTTTATTAAGAGAGTGTAGACACCACCCTATTTCTAAAAATGGTAGGAGATGAACTACTCATTATCCAAATTTTTGTTGATGATATTTTGTTTGGATCCTCTGATAAAAGCCTTTGTGATGAATTTTCAAAAATAATAACTAAGGAGTTTAAAATGAGTATGATGGGAGAACTGACCTATTTTTTGATTTAGCATAAGACAAAAGGATGATGGAACTTTTCTTAGTCAATCAAAATACATTAAGGACATTCTTAAAAATTATGAAATAGATAAAGTCAAGCCAATCAACACTCCCGTGAGCTCCATTATTTAGTTAGATAAGGATTCAAATGAAAAATCTGTTGATTAAAAGAAATATAGAGGAATAATTACATCACTACTTTACTTTATTGCTAGCAAACTTGATATTATATTTAGTATTTATCTCTGTACTAGATTTTAGGCTAATCCAAAAGAGTCTCACTTGACTGCTATTAAGAGAATTCTTAGATATCTCCTAGGAACCCAAGACTTAGGAATCTGGCATCCTAGGCATAACACCTCCTTTAAAATCATAGGATATTCTGATTCAGATTTTGCAGGGATGCCGAGTTGATAGGAAAAGCACTTCTAGAACATTTCAATTTATAGGATAGTCCTTAGTCTCCTAGTCCAGTAGAAAATAGAACTCAGTTGCACTGTCTATTATTGAAGCTGAATACATAGCCATAGGAAGTTATGTGGCCCAAGTCCTTTGGTTAAAGTAACAAATTCTAGATTTAGGATTATCTGTAGGTACAATTTTAATCCTATGTGATAACACTAGTTCCATCTACATTTCAAAGAATCCAATCCAATACTCTAGGATAACACACATTGACATAAGGCACCATTTCATTAGAGACCATGTTATTGAAGGAGACATAGAGCTACACCATGTAGCCACTGAAAACCAACTTGTTGATATCTTTATAAAACCATTGGCCTTTGAAACTTTCAGCATCTTAAGAACCAGATTAGGTATAATAGATATTCATGCTTGAAATTGATGCTTTCCATTTCTGTTCTTTTTTTAATTTTATTTTATATTTTCTATTTTATATTATTTTTTCCTTCAGTGTTATTAAAGAATCAGATCAATGCTCACTTCTGATATTGAATTCTCAAATGATATTTTTTTCCTTGCATTTGGTTTTAGAAATTAGTAAGCAGTGTTTGACTCCTTTAAAAATAGTTAAAGGAAGAAAATTTGAAGATTGTCACTCTTTCTCTAACTCCTTTAGTGGTGTATTTTCTTTTTGAAGCAAAATCTATTTTAAATTAAAAGTTAGACTTTAAAATAGAGATCTATTTTATCTTTCTATAGTAATCTATCTCATATGAATAATGTTCCAAGTTAATGAATCAATTTCAAGTTTTCTAAACTAAGTTATTGCATTTATCATATGGGTATGATTCTGTTTTATGATTTACTCTTCCTTATATTAGAGAGTGAGTTTTTTCCTCTTATATCTGGAATATAATCTCATAACTGAGAGTCTTTAAAGGTTTTAAAAGGAAGCAAGATTGCAAAAATGATAAGAGGCATAAAATGAGCCCAAAATTAAAAAGATACGTAATGATCACAAAATAATTACAAGATATATAAAGTGTATCAAAAAATTAAAAGATGCACAAAGTGCACCAAATAACTAAAAAAGAGGCACAAAATGAGCCCATAAAAAATAAGTTTCTTTCTCTTTCAAATCTTTAAATATTAGAAGAATTCGTGTGCCACTTGATATCTTCAAACACTTGAAATTGAAAATCATTATTCCTGATTCATTACTTTACAATACTATTCTATCAGATATTTTTTTTGAAATAAAGTTTGAAAATATCACTTTTCCTCTCTAATTTTTTTTCTGAATTAGATTTCTTTTAAAAGAATTTTGACCTATAAGGAGTCTAAGCTAGGGTTAACAAGATTGATTTTCTACCCTTTTTAGATTTCAGCATTGTCAATTAATTTCTTATAGATTTTTAAATCTAATAATAAGATAAATTTATCATTTATTAGAGTTGATCGATTAAGAAAGGGTGTTTTTATTTTGATTTATCACTATTTTTGGCTTATTTTTGTTTTATTTTATGCTTTTCATATTTTTATTTTTGTGTTGAAATCCTCCTGATCATCACATTCCATCTCCCAAAATTTTCAACTTTTGCTCACATCGTCCATATCAATCCACCTCATCCTGTATGATTTGAATAAAAATTCTAATCTCAAATCTAGCACATCAAACGGCTTAAATTGATCATTTATTGATGTTCGTAATATATGATTATAATATTGTATTGTACGATCCACGTGGCATAAACTGTTGGACGATTTAAATACAGTCTGTACGATCCTTTATAGTATATCATCTAGTACGATCCACGTGTTTGTACTGTATAATTCACTCAGTTAATGATTGTCTAGGCTGACTCCTCGGGATGATCGCTCCATGTCTAATCGTCTAGGATGATACCTGATCGTACTGTATGATATGACCAACCTTTTTGATCGATTGTCTAGATTAATTAATTGCACCCGATTATCCAGGATGATTTCACGATCGCACTATATGATCTGGTGATTTTTTTATAAACAACTGGTTTTCTTCATATTCTTCACACCCTTCCATTCCTTCTTTTTCCCTCTTGAACTCATACTCTTATAATAGCTAAGGGGAAAAGATCAAGAGTGCTTGTAGGAAGCTCCTCCAGGCATCCTATTGATCCTCGATTTACTGAGGAATCTGATGAAGCAGCCTACAACTGTAGGTATCAACCCTTCCAAGATTGTTAATCAAAATACTCTGAACTTTCATATACTAGACCTATTCACTCACACCACTCTTGGACTTATTCTTACCCTTACCTTTCCTTTCAACTCCAAACTGCTATTCGAATTCTTTGCAAGCCTTTTCCTTAATGTTAATTTTACTGCTTTACAATCATATGTGAATAGAAGGCCTATAAAGATAACCTACTAGGATTTCCATGAATTTCTTCACTTGTCCACCAGTGGAGACAAAATTCATATCTTAGCTTCTGATCCTAATTTTAATTGGACCCCTGTTAATAATATTCTTAAGGAAACCAATGTTTACTACCATAATTTTACAGTAAACACCTTAGTCAAAGATGCCCGAACCATCCAGCACATTCTTCATAACATAATTATTCCTAAAGCTGGGTACTGGATTGTTGACCTCATTTTTGTATGAGGTCAGTAGGACCCATCCAGACCCCTGATCAATCCTGACCCCAGATCAACACAACTTAAGACCAATCTAGACTCTAGGATCTCCCTAGATTTCAATCCCTAGGATCTGCTCTAGACACTAGGATCTCTTCAAATTAATCTTGATCCTAGGATCAATCTGATCTTAGATCAATCATGACTTTCAGTCAATTCAGATTTCAAATCCATTTTGTTTTCAAACCCATTTAAGCTTCAAATCAAACTCAACATTAAGCCAATCCAGATCTATTCAATTTCTAGATCATCCTAGACCTTAGCTCCCAGGATTTCTAAACTTTAGGATTCTCCTAGATTTCTAACCCTAGGATCTACCTAGACTCTAGATCAGTCTGGGTCTTAGGATTCTCCTAGACCTTAGATCTATCTAGACTCTAGGATATTCCTAGAATCCAAACTTTAGGATCTATCCTAGATCCTAAGAACCTTCTAGATCCCAGACCTTAGGGTTTCATAGACTCTAGGAGCTTCCTAGACTTCAGTCCCTAGGATCTACTCTGGACCCCAGGATTTCCCTATATCAATTTAGGTCTTAAGATTCTTCTAAGATCTTAGATCTATCCAGATCTCAAATCTATTCAAACTCTAGACCCACCCAGACTTTAAATCAATCTATTCAAGACTCAAATCAATCCAGAGTTTAACTCAATTCAAATCCCTGATCAATCCTGACCATTAAATAATCTAGATTTAGCTGTCACAACCTCTGACCTGACTTTAATCATATACAATCATCTACAATCACTTAAATGACTATAAATGATTTAGATAGTTCAAACCCTATCATTCAAAATCAAAATCCAGCTCAAAACCAGAAATTCAGATCAAATTCTAAGGCCAAAGGTCTAAGTCCTGAAAGCCTTTTCCAGTGAATCTTTGAACATTTCAAAACCCTATCAAATAACCTCTGATTCAAGGTCTATCAGTTCCACACTGATGTGACATGTCTCTAGAGACAACCCTCCAAATTTGAGCTCATTTTGAGGTCTATAACCCCATAAACTGAATTGAAATCCAAAGGGTGTAAAACCTTTAAATATTTATAGTATATGCCACTGGACCTGCCACCCAGTAGATTTTGATCATGGAGCTTTCTATAAAGCTTTAAATCACTTTCCGACCCTTGATTATGACCCATTGATCAATAAACTGTATTTTGTTGGACTCAATTTGACCCCTAGTTGACTAGGGGTCAAAATGATCAAAAAAGTTAGTTGAACCAAATGAGCTCCAAATCAAATGCAACCACCTCGAGGAAGTTTCAAATATCAAACCCAATCTATTGAACCCAAAACCAGCCCCTAGGTCAATCTGGTTGACCAAGTGAACCAGGTTGACCAAACAGGCCCTTTAGGGTCAAAATAGGTCATTTTGACCAAATGACCTCCTCTAACCCTGGGACCACTTCCATTTGTCTCCAAATATCATTTCAAATCTGTTGAACCCATTCTCAGACCTTTGACCCACATGGTTGACCTAATGACCCATTAAAGGACCAAATAGGTCATTTTGACCAACTAACCTCCCCAGACTTTAAAACCACCACCAGCAGACTCAGAATGTCATTCTGAACTGGTGGGACTCAATCCCTGACCCTGGGTCAACTTGGTTGACTAAGTCAACAAAGTTGACCCATTAAGCCCATTAAGGGTCTAAATAAGTCATTTGACCCAAATGACCTATTTGACCCCTAAAAACACTTCTTTCAGACTTCAAATATCATTTGAAATTGATTCAATCCAGACCTTGGCCTTGGGTCAACCTGGTTGACCAAGTCAACTCAGGTTGACCAATTTAAACCCTTAAGCTCATTTAAACCCAATCAAGCTCCAGATCAATTTCAAACCCATTCAAACTTCTCTGATAACTTCCCTTAATAATTCAGACTTGATTGGACTTTTGACCCAATCATTAGTTGACTTAGTCAACTAATTGCAAGTCTAGTCAAACTTGCCCCATTTGAGTCAAAATCACCTCAATCCTTCAATTCAAGCTCTCTAAATCCTCAAACCCTCAAGTCCATATTAAATTGGGCTTCAAATATATTCAAATGTATAGGAGGTCAAATCACCCTTGATTTGACTTGGTCAAACTATCCAATCTATTCAAACTAGTTCCTTAATCCAATCCATACAATCATTTCAAACCATCTCTATATCATAAAGCCTTTTCCAACCAACACTCAAGACCCTCCCCATGTCCACCTATGCCTAGGTTGACTGTTTGAACAGTCAACAAGGTGGCTTAAGTGATTCTAATCATGATCAATTCCCATTCAAACCCTTATACCATGACACCATATGGCATTCAAACTATCCTATCAACTTCCCTAATCTATCTGGACTCCAACCCAGCAACCATTGACCTATTGATTGGTCAAATGGTCAATGGAGAGCCAAATGAATTCTAAATGGTCAACCCGACCCCTTGAGCCTTGCCCAACCAAACCTAAGCCCATCCAGCTCTTCAAATAGGTTTCAGAATACTCTTAGACTCCATCCCGACCTAGCCTAACTCCTGGTGAGGCTCCTAGCTCAGCCCAACGTCCCTAGTGGTCCCCTCCATGTGAGAGTGACCTAAGGTCGATTTCACCTGGGAAGCACGCCTCTCTGCCTCCTAACGGCCAGGGACACATGTCCTCCATCCAAGCATTGCCCTGGAATGATCCCAGCCGTCGCTTTTGGCTCCAGTAGCTGAATAGGGGCAATAGGCACGGGAATGATTCATTCCAAGTGATCTCCGATTCCAGCCCATCTTCAGGTACTCTGAGAATTCATTTTAGTTCCTCAGAGCTTCCTTTGCACTTCCCTAATCATTTCCTGGCGTTTGGTGGCCGCCGACGACGAGATCAAGGGCAAACCAAGGCTAGCACCGTCCAAGCTATTTTAACTTCCCATAGAAGCTTCCTCTGGACTTAAAGTCTTCTATGAATCTAAGCGTGGTCAGTCTACAAGCTCAACAATACTTTCATCATCCAAAACCATCAACCCTATCTCGGTAAAACCTTAACCCTAGGTATTTACAAAGATTTCTAAATAGCATTCTAATGATTGTATCAAAAGCTTAGAAAATGCTTCCATACTCTTTATTAAGTCCTATTATATCGTTGTTCAAAGTTTAAGTCCATTTGATCCATTATTTTAAGTAAACGAAACAAAAAATTAGGCTTAGCGTTCACGGTTTACTGAAAGGAGGAAGACGATCCTGCAGCCATTGGATCTGCTCTTTTAAGATCAACGGCTACGTTTAAGTCGAATCCTTAGTTCGGTTCAACGCATCAAAATGCGGATTGATCCATTCTTCATCTGGTTAAATCTAGACCACTGATCCAAGCTGCAGGATTCAAATCAACCGCTGGATCATTTGAGTGGGTTTTTAGCCCGTGCGTTTGATCCGGACCGTTAGATCTACGTTGTTTTAGATCCAACGATCCTAAATCCTGCCACACTGGATAAGTGAGGCGGGGCCCATTTGACCGCCGCCACTTGCATGGACCATCCCGGGCCGCCGGCTGACTGGATGGGTTATTTTATTTATTTTATTTTAAAAATAATTCAAATATAGCCCATAACTTCAAAAAAAACACTGGAATTTCATTTCTGGGCCGATTTTGATGCTCTAGGGCTCGTTTTCTTTAGTTTTTAATCTATTTTATTTTAAAAATAATTTTAAAATATTTTAGTTAATATTTTATTAATTATTTTAAAAATATAAAAACTCACATTTTATTTTTAAATAAAACTATATAAGTAATTTTGATTTGAAATTTGGCAGAGGTATTTTAGGGTCTATTCATGATCTCCCTTATTTTTCTTAAGCTCATTTGATACAATCTCCATTGGGTTATGAATTTACAAAAATCTTGGTCATTATTTGATTATGATTTTTGAAAATTCATAATTAATTCAATTCAAATCCAATTTATGTATGCTAGAGCTTCATGGAATCATTGAAATGTCATTTTTCATTGGAAATAAGTTCAGATTGTGATCATGTATAGTTTGAAGGAGATTTGGCTTTAACCATATCATAACCTTTATAAGTAACTTTTGAATTATACATGATTAGATCTCTAGATTGAATGGAGTTTTATTTGGGGATGTATCCCACATTATCTAATAGATTCTATTTAATTTGGTACACTTATTGCTCTATCACTGAATTATTAAATTTATAAGTAATTGTATGACTTATAAGTTTAATAATTCATCATGATCATTCTATGGAGCATTAGATCATCTTTATTTTGTTTATGATTATTTTGTGATGTGATTGTAGTTAGTGTCCAAGGGTTAGAAACATTGATTTGAACCCCCTTAATCTAATGATATCACTAAGGACAATAATTAATGATCTTTAGTTTAGAAAACTTAGAAAATTTTAATAATTAGGATTTACATCCTTTTGACTTGAAATTTTGAACATTCAAACTTAGTGACATCTCAAGCCCATAGAAAAATTCACAGCAACTATAAAAATCATTAAACTATTTAATTAATTAAATCAATGTTAATCTTTTAATTAATCTTTAAAACTTCTAAAATTTTAACAAATTAAACTTAAATCCAAATGACTTGAAACTTAAGTCCCTTAAGCTTAGTGACCTTCCCTGCTCTAGGGAAAATTCTCACTAAGATTTGAGCTCTTTAAGTCCCTTAATCAAAACTCATAAGATTAAACCTTAATTAAGCCTTTAAAACTTCTAGAAAATGTAATAAATCAAATTAAAATCCAAAAATTACAAATAATATCTCAAACTGAACAGAATTAAATCCTTAATCAATGAATAAGTTTAATTTAAGTTTAATTAAAATTTAATATTTAATCTATTTAATTAATTAAAAATAATTAAAAATTCCAAAAATTTTCCAAACACTTGGAGATCACTCCTTAGGTCACTCCTGACCTTTGGAGTTGATTTCAAGGAGTTTGGAGGTCATTTGAATTCAAATCATAAAAAGGGCATTAATTAAACAATTTTTGAAAATTCAATAAATACTCAAAACTTTAAAATTCATAATTAATTCAAATGAACTCCAAATTGAGCAAACTCAAAGGCATTCAACTCATAATAAGGTCTAATATTTATTAAAAATGTTAAGTTTCCAGAAATCAATCAAATTTGAAAAAGTCAACTTTTGGTCAAACCTAGTTCAAATTCAAGTCAAAACTTTAAACCTTCATAATAAAATATAGAAAAATCCAATTTCAGCGTACTTACTATATAACTGATCATATTAAGGTCTAGTATTTTAATAAATTATTAACTTTCTAGAAAACTCTTTAAATCAAAAAGTCAACTTTTGACCCTTGAATTAAATCATTAAAATAATCCAGAAAATGCTAAAATTTAATAAATCTTCAAAAATTCCAGAAAACATCAACTTAACTTTAAAATCAGCAATCAACCAACCTTAATTAAAATTAATCAATCTTCAAACCTTAATCAAACTCAAATCATTTAATTATACCGGGTACTACTGGTAACCTAGGCCTACGAGGCTATTAAATTAGCCCCAAGGAAGGTGAAATAAACTTCACGGCCTCGGTGTGCAACAAAGGTGGTATCCAACAAATAATTAAAATCAAGTTTAAAATCAATTTCAATTCATTAAGATTTAAATTCAAATTAAAACTCCCTTAAGCCTTCAACCAACTAGAACATCAAGTAACTTCAATCAAGTGCCTATTTAGGACATATCAAAACCACACAGCCTACCTCACACACTTTAGATGGTTTGCTTGGACAACCAACTCTTATCTTAGGCTAGGACGGTATTTACTTTTCTGCTGTGTGCTGGGTTTTTGAGCTTTTACTGCATGTTGTTTGCTAGTAGTAGAATTGATGTGTTTGTTTATTTAAATTTCAGCATTCTATGATGTAAATGATTGTGCGTTAGATCTACCCTTAGGATAGGGACGATTTATACTAATATAATCTTATGCAGGTGGCCATGCTCATACAAGGCATTTAAAATTAAAGGGGGTAAAATCATAATTATTAAATTGCATAGGTGCTCCAGAAAACTGCTTAAGTCCCCCTTTATATCAAAACGAGCATGGCCAAGCGTGGCTGGTTTGAGCATTTTTAATTTTCAATATATTAACTTCTTGTGATGTAAATATAACTGTTGATTATTAGGATAACCCTGTAAGTTGTTGAGTCTAGATTTTTATTTTTTTGATGTAATTTAAATGTAACTTGAGTTGTAATGTTAAGTGATTTGAGATGGGATAATAATGATCCAAACTGGATTCTAAGGAGAAAAGTAACATCCCTTAAGGGAGAGTATTTTTTCACTTGGAAATACAGTTTAGGATATTTTCAAATATCCAAAGAGGAAAGATAATACCCCTATTCAGGAGGAATTTCTTTTCATTTGGATATCCAGACCCAACGATCCAAAGAGTTCCGAGAAGACGAAGAAGTGAAGAACGAGAAGAATCTCAAATCTCAAAGTCACTTGAGTCTTAGGAGTAGAATCCGGGTTGTTGTCAGTGGTACCTGGCCACTTTAATTTCCTACAGACCCTGGGTTGTATAATTAAGTGGCACTTACCACATGGACTTTCAGTTTGAGCACTTATTTAATTGATTTAATTATTTAATTGATTTGATTACCTGATGTTGATTGCGATTAAGGACTCACATGCTTTTAGTAGTTTTTTGGCGCTCTTGCATGTCGATTTTGATTTAGCCTGGAACCCGATCGGAGGCTCGTGAGGGTATGGTCATGAACTATTTCTAATTTAACAAAATTTTAAAAATATTTAGGCTCAGATAGAAACTATAACGCTTTTAAGAAGTAAGCCTGGACTTGCCGGGGGTTTTTCATGCATCATATTAAATCTTCTCTACCTTGTTAGGCACCTCCCCGCCTGTGGGTTTTGGCAGACCACCTGACCTATTAGGGTGCAGTTTTGTCCAAGGGGATGTTGTGTAATCTCTAGGATAAAACCTATTTTTAAGCCTGATTTTAAAACTACTTCATTTTGATTTAAGCATTTAATTGAGTCAACTAGCATGCATCATATTAGATACAAATTAAATTTGAGTCTAAATCTTTAATTGTATTTTTAGCTTAAGCATTTCACCTAACATAAGTTAAGGGGTCAATTAGGAATCTGCTCTAGATGTCAACCCCAACTCCTCAAACTCAATCTTAAATAATGTCCCTAACCACTCTACATTTAAAAGACTTGACTTATGGTTTTAAAGCGTTTAGGTGGTTTAGCTGGTTCCCCAATCCAGGCTGGGGTAAGTCCAGGACTACATTGCACTAGCTAGGTTCTGGGTCATTGATTTTCAGTACCCACTTTAGACTTAGGATCTGAGGCAGATTTTTAATCCTAAGACCTCAATCTTCTGGGAATCTAATTCCCACTTTCTAATAAAATTGACCACTTAAATATTAAATCTCTTTCAATCTAATTCAAGCCCAACACTTAGGATAGTTTAAGATGTTTCTAAAGTAATTCAGAATCTCAAGACACCTCCTACTCTTCCTCCTTTGACTCCAGAAATAACTGTTCCAATTTGATCTATTCCCGAATGAAAATTTCAACCCTACCTCCTTTGACATCAAGCTTTGAATTCTAAAATAAAATTCGTATTGCTATTTTAATCGAGAGTGTTCGTAGGAAAATCTCTATTTTCCTATGATGTAATTAACTACGAGGGCTCGCGCTCGTAGGAGATTTAGAAACCCAGACCTGATTTTCAAAATTAAGTTTTCAAATCCTTTAATTGATTATCTTTGGGAAAATCAAATATAACGATCATTATCGTCATTTTCAAATGATTAATAATAAGCGATATTTTCTTTCTCCAGATAGATATGTCGTTCTATTATTATAATTTTGATTATGAAATTAATGATCTCTTTACTAGATTATTGTAGTTAAACATTGGATTTAACATCATTTTGATTCTTAGGGATCATATGTTGTTTTTCCTTGAGTTTGACTATGATAATCAGAGTAAATCAAGATTTATAATCTGAACCTATTAGAGAACGATATGTTCACTTTTCGAGGTGATATATCATTCATAATAAGTGTTCGATTATGAAATTTAAATTCCAGAAATTAAACAGTTTCCAAAGAAAATTAAACACCTTTTTCAAACTATATTTTTCAACCAAACATGGACTCAAATTACTCCTATTCTTTTACTCACCACTTACTATATCATGGCTAACCATAATTTTAATGCCGCTGATCTTATCATTCGCTACATTGAATATTTAACCTGCATTAGGGATCCAGCCTATAAAAGAAAGCCCAATCTAGCTTTAGGACATCCCATTGCCTATATCCTTGAGATAAAATACAATCTTCAATTCCCTACTCCACCTGATCACCTCCCTCTATTCTATTCTAATAGCTCCTTCCACATCCTTCACAGTACTCATCGTCACCCTATGCACGAAGAGCCTGTGATTGAAGAGGAAGGACCTATTATGCACATATCTTTATTCTCCAGTAGCCTTAGATTGATCAACTAGTTTAGAGGTTTGATTAGTGGGAGGCTAGATTTAACTCTTATGTAGTTGAGTAGCAGCAGTAGCATGAATAAGACTTAGCTTCTTTTGATGCCTACATAGCCCATCATCAGTAGCAACATGATCAGGATATGGCCTGGTTTGGGGAGCAGTTTGCTTCCATTCACAGTTTCTTCCAGCCACCACCACCACCACCACCTCCACCTAATCAGGATCCTTCCTTTTTCTAATTTGCTCAGTGCTTTTATTTCTGTATTTATATTGGTCTTTACTTCTGTACTTACTTTATTTTATTTAGTATTTTTCTTTTTCCTCCTTTTTGTGATGTCAAAAGGGGGAGTATTGTGTTATTTAGTGCACTGTTTGCGTCTTATATTTTAGTAAAATTAGTTTATTTTTTGCTTACTTATTTTTTTTGTCTTAACTTATACCTCGCATTTTTCTTAAAAAATAAAAGAATATAAAAACAATTTTTTTTTAACTCCCCTTACTTTTAGAATGTCATCTTCTAAGGAGGAGTTTTAGAGAATGTTAAAGGGCTTTGAAATTTTTAATAATAATGTTTGTCATCATCAAAAAGGTAAAGATTTTTGTAAATCTGGGCCTAAGTACTGTGATTTTGATGATAACAAATATTATTGTTTGTTTACCTCTGCTATTATTGTATATCTATTTTGTTTGCCCTGCTCATTAATCTTTTAGGCTCACAAGTTCACTTTCAATACCAATCAACTTAAGATCACGTAGACTAGAGTTGAGTCTATCTATAATTTCAATTTTAATATACTTTTTATCTTTCTTGAGTCAAGTCATGTATCTGGTGGACCCCAAGCTAAGTAACCTTGCACACACACACTCAAGGGGGTGAATTAGTGAGTTAAAAAAATTTCTATATTTTGAACTAATTGTACAGTCCGATATATATCGTACTGGATGATCAGTTATGCAGAAAACCCTAATTAGGGCATCCATTATTAAGTGAGATTAATGAACTAATCATACTGGATGATTCAGATCGTACAAGACGATCAGTTATAGATATAAAAAATAGCTGCCAATCATAATTTAAGAAAATTCTTAATATATAAATTTACTCTAATCGTACGGTATGATCTATATCGTACTGGATGATTTATGACAATTATGCCTAAATTGATCCTATGATTAGGGGACTAATTATGATCAGATTGCTAGATCAGATCATATATGATGATCTATGAAGATCGTACTAGATGATCTATGATATTCTATGGGATGATCCCCCATCGTCCAAGATGAAAACTATAATTTTCTTCTAATCATATAGGAGATCGTACTGGACATCCCAAGGATGTGCGAGATGATATTTAAATCGCCGGTCATTATCCCATATTGTACAGGATGATCAATACAGTATCATGAACTAATCATTTCAGACGATCGTAAAATCATACTGGATGATCTATATAAATACTTGAACTTATCGTATAGGGCAATGATGATTATACTGGTTGAAAGAGCTATTTTATACTAATCGTACATAACAATCTGAGGATCGTACTAAACGATCAGAAGCACCATATTAAAAATTAGGGCGTCTTTAGAGGCTCTCTATTTAAGATCTCATATTATCCTTGAATAAAATCTTTTGCTATAGATTTGATCTGAGTGAGAGCTTAGAGAAGGAAGAGAGAGAGATTGGGAGAGAGAGAAATCCTTGTGAGGGGGAGTTATAAGGGATTCAAAAAGGTTGCTCTAAGTAAGGTATCCACCGTCTACTTCAAGATGCTTTTTTTGTTCCTTGGTGGCACTGGGGATGACTTGCATCAGCATCAGATCTAGGTTCTCTGCCTACTCCAGGAGGGAGTAAAAGGATTCAAGGTACTCTGTCTCACCGAGTCGGTGGAAAGATTTTGTAAGGGCTTCTCTACCTTGCTGTGGAGGCAAAAGGAGAGATACTACTTTAGTGTAATACTTGGAAAGGAGGTTTCCAGGGAGTGGATATAGGTCAAGTTGACCGAACCACTATAATTCTGGTGTGTTCTTTCTATTTACTTTTTCACAATTAATTTCTATATTTTTCTGTGATTTGTTCTGTGTTTAAAATCTCATTTTTTTTATTATGAAACGGATCTTCTTCCACATCAAGGGGTTTTAATTTTTTATTTGTTAAAGAATTTTTAAAAATAACCAATTCATCCCCTCTCTTGGTTAGCCTCGGGCTAGTTTTCAGAGGTTTAACAACCTTCATGAATTTTTATTATATCATTGTAAGTCATACATTATTATTAGTTATACTAAAAATTAATTTAATTAATCTAATTAAACCATTGATTTAATTTCTTAAATATTTAATCATATAATATGATTTGGATCATACAGTATGATCTAACAAAAAAAAAAGTGTTCAATTTTCTCACCCCCACTTATGTGTGTGTTCTTGCCAAAATACATTCAATACAAATTAGCTTAAGAAAAAGAAATACATAAATAAATAGATGAATGAATTTATATATATATATATATATATATATATATATATATATATATATATATATATATATATATATATATATATATATATATATATATATATATATATATATATATATAATTTAGAGAATCATAAATGATTAAACTAATAATATTTGTAATTATTGTCTCACACGTTTCAACAATAGGCCTAATTATATTCCATGTTTTAGAGCTAATAATCAATATAAGGATAAGAAACATCCTTAGATGAATTAGTGTTGCAGATGGGTACCCAACTTCAAAACCAAGCTACTGATATTAGAAACATAGAAAACTAATTAAGTCAATTGGCAAATTTGCTTAAAACTAGACCCTATATAACACTGAAGTTAATCTTAACATACGGGTAAAGAGCGGTGTAAAGTCATTCAATTAAGAATTGGTAAGCTGTTAGAGTATATAGTTAGGGAGAAAGACAAGCAACTAGTATAGTAGAGTTATAATATTTCATACGAAATTATTTTACTTCACTAGTTTCTTCATATGTTATGTAGAGTCTATCCCAAATATTTTTACCACTTGTACAAATAGAAACTCGTACGTAATCTTCATATTTCGAAGCACAAATGAAATAGTTAAGACATTTTAGCATTTAGTTAAAAAAGATCATAATCTTCTATACTCCACTTAGAAAATGATATTTCTACTTTGGCACCATTAACAATTCTAAAAGGCAAAGAATAATCAATTTATATCATATGCCACATATAGAAATTGATAGATTACAAAAAGGTGTACATTTTAATCTTCCAAAATAAATAGGAATATTATTAAATAAAGGTGGTTAAGTATTAGAATACCCTTATGAGGCTTTTTTTATTTCCAAAGTGTGCCATATGGATCTACTCAAAGTGTTTAAACCAATAAAAGTGAGAAGTTCACTTTAAGGAACACCAAGGGAGGTGGGGGGGTATGGAATTGGTATTTTAAATTTTTTTTTGAAATTAGAGTAATATGAGGAAGTTTTAAGAAAATAAAAATTTCAAACAAAAAAAACTTTTTTTTTAACTTTTAGAATATATATATATATATATATATATATATATATATATATATATATATATATATAAAGTTCTCAATAAAAAAGTTATCAACCACAAAGTTCATAAAGATAAGCAAAGTAAAACCCAAAATCCATCAAAGAAAATACAGGGCAAATTTTAATAGTGGTTTGGTCAAAATCGACCTATATCCACTCCCCAAAGGTCCTCCTCTTTTGGTATTGCACTATATCATTCTCCTTTAGTACTTAGTTAGGTCATGAAATAATTTTCTCTTACCAGTTGAAGATTAGCCTTTACAGACTCTTCTATGCTTGAAGAATCTCCCACTTTCCAGCATGGCAGAGATGCAGCTCCCACCTTCTACTCCTTGTATGATGAAGATGCCTAACCATCTTTCTACTCTTCACATGTTCAAAATACTAAACCGTCCTTCTACACCTCACAATGGTGGAGATGCCATCCTTTAGCCTCCTTGGCTAGTAAGTCTTTCACCCAAAGACTTTTTTCAAGAGCTCTTCTCCAAGAACTCCACAACGACAATATGGAGGACCAAAGGTGTAGGCTGATAAGAACAATCCCTCACACCCCTTGAGCTCCTTAATGAAAACTCATCCTCAACATCACCTCCTCTCTCCTAAGTGGTTTAGAGACCCTTCTACAAGCATGGAGACTCCCTCTCCTTCTCTAAAGCTCTCTCCCTAGAAAAATGTCTTAGACTACTCAACACAGACCCTCAAATCTTCAATAAATAAAATGAAAAGGCTATTTAAATAAAATCCTAATTTTTAATTTAAAGATTCTAATCGAATAGTATGATACTCAGTTCCTACTATATGATTAGTTTAATTCCTATTACTAATCATTATTTACTATATATAATCATACAATATCATTTGTTATATTAAATTAAGCATCATCCAAGATGAACTAAGGTTTGCCAAATGAGATCTCTAATTGATCAATTTGTAGAATATGGAATGTATAGTATGATCTTTAATTAAGATTTGATCTTGATTTGATTCCTTAATCTATGAGATAAAATTAGACAACATTCATTAATGTCTATATGGCACAAAATACTTTATATAATATGATCAATTTAAAATTTAAATTTACCTAACTTTGGTAATGTAGATTTGACAGTGGAATTAATCAAAATAGTTAATTGTCCTGTATAATTAAAGTTTGTACAGTATGATTAGTTATAACTCAATTTAATTTAATATTTGAATTAATTTTTGGATTAATAATCATATAGTATGATTATGATCGTACAATATATTTAGTAGAAAAATTTAAATATTCCATTTTTATAACTCTTATGAGTGTGTGCTCGATTGTCTAGCAAATATACACCTAATATATAAAATATCCCAAGAAAAAAGAGAGGAAAAGTACAGCTCTATTATTATAAACTGACTTAAACCTTAACGTTTAACTATCTTGAGTTTGATTCTTAAATCCAGTTTAGTGTATATTGTACCTGAAATGGTTAGTAACGCACAAATGAAACATGCAATATCTATAAGGAAGGAATAAGTAAATAATCACATAACAATATTTTTAAACATCAAAATATAAGGTTAGGCTCTCAGATTTCACATGGAAGTGGACAAAGTAAGAAATTTTGCCACCACCTACCTCTATTAAAGGTGTAAGACGTTGTCTAGGTCATGTTGGATTCTATAGGAGATTCATTAGGAATTTTTTTAAAATCACAAAGCTATCATACCATTTATTAGAAAATTTTATCCCTTTTGATTTCAATCATGAATGCCTAAAAGCTTTTTAGATCCTGAAAAAGAATCTAATTACAACACCTATGATCATTGCTCCTATGTGGTCACTAAAATTTGAAATTTATGTGTGATGTTAGTGACTTTCTTGTAAGAGAAGTATTAGGGTAGTTCATGTTATTTATTATTCTAGTACAATCTTAAATGAAGCCCACATTAATTATACAACAACTAAAAAAGAACTTCTTGCCATAGTATTTTCCTTCAATAGGTTTAGTCATATTTGATTGGCATAAAAGTTTTAGAGTATACTAATCTTTTTACTATCAAATACCTGGTAATAAAGAAAGATGCCAAACTTAGGTTGATCTAATGGATTCTTTTGTAACATGAATTTGATGTAGAAATTTTAGATAGAAAAGGAGCATAAAACCAAGTTGTTGATCATTTATCTAGATTGGAATTGAAAAAAACCTGTGCATGATAAGGCTGATGTTAATGAATTTTTCCTGGATGAGAAATTATTCATACTAGGTGACACATGCATGCCTTGGTATATAGATATAGTGAACTACATTGTTAGTGATTTTATACCATTTGACATGTCATCTACCCAAAGGTGAAAATTTTGGTATAATGTTATATTCTAATTTTGGGATAAGTTATACTTATATAGGAGATGCACGGATCAAATCATTAGGTAATGTATCATGTTAGAGGAGACTGATAACATTATCAGTTAGTGTCATAACTCCGATTATGGCAGGCATTATACAAGATATAGGACTACCTCTAAGATTTTATAATCTAAATTTTATTTGCATGCCATACTTAAAGATGTTAATAAATATATTAAAAAAAGTGATAGGTATTAGTTTTTTAGGCTATCTTATAAATAAAAATGAAATGTCTTTGAACTATATGTTAGAGGTTGAGATATTTGAGCTGTGGGATTAAATTTCATGGGACCATTTGTGTCATCTTTTAAAAATTGCATTATATAGTAGTTGACTATGTGTCAAAATGGATTAAAGGAGTGGCTATGACAAAAAATGATGCTCAAGTAGTAATAAAATTTAAAACAAAATATTTTTTCTAGGCTTGAAATGCTTAGAGCATTTATTAGTGATGGGGCAAGTTATTTTTTGCAATAATAGAGTTGAAATTTAAATTTTCAATAAAGAGATTAAGAGAATTTTAAAGAAAATCATAGACCCTAATAGGAAATGTTGGTATGTAAGATTGGAGGATACTAAATGGGATTATAGGACTAGTTATAAAACTCCAATCAGAATGTCACCTTATAGACTATTTTTGGAAAAGCTTGCCATTTTCTAGTAGAATTAGTGCATAGGGCTTTTTTAGGTAGTTAAGGAGTTAAATTATACTATGAAAGATTCTTAGGAGAGGAGATTAACTGAATGAGCTAGAAGAGTTTAGATATGAGGCTTATGAGAATGCCAAGATTAATTAACAGAAAACTAAGAGATGTTACAATCAGAAGCTGATTAAGAAAGAATTTACCCCTAGATAAGAAGCACTTTTATAGAATTCAAGATTAAAATTACTTCTTTGGAAGTTGAGGACTTGGTGGTTTGGTCCATGCAGTGTAGTGAAAATATATTCATATGGAACTATAGAAATCAGAATAAGAAAACTACCAAAACTTTCAAGGTAAATGAATAATAATTAAAGCCTTATTTAGGAGGAGATCTTGTAGAAGAGTGATTGCTGACTTGACATATCCTAATTAGAATGTAGCATAATCTAACTGAAGACTTTAAACTTCCCGCTTATTGGGAGGCAACCCAATTATGTTGTGTGAGTTAGTTTATGTGTGACTAGTGTATGATGGAGTTTATCTATGTTTATTATGAGACCTTCTTAACAATTAAACCAAGTGTGGAAAATTTGACTACAATGCCATGGTATTAGAAACTTTAGCGTTGCAATGTTACATCTAAAAGTGGTTCCATAACACTAGAGGAAGTGAGCACAATTTCACCAAATTACATAGAGTGTCACAACATAGTAATATGAGTACCGCAACACTTAGCTCTTGGGTTTAATTTCAAATTATGTAAGCATTGTAGCACGTCCCAAGTGCCATAGCATATCCCAAGTTCCGTAATGTCCCCTTTAACCCAATTCTAAATATTAGGTGAGTGCCACAGTTGTGGTCTTCCTAAGTGCTCTAGTGGTGCACTAGTCAAATGGCTAGTGTTTTGATTTCTAAAGCTTGAGGCCATGGTGCTACATGACTATAGCATTGTAACACTAGTCCTTTCTTTTGATCAATTAACCATTTAACTGACTAGAACTACAACACTGTGTGATTTATAAAATAAGGTGGCAATTGAATCTCTTTTTCCCATCATTCTAAACCCTTCATGTTAAGAGCTATAGCATTTTGTGAGTAGAATAATGGCCTTAAAGATAACCTTAGGCAAGAAGAGGTCATCCTTATTGGTTTTATGAGCCATGTAACCTAGTCTATTTATTTTGATGATAACAAATATATGCTTGAAAGTTCTAATTTTTGTGATAAGTATTTTATGTGCATTGGTTTGATGGATGTGCAAGGTGAATGCGTATATGGGGTGGATATTATATAACCTAAGTTCAATATAAATTTAAGCATAGAAGAACCCAAGATGGATAGCTTAGAGGTTTATATATAATATTTCATGTTATACTCATTTAGAAGTGTGTTAGAGGTCCATAGATATTTACTTGCATGGTTTGGTTTGCTCACAATATAATATATCTATTAGTATGCTTTACATATTACTAATTAAGGATAATCTGCATAAATTAGAGATCAATAAGATTCCTTGATTAAATAAATTTTATGTTAATTTAGATATTTCTAAATGCTTTATATATTGTATAAAATTTATCAAATATGTAAAGATACTCAATCAGGGTAATTAAAAGTATTAAGCCTATATGCTTAAATTTTATTATGTATTCTTTTTAAATTAAATAAATTTATAAAAAATGTATTAATATATAAGTAATTTTATCTAAATTACATCATATTTTTTATGAATATTTAATATATTATAAAATAGAATCTTATATATATAAATCCCTATTTTGATAATTTTATGTTATAGCCTCTAAATTATGACTTGGGTTTTATTCCATCAGATTCCTGAGATTTTGTAGATACAATTTAATATGTTACATGACCTGCTTTGGAATTGCATTGAATTTGTAATGATTTGTTAAATGTTATCTAATTTTAATATTATAACTGACTAGCCATTCTTGCATTCTTTTGGATGTATATGAAGACTTTTTGACTTACGATATGACTAGCCATTTTATAACCATTTGATTCTTATATTTCTTTAATTTAAATCATATTTTTATAAAATATTATAATATTAGTTGATAAAATAATGTTAGATTATTAATGTTCTTTAAATTTGGCTTAACATATATTTTTCCTATAAATACTCCTCATTCTCTTCATATAAGGGCTACTCTTAACTTAGATATTCCAATACATTCTTTCTTCTACTTCCTTTCTTTTCATGCTAAATCTTGAGAGGAGAATATTTGATCTCCAATCCAAGCACTTTACTTTCTTGCATGATTAAATTGTTGGTTCAAAAGCTTCAATTCATTTAATCGACAAACTTCCCTTGAAGTACTTGAGTTTGTTTTCCTTCTCTAAATTTTCCTTTGCTGTCCTTTTAATTTTCACCTCATACTTTTCTTGAAATTTATTATTTTTAGATGAAATACTAGTTGAGGTTCTTATATTAAGTTCTCTACACTTAAAATTCTATCATCCCTAAAATTAGCATGCAAACCTATTTTATTTTTGACATAGATTTACTACCCAAATCTAAAGCATCTTTAAAAGTATTATAAGCGCATGTTTTAAGGAGTTATATTATAGTGAGCAAATTTGCATTTCATTTGCAAGTGTTGAGGTGATTATCAATATTTTATAAAATCACCTCAAATGTTTTAGTTCTTTTATTACAAGATAATTTAAGCTTTTATTATTTACATCAAGTTGTATTTCTCTTTTTCTTAATCAAAGCCATTTGACTTAATGAAGTTTATATTGTAATTTGATGGGTTGCACTCACCTGTGTTGGAGAATACTTAGGTTGTATAAAGAAGTTGGGTTTGCAAGGAAAAACTAGGATTAGTGGATTCTAGCTCGAGAGTTGGCTAGCATGGACATAGGTCGGATTGGAATCTAGGCCGAACCACATAAAAATATTGTGCCTATTATTTTTCTTACTTGCACTTATTTTTCTTTGACCTGAGATCGAGTTACCATCAATTAAGGTTGAAAGCTAAAGATGTGGTGACGATTGCATTTAGTATTAAATATGGCACAATGAGTTTTTGTTAATGCCTTTTTATGTAATAAATGTATCAACCATAAGTATGGATTTGATGAATGGGGTGTTTAAGAATATTTAGATTTATTATTTGATTTATTGATGATATTTTTGTATATTCCAAGATTGAGGAAGATCATGTAAATCATTTAAGATTTACATTAGAGAGTGTGAAGCGGCATTAATTATACTCTAAAATTTTCAAGTGTGAGTTTTGGTTGAAGTTTGTAGTATTTCTGGGTCATGTGGTATTAAGGGAGGAATCTCTATAAACTCCTAGAAGGTGAAAGCTGTGATGGATTGGCCAAGGCTAACATTTGTGATAGAAGTTTGTTGTTTTCTTGGCATAACAAGTTATTATAGTAAATTTGTTAAAGGCTTTCATAGATTGTGATCCCTTTGATAAAATTAATTTATAAGGTCATGTCATTTGATTAGACACCAAATTATGAAATTAGTTTTTAGAAATTGAAGGAATGTCTAGTGTTAGCTCTTGTACTAAATACTCTGTCAAGGATTGAGGGATTTTAGGCATATAATGACACTTCTTTCAAAGCCTGGGTTATGTAATGTAGTAAAATTTGAAGGTAGTGGCTTATGCTTCTAGATAGTTGAAGCCATATGAAAAGAATTATCCTATGAATTATTTGGAGTTGGCAGTAATCGTGTTTACATTAAAGATCTAGAGGCGTTATTTATATAGTGTAAGGTGTGAGATTTATACCGACCACTAGAGTTTGAAATACATCTTTAGTTAGAAGGAGATAATTTGAGACAAAGGAGATTGCTGGAGTTAATCAAGGACTATAATATGGATATCATCTATCATCCCAGTAATGCAACTATGCTTACAAATGCTCTACATAGGAAATCAATTAGAGTTACAGCTAGTCTAGTAACTTTTGAGTCCATTTTTGAAATGCTAGAACCAAAAATGATATGCCCTTCTAAAGTAAAGATATGGATTATTTCTCAGTTCATTATATAGCCTTCATTATAGGAAAGAATTAAGGAGGCATAGAGGAAGGATGAAGAATATATGAAATTGGTAAATCAAATTCATTGTGGGAAAAGACTTAAGTTACAAGTGAATGGTTAATATATTCTGTAGTTGTAGATTATGGGTTCAAAGTAATAATGATTTGAGAAAAAGAAATTTTACAAGAAGCCTATTATTCTATATATACAATTCATCTAGGTAGCACTAAGATGTATCATAATGTGAAGCCTATATTTTAGTGGCCTGGATTGAAAAGAGACCTCGATCTTGGATGATGAAAGTAAAGCATCAAAGGCCTAATGGTTTGTTGTAGTCCTTATCTACTCTAGCATGGAAGTGGGAAGATATCATGATGGATTTTTCTATGGATTTTTGAAGGTATAAACAAGGCCATGATGCTGTATGGATTATTATAAGTCTAATAACCAATTTAGTTCATTTTCTGTCCATGAGATGGAAAGTTTTTGTAGATAAGTTAGATCAATTGTATGTGAAGGAAATAACCAAATTGCATGGAGTTCATAAAGTCATTCTTTCTGATTGTGATGGAGGGTTTACCTCCAAGCTGTGGAACGATATTCAGGATGATTTGGGGACAAAGTTGAATTTCAGTACAACCTTTCATCCCTAGATGAAAAGATAGGCCAAACAGTTATTCAAATTTTTGAAGATATGTTGAGGCTATACATTATACATTTTGGTGGAATTTGGGAGGTTCATATTTCTCTAATTGAATTTGTCTATAATAATAGTTTCCATGCAAGCATATGTATGACTCAATATGAAGCTTTCTATGAAGAATTTGTAGAACATCGCTGGCTTGGACAGAGATGGTAGAAAGAATGTTGATGGATTCTGAGTTGGTTGGCAGTGCTATAGAGAAAATTTGATTGATCAAACAAGAATGGAAGCATCTCAAGATATACAAAAGAAGTATTATGATACTAAGCATCAGACTATCGAATTTCAAGTTAGAGATTTATCTTTTTTGTAAGTTAGCCTAATGAAAGGAGTCAGTAGAGTTGGGAAAGACAATATGTTGAGTTCTATGTATATAAGATCATTTGAAGTGATTGAAAGAGTTAAAAAATTTGCTTATAAGCTATCTCTACCCAAGCATATGTCAGATATCTATATTATGTTTCATGTGTTGGTGTTAAGAAAGTTGGTATCTAATTTGGACCGTAGAATCTATGAATCCTAGTTGAATGTGTAGTATAATTTAACATGCAAAGAACCAGAATGTATATTGGCTTATAATGTGAAGCAATTAAGAAATAAGCAGATTCTGATGGTTAAGCTCCAATGGAAACATAGGCCGAATCAAAATCTACTTTGGAGAAGGAAGTTATGATGAGGCAACTATATCCAATTATGTTCTAAGTACCAACTTATATAGAAATATTGAGGATGACATATTCTGTAAGCAGGGGAGGATGTAACAATTGTTGTTCTAGAACTTAGTTGACTTGACCTAGTTGGTACAAATTCTTACTTGTTCGAATTCATTATAAAAATTGAAGTTATTAAAGGTCTAATTTAAATCCAAATAAATTAAGAAATAAAATAAAGAAGAAGAAAATATGGTGGACAAATCTACTGCAAAATAAGAAAAATCTGTTGTAAAATATGATTTACGACAAAATATAATATGACCCAAAAAGTGACGTCGTAAAATTATTTACGGCAGAAAAAGTCTACCACAAAAATTTTTGATGGATTTGCGATGAATTTGTGGTGTAATTTTAGCCAAAAAAATAAATACAACAAATTCTGCCCAGCTGGGCGGACTGTCTGCCGCAACTTCTCCCTAAAAAATATTGTAAATCTGGACCTAAGTCTTATGATTTTAATGATAACAAATATTATTAGATTTCTCACTATGTTATTTCCTAATAATTGAATTTATTGCATGTCTATTTTTTACCCTGCTCACTAATATTTCAGGTCCACAGTTCACTTGCATCCTCGATCAGCTCAAGATTAGGTAGATTAGAATTAAAGCTTATATTTTCAATCTTTTAATGCTTTTTACCTTTCTTGAGTCAATCATGTATTCTAGTGGATCCTAAAGCTAAGTAATCTTGCACATACACACTTAAGGAGGTGAGTTAGTGAGTTAGAAGAAGTTATATTTTTTGAACTAATCGTGCAATACGATTTATATCGTACTAGATTATTAGTTAACCAGAAAAACACTAATTAGGGCACCTGTGATAATTAAGATTGATTAAACTCATCGTACTGTACAATCCATATCATACAAAATGATCAGTTATAATCAACAAAACAGCCGCCAATCATAAATTTAGGTAATATTTTAAAATTTAAAATTTATGTCTAATCATACCGCACGATATACATCGTACTGTATGATATATGACAATCATACCTAAATTAATCATGTGATTAAGGGAGTAATTATAGTTAATTTGTTTAATCAGATCGTAAGGAACGATTGCTAACGATCTTACTGTACGACCAGATCAATTCATGGGATGATAATTTATCATCGCCTATTGTCCAAGATGAAATGCCATAGTTTTTCAACTAATCGTACAAGATGAGCCCCTAATTTTATATTGTATGAACTAAGCTCTGCATTGGATGATAATTTATCGTCGCCTATCTTACTGGACTATCAGTATAACCTCTTGAACTGATCATACAGGGCAATACATTTGTACTGTCTAAAAAGGCTATTTTATGATAATCGTACTAGATGATTCTTTTAATCATCCTGGACGATTAGCTCATCTGTTTGCACTGATCGAATAGGGTATGTCTTCTCATATAGTACTAACATGAGTAGTTTGAACTAATCATACAGGTCGATCTTGGATCGTACTGGATGATCAGAGTCGACAGATTGAAAATTAGGGCTTTTTGAGAGGCTCTCTATTTTAGCTTTCACATAGTCTTATTTCAAGGGACTTTTGTTGTTAAGTGTCTTAATAGAGAGGATATAGAGGGAGTAAAGGAGAGCTTTGGGAGAGAAGAGAGGGAGAGTTGGTTGTGAGGGAGAGTTGTGAGGGATTTATAAGGTTACTCCAAGCAAGGTTCTTCCAATCTTCTTCAAGCTTATGCTTTGATCCTTTGGTGGCTCTGGGAGACATTCCATAGCACTAAGTCTTGGTTCTCTATCATCTCCAGGAGGGAGAAAAAGAATTTTTTGTTTTCTATCATCTCCAAAAGGGAGAAAAAAGATTTCAGGTTCTCTGCCTTCATCAAGAGGGTGCAAAAGAGTAAGGTTCTCTACCGCACTGGGTGGGTGAAAGAAATTTTGTAAGGGCTTCTCCGCCTTGCTGTGGGGGCAAAAGAAGATACACTACTTTTAGTACAATACCCGGAAAGGAGGTTTCTGGGGAGTGGACGTAGGTCAAGTTGGACCGAACCACTATAAATTTTGGTGTGTCTGTTCTTATTATTTTTTACACTATATTTTTCTGTGATTGATGTGTGGTTAAAAATTCTAATCCTTTTGTATTTGTGAAATTAATTCGCTTCTGCATCGGGATAAAAATTTCTATTTTTCAGATATTAAGATGTTATAAAAAGATTTTCATTTTGTTCAAGAAAATTTTAAATTACCAATTTACCCCCCTCTTCGTTAGCCTCAAGCTTGTTCTTTGAGGTCTCACAACCTCCTCGAACTTTCAACAAAATTATCAAAAATTTCCTTCACAAATCCATCATCATTTTCAACAAAAAATAATTCGCCGTAAAGTCCGTTGTTGACTTTCCAATAATGAACCGGCCAACCGTTGAACCAGTCCTAATTTTTAAAAATTGATCGGTTCAATTCATAATACATTTAAATAATTTAATTATTATTAAAATATTTTATTAAATATTAAATTAATTTAAATATAATATATTTTATTTAATAATATCCAAAAAGTTTAAACTATTATATATCAATAGCAAATCTTACCTATATGACTCCACCATCACATGTGTTCTTTTAACTCATGTATACAAGAAAAGTTATATAAACAACAACACAATACAAACCTCCCAAAGTGATGCGGGACTAAACAACTAATTAAAATTTCTATAATATGTGCATGATGAATTGTTTCTATGATGATTTTTTTAGAAAAATTTTATACATAATATTCAAATAAAAAAATAATTATAATAATTTTTAAAGTTCTTAATTTGTGATTATTTGTGTATTATAATTATCTTAAAATAAATTTAAAAAAAATTATGATATAAGAAATCAGGTAATAATATTTAATTAGAAAACTGTTTGATAAAATCATTCTATAACAGTTGTTTATGGTGCTACAAAAGCTACAATTTAGTAAAAAAGGGTCACACGACAACATAAATAAATCAAAAGATCAAAATAAAAATTTAAACATTTAATATAATTATTATTTAATATCGTAAAACATGTTATAATACAGTAAACACTACATGAAAATCATTTATTTTCGGTGAATTTTTCCATTAGAAATCATTGAATTCTTGGCGGAAATGGTGGTTTTAGATGAAAATAATTCGCCGGTGAATTGCGTGTAGGAAAGCAATCACCGGCGAAAAACATTAGCCAAAAAAATTAAAAAAATCCAGTAAAAAACATTTTTTATTTACTTGAATTTTTCCTTACTAACAATAGACTACCCGCATCACACTGCCTGCCTGCCGACCTAACCCACTGCTGTCCCGCAACCCGGCCTCCGAACCTGCTGCCCTATAGTCCCGTAGCCCAACCTCCGAACCCGCTGCCCTCCCGCTGATCGCCCCGCAACCTGACCGTCGAATCTACCAGACGTCCGGCAGCCGGTCTGTAGACCCACCCGTTGCCTATCCCACAACCCGGCTGCAGAACCAGACAGACATCCCACAGCCCGCCGATCGACCCGCGCAAACCCGCGACGTGCCCATCACGTTGACTTGCCAAAACCAGCCCGCTAGCTGCTCTCCATTTGCCCAGCAACTTTTTTTTAGTTATATACAACAAAATCACATTCTTTACAGGCGGTGTGGACTAAACTTGCTTTTGATATTGCCAAGAAAGATAGAGGGGGAAGGAGGCAGGCCGACTGTTTACTTAAATTAGTTATTTTAAGTTCTTTACATACTAGTTAATTAGATAAATTTACTTATATAATTAGTTAATTAGTTAATTTAAATTAGTTAATAATATTATTAATACTATTAGTTTATATAATCAGTAAATTAGTTAGTTTAAAGCAGTTAATTTAACTTAGTTAATTAGTTAATTTAATGAATTAGTTTAGTTAATTAGTTAATTTAAATTAGTTAATTAGTAAAATTAATGAATTAGTTAATTAGTTGATTTAATTAGTTAATTTGACTTGGTTAATTAGTTAATTTGATGAATAAGCTACTTAGTTTAACTTAGTTAATTAGTTAATTAGTTAATTTAATAAATTAGTTAACGAGTTTACCTAATTAGTTAATTTAAATTGTTTAATTATTTATTTAGTTTATTAATTAATTTATATTATTTAATAACATTATTAATATTATTAGTTTATTTAAATTAGTTAATTAGTTGATTTAATAATTAGTTAATAAGTTACTCTTTTTTTAAGTTATAAATATATGATTATTTCTAAGAAAATTTTAAAATCCGTCGGAGAATCTGCCAAAAATCTGTTGGAAACATTTCATCGGAAAGTAATCGGAATCCGCTAAAATATGCAGGAAATCCGCTAGAAATCCGTTGAAAAATCCGCCAGAATTTCATGCAAAAAATTTCTGCCGAAAACCTGCCACTAATTTGATTTTTTCTTGTTGTGAAATATGAAATTAAATGATAATAAGAAAAATAAAAAATTTAAAATAAATAAAGCAGTATGACTTCATAATTATAATTTTATAATGTGAATTTTATATAAAATTTATAGGTGTAAATTATACCTAAATATATAACATAAATTAGTAATTATTTATATTAAAATTATATATTTATATATAAACTAAATTCCTATTAAATATGAATTAAAATCGAAGATTGAAGATATGTACATTTAAATTTAAACTTAATAATTATTTATATTTAAATATATAGCATAAATTAATAATTATTTATATTTAACTTTAAAATTATGAAATATTTTATTTATATATGAATTTAATTTATTTATGGTCCCAAAAGTATATTATTTTATAATGATTACAAATTATCTTTTTATTTAGATATCATTTAAATATTTTTAATATTTATTACGTCTTTAAGTTTGACTCCGGTCGAACCATTGAATTTTGAACCTCTCTCTTTTTCAGGTTTATCTCTGATCCGATTTTTATAACCTTGGTTGTAACACTATTTTTGAAAAAAAAAATGGATAAGAAAGAGTATATTGTATTTAACTTCCATTTTAAATTTCATTTTGATATTTATTTACACTATTTAAAGTGAAAATCAATAATTCAGTTAAAACTAAATAATTTATTGTAAAGTACAGGTAAAATAAATAATAAAAACTTAAAGTTTTAGTTTAAAACAAAAATTCGAGCTTCATAAACTAGTTGAGTTTTAGCTTTTTATTTGAGTTGAACTCGAGTTTTTTAAACGAGCTCGAATAATTGAATCGAGGCTTAGCTTGATTTTTATACTTCGAGTCGAGCTCAAGCTCATTAAATGAGTTAGGGTTTAGCTCAAGCTCCGGATGAGCTAGATGAGCTCAACTCGATAATACCATTACTCGACTCGACTCGACTCGACTCATTTACACCCCTATTCTGCATTACAACCTAAAATTAGTATTCAAATAAGGAAGAAAAGTCAGTACAAATCTTTCCACTGATTCTAATCCAGTGTGCAAGCATAAGCCGTGCCTGTGGCATTTTCCAAGTGTTGATAAGGCTCAGTAAACAAATTCAAGACGACAAAAGCCAACCGCACAAAACGTTATGTTATGTTCGTTATGAAATTTATCATTTTCTAATACAAAAAGTCCACTTGGTCTTAGCAAAAAAAAAAAATGCCGAGAAAGATGTCTAAAACAAAAATTCTGTCTAAGCTTTTCTTGCACTGACATATGCGTGTCTCTGGCATTCATTTCGTAACAAGAAAAACACATGCATTCGATGATGTTGATTATTTCATTGCTAAGTGTAATTAACGTGAGGGAGGTGGGTCTAATTTAGTCGAAATATCTTGATAAAATATGGGATAGGACTGAAAATTATTTAATTTGTTTTGAGATTAATGTAATATAAATGAGGTGGTTCTCACGTTAATTTTTTATATAATTTGTATCCGATAGATATTATGATACCTTTAACACAAATAAATTGTATCAGATATATATATATACATATATATGATGGTGGAAGGAGCAGAGGGCAAGGAGAAAATGGAGGGAGAGTAATTCTTTGCTATTATCTTTTAGGAGTATATTCAAGGATGCAGATGTTTTCGATTGTTTCCTGACTGCTGTTGGCTACCTCGGTGCCATTTTCGATGGCCTTTCCCAATCCATTTTGAACGTTTTATTTGATAAACTTTTCAACAATATTGGCATGGGTCCTTCTTCTCCAAATTTCATCGCCAACATGAACCTTAATGCCAGCCGATTTCTCTACCTCGGAGCAGGTTCTTTGGTTGTGTCATTCCTTGGTAATGAATAACCAACAAGTTATTTGATATTTTATTAGTTATTACCATCATCATCTTTTTGTTGATAAGATCATTTTCTCACCTTTGATCGATTGAATGTAGAGGGGTACTGTTGCACGATAACAGCAGAGCGCCTAACGTCGAGGATGCGTGCTCGGTATTTAAAGGCAATGATGAGACAAGATGTGGGCTATTTCGATGTCAAAATGGCCTCCACCACTGAGGTCATCAACATGATTTCCAATGACTCTCTTGTCATACAGGATGTTCTGAGTGAGAAAAAAAAAAAGAGAGAATGTTCTGAGTTAGAAGGTAAAAAAGTGATCTACATATTTGCCTAATATTAGACAATGTTATTTCATTTTCGTTCTCTAACAATAAACAAATTAATATCTAGGCCCCAAATTTTATAATGAACTGCTCGTTCTTCCTCGGGAATTATGTAGTTGCATTCATTCTGTTATGGCGGTTGGCATTGGTGGCATTCCCGACTTTACTACTGCTTGTCATTCCTGGTTTAATCTGTGGACAAGTTCTACTTGGTTTGACTCGCACGATTCATACAGAGTATGACAAGGCTACAATCATCGTAGAACAGGCACTCTCGGCCATCCGCACAGTTTATTCCTCCACAGCTGAGCTCCACACAATTTCAGCTTTTTCAACAGCACTTGATTGCTCAGTGCGACTTTTTCTCCGCCAAGATCTTGTTAAAAGCCTTGCAATCGGTAGCAACAACGTCATCTTTGCCATCTATGCATTTATTTTTTGGTACGGAAGCCGCTTAGTCCAACATAACGGTGCCGAAGGAGGCACTATCGTAAGCGTTGGCTTTTGCATTGTGTATGGAGGCCAAGCACTTGGCATAGGCCTTTCCAATGTTAAGTACTTTGTGGTGGCAATGAGTGCAGCAGAGAGAATAATGAAGGTGATAAAACAAAGGCCTATGATCGACTCAGAGAGTAGCGTGGGGGAAGAGATAGGAGAACTCAAGGGGGAGGTGGAATTCAGGGAGGTGAGATTCTCGTATCCATCAAGGCCAGACATCGAGGTTTTTAAGGGGTTCAATTTGATTGTAGAGACAAGGAAGACAATGGCGTTGGTGGGAGAGAGCGGGTCGGGAAAATCGACAATGATTTCACTTCTACAGAGATTTTATGACCCCACTACCGGTGAGATATTACTAGATCGAGTGAACGTAAGGAAATTGTGGCTGAAGTGGCTTAGGGCGCAGATGGGGTTAGTAAGCCAGGAACCTGTGCTCTTTGCTACCTCCATAAAAGAGAACATCTTGTTTGGAAAAGAAGATGCGACAATGGAGGAGATTGTAACAGCTGCCAAAGCTGCAAAAGCAGATGAATTTATCACACATTTGCCATCAGGATATGCCACTCTGGTATGTTTATTTAAGTTATGAAATTACAAACTTTTTTGTTAAATTCATCATATATAATGATTATATTTAGACGAATGATTCTTTAACTCACCAGTGCTCATGGATATTGTCAATATTGCTAACCAAAGTTGGCACAGTCTTTCTCCAACTTCATTATCCTATCAATTTTGTTCGATAAAAAGTTTTGATATGTCTATTGAAAGTGGATCTTTTTTAACTAAACTTGTCAAACCTTACTCATATCGAGCAGGAACAGAGAGAGCTTAGAGAAGAAATTTGAGTTCAAGGATCAAAATTGAATTAAGGCATTTATGTTTCTTTTTTATTATTGTTTTGATTATCCAAGCATAAGTCTTGACGTTCCCTTGCTCATCCCAAGATTACACCAAAATTGAGAGAATCAAGGATCTAGTGGGAAGATCTTCTCTAAAAAAAGTCTAAAAATGATCCAATGAACCAGTGAAGACATGTCGAGAAGTTAGAGAACAATAAAAAAATTCTAATAGAAATTACCAGATTGATTAGTCCTTTAACAATGTTGACAAGGTGGAAAATAGTTCCAATCATGACTAAGGTTTTGTTTGGGACAGCTTTTTTTATGCTTTCTAAAATAATTTTTTACTTAAAAAATTTTTTAAATTTGAATTTTTTAAACTAAAAAATTACTTTAGAAAGTAATAAGAAAGCTGTCCCAAACGAAGCCTAAGACTACTATCATTATTATGGTTACTACGACTAACTCTTATGATGGAAACAAGAGCAATATGTCATAATCAAAAGAAGTTGTGATCATTACTAAAAAGGACAGACACAACCAGCCACCTTACAACCAACCACGTGCTCAACATCTCCACCGTCCACGTGCAAACTGAAGAGACATATCACAGCCACACATTTAAGCATAATTGTACTATAAATACAGACCTACTGTACACACTTCAAAATACGAAAATAGTATGACTAGACTTTGGATCTTTCTCTTCTCTTGCTATTCTCCCTTTGGCCTTTAATTTCTTTATGGTATCAGAGCAGAGAAAGAATGACACAGCCGAAAGGAAACACAGACACTTGATTGAAACTACCAGAGCTCTGTTAAATATAGGCTCTGTACCATATGCTTATTGGCCATATGCGATACTAACTGCTTCATATTTAATTAACCGGATGCTATCTCCTAAGACCCAAAACATAACTCCTTTACAATTGCCATATCAGAATGTTGCAAATCTGGTTTTGATGATGACAAACAGGTTTCTATTGTGTTTTGCTTGGCTAACCCGTTTCAGGCACAAAAGATCACGAGCAACTCAAGCCAACTCAAGATGGGGTCCAAGTGTGTCTAAGTGTACTATTTTTCTTTTTCTTGAGTCAATTGTAATGTAACTGATCCCCTAGCTAAGTAACCTTGCACATACACACTCAGGGGGAGAGCTTGACTGAATTAGAGTTTATGTTCAAATTTTTATTCAGATCGTCCTGGATAATAATCACATCATCCTGGACAATCAAGTAAAAATAGAAACCCTAATTAGGGCGACCAAGTTAAGAGGGTCTGATTAAGCAGATCGTCCTGGACGATCTTTGGATCGTACGGGACGATATGCTCAAATCAAAAATTCTCAGCCACCAGATCAAGTTAGGCAAGTTTTTATTTTAAGATATTTGGTCTGATCGTCCAGGACGATACGTGTATCATCTGGACGATCCAGTACAATCATGCTAAAATTAATCTGGTAATTAAGGAAAGCAATTTATATTTGATTGATACGATCATATCGTCCTGGATGATCGCAGGATCATCCCGGACGATCATGATTGTCTAGTACATTTCAACTGTACGATCCGAACTGTGTACAGGACGATTTGGGCACTTTTTGAACTAATCGTACATGGCGATCTCCTTATCGTCCTGGACGATCAAGTCATTTTTTGGTCGTCTAGCACAGTTTGCTCTGGATGACCCGAACTGTCTTCTGAATGATATTCCTCGATTTACACTAATCGTCCTAGACGATCGCAAAATCGTACAGGACGATATGAACAACTTTTTCTACTGATCGTCCAGAAGAGCCAGATCGTACAGGCTGAAACAACGGATTTTGAACTAATCATACAGGACGATCGATTGATCATCCTGGACGATCTAGGCCGACTAGTTGAGATTTAGGGCAAATTTTGAGCCCTCCTATAAAAGATATTTTTCTTCCAACAAGAAAAATCTTTTGCCACTTTCCTTTCCAGAGAAACCCTAGAGAGAAAGAGAGTTTGGGAGAGAGAGAGGATCTTGTGAGGGGGAGTTCGTGAGGGGTTCACGAAGGTTGCTACAAGCAAGGATCAGATTCTTCTTCTCCGCTCGTCGTCTTTCGTCGTGTCGGTGTTCTTCGGGAGAGGATCGTCGACAAGAAGATCCGAGGTTCTCTGCATGCTTCAGGAGGAAGCAAAAGGACATTGGGTTCTCTACCCGCTTCAGGTGAAAGCAAAAGGAGGTTAGGTTCTCTGCCTCACCGGGTGGTGGAAAAGAGGTTTTTTGTATAGGCTTCTCCGCCTTGCTGTGGGAGCAAAAGGAGGGTCACTTTTTGTTTAGTGCAATACCCGGAGGGGAGGCTCCGGGGAGTGGACGTAGGTCAAGTTGACCGAACCACTATAAAATCTGGTTTGCTTTTCTGATTCTGTTATGCACTTTACTTTTCTGATATTAACTGCTTGGGTGAATATCTGTGATTGTTCTTTTCGTTCTTGTTTACTTGTTTCCGCTGCAAAGTATCGAAAAGATTTTTTCTGTTCCTCGTGAAATTTTTAAATAACCAATTCACCCCCCCTCTTGGTTAGCCTCGGGACTAGTTCACTAGGGCTTAACATCCCTATCGAACTTTTAAGTGGTATTAGAGCGGGATTCAAAATTTAAGTTTTAAAACTTTTGAATTTGATCCATGGCTAACTATAACAATCGTAATTAATACTGTTGAAGGTTATTCTATTACAAGACCACCGTTGTTTGATAACATTCCTTTTGATTTTTGGAAAACACGCATGTCTACTTTTCTTCAATCAATCGATTATCGTATGTGGATATTAGTTAAAGATGGTTATGAAGCACCACATAGACTTGTTAACGGTATTAAAATTGAACTCCCGTTTATAGATTGGACTTTTGATGATCGTGATTTAGCACAGTTAAATGCAAAATATTTGAACTGTTTCTTTTGTGCTTTAAAATCTGAGGACTATATGCGTGTTTCTACTTATACAACGGGTAAAGAAATCTGGGATAGATTGTGTATAACATATGAAGGTACAACTAAAGTCAAACAGTCTAGGTTAAACATCTTGTTACATGATTATGAACTCTTTCGCATGAAACCTAGTGAGACGATTTCAAAAATGTACACAAGGTTCACTCAAATCGTTACCTCTTTGCATGCTCTAGGAATAGAACTAACTAATTACGAAAGAGTGAACAAAATTCTTAGATGTTTGCCTTCTTCATACAATGCTAAGATTACTGCGATCACGAAATCTAAATATTTAAATACTTACTCTATTGACAGCTTACTTGAATCACTCATTGCTTATGAGCAAGGGGTGAACCAAAGATAACTTGATGCAGGTGAACGAAAGAAGGAGAAGACAGTGGTGCTAAAGGCCAATGATTCAGATGCTAGCACTTCGGGTCTGATAGCGATGATGTTGCCTTAATCACAAGGCAATTCAAGAGCTTTCTAAGGAAGAAGAATAAGAATTTTCAAAAGTGAAATAAAGGTAAGACCAGTAGAAACTTTAAAGGTTCATCTGAATCTGTTTGTTTTGAATGCAGGAAGCCTGGACACATAAAGGCGAATTGTGCTACACTCAAGGCTCACCCAAGCAAGGAGAAGGGTGAGGAGAAACCGAAGTTTAGAAAGGATAAGAAGCGGATACAAAAGGCATTCTGGGCAGACTCTGCATCCGACTCCTCTGAGACTGAAGCTGAAGAGGAGGAAACAAATTTGTGTCTGATGGCTGATGATCACCCTGGTCAGTCGGACCAGGAAGAGGTATGCGAGCTTACTTACGATCAATTACTTGAAGTATCTGAAAAAATTTATGCATTGTATAGGAAGCTTTAGAAAACCCATGCTAACTTGAAACTGGATTATTTGACTTTGCAAGAAGAGCATGATGTTTTGATTAAGGATCATTCCACTGTTGATAGCAATCACATGTCTTTACTGGATGAGTTTGATGAATTGAATAAAAAATATTCTGATTTAGTTACTGTGCATGATTCATTGAAAACCACTCATGTTGATTTGAAGAGAGCTTTTAAAGAATTAGATACTATGGCATGTGAAGTAGAAAGTAGCAATGGTGCTTTAAAATTTGAAATTACAAGTTTAAATAAAGAGAATGAATTTTTGAAAGTAAAAATCAGTGCTTTTGAGAAAAACCAAACACCTCCTACTTTTGAACAGTTTTATGCACCGCCACCTTTTGAAAAATCTGTTGTAAATTCATCAAAGCATGTTTCATACACTTCTAGGAAGAGGCACTATCACTCACGTAGATTAGTAAACCCTTTTCCTGGTGTTAGATGTTATTCATGTGGCATGTTAGGACACATCTCCCACACCTGCACTGTTAACCGTAGTATACATTGGGTATGAGGCCCAAACTTCCTGTTTCACAGCACAACACACATGTATTGCATTCTTCTTTTCATAAGAAGGAACCCAAACCTGTTTGGGTTCCTAAGACTCACGTTTAATATTTTTATAGGTGTGCTCTCACACAAGACCTCGTGAGAGCATGTAGTACTTGGATAGTGGATGTTCTAGACACATGACTGGAGATGCAAATCAGTTCATTTCGCTGGAGGCCAGAGCTGGAGGTAAGGTTACACTTGGAGATAACACCACCAGGAAGGTGGTAAGCTCAGGTATAATTGGTGATTCAAAGAATTTTATGATTGATAATATTTTTCTTGTAGATGGACTGAAACACAACTTGCTGAGTATCAGTCAACTTTGTGACAAAGGATACAGCATCAAATTCCTACCTACTGGCTGCATTTTAAGCTTAAATGATAAAGTTATTTTGCAGGGGAAAATGATCAATAACGTCTACAAGCTGGATGTAAGTTGCATTAAATCTGAGAATTCAATTTGCTTAAAAACTGCTGCTGATGAGTCTTGGTTGTGGCATGGGAGATTGTGTCATGCCAGTATGAAAACCCTTACGAGAGTCACCCAAAATGACTTAGTTAGAGGTGTGCCCAAGCTTAAGTTCACTAAGGATCACCTGTGTGATGCCTGTCAGTTAGGGAAGCAAGTCTAGTCCTCTTTTCACTCTGTTAAGGACATTAGCACCTCTAGACCTTTAGAAGTTCTTCACATGGACCTCTTTGGACCCATTAGCACAGCTAGCTTAGGGGGAAAAGTCTATGGATTTGTGATTGTAGATGACTACTCGAGGTTCACTTGGATTAAATTTTTATCCACAAATCTGAGTCATTTGATGAGTTTAAGTCCTTCTCCTCTTGGATTCAGAGGAAGTTAGGTTGTGAGATCTTGACTATTCATAGTGATCATGGTGGAGAGTTTAAAAATATGAAATTTGGAAGTTTTTGTGAGGAGCAAGGGATTAGTCATAATTTTTCAGCTCCTAGGACCCCTTAGCAGAACAGGGTAGCTGAAAGGAAGAACATGACCTTAGTGGAAGCAGCTAGAGCCATGCTTGCTGAGTATTCACTTCCAAAATACTTTTGGGCTGAAGCGGTGAACACTGCCTGTTATGTGTTGAATAGGATGAATGTGAGATCAAAACTGAACAAGACACCTTATGAGATCATTAAGGGTAGAACTCCAAACCTGTCCCACCTCCATATCTTTGACTGTAAGGTTTTCATTCTGAACAACAGGAAATCATCCTTAGGAAAGTTTGACCCCAAATCTAATGAAGGAGTATTCTTAGGCTATTCTAGTGTGGGGAAATCCTTTAGCGTGTTCAATAAAAGGACTTTGGTGGGGGAAAAAATAACTCATGTGGTGTTTGATGAATCTGATCCTAAGGTGAATAGAATTGAGGAAGAAGAAGAGGTAAAGGAAATTACCCAAGGGGTTAGAAATGCAAATCTAGAGGAGAGGGTAGAACCTCAAACCACACTGCTTAGAGATTGGAGATATTCTTCGAGTCATCCTAAAGAACTGATCTTAGGAGACCCTTCTGAAGGTGTTAGGACTAGGCATGGACTTAGGAAGGAAGTAAACCATTCTGCATTTATCTCAATGATTGAACCCACCAACATCAATCAAGCCCTTT
The DNA here is from genome assembly GCA_019925795.1 of Dendrobium chrysotoxum. Classification (NCBI taxonomy): domain Eukaryota; kingdom Viridiplantae; phylum Streptophyta; class Magnoliopsida; order Asparagales; family Orchidaceae; genus Dendrobium; species Dendrobium chrysotoxum. The sequence continues at coordinate 54,851,993 of CM034308.1, read as the reverse complement.
CAGATGAGTTCTGGATCTTAACTATGCAGGAAGAATTGAATCAATTTGTAAGGAATGATGTTTAGGAGTTAGTAGAAAGACCTAAAAATCAAAATATTGTGGGAACCAAGTGGGTCTTTAAGAATAAGATGAATGATTCTGGTGTGGTGGTTAGGAATAAGGCAAGATTGGTGGCTAAGGGGTATAATCAGATAGAATGGATTGATTTTGAAGAGACTTTTTCCCCTGTAGCTAGATTGGAAGCCATTAGAGTGCTACTAGCCTTTGCCTGTTATAAGGGATTCAAGCTGTTTCAAATGGATGTCAAGAGTGCCTTTTTAAATGGGGTAATAAAAGAGGATGTTTTTGTAGAATAACCCCCAAGTTTTGAGAGTTCCCAATATCTGAATCATGTTTATAAATTAAAAAAGGCCTTATATGGATTGAAACAGGCACCCAGAGCTTGGTATGAGATGCTTAGCACATTCCTATTAGAAAGAGAGTTTGTTAAGGGGAGCGTAGACACCACCCTTTTTCTGAGGAGAATAGGGGATGACTTACTCATTGTCCAGATCTATGTTGATGATATAATTTTTGAATCTTCTGATAAATATTTATGTGATGAGTTTTCTAAAATAATGAGTAAGGATTTTGAGATGAGTATGATGGGAGAATTATCCTACTTCTTGGGGTTTAACATAAGGCAAACGGATGATGGAACCTTTCTCAATCAATCTAAATACACTAAGGACATTTTGAAGAAATATGAAATAGACAAAGCCAAGCCAATCAATACTCCCATGAGCTCCTCTGTTCAGTTAGATAAGGATTCAAGTGGAAAATCTATTGATTAGAAGAAGTATAGAGGAATAATAGGATCACTGCTTTACCTGACTGCTAGCCGACCTGATATCATGTTTAGTGTCTGTCTTTGTGCTAGGTTTCAGGTTGATCCTAAAGAGTCCCACCTGACTGCTGTTAAGAGAATTCTTAGATATCTTTTAGGGACCCCAAACCTAAGAATTTGGTACCCTAGGCATCGCACCTCTTCTGAGATCATTGATATTCTAATTCTGACTTTGCGGGGTGTAGGGTGGATAGAAAGAGCACTTTTGGAACTTGTCAATTCATAGGACATTCTCTAGTCTCTTGGTCTAGTAGAAAACAGAACTCAGTTGCACTTTCCACTGCTGAAGCTGAGTATATTGCCTTAGGAAGTTGTGTGGCCCAAGTTCTTTGGTTAAAGCAATAAGTTTTGGACTTAGGTTTACCTGTTGGCACAATTTCTGTCCTGTGTGATAATACTAGTGTCATCTGCATCTCTAAGAATCCAATCCAATATTCTAGGACCAAACACATTGACATAAGGCATCACTTCATTAGGGACCATGTTACAAAAGGGGACATTGAGCTACATCATATAGCAACTGAAAATCAGCTGGCTGACATATTCACTAATCCATTGGCCTTTGACTCTTTCAGCATTTTGAGAACCAGATTAGGAGTGATTGATATAAATGCTTGATTTTAATGACTGCTAATTTCTGATTGTTTCTGATTATTATTCTGTTTCTGTTAGTTAGCTTTTTGATTTGCTTATTTGCTTTCAGTTATTTTTATTGTTTCTTCGTCTGTTTATTTCTGTGTTAGCCTTGCTGTTAGTTTGATTTGAGTATTTACTTTGATGTGATTTTCTACATATTTTTTATTCACTGGTTCATCTCTTTTATTTACTGTTTTATGCTTTTTAAAATCAGATCACTGCTCACTACTTCTGCTAAACTGAATTTCTGACTAAGAATTTTACCTTATTTTATTTGGAAGCTAGTAAGCAGTGATTGATTCCACTGAATCTGTTAAAGGGAAGAAACATTGATGATTATTTCTCTTCCTCTAACTCCTTTACTGGTGTATTATTTCTTTTGGATAAAAATCTTCTTCAAAATTAAAATATTAGTTTTTGAAATAGAGATTTATTTTATCTTCCTACAGTAATCTACCTCATATGAATAGTATTTTCAAAGTCTTGACTCATTGTTATGATTTTCTAAACCAAGTAATTGCACTTATCATATGACATATAGCTTTTATTTTATAAATTACTCTTCCTTATTGTGGAGAGCGTCTCCTATATTTGGAAGATAATTTTACAGCTGAGACTCTTTAATGATTATGAATAGAAGAAAGCTTACAAAAGATGCGCAGTGCGCCAAATCAATTGAAAAAGAGGCATAAAATGAGCCCAACGCTGAAAAGATGTGAAATGTCGCCAACTAAAAGATACACAAAGTGTATCAAGAATGAAAAGATGCGTAAAGCGCCAAATAAATTGAAAAAGGGCACAAAATGAGCCCAACCAAGCTTTCTTTCCTTTCCGCTCGTTAAATGCCTTAGAAAAATCCGTGCGCCACTTAATATTTTCAAAAGCTTGTGTTTGAAAATCCTGATTTCTGATTTATTACTTTGTAACACTTTTATATCAGATATTTTTCTGGAACGAAGCTTGAAAGAATCTCTTTTCAAATCTAATTTCTTTTCTTCTGAATTAGATTTTTATTTTAAAAGAGATTTGCATCGATAAGGTGCCCGAGGTGGGAGTTACGAAAGTCGATTTTTCCAGCTTTTTCTGGTTTTCAGTGTTGTCAATCTTCTCCTTATTAATTTTTGAATATAAAATCGAGGAAAAATTCTGATTTACTGGAGCAGCTTGATTATAAAAAAAACCGTTGCTTTTATGTGTTTTCACTTCAAATTTTATTCGTGTTTGTTTTTTGTTTTTTGTTTTCATGGTTGTGTTTTTGGGATCCTGATCTGTCATCTCCATCCTCCATATTTTTCTATTTTCTTCACATCTTCCTGGACGATTCACCGATCATCCTGGACGATCTATAAATCGTCCTGGATGATCCATTCAAAATCGTCTCCACTCTACTCCTGCTGCTAAGAAACACTAATTATTGCTGATCGTCCTAGACGATATGCTCCATATCTTCCTGATCTGATCAAACGGCTGAAATTGCACCAATTATTATCCATCGTCCTGGACGATCCACTCCATCATCCTGGACGATACACGTGTCAGCCACTGGACGATTCAAATTCGGCCCATCCGATATATTTATTGCATATCGTCCTGGACGATCCACCTAATCATCCTGGATGATCTATGATCGTCCTGGATGATCAGACCGCTTTTTTGACCAATCGTCATGGCAGTCATAAATGTCCATATCGTCCTAGACGATCTCGCGATCGTACGGGACGATCAGACCAAATTCTATTTAAACAGCCATTTCTTCATCTTTTCTTTCACACATTTCCCTCTACCTTCTTTCACTATTGCTTTCTAATGGCTGGTGGCAAACGTTCGCGACAAGGTGCAAGTTCCTCCAGTGGGCATATTGATCCTCATTTTCAAAATGCAGCCGATCAAGCTGCCTTTGAGTGCTATCGCGACGTGGGGATCACGCATTCTAAAATAGTAAATCCCCACACCCTCACCTATCCCATTCATTATTTGTTCGCACACACCTCCCTCACCTTCATCCTTACACTAGCCTTTCCGTTTAATCTTGAACTCCTTTAAGTTTTCTTTGCCAATTTGTGCATTTCCGCCGACTATTCCACTCTTCGCTTGTATGTCAATCAACGTCCCGGGGAACTCACTACCCAAGACTTTCACAATATTCTCCAACTTTCTGTCACTGGCAACAAACTCTACACCCTTATCACTGACCCTGACTATGATTGGAGTGTCGCCAATCACTTCCTTCGCAATACAAACGCACCCTATCATGATAACGCTTGCACCTCACTTCTTAAGGACGCACGGACCATTCAGCATGTCCTTCGTTCCTCCGTCATTCAAAGGCAGGGGATCGAATTCACATCACCCCATTACTGTCCTTGACCACATACTACATCATGGCCCGCAGAGAGTTTAATGCCTCTGACCTTATTATCTGATACATAGAGCACCTCACCACTATTAGGGATCCGGGTCACAGGCGTCGCCCAAATCTAGCTTTAGGTAATCTCATTCATTATGCCTTAGAAACCAAGTATGACCTTCAGTATCCTGTTCCTCCTAATGTCCCTCCTTCCTTCTTCACAAACAATTCATTCCACGTCCTACACAGCACCCGACTACATCCGGAGCCCGCCCAAGATGTTGAGGAGGAAGAGGAAGAGGCTATTTCAGTTCTTGCTGCACCTGATGAACCTGCTCCCCTTCGCATTACCTCTCCTTTTGACCACATGGTGTAGCGCTTCGATCAGTGGGAGGCCAGATTCGACTCCTATGTGGTTGCCCAGGAGCAGCGGCACGCTGAGGACCTCCAGCGCTTCACTGACTATGCTGCGCAGCAGCAACAGCAGCATGACTAGGACATTGCCTGGATTGGAGCCCACTTTCAAGCCATTCACGATTACTTCAACCCACCACCGCCACCTCCTCCTTTCGATTAGGATCCGCCTCCGTTTTAGTGTTCTGTTTTATAGTTGTTTTCTTTTCTGTTTTGTACTGATGTTTCAGTGTTTTCTGTTTACCCTCCTCCTTTTTGTGATGTCAAAAGGGTGAGTTAGTTGTAGTCGTTTTTTGTTATGTGTTATGTTTCATGTATTAGCTTGGTTATTAAATGAAAATTTGAGAAAAAATATAATTTTTTTCGATCTCCTAGTTATTTTATTTTTCAAACTAATGTACAAATATTTGCCATCAGCAAAAGGGGGAGATTGTTGCAAATCTGGTTTTGATGATGACAAACAGGTTTCTATTGTATTTTGCTTGGCTAACCCGTTTCAGGCACAAAAGATCACGAGCAACTCAAGCCAACTCAAGAGCGGGTCCAAGTGTGTCTAAGTGTACTATTTTTCTTTTTCTTGAGTCAATTGTAATGTAACTGATCCCCTAGCTAAGTAACCTTACACACACACACTCAGGGGGAGAGCTTGAGTGAATTAGAGTTTCTGTTCAAATTTTTGTTCAGATCATCCTAGACGATAGCCACATCGTCCTGGATGATCAAGTAAAAATAGAAACCCTAATTAGGGCAACCAAGTTAAGTGGGTCTGATTAAGTAGATTGTCCTGGACAATTTTTTGATCGTACGGGACGATATGCTCAAGTTAGAAATTCTCAGCCGCCAGATCAAGTTAGGCAAGTTTTTATTTTAAGATATTTGGTCTGATCGTCCAGGACGATACGTGTATCGTCCCGGACGATCCAGTATAATCATGCCTAAATTAATCTGGTAATTAAGGAAAATAATTTATATTTGATTCATACGATCATATCATCCTGGATGATCGCAGGATCGTCCCGGACGATCATGATCGTCTAGTGCATTTCAGCTGTACGACCCGAACTGTGTACAGGACGATTTGGGCACTTTTTGAACTAACCGTACAGGACGATCAAGTCATTTTTTGGTCGTCCAGCACAGTTTGTTCTGGACGACCCGAACTGTCTTTTGGACAATATTCCTCGATTTACACTAATCATCTCGGACAATCGCAAAATCATACGGGATGATATGAATAACTTTTTCTACTGATCATCCAGAAGAGCCAGATCGTACAGGCTGAAACAGTTGATTTTGAACTGATCGTACAGGACGATCGATTGATCGTCCTGGACGATCTAGGCCTACTAGTTGAGATTTAGGGCAAATTTTGAGCCCTCCTATAAAAGATATTTTTCTTCCAACAAGAAAAATCTTTTGCCACTTTTCTTTCCAGAGAAACCCTAGAGAGAGAGTTTGGGAGAGAGAGAGAGAGAGGATATTGTGAGGGGGAGTTTGTGAGGGGTTCACGAAGGTTGCTCCAAGCAAGGATCAGAGTCTTCTTCTCCGCTCGTCGTCTTTCATCGTGTCGGTGTTCTTTGGGAGAGGATCGTCGGCAAGAAGATCCGAGGTTCTCTGCCTGCTTCAGGAGGAAGAAAAAGGACGTTGGGTTCTCTACCCGCTTCAGGTGGAAGAAAAAGGAGGTTAGGTTCTCTGCCTCACCGGGTGGTGGAATGGAGATTTTTTGTACAGGCTTCTCCGCCTTGCTGTGGGAGAAAAAGGAGGGTCACTTTTTGTTTAGTGCAATACCTGGAGGGGAGGCTCCGGGGAGTGGACGTAGGTCAAGTTGACCGAACCACTATAAAATCTGGTTTGCTTTTCTGATTCTGTTATGCACTTTACTTTTCTGATATTAACTACTTGTGTGAATATCTGTGATTGATCTTTTCGTTCTTGTTTATTTGTTTCCACTGCAAAGTATCGAAAAGATTTTTATGTTCCTCGTGAAATTTTTAAATAACCAATTCACCCCCCTCTTGGTTAGCCTCTGGACTAGTTCACTAGGGCTTAACATCCCTATCGAACTTTCACAGAAAAATCCTGACTATTCCATTCTCAGAACATTTGGATGTGAATGTTTTCCCTGGATACCCCCACACAACAGACACAAATTGGCCCCAAGAGCTACCTCATGCATTTTTGTGGGATATTCACCATCACACAAAGGCTACAAATGCTTAAACCCAACCACCTACCACATAACCATTTCCAGACATGTCACCTTTCATGAAAACACATTCCCATTTGCTAAAATCAACAACACTTCACCACCAAAACCTATAGTCCCGACCAATCCGTTCCTGCTTACACCCACCACCCAAACCATCACCCAACCTACCCCCGAAATACCCATGACCCATAATACAACCCATGCAGCCACTCCCACCATATCACAAACTCCCACGTCAGCAACCACCAATAACCTTACACCCTCCATACCACCATCACCTATACTACAACCTCCAGCAACACACCCAATGCTAACCAGATTCAAAACTGGTTCCCTCAAACCCAAAACAATTCTAAACCTATTACATCAAACTGCCTAAACACATCTTCCCCCACAACCAGACCCCACTACATATTCAGAGGCATCGAAACACCACCACTGGAGACAAGCAATGGCCACAAAATTTCTTGCATTACAACAACAAGCCACTTGGTTTTTAGTTCCACTCCCCACAAATGCCCCTATACTTGGATGCAAATGGACATACAAAACCAAATTTCATTCTGACGGCTCCATTGCAAGACACAAGGCACGTTTGGTAGCTTAGGGACATAAGCAACAATACGGGATTAATTATTCAGAAACCTTCAGTCCGATGGAAAAATTCCCAACCATCAGAATGTTACTCACTGTTGCTTTTAATAAAAACTAGGAGATACAACAGCTAGATGTGGCAAATGCTTTCTTACACGGGAAATTGACAGACACAATATACATGAGACAACCCCAAGGCTACGAGGACAATCAACATCCAGATCATGTATACCTTCTTCACAAGGCAATTTATGGGCTCAAACAGGCATCAAGATAATGGTTCACAATTTTTACAACATTCATGCAACAAATTGGATTCTACCCGAGTAAAGCAGATCCCTCCTTACTCATTCTCTCGCAAGACGACTCATACGTGTACTTACTCACATACGTCGATGACATTTTACTCACAGGTAACAACCCATCCCTCAACTCTAGCATCATATTGAAATTGCATAGCAAATTCTCTATGAATCATTTAGGCATAGTTAACAACTTTCTTGGCATCAACATTACCACCCACAAAAATTCACTCTTTCTGTCTCAAACTCAATACGCTCAATCCCTACTTCAAAGCACCGGCCTTCACTTATGCAAACCTCTCTCCAACCCCTCGTGCACAAAACCACCACAACACATCATACCAGACCCAATCCTTACAGACCCACACACATACAGACAAATAACAGGATCTCTCCAATACCTCATTATCATAAGACCGAACATTGCATATCCTGTAAATATATTATGTCGACACATGCACAACCCACAACCCTATCATGCATACCTCCTCAAAAGACTACTCAGGTGCATAAAAGGCACCATCAATTATGGCATACCAATTTCATCCGGACCTCTTCAACTACAATCATACTTAGACGCAAATTGGGCAAACGACATCGAGACCAAGAAATCCACTTCAGGCTATTGTTCCTTTCTTGGAAACACAGCAATTTCATGGAGCATCAAGAAATAATATACCGTTGCAAGATCATCTACCGAGGCAGAATATCGATCACTGGCGGTAGCTATCACGAACATCATATGGCTACGACAACTATTATAAGATTTCAATATATCCACCTCACATCCGACAGATCTGTACTGCGACAATACCTCCGCCATTGCCATAGCTAACAATCCCATCTTCCACGCCAGAACGAAACACATTGAGATCGATCATCACTTCATCTGTCACTAGATTCACTCGAACATCGTTCTCGTTTAACCGATCAGCACTCAGGACCAGCTCACCGACATCTTCACCAAGCCTCTATCCACTTCCCGCTTTCACGAGCTCCGTACCAAGCTGAAAGTTTCCGATAAACATTAGCTTGCGGGGGGATAAAAAGGACAGGCGCAACCAGCCACCTTACAACCAATCACGTGCTCAACATCTCCACCATCCACGTGCAAACTAAAGAGACATATCACAGCCACACATTTAAGCATAATTGTACTATAAATATAGACCTACTGTACACACTTCAAAATATGAAAATAAGATGACTAGACTTTGGATCTTTCTCGACTCTGGCCTATCTCCCTTTGTCCTTTAATTTCTTTGATTACTGTTCTACATTATACTAGATTGTCTCATCCTTTTATATATTCTTTCCATCTACATTATTAGCATCTTTTTTCTTTGTTTGAGCCAAATAGTTGCTCATCACTACTAGATGTCAAAATCAAATCTAATACATAAACTTAGCCAAATTGTACTAATTTTATTAGGATAATAGAGCTTAAGTGGGTCTGGGTTCAAGAGATCAAGATCAAATGAGAAAACTCGTATTTCTAGTAGTCTTTGAATATACAGAGCAGAAATCTTGGCTATCCCCTTGCTTGGAAGGGTATTCAACAAAATTATCAAAGAAACGTGAATGGAAAAAATAAAATAAATGAGAATTTATTATGAATAACTTCTCCAAAAGAAGTTAAAAAAAAAAAAGAAAATCAAAATATTATATGTTTGAATTGTGACCTTATTTTTAGAGGTGCGCCAAAATCTTTGTTGCAAGTTAGTTTGCACATGAGAATATTGCAAGTAGTGTATTTGAATGTTGCTATGGTCAACTTGGCAGAATCGCTTGAGCTCAACGCCAGTCTTATGGATGGGTATTATTATCACATATGACTATCTTATCCAAGTAGATTAGGTATGCTGACAAGTTCCTCAAATCAAGCTTTAATATTCTCGAAGCAATAATTGAATATCACGTAGCTGAGTATCAATATGGCACTCCTCTTGGATGACTTCTCATGGATTGCTAAAAGAATTAGTTGAGTTACCTAGGTTGGCACAACAAGAAAAAAACTAATAATCTTCCACTCAAAAACTGATTGTGATCAATTCTTTTAATGATATATAGCACAGACCATAGAAAGAAAAATAGTGGTGTGGCTCGCCCTTGCATTAACCTTCATAAAGACCAACTGAAGCTAAACATAGCTTCAATTTATTAGCTGTCACTATCTTTGTCAACATGTCTGCAGGATTCTGAGTTATATGTATCTTCTCCAAAAATAATTGACTAAGTTCTACGAGTGAACAAATGAAATGATATGTAAACTGGATATGCTTTGACCTGGCATGGAATACAATATTCTTGGCTAGATGAATAGCACGCATGTTGTTACTATGTAGTTTACCATTCTTTTGCCCTTTGCCAAGTTCTGTTATAAAGCTTTGCAGCCATATTATTTCCTTGCTATCCATAGTGGCACTAATATATTCATCTTATATGGTTGTGAGAGCAATAATCTTCTATAACTTGGAAACCCAACTAACTATAGTATTTCCTAAACTAAAGATACAACCAGCTATACTCCTACCATTAATATCTCCAACCAAATCAGAATCTACATATCCCTGTAGTTTAATCCCTACCTGTCTAAAGCAAACTGCTTTGTTAATCATCCCTCTCAATTATTGAGAATCTATTTAACTATCTCCCAATGATGTTTACTGGATTACTCATGATTCTGCAGACTACTCCTATTGCATATGCTATATCTAGTCCTATACAGATCATAATATACATCAAGCTTCCAACAACTAAAGCATACAAAGTTCTCTCCATTTATTCTTGCTTTGCTTCATATCTAGATGACTATTCCTTAGATAGTTGAAAGTGACTACGTAGGGGGGGGGGGGGGGGGGGGGGGGGGGGGGGAGGTGAAAAGTGGTTTTATCTTGCTCATTTTAAATCTCTCTAACACCTTTTCAACATATTCAACTTGAGACAATACAATGTATCTACACTCCAAGACCTACCGATTCTCTTATAGAGTATTTTCTTTATTGGAGTCAAATATTTCATTTCAAATTCCCTTTATAAGTGCTCTTTCAATTCTTTTTTATTTTTCATATATGATATTGTAATTACCATATCATCGAAATATAAAAGAATAAATATATAGCAGTTACTAAAATATTTAAAGAAGCAATAATAAATTTCCAAGCACTTTATGTATCATTTGTCTAACATAAAACCTATCAAATCTTTTGTACCACTTGGTATATGCTTCAATCCATACAGACTTTTTTGAGTCGACACACCATATCTTCTTTTTCCCTGAATCACGTATCCTTGAGGTTGTAACATGTGCAGTGCAATACCCGCAATTCTGGACCATGGTTGATTAGACCTAACATGGTAGAATGCCTAACTTATCTTAATTTTACTTTGAAATTTTAAGTTATTTGAGTTCAAATTTAAATCCAAATAAATTTAGAAATAAAATAAAGAGAAAGGAAATATATGAGAAAATTTTGGTAGGATCTAGAATATTTTGATTGAGCGCTACAATATTGTGCATTTGAGTGCCACAACGTTGTCCACTAAAATATATTTTTATCACCAGGAGAAGGAGAAGGAGAAGGACAGGAAAAGAGGAAGGAGAGAGAAATCAAAGAGAGATTCATAGGCTGTAGTTTGTGATTCATCTGTCAAGCCAGTTAAGAGAATTATCGTATTAGATGTAGGCATCAAATATGCTATTTCTGATTTCAATTCTGATATTTTTGTGAAATAATTTGTGGTAAAAATATATAATAATAAGTATAACAAACTTTGTATCATATAACTTCTGATATGCTATATAATATTTTATTCTAGATATTTTGACTATAATAAATGAACTTTTATCGATTGGTTTTTTATATATAAAATTCTAAGTATTTTATTTGCTAAAAGTTGGCATTTTTAGTACTGACTATAAATTATTAAATGCCTTAAAATAATTTTTTAAAGATTATTTACAAATAATTTTCAAAATGGTGAAAGTTGGGAAATGTAAGTTGCACATACATCATCTTATATAATGTGGTATACCTATATTCATAATCATGCTCAACATCTTGACTACATGTTGATTCTATAAAGTTTTGCATATGCATTTATGATCATATGATGGATGTTCTGATGTAGGAGACCACAAAAGTAGATTTGGGATGGTTTCCTTCACCTAATGGAGGTTGACTATTATAGACATAAGTGAAAGTAGAATTATAAGCATACATTAGGACATATATATTACATACAATTGTATATTCTATTAAATGAAATAAGTTAAATATAAAGGATATTCTAGCAAATAGAATAAGTTTAACTATAGGAGAATGTTCTAAAAATAAGTATACTCTATTTTTTTGTATAAGTAAACTTGAATGTTTCTATGGGGATATGAATGAAAATACATACTCTATTCTGTTCTTAAAACCAGTATACTCTGAAATCCATGTGAAAGAGAAAGAAAAGTATTTGTCCGTGAAAAGTAAATTATGACATGTTTCTAGAAAAGTAATGACTATTTTATGTTTACTTGATTTTGATATTTTAATTCTATTTATAAATAACAAATATGGGTATTAAATTTTACAATATGGTTTGGGTATGCTTACTAAGTTGTAAATATTCAACATGCTAAGTTTTAACATTTTAGGGAAAGGAAAGGGCCAAACAGAGAGAGATCATAGGGTACGGATCTGTAGAAGTCTTTCATTAAGGTATTTTTGAAATTCAATTTTCATATTTTGATGCATAAAATCAATTTATATTAGATAATTTGTACATGAATTTTTTTGGACATAAGAATTTAGATGATAATTATTTATATTTATTATTTTGGATGGTGTGTTACATTACATGTGAGAAAATTAAGTTTAGGATTTCAAGTCTTCCATTAGATGATGGGGCATGATAGAGAGGTATCAGAGTAACAGTTTGGAAGAATTAGGTCATAAATAGAGCCATAGGAAATGATCTATAGATATATAGAGGAGTCGAGGTTAGTTTATAATTATTTTATTTTTATGCATGATATATGTGCACAAAACTGAACTCCTTGATATAGATAAAAGTGTTACTGCATCATGAACACCTAAAACTGAGAAGCAGTTGATAGATAGAATTCCAATCAAGTTGTTATAGTTATGATTATTATGGGGGAAATGACTTTTGATTCCCTAATGTAGTTTGCAGAATTGGTAGCCCAACTTATGGGTGAGGTTTAGATTAAGATAATGGGAGTAAATAGATAGGAGCTAGACAAATATTTATATTTATTTCTTAGATTAAAGCCTCCTCAATTTCAATGAGTCATGGAACCTCAATCAACTAAAGATTTGTAGAAGAGGTTAAGGAACTTCTTTGAAAGTATATAGTGCCTTGAGGTGGTTTTGTTAGCCATATTTCTGTTAGATGGAGAGGCAGAACTCTAGTGGATATGCCAACAGATGAAGAAGTTTCGGCACATACCCAATGTGGAGATCTACTAAGATGAGTTTATAGAGACATTTTGTCTGCTAGGCAGTAGATGCAGGAGTTAGTCTTGAGGCTAGTTTAGTATGCTCTCTAGTTGATTAGTACTCTTAAACAAAAGTGTTATCAATTTCTAAGAGGTTTGAGAGATAATTTTATACTCCCATTGATTTTGTTTCATATTTGAGATTTTTTTTAGCTCATAGAGAGAGCATTGTTAGTGGAGAATGATTTAATATCCACTCAACAAATATGGGATGCTAGTATAAAGAGATTCAGAAGAGAACCCTCTAGAAGTACTATTAGTGGGAAGAAATCCATGTTTGGATGTAGTGACCTTAAGAGGGGAGGACCTGCAATATCAAGGAGTGCATGCGGCTTATTATCCATTTGTAGTGGTCCATTCTCACTAGCATCCCTTATCGAATGATACCAAGAGAACTACAAAAGTTGAAGATTCAAGTACAGGAGCTATTAGATAAAAATTTTATCTAACCAAGTGAATCTACATGGGGAACTCCTGTGTTATTTGTGAAGAAAAAAGATGGATCTCTAAGAATTTGTATTGATTATCAAGAGTTGAACAAAATGACTATGAAGAAAAAGTATCCATTATTTAGAATTAAAGATCTATTTGACCAATTTGGAGGTGCGACTATATTTTCTAAGATTAATTTGAGATTGGGTTACCATCAATTAAGGTTGAGAGTTGAGGATGAAGCAAAGATACCCTTGAACACCATGCATGGGTAGAATGAATTTCTAGTTATGTTATTTAGTGTGATAAATGCATTAGGTGTATTCATGGATTTGATGAATATCATGTTTAGGGAGTATTTATATCAATTCATCATTTTATTCATTGATGATATTATGGCATATTTGAAGATCAAAGAAGAGTATGCAAGATTTTTGAGGTTGACTCTGAAGACCTTGAGGCAACATAAGTTATATGCAAAGTTCTTAGATAATGAATTCTAGTTGAAGTCTGTAACATGCATGGGGCAAGTGATAAGTAAAGAAGAAATCTTTATGGATCCCTATAAAGTACAAGCTATAATTAATTGGCCAAGGCTGATATCAGTGATGGAAGTTTGTAACTTTCTTACGTTATATAATATTATACGAAGTTGTCAGAGGCCTTTCACAGATTATGATTCCTTTAATAAGATTGACTCAGAAGGCTAATTTATTCGAATAGACACCAGAATGTTAATATGGGGGGGGGGGGGGGGGGGGAGCCAGAGTGTGGTTACTTTGATTTGATGTGGATATATGCTTAGGTTTTCTTTGATATAAAATTTATGAAATCCCACTAAATACATAAGTATGTGCTGAATCAATTAATAAAGTGATATAAAAGAGTGTCAATCTCATAAGGAAGCATTTTACGTAATTATAATTTAAGCTACTATCATTTAATCTAAATGCATAATTTATCCTATTAAATGTAAAAATGGATGTTTTTGAGTTTTTGCCACGTAATAGAGACTGGTAAGAGAATTTGATATTAATGAAATTAAATTATTTTGGACTAATGAATGCAAGACAATATAGTTTTTCTAATAAGACTCTTTATTTTAGATGTGGATCAGAGCATATGCATTCTTAGATCTCTATTAAGCTTGTATGGGTGAAAAGGGAGGTTTAAGGCCTTCCTACAATTTTACTATTGCCATAAACCTAAAAAGTTTAACATCCTATGTCTATGTATGTCAACATTCCATTTTAATACTCCTATTTATTCTAATTTTTCTCCATCAAAGCTATACATCACACTAACTATATACATGGCCACTATATGCATTAAATAAAAAATGTGATATATTGAAAATATCCATGAAATAATTTAAAGCACATGAGCTTACATTAGTACTTGCTATGTGTTTACATCATTTACCTAAAACTTAGATATTTAGCTAGACATGGATAACAAAGGAAGCAAACTCATATTCATTTCATTCATATGAAAAAAAAATATAGAAGAATGAATAAGAAAAATGTCACTTGAAAAGATCAATTGATATTCTCCACACTCCTTTTTTTTTCCATAGTAGAATTGCTTACATAATAGATGCTAAGATTTATTAAAAGAAAATATCTTGCACTTCCCTAGTCTCCCTTATACTTTACTCTAAGGGGAAATTAGAAGAAGACACTATAATGTATAAAACTCCATTAAAATAATAAAACTTTATAAAAAACATCTGTAAAACTATTTATATAAGTGCAAAAATGATTTCAGGTGCTATGATACTCGACAAGGTTGCACCACAGTGGTTTAAATTAAAATAGCTCCTCAACACTATAATATCTTCTCCATTATGGCGTTGGGATGACCTAGCACAATTACTGAGTAAACTGGTGTATCTTTTGGCTAATTCATTGCATCTTCTCATTTTGACAACTGCTTTGTGCAACCCTACAAAAGTTGAGCACTGCGGCGCTTGAATGTACAATTCTACATTATGGCATTATGATGATTGACGCTCCGACACTCAAAATTTTGAGACTTTGGTATTGCAGTGTTAATTTTTAGCACAACGGCGTTGACCTTGGCTCTACCAGGGGACTAACTTTTCCTAAAATTCTTTAGTGGGGTCGGCTACACGAATCCTTTTTTCTCCATTGTGTCTTATTAAAGGCCAAATTCTCGTTTAAGTCCAATGAAGAAAGCTCATTTCTAACATTTTCTAACCAAGTCTTTTTAGATCTACCTCTACCTTTCTTAACATAAGTCAAATCTAATACCTCTACTTTCCTAACCAGGAGACATTGGGAGGCCGCCATTTTATGTGACCAAACCATCTAAGGCGACTCTCTCTAATCTTATCTTCCACTGGAGCTACTCCAATCTTTTCACATATATGCTCATTTCGTATCTCTCTCTAAGGGTAAAGCTACTCATCCACCTGAGCATCCTCATCTTTGCAACACTTAACTTAGTATTATGCTTCTCTTTTAATGGCCAACATTCGGCACCATAAAACATTGTAGGTCTCACCACCATCTTATAGAATTTTCCCTTAAGTTTGAGGGGGACTTTTCTATCACACAACAAGTCCGATGCATTCCTCCACTTCAACCATCCAACTTGAATTTTTCTGATAATATCCCCATCTATTTCACCATCACTCTGAACAATAGATCCAAGATATCTAAAACGTGTACTCTTATTAATGACTTGATTGCCCAAAGTTATAATCCCCTCACTAGTTCTATTACTTCTAAAATTACACTCTATATATTCCGTTTTAGATCTACTCAAGAGAAAACCTTTAAACTCTAAGGTTGACCTCCATAATTCAAGTTTACCTTCAAATCCCTCTCTAGTCTTATCAACAAGAGGAATATCATCAGCAAAAAGCATACACCAAGGTACATCGTCTTGCAAAAGTCTAGTGAGAACATCTATGACTAAAGCAAAAAGATATGGACTAAAGGTTGATCCTTGATCTAATCCAACCGAAATAGGAAAATACTTGGTCAAACTACCTTGTGTTTAAACATAAGTAATAGCTCCTGCAAACATATCTTTAATGATTTGAATATAAGCATTACCAACTCCTTTCTTTTCAAGAACTCTCTATAGCACTTCTCTTGGAACATTATCATATGTTTTCTATAAATCAATAAATATCATATGTAGATCCTCCTTATTCTCTCTATATTTCTCCATCAAACCTCTCAATAAATGTATGGCTTCCATAGTAGACCTACTATGCATAAATCCAAATTGATTTTGAGAAACATTAGTTTCACGCTGTAACCTATGCTCCATAACTCGCTCCCATAGTTTTAAGGTAAGACACATTAACTTAATTCCTCTGTAATTCACACAATCTTGTGCATCACCTTTATTCTTAAAAATAAGAATTAACGAAATCATTCTCCACTCATCTGGCATCTTTTTAATCTTCAATATAGTATTAAAAAGTTTAGTAAGCCAAGAAATTCCTTCATCTTCTGAGCATTTCCACACCTCTATTGGAATATCATCAGGTCCAACAGCTTTTCCACACTTCATTTTCTTTAAAGCCTATCTAACATTGATTTTACTAATATGTGGATGAAAACATAAATCTTTATTGGCATTTAGGGTGCTAAGGTCACTAAAGTCAATCGTATTTTCACATTCTTCATTAAAAAGTTTAGCAAAATATCTCATCCACCTTTGTTGAATATCATCTTCTAAGAAAAGTACTTTTTGATTTTCATCCTTAATACACTTCACTTGAACTAAATCCTTACTACTCCTATCTCTTTGTTTGGCTAACTTATATATATTTATCTTTCTCCCTCCTTAGTATCTAATCTATTATATAAATTATTAAAAGCTAAGATCTTTACGTCGCATATTGCTTTCTTAGATTCCTTATGTGCCTCTTTATATCTTTCCCAATTATCAAAATTTTTATATTTAAAACAATTTTTATAAAAAATCTTCTTATTTTTTATCTTTTCATGCACATTTGAATTCCACCAGTAACTATTTTTTCTATTAGGAGCTTTTTCCTTTGATACTCCAAGCATATTTTTTGCAATATTCTTAATATCACTAGCCACTTTTTCCCACATAGCATTAGCATCCTCATGCACAGATAAAATATTAAGATCTAAAATCTTACTCTCAAAAATATTTTTGTTAATATTCTTTAAATGCCCCCATCTAATCTAGAATATCGTTTTACTTTATTTTTTTATTTTCAGCCCCTGGATACATAAATTTTTACTCAGAATAACTTTATAATCTTTGCAATCTAAACGATCTAATTTTGTTATTAGAAAATAATAAATCTGAATTTATTATATTCATTTTTATAAGTGATGAGATACTCATCTCTTTTCTTAAATAAGGTATTAGCAATTAAAAAATCATAAGCTAAAGAAAAATCTAATATGGTATTACCACCTTTATTTGTCGTTCCAAACCCATGACCACCATGAATGCTTTTAAAATCATTTATCTCTCTACCAACATGTCCATTTAAACCTCCTCCAATAAAAACTTTTTTTTTAAGAGGTATCTTTTGTATTAATTCTTCTAAGTCATTCCAAAATTTTAATTTTAAACCCATATCCAAACCTACTTGAGGAGCATAAGCACTTATAATATTAACAATCTTAGAATCAATAACAATCTTTAAAGTTATAATTCTATCTCCAGTTCTATTAATTTTTATAATATTATCCTTCAAACACTTATTTATAATCACACCTATATAATTTCTAGTATGACTCCTACCAGAATACTATAGTTTAAATCATAAACTATCAATCTCCTTAGCCTTCGCTCCAACCCATTTAGTTCTTGAATGTACAGAATATTTACCTTCCTATGAATCATAATATCTATTAATTCTATTAATTTTCCTGTAAGGGAACCTATATTTCAAGTTCCTATCCTAATTTTAGTTTCATGGACTAGCCTCTTTACCTACATCCATCCTTGATGTGGGAACCCTTGCCTATTTAGCACTGCACCCAGGCACAGGTGTAGCAGCCCTTGCACACTTATCGCTGCGCGTCGCTTCCAAGGGACGCCCTAGCATTAACATAATTTTTTAAAGGATTCATGTCATGATTATTTGATAAGTTTTATGCTGGTTGTCAACTACCTAACATAACCCTCCACTTTCTCATCCAGGACTTGGGACCTGGCTTAACAAAGATGCACCACAGGGTGTAAATTTAACAACCACCTTAGCATTATAATATCTACTCTGCTGCGGTGCTGAGATAACTTGGAATGGTTAGTGAGTGAATTGGCGTGTCTTTTAAATGAGTTGGTGTAGCTTCTCATTTCAATAATTACTCTACCACGACGCTGTAAAAGTTGAGCATTACGGTGCTTGAATGTATAATTTGACACTCTGATGTTATGATGATAGACACTCTGTTGCTCAAGTTTTTGAGACTCCAGTGTTGTGGTGATGATTTTTGGTGTAGTAGTGCTGCTAAGCATTGGGGCTCTGATCTTAGCATCACCAAGGTGCTGACTTTTCCTAAACTTTTTGAGAGGCTAGTGCTACAATGTTAAAATTTGGTGATGGGGTGTTGTAGATGTCCATGTTTTGGTGATATACATGTGGCACTACGATGCTATTCAACACTTATAAATTTTGCCTTCTCCTTAACTTTTCTGTACGAACACAACTAAAATAATATATTTTTACTGATTTTAAACATAATAAACAGTACATAATTTACATTTAATAAGTGTGAAGCTAATTTGTAGAAGCTAAAGGAGTGTCTTGTGCTAGCCTTGTAATGACTATTCAATCTAGAGTTAGAATGCTTCTAAGTGTATACTAATGCTTCTCTGAAAGGTCTAGGTTGTGTATTGATGAAAAAGAGATGGTGATCGCTTATGCTTTTAGATATTTTAAACCATATGAGAAGAATTATCCTATTCTTGATTTGGAGTTGGCGATAATTATATTTGCTTTGATATTTAGAGACATTATCTATATGGTGCTAAGTGAGAGATCTTTATCGACCATCAGAGCTTGAAGTATATCTTGACTCAGAACAAACTGAATTTAAAGCAAAGAAGGTGGTTAGAGTTGAATAAGGATTATGGTTTAGATATTATTTATCAGCCATATAAAGCAAAATATGGTTGCAGATGCCCTGAGCAAGAAGTTAATTTGAGCTATAGCCAGCTTATATACTTATGAGAAAGTCTTAATATGAGAAATGGAAATATTGGAGTTAGAATTTGTATGTTCATCCAAGAAAGAGTTGTTTCCTAGTTGATTATCTAATCCTTATTTCAAGAAAGAATTATGGAAGCTCTAAAGAAAGATGAGAAATACATGAAGCTGCTGTATAAAATTCTATCTAAAAAGAAGCCTGAACTACCTAATTCATCTAAGTAGTAATAAGATGTATTAATAACTAAAGTCTATGTTCTGGTGGCCTAGATTGAAGAGAGACATAACATAGTTAATTTCTGAGTGTGAAACGTGCTAATTGGTGAAAATTGAGCTTCAAAGACCCAGTGGTTTAGTGCAACCTCTATCTATTCTAAAGTAGAAAAGAGAAGAAATATTATGGATTTTTTCTATGGGTTTTCCCAGATCAAGACAAGGATATGATGCAGTATGGGTGATTGTGGATCGATTAAATAAGTCTGCCCATTTTCTACCCATTAAACAAATAGATTTTGTTGAGAAGTTAACTCAAGTACATGTGAAGGAGATTATCAAAATGTATGGGGTTCCTAAAGTTATTGTGTCTGAGCAAGATGGAATGTTTACCACCAAGCTATATAAGGGAATTCAAGAATGTTTGGGGATAAAGTTAAGTTTCAGTACTGCCTTTCATCCCAAGATAGATGAACATTTAGAATGGGTTATCTAAATATTATAAGATTTGCTAAGGTTATGTGTTTTTGATTTTGGAGAAAGCTAGGAGGATCATTATTATTTTATTGAATTTTCTTACAACCATAGTATTTAAAAAAGTATTAGAATAGTCCCATATGAAGCTTTATATAGAAGAAGAAGGTATAGGACACCATTAGCCTGGGTAGGATAGGAGATAGAAGATTAATGTGTTATAAGTTAGTAAATAGTGCTATAGAGAAGATCAGATTGTTTAAGAAAAGATTAGAAACATCTCATGATAGATATTAGAAAAATTAGGATGCAAGCATAAAGCCATATATTCTAAAATCATGGAATTTGCCTTCCTGAAAGTTAGTCTAGTGAAGGGTATAAGCCAATTTTGAAAGGACAAGAAGTTAAGTACTAGATATATAACACCGTTTGATGTAATTGAAAGAATTGAAAATCACCTTATAGCTTTTCTTTTGTCTGACCACATGTCAGACATTCACAATGTATTCCTCTTTTTTGCATTGAAAAAGTTGTTTTTTAATTCAAATAAGTGAATTTTTTATAATGAAATTGAGGTTCAGCCCAATCTAACCTATAAAGAAGAACCTGATTGTATTCTAGCATATGATATGAAGCAACTAAGAAGTAAGCAGATCCATATGGTTAAATAAGCCACCTAGAAAAAGGAACTCAAATGAGGCAATTATATCCATTCTTATTTATTTAAATGTTGATGATGACATTTTTGTAAGGAGGGGAGGATGTAATACCCAAAGCTCTAGACTTTGGTTGATTAGACCTAATCAGGTACAGTACCTAACTTATCATGATTTTACTTTAATTTAAATTCAAATGAATTTTTAAATAAATATATAGAAAGGAAATATAAGAGGTCAAGAGCTTTGGGGAGCACTACAATGCTGATAGTTATGACACTACTTTTTGTGTTGTGGTAATGTTTCAGTTCTAGAAAGAGTGTTGAAGTGTTGAACTCACAGTTTGGAGGAATTTAGGAGGTTCTAGAATATTTTGGCCAAGCACTGTAATGTTGCACATTTGAGCATTGTAGTGCTTTTCATTGAACCATGCTTTTATGTAATAAAAATCTAAATCCATTTACCACTTCACTATATTACCTCAACTTGCTAGACAGGATAAGGAGAATAGGAAGGAGAGAGAAATAAAATAGAGAGATTCGAAGGTTGTAGTTCATGATTCATCCATCGGACCAATTAAGGGAATTATTGTATTCAAGTAGGCTCCAAATACCGTATTTTTATTTCAATTATGATATTTCCATGAAAAGATATGGAGTAAAAATATATTTTATTAAGTAGAACCAATTTTTCTACCATGCAACTATTGATATGTTATAGAATGCTTTATTCTAGATATTTTGACTATAAGAAATGAAATTTACAAAATGTTGGCATTTTTAGTACAGATTATAAATCCTTAAAAGCCTCAAAATAATATTTTAAAGGTTATTTACAAATGATTTCCTAAATGATGAAAATTGGGAAAGGAAAGTAATTTGTACATATATCATCCTTCATAATGTGGTGTATATATATATTCATAATCATGCTTAAAATCTTGTATACATGTTGATTCTATAAAGTTTTGCATATGCATTTATGAACATATAGAGGATGTTTTGATGTAGAAGATTCATAAATTGCATTATATATTATGTTCTATGAACCTAGCTTTCTCGTATGTTCAACTTCTAATTTAGGCCCATCTTTCTTGTATGGATGTAAGAGTGGAAGTGGAGTTTTAAGGGGATCTAAATTGGATGGTCTCTTTTACCAAGTAGAGATTGACTTTGAGTGGCATAAACAGAAGTGGAGTTATAAGCAAGAATTAGGATATACATATAACACTATAAATAATTATATATTACATTAAACAAAATAAGTTAAATATAAAGGATATTCTTATAAATGGAATAAGTTTAATTATGAGATAATATTTTTAAAATAAGTATACTCTATTATTTCTACACAAATAAACTTTGATGCTTCTGAAGATGTGAATGAAAATACATACTCATTTCTATTCTAGAAACCAGTACACTCTAATATCCATGTGAAAAGGTAAGAAAAATATTTTTCTTTGAAAAGTAAATTCTGACATGTTTCTGAAAGCATAATGGTTATTTTATTTTTAATTGAATTTGATATTTAAACACTTCTATTTATAAATTACAAATATGGTTATTTAATTCTACAATAAGACTTGGTTATGCCTACTAAGTTGTAAATACTCTCCCTATTAACTTTCAACATTTTAGGGAAAGAAAAGGGACTTGTTGAGTGAGCTCGTAAGGCACAGATCTGTTAGAAGTCCTTTATTTACATATTTTTGCAACACATTTTTTATATTTTGATGTATAGAATCAATTTATAGTGGATTATTTTTTCATGAATTATTTTGAAAATGAGAATTTAGATGGTTGTTATTTCTATTTATTATTATGTATTTCTTAGTAGGCTATGGTTTGTTATCTTATATTTGAGAAAACTAGGTTTAAAATTTCAATTATTCACTTAAATTCTAGGTGTGACACGCATATCTTCTTCAAAGTCACCATGGAGAAAATTAGTTTTCACATCCATCTATTCTAAATGTATATCCCCCATGACTACTATGCTCAACAAAACTCTAATTATTATCATCTTCATAATTGGAGAAAAAAATTAGTGTAGTCCATTCATTTCTTTTACTAAAATCATTTTAGTACAAGTCTTACCTTTTAACACTTAATGCCATTAGATTCCTTTTTCAATCAGTAAACCCATTTATTATATAGTTCTATCTTGACATTTGATTGTCTGGTCAATACCCCAATTTGAATTGACATGAGTGATTGCATCTCATCATCAATGGCTAACTCACACTTCTTTCAATTATCAACTTATATTACTTCATCATAGCACTCTGGTTCACCACCATCAATTAGTAGTAAAATAATATAAGGAAGGATAACACCTTTGTGAAGGTTGTGAGATTTTACTGAATCTTTTAACTTTAATAGCAAATGTTTGAGAACTCTTTGTGCTTCATTAGCTTGAGCACACTAATTATTTTTTTTCCTATTCACTAACATCCTTTATCTCAACATGTTTGGAAGAATCTTCTAGAGTTATCTAAAATATGTTCTTATACATTTTACTTTCATTAAATTTTACATCCATGATCTTGAAAAATGTTTTTTTTATGATTGTCCTAGAATTTATAACTAAATTCATCTTAGCCATATCAAATAAATGTAAATTTGATAGACTTTGGATCAAGCTTATTCCTAGATTATTCATCAATATGAACATAAGTAGTACAACCAAAGACTTTTAGGTAAGATAAACTTGCCTCATGCCACTCCAAGATTTTTTAAGTAGCCCTTCATTCAGAGTAATTGATGGACCATGATTAATTAGATAAATAGTAGTATTCACTATTTGCTCAGAACTATTTGGATAAACTAGTATGCAATCTCATACTCCTTGCATGCTTAGTGATAGTTCTATTCATATGCTCTACAACTCCATTCTATGGTGGTGTTCTTGGGACAATAAAATCATGTCTGCTCCCATTTAAAGCATAGAACTCCATAAACTTCTTCTCATGATACTCACCACCATTAAAGATATCTCATTCTCAATCATGGCTTTTCATTTCATGATAACATCAAATATATCTGATTTCTATTTTAAAAAAATACACCCATTCCTTTCTAGTGTAATCATTAATAAAAGTGGCATGTCACAACACAACCCAACATAACATGTGTACTAAATGGGTCACATCATGTCATATCACAACAACTAGTTCTCAAGATTTATTTGGAAGAAAGTTCTTTTTATTTCATTTATTTACAGAAGATAGAGCCACTAAACCATAATATAAAGCACAAAAAATAGTTTCCAAAATGGTATACAACAATATATTCATATACATAACAATCATGACATAGAATCATCACAAATCATCATCAGAAATACACCATAATTTCCAAACGAAAAAGAAGCATACCTAACCACCTGAAATCTACATCCTTTATCTACTTAATGTGCCCCTTTTCCTTTCCTTTGCCTGAAATTAACACATGCAAAAAAATTAGGTATGAGAAAACCACAGCTTAGTATGCTACATGAAACTTACCTAAATTCTTAATAATAACTAAATAGTACATAAACAAATTACTTTATCATTAAAAAAATGTAAAGACAAATTATCTGTATAGAACTTTCAACAGAAGGTTCACAACAGTGTAAACATAACAATTCAATCAGATAATAAAAATAATACACATTTATAAATAATGGAAGTAACATGTCACATCAAATTTAGTCTCCAATCACATCACACCAGATCAATCTCCCCCTTAAACCCTTATACCTCTCAACATTCATAAATATATATCTGGCCCTTATAACTCCTTGTTCAAAGCAAATCAATAACAAACCCTAATAACTCTTAGTACATGGCACACAATATCAGGCTCTTAGCAAGCTCTTATGACTCCCAATGCTTAGCATCATTCATTCATTCAGAATTTTGGCCCTTATAACTCCACTTGGATGCATATAGGCATCATCATTAAACATTTTCAAACATTTCCTTCTTTCACATAGATTTAATCACACAAATATAGAAAATGCCACATTTTAAACAAATATAAACAGAATTAGACATCTCACAAAAATACAACGATTTGTAAATTTATAGCAGAGTACTCAAAGTTTCAAGGTAAATTTACACACACACTTAATGGTTGCAATTCATTAAACTATTAACATATAACATTCACAACAATATTTCAAGGATTTCATTCTTCTATAACAACTTTTATCTAAACATGTACATATATCAAAATACTCTTACTTTGTACAACAAAAAATACCTAGTGAAATTTAGAAGAAACACATCAAAATGTGCAAGAAAATTAAGAATAAAAACATATCAAAAATTACATTGTGAAAATTTTCTAGATGTCAAAATACCCTCACTTTTGTGCTGTTTGAGCAATTAAAAAGCTTAAATTTTTGTAAGAACTCATATTATTAAAAGCAAAGATAAGATAAATGTAACATACCTTGATTTGAATATCTTTTCAACTAACACAATGGAAGAAAAAAGCCTTATGGCCCCCAAAATGGACTTCCTCTGCCTAAAAATCTCCTCTTTCTCTCTCTCTAGCTCGACGATCCAAATGTGGAAAATGAATAAGATAGTAGAATTTTTTTGGATTTTGAAATTTATTAAAACTTTAATCATAGTGTTGTGATGCCAAAAGGCCCAACGCCATAATGCTCCCATGGAATTCTATTTATTAAGTTAGAATAAAAAGAGTAGTAGAACCCCTAATAACTCCAAACAGACTATAATACTGAGAATCCAGTGCCACAAACCTAAGACCCAATGCCATAGCTCCCCATAGACTTTCTTTTTCTTACCAAAATAGAGAAAGATGGCAACACTACAACACTCCTAAGAGATTTTTACATGCATGTAAACTTCCATGCACTAGACTCTTAGGACTCAATCTAATACAAATATATATTTAGAAACATTCACAAAAGATACCAAAATTAAATAAGTCAACTTACAAGATCATTATAGGTTATTATAGGTTCTCTAATCACTACTATAGTGGTCCTTATAATTCCCCTCAGAAATTTCATCCTTGACATTTTAGTGTATACATCAATCAAAATAGATTTGGGTAAAATTGTTTCATCTCAGATTACTTCTCCATCAGACCAATTCGACATTATATATATTTTTTTCCATCAAAATCTATTTATTTTTCAATTGCTTAGCGACATAAGATAGAATAAAATCAGGTTCTTCTTTTTGACTCAAATTGGGCTGCACTTCTATTTTACTTTTTGGAATTATATTTTTAACATCAGAAATACATTTTTTATAAAAGGCATAAACCACATCATGAGTATCAAGCATATGATTTGTTAATAGTAACAAAATAGTAACAATAAACATCAAACATAAGAAGAATAACAATAAACGAAATAGTAACATAACAGAAGATAAATTTAATAATGCAAAATATTTCTTAGATATAAATGAGTGGCTAGCTCCATAATCAAACAAAATTCAACAAGGCTGAGTACATGTCACAATATCAAAAGCATCTCTAGACTCATGTTGAGTCGAATTGTAAACTTTTGCTTGTACTGGAGCTAAACCAACTATAGCATCAAATTGCTTCCCAATCGAATGTCCTCTACCATTATTGGGATATCCTTCATTGAAATCTCTATATGGTGTTATCCTTTATCTCTCCATCTATGCCTTAAACCATCTCTCTTGCCTATCCTATAGGCAATTAGCAACTCTATGCCGAGCATGACCACATCTAAAATATTGCATGATCATCCTATAACATCGAGCCCAAGTGCCTCTTTCCACAAGTCAAACATTCGAGTACACCACAGATAGAACTCGCAGAACCTGCTAAACCACCTCTAATAGATATAGATGGGCCCCTCCTAAAACCACTCAGCTCAAATTCACTCTTCTTTCCACTGAATCCACTCCAAGAAGCCACTCCACCAAATCTCTTCTTTCTCTGCTAGTCATTCCCTCTCTACTAACTCAATAAAATCATAAATCTAGAATGGAACCAATTGCTACCTCCGATTATCTCTGAGCCCTATAAAAAATTATTAATATTTTTCCTCAGATGTACTGACAAGCTGGGGATTCATCAGATTAAATCACAAAACTCATAATTCTAAACAATCACATGTAGATGAAAATAGAAAAAGGAAATAAAGACCTTAAGTTACACAAATTCTATCACCCATGTACAAAGCAATTTTATGACTCTGTACAAGTAATTCCTCAAACCATTGCTCTTATACTTAGAATTAACTGTAAAACCCAACCCAACATAACTCGTGTACCAAATAGGCCATATTATGTCATATCATAACACTTATGTTTTCAAGATCTATTTGAAAGGAATTTATTTTCATTTGAAATATTTATGGAACATAGAGCAACTAAACTACAATTTAAAGAATAGAGAATAGCTTATCAAATTTTTATTCTTTTCCAAAAAGTTATATAGATAAAATGTTCATATCCACAATAATTATAATATAGAATCATCACACATCTTCATCATAAATATACTATGATTGCTGAAAGAATCTACAAGTAGAAAAACATACCTAACAATCATAAATTTATAACCTTTATCTACTAAACTTACCTTCTCCCTGACTTGAAATCAACACATGTAGAAAAAGCAAGTATGAGCAAACCATGGCTTAGTAGGCTACATGGATCCTACTAAAATTTTAAAAATAACTAAATAGTAATTAAACAAATCACTCTATCATTATATAAGAAGACAGACATATTATCTATAAAATCTTTTTACAAAAGGTTTAAGATAGTGTATACATAATAATTCAATTAGATAATAAAAATAACACACATTCATAATAATAGAAGCAACATGTCACATCATATTAAGACTCTAATCACATCAGACAAGATTAGTCTCCCGCTCAATCCCATATAACTCCTACATTAACAAATATAAAATCCAGCCCTTCTAACTCATTGTGCATAGCACGTCAGTAACTAGCCCTTATAACTTCTAATGTATGGCACATGATATCAGTCTCTTATGACTTCTAGTGCATAGCACCATTCATTCATTCAAAATTCTTGCCCTCATATCTTCACTTGGATGCACTTATGCATCAATAAAAATTTGTCAGCATTTCCATCTTTCACATATATTTAATCATACAAATATAGAAAATATCACAATTTTAACAGATATAAACAGGATCAGCCACTTAACATAAATACATATTAATTTTGTACAATTATAGTAAACTAGTGAGTTTTAGGATAAATTTATACACACACTTTAACAGTTAGCAATCATAGAACTATTCACAAATAATATTCATAATAATATTTTGATTCTTTTATCCTTCTATAGCTACTTCTATCAGAATCCGTACACATATCAAAATACTTAAAACTTTGCACAAAAAAAAACTTAGTGAAAATAAAAAAAATCCAAATTATAAAATAACAAGAATAACAACATATCAAAAGTTACACGAAAAAAATTTCCTAGATGTAAGAATATCCTCACTTTTGCATCATTCATGAGATTAAAAAGCCAATGTTTTGTAAAAATTGATATTATTAAAAATAAAGATAAGGTAAAGGCAACCTATCTTGATTCAAATAACTTTTTGAATTTGCGTGCTGAAAGAAAAAAACCTCAAGACCTTGAAATGGACTTTCTCTCAAAAAATGTTCTCTTTCTCTCTCTAATTTAGTGATCCAATGTTCGAAAAGAGATGAAATGGTGGAAGTTTGATAGATTTTTATATTTTTAAAATTTATGATCACAACGCCATAGAACCGAAAGGACACCGCTATAGCAATCCCATGGAACTTCCTTTATTAACTTATAATACAAAATGCTTAACATCACAATGCCAAGATATCTAGCACCGTAGCTCTTTCAATGACTCTAAATAAACCAAAATATACAAAACATAATATTGTAGTGCCCAAAACCTAACGTCATAGCACCCCCTGAGATTTTCTTTTTCCTATTCAAAAATAAAGTAGGTAGTGTCGTAGTGCCT
The DNA here is from genome assembly GCA_019925795.1 of Dendrobium chrysotoxum. NCBI lineage: Eukaryota > Viridiplantae > Streptophyta > Magnoliopsida > Asparagales > Orchidaceae > Dendrobium > Dendrobium chrysotoxum. The sequence continues at coordinate 54,823,145 of CM034308.1, read as the reverse complement.
ACAATCAGCACCACAGCTCTCTTAAGGGATTTTCATGCATGAAACCCTTAGGACTCAATCTAATGTAGAAAATTCATTTAGAAATTGTCACAGAAGATACCAAAATTGAACATATCGACTTATCAGTTTAGTTCAAGTTATCATTGAATCTATGATCACTATTATAGTTATACTTACACAAGGTATGAAGGCCCTCCACATTACATCTCTATTCACTAATTGCAACTTCATTGACTTTAATTTTTTACCTGTCTTTGAGAAACTAACTCTTTTTCTTGCCATAATGCACTCTTCACAAAAATCTAAACTTATAGATTTCAACACTAGAAGCCTTCTTTTAGAAAGAAGGATTTATATCATTCTTACTCATATAGACAAGCCTACGATGCCAAAGACCTCCATCAACAGCTATTTCTATTGTTCCAATTAAATTAAATATTTTGTTGATTACATAAAGAACGACTTAGATTGTGCCATGAGCTGTAACTATAGCACCTTTTATCACCGTCCAAGAGTCTCCCGCGAAGGTTGTTAGATAACCTGAGTGTGCAAGTTGACACATACAAATTAAAATTCTATTCAAACATGGAATATGTCTAACATATTTTAGTTTCCAAATTGATTCATTTGTTAACCTAATATAAACATCACCCTTTTCTTATAATTCTACAGGACTTGTTATCTCCTAGACACACTTTTGTTATATCACATTTGTTATAATTAAACACCTCCTTATTTAGACTTGGACGAAATGAGCACCTGATCTAGAACCTAAGATTTAGAATCAGCTAAAGATAAAATGAGAGAATCATTTGAATTCTTCTACAAAAACATTTGTAAAATGATTTATATCTAGACCTTTACCACAAGATTTCTTCGGAACATTAAAATCCTTCCTAAAGTGACCTTTCTTTTCTCAAATTTTCCTCTTCCTTAGATTTTTCTCTCTAGGATTTTGATGCGAGATTTGTGTAAATATGTTTATTATGGTTTGAATTATGCTTAAGTTTTCTTTGTTATAAATCCCCACTAAAAATGTAAGTGCACGTGTTGATCAATTATTAAATTTGATATGATTGAGTGTCAATCCTACGAGGAAGTGTTTTGCTTCTAAGTAATTATTCTAGTACTTTCTACTCTAGCTACACAATTTATCATATAAAATGAAAATTAGTTTTGAAGTCTTTTTGAATTTAGAGATGTAGAAGAATAATAAGATTCCAATGATAATATTTTTGGACTAATGACTGTGAAATCTCCCAAGTTTTTTTAAGTTGACTCTCATAAATCAGTTATGAATCAAAGCATATGTATCCTTAGATCTTTGTAGAGCTTGTAAGTATGTAAAGAAAGGTTTATCGCCTTTATATAATTATTTTATCTCCATAGAACCTAGAACACTAAACATCATATGTCTAGGCATCCAAGAGTTTCATTTCAATACTCATAATTATTCTAATACTCCTCAGTCGAGGTAATATATCACACTAGGTTTTAATTCTACACATAACTACTGTATAGATTAAATTATGAACGAGAGATACTGAAAATAACCATTAATTTTTTAAATTAGAGTAGTCTATATTAGTACTTACATTAGATTTTCACAGCAGTAGTTCAAAACTATGAGTTTAGCCAGTTATAGAATAAAAATTGAATAATACAAATTTTATTACTAGCTTCAAAAAGTCAGTATAGATTGAAAGATGCATAAATTATCAGTTAGTAATGAAGGTTCTCAAATAGAGCCTGCTGATGAACCGTTCCAAATGTAAATCTCCTTTAATTACCTTTACTCTCATACTCCTTTCCTCTCCCATTGTTTGCTTGCTCTCTACAATGTTGGTTAGCCACTCTAAAGTGTGTATCTACCCTCCCTTTGGCCTCTCTTTTTGGCGTTGCGGCGTCATGAAGCGTTGTGATGCATACATTAGCTCTATCGGGGTATTGAATTAATTAATATTATTTCTAAGGCTCTGGGGCTGCAATGTCCTATTCTGGCACCGGGGCATTGAAGACGTTGCGATGCTGATTGTTTGGTTGCTACGATACTGGTTCAACACTTAGAGTTTTTCTCAATTTCCTGAGTCTTTACTGCACAACTTCAACTAAAACTAAATATTTTTACTATAATTTAAGAAAACAAAATATTAAATAATTTTCACTTAACATATTTAGAGCTTCCTCAACTTGAATTTTTACCTAAACCCCATCCTTTAGTTTTAAAATTCAAGATAGAATTTAAAGTTTCACCATTCTATTTCCCATAAACTTCTTCATTCAGTACTACCCCTATAATAATCCACAAAATTTAACTTTCCATTCCCTGAAAAATACTCACTACAGTAACTAGACCACCCCAGCTATCTGGCATTGAAGATAGATGCAATAAATCCCTAGCCTCGTCATAAAACTTGATGCAAATACAACATAGCTGACTTTTATAGTGTTAAATTATTTTGATGTTCAACTATTGAACTACTATCTACCATTTTTATGTTGATTCATTTCTTTATTAGGAAAACTTTGTTCAAAGTGGAAGGCTTTTCATACATCTTTGTTAGTGCGCCCATGAGATCAATAATAATCTTCTCATCAATAATGTTGAAAGCAACAAACAAGGAAAGTGAAAGTCAAATCAAATATAGGGCTTTCCAATCAAGTTCTTCGCATTCCTCCATAGTCATCAATTATGGTTTCTTGGTGATTCCATCCAACGAAAAATATAACTTCTTCTAATATAGCATATCTTCAATTTTCATCTTCCAAAAAGTATAATTCATTGAACTTCTCAATCTTGTACCTTTTTGTCAACGATTACTCCCACTTAAACCAATGAAAGTGGCTCTAATACTCGCTGTTATGAGTAAACAAAGAACGAAATAAATAAGAAAGAAAAACAACAACGAAGAAAGAACACAAGAGTTAACATGAAAAACCAAAAAAACAAGAAAAAAAATCACAAAGTCACACCACACCAAGAGATCCACTATGAAAAATGGGAGAAATTGCATAGATCATCCACACTCACACTCTCTTCTTCATTTCACATTCATGTCCACCATCTTCAGATGTATATGCCTTAGAGTTATACCCTCCAATTGCTTACAACTCTCAAAAAAATAAAGAGAAAATTGACTCAGCCCTGCAATGCCTCAACACTGACTCCACTATCTTAAAATGGGTTCGCAACATCGTGGTGCTAGACATACAATACAATAGCAAATTAGTTTATAGTGTTGTGGCATTGGAACTACAGTGTCGTTGCACTGCGATTTTTATCCCAGAACTGGTACCATAGTGCTGTGGTGCTGGATTTACAATGCTACGACACTCGACCAAGAAAATTAATATATGAGTCAATAGTACACCCTGATTGATCAACAAAATCATACTCCACAAAAACTAATAGGCCCATGCAAGCAACTAGAGCCACATTAATGACAATTTCAAACTAGTTTACCTAATAAATAAAAAGAATTAGACTTTAAGGCAAAGGAAAAGCCTTGTGTCGGTATGTACTCGCTAGGAAAGAAGATAAAATTGAATGCTTTAAAATGAGTATAATATATAAATAACTTATTTTGCCTGCCTCAAAACATGCTGATTTAATGATTTAAAGTCCATTCTAATTAAAATTTTAAATGGAATATGATCTCTAATTGGAGAATCTTTTGCACGCATTTGTATAATTTTTTTTATCATCCATATTTTCAAATTAAAATGTGTGAAATATATGAAAATATACGTGCATGAATCAATAAATATATTACACTTAATCTCAATTGAAAGGGGTGAATCCGATCGTAATACAAATTTGCATAAGGAACTCTATGTAGAAATTTTTCAAGTAGGGAAGATAAAACCTTAAAAGAGTTTTTTTTAGGTTTCTTTTTTAATTTCTTATCTTCTTTCATAACTTTCTTATATTGATTAAATTTTGTTTTTAAAATAAAAATCATAATTTAAAAATAACAATTATAAAAAGTCCTTTCAAGAATTTCTTCAACAAATATATGAAGGTATTTTTAAATGATAATGCGATGAAATAAGTAGAGTTATTCATATTTTTATCAGACCTTTTATCCATCGAACTTTCGTATTACTGCCCTTCAATTTATTAGGATGCACTTAATTGGTGATTTTTTTTGCTAATGTTGGTTCTTAATACCATGAAGGTTGGTGAAAGTGGGGTTCAACTCTCTGGCGGTGAAAAGCAACGGATTGCCATTGCACGAGCTATCATTCGATCACCGAAGATACTTCTATTGGATGAGGCCACCAGCGCACTAGACATCAAGTCTGAGCACGGCATTCAGGAAGCTATTGATACTGCTACTATCGGTTGCACCACTGTAGTCATCGCTCATCGCCTCTCTACACTTCGTCATGCTGACACCATTGTTGTCATCCAATCCGGTCAAGTCATCGAGTCCGGCTCTCATAACCATCTCATAAGCTTCACTGATGGTCACTACTCCCACCTTGTTCGCCTTCAAGAATCCCAACACGCTGTTCACTTACTGGATGCCACTAAAGCTAACCCCGCGGCCAAAACTCCTTATTCCCATGTAAGCAACAACAACTTTATTCGTAACCAAAGCTATGATTCATTGTCAAGCCAAACCATGTCCTTTCAAGATAGTTGTGTGCGAGACAAGATGGAAGATGCTAGAGGCACAAAAGGTAGTGCAGCGTCGTTCCGACGACTTCTAATCATGACCATGCCAAATTGGCATCACACATTATTAGGCTGTGTCTGTGCTGCGCTATATGGACTACCCACCTCATTATATTCATACACCATGACTGGTGTACTGTCAATCTATTTTGAGAAGGATAAGTCAGAGATTACCGCAAAGACAAGAACTTGTTGCATAATCCTTTTGGCAATCTCAGTGTTTGGTTTTGCTGTTTACATTCTCATGGACCGCAGTTTTTCGATCATGGGTCATTATTTGACCAAAAGGGTCAGAGAGGATATGCTTTATAAGATGTTAACGTTCGAAGTTGGCTGGTTTGATCAAGAGGAGAATTCTAGTGGGGCCATCTGCTCAAAGATATCCAAAGATGCTCGCGTCTTACAATCATTAGTTGGAGACCGATTGTCACTTATGATTCAAACGTTATCCTTAATATTGGTCTCATATATTATAGGGCTTGCAATTGCATGGAAAATTGCATTGGTTATGATCTCCGTTCAACCGATTCTCATTGCATGCTACTACACAAAAGGTGTGCTGTTGAAGATATTATGGCGCAAGGGACTGAACGCACAGTTAGATAGCAATAGATTAGCAATGGAAGCTGTTCGAAATATTCGCACTATCACCGCCTTCTCTTCTCAAGAGCACATCCTCCACCTCTTCATGCTGACACTAGCTGAGCCCCGTCGTCAGGGCATTCGACACTCTTTGCTTGCTGGCACTGTACTTGGCTCCTCGAATGGCATCAATATCTGCTCATGGGCCCTACCCTTTTGGTATGGTGGCATCATGCTTTCCCAGGGATCCATTCCTACTAAAGCTTTCTTGCAAACTATGATCATTCTCTTCAGAACTTCCCGCGTAATAGCTGAAGCTGGTGCCATGACAATGGACCTCATCAATGGTGTAGGCTCAGCTGCCATTATATTATCCATTCTGGAAAGAGCCTCCAAGATTGAGCCAGATTATCACGAGGGTCATAAAGTCGACTCCATCAAGGGTGAAATTGAGCTCAGTAACATTTCTTTTTCCTACCCATCTCGCCCCAGAGCGTTGGTCCTTAAAAGCTTCTCCGTCTCATTCGTGGCAGGTCGATCCACTGCACTCGTTGGCCCTAGCGGCTCCGGGAAGTCTACTATCATCAGTCTTATTGAGCGGTTCTACGAGCCGCTAGATGGAGAGGTGCGTATTGATGGCCGAAACATTCAAAACTATCATTTGCGATCATTGAGAAGGCACATTGCATTGGTGGGGCAAGAACCAACGCTGTTCATCGGGACAATAAAAGAGAATATTTTGTATGGATCAGAGGGAGCAAGCGATGCGGAGGTGGAGGCCGCGGCGCGTACGGCGAATGCTCATGACTTCCTATGTGGGCTCAAGGATGGCTACGATACAAATTGTGGGGAGAAAGGGGTGCAACTCTCCGGAGGACAGAAACAACGGGTTGCGATTGCGAGGGCGATACTAAGAAATCCAAGGATATTGCTCTTGGATGAAGCAACGAGTGCGCTAGATGGAGAAGCAGAGAAACTTGTGAAGGAGGCATTGGAGAGGGTGATGAGAGGACAAACCACGGTGGTGGTTGCGCATAGGCTCAACACCATCATGAACTGCGACCTTATTGTTGTACTCGAAAATGAACTTCTAGTTGAGAAAGGAAATCATGCATCCTTAATGGAAATGCGGTACACTGGAAAGTATTATGGGTTGTTCAACCTCCATCTTCGAGAGAAATAGATATATTTAATATATAATATGATAGAAAATTTAAATATGTTGCTCTCAGTATTATCTAAAAATTCAGTACACAAATAAAAGTTAGAAGATAAAAAAAAAATTATGTGAAATTCAATAAGGGCAAAAATCACGTGGCTTGATCCAATTGAAAAATACACTATATAGTAGGACATACAAAAATCTCCCCTTACAGTTGAAGAAGATGAGACTATTTGAGAACAAATATTTGATTTTTCATGTGAGATTGTAGAAATCAAGTTTTCAGAGATGAATAGTTAAAACCTACCAACATGGCTTGATTTTCCTTATAGGAATTATAAAAATTTGATGTCCACAAGCAGAGAGTAATACTCAATAATATGGTTAAATTTTGATTGGAATTTGGAGATGATGGCATGTATGGTTGGTGGTAGTTGTCGACAAGGATGGCTGGTTGTAGTGATTGGCGTTGATAGCTGGTAAATGCAAAATAGTTCTCTGGTTCTCTCCACCATTCCTCCCTCTTCTTCATGTGAAGAATAATGATCTATTTACATACTTTTTGGGATAGGCCTTCAAGTAATTTGAATCAGAATTCAAAACACACTATCATACGTTCTAAATTGATTTTCTTTATTATGAATCATTTTCTCAACAATTAAGTGCTTTAATAATGTCAAAATTAAGTAATCTTGGGCTCGTTGAGCAGCTTAATTTGACAATAACAATGCTGAAATTTGGGATCATTTGGTCATCCAAAAAATGTCTGAAGTTGCATTTTTGCATCATGTGCTTAATTAATTTGGTCTCATTCAGGCTTAGATTGGGACCACTTTTGTTATCATTGGGTTCGTCTTATTGAGATGTTCAGTTTGACTATAAGTTTGCATAAATTAGAGCTCAGATGATCCTAAGTTTAATTTTGAAGTTTTCAATTTAAATTTTACCTCAAGATTTGTGCCAATCATACAATGTTTTCATAGACATATCATTTGCCCCCTCTATTTTTAAATGCCGAAGCTTGTTACGTTTAAAAATATATTTTAAATTTTCATTTTTTTAGATTATTTCTTAATATTTTTTCTTTTACTTCCACCTCTTTAACTTCAACTTCCTTGGCTTCCACTCTTATCACTTCCATCTCTTTAATTTTTATAATCCCCTCTTTAATTTTTGTAACTCACTATCTTTAATTTTTATAACTCCTCATTAACTTGTATAACTCTCTCTATTTAGTTTTTGTAACTCCAATCCTTCTCTTTAATATTTGTAACCTCTCACCCTTTTTAGGTATAAATACCTCCTCAGAGGGGAGATACTCGCACCCTCTTCTCTTCTCCAATTCTTCTCCCAAGAGAGGCTCTCCACAATCTTGTATTGGTGGTGCCCCCTTTCGTAGGCTCTAATATAATACTCTCTTGGTTAGTAGTTGTGTAGCCCCTTTTCAAACTCTAGTGTCCCTCCTTAAATAGAATAAATTGCTCTTTACATAATTTCTTCTTCTCCCATTCTTCTCCTAAGAGAGGCCTTCCATTATCTTGTATTGGGAGTGTCTCGCCCTTCGCAGGCTCCAATAAAATATGGTCCTGTATAGAGGTATACTCCTATTAATCTTCAATGCCCCTCCTTTAAAAGATTGAATTGCTCTTTGCTTAACCTTTTCTTCCCCAATACCTCTCCTAAGAGAGGCCTCACTATCTTGTATAGGTGGTGCCTCCCTATGTTAATCTCATTTTTGTAGAAGGTCAAGTTCTTCCTATCTCTCATCTATAGTATTAGGTTTTCCTAGCTTAGTTTACACCTAGCCTATAGGGACTCTAGGAGGTACATGGCTGTCGACAAAATTACATTCTTAGAAGACTTACTAATGACACTAACAAACCTCTTACCATACCTATATTCAATTCCTAAATTTAAAACTAAATTCATAACCTTTACACATAAACTTCATAACATGCTATTCATTAACTAAACTTTACCAAACCCATGTCAATGACCTTGAGGTTTAACCAAATCATTCCAAGACCTCCCTTGAACGGATTTGACCTATCCTTGACCATTGGATACCTTGCATTCTCTTGATTTTATCCACTTATCTCAAAATACCCAATATGTCCAAAATTCAAAGAAATTGGCATCTTAGTTGAACTACATTAAACTACGCCATTGCCCTTTGAACTCCCCAAAGTTTTATTTTATTCATTCTAAACCAAAATCAGGTCATGGTAAGCCCTTTGATTATGGTTAGAGGCAAAATTACCAATATACCTCTAAGTATACAACATGATTATTTTCAACATTTAGTTCAACTTAGACCTTCGATTTATATTTAAAACTTTCTTAACACTTCATTGAAGCACTTGGTTTACCATTATTGACAACGCCAACCATGTGTAACACCTTTCACCTACACACTTCTCCTTATGATTAAACTTAATTTAAATGTTGGCATGGTGTCTATATCTATAAAACCATTACCTTGAACTTATTAAAAACCATTGGAGCCATTGGTCCCCCATGGTTGTGACATTTATGTCATCTTCCTTGAATTAAACTCAAACTATGTGAACCCTTAGATGTAAACCCATGCCAACCATGATTACACATCCTAAGAAAGCCACCCAAGCCATCCCACCCCATGGCTTGACTTGGGTCAACCTTTGGTTATCCTGAAAGGCACTTAAATGGGTCAAAACCAATTTCACCTTAATTCAACCAAGCTTAAATGCTCTATTCCACTATATATGCATCACTTAACCTTCTAGCTAGGTTATCTCTCCTAGCCGATCAACTACATGGCCTTATCCTATTGCAAGTCTTAAAGGGTGAACTTGACCCATAGAACCCCCACTTAGTTTAGAGTGACTACCTACTCCACAACCATATCTCTAATACTCTATCTCTAATTGATTCAATCCATATTGCAACATCCTAAGCAATCCTTCTAATCAATTTCAACCATCCCTAGGCACCTTTGATAACTAAATAGGAAGGGTGTATAAAAATAATTCTGTCGATCTCATTCTTATATGGGGTTGATTAACCAAAATCTAAATCCAAAATTAAAACCAAATCTAAAACTCCAAATCCAAATTCAAGGTCAAAATCCCTTATCCCATAACCCTTTTTAAGTGATTTTTCAATCACCTCAAAACCAAATCAAATGACGTAAAATTCATGATCCGTTAGTTGCATATTGATTAGGCATGTCCCTAGGGTCAACCCTCTAAATTTGAGAGCACGCAATCTGAGCTCTATAACCCCAAGAATTGAATTGAATTCTAAAGGCTACAAAAACTTTAAATATTTATAGCCCATGCTACTGGACCCTGTATCTTATGAAATTTGACCTTGAGAACCTCCCCAAAAACCTCTGAACATATTCTTGATCATTGTTTTGACATGTTAAACTAAAAACTAAACTTTTAGTGGACCTTGGTTGACTATGAGCTCACTAAACCTCACAATCTCTTAAGAAAAATCAATTTTTTTCATAAACTTCAACATGACTCAATCAAACTAAGCCATGAAATCTCTTTCAATGCATTCCAAACATTATTTGGAGTATATTGAACTAAAACCTAAGTCCTGGTTTGATCTGGTTGACCAAGTTAATCCTGGTTGATCAAAGTGCTTCTTAAGCACTTAAACATGCATTTCAAGCAAGAAGACCTCACCATTGCATAGGACCACCTCTATTGGGTCCAAAATATCATTTTTAACTTGTTGTACCTAGCCCCAACCCTCGATCAACCCTGATTAACCAAGTCAACTATGGTTGACCAATCCAACCATACACTCAACCTAGCTTAAATTCAATGCCCTAAGCATTTCAAAACCAATTTGAAATCTTGGGATGGTCCATTGAGACCCTAAGAACCATTCATAGGTGACCCAACCATTAGGCCCACTTGGGTTAGCTACATTGCTTGACCCAAGTGCCCAAAAAGGGCTTTTCTTAAGCCAAATTTCAACCTAAGCCAAATCAAACCCTCAAAATCATTTCATTTCATGCTCTATGCATACCCAACACCTTCATCAGTCAAACCTCCATTGGTTTGACTTGGTCAACAAATTTGGAGTGGTCACACCAATGTATGTTGCCAAAATTTCAGTCAAACTTCCAAACTATTCCCTTAAACCTCTTGGAATTTATTCCTACAGTATGCATGACATCCCCAACTCTTAGCCCAGTTAGCATTGATTGCTTGACTGGTCAATAAGTCAAACAACCCTCCAAACACGGTCAAATGGTCAACAATTCTAAGAAATCCATTTCCCTCCAATCTAGCCAGCAAAATTCACTCAAATAAACCCTAAACGCTTTTTAAACAACTCTCAAACCAACCTTAATTCCTAGTTTAACTAAAAAATGGTAAGAAGTGGTCCCCCTCCCTCATATGAGCTCAACCAAGTCACTCTCATTCATGAAGCTTTCCCCTTAGCTTCTAACCACTTAGAATAGGTGGCATGCATCAAATAAACACATCTTATCAATCCTAGCCATCCGAATAAAACCTTGGGTTCAAAATGGCCTAAAAGCATGAAAACACTCATTCTATCCTATCTTATTCTCCAAGCTTCCTTCAGCCCAGAAGTTCTTCTCCCATGCCTCTACAAAACTCTCCCTACCTTCCCCAAGCTTTTCCCCACTATTTCATAACATCTAAAGTTTCCATTTAAGAGGAGAGAGAGAAAAGGAGAAAAAAAGAATAATATGGAGTTATCATTCAATCCAGCCCATACCAGCTTTTGGGGTCTTCTAACAACAAACATCCTTTTATAAGCCTCACAAATTAATTAATCTACTAACCTTTCAAATTATGATAAAGAATCAAAAGTTATATCTCCCATTATACTTTGTATCGATAAAGTATGTCTAGAACCATACCCATCAATCATTTATAGCTCTTGGGGATTCATCAGATTAAATCACAAAACTCATAATTCTAAGCAATGACATGTAGATGAAAATAGAAAAGGAAATAAAGACCTTAAGCTATATAGTATGAAACCCTTAGGACTCAATCTAATGTAGAAAATTCATTTAGAAATAGTCATAGAAGATACCAAAATTGAACATGTCGACTTATTAGTTTAGTTCAAGTTATCATTGGATCTATGATCACTATTATAGTTATCCTTACACAAGGTATGAAGGCCCTCCACATTACATCTCTATTCACTAATTGCAGCTTCATTGACTTCAATTTTGAACTAGTCTTTGAGAAACTAACTCTTTTTATTTCCATAATGCACTCTTCACAAAAATATAAATATATAGATTTTAACACTAGAAGCCTTCTTTTAGAAAGAAGGAGTACATATCTTTCTTACTCATATGGCCAAGCCTACGATACTAATGACCTCCATCAACAGCTATTTCTACTGTTCCAATTAAATTAGTTATTTTGTTGATTACATAAATAGCAACTTCAATTGTGCCATGAGCTGTAACCATAGCACCTTTTGTCACCGCCCAAGAGTCTCCTGTGAAGGTTATTAGATAACCTGAGTGTGCAAGTTGACATATACAAATTAGAATTCTGTTCAAACATGGAATATGTCTAACATCTTTTAGTTTCCAAATTGATTCATTTGTTAACCTAATATAAACATCACTCTTTCTTATAATTCTATAGGGCTTGTTATCTCCTAGACACTCTTTTCTTATATCACATTAATTGTAAATTTTAAACACCTCCATATTTACACTTAGATGAAATGAACACTTGAATCTAGAACCCAAGAGTCAGAATCGCCTAAAGATAAAATCAGAGAATCATTTTGAATTCTTCATTAAAAACATTTGTAAAATGATTTTTATCTAGACCTCAACCACGAGATTTCTTTGGAACATTACAATCCTTCTTAAAGTGGCATTTCTTTTCATAGTTTTGGCACCCAAATTTCGCTCTTCCTAATTTAGATTTTTCTCTCTAAGATTTTGATGCATGATTTGTGTAAATATGTTTGCTATGAGTTGAATTACGTTTAAGTTTTCTTTGATATAAATCTCCGCTAAAAAATTAAGTGCACATGTCGATCAACTATTAAATGTGATTTTAGAGAGTGTCAATCCTATGAGGAAGTGTTCTGCTTTTATGTAATTATTATAGTACTGTCTACTCTAGCTACATAATATATACTATAAAATGAAAATTAGTTTTAAGTTTTTTTTTTGAATTTAGAGATGTAGAAGAATAGTAAGATACCAATAGATAATAGTTTTAGACTAATGACTGTGAAATTTCCTAAGTTTTCCTAAGTAGACTCTCATAAATCAGTTATGAATCAAAACATATGCATCATTAGATCTTTGTTGAGCTTGTAAGGATACAAAGAAAGTTTTATGGACTTTATACAATTATTTTATCTCCATAAAACTTAGAACACTAAACATCATATGTCTCAGCATGCAAGAGTTTCATTTCAATACTTAGAATTATTCTAATATTCCTCCGTCGAGGCAATTTATCACACTAGGTTTTAATTCTACACATGACCACTGTATAGATTAAATTACAAATGAGAGATACTGAAAATAACCATTAATTCTTTAATGTAGAATAGTCTATATTAATAATTACATTAGGTTTCACAATGTTAGTCCAAAACTATGAGTTTAGCATGTTATAGAATATAAATTGAACAATGCAAGTTTCATTACTTGCTTTAGAAAGTTAGTACATATTGAAAGATGCAGAAAATATAAGTCAGTAATGAAGGTTCCTAATTAGATCCTGCTGATTAACCATTCCAAATGTAAATCTCCCCTTACAAACTTTATTCTACATATTCCTTTCCTCTCCAATTGTTTACTTGCTCTCTACAATGTTGGTTAGCTACTCTAAAGTGTGTATCTACCCTCCCTCTGGCCTCTCTTTTTGGCGTTGCGGCGTCATGAAGGGCTGCGGTGCTGACATTGGCTTTATCGGGGCATGCAATTAATTGATATTTTCCCAAGGCTCCAGCACTGCAATGTCCTATTCTAGCATCATGGCATTGAAGATGCTGCAATGCTAATTATTTGGGCACTACGGCATTGGTTCAACACTTATGACTTTTCTCCATTTCGTGAATCTTTCCTACACAACTTCAACTAAAAATAAATATTTTTACTATAATTTAAGACAATAAAATATTACATAATTTTCACTTAACATATTTAGGTCTTCATCAACTTGAATTTCCACCTAAACCCCTTCCATTGGTTTTAAAATTCAAGATAGAATTTAAAGTTTCACCATTCCCTTGTCTATAAACTTCTTCTTCAGTACTACACCCACAATAATCTTCAAAATTTAACTTTGCATTCCCTGAAGAATCATTGCAGTAACTACACCACCCCAGCTATCTAGCATTGAAGATAGATGCAATAAATCCCAAGCCTCATCATAAAACCTGATGCCAATACAACATAGCTGACTTTTACAGTGTTTAAATTATTTAAATGTTCAACTATTGAACTACTATCTACCATTTTTATGTTGAATAATTTCTTCATTAAGAAAACTTTGTTCGAAGAGGAAGGCTTTTCATACATCTTTGTAAGTGCGCCCATGAGATCAATAGTAATCTGCTCATTAATAATGTTGAAAGCAACATATAAGGAAGTGAAAGTCAAATCAAATATAGAGATTTCCAATCAAGTACTTTGCATTCCTCCATAGTCATCAATTATAGTTTTTTGGTGATTCCATCCAACAAAAAATATAACTTCTTCTAATATGGCATATCATCAATTTTCATCTTCCAAAAAGTATAATTCAAACAATTTAACTTCTCAATCTTGTACCTTATTTCGTCAACCATAACTCCCACGTAAACCAAATATTATGGCTCTGATACAAGGTGTTGTGAGTAAACAAAGAACAAAATAAACAAGAAAGGAAAACAACAACGAAGAAAGAACACCAAGATTTAACATGAAAAACCTAAAAAATGAGAAAAAAACCACAAAGTCACACCACACCAAGCAATCCACTATTAAAAATGGGAGAAATTACATAGATCATCCACACTCTCTCTCTTCTTCATTTCACATTCATGTCCACCATCTTCAGATGTAGATACGTAAGAGTTATAACCTCCCATTGCTTATAACTCTTAAAAAGAAAAGACAAAATTTACTCAGCCCCGCAACACCTTAACTTTGAGTCCTCCATCTCAAAATAGGTCCTCAACATTGTGGTGCTAAACATACAACACAACAACAATTAGTTTATAGTGCTGCGACATTAGAACTACAGTGTCATTGCACTGAGATTTCTATGCTAGATTGGTACCTTAGTGTTGTGGTGCTGGATTTACAATGCTACAACGCCCAACCAAGGAAATTAATATCTGAGTCAATAGTATAACCCGATTGATCGACAAAATCATACTCCACAGAAACTAATAGGCCCATGCAAGCAACTAGGCCCACATTAATGACAATTCCATCTAGTTTACCTAATAAATAAGAAGGATTAGCCGTTAAGGCAAAGGAAAAACCTTGTGTCGGGATGTCCTCACTAGAAAAGAAGATAAATGTGAATGCTTTAAAATGAGTATAATATATAAATAATTAATTTTGCCTGCCTTAAAACATGAAGATTTAATGATTTAAAGTCCATTCTAATAAAAATTTTACAAGGGATATGATCTCTTATTGGAGAATATTTTACATACATTGGTATACATTTTTTTTATCATCCATCTATACATATTAAAATGTGAGAAATATATGAAAATGTGCATGCATGAATCAATAAATATATTGCACTCATTCTCAATTGAAAGGGGTGACTCAGATCCAAATACAAATTTCCATAAGGAACTCTCTGTAAAAAAATTTTAATAAGGGAAGATAAAACCTTCAAAGAATTTTTTTATAGAATTTTATTTTTAATTTCTTATCTCATTCATAACTTTCTTATATTGATTAATTTTTTTTTAAAATAAAATCATAATTTAAAAATAACAATTATAAATTGTTCTTTCAAGAATTTCTTCAACAAATATATGAAGGTATTTTTAAATAATAATGCGATGAAATAAGTTGCATTATTCATATTTTTACCAGACATTTTATCCATCCAACTTTCGTGTTACTTCCCTTCAATTTATTAGGATGCACTTAATTTGTGAATTTTTTTGCTAATGATGGTTCTTAATTCCATGGAGGTTGCTGAAGAGGGGTTCAACTCTTTGCAGTGAAAAGCAACGGATTACCATTGCATGAGCTATCATTCAATCACTGAAGATACTACTATTGGATGAGGCCACCAGTGCACTAGACACCAAGTCTGGGCAAGAAATTTAGGAAGCTATTGATATACTACTACTATCGGTCACACCACTATCATCATTGCTCATTGCCTTTCTACACTTTGTCATGCTGACACCATTATTGTCATCCAATTCGGTCAAGTAATCAACTATGGCTCTCATAACCATCTCATAAGCTTCCAAGATGGTCAGTACTCCAACCATGTTCTCCTTCAAGAAACCCAACATGTTGTTCACTTACTAGATGTTATTGAAGCTAATCGCTCGACCAAATCTCCTTACTCCCATGTAAGCAACAACAACTTTATTCATAACCAAAGCTATGATTCATTGTCAAGCCAAGTGATAAAAATTAATTCTCATTTCTCCATATTTTAGAGTATTCTACAATTTTCTTTAATGTAGAAGATTTTTTATATTTGTAATATATAAAGAAGACTCTAGAGTAGTAGAAGAATCTAGGATATTTGTAATAATTTGAGAAAACTCGAGAGTGGTGTTAGTAGAAGGATTTTGTATTAAATAAAGAAAACTCTAGAATTGCTATGTTATAGATGTCTCTAGATTTAGCCATTGTACCTATAAATAGATATTGTCATGTTATTGCAAACCAAGTTGAAAACTACTCAGCAAAAGTTCAATAAGAAAATTGTTCTTCTATTCTCCCACCTAAAATCTCTATAGCCTATTGCTTGCCTCCTTATCTACCTTTCTTAAAAATATTCCCAACATTATCTAAAATCTAATGGAAAACTCCAACCGCTCTAACATCCCGATTCCAATATTCAATGGAGAAAATTATGATTTTTGTCCATCAAAATGAAGAAATATTTTCACTCCCAAAATTTATGGAAGATTGTTTAAGAAAGATTCAATGCTGCTGAAGATACGACAAATCTTTCGACAAATCAACAGAAGGTGCTTAAAGAGAATCAACAAAAGGATTCTCAAGCATTATTTTCCTTACAACAAGCAATGGCATACGACATCTTTCCACGAATCATGGGCGAAATAACGACTAAACAAGCATGGGATTTATTACAGGAGTTTCAAGGAACTAAGAAGGTATGCTCCATAAAGTTGAATAATCTAAAATGAGATTTTTAAAATATAAAAATGAATGATAATGAGACCGTAAAAGACTATTTCTATAGAATAAGAGAAATATTTAACCAAATGAGAGCCTATGGAGCTACAATTTCTGGCAATGAAAAAGGTTAAGAAGATACTAATTTCTTGTACATAAAGGTTTGATACAATAATTTATGCACTTGAAGAATTAAAGGATGTAGAAGCATTATCACCAACAAAATTAATGGGCTCTCTTGAAGCACATGTGAAAAGATTAAATAGGTGAAATGAAAACTCTACAGAAAATGCCTTTCAATCTAAAACAAATCCACAGTCTCGTAAATCAAAAGAAGAAGGGAGAAATTCAAAGGCAAGCACTAAATATAAAAACAATCAAAGAAAGAGTGACAAATTTTCTCCAAGTGGCATTTGCAAAAGAAAATGCCATTTGGAGAAGGATTGTTGGTTTAAAGGAAAACCATATTGTCAAAATTGTAAAAAATTTGGACATATAAAAAAATTATCAAGCTAATTTTTTAGAAGAGAAAGATGATGATAAAAATTTCTTCTATGCTTGTCAAGTCGCATTAGAGGAGAACAAAGATATTTGGTATCTTTGATAGTGGTTGTAACAACCACATGACAAAAAATGAGAATATATTTTGTAGTCTTGACAAAATCAAGGGAAAGGTCAAAATTGAAAATGGTGACTTCATGAAGGCAACAGTCAAAGGCACTTTTACCATTGACACAAAAAAGGGAATGAGATACATCAATGATGTACTTTTGGTTCCCAATGTTGATCAAAATCTATTCAACATGGGCCAAATGATGAAGAAAGGATATTCTTTATTTTTTGAGGGAAATACTTGCGTAATTTATGACAAGCAAGATAAATCCCTTGAAATAGCAAAGATCAGAATGAAAGAAAACAAGTGCTTCCTGATTCAGTGGAGATATACAAATGAAGTGGCAATGAAGGCATAAGTGGAAGAGTCACTATTATGGCACAAACGGCTCGAGCATTTCAACTTCCATGGGCTAAATATTCTCTACCAGAAAAATATGATAAGAAATCTCCCAATAATAAAGGAGATCGATGATGCATGTGAAGGTTGCTTACTCGATAAACAATATCGACAACCATTTCTATCAAGCAAAGCATGGAGAGCTAAGGAGCCATTGAAGCTTATCCATATAGATATTTGTTGGCCGATGCATACTCCTTCATTTGAGCAAAATAAGTACTTCATTCTTTTTATTGATGACTACACAAGAATGACATGGGATTGCTTCATATGTGAAATATCTCAAGTATTTGAGATTTTCAAAAAAAATTAATACTCATGTTGAAAAGCAAAGTGGCAACCACTTGAAGATACTAAGAAGTGATAGAAGAAAAGAATATATCTCAAAAGAGCTCAACAAGTTTTGTGAAGAAGAAGGCATAGAGCGGCAACTCACAGTCGGATATACACTAGAGAAAAATGGAGTATCTGAAAGAAAGAATAGAACTGTGGTGGAAATGGCTAGAGCTATGCTGGGGGATAAAGGTCTTCCAAAGTCCTTCTAGGCTGAGGCTTTTATACAAATATATATGTTCTAAATAGATGTCCAACTAAAGTAGTGAAAGACAAGACACCAATTGAAGATTGAAGTGAAAGGAAGCCATCCGCAAAGCATCTTAGAGTTTTTGGATGTATTTGTTATGTCCATATTCCACAACAAAAGAGGAGTAAGCTAGATGAAAAATCAAAAAAGAATTTTCTTAGCGTATAGCTTTCAATTTAAAGGATATCGAATCAATAACTTATGAACAAAGAAACTTATCATTAGCAGAGATGTAGAATTCAACGAAGATGATACATATAATTGGAAGATAAAATAAGTTGAAAGAAAGAATATCAATTTATCACCATCAACACATCAACAAGCTGAAGAGATTAATAATCCAACTAGAATGCCAATTTAAGAGCCATCTCAAATTATAGATTTAGAATCACCCTTTAGAAGAAGAAAATCTCTAGCAGAGATTTATGAGTACTATAATTTTCCAATCACAGAGACACAAATCTTTGAAGAAGACTCAAAGCAAGGAGTATGAGAAAAGCTATGGATGAAGAAATAATGATGTTTGAGAAGAACAAGACATGGGAGCTAGTGGATTCTCCACAAGCAAAAAAGGCTATTAAAGTAAAATGGGTATAAAAGACAAAGCTCAATTTAGAGGAATCAATTCAAAAATACAAGGCAAGACTATTTGCTAAGGAATACTCACAACAATTTGGAGTAGACTATAATACATTTTCTCCAGTTGCAAGACTTGACACAATAAGGCCATTGATAGCAATTTCAATACAAAAGAAGTGGAAAATCCATCAACTAGATGTCAAGTCATCATTCTTAAATGGCTATCTAGAAGAAAAGATCTATGTAGAACAATCTCAAGGATTTCTTTTAAATGGATAACAAGGCAAAGTTCTGAAGCTAAAGAAGCTTTGTACGGGTTAAAGTAAGCTACAAGAGCTTGGTACAGTCGAATTAACAGCTACTTCTTAGAGCAAGGTTTCAGTGAAAGTTTAAAGTGGTTAAACCTTATTGATTTACCCAAGGTACACCAAGAAGAGGGGGTGGGTGAATTGGCTATTTAAAAATTCTATCAAAGAACCCCTTTTTGAATTTTTTTAAAATTAAGCACAAACACAAGTAGAAAAACTTAATAAAGATAATGTAATAAATTATTTCTTGATTTTCATAACAATAATAATTAAAATAACCATGTTTTAGAAATTAAGATGTCGGAAAAATAAAGTGCAAAAAAAAAATAGAACAAGCAAACTAAATTTTATAGTGGTTTGGTCAAAACTTGACTTATGTCCACTCCCTAGAGTCATCCTCTCCAAGTATTACACTAAAGCCTTTAGTGTCTCTTCTTTAGCGCCTACAGCAAGGTGGAGAAGCCCTTACATAATTTCTTCAACCAACCAGGTGTAGTAGAGCACCAAAAGCTTTTCACCCTTCTAGGGAAGGCAGAGTACCTCGAAGCTTTTTCACCATCTTGGTGACGACAATGAATTTGAAATCCTTTTTCACTCTCTTGGTGAAGAAAGAGAACATAGGGTCTTCAGCCTTGAAGCCTTTCTCCCCAGAGTAACCCCAAGAGACAAACGAAGCCACTAGAGGAATCAAGGTGCAAGTATGCTTGGAGTAACCGTATGGGATCCCCTCACACTACTTCTCCCTCTCACAACTTCACCTTCTCCTTCTCTAATGCTCTAAGACGTCACAAATCTCTCTCTCCTCTCAGAATCCCTTCAATAGCCAAAGAACATTTCAAAAGACTAATATAAAAGATTTTATGCAAGGCTTTAAAAAATCCTAAAAAATTAATTATACTGACTCTGTTCATATAGTATGATTGAGGATTGTATAGTAAAATTAGTTTAAAAACTAGAGTTTATTCAGTACGTGGAATAATTGCAGGATGAACTATTTATGTTTTGTATATTGATCATGTAATACGATATATAGATCATACGATACGATTAGTTTAATTGTCATAAGATCGTACATGATAAGCTTTGGTATAATTAAAATCATCTCAGCTAATCATCTAGTATGATTGACATCATACTGTACGATTAGTTTAAAAGCTAAGGTTTCATCCAGCATGATTTTCGGGATGATCTGATTTTGTCTCTACCTATCGTACTATACGATTATCATCATATGGTACAATCTCTCATATTAATTAAACCTTGATTTGATTGACTAATAATGGGGATTAATTAAAGTTTTTAAATATCATACAGTACGAAGGGATTCATACAGTGTGATCAGTATTAAATACTTACTTAAATTTGATTAGCAGCTAGGATTATTAGATTAAATAAATTGTATAATATGATCATGTTCATACAGTATGATTTATTTAAAAATAGTAATTACATAGTTAGCCATTTTAACTGATTGTATAATATGATTTAGATCGTACGGTATGATTATTTTAAATTTTTTAAAATTTATTTTCTCACTCCCCAGTGTGTGTGTACGGTCACCAAATCAGCTACACCCTTATGTGGCTTAGACTCAAGAAATAAAAAATTAAGAAAATAAAAATACAAACTCTTGTAAAATATTATCCCATTCTACCCAATCTTGAACCCTGAAACTTCTTGTATGGTGTATGACGTACCTGTAAAATTTTTACACATAAAAAATAGATATATAATATAAATGCTAGGAACAATAAAGATTCAATCAATAATATTTGTGATCATAAAAATCATAAGCTCAGGATCCCAAATTGTAACATTCAAGAGGAGCAAAAGCGAGCCAACACTATACGTCAATACTCAAGGTATGAACAATACACTCTTTCTGTCCCTTTATGTGGATGATTTAATCTATACAAGAAGTAATGCGAGGATGATGGAGGATTTTAAGGAAGATATGACGAAGACATTTGAGATGACCGACTTAGGTCTGATGCACCACTTTCTTAGGATAGAAGTAAGCTAGAAAGAAGCTGGGATCTTCATCTCGCAAAAGAAGTATACAGAAAGTCTGCTCAAGAAATTTATGATGAATGGTTGCAAGACATTAGCTACTCCACTAGACAACAAGGCAATCATGAAAGAAGACAACACACCAAAGGTTAACAGTACAATCTATTGAAGTCTCATTTAAAGTTTGCTTTATTTAACAGCTACAAGACTAGATATTATGTATGCAACAATTTTACTCTCAATATTCATGCAAAGTCCAAGCTAAATTCACAAAGGAGCAGCTAAGAGAATCCTTAGATATTTGGAAGGAACAAAGGATTGTGGTATTTGGTATGAATATACTCCTAAGTCAAATTTTATAGGATTTACTGACAGTGATTGGGAAGGATCATTGGATGATATGAAGAATATATCATAATATGCTTTCACACTAGGATCTGGAATATTTTCATGGGGATCAAAGAAGAAATAGTGGCACAATCATAAGCTAAAGCCAAATATATTATAGCAACAATAACTATAAGTCAAGCTATATGGCTCAAATGCATATTAAAAGACATGGGTAAACCACAAGATGAAGCAATAGAAATCTACTGTGATAACAAATTGGCTATTTCAATGAAAAAAAAATTCTATATTTCATGGCAGAAGCAAACACAATGGCATTAAATATTACTTCATCAGAAAAGCTGAGAGCAACCGAGTGATTAAACTCAAGCATTACAAGACTGAAGAACAATTAGCTGACATTTACAAAAGCACTTTCAAGAGGAATATTTGAGCAACTGTACGACATGATTGGAGTTATCCAAACTCATATCAAGGTAGAGTGATAAAAATTGATACTCATTTCTCAATATTTCTAGAGTATTCTACAATCTTGTTTAATGTAGTAGATTCTAGATATTTGTAATAAATAAAGAAAACTCTAGAGTAGTAGAAGAATATATGATATTTGTAACAATTAGAGAAGACTCTAGAGTGGTGTTAGTAGAATGATCTAAGATATTTGTATTAAAAAAAGTAAACACTATAATTACTATGTTATAGAAGTCTCTAGATTTTAGCCTTCACACCTATAAATAGGCATTGCCATGATGTTGTAAGCCAAGCTAAAAACTACTCAGCAAAAGTTCAAAAATAAAATTATTTTTCTATTCTCATAACTAAAATCTCTATAGCCCATTACTTGCCTCCCAATCTACCTTTCTTTCAAAATATTCCCAACACGAACCATGTCCTTTCAAAATAGTTGTGTGGGAGACAAAATGGAAAATGCTATAGGCACAAAAGGAAGTGCATCGTCATTCTATCGACTTCTAATCATGACCATGCCAAATTGGCATCACACATTGTTAGGGTGTGTGTGTGTGCTGTGCTATATGGACTACCCACCTCATTATATTCATACACAATGATTGGTGTACTATCAATTTATTTAGACAAGGATAAGTCAGAGATTACTATAAAGATAAGAACTTGTTGCATAATCCTACTAGCAACCTCAGTATTTGGTTTTGCTATTTACATTCTTATGGACCATAGTTTTTAATCATCGGTCATTATTTAACCAAAAGGGTTAGAGAGGATATGCTTTATAAGATGTTAACGTTCGAAGTGGGCTGGTTTGATCAAGAATATCCAAAGATGCTCTAGTGGGGCCATCTACTCAAAAATATCCAAAGATGGGTATGATCTCCATCTACTCAAAAATATCCAAAGATGCTTGCACCTTACAATCATTAGTTAAAGACTGATTATCACTTATGATATTGATCGCATAGATTATAGGGTTTGCAATTGCATGGAATGTTGCATTGGGTATGATCTCCATGCAACCGATTCTCATTGCATGCTACTGCATGAAAAGTATGCTATTAAAGATATTATGGTGCAAGGGACTGAACGTATAGTTAGATAGCAATATTATTACCATGGAAGCTGTTCAAAATATTTGAACTATCACCCAACGGCAGAGGGAGGCGGGGTCCCATGGGGGCACGTGCCCCCTCCGCAAAGACAAAAAAATTGCATATCACTATATCTCGCTTACAGTTTGGTGTTTGGCCGGTTCAACATTTGCTCGCCGTTAGAAGCTCTCGCACGATGCAAATCTCATCTCATTGCTTCTTCCTTTGGCTTCGAATTTCATGCATAATAGCTTGACCTCACGAGGGTCTCAGAACGATGAGTCTTGCTAGCAGCTCGCACCCGTGCATTCGTTCCTTTCTTCCTTCTTCGATCCGGCAATGTCGCAGTGAGCAGTCTGTGTCTATCCACCGTCCTCAAATCCTAGAAGTTAAGATCTGTCATTACATTGATTTGGATTTTTTTTTGTTGTTTTCAGTTTTTATGCATCAGTTTTTTTGCCATGTGTTTTCTGTTAGGGTTTAAAAAATGTTGGCCATATGTGGATAGGGATCTTTCCCTGTTTCACTGTTTGGTTGTTTCCCATCTTTAAGATACTTGTGTTTCCTTCTATTTTCTATTTTCTGGAGTGGTATGCTATCAACACCATATTTAACTTGACGAGTTTAAAGAATCTCATTTTGATGAGTTCGATCAAAACATTGGGCCTTAATATAATTTCTTGCCTCATTAGATAGATTCAAAAGGACACATGAATACACTTTTATCAACATTATAATGCTCTATTTTCTTACTTTATTGATCAGAATATTTAGGACACATTTTTTTAAGAAGGCTTCAAATTTCATAATTACATAATTGTCTTTATCACTTTATGCTTTAAATGAGTTCTACATGTTTTAGGTAATTTGACTTTGCATAAAGATTATGGAGAAATATTTTAAGAAGGCCTCACATTCTTGTGTATCAACACCTATAGAGGATTCAAGAGATAATGATGATGAACAAAATAAATAAAGAAATCGAACAAATTGTGAATCATCAAAAAGTAGGGAACTAGATGTAGAGAATCTTCAATTAGATATTGGATTATGTATACCAATTTTTGATTTTAGTTTTAACATTCGTGATCATATTTGAAGATCGTATTTGCAAAAAGATCCTTTTCATCCTCGCAATCATGACTTTCCTAAAAGTAAGTTTGGGATCAAAGATAGATGTTTCAATCCGAGATGGTTTTATAGATACTCCAGTTGGTTAGAGTATAGTATTCAGAAGGATAAAGCATACTGTTTGTATTGCTATCTTTTTGGGGTAGAAGGAAGAGGAAAAGAAGACGATGAGGCATTTCGCAGAAATGGATTCTCGAATTGGAAAAAATCTTTTAGATTTGATCTTCATATAGGAGGACCTAGTAGTGCTCATAATAATGCAAGGTTAAATTGTGAGGCTTTAATGGAACAAGATCAACATATTAAGTTTGCCTTGCAACTGCAGTCTAATCGAGTTATAAATGCATATCGTGTCCGCCTAAATTCTTCTTTTGATTGTGTGAAATTCCTTCTAAGACAAGGATTAGCTTTTCGGGGGCATAATGAGAGTTTCAACTCCCAAAATAAAGGCAATTTTCTTGAACTACTAGAATTTTTAGCAAAGCATAATAAAGATATAAATAATGTTGTACTAAAGAATGCTCCTGATAATTTGAAATTAATTATCCCTGATATTTAGAAAGATATTTTTAGAGCCTTTTCTATTGCAATTACGTACAGACTACATAAAAGAAGAAGTTGGTGATAGTTTCTTCTCTATTCTCGTTGATGCAGCTCATGATATATCTGGGAAAGAACAAATAGCTGTTGTTATATGATATGTGAATGAAAAAGGCCTAATTATTGAACATTTTTTGGGTATTGTGCATGTTCCATAAACGTCAGCTAGACATCTCAAAGAAGGAGTTGAGCAAGTCCTCTCAAATTATTATTTATCACACTCAAAAATTTGTGGTCAAGGGTATGAAGGAGCAAGCAATATGAGAGGAGAATTTAATGGGCTAAAAGCACTTTTTCTGAATGATAATAAATCTACACATTATATTCACTACTTCTCACACCAGCTTCAGTTATCCTTAGTAGCAGTTCCAAAAAATCATGTTCAGATTGCATTGTTATTTATTATAATTTCAAACTTGATGAATATTGTTAGTGTTTCATGCAAACGTTGTGATCAACTTAGAGATAAACAACACGAGATGATGTTAACTGCATTACAGAACGGTGAGGTTTTCACTGGAAGAGGATTAAATCAAGATATATCTTTAAGACGTGCTGGTGAAATAAGATGGGGTTCTCATTATGAGTCACTAATTAGATTGATTACGATGTTCTCCTCAGTTATGAATGTGCTTGAAATAGTTTTGGAGGATGGCATCAGCTCAGAATAGAGAGGAGAGGCATTTACATTATTAGATTCCATGCAATCTTTTGACTTCTCTTTATGTATGCACTTAATGAAAGACATACTTGGAATCACTGCTGCACTATCAAAAGTTTTGCAAAGAAAAGATCAGGACATTGTGAATTCCATGTCTTTAGTTCAAACATCAAAAATTAGATTACATGACATGAGGGATAACAAATGGGATGACTTCATTAAAAAGGTGTCTTTATTTTGTGTTGAACACAAAATCATCATTCCAAATCTAAATTACAAATGGGTTGCCCGTGGACGACCGCGATGTGGACTTTAAGAAATGACTAATCTACATCATTACCGAGTTGATATATTTTATACAGTACTTGATATGCAACTTCAAGAGTTGAATAACAGATTCATAGAGGCTAATACTGAATTACTTTTGTGTATTGCTTATTTGAATCCATCAAATTCGTTCTGTGCATTCAACAAAGGGAATTTAATTAGAATGACAAACTTATATCCAAACGATTTCACTACTTCAGATTTGATGATTCTTGATGATAAGCTAGAAACTTATATTATGGACATGCAGTTTGATGTTCAATTTTCATTGTTGAAAGATATAGAAAGTCTTGCTGAGGAAATGGTTCAAAACAAGAAGGAAATGTTATATCCCCTTATTTTTAGGCTATTGAAGCTGACATTAGTACTATCCGTTGCAACAACAGGAGTTGAAAGAGTATTTTCTACAATGGCTATAATAAAAAATCGACTATGCAATCGAATTGGAGATCAGTGGATGAACGATACTTTAATCGTTTATATTGAAAAAGAAATTTTAGATTATACTGACAATGATGTTATTATTCAGCTTTTTCAAATATGAAGAATAGACGCTATAAATTGTAAGTATACTTTGTCTTATATTTAGTAATTTATATTTTAAATAAAAAAATTTTAAACTACCAATGTCGATCCCAAGCTCGGATAAAAAAAATTGAGGGGATTTAAAAAAAAAAAATTAGATCCCCTCTACAAAATTTTAGGGCTCCGCTACTGCTATCACCACCTTCTCTTCTCAAGAGCACATCCTCCACCTCATCATGCTGACACTAGTTGGGCCCCATCGGCAGGGCATTCCACACTCTTGGCTTTCTGGCACTGTACTTGGCTCCTCGAATGGCATTAATACCTGCTCATGGGCCCTACCCTTTTGGTATGCTGGCATCGTGCTTTCCCAGGGATCCATTACTAGTAATGCTTTCATGCAAACTATGATCATTCTCTTCAGAACTTCCCGCATAATAACTGAAGCTGGTGCCATGAAAACGGACCTCACTAATGGTGTAGGCTCAACTGCCATTATATTATCCATTCTAGAAAAAGCCACCCAGATTGAGCAAGATTATCATGAGGGTCATAAAGTCAACTCCATCAAGGGTGAAACCTAGCTCAGTAACATTTCTTTTTTCCTATCCGTCGCGCCCTAGAGCGTTGGTCCTTAAAAGCTTCTCGGTCTCATTCGAAGCAGGTCGATCCACTGCACTCGTTGGCCCTAGCAGCTCCGACAAGTCTACTATCATCAGTCTTTTTGAGCGGTTCTACGATATGGAGAGGTGCGTATTGATGATCGAAACATTCAAAACTATCATTTGCGATCATTGAGAAGACACATTGCGTTTGTGGGGCAAGAACCAACGCTGTTTATCGGGACAATAAAGGAGAATATTTTATATGGATGATAGGGAGCAAGAGATGCGGAGTGGAGGCCGCGGCGCATACGGCGAATGCTCATGACTTCATATGTGGGCTCAAGGATAGCTATGATACAAATTGTTGGGAGAAAGGGGTGCAACTCTCTGACGAACAGAAACAACGGGATGCAATTGCAAGGGCGATACTAAGAAATCCAAGGATAGCGCTCTGGGATGAAGCAACGAGTGCGCTAGATGGAGAAGTAGAGAAACTTGTGAAGGATGCATTGGAGAGGGTGATGAGAGGAAAGACCACGATGGTGGTTGCACATAGGCTCAACACCATCATGAACTGCAACCTTATTATTTTACTCGAAAATGGTCTTTTACTGGAGAAAGGAAATCATGCATCCTTAATGGAAATGAGACACACTAAAAAGTATTATGGGTTGTTCACCCTCCATTTTGGTCGAGAGAAATAAATATATTTAATACATTTTGGTCGAGAGAAATAAATATATTTAATATATAATATGATAGTATATATATATGATAGAAATTTTAATATATAGAGTATGTGTTTTATGGCTCAATATTATATTAAAATTCAGTACGCAAATAAAAGTTACAAGACCAAAAAATTTTTATGTGAAAATTTCGATAAGGGAAAAAAATCATGTGGCTTGATCCAATTGAAAAATACAATATATAGTATGACATACAAAAATCTCTCCTTACTCATAGTTGAAGAAGATGAGATTATTTGAGAACAAACACCACAAGAAATTCAATCATTACCGTCAGATTTTTCGGTGGATAAATATACGCTTGAAACTGCGGCGGGAGAACCGACGGAATATTTACCGGTATTTTTACAGCGGAATTTCTGGCACAATTACCGTCGCTAAAACACCAACGCAAATTTCGCCGATTTTTCACCAATATTTTAAATATTCTGGCGCATATTCCACCAGTAATTATCGGCGCATATTGCGCCGGCTTACTTAAACTCGACGAAATAATACCGGCGTAATATCCACCGGTAAGTTAACCGACAGCTAATCCTCCAAAAAATACGCCGGTAATTACCCTACTTCGGCCGATCCGCCGTCTGGCTTCTCATTTCTTTCTGCATTGGAGGTTTTGCCTTTCCCTTCTCGACTTCTTTCGGCTTCATTCCTTCGCAGGAGTGTAGAGTTTTACACAAGTACTTCTTCATCGCTATTCGAGTTCGCTCCTTCGACGACGTTCCCTTCCTGTTGGAGCGGAAGTTACGACATTTTTTGATTGGGAGCAACAACGGGAGCTCGCTTGCTATGAAGGTAACTTTCTCCCTTTTGCGCCATTCTTTGGCCAAATCCCGTAAATCCGCTGAACCAAAAGATTTTGTAAATCCGGGATTTACCACGAAAAGAGGGAATTTTCTATCAACCACGGCTTTGATTTACTGTGAGATTTGGTTTTGCATTTTTGGTCGTTTGGCTAGATTTAGCTCAAATCCGACCTAAATCCTGCATCTAAACAGCCCCTTTGTGTATGCTTTTGCTTTTGTAATAGATGTTCTCACTAGAAATTTGTAAGAGAATGTATCTTTGTATATGCTTTTAATTTGTTTTTGTGATGAATGTTCTCATTAGACATTTGCAAGAAAATATATCTTGGTGTTTGCTCTTGGTTTTAGTTATGGATATTCTCATTAGATATTTACAAGAGAATATTGTACCTTGGTGTATGCTTTCGTTGATGATATTGTTCTTGTAATTGATAATAGTAGAGAGGGAGTTGAAGGTAAACTTGAATTATGTAGGTCAATCTTAGAGTCTAGAGGTTTTAGCATAAATTGATCTAAAATTTAATATATGGAGTGCATTTTTAGTAGTAATAGACCTAGTTTGAGGGATTGTGACTTTGGGTAATGAAGTCATTAATAAAAGATGGGGATATTATTTATAGAATTCAAGTTAGATGGTGGAAATAGAAGAATGCGTTGGGCATTGTTGTGTGGACGTAGAGGAATGCATTAGGCATACTTGATTATAGACAAGATATGAAAATAACATATATGTGAGAAGGTTGGAGTAGCTCCAGTAGAAGATAAGATTAGAGAGAGTCGCCTTGGGTTGTTTGGTCACTTAAAATGATGGCCTTCTGAGCAGGCTAAGACTCTTTGTATTTTTCTTCAATAAATGTTACAACATTATCTAATATATCCATATTATATATATGTTATATTATGGATATCAGAACTCAGAAAAGTTAGATGTATAATCAATTGGCCCAAGAATGAAAGATATTAACGGATGAGTTCATTAGAGGGGTGAATATTTTTATTCAGACATCTTCTCAACTGTCCAGCTTCATATCAGATAGAAAGTTTCATTGCCCATGTTCTAAATATAAAAATCAGGTGCACCTAAGCCCAGATGACATAATTGTTGATCTATACTATCGAGGCTTCATGCCAAAATATTGGTATTGGACTTCTCATGGTAAGTATGAACTACATTTCGATTCTTGATGTGGCCCATCGACAAGTGCTAATATAGATGAGGAAGAAAATATCCAACCTAATCTTCAGGATTTAATTCATGATGCAAGTGGAGCACAATTTGAATAATATACATAAGAGTCACCTAATAAAGAAACACAAAATTTTTATGATTTGTTGCATGCTTCTCAACAACCAATATGGAAGGGGTGCACCACTCACTCAGAGAAAAATACCTTTGATAATATATTCAATACAGTCATAGACATCAAAGATAAATCGAAAGACAACATAAAAGTAAGGATGGACTTAAAGGAGATTTATAGGAGAAAAGTATTATAATTGAGAGATGGTAGAAATGGAAAATATTTCAAACCAAAAGCTTCTTTCACCTTGACTTTAGAGCAGAGGTGAATTGTTTGTGAATGGGTGAAGACTCTACGGATACCTGATGGATATTCTTCAAATTTAAGCAGATATGTTGACATAAGAACTGGGAAATTATTTGGTATGAAGAGTCATGACTATCATATCTTTATGCAATGTCTACTACCAACTGCCTTTAGTTATCTGCCGGATCAAATTTTAAAGCTCTTGATCGAGCTTAGTATCTTCTTAAAAGATTTATGCTCTTCAAAACTAAATGCAGAGCACCTGATTCTTATGGAGAAGTATATCCTTTTTATTATGTGTAAACTTGAGAAGATATTTCCTCTAGCCTTCTTTGACTTTATGAAGCATCTGCTCGTGCATTTACCATATGAAGCTAGAGTCGGTAGACCTGTTCAGTATCAATGGATGTATCATTTTGAGAGATATTTAAATAAACTTAAGAAGACTACTAAAAATAAAACACATCCTGAAAGTCCCAAAAAAAGTACGGGACATGTGGTTTAGAGAGTTTGAGGTTATATAAATATGTTATGTATTATATTTTATTTATATAAGGTAACAAAATATATATTCTTTATTGTATATTTTTAAATATAGAAATATTTTTATTGGTTGCCACAACATAATCATAAAATCATAATGAATTTTGAGAAGCGTGGCTCTACTCGCATGCGAGATATGTTTATAGACTTTAGAAAGTCAGGTGAGAAGCCACTCTAGATTGGTGAGAGTTGTTGACCCCTGTATAATACTAAAAAAAATGAAATCATACCTTAGCTCTGTCGAATCCCAGGGAACCCGCAAGAAATCCTGCTGAATCACTGTGCATTCGGCGCTGTTCGCGTCGCCTCACGGGATTCCTGCGTAAGCTTCCTCGGTTGCGCTCCCAATCAAGTCGTTAAATACGACGACAAAGCAAGACAGTTCTACACACACATTCCCAAGCGTCCCGACCCCAAGCACTCGCGAGCCTCTGCTTTCTGCTACCGAATCCCATAGCCGAAACCCACGAATCTTCCTCTCCACCGCTGCTCTGTTCGCAAGACCGCCAAGAGAGAGAGAGAGAGAGGAGATCCCTTACCTGCGACCGAAGCTCTCCAACCCACGAACACCTCCCGATCTTCCCTCTCACAAGCATACCTACCTTGCCGAGACCTTCCCGTCGCCTCTATCTCGTCGATCCAAAGAGAGAGAGAGAGAGAGAGGGAGAGAGAGAGAGACAGAGAGTTTCTTGCCTCACTCGCAAGCCTCGACATCAAAGCCAGCAGACTCGACGACCTTCTCCATCCCGTCGCCCTTGCCTTTCCCGAGCCCAACCACATAGTCGAGCTCCTCTTTCCATTAAGCCATTCGCATACCTCCCGCCGACCTCTGCTCCTGCGACCAAATCCCGCCGATCCTCCTTCCTCAATCTCTCAACCTCCTTGCCCTAGGTCGACGCCAAACTAGCTGAACCTCCTTTGGCGACATTTCCTGCCAAATCGGAGGTTAACATTTGATTGGAGGCAATGATGGGAATTCATTAACTGTGAAGGTAACTCCTCCCTTTCGGGTGCTTCCTCGGCTAGGCTATTTGAAACAGAGAGTTTAACTCTCTAAACTCTTTGAAACAGAGAGTTAAACTCTCTGTTAACTCTGTG
The DNA here is from genome assembly GCA_019925795.1 of Dendrobium chrysotoxum. NCBI lineage: Eukaryota > Viridiplantae > Streptophyta > Magnoliopsida > Asparagales > Orchidaceae > Dendrobium > Dendrobium chrysotoxum. The sequence continues at coordinate 54,791,366 of CM034308.1, read as the reverse complement.
TCGATAGGATTTAGCTCAAATCCATCCTGCTTAAGTGTTACATTATCATGTATGATTTGATTATTAATTGAATTTAATTAAAACTAATTATTTTTAGCTATAATTAAATATTATTAATTAATAAATTAGTTATAAATTAGTTAAATTAATTATAATTAATCATGTTAAATTATTATTAGTTATTAATTAATCATAATTAATTAAATTTGATTATGATTAATTATTTTTAATTATAATTAATCATTAATTAGTCATATATTAGTTATAATTAATTAAATCTAATTATGATTAATTTTATTTTTTTAAAAATATTTAATTATTAATAATTATAATTAGTTCTAATTAATTATTAATTATAAAAAAAGAAGAAGGAATGCTCCTCTTGCCTCGATTTACGAGCCAACTCCGTCGTCGACACGCAAAGGTATAATTTCTAAACTTAGATTCCCATTCTCGTCGTTAGCGGCGAGCTAGCGAACCCCCTACGCGCTCACGTAGCGTAGTAGGGAGGGAAGCTAGCGCGAAGCCTACGACGGGGCGGGCAATCGCCTTAAACCCCGCCCTCGACGCTTGCGACGAACCGGCAAACTCCCTACGCGCTCACGTAGCGTAGTAGGGCGGGAAACCGGTGCGGCGCTCGCGACGAGGTGGGTAATCTCCGGACCGCTCATGTAGCATGAGGGGGAACAAAAATTAAGTACCCACATGTGGGGAAATTTTTGTGTTTCTTTGCAACAGGTGCCCGAGACCCCTAAACGCTCATGTAGTGGGCGGGGATTTGAAGAAAAATTTGCTGCCGCGATGTCTATGGACATCTACCTGAAGCGCCCACGTGGCATGGAGGGGAAGGCAGCCTCTTAGTTTTTCCCCTAAACGGGGGAGACGCCGGGAGGCTGCCAAATTTTTCAGTGGACCGTGGACCTAACTTGAACAAGATTTGGGAAAACAAAGACTTGATTTTGGACAAATGAAAAATAACGTTAATTGAATTTGATAATGTTGAACTCAAAATTGGATGAATCATAAGGAAATTTAAACGAACAATAGTGGATCTAAAATTGAATGAGCTTGGACCCAAATGAGTTGCAAAAGACTTGAGTTAGAACTTGAACTCGAACTGGACCGCAGAGGACATCGAACTTCGGTTGAACCATACTGAATTGAGATGAGAACTTTACTTGAACATGTTTTAAGTGAACTCAAATTCAAATAAGCCAAGTGCAGAGGACATGAACCCAGACATGATTAATAACATAAACTTGAACTGAATTGAGAACTCAATTTGGACTTAAGTGAATTTGAACGAAAGTTTGAACTCAAATGACTTAAGCATTGGACAGTAGAAAGAGGACCCGGATTGAGCTTGAACTTAATTCATATGACAAATCCCTTGCAAGTGTGAAAAGAAGAATTGGCATGCGTGTGATATCCTACTTACAAGCAAATAACAAGCATCCATGAGTGGCAGTGGATGATTCATCAAATATATAATAGTTTGCATGCAAATCAAAATAGCAAACTCATGGATAACACAACTCACTTGCAAAAAGAGATCAATAAGGGCTCTACCTATTAGCTATGACATGAAATCTCCAATGAATAACAAAGAGCCATCATGAAATTGAGATGTAAACATAGATTCATGGTGGACAAGGATACTCTAATGAAGATTGCAATTCATGTGTGAGATGATTCACTCACAGATGACGATGAAAACTCAAGCAATTGATTGATTTGGGATAACAGCATTGACTGTAAAGACAAATGAGGAATGCAATGATAGTCAATACCATCATACAAACAAATAAATGAAAATTCACAAGTGATGAAGATTAAAAAGGTTGCTCATAAGTGATGATAAAGAACATACAATAAACTTGGTGGCCTGCCACCGACCACGTACAAGGAGCATGCAGTGTTTCAACATACAAGTAAATATACTAGAACTCATAAGCAACGAGGTTCAAGTTAACGGTGGTCTTCATGTCAGTCATGTGAGGAAGCTTCCTATGTATACAACTCCTTACAATCAAGAACGACATACAAGCAAGTGAACATAGTGGGTCTGTCTACAATTGATGATACCCTCCTTGTGAGCATATACAGAAGCATGCAACGGGTGTCAAGGTATTTATACAGTCCATTACAACACAAAGGGGAATAAATGCCTCTACCACCTACGAGAGCTTACAACTTGTCGAAGTGGAGCTAGCAATAATCTGCAGTTCAGATCACGAGTTGTCGGCATTCAACACCAAGGGAAATATTCAAAGATCCCCGACAAATGTTTCATTGATAAATGTGATACATTGTTTACCTCTCATATACGCAAGATACTTACGAGTTGTTGTGGCAGGGATACCACAACATCTCTACCACTCACAATCACGCAACAACAGATAAATAAAAGACCACAATCTCTCTCAAGTTTTGAGGATTGATGTGATATCTGCAAGCAAACGATGGATAAGATGCATAGCAAATGCAAACAACTATGGATCTTCGTAGAAGACCCATCGTACACACTAGATTCGACCTACGAGTGAAGCGCCAAAAGATCATAGAAAAATGCACAAGGAATATAGCAAGTGCAAACACGCCTATAGGCTGTCATAACATTTGTAGGAGGCCCATTACACATCAAACTTGTTATTTGCAAGCATATGTCAGGCGATGTGCATCAGAGGAAAGCACCTACAAGCCATTGTAGAAGGCTTATCGTGGACTTAACATGCCATCTATGAGCAAATACTGTAGGACTATAACAAATATGAAATCTTACAAGTCGTTATAGAAGACCCATTGAACATCCAATATATTGTTCGCAAGCAAATGCATAAAGATCTACAATACATATAATCTCTCTACGAGTACAGATATATGTAAAACATGTCACTCATGGGCAGATGCAGAAAGGCTTCAGTAAATGCAGTATTCTGAAGTCAATTCCAATCCATGAATGAAAACATCTACCTACCTATAAGTAGTAGTAGGGGAGATCGTATAACGCCACGCCACCGGATTTGCAACATCCGTGCAAGCAGACAGAAGCGTTTACAAACACTCTAAAAGTACCCCCGCACACGTGCACTATAACATGCATACACTTAGGTACATATAAGGGGATGTACTGTAGACTCGCATGGGCCCCAGCAAGTGTGTTATTGGTACACACATGACGTCTAGGGATGCTGCGCGGGTCAACAAGTGAATTCAAGTTTGAGCCCGATCCTTCTATTTAGGTAAATAGGAGTTAACACGGCTCGAACTATTAAATAAATATACGGTCACATGATCGACCGGGATATTTATTTTACATTCATATTAGGCCTTCAAGGCCTATAATCAAGAGAATTCACTAACAAATGTCCAAAGCCTACGAAGCCCGAGCCTCTATCGACCGATAGATAGAGTCGACAAGGTCCAATCAATAAAATATAAATGATCTCAGGCACCCCGATGATGGCCGCATTAAATGCAGATCTCAACCGGAGGGGTCCATACAGATCATTTCAAATACCATCCAAATACCCAAAACTCCAAAATCATCCAACCCCAAAAGTATTTAAAATTGAAATAAACCATCAAACACTCAAAGCATGAAATCCATCCACCCTCCGCAACAGTTTGCCGCGGTGGACAAATCAAAATATACTTCAGCTCACATAGAGCTAGTGCCTAGTTAAAAATATCACTAGGATCCATTCTCAAATAATCTCCTGCCAGCAAGGACGTGGTACGAGTCCTCTAACCGGCAGTTTCGCCGCCAAATGGCATTGCAGGATAAACGGTTATGACTCGGGGCCCTCTGAACCAGGTGGTCGCCGCCAAATGGCACCATTATACTATGGTTATGGCCAGAGCCCGTATGCTCCCCAATGGCATCAAATCCTTGAGATATGAATCAATAGGATATGATTGATAGGGCACAAAGCCCTCTGTTAGCTAAGGTGGATTCAAATTTGTCCCCTTAGACAAACACTCACCCCAGGTCTACGAGGTACCCTTAGACGAAGCAACCCATGGCTGCCGACAAGGATCCTTCTGTTAGGTTGGGTCGACTACCTCCTCTGACTAAGTAGACCAGGGACCACGATGGCCCGGGACGACGGAACCATGGGATCTTAATCGGGTCTATCATCCATTCCCCCACCATCTGCTTTGAGTGCTAGAGGGTGAAAACTTTCAATTTTAAATGTCAAATCTTCAAATCTCCAAATCTTCCAATCTTCTAAATTCTGAAATCCTCAAATTCCCAACTCATGCTGCTACTATATGCTAGATCCACGTATCTCTACGTATCTGATTGACGACTAGCCTTAATCGAAAGTTCTCTCTCGTGATCGGGAGGGGTAATTAACTATAGGGGCTTGCGCCTATAGGAAATCCGAACTCAGATCTTAAAGTCCTCTCAAAGTGAGGGCAAAATCTCTGGGTAGTGTCTTATCTACTATCTCATCTGCCTTCCAAAATTTACCCCGGAACTTAGCTCGTTAAAACTCCCCCTCGAAAAGCAACACAAAAGCGGGCGGAGGCCGGGGCCGAATTTTCGGAGCCCACAGATTTCTGGCGACTCCACTAGGGAATAGTTTCTCTTTCCATCTTTGACTAGTCGTCTCAGTGTTATAGTAGTAGCGGTTAATCAATATGTGTTAAAATTTTCAATTCTCTAAGATGATCGTTCATTGAATTTAAATATTAAATACTCTAAAAATGATCATTACATTCATCATGCATTCATTGTGATAGCGTATTTAGCAGAGTTTTTAAATTTGTATGATTTTAATTGCCTTCTAATGATTATCCACTTTGTCTTTTGTTTTGTGCAAGTCTCTGCATTTTGAAAGTGTGGGATGATGTATCAGATTATGATTACTAACCCTTGCCTTTCATTTATGCAGATGGATCTACAGAACACTTCATTCACCGTCCAACTGGGACGCGGTGCCAGCATCCAACTAGCAAATGCTATGATCACTACCGAAATACTGGAGCGACCATCCAGTTCGGTAGCATTGACTTCCCTGCAGTCGTTGCAAGGACTGCTGCCATTCCTGCTAACGATGCAAGGAGACTCTAACCTGCCGGAGCCCCTGCCCGTCATGCACGTCTGCCAGTGCAGCGACCAACCATTGAAGCTTCTACTCGTCATGTGCATCTGCCAGCACAACGACCCACCACTGAAAATTCTCGCAAGAGAATATCTGTGTTCGAAAGACTTTCACAGTCTGAGGCTCCGACTGCCAAAAGAGTTGTGACTGGTGGAAGGATTTCTGTGGTAACTGCAAACACCACATCTCTGCAAAATGGGTTACCTGCACCTGGAAGACATGATGCTGAGGCTTCCTCATCTGGAGGGAGACTCACAAGGAGGTAGAGAAGGAAGAAGAATGCTGAGCTTCGTGCTCAGGAGCAACAGCTGCCAGTCCACCCTTCAAGCCTGCCTGCTCGGGAACCCGAAGTCAATGTTCCCACTCGGAATAAGTTTTCTGATTTAAGGTGGGTGAGAAGAAACATCTCTACTCGGGAGCTGAAGAAGTCCTTTTGGGACCGACAACCTGAAGTCCCAGCCCCTCCAAGGAGATATGAGCCTGAAACCCTACCATCCCAAGTGTATAGGGTACTAAAGACAGTAAAAGAAAGAGGATTGAAGAAGAAAAAATTACAGCGGCCATTGACGGTTGAGGCCAGAAGGTCCCCACCACAGGAATCATTGCCTGTGGAGAATCGAAGAAAATTCATGACAGCCCCGCGCGGTGAGCATCGGGGCGTGACACCTGAACCTTGGGTTCGGGGATCCGCTGCCGAAAGGTCCCGCCAGAAAGAAAGCAAGTTTGGAGGCCAAGGCCTCACATAGAAGAAAATAAAGAAGGAAGAAAAAGAGAAGCTAAATCTGGGCGTGACATCCGGTACTGCTTCTCGGAGATCTGCCCCTGTTCACAAGCAACATCAGAGATGGGTTCAAAAGAAGACCCACGACGATGTCAATCCCGACGGTCGACACCTTGGAGAATCCTCCGGGGGATCCCGTCACCCGTCATCCCCTCCAAGAGAAGAATCTAATTTCGACCGTAGCCCACGGATCGAAGAAATATCCCTACCGAATCAAGAATCGGAAATCCAGTGGCGCCGCCGCTCGGAGATCCGAGTATTAGAGGAGAAAATGGAAGAAGGTATGAAAGGGGAAGAAAATATAGATGAAGAAGAAAATATAGAAAACATAGAAGATGATGAGTATATGGAAGGGGATGAAAATTTTGAATTTATGGAAGAAGGAATGGAAGAATGAATGACTCCATAAATATAGAAGTCGTCTATATGGCAAGACATACTCGTGCCATCAAGGAAGTCTACCATGAAGAGGGCAAAGGTGATCACAGTTGGCAGCCCCAACCTAGGCGAACACAACGACGTCAACGTGAGGTTGAGCCTACTTTCGACAGAGGTGATCCCCCTGATGAGGAAAGAGTTGAGAAGGATGAAGAGGAAGAAAATCCTTTCGCGATCGATGATGTCGCGCTTGCTGATATACTACAGCAAATGGGGGAGCAAATGAAGGCTAAAGATAAGGAGATCTCCCAGTTGAATGAGAAAATGATAGGAATGATGGCCCAGATGGCAGTGATGATGCAAATGATTCAGAGAACTGTAGCCGTCGGTCCCATACCTGATCCCCCTGCCGATCCTTCAAATCTCCAAATACCTCAAGGCTCAGGAATACGAGGTGTCCCTTAAAATGGCCATGAAGCTCGCAATGTCGTCCGCCAGCCTACTCCACAGAATGTTGCTAGCACCTCCGAGCCCGTGACGGCTGTACAGCTCGAAGGACTAATCACAGAAAAGATAAAGGCCATTATAGCTGTTGACTAGGATGAAAAGCTGGTGGGCAAAGGTCGTCCATATCGGCAGAATACGACTAAGTGCCGTACCCAAAGGGGTACTCAGTCCCAAAGTTCCATATCTTTAACGGTACTAACAATCCCAGGCAGCACTTGGCGTAATTCATGGCCACCTGCGGCAATACGGGGGGAAATGACGCCTTACTCTTCAGACAATTCGTCAGTAGTTTAACAGCAACAGCCTTCGAATGGTATGCCGAATTGCCAAACAATTCTGTAAAGACATTTGCGGAGTTAGAGGCTATATTCGTGAAGAGGTTTGCTAGTGCAACTGAGAAAATCACGATCGCTGACCTCGCCTTAGATAAGTGAAAGAAAGAGGAGCCAGTGTCAAAATATATCACTCGTTGGCGTAACCTGAGCATGAAATGTGAGCAGCAGCTCGAAGAAGAACACGCCGTGCAATTATTAATGGGGAACATCGATGATAAGATGCAACCATTTTTGTGCATGGCTACAATTACCACATTTCAGGATTTGCTGGACAGGGTGGCTAAATTTGAGAAGTTAAATTTGTCAAGATCAGAAGGTAACTTTGACAAATTCAAAAAGGCTAAAGCCCCAGATGCTAAGAAGAGTGAAATCTACTCTACATCCTCCCTCAGGACAAATAAAGGGAAGCAGGTGGTTTATAATGTAGACAAAGGCAAGCAGCCAATGCAGTACGAAGAGAAGCTGAAACAAGTCTACAACCCTAACCCTCAGCCGAAGCTAGTACTTGGAGGAAATGATAGGCCACGAACTTTCCAAGGTGGAGGGGATCGCCCAAGGCAAGCAATAGGAACTGGTGATAGAACGTTCATATCCCTCAAAGATAAGATGAATAAAGAATATTCATTCAAAAGGGAGAGTGTTGCCAAGTTATTTCGACAAGCGGTAAAAGCAGGCATAGAACTGCCAGAGTGCAAGAGGCCAGAAGAGTCGAAAGAAACTGGTGACCCGAATTACTGCCCATATCACCGAGTGCTTGGCCATCCCATTGAAGATTGCTATATCTTTAAGGATTGGCTCGAAAGAAAATACCGGAGGGGAGAGCTCACATTGTCAGACAATGTGTTATCCATCCCAAAAAGGAATCAACTCGGGTAGTTACGACTTCTCCCGTACTCCCTAGTTGAAGAAAGAAAAAATGAGAAGAAGCCAGCTCGAGAAGAACAGTGGAAGACCGCAGTCTCTAATAAGACTGTAAAAATGTTGAAACAACTGGAGGGGGTTCCAAGTGTAAAGTGGAAATCTCCTACAGAGCCGGTGATAGATCCCAAGGCACTGCCTGCGGTGCGAGCTTCAACTTCTAAACAGTTTCTCAACCAAGCTGGCACTTCAAAGTTTGGGAGAGTGAAATCCTCTAAGAAGAAGACCAAATTGAAGAAGCCCAAGGAGAAAAAGACTACAACTCAAAGGGTCATTGATAGTCTGGATGAATACTACCATACCGCAAGGCGTCCTATTAAACTTGCTGACTTTATGTCAGAGCTCAAGCTTGAGGAAGCAGAGGAAGCCGATGAGGATCCTCTTCCCACAGAAGTATGTCGGGTCATCTCGGTGGCTCCAAATGCGCTGACAAAAGAAGAATGTAGTGAAGATATACCCTCTGAATCCTGTATGATGGTGTCACCAATGGACTACAGTTCAGAGGAGGATCTATATTTTCCAAAGACAGATGGGTCAGACCCTGACATAGCGTCGCAGATGGGACATGCAAATATGGGAGGTGACTCTGAATCAACAGATGAATCCCTAGACGTGATAATGGCCGACTCAGAAGAAAATATACTGTCAAGCGACTCTGAACAAGAGGAGATCACTCAGGTACAATTGAGAAGCGGCAAGATACTGCCACCTCCGCCAAAGAAAGGAATATTCAATAAAGATAAGGGAAAAGAGATAGTTGTCAATGAAGACATTATCTCCGAGGATCCCAAGAAGAAACATACTCCAGTTAAGGGAATAGATTATAATATCTTATCCCATCTGAGGAAGATTCCTGCCCAGATCAGCATATACGACGCTCTGGTAATGTCTAAGGATCTTCGGGAGACTTTGATTCAGGCTCTTAAAGACCCCGAAAGATATGAGGCGTACTTCGCTGAGCGCAACCTGACTGAGGTCCTGCAAGCTCGAAACGAACCGTTCATCACTTTCACCGAAGATGATATGATGTTCGGGACTGCAGACCACAATCGACCTCTGTATGTTACTGCAGAGAGTAATGATTTGGTAATCAGTCAAATTCTGATTGACCCTGGGTCCTCCATTAACCTTATGAGTTTAAAAGCACTAAGGTCATTGTGCCTCAACGTGGAGCACCTTGGGCCAGATAAGCTTATGGTACATGGCTTTAACGAGAAAGGGCAGAAAACCCTTGGATCGTTTATGCTCCCCCTTGTATTTAGGGAATTTCATACAGAAGCCAAGTTCCATGTAATTGACGCAGACACTTCATTCAAGGCGTTACTAGGTCGCCCCTGGCTGCATGAATATGGCGTTGTCCGTTCAACATTACACCAGTGCATGAAGTATCTCAAGGATGGGGAAGAATTCAGGATCTCTGGTGATATTCAGCCCTTTACCGTCCATGAAGCAACATTCTATGAAGATGCGCAGTATTTCATGCCAAAGAAGCAAAAGTTATCAAGCTCTCTAAAGGCTCAAGCATCTAACCCAAAGAGTGCAAAGCAACCTGAACAGAAAGGTGAGAGGAAGCAGGTGGGGAGAAAGAAGGCGTCGCCGACTCTTCCCAAAGAAGCTCCCACTTCTAAAGAAAGAAAATGTGTACCTCACCTTGGGAGCGACACAGATGAAGAGGATGTCACCCCTACAAAATCCCAGAGGGTATGCCACTCGATGGATGAATGGAGTAGGGAGGTCGCATATTCAAATGACGATTATGACTACGACTCTATCTACATGAACACGATGTAAGATGTATTCTCTAGAAGAATAGATAGCCTGTCAATCTTAGATAGCGTGCTCGTAGTCACTCGTGTTCCCCTACAATATTTCAAAGAAATAATGCCACGAGATGTGCATAAAGTTGAAGAACTTGTGACCCGTTATCTACCTCTGATCAAAAAAGGGATTGAGTCAGGGAATATATTCTATTCTGTAGGAAAGGATGAAGAAGTGAATCGTGATTGGGACCATGTCTTCATCGATTCTAAAGAATTACTACCTACGAGACTACCTAGGTTTAATACCAAAGGCATTCAAAGAATGTTGCGAAAGTGGATCAATGTTCCCACCCCCAAACGACAACTTCGTATGTGCCTAAGTCTCTGGTACGGAAGGAATCCGCGTCCAATGTGGCAGAAGGAGATGAATGCATATAAAGGTATTGGATTCGTCAGGCGAAAATGCATCCGGAAGGAGACTTACCGAGCCATCACTTGCAGGGAACTTGAACCCAATGATGGGTCTGATGATGAGGTCTATGAAGCTGATGATTACGATGATCAACCTGTAGAGGCCAAGCTTGCACCTGAAGAGCTTGAAGATGGTGAACAGGCAACCACTATGGACGAACTAAAAGAAGTCAACTTGGGAACCGAGGATGACCCTCGCCCAACCTTCATTAGTTCCTTCTGCCAGAAGACCAAGTGGAAGAAATTAAAGAACTTCTCTGTGAATTCAGGGACTGCTTTGCCTGGACATATGCTGAAATGCCCGGCTTATCCCCTGATGTAGCAGTTCACAGGTTAGCAATCAAACCAGATGCGGCACCAGTCAAACAAGCTCCGAGAAGAATGAGATTGGAGATTGAAGAACAGGTGATTGCTGAAACGAAGAAGCTCATAGAAGCAGGCTTCATCCGTGAAGAGAAATACGCCTACTGGATTGCCAATATTGTCCCCGTGAAGAAGAAGAAGAATGGATAGATTCGTATCTGTATTGACTTTCGGGACCTCAACAAGGCGTGTCCAAAAGATGATTTTCGCTGCCTGTATCCGAACTCCTAGTAGACAACACGTCAAATTATGACATGTTCTCGTTTATGGATGGATCATTAGGATACAACCAGATCAAGATGGCACCCGAAGATGAAAAGCATACATCATTCAGAACGCCCATCGGTATTTTCTGCTACACGGTCATGCCCTTCGGCCTGAAGAACGCTGGTGCCACCTACCAACGGGCGATGACCTATATCTTTGATGAATTAATACATCAGAAAGTCAAGTGCTATGTAGACGACTTGGTCGTTAAGAGCATGGACCGGAAAGATCATTTAAACGACCTGAGGATCGTATTTGAAAGAATCAGGAAATTTGACTTGAAGAGGAATCCCCTTAAGTGCACTTTTGGGGTCTCTTCTGGTAAATTTCTAGGCTATGTCGTCCGTCACCGAGGCATAGAAGTTGATCCCAATAAAATCAAGGCGATTATAGAGATGCCACCACCTAGAAGCCTCCATCAACTCCGCTCCTTGCAAGGACAATTGGCTTGCATTCGACGATTCATATCGAATTTATCGGGTAGGTGCCAACCATTTTCAAAGCTGATGAAGAAGGACGTTCGTTTCAAGTGGGATGAAGAATGCCAGGAAGCATTTGACAGCATCAAAAGATACTTGTTGAATCCACCCATTCTTGCAGCGCCAATTCCGGGGAAGCCTCTTATACTATATACAGCTGCACTAGAAGAGTCCCTCAGAGCATTATTGGCCCAGCATAATGAAGAGGGCAAAGAAAATACACTTTTTATATCAGTCGGAGATTAATCAGAGCAGAGATACGTTATTCTCCCATTAAAAGCATTGTCTAGCGTTGATTTTCGAAGTTCAGAAACTCCGTCACTATATGCTCTCCCACAAAATCACCTTGATATCAAAGATCGATCCGCTGAAGTTCTTGATGACAAGACCAGCGTTGACAGGTCGTTTAGCAAGGTGGGTAGTGCTATTACTGCAATTTGATATAGTATACATGCCACAGAAAGCGATAAAGGGACAGGCTTTGGCAGATTTTCTCGCCGCGCATCCAATCCCTGTAGACTCCCCGCTTAATGATGATTTGCCATATGAACAAATCATGCAGGTTGATGAAGAAGAAAAGCTACCATTTTGGGAGATTTACTTTGATGGGGCATCGTCTATCAAGTCTCCCAAACCTCCAAATCTTGCAAATGCCCAAGCTGGTATCGGTCTTGTCTTTATAGAACCCGAGGGAGGTATCATGAGATTCTTGTTCAGTTTAACTGAACCTCGGACCAATAATGAAGAGGAATACGAAGCTCTAATAGCAGGACTGGAGCTTGCAATTGATGTCCAAATCACAGATCTCCAAATTTTTGACGATTCTCAACTTGTGATAAATCAAGTTCTGGGCATTTACAAGATTTGTAAACTTGAGTTAGCCTACTACCACCGATGAGCTCTCGAGCTTCTAAAACAAATACCGAATGTCAAGATAACTCAAGTGCCTCGAGGATAGAATGCAAAAGCAGATTGTCTAGCTAAACTGGCCAAGGAGCTTGCAAATGAAGATAAAAAGCCACCTATATTCATTGCAGTTGAAAATCGCCGGGTCTTAGAGCCAGCAATCTTACAATTCCCGCAGGCAGAGGGAATACCAAATTTGAGCTAGCAGGATGTAACCCCAGTTAATCCTCAACCTCCCCAACCAGTCGATCTTGAATATCAACATGAAGAAAATCAAGCTCCTAAGAGAAGACATAAGACCAGTCTAGCTTCAGAATCCTGGTGGTATTGCTTAGATGTTGAAGTCGAAGATGATTGGAGGCGACCATTCGTTGACTACTTCAAAGAAAGCAAACTCCCAACAGATAAATCTTTGACTGCACAAATAAAAAAAAGAGCATTGCGATACGCGTTTGTCAACAGTACGCTGTACCGACGAGCTTTTGATCAAATGTGGCTAAGGTGCCTAGGGACCAAGGAAGCTGATAAAGTGGTTGCAGAAGTTCATGAAGGACTCTGCGGAGCACACCAGTCAGGTCCCAAGATGGCTGCTAAAATCAAAAGAATGGGTTATTACTGGCCTACGATGGTGAGAGATTGTATCAACCACGCTAAGAGGTGCCACGAGTGTCAGATCCACGGTGATGTTATTCATCAACCGCCAAATCCACTGCACCCAATGATAGCGTCCTGGCCATTCGAATGTTGGGGCACATATATAATTGGGCCAATAGATCCGCCGTCATCGGCCGGACATCACTTTATTCTGGCAGCAACAGACTATTTTTCAAAATGGGCAGAAGCAGCTCCATTCAGGGAAGTCACGTCCGAGCACGTGATCAACTTCCCACAATGTCGTCTACAGATTTGGTGTACCACGCCGCGTGATCTCAGATAATAGCATGGCATTCAAGAGTACAAAAATCTATAAGTTTGTAGATCATCACAAGATTGACTGGCGGTACTCGTCTATATATAACCCAAGAGCCAATGGTTTGGCTGAGGCCTTCAACAAGACACTGGTGAAATTTTTGAAGAAGATCCTCACCAGGAACAAAAGAGAATGGCATACAAAGATGGCAGAAGTGTTGTGGGCGTATCGTACGACCTACAAAACATTAACCAAAGCTACTCCCTACTCACTAGTGTTCGGAGCTGAAGCCGTCTTGCCACTAGAAGTTGAACTATCGTCTCTTCGGGTCGCTATCCAGAATGAGCTCACTCAAGAGCAGAATGCTCGCCTAAGAATGGAGGAGCTCGATGCACTCGACGAAGTTAGGTTGCAAGCCCAGCAAAACCTAGAAATCTACTAGGGAAGGATGGCAAAATCATTTGATCGGATGGTACACCCTCGGTCCTTTCAAGAAGGGGAATTGGTCCTGGTGCTGAGAAGGCCAATCATCCCTCACCGAAAAATTGGTGGTAAATTCATATCCAATTGGGAGGGCCCTTTGTTATTGAAAAGGTGTACCAAGGAGGAGCCTACCAGCTTATCGATCTGCACGATCAGAGGCCCATGCCGCCGATCAACGGTTGACACCTGAAGAAGTATCATGCATAGAATTGCTCAAAGAAATGTTATGCTTAATGTACTGTGTATTTCATGCATGTTTATTAACATATACACTCTACATTTTTAAAATTCTCTTGCGTTGCAAGAATGCATTTCAAAATCTCCCTACAAGGCAGGGGGTATTTTAAATATTTATTTGGGTTGACATCATGCTCCGCGCTGAGATCCCCAAATAAATATTTAAAATATCAAGATTTTCAATTTATTTTATTCTGAAATGTCCCTGCAAGACAGGAGGCATTTTAAATATTTATTTGGGTCGACATCGTGCTAAGCGCCGAGATCCCCAAATAAATATTTAAAATATCAAAATTTCAAATTTATTCTATTATGAAATGTCCCTGCAAGATAGGGGGCATTTTAAATATTTATTCGAGGTCGACACCGCGCTGCATGTCGAGATCCCCGAATAAATATTTAAAATGATCAACGCAAATATTCTTTTATACTGAAGAATACAACAAATTCTTTTCAAAGTATATGCAGGTGAGCTTCAAAAGATTAAGGCACCACCTTCTCTAACAAACTAAGATTTCGAAGGTTAGAGAGAGACTTTTGCAACTACACACTCTAACAAATTAAGCCAGAATAACCTGAAGTCTTTCAGCAGCCTAAGCTTAAGGTTCGAGTGGGTGTAAGAGGTCGGATCCAACACGCCCAAATATGGCCGGATCGCTGGCAGCTCCGTCTACTCAACACGCCACAAGAAAGGCCGTAGTAGCGGAACCCCCACTTCGTTAACCCGTCAGTAGGGACTGTAGGAAGTACGAAGGCAAATTTGACTCGATAAGTTCAAGTGATCGTGGTCTATAAAATCCTCCTAATTAATCGGAGAATTAAAATTCCAGTGGGAAGAAGGAATCTCGAGCAACTGCCAAACTCGTGTAGGCTCTAAATCTTCAACCACAAAAGGAAGACTCAAAATCTATCAACTTCAGCAAAATCAGTATTAGGAAGCACATTTCCCCTAGCTCAAGTCTGAAGCCTGAATGGGTGTAAGAGGTCGGATCCAACATGCCCAAATATAGCCGGATCGCTGGCAGCTCCGTCTACTCAATACGCCATAAGAAAGGCCGCAGTAGAGGAACCCCATTTCAGCAACCAGAGGATGAAGGGCTGTAAAATCTCAGCTCTCCTGATCTGATGAACTCAAGTGACTCAGATTAAAGTCTCCTCAAGTGGTTAAGGATCAAGATACTACTCATTCAGTACTATCAAATGAATCCAAAACCTGCAAATCCTTCAACGAATCCATAAAGCACAAAGCTAGGATCAAAGGAATTTTTCTTCAACAAGTCCACCAAAGCACAAAGCAAAGGACCGAAGAAATTATCCCAAAGTTCATGAAAAGCTTAAAGCTGAACTAAAAGGATTCCGTCATCAACAAGTCTGTTATGCACAAAGCGCTGGACCGATGACTTCTCGCCACTGACCTAAAACAAACCTAAAAGGTTTAGGTCACCGGCATCTACTCCTTCATCAAGCCCGCCAAAGCTAGAAGCAAAGGGCCGAAGGTACAAAAATCACCTGACAAGTCAGTGAAGACAAATAAGGTAATTCTCCATTAATGTCCGCCGCACAAAGCACAGGACAGAAGGAACCAAAATCTCAGGGAAACAAAAGCTACAGGACGAGAAGTCTTAGTGTGACATCCAAGAAAACTTTTGAAGATCCACTAAATAAAGACCTTTATGTGACATCTAGAGCAAATACCTAGATATCCATAGAGTCATTCAATATACAACAAACGTGATTCGCTCTAGGCGTAAACCATATTTGTTGGGGGGCATTTGTTGACCCCTGTATAATACTTAAAAAAAAATGAAATCATACCTTAGCTCTGTCGAATCCCAGGGAACCTGCAAGAAATCCTGCCGAATCACTGTGCATTCGGTGCTGTTTACGTCGCCTCACGGGATTCCTGCGTAAGCTTCCTCGGTTGTGCTCCCAATCAAGTCGTTAAATACGAGGACAAAGCAAGACAGTTCTACACACACATTCGCAAGCGTCCCGACCCCAAGCTCTCGCGAGCCTCTGCTTTCTGAGACCGAATCCCATAGCTGAAACCCATGAATCTTCCTCTCCACCGCTGCTCTATTCGCAAGATCGCCAAGAGAGAGAGAGAGAGAGAGAGAGAGGAGATCCCTTACTTGCGACCGAAGCTCTCCAACCCACGAACACCGCCTGATCTTCCCTCTCACGAGCATACCTACCTTGCCGACCTTCCGGTTGCCTCTATCTCGTCGATCCAAAGAGAGAGAGAGAGAGAGAGAGAGAGAGAGAGAGGGAGAGAGAGAGACAGAGAGTTTCTTGCCTCACTCGTAAGCCCCGACGTCGAAGCCAGCAGACTCGATGACCTTCTCCATCCCGTCACCCCTGCCTGTCCCTAGCCCAACCACATAGTCGAGCTCCTCTTTCCATTAAGCCATTTGCATACCTCCCACCGACCACTGCTCCTGCGACCAAATCCCGCCGATCCTCCTTCCTCAATCTCTCGACCTCCTTGCCCTAGGTCGACACCAAACTAGCCGAACCTCCTTTGGCGATATTTCCTGCCAAATCGAGGTTATAACATTTGATTGGAGGCAACGTCGAGAATTCATTAACTGTGAAGGTAACTCCTCTCTTTCGGGTGCTTCTTCGGCCATGCTATTTGAAACAGAGAGTTTAACTCTCTGAACTCTTTGAAACAGAGAGTTAAACTCTCTGTTAACTCTGTGTCGATAGGATTTAGCTCAAATCCATCCTGCTTAAGTGTGGCATTATCATGTATGATTTGATTATTAATTGAATTTAATTAAAACTAATTATTTTTAGCTATAATCAAATATTATTAATTAATAAATTAGTTAAATTAATTATAATTAATCATGTCAAATTATTATTAGTTATTAATTAATCATAATTAATTAAATTTGATTATGATTAATTATTTTTAATTATAATTAATCATTAATTAGTCATATATTAGTTATAATTAATTAAATCTAATTATGATTAATTTTGTTTTTTTAATAATATTTAATTATTAATAATTATAATTAGTTCTAATTAATTATTAATTATAAAAAAAAGAAGAAGGAATGCTCCTCTTGCCTCGATCTACGAGCCAACTCCGTCGTCGACACGCAAAGGTATAATTCCTAAACCTAGATTCCCATTCTCGTCGTTAGCGGCGAGCTAGCGAACCCCCTACGCACTCACATAGCGTAGTAGGGAGGGAAGCTAGTGCGAAGCCTACGATGGGGCGGGCAATCGCCTTAAACCCCGCCCTAGACGCTTGCGATGAACCGGCAAACCCCCTACGCGCTCACGTAGCGTAGTAGGGCGGGAAATCGGTGCGGTGCTCGCGACGAGGTGGGTAATCCCCGGACCGCTCATGTAGCGTGAGGGGGAACAAAAATTAAGTACCCACATGTGGGGAAATTTCTGTGTTTCTTTGCAACAGGTGCCCGAGACCCCTAAACGCTCATGTAGCGGGAGGGGATTTGAAGAAAAATTTGCTGTCGCGATGTCTATGGACATCTACCTGAAGTGCCCACGTGGCGTGGAGGGGAAGGCAGCCTCTTAGTTTTTCCCCTAAACGGGGGAGACGCCGGGAGGCTGCCGAATTTTTCAGTGGATCGTGGACCTAACTTGAACAAGATTTGGGCAAACAAGGACTTGATTTTGGACAAATGAAAAATAACGCTAATTGAATTTGATAATGTTGAACTCAAAATTGGATGAATCATAAGGAAATTTAAACGAACAATAGTGGATCTAAAATTGAATGAGCTTGGACCCAAATGAGTTGCAAAAGACTTGAGTTAGAACTTGAACTCGAACTGGACCGCAGAGGACATCGAACTTCGGTTGAACCGTACTGAATTGAGATGAGAACTTTACTTGAACATGTTTTAAGTGAACTCAAATTCAAATAAGCCAAGTGTAGTGGACATGAACCCAGACATGATTTATATCATAAACTTGAACTGAATTGAGAACTCAATTTGGACTTAAGTGAATTTGAACGAAAGTTTGAACTCAAATGACTTAAGCTTTGGACAGTAGAAAGAGGACCCGGATAGAGCTTGAACTTAATTCATATGACAAATCCCTTGCAAGTGTGAAAAGAAGAATTGGCATGCGTGTGATATCCTACTTACAAGCAAATAACAAGCATCCATGAGTGGCAGTGGATGATTCATCAAATATATAATAGTTTGCATGCAAAT
Source organism: Dendrobium chrysotoxum (assembly GCA_019925795.1). NCBI lineage: Eukaryota > Viridiplantae > Streptophyta > Magnoliopsida > Asparagales > Orchidaceae > Dendrobium > Dendrobium chrysotoxum. Next base: position 54,773,261 of record CM034308.1, on the reverse strand, counting down.
CAAAATAGCAAACTCATGGATAACACAACTCACTTGCAAAAAGAGATCAATAAGGGCTCTACCTATTAGCTATGACATGAAATCTCCAATGAATAACAAAGAGCCATCATGAAATTGAGATGTAAACATAGATTCATGGTGCACAAGGATACTCTAATGAAGATTGCAATTCATGTGTGAGATGATTCACTCACAGATGACGATGAAAGCTCAAGCAATTGATTGATTTGGGATAATAGCATTAACTACAAAGACAAATGAGGAATGCAATGATAGTCAATACCATCATACAAACAAATAAATGAAAATTCACAAGTGATGAAGATTAAAAAGGTTGCTCATAAGTGATGATAAAGAACATACAATAAACTTGGCGGCCTGCCACCAACCACGTACAAGGAGCATGTAGTGTTTCAACATACAAGTAAATATACTAGAACTCATAAGCAACGAGGTTGAAGTTAACGGTGGTCTTCATGTCAGTCATGTGAGGAAGCTTCCTATGTATACGACTCCTTGCAATCAAGAACGACATACAAGCAAGTGAACATAGTGGGTCTGTCTACAATTGATGATACCCTCCTTGTGAGCATATACAGAAGCATGCAACAAGTGTCAAGGTATTTATACAGTCCATTACAACACAAAGGGGAATAAATGCCTCTACAACCTATGAGAGCTTACAACTTGTCGAAGTGGAGGTAGCAATAATCTGCAGTTCATATCACGAGTTGTCGGCATTCAACATCAATGGAAATATTCAAAGATCCCCGACAAATGTTTCATTGATAAATGTGATACATTGTTTACCTCTCATATACGCAAGATACTTACGAGTTGTTGTGGTAGGGATACCACAACATCTCTACCACTCCCAATCACGCAACAACAGATAAATAAAAGACCACAGTCTCTCTCAAGTTTTGAGGATTGATGTGATATCTGCAAGCAAACGATGGATAAGATGCATAGCAAATGGAAACAACTATGGATCTTCGTAGAAGACCCATCGTACACACTAGATTCGACCTACGAGTGAAGCGCCAAAAGATCATAGAAAAATGCACAAGGAATATAGCAAGTGCAAACACGCCTACAGGCTGTCATAACAGTTGTAGGAGGCCCATTACACATCAAACTTGTTATTTGCAAGCATATGTCAGGCGATGTGCATCAGAGGAAAGCACCTACAAGCCATTGTAGAAGGCTTATCGTGGACTTAACATGCCATCTATGAGCAAATACTGTAGGACTATAACAAATATGAAATCTTACAAGTCGTTATAGAAGACCCATTGAACATCCAATATATTATTCGCAAGCAAATGCATAAAGATCTATAATACATACAATCTCTCTACGAGTACAGATGTATGTAAAACATATCACTCATGGGTAGATGCAGAAAGGCTTCAGTAAATGCAGTATCCTGAAGTCAATTCCAATCCATGAATGAAAACATCTACCTGCCTATAAGTAGTAGTAGGAGAGATCGTATAACGCCACGCCACCGGATCTGCAACATTCGTGCAAGCAGACAGAAGGTGTTTACAAACACTCTAAAAGTACCCCCACACACATGTACTATAACATGTATACACTTAGGTACATATAAGGGGATGTACTGTAGACCCGCATGGGCCCCGGCAAGTGTGTTATTGGTACACACATGACACATAGGGATGTTGCGCGGGTCAACAAGTGAATTCAAGTTTGAGCCCGATCCTTCTATTCAGGTAAATAGGAGTTAACACGGCTCGAACTATTAAATAAATATGCAGTCGCGAGATCGACCGGGATATTTATTTTACATTCATATTAGGCCTTCAAGGCCAATAATCAAGAGAATTCACTAACAAAGGTTCAAAGCCTACGAAGACCGATCCTCTATCGACCGATAGATAGAGTCGACAGGGTCCAATCAATAAAATATAAATGATCTCAGGCACCCCGATGATGGCCGCGTTGAATGCAGATCTCAACCGGAGGGATCCACACAGATCATTTCAAATACCGTCCAAATACCCAAAACTCCAAAATCATCCAACCCCAAAAATATTTAAAATTGAAATAAACCATCAAACACTCAAAGCATGAAATCCATCCACCCTCCGTAACAGTTTGCCGAGGTGGACAAATCAAAATATACTTCAGCTCACATAGAGCTAGTGCCTAGTTGAAAATATCACTAGGATCCATTCTCAAACAATCTCCTGCCAGCAAGGACGTGGTACGAGTCCTCTAACCGGCAGTTTCACCGCCAAATGGCACTGCAGGATAAACAGTTATGACTCGGGGCCCTCTGAACCAGGTGGTCGCCGCCAAATGGCACCATTATACTATGGTTATGGCCAGAGCCCGTATGCTCCCCAATGGCATCAAATCCTTGAGATATGAATCAATAGGATATGATCGATAGGGCACAAAGCCCTCTGTTAGCTAAGGTGGATTCAAATTTGTCCCCTTAGACAAACACTCACCCCAGGTCTACGAGGTACCCTTGGACGAAGCAACCCATGGCTGCCGACAAGGATCCTTCTATCAGGTTGGGTCGACTACCTCCTCTGACTAAGTAGACCAGGGACCACGATGGCCCGGGACGACGGAACCATGGGATCTTAATCGGGTCTATCATCCATTCCCCCACCATCTGCTTTGAGTGTTAGATGGTGAAAACTTTCAATTTTAAATGTCAAATCTTCAAATCTCCAAATCTTCCAATCTTCTAAATTCTAAAATCCTCAAATTCCCACCTCATGCTGCTACTATATGCCAGATCCACGTATCTCTACGTATTTGATTGACGACTAGCCTTAATCGAAAGTTCTCTCTCGTGATCGGGAGGGGTAATTAACTATAGGGGCTTGCGCCTATAGGAAATCAAAACTCAGATCTTAAAGTCCTCACAAAGTGAGGGTGAAATCTCTGGGTAGTGTCTTATCTACTATCTCATCTGCCTTCCAAATTTACCCTGGAACTTAGCTCGTTAAAACTCCCCCTCGAAAAGCAACACAAAAGCGGGCGGAGGCCGGGGCCGAATTTTCGGAGCCCATAAGAGTGTATGGGAAGAGTTAAACAGTGCTTAGGTTAGCCCATATTATAGCAGGAGGAGGGATCAAAATAGACAGAATAGAGCTTATGATGTTGGGGGCTTGGATAGTTCCCTTCACACTGAGCACAAAAGACGTTTGGTAAGAAATTTTAAAACCTTTTAATAATTTACTTTAATAAGAATACTAATATATGTTTGTTACAGAAAAAGGTATTGGGTAGAGAACTGACTCCTGTTGAATTACATAGTCATACCCACAAGTGACAGGAGGATCAGCAATATGTTGACGAGTGTGCGAGGAAAGCCTATGTAAGTATATAAGTTTAATTCTTATGATGTTATCTATAAATTACTTAAATTTTTATTAACTTTTATAGAATGAGTACACACGGCTTCGAGTGAGCTAGGCTACCGCACTTGGTCGCAAGCGGTAGGAGGAATGCAGCATGGTAGAGTATATGGTTTAGGCTCGCAAGCCTATGCATATGAGGGGCAAACATCTGGTGGCTCTAATTTTTTAGCTAGTACCCAGGTGTCTTTATATACCTAACACATAGCTGCCCTTACTGCCGAGCTAGAATAGGTAAGGAAAGTACAAGCTGATTGGCAGATACAAATGCAGCAGCAGCAGATACAGATATTGCAGCAGCAGCTGGAGATACAGCAGCAGATGCAGATGCAGCAAGCTCAAATGTTAGAGGAAATGTGAAAGATGAGGGAGCAGATGAGTAATGGGAGGAGTACAACATCAGCTAAGAAGGAAACTGAATCAGAGTTGGTGTTATTTATTTTATGGATGTGGACATTTGTATTTATGTGTTCTTGGGCATATTTAGTTATTTTTTATTTGGACATGTTTAGATATTTATTGATGATACTCTTCTTGTTTATGTTATTGTGTGAAAGTTCATGTTTAATAATATAATTGGTGATGTTCTTGATCAGAAGTGGATGTTTGAACATATATAGTGTTATATTTTTTTATATACAGGCTTAATTGTGGAAATCAGTTTCAAAATGAAGAAGGTTATTTTTTTGTTTATGCTACAAGTTTTCGACAGATTTTTTGTCGGAAACACTGCCTGTAATACGATACGATGACATTTCTGATGAAAATTTGTGCTGGTACTTCCGACAGATATTGCGACGGTAATGTATGCCGGTAATAAGACAGCACTTTTTTGGCGGCGGAATATCCACCGGTATTTCCGGCGTAAATGTTCCACCGGAAACACCGACGGATAATATGTCAGAATACAAAGGCTAAAAAGGCGTCAGCTTTTCCAAGCTTTCCACCGATATTTCGCTAGAAACTCCACCGAAAATTTTTATGGCAAAAAAAATTTGCCGGTGATGATTTTTCAACGCATGAATTATTGTCGAATAGTTTTCATCGAAAATGCACCAGAAGCTAGATTTTCTGGTATATTTTCATTGTTGCTGGTGGATTCCATCTGTCGATAATAGCGCATTTTTCTATAGTGAAATATCTAATTTTTCATGTGGGGATTGTAGAAATCAAGTGTTCAAAGATGAACAGTTAATATCTAACAACAATGCTTAATTTTCTCTATATGAATTATAAAAATCTGATGTCCACAAGCATTACCCAATAATATGGTTAAATTTTGATAGGAGTTTGGAGATGATGTCAACTATAGTTGGTGGGTGGTTGTCGGTGGTAATGACTGGTGGTGGTCATTGGGGTCACTGGTAAATGCAAAATAGCTCTTTAGTTCTCTCCACCATTTCTCCCTCTTCTTCATGTGAAAAATGATGATATATTTATAAACTTTTTGGGATAGGCCTTTGGGTAATTTGAACCAATATCCAAAAAACTCTATTATATGGTCTAATATTGATTTTCTTTATTATAAAGCATTTTCTTAACAATTAAGTACTTTAATAATGTTGGAATTAAGTATACTTGTGCTCGTTGAGCAGCTTAATTTGACAATAATAATGCCAAAATTTGGGATCATTTGGCCATTCAAAAAATGTCTGAAGTTGCATTTTTGCATCATGTGCTTAATTAATATGGACTCATTTAGGCTTGGATTTGGACCACTTTTGATATCGTTGGGTTCGTCTTATTGAAATATTCAATTTGACTATAATTTTGTAAAAATCAGAGATCAGTTGATCCTAAATTTAATTTTGGAAGTTTCCAATTTAAATTTTACCTCAAGATTCGTGCCATGGCCAATATTATGCTTCTCTTCTAATGGCCAATATTCTACACCATAAAGCATTGTAAATCCAACCACCATCTTATAGAATTTCCCCTTAAGGGGCTGTTTGGTATGCGGATTTTGGCCGGATTTGGGCGAAATCCATCCAAACGGCCTAAAATGCAAATCCAATTCTCACAGCAAACGAAATCCTCTCGAGACGAAAAATTCCCCCGATTCGCTCTAAATACCGGATTTCTGAAATTCCACTGACCATGGGAGTCCATCTCCCTGCTCTTAGACATTCCTACGAAAGCTACGTTGTAAATCCGGATTTTCTAATGGCCAATATTCTACACCATACTGCATGGGTTGGTTTGGTTGGCCAAATCCCTCTCCTTGCCCTAGACCCACTTAAGTAAACTCCCCAAATAGTTTTCAGGATTTAACCCCTTTAGGATTTGGTAAATTATTTGGCAAATCTGGCTTTAGAGAATTTACAAAATCCTACTTAAATGAAATCCTAGGTTCTACCAAACAGCCCCTAAGCTTGAGGGGGACTTTTCTATCACACAACAAGCCCAATGCATTCCTCCACTTCAACAATCCAATTTGAATTCTACTAATAATATCACACAAGGGTACAATCTAGTAAGAACATCCATGACTAAAGAAAAGAGAGTGTTACCTCCACACCAAGGAATGTCGTCGAAATAATCCCGAAGGAATGTCGTCGAAGGAGCGAAACCTAGCGACGAAGGAACGTCGTCGGAGTGTCGTCGGAGCGTCACCGGAGAAGGAGAGTCCGCCGGTCCGCCGGCGTCGAAGGAATGGAATACGTCGTCGGAGCGGAATCGAACACAAAAGCCGAACGAGACGAGAATGAGGAACCAAGCGCGGGATGGCTCGAAATAAGGCCTTTACCGGCAAATTTTCCGGCGGATACTCCGTCGGAACTATTACCGGCTGAATATCCGCCGGTTATAGTTCGTCGAGTTTAAGTAAGCCGACAGAAAATATGCCGGTACGGCCGCCGGTAATTTCCGGCAGATATTGCGTTGGAAAACGAAACTTTTTCGGCGCAATTGCGTCGTATTATCCACCGGCAAGGAAGCGACGGATACTCCACCGGAAATTTCGTCGCACAATTACCGGAGAAAAATCCGTAGGTAATTGCGCCGCTAGTTTCCGGCGGATACCATCTGCCGGAAATTCTGACGGTAACAGACAGTTTTCCTGTAGTGCCAGTCATATAATGTTTTCATAGACATATCATTTGCCCCTCTATTTTTGAATGACGAAGCTTGTTATGTCTAAAAATTAATTTTAAATTTTCGAAATTTTTTAACTTTTTTAGATTATTTCTTAATCTTTTTTCTTTTACTTCCACCTTTTTAACTTCAACTTCCTTGACTTCCAATCTTTTAACTTCCATCTCTTTAACTTTTATAATCCCCTCTTTAATTTTTGTAACTCACTATCTTTAGTTTTTATAACTCCTCTTTAACTTTTATAACTCTATGATTAATTTTTGTAACTTTAATCCCCCTCTTTTATGTAACTTTAATTCCTCTCTTCAATATTTGTGACCTCTCACCCTTTTTTAGGTATAAATACCTCCTTAGAGGGGATATACTAGCACCCACTTATCTTCTCCAATTCTTCTCCCAAGAGAGGCTCTCCACTGTCTTGTATTGGTGGTGTCCCTCGTTCGTAGGCTCCAATGTAATATTGTCTTAGCTAGGTGGTGTGTATCCTGCTTTCAAGATTTAGTGTCCCTCCTTCAACAAAATAAATTGCTCTTTACACTATTCTGTAAGGGAGTATACTCCTTTTAAACTTTAATACCCCTTCTTCAGAAGAATGAATTACTCTTTTCCTAACTTCTTCTTCTTCAATACTTCTCCTAAGAGATGCCTTCATTGTCTTGTATAGGCAGTACCTCCCTGTATTAACCTAATTTTTGTAGAATGTCAAGTTCTTCTTATCTATTATCTAGCTTAGTTTAGACCAAGCCTATAGGGACTCTAGAAGGTACCTAGCTGTATACAAAATTACATTCTTAGAAGACTTCCTAATGACACTTGCATACCTCTTACCATACCTTTATTCAATATCTAAATTTAAAACCTAAATCAAACCTAAATTTAGAACCTTTACACATAAACTTCATACCGTGCCATTTACTAGCTAAACTTGACCAAAACCATATTGATGACCTTGAGGTTGACCCAAATCATTCCAAGTCCTCCCTTGAATGGATTTCATATATCCTTAACCATTGGATACCTTGATATCTCTTGATTTTATCCACTTATCTCAAAATACCCAATATGTACAAAATTCAAAGAAATTTGCATCTTAGTTGAACTGCATTAAACTTAACCATTACATTTTAAACTCCCCAAAATTTTATTTTATTCATTCTAAACCCAAATCATGTCATGGTCAACCCTTTGACTATGGTTAGAGGAAAATTACCAAAATACCCCTCAGTATACAACAGGATTATTTTTAACATTCAGTTTAACTTAGACCTTGAATTTATTTTTTAAACCTTCTTAACACTTCATTAAACTCATCCAAACCCATTTAAACACTCAGTTTACCATGATTGAACACGGTTAAAAAAGTCAACCATGTGTAACACCTTTCACCTGCACAGTTCTTCCTACGATTAAACTTTATTTAAATGTTGGCATGGTGTCTCAATCTATCAAACCATTACCTTGAACTTATTAAAAACTATTGGAGCCATTGGTCCCCTATGGTTGACCAAGTCAACCATCAAATGCATGTGTGACATTTATTTCATCTTCCTTGAATTAAACTCAAACCATGTGAACCCTTGGATATAAACCCATGCCAACCATGAGTACACATCCTAAGCAAGCCACCCAAGCAAATCCACCATATGGGTTTACTTGGGTCAACTTTCGATTAGCCTAAAAGGTACCTAAATTTCACCTTAATTCACCCAAGCTTAAATCCTCTATTCCACTCCATATGCATCACGTAACCTTCAAGGTTATCTCTCCTAGCCAACCAACCACCTAGCCCAATCCTATTGCAAGTCCAAAAGGGTGAACTTAACCTATAGAAGCCCCACTTAGTTGATAGTGACTCCCTACTCTATTACCCTATCTCTAATGCTCTATCTCTAATTGATTCAATCCACATGGAAATATCCTAAGCAATTCTTCTAATCAATCTTAGCCATCTCTAGGTGCCTTTGATAACTGAATGGGAAGGGTGTCTTAAAATAATCTTGTTGATATCATTCTTGTATGAGGTTGATTAATCAGAATATAAATCCAAAATTAAGATCAAATCCAAAACACTAAACCCCAAGTCAAGGCCAAAATCCCTGGTCCCATAAACTTTTTAGAGTAATTTTTCAATCACCAAAAAACTAAATCAAATGATCTTGGATTCATAATCTGTCAGTTGTATATCGATTAGGCATGTCCTTGGGTCAACCCTCCAAAGTTAAGGGCAATCTGACCTCTCTAACTCCAAAAATTGAATTCAATTTCAAAGACTACAGAACCTTCAAATATTTATATCCCTGCCATTAGACCCTACATCTTATAAACTTTGACCTTGTGAACCTCCCCAAAAATCCTTAAAAATATCCATGATCATTTATATGACATGTTAAGCCTAAAATCAAACATTTGGTGACCTTAGTTGACCATGCGCCCACTAAACCCCAAAATCCCTTAAGAAAAATCAAACCTTCTCTTAAACATCAACATGGCTCAATCACATTAAGTCATGAAACCTCTTCCAATGCATTTCAAATATCATTTAAAGTGTATTGAACTAAATCCCAAGGCCTGGTTTGTCCTGGCTGACTAAGTCAACCATGGTTAACCAAAGTGCCCCATAAGCACTTAAACATACATTTCATGCAAGAAGACCTAACCATTATATAGGACCACCTCCATTGGGTCAAAAATATCATTTTGAACTTATTGGATCTAGCCCCAACCTTGGTCAAACCTAGTTGATCAAGTCAACTATGGTTGACCAAACCAACCATATACTCGACCTAGCCCAAATTCATTGCCCTAGTCATTCATAGGTGACCCAACCCTTGGGCCCCCTTGGGTTAGCTATAGGCTTGATCCAAGTGCCTAAAAATGTCTTTTCCTAAGCTAAATTTCAACCCAAGAAAAATCAAAATCTCAAAATCATTTTCATTACATGCTCCATGCATACATAAAACCTTCATAAGTGAAACCCCCATTGGTTTAACTTGGTCAACCCATTTGGAGTGGTCAAATACATGCAAGTAGTTAAACTTTTAATCAAATTACTCCCAAACCATTACCTCAAACCTATTGGAATTTATTCCTACATGATGCATGAGCTCCCCAACTCTTATCCCAATCAACATTAATTGGTTGATTGGTCAAAAAGTCTACAAAAAAAAACTCTACAAATATGGTTAAATGGTCAAGCATTGCTAAGAAATCCATTCCATCGAAACCAACCAGCAAAACCTACTCAAATACACCCTAAACAATTTCTAAACAACTCTCAAACCAAGCTCAACCTCTAATTTAACCAAAAATGGCAAGAAGTGGTCCCCCTCCCCTCATGTGTGCTCAACTAAGTCACTCTCTTCCATGCAGCTTTTCCCTTGGCTTCTAACCACCTAAGATAGGTGGCAAGCATCCAATAAACACCTCTGATCAATCTTAGCCATTATGTAGCTTCCAAAGTCTCCATTTAAGAGAGGAGAGAGAGAGAGAGAGAGAGAGAGAGAGAGAGAGAGAGAGAGAGAGAGAGAGAGATAGATAGATATAGAGAGAGAGAGAAGGAGAAAAAAGGATAATATGGAGTTATCTTTTAATCCAACCCAAACCATCTTTTGGAGTCTTTTGCAAAGTTGAAGAGGACTTCTCCAAGCTCAAAACAAGTCTAAGATCTTATAAATCTGTCCATTGGTTAGTAAGTTATAGCCATTTGAAGTTTTAAATCCAAATTAAAAATACCCAAAGATCTCAATGTATGGAGCCTCCAAACTCCATGTATGGAAGCTTAGGGTACCATGATCCTTTGTTTCAAATTTTATCAAATTTGTATGGTTGGACTAAAAGTTATGGGCATTTGAACTTAAAAGTTTATTTTGAACTAAAATCTTTGGCATGATCTGAACCATCCGATCATGTATTTATCACGATCAAATGGTGCAAATCACTCTGAACAAACTGTAGCATCCGATAGGATTTGAGAACAAGTCAGCCACGTGACCGTGGGGGTGACGTGGTGAATCCTTGGCCAGTGGATTTTTTGCAATCAGATATGATCTTCAGATCCATGATCTGACATAGATAAGCCACATTGGAGGGCGTGACTTATGTCTCGCTGCACCGCTGAGTCGCTGCATGAGCCACGCATTGCCTCCATGACAACCACCTCCATTTTTTAATTTAAAATTGATTTTAAAAACTAATTTAAATGCCTAGAGCTTTCAAAAATCACAAACAATCAAATTTTCTATCAAATTAAGTGCTTTTGAACTCATTGGAAAGGGTTTAAGCCCTACCATTTTTTTAAATTATATTCAAGTTATTTTGATCACTATATTATGGGGGAATTCAAACATGTTTTAAATTACTTTTTTTCAATTTTCTCATGATCCAGTGGTAAAATTGGGTTTAATTTTTTGTGGATGAATTTTGAGCATGTTAGTCACCACCTGTAAATTTTCTTAGTCATGGTGAGTTCTGCATTGCTATAAAATGAATTTTTATGGTAATGAGTCCATTTTGGGAAAATAACTTTAAAAATTTTTAATTATTCAAATAGGTAGAATTTTTTTGTTATTTTTTTGTGGTGTGCTTGTGCATGTGTATGGGTTTGTTAGAACAAATTTCAATCCCATTTGAACATTAGAGGCATCTAAAAAAAATAATTCAGGATTATGCCTAGCAAACTTAGAAAAATCCTAAAAAATTACACACACATCCAATAAGGGGTGAAACTTTACACCAGCAAACTTAGTGACATCATAAATCCCAATTTTTAATTTCACATAGGTTTGACCTCATTTGACTATAAAATTAAGCAAAACATAAATTATCCCTTTTATGGGGGTTGAACTTCAAAAAATTGTAATAAAAAAAATTAAATTAGGAAAATATAAAATAAAACTCAAATTGTATATAATTAAATAACTAATAAAAGAAAATTAAAAGCCTTATCACTAGCCTTCAGTCTTGATCATGATTTAATAATCAATGAAATTCAATAATTAATTAAAATAAATAATTAAAAAATAAAAAATACCAAATAAAATTCAAATACTTTAAATAACTCCATAAGTTATTCCTGACATTTAGGTATTATTTCAAGTAACGTGGAGTCAGTTTGGTACAAAAATAAGAAAATCTCTCGAATTAAGTAATTAAATAATTCCATTAAGTATACAAACTTAAAAAATTCATAACTAATCATAGAAAACTCTAAATTAAGCAATCTCACATTCATTGGATTCGTCCTTGGGTTTAATATATATGAAAAATACCAAATCACCAGAATTCATTAAAAAAATAAAAAGTCAACATTTTTGTTAACCTTAGTTTAATAAAACACCTAAACTTTGAAAATTCATAACTAATAATAGAAAAATGTAAACCTAGCAAACCTAGTGACATTTTACTCATCTTAGGGTCTAATATTTATTAAAAATATAAAAACTCCAAAACTGAATATAAATAAAAATGTCAAGAAATGGAACCTTTATTTAATACAATAAAATATTCCATAAAATACTAAATTATAATAAATATTCAATTTTTTAGTAAATCACTAATCTAATTAATTAAATTAAATAATAATATTAAAATTAACAACTAACAATCCATTAATAAAGTTTTTAGGCTGGACTACCTCAAGCTGTGGGGCTAGGTATCCTATGAGGCCTTGGTCCTCATGCTTGTTGTGATAATGCCACGAGCTGGTTGATGGGAAACTATTAATAAACCAATAATTAACACAAAAATCATTAACAAGATAATAAAAAATTTAGAATAACTTAATTAATAAACTAAATCAATCCTAAACCTAAAGATAACTGCTAGGTACCCAGGCCTATGAATAAAAAGAGAAGTTTCAAGGTTGTACAAATACCCTAATTACATGGGAGAAGCTTATAGAGATATACATGACTTGGTTTGTCATCTGCTAGAATATAGATACATAACACATTTCAGAAAATTGATTTAGGGGAATATGACTGTGATGTAGTATGATGCAGTTTACTACTCTCTGTAAGTATGGTCCACATTGGATTGGCACTTTTGAGGAGTAGCATTATAGATTTTTGTGGGGACTCTGGGATACTTTGAGACAGTCATTACTGGCACAAGATATTAAAAATTTTTCTTTATTTGTTGAGAGAGCCAAGAAGATAGATATTGATTTGCTAGCATTTTAACAGTATGTGCAAGAAGAGGTTTGGCAATAAGATTATTGGTAGTGACCATTTTGGGAAGAAGAACAGGTTTAGATCTGCTAAGTTTAGAAGGAGGGGACAGTCGGTAGCAATTTCTTCCAGATCTAATAGAGGCAATTTATTAGCTCTAGGGGCTCAGTTAGTGGGGCACCATTAACTAGCATTATGGTAGGATACACAATGGTAAGTGCTATAGGGTATCAGGCCAGTATTTTTTAATGGTTAATACAAACACAAAATGTTCGAGTGTCCACAGAGTGGATCTGATGGACATTATGAATAGAGAACTAAAAGCGCTGGGTAGATAATATTAGGTAGACCAAGGATAATACCTCCCCATTAATATTTTATGGTTTTTGATGGAAGGAGTGTTGGTCCATCATTAAGAGGTCAGCATTCTGAAGGTTCACGAGGTGCAAGGAGCTTTATTTCCTTAACTCCAGTACATCCATAGGTTTATAATATGACACAATAAGAGGTCGATGGGTCTCTAGATGTTTTAATACGTATGGCTTACATTTTAAATCTCCTTATAATATTTTATTCAATTTTGGACCTAGTCATTCTTTTCTTTCAGAGTAATATTTTGATCCTCTCAGTTTGTCTTCTATATTTTTTCTTGTTTCTTTGTTTGTAATTTTTCCTACGGGAGATAGTATATTATCTAGTATGAAAGTTCGTTAGGGTTGTTAAGCCCTTATGAACTAGTCCCAAAGCTAACCAAGAGGGGGGGGGGGGTGAATTGGTATTTTAAAAATTCTTACACAAAATGAAAAATATTTTTATCTTTTTAAATGTTTTAAAAAATGAGATATTTTTAATCATAGATCAGATCACAGAAATATGTGAAAATTAAAGTACAAAAAAATAAATAAAAAGAGCACACCAGATTTATAGTTGTTTAGTCAACTTGACCTACATCCACTCCCCAGAGCCTCCCCTCCAGGTATTGCACTAAACACTATAATGACTCTCCTTTTTCTCCCACAATAAGGTGGAGAAGACCTTACAAAATCTTTTCACCGACACCGATGAGGAAGAGAACCTTGAATCCTTTTGCTTCCTCCTGAAGCAGGCAGAGAACCCAAAATCCTTTTGCTTCCTCCTGAAGTAGGCAGAGAACCCCAACTCCTTTTGCTTCCTCTTGAAGCAGGCAGAGAACCCAGGTCTGATGCTGATAATCATCTCCCTAGAGCCACTATGGAACCAAGGATGAAGAAGGAAAATGATGATCAAATCCTTACTTTGAGCAACCTTTATGAATTCCCTCACAAACTCCCCCTCATAAGATCCTCTCTCTCTCTCTCTCTCTCTCTCTCTCTCTCTCTCTCTCTCTCTCTCTCTCTCTCTCTCTCCCAAACTCTCATTCTACTCTAAGCTCTCTTGGAGTGAAAAAACTAGCAAAAGATCTCTGAAGAGATGTTTAAAGAGCTTAAATATATGGCCTAAAAAAATGTCCTAAAATTTAACCTGTCGATTGTATCATCCAGGATGATCTGTCGATCATCTTGTACAATCAGTACAAAATATAGCTATTTTGCCAGGATGATTGCCAATGTCTGGATGATCCGAGGAAATACTTTTTACATATCGTCCAGGATGATTTTATGATCGTCCGGGATAATTAGTTCAATTTGAGTGGAAAATGACAAATCATCCAGACAAATATTCTGGACGTCCAAGATGATATCCTAGACGATCAAAAGAAAATAAGGGTTTTCATCTGGGAAGATTTCACAATCATCCTGGACGATCAGTTTATTTTGTGTGGAAATCAACAAATCATCGCGCGTAATGTTCGGGACGTCCAAGATGATATCCTAGATGATTAGAGGAAAATCTTGGTTTTCTTTCGGGATGATTGGAGATCGTCCTACGGAATATAAAGGATCGTTTGGGATAATCGGAATGATCATCCTGTATGATGTGATTGATCAATTAAACCATAATTAGTCTCCTAATCAAGGGATCATTTTTGGTAAAATTGTAATGAATCATCCAGAATGATATAGTATCGTCCTGTATGATCAGAACAAAATTCTAAAAATAAAATATTTCCTAAAATATGATTGGCGGTTGATTTTTGAATTTGTACTGATCATCCTGTATGATAAAATATCATCCAAGATGATAGGTTAACTAACCTTAATAAACAGGGATGCCCTAATTAGAGTTTCTATTTTGAACTAATCATCCGAATGATTTTGTATTATCCTGTATGTTATGCTCAAAATTTAGAAGACTCTCAAACTCACCAAATTTCTCCCCATAGTATGTGTGTACAAGGTTACTTAGCATCAGGATCCATCTTATTACATTTGACTCAAGAAAAGGTAAAAACCATTGGAAGTTAAACTTACAAACTGACTCAGTCCTAATCTACCCAATCTTGAGCTGGCTTGAATTACAATTGACTTTGTGAACCTAAAAAGTTAGTAGGCATTGGAAAACTAAAACAGATGTGCAGTAGTAACAGTAAAGAAGCAGGAATATTTGATATCATCAAAACTATAGTGCTTGAATCTAGATTTACAACAATCTCCCCCTTTTTGATGATGGCAAATAATTGTTAGACAATTTCAAATCAAGCACATAAAAAAATAAAACAATAAGTAAAGAAAAATAATATAAGCAAGCAAAGCAAATTTAACTAAAATAGAAAAATAGTACAACAGTAACAACACTACTCCCCCTTTTGACATCACAAAAAGGAGGAAACAGAAAAATAACCAGTAAATAGAACATAGAATAGAAATAAGTACAAACTTAAAAACAAACACATAAAAAACTAGAAAGATGAACTCTAATCATTTGGAGGTGGTGGTGGCGAAAGAGTCTTATGAATAGAAGCAAACTGCTCCCCAAACTAGGCCATATCCTAGTCGTGCTGCTGCCACTATTGGGCTACATAGGTATCAAAATGAGTAACATCCTCTGTGTGCTGCTGCTCCTGTGCAGCTACGTAAGAGTCAAACCTAGCCTCCCACTAGTCGAACCTTTGTACCAACTAATTAATCTGAGGTTGCTGGTTGATAGGGGCAGGTGCAGGAATAGGACCTTCCTCTTCTTCTCATGCTCCTCCTGCTTACGGGGATGATGAGTACTGTGTAGGGTGTAGAAGGAGCTATTTGAGTAGAAAATCGAATGGTGATCAGGTGGAGCAGGGAATTGAAGGTTGTATTTTAATTCAAGAGTATATGTAATTAGGTGTCCAAGGGCTAGGTTTGGCTTTCTTTTGTGTCCTAGATCCCTAATGAATATTAAGTGCTCGATGTATTAGATAATAAGATTAACAATATTAAATTGGCGGTTAGTCATGATATAGTAGGTGGTGAGTGAAAGGATGGGAGTGATGTGGATTTTATCTCCAGCTTTAGGAATTATTGAATTGTGAAGGATGTGCTGGATTATGCGTGCATCATTGACTAGGGAACTGACAGCTGAGTCATGAAAAGGAGCATTTGTTTCCCTAAGAGTAGTGTTGACATGGGTCCAATTCAAGTTAGGATCAGAGGCTAGAAGATGGAGCTTGTCTCCAGTAGTGGATAGTCGAAGAAATTCATAAAAATCTTGATACATTATTTCGACAAGACATCAATTAACATAGGACTAGAGAGAGGTGAAATCAACATTAAAATGAAGACTTACGAAAAACTTAAAGAGGAGTTCAGAATTGAACGGGAAAGCCAGAGTGAGAATGAAGGTCAGTGTGGTGTTGGCAAAGTGGTGTATTACCTGAAAATTTAGGGTGGCTTGATTGATAATTTGTGAGGGGTTTATGCCAGTAGATTTGAAACAGGCATATGTTGCTTCATCAGCAGCTTTAGTGAAGCGAGGATCGACAGCGCTCTTGGAAGAGCTATCTGTAAGTGCATGCAATCTTTTGCCATCGCCAGCCATATAAAGGAGTTGAGACCTTGAGTGAGAGAGGAGTTAGAAATTATAGTAAAAAATAAGGTCTCAAGGGATATTTAAATAGTATTGAGAATATCATCCAGGATGATTATGGGATCATCTAGGACCATCAGAGCAATTATTGTCATCCAGAATGATTGGTCAAAAAGGCGATCATATCATCCAGGATGATTAGACATAGGCGATCATCCCAAGGAGTCATTCTAGATGATCATTGATGAAATGTATCATCCAGGATGATTAGGTGGATCATCTAGGATAATTTTTATTAATGGATCGTACCAACCAAATTTAAATTGTCCAGTACATTTTCAACATGGATCGTCCAAGATGATGAGCTGGATCGTCTAGGATGATTACCAATAATTGGTACAAATCAACCATTAAATTTGTGATGAGTGGTGATTTGATCAGATCGTCCAGGATGATGTGGATCATCTAGGATGATGTGAACAAAAATTGAAAAGATTGAATGATAGAGAGGAATGACCAGAAGATTAAAAAAACTCAAATCAAAATACCAAAAAAAAATAAAATAAGGAAAATAAATGAACGAAAATGAAAATAAAGACAAAGTTTTTTTTAATCAATTAGCTCCAGTAAATTAGAATTTTTTCTTAATTTTTAATTCAAAAGCCAATGAGAAGAAATTGATGATGCTGAAATTTAAAAAAGTTGGAAAATCAATTTTTGTAAACCCTACCTCGGACACCTTACAGGTTCAAATTCCTTTCAAATAAAAATCTAATTCAAAAGAAAAGAAATTAGATAAGAAAAGTGATCCTTTCAAACTTCTTTCCAAAAAAATATCTGATAAAATAGTATTACAAAGTAAAGAATCAAAAATCATGATTTTCAATCTCAAGTGTTTGAATATATTAAGTGGCACATAAATTCTTCTAAGATTTTTAAATATTTGAAAGAGGAGGAAGCTAACTTCTTTGTGGGTTCATTTTGTGCCCCTTTTTCCAGTTTATTGGTGCACTTTACACATCTTTTGATTTGTGATACACTTTGTGTATCTTTTCAATTTATTGGCGAACAATGCACATTTTTTCAGTGTTGGGCTCATTTTGTGCCTCTATTTCAGTTGATTGGTGTACTTTGTGCATCTTTTGTGAGCTTTCTTTCTTTCAAAATCTCTAAAAGACTCTCAGCTGTGAGATTATCTTTCATATATAAGAGAAGAAAAAAACTCACTCTCTTAGATAAGGAAAAGTAAACCACAAAATAGAACCATCCGTATTTGATAAATGCAATTACCTGATTAAGAAAATATGAAAGTGATTCAATAATTTGGAACACTACTCATATGACATAGATTACTGTAGGAAGATAAAATAGATCTCAATTTCAAAGTCCAACTTTTTAATTTTGAAAAAGATTTTAATTTAAAAAGAAAAAAACTTATTAAAGGAGTTAGAGGAAGAGAAATAATTATCAATATTTCTTCCTTTGACTATTTTAGAGGAGTCAATCACTACTTACAAGCTTCTAAACAAAATAAGATAAAAATCATATTTAGAAATTATGTTCATCAGTAGTAGTAAGCAGTGATCTGATTATAAAGAAAATAAATAGTAAATCAAGAACACAAGGAAAGCATATAAAAGAAATAACCAAATCAAACAAACAACAACAAAAAAATGAGGAAAATCAAAAATAAAAAAAAAACACCTAAAAAGAAACAGATAAATAAATCAAACAAAAACTAAGTGAGAAAATATAAATAGAGAGTATCAATTTCAAGCATGAATATCTATCACACCTAATATGGTTCTTAAGGTGCTAAGGGTTTCAAAGGCCAGTGGTTTTGTGAAGATATATACCAGTTGGTTTTCAGTGGCTACATGATGTAGCTCTATGTCTTCTTTTGTAACATGGTCCCTAATGAAGTGGTGCCTAATGTTGATGTGTTTGGTCCTGGAGTGTTGGATTGGATTCTTTGAAATATAGATGGCACTAGTGTTATCACATAAGACAGAAATTATGCTTACAGGAAGTCCTAAATCCAAAATTTATTATTTTAACCAAAGGACCTGGGCCATACAACTTCCTAAGGCAATATATTCAACTTCAGCAGTGGACAATGCAACTGAGTTCTATTTTCTACTGAACCAGGAGACTAAGGATTGTCCTATGAATTAACATGTTCCAAACATGCTCTTTCTATCCACCCTACATCCTACAAAGTCAAAATCAAAATATCCTATAATTTTAAAGGAGGTGTTGTACCTAGGATACCAGATTCCTAAGTTTTGGGTTCTTAAGAGATATTTAAGAATTCTCTTAACAGTAGTCAGGTGGGACTCCTTTGGATCAGCTTGAAATCTAGCATAGAAACAAACACAAAACATAATATCAGGTCTACTAGCAGTCAGGTAAAGAAGTGATCCAATTATTCCTCTGTACTTTTTCTGATCAAAAGATTTTCTATTTGAATCCTTAACTAATTGGATACTGGAACTCATGGGAGTGTTGATTGGCTTGGCTTTATCCATTTCATATTTCTTCAGGATATTCTTAATGTATTTTGATTAATTAAGAAAACTTCCATCATCCATTTGCCTTATGCTAAATCCCATAAAGTAAGATAATTCTCTCATTATACTCATTTCAAATTCCTTACTCATTATTTTAGAAAAATTATCACATAAATTTTTATCTAAAGATCTAAAAAGTTTATGATCAACATAGATCTTGACAATGAGTAATTCATCTCCTACTCTCCTCAGAAAAAGGGTGGTGTCTACGCTCCCCTTAACAAACTCTCTTTCCAGTAGGAATGTGCTAAGCCTCTCATACCATGCTCTGGGTGCCTATTTTAATCCATACAGAGCCTTTTTTTAATTTAAAAATATGATTTAGAAATTGGGAATTCTCAAAGACAGGGGGTTGCTCTACAAACACATCTTCCTTTATTATCCCATTTAAAATGACACTCTTGACATCTATTTGGAAAAGCTTAAATCCCTTATAACAAGCAAAGGATAGTAGCACTCTAATGACTCCAAACGAGCTACAGGGGAAAAGGTTTCCTCAAAATCAATCTCTTCTATTTAGTTGTTTCCCTTAGCCACTAATCTTACCTTATTCGTAACCACCATACCAAAATTATTCATTTTATTCTTAAAGACCCATTTGGTTCCTACTACACTCTGATCCTTAGGTTTTTCTACCAGCTCCCAAACATCATTCCTAACAAATTGGTTTAGTTTCTTTTGCATGGCTAGAATCCAGAATTCATCAGAAATGGCTTAATTGATGTTGGTGGATTCAGTCATTAAAATGAAGATAGAGTGGTTTACTTCTCTTTTAAGTCCATGCCTAGTTCTAACACCTTAAGAAGGATCTCCTAAGATCAGTTCTTTATGATGACTCGAAGAATATCTCCATTCTCTAGGCAACAAACTTTAGGTTCTACCCTTTCCTCCAAATTGGCAGATTATGTTGCAAATCTGGTTTTGATGATGACAAACATGTTTCCAGTGTGTTTTGCTTGGCTAATCTATTTCAGGCACAAAAGACCGCGAGCCACTCAAGCCAACTCAAGATCGGGTCCAAGTGTGTCAAATGTATGATTTTTTCTTTTATTGAGTCAATTGTAATGTAACTGATTCCCTAGCTAAGTAACCTTGCACACACACACTCAGGGGGAGAGATTGAGTGAATTAGAGTTTCTGTTACAATTTTGTTCAGATCGTCCTAGACGATATCCACATCGTCCTGGACGATCCAGTTAAAACAAAAACCCTAATTAGGGCGACTAAGTTAAGAGGGTCTGATTGAGCCGATCGTCCTGGACGATCTACGGATCGTACGGGACGATATGCCCAAATCAGAAATTCTCAGCCGCCAGATCAAGTTAGGCAAGTTCTTATTTTTAGATACTTGGTCTGATCGTCCCGGACGATACGTGTATCGTCCCGGATGATCCAGTACAATCATGCCTAAATTAGTCTGGTAATTAAGGAAAGCAATTAATGTTTAATTGATACGATCACATCATCCAGGACGATCGCAGGATCGTCCCGGACGATCGTGATCGTCTTGTGCATTTCAGCTGTACGTCCAGAACTATGTACAGGACAATTTGGGGCCTTTTTGAACTAATCGTACCGGACGATTACCCTATCGTCCGGGACGATCAAGTCATTTTTTGGTCGTCCAGCAAAGATTTCTCTGGACGACCCGAACTGTCTTCTGGACGATTTCCTTCAATTTGAACTAATCGTCCCGGACGATCGCAGGATCGTACGGGACGATATGAACAACTTTTTCTACTGATCGTCCAGAAGAGCCAGATCGTCCAGGCTGAAACAGCTGAATTTGAACTGATCGTACAGGACGATCTACCGATCGTCCTGGATGATCTTGGCCGACAAGTTGAGATTTAGGGCAAATTTTAAGCCCTCCTTTAAAAAAACTTTTTCTAATTTTTGGAAAAATCTTTTGCTGTCTTCCTTCCCTGAGAAATCCTAGAGAGAGAGAGAGTTGGGAGAGAGAGAAGAGATCTTGTGAGGGGGAGTTAGTGAGGGATTCACTAAGGTTGCTCCAAGCACGGATCAGAGTCGTCTTCTCCGCTCGTCGTCTGTCGTCTAGTCGGTGTTCTTCGTGGGAGGATCGTTCGCAAGAAGATCCGGGTTCTCTGCCCGCTTCAGGAGGAAGCGAAAGGAGTTCGTGGGTTCTCTGCCCGCTTCAGGTGGAAGCAAAAGGAGTTCGAAGGTTCTCTGCCTGCTTCAGGAGGAAGCGAAAGGAGGTCAGGTTCTCTGCCTCACCGTGTGGTGAAAAGGAAGTGTTTTGTACAGGCTTCTCCGCCTTGCTGTGGGAGCAAAAGGAGAGTCACTTTCGTTTAGTGCAATACCCGGAGGGGAGGCTCCGGGGAGTGGACGTAGGTCAAGTTGACCGAACCACTATAAAATCTGGTTTGCTTTTCTGATTCAGTTCTGCACTTTACTTTTCAATATAAACTGCTTGGGTGAATATCGTTGGTTGATCTTTTCGTTATTGTTTACTTGTTTCCGCTGCTAAGTATCGAAAAGATTTTTGTAGTTATCGTGAAATTTTTAAATAACCAATTCACCCCCCCCTCTTGGTTAGCCTCGGGACTAGTTCACTAAGGCTTAACATCCCTTTCGAACTTTCAAGTGGTATCAGAGCGGGATTCAAAATTTCTGTTTAAAAACTTTTGAATTTGATCCAATGGCTAACTGTAACAATCGTAATACTGCTGAAGGTTATTCTATTACCAGACCACCGTTGTTTGACAATATTCCTTTTGATTTTTGGAAAACACGCATGTCTACTTTTCTGCAATCTATTGATTATCGCATGTGGAGGTTAGTTAAGGACGGATACGAACCACCTTTTCGAATGATTAACAATGTGAAAACTGAATTGCCATTTGCTGATTGGACGTTTGATGATCGTGATTTAGCACAGTTGAATGCAAAATGTTTGAACTGTTTCTTTTGTGCTTTGAAATCTGAAGACTATATGCATGTTTCTACTTGTACAACGGGAAAGGAAATCTGGGATAGGTTATGTATAACATACGAAGGTACAACTGAAGTCAAACAATCTAGGTTAAACATCTTGTTACATGATTACGAACTTTTTTGCATGAAACCTAGTGAGACTATTTCAGAAATGTACACAAGGTTCACTCAGATTGTTACCTCTTTGCATGCTTTAGGTAGAGAACTTACCAACTACGAAAGAGTGAACAAGATTCTTAGATGTTTGCCTGCTTCTTATGATGCTAAGATTACTGCTATTACTGAATCCAAAGATTTAAATACTTACTCTACTGACAGCTTACTTGGATCACTCATTGCTTACGAGTAAGGGGTGAACCAAAGGCAACTTGATGCAGGAGAACGCAAGAAAGAGAAGACCGTGGCACTAAAGGCCAAAGATTCAAATGCTAGCACTTCCGGGTCTGATAGCGATGAAGTTGCCTTAATCACAAGGCAATTCAAAAGCTTTCTAAGGAAGAAACATAAGAACTATCAGAAGTGGAACAATGGTAAGTTCAATAAAAACTTTAAGGGTTCATCTGAATCGGTTTGTTTTGAATGCAGGAAGCCTGGACACATTAAGGCTGATTGTCCAACACTTAAAGCTCACCCAAGCAAGGAGAAGGGTGAGGAGAAACTAAAGTTCAGAAAGGACAAGAAGCGGATTCAGAAGGCGTTCTGGGCAGACTCTGCATCCGACTCTTCTGAGACTGAAGCTGAAGAGGAGTAAACAAACTTGTGTCTGATGGCGGATGATCACCCTGGTCAGTCGGACCAGGAAGAGGTATGTGAGCTTACTTACGATCAGTTATTTGAAGTTTCTAAAAAGATTCATACATCGTATAGGAAGCTTAAGAAAACCCATGCTAGTTTGAAACTAGATTATCTGACTTTGCAAAAAGAGCATGAAGTGTTGATTAAGGATCATTCCACCATTGATAGCAATCACATGTCTTTACTAGATGAGTTTGATGAACTGAATAAAAAGCATTCTGATTTAATTGTTGAGCATAACTTGTTAAAAACATCGCATGGTGAATTAGAACTTGCTTTTAAGAAAGTGAATGATTTGGCATCTGAGTTAGAAAGTATTGAAAGTACAAAAATGTTTGAAATTGGAAGTTTAAACAAACACATTGAGTTTTTGAAAGTGAAAATCAGTGCTTTTGAAAATAACAAAACACCGCCTACTTTTGAACAATTTTATGCACCGCCACCTTTTAAAAATTCTGTTGCAAGTTCATCAAAGAATGTTTCATACACTACTAGGAAGAGGCACTATCACTCACGACGTTTAGTTAATCATTTTCCTGGTGTTAGATGTTTTTCATGTGGCATGTTAGGACACATATCACACACTTGTACTGTTCACCGTAGTACACATTGGGTGTGGAGACCCAAACTGCCTGTTGCACAGCACAGCACGCATGCATCGCATTCTTCTTTTCATAAGAAGGAACTCAAACCTGTTTGGGTTCCTAAGACTGACATTTGATGATTTTGTAGGTGTGCTCTCACACAAGACCTCGTGAGAGCATGTGGTACCTGGACAGCGGATGTTCTAGACATATGACTGGAGATGCAAATCAGTTCATTTCGCTGGAGGCCAGAGCTGGAGGCAAGGTTACACTTGGAGATAACACCACCAGGAAGGTGGTAGGCACAGGTATGATTGGTGATTCAAAGAATTTTGTGATTGATAATGTTTTGCTTGTAGATGGACTGAAACACAACTTGCTGAGCATTAGTCAACTCTGCGACAAGGGATACAGCATCAAATTCCTGCCCACTGGCTGCATTTTAAGCTTAAATAATGAAGTTATTTTGCAGGGGCAAAGGATCAACAACGTCTACAAGCTGGATGTAAGTAGCATTAAATCTGATAATTCAATTTGCTTAAAAACTGCCGCTGATGAGTCTTGGTTATGGCATAGGAGATTGTGTCATGCCAGTATGAAAACCCTTAGGAGAGTCACCCAAAAGGACTTAGTTAGAGGTGTGCCCAAGCTTAAGTTCACTAAGGATCACCTGTGTGATGCCTGTCAGTTGGGGAAGCAAGTCCAGTCCTCTTTTCACTCAGTTAAGGACATTATCACCTCTAGACCTTTAGAAGTTCTTCATATGGACCTCTTTGGACCCATTAGCACTGCCAGCTTAGGGGGGAGAGTCTATGGTTTTGTGATTGTTGATGATTATTCAAGGTTCACTTGGGTTAAGTTTTTGTCACACAAGTCTGAGTCATTTGATGAGTTTAGATCTTTCTCTACTTGGATTCAGAAGAAGTTAGGATGTGAGATTATTACCATCCATAGTGATCACGGAGGGGAGTTTGAAAATGAAAGATTTGGAAGTTTTTATGAGGATCATGGGATTAGTCACAATTTTTCAGCTCCTAGGACCCCTTAGCAGAACGGGGTAGCTGAAAGGAAGAACAGGACCTTAGTAGAAGCCGCTAGAGCCATGCTTGCCGAGTATTCACTTCCTAAATACTTTTGGGCTGAAGCGGTGAACACTGCCTGTTATGTGCTGAATAGGGTGAATGTGAGAGTCAAACTGAACAAGACACCTTATGAGATCATTAAGGGTAGAACACCAAATCTGTCCCACCTCCATGTCTTTGGCTGTAAGGTTTTCATTCTGAACAACGAGAAGTCACCCTTAGGAAAATTTGACCCCAAATCTGATGAAGGAGTGTTCTTAGGATATTCAAGTGTGGGGAAATCCTTTAGGGTGTTCAATAGGAGGACTTTGGTGGTGGAAGAAACAACCCATGTAGTGTTTGATGAATCTGATCCTAAGGAGTCTAGATCTGAAGTAGAAGATGAAGAGATTGTTGAGGTTACCCAAGGAGTTGGAAATACAAATTTGGAGGAAAGGGTAGAACCTCAAACAGAGTTGCCTAGAGATTGGAGATATTCTTCGAGTCATCCTAAAGAACTGATCTTAGGAGACCCTTCTGAAGGTGTTAGGACTAGGCATGGACTTAGGAAGGAAGTAAACCATTCTGCCTTTATCTCAATGACTGAACCCACCAACATCAATCAAGCCCTGTCGGATGAATTTTGGATTTTAGCTATGCAGGAAGAATTGAATCAATTTATAAGGAATGATGTTTGGGAGTTAGTAGAAAGACCTAGAAACCAAAGTATTGTGGGAACCAAGTGGGTCTTTAAGAATAAGATGAATGATTCTGGTGTGGTGGTGAGAAATAAGGCAAGATTGGTGGCTAAGGGGTATAATCAGATAGAAGGGATAGATTTTGAGGAAACTTTTGCCCCTGTAGCTAGATTGGTAGCCATTAGAGTGCTACTAGCCTTTGCCTGTTACAAGAGATTTAAGTTGTTTCAAATGGATGTCAAGAGTGCCTTTTTAAATGGGGTAATTAAAGAAGATGTATTTGTAGAACAACCCCCAGGTTTTGAGAGTTCCCAATATCCAAGTCATGTCTATAAATTAAAAAAGGCCTTATATGGATTGAAATAGGCACCCAGAGCTTGGTATGAGAGGCTTAGCACATTCCTATTAGAAAGAGAGTTTGTTAAGGGGAGCGTAGACACCACCCTTTTTCTGAGGAGATTAGGAGATGACTTACTCATTGTCTAGATCTATGTTGATGATATAATTTTTAGATCTTCTGATAAATACTTATGTGAAGAGTTTTCTAAAACAATGAGTAAAGAGTTTGAGATGAGTATGATGGGAGAATTGTCCTACTTTTTGGGGTTTAGCATAAGGCAACGGATGATGGAACCTTTCTCAATCAATCAAAATACACTAAGGACATTTTGAAGAAATATGAAATGGACAAAGCCAAGCCAATCAATACTCCCATGCCCTCCTCAGTTCAGTTAGATAAGGATTCAAATGGAAAATCTATTGATCAGAAGAAGTATAGAGGGATAATAGGTTCACTGCTTTACCTGACTGCTAGCCGACCTGATATCATGTTTAGTGTCTGTCTTTGTGCTAGGTTTCAGGCTGATCCTAAAGAGTCCCACCTGACTGCTGTTAAGAGAATTCTTAGATATCTTTTAGGAACCCCAAACCTAGGAATTTGGTACCCTAGGCACAGCACCTCTTTTGAGATCATTGGATATTCTGACTCTGACTTTGCGGGGGTGTAGGGTGGATAGGAAGAGTACCTCTGGGACTTGTCAATTCATAGGACAGTCGTTAGTCTCCTGGTCCAGTAGAAAATAGAACTCAGTTGCACTTTCCACTGCTGAAGCTGAGTACATTGCCTTAGGGAGTTGTGTGGCCCAAGTTCTTTGGTTGAAGCAGCAAGTCTTGGATTTAGGAGTACCTGTTGGCACAATTTCTGTTCTGTGTGATAATACTAGTGCCATCTGTATCTCTAAGAATCCAATCCAACATTCTAGGACCAAACACATTGACATTAGGCATCACTTCATTAGGGACCATGTTACAAAAGGGGACATTGAGCTACACCACGTAGCAACTGAAAATCAGCTGGCTGACATATTCACTAAACCACTGGCCTTTGACTCATTCAGCATTTTGAGAACCAGATTAGGAGTGATTGATATAAATGCTTGATTCTGATGACTGCTGATTTATGATTGTTATGATTGGTATTCTGATTTCTATTAGTTAGTTTTTTGTATTCTATTTTCTGACTTCTGTTAGTTAGTTTTCATATTCTGATTTCTGATTTCTGTTAGTTAGTTTTTGTTTAATTATTTGCTTTCAGTTGATTTTATTTCTTCTGCTGATTTCTGTGTTACCCTTTTTTGTTAGTTTGATTTAAGTATTTACTTTGCTATGATTTTCTACCTATTTTTATGCTTTTCAAGATCTGATCACCGCTCACTACTTCTGGTGATCTGAATTTTTGACTGAGAGTTTTTACCTTGTTTTGGTTTGGAAGCTGATAAGCAGTGATTGACTTCGCTGAATCTGTTAAAGGGAAGAAACATTGATAATTGTTTCTCTTCCTCTAACTCCTTTACTGGTGTGTAGTTTCTTTTGAATAAAAATCCTTTTCAAAATTAAAATGTTAGTTTTTGAAATAGAGATTATTTTATCTTCCTACAGTAATCTGCCTCATATCAATAGTGTTTTTCAAAGTCTTGAGTCATTAGTTTGATTTTCTAAACCAAGTGATTGCATTTATCATATGTTGTATGGATTTTGTTTTGTGAATCGTTCTTCCTTACTGCGGAGAGTCATCTCCTATGTCTGGAAGATAATCTCACAGCTGAGACTCTTTAATGATTATGAAAAGGAGAAAGCTTATAAAAGATGCGCAGTGCGCCAGATAATTTGAAAAAGAGGCATAAAATGAGCCCAAAACTGAAAAGATGCGAAATTGCCAAATTGGATACACAAAGTGTATCAAAAAAAAAAACAAAAGATGCGCAAAGCGCCAACCAATTTGAAAAAGAGGCACAAAATGAGCCCAAAACAAGCTTTCTTTCCTTTCAGATTATTAAATGTCTTAGAAAAATCTGTGCGCCACTTAATATTTTTAAAAGCTTGAGTTTTGAAAATCCCGATTTCTGATTTTTTACTTTGTAACACTATTATATCAGATATTTTTCTGGAACGAGGCTTGAAAGGATTTCTTTTCAAATCTAATATCTTTTATTCTGAATCGGTTTTTTGTTTTGAAAGAGGTTTGCATCGATAAGGTGCCCGGGGTCAGAGTTACGAAACTTGATTATTTCCAACCTTTTCTGGATTTCAGCGCTGTCAATCGTCCTGTCATTGGTTTTCGAATCTAAAGTCAAGGAAAAATTCTGATTTTCTAAGAGCAGTTTAATCAAAAATTTTAAATAAAAAAAAATACTTCTATGTGTTTTTGACGTAAGTTTTATTCGTCTTTTTGTTATTTTGATTTCATGGTTGTGTTTTTTGGATCCTGATCGATCATCTTCATCCTCCATTCTTTTCTGCTTTTCTTCACATCGTCCTGGACGATACACCTATCATCCTGGACGATCCTCTTCGTCCTGGATGATCCAAAAAATTGTCCTGGACGATTCATTCAAAATCATTCCCACTGCTCCTGCTGCTGAAACTACCCCAATTATTGGTGATCGTCCTGGACGATCCTTACATCATCCTGGACGATATGATCCATATCTTCCTGATACGATCAAATGGCTGACATTGCACCAATTATTGCCCATCATCCTAGACGATCCACCTCATCGTCCTGGACGATCCACGTGTCAGCCACTGGACGATTGGAATTCGGCCCGTCCGACATATTTATTGCATATCGTCCTGGACGATCCACCTAATCGTCCTGGATGATACTTTTCGTCAACGGTCGTCCAGCCTGACTCCTCGGGACGATCGCCTGTGTCTAATCGTCCTGGACGATCTCTGATCGTCCTGGACGATCGGACCGCCCTTTTGACCAATCGTCCAGAACGTCATAAATGACCACATCGTCCCGGACGATCCCGCGATCGTACGGGACGATAAGTCCGTTCTCTATTTAAACAGCAGTTTTCTTCATGTTTTTCACACCGTTTTTCCTCCACTTTCCTTCTCCTTTCCTCCTCTTTGGTTTCCTAATGGCTGGTGGCAAAAGATCTCGTCAAAAGGGGGCCAGTTCGTCCCGGGGACATGTAGATCCTCGCTTCCCGAATGCCGCCGATCAGGCGGCTTTCGAATGCTATCGTAATGTTGGTATCACGCACTCCAAGATTGTCAATCCTCGCACTCTCACGTATCCCATCTTAGATTTGTTCGCACACACCTCCCTCACCTTCATTCTGACCTTAGCCTTTCCCTTCAATCTGGAACTCCTTCGCATCTTCTTTGCCAACTTACGCATTTCCGCAGACTACTCCACTCTTCCTTCCTACGTAAATCAACGTCCCGTGGAACTCACGACCGACGATTTTCACAATATCCTCAACTTGTCTGTCACTGGCGACAAGATCCACACGATCATCACCGATCCTGACTATGATTGGAGTGTCGCCAATCACTTCCTTTGCCATACCAATGCACCCTATCACGATAATGCTTGCACTTCCCTTCTCAAGGACGCCCGGATCATTCAGCACGTCCTTCGTTCCTCCGTCATTCCAAAGGCGGGGGATCGGATTCACATTACCCCGCTCCTGTCCTTGACCACCTACTACATCATGGCCCATCGAGAATTTAATGCCTCTGATTTGATCATCCGATACATAGAACATCTCACCACCATTAGAGATCCGGGCCACAGGCGTCGCCCAAATCTAGCTTTAGGTCATCTTATTCACTATGCCTTAGAGACAAAATATGACCTTCAGTATCATGTCCCTCCTGATGTCCCTCCTTCCTTCTTCACAAACAACTCATTCCACGTCCTACACAGCACCCGCCTACATCCGGAGCCTGCCCCGGATGTTGAGGAAGAAGAGGAAGAGGCTGCTCCAGTTCCTGCTGCACCAGAGGCACCTGCACCCCTTCGCATTGCCTCTCCCCTTGACCACCTGGTGCAGCGCTTCGACCAGTGGGAGGCCCGTGTTGACTCCTACGTGGTTGCCCAGGAGCAGCAGCACAACGAGGACCTCCAACGCTTCACGGACTATGCTGCGCAGCAGCAGCAGCAGCACGACCAGGACATGGCCTGGTTTGGAGCTCACTTTCAGGCCATTCACCATTACTTCTACCCTCCACCGCCACCTCCTTCTTCCGATCAGGATCCGCCTCAGTTTTAGTTTTCGGTCGTGTTGTTGTTCTGTGTATGTTTTATTTTATGTTTTATTTCCGTGTTATATTTTTCCCTCCTCCTTTTTGTGATGTCAAAAGGGGGAGTCAGTTGTAGTCGTGTCGTGTCTGTTTCTGTTTTCTGTTTCATGTTTTCTGTATTGTTTGAGCTGTTAAATGAAAATTAAAAAAAAAATATTTGTTTTGTTTAATCTCCTAGTTTACCTTAGTTTTCAGACTACTTTACAAATGTTTGCCATCATCAAAAAGGGGGAGATTGTTGCAAATCTGGTTTTGATGATGACAAACATGTTTCCAGTGTGTTTTGCTTGGCTAATCTGTTTCAGGCACAAAAGACCGCGAGCCACTCAAGCCAACTCAAGATCAGGTCCAAGTGTGTCAAATGTATGATTTTTCCTTTTATTGAGTCAATTGTAATGTAACTGATTCCCTAGCTAAGTAACCTTGCACACACACACTCAGGGGGAGAGATTGAGTGAATTAAAGTTTCTGTTGCAATTTTGTTCAGATCGTCCTGGTCGATATCCACATCGTCCTGGACGATCCAGTTAAAACAGAAACCCTAATTAGGGCGACTAAGTTAAGAGGGTCTGATTGAGCCGATCGTCCTGGACGATCTACGGATCATACAGGACGATATGCCCAAATCAGAAATTCTCAGCTGCCAGATCAAGTTAGGCAAGTTCTTATTTTTAGATACTTGGTCTGATCGTCCCGGACGATACGTGTATCGTCCCGGACGATCCAGTACAATCATGCCTAAATTAGTCTGGTAATTAAGGAAAGCAATTAATGTTTAATTGATACGATCACATCGTCCAGGACGATCGCAGGATCATCCTGGACGATCGTGATCGTCTTGTGCATTTCAGCTGTACGTCCAGAACTATGTACAGGATGATTTGGGGCCTTTTTGAACTAATCGTACCGGACGATTACCCTATCGTCCGGGACGATCAAGTCATTTTTTGGTCGTCCAGCAAAGATTTCTCTGGACGACCCAAACTGTCTTCTGGACGATTTCCTTCAATTTGAACTAATCGTCCCGGACGATCGCAGGATCGTACGGGACGATATGAACAACTTTTTCTACTGATCGTCCAGAAGAGCCAGATCGTCCAGGCTGAAACAGCTGAATTTGAACTGATCGTACAGGACGATCTACCGATCGTCCTGGACGATCTTGGCCGACAAGTTGAGATTTAGGGCAAATTTTAAGCCCTCCTTTAAAAGAACTTTTTCCAATTTTTGGAAAAATCTTTTGCTGCCTTCCTTCCCTGAGAAATCCTAGAGAGAGAGAGAGTTGGGAGAGAGAGAAGAGATCTTGTGAGGGGGAGTTAGTGAGGGATTCACTAAGGTTGCTCCAAGCACGGATCAGAGTCGTCTTCTCCGCTCGTCGTCTGTCGTCTAGTCGGTGTTCTTCGTGGGAGGATCGTTCGCAAGAAGATCCGGGTTCTCTGCCCGCTTCAGGAGGAAGCGAAAGGAGTTCGTGGGTTCTCTGCCCGCTTCAGGTGGAAGCAAAAGGAGTTCGAAGGTTCTCTGCCTGCTTCAGGAGGAAGCGAAAGGAGGTCAGGTTCTCTGCCTCACCGTGTGGTGAAAAGGAAGTGTTTTGTACAGGCTTCTCCGCCTTGCTGTGGGAGCAAAAGGAGAGTCACTTTCGTTTAGTGCAATACCCAGAGGGGAGGCTCCGGGGAGTGGACGTAGGTCAAGTTGACCGAACCACTATAAAATCTGGTTTGCTTTTCTGATTCAGTTCTGCACTTTACTTTTCAATATAAACTGCTTGGGTGAATATCGTTGGTTGATCTTTTCGTTATTGTTTACTTGTTTCCGCTGCTAAGTATCGAAAAGATTTTTGTAGTTATCGTGAAATTTTTAAATAACCAATTCACCCCCCCTCTTGGTTAGCCTCGGGACTAGTTCACTAGGGCTTAACATCCCTTTCGAACTTTCAGATTCTACTCCTTGGGTGACTTCTACAACCTCCTCTTCTTCTACCCTAAACCCTACAGAATTATCAGACTCATCAAACATAACATGAGTGGTCTCTTCAATAATCAAGGTTCTTTTACTGAAGACTCTATAGGATTTCCCAACACTTGAGTAACCTAGAACGCTCCTTCATCAGATTTTGGGTCAAACTTTCCTAGATGAGACTTCCCATTATTCATAATGAATACTTTACATCTAAAAATATGGAGGTGAGAGAGGTTAGGTGTCATACCCTTAAGAATTTCATAGGGTATTTTATTTAGCTTAGATCTAAGATTTATCCTATTCAGAACAACAGGCTGTATTCACTACTTCTGCCCAAAAGTATTTAGGAAGTGAGAACTCAGCTAACATGGCTCTAGTGGCTCCTACTAGGGTCCTGTTCTTCCTTTCAGCTACCCCATTCTGCTGAGGGGTCCTAAGAGCTAAAAAATTATGATTTATCCCTTGCTCCATATAGTAGGTTTCAAATTTCTCATTTTTAAACTCTCCACCATAATCACTATGAATAGTCAGAATTTCACAACCTAATTTTCTCTTAATCTAAGTGGAGAAATATCTAAATTCTTTGAATAAATCACTTTTATTAGATAGAAATCTAACCCAGGTGAACCTCGAATAATCATCAACAATCATATATCCAAAGACTTTCCCTCCTAGGCTTGAAGTGCTGACATGTCCAAAGAGATCCATGTGTAGGACTTCTAAGAGTTTACTAGTGTTTATGTCTTTGATTGAGTGGAAGGAGGATTCGACTTGCTTACCTAACTAACAGGTATCACACAGGTGGTCCTTAGTGAACTCTAGCTTGGGGACACCTCTCACTAAGTCTTTTTAGGTGATCTTCCTAAGGCTTTTCATGCTTGTATGACATAATCTCCTATGCCACAACCATGATTCATCAGTAATTAATTTTAAGCAAATAGTAATATCAGCTTTAATGTAATTTAGATCCAGCATATAGATGTTGTTGATCCTTTTTCTTTGTAAAATAATTTTTTCATTTAACCTTATAAGGCAGCAAGTTGGCAGAAATTTTATGCTGAAGCCTTTATCACAGAGTTCATTGATGCTGAGTAGATTGTGTTTCAGTCCATCTACAAGTAAAAGATTGTCAATGATGAAATTTTTTTGAATCACTAATTATACCTGATCCCACTACTCTCTTGGTGGTGTTGTCTCCAAGTGTTATCTTGCCTCCTGCCTTGGTCTCCAGCGAAATGAATTGATTTGCATCTCTAGTTATATGCCTTGAACATCCATTGTCTAGGTACCACGTACTCTCATAAGACCTTTTGTGAGAGCACCCTATAAAATCATCAAATATTAGATTTAGGAACCCAAATAGGTTTGGATCCCTTGTGATGAAAAGAAGAATGTGATGCATACATGCTATACTATGAATTTTGTAATTTTGGTCTCCACACCAAATGTGTTTTACAGTGAATGGTGCAAGTGTGGGAGATATGTCCTAGCATGTCAAAAGAAAAATATCTAACACCAGAAAATGGGTTAACTAATCTATGTGGGTGATAGTGCCTCTTCCTAGGTTTGGATGATGCATGCTTTGATGATATTTTATAAAATCCTACAAGTGAAGGTGGTGTTTAATTTTGCTCCAATGCAATGATCTTTTCTCTTAGAAATTCATTTGCCTTTTCAAAGCCTACCACTTGTTATTTCAATGCATGCTCACTACTATCTAATTCATATGCCATGGTGTCTAGTTCTTTGAAAGCATTTTCTAAATCAACATGCAATAATTTCAAGGAATTATGCTTAGCAATTAAATCAAGATGGTTTTTATTTAAAGAGTCAAATTCATCTAGTAAGGCCATGTGATTGCTACCCAGAGTTGAATGATCTTTCATTAAAATTTCATGCTCTTTTTGCATACTTAAAAATTTAATTTTCAGGCTTGCATGAGCTTTCTTGAGCTTCCTATATGAAGAATAAATTCTTTCAGACACTTCAAATAACTAATCATATGTAAGCTCACATACCTTTTCTAGATCAGAGTGATCAAGATGATCTTCCATCAAACGCAAGTTGGTTACCTCCTCTTCAGCTTCAGCTTCAAAGGTGTTAGATGTTGAGTCAGCCCAGAAGGCCTTTCAGATCTTCTTCTTGTCCTTCTTGAACTTAGACTTTTCCTCACCCTTCTCCTTTCTTGGGTGAGCCTTCAATATTGGGCATTTGGACTTTACATACCCTGGCTTCCTGCATTCAAAATAGATAATGTCAGAAGAAGCTTTAGAATGCTTATTATTCTTACCTTTATTCTACTTATGATGATGCTTTTGTTTCTTCCTCAAGAAGCTCTTAAATTGCCTTGTGATTAAGGCCATGTTATCATCATCAGAACCTAAAAAGCTAGAGTCGGTATCATCAGCCTTCAAGGCTATGGCTTTCTCCTTCTTTTTCTCACCTGCATCAAGCTTCCTTTGGTTCACTCCTTGCTCGTACGCAATTTGTGATCCAAGTAAGTTATCAATTGAATAATTATTTAGATCCTTGGATTCAGTAATGACAATAATTTTAGCATCAAAAGAAGAAGGCAAACATCACAAAATCTTGTTTACATTTTTATAATTAGTGAGTTCTCTTCCTAAGGCATATAATGAGGTAACAATCTGTGTAAATCTAGTATACATCATAGAATTTGATTCATTTGGTTTCATACGAAAGAGTTCATAATCATGCAAAAGAATGTTCAGTCTAGATTGTTTAACATCATTCATTCTTTCATAAGTAATGCATAGTCTATCCCAAATTTCTTTTCCAATTACACTAGTTGAAACATGCATATAATCTTTAGATTTTAGTGCACAAAAAAAATTTAGACACTTAGCATTCAATTGTGCAAGTTCCCTATCATCAGTTGTCCATTCAGCAAAAGGGATTTAAGTTTTAACACCATTAACAAGTCTATAAGGTGCTGTATAACCTTCTTTAATAAGCATCCACATATGATAATGGATCGATTGCAAAAAGGTGGACATGCGAGTTTTCCAAAAATTAAAAGGGATATTATCAAATAAAAGTGGTCGAGTAATAAAATATCCTTTCGTGGTGTTATGATTACCAAAGTTAGCCATGGATCAAAATTCCAAAGTTTTCTAAAACATGATTTTATGAATTCCACTCTGATACCATTTGAAAGTTTGTTAGGGTTGTTAAGCCCTTATGAACTAGTCCCAAAGCTAACCAAGAGGGGAGTGAATTGGTATTTTAAAAATTCTTACACAAAATGAAAAATATTTTTGTCTTTTTAAATGTTTTAAAACACAAACAATATAAGCAGAAGCAAAAACCTAAAATTAGATATTTTTAATCACAGATCAGATCACAGAAATATGTAGAAATTAAAGTGCAAAAAAATAAATGAAAAGAGCACAGCAGATTTATAGTGGTTTGAACAACTTGACCAAATCCACTCCTCGAAGCCTCCCCTCTAGGTATTGCACTAAACACTATACTGGCTCTTCTTTTGCTTCACAGCAAGGCAGAGAAGCCCTTACAAAATTTTTCACCGATACCAGTGAGGCAGAGAACCTTGATTACTTTTGCTTCCTCTTGAAGCAGGCAGAGAACCTAGAATCCTTTTGCTTCCTCCTGAAGCAGGCAGAGAACCCCAACTCCTTTTTCTTCCTCCTGAAGTGGGTAGAGAATCCAGATCTGATGCTGATATTCATCTCCCTAGAGCCACCACAGAACCAAGGATGAAGAAGGAATATGATGATTGAATCCTTGCTTGGAGCAACCTTTGTGAATCCCCTCATAAACTCTCCCTCATAAGATCCTCTCTCTCTCCCAAACTCTTCTTCTCTTCTAAGCTCTCTTAGAGTGGAAAACCAGCAAAAGATCTCTGAAGAGATGTTTAAAGAGCTTAAATACAAGGCCTCAAAAAATGCCCTAAAATTCAACTTGCCGACTATATCATCTAGGATGATCTATCGATCATCCTGTATGATCAGTATAAAATCAGCCATTTTGCCAAGATGATTGCCAATGTTTGGACGATCAGAAGAAATACTTTCTACATATCATTCAGGATGATTTTATGATTGTCCAAGATGATTAGTTCACTTTGAGTGGAAAATGACAAATCATCCAGAAAAATATTTGGGATGTCTAGGATGATATCCTAGATGATCAGAAGAAAATAAGAGTTTTGTTCCTGGACGATTTCACAATCTTCTAGGACAATCAGTTTATTTTGAGTGGCAATCGACAAATCATCCTGTACAACATTCAGGATGTCCAATATGATATCCTAGATGATCAGAAGAAAATTATGGTTTTCATCCAGGATGATTGGAGATTGCCCCACGGAATAGAAAGGATCATCTAGGACGATCGTTGTACGATGTGATTGATCAATTAAACCATAATTAGTCTCCTAATCAAGGGATTATTTTTGGAAAATTGTAATGAATCATCCAGGATGATATAGTATCATCCTGTACGATCATAACAAAATTTTAAAAATAAAATATTTCCTAAAATGTGATTGGCGGTTAATTTTTGAATTTATACTAATCATCCTGTATGATAAAATATCATCCAGGATAATAGGTTAACTAACCTTAATAAATAGGGATGCCCTAATTAGGGTTTTTGTTTTGAACTAATCATCCAGGATGTTTTGGATTATCCTATATGATATGCTCAAAATTTAGAAGATTCTCAAACTCACCAAATTTCTTCCCATAGTGTGTGTGTGCAAGGTTACTTAGCATCATGATCCATCTTATTACATTTGACTCAATAAAAGGTAAAAACTATTGGAAGTTAAACTTACAGGCTGACTAGGTCCTAATCTACCCAATCTTGAGCTGGCTTAAATTGCAATTGACTTTGTGAACCTGAAAAGTTAGTAGGCATTGGGCAACTAAAATAGATGTGCAGCAGTAACAGTAGAGAAGCAGAAATGTTTGATATCATCAAAACTACAGTGCTTGAATCCAAATTTGTAACAGAGTAGGGTTTTTTCTTAGAGTTTTTCTTATAGGAGTTGGATATTTGATTTAATTTTATTCCCATTTTTACATTTAATATTTAATAATGTTATGAACTGGATGAGTCAGTATGGAGCTCATGTTGATTATCTAAAAATGAGAGTAACTTTGTATCAAATTGGTGAGATCTTTATATTTTAGTAAATAAAGGGTATTCTCTCTTATCTGATTTCTACTCTAGAAGTGAATAGGCTTTGGAGAAAGGATAGTCCAATATTTTTAGTATATGTTAGAGATGTAAGGATCTCTTCTATGTCTATGAGTAGTGTCCCTATAATTTGAGAGTTATTAGATGTCTTCCCTAAGAAGTTAGTAACTTTACCATTTAATAGGGAGGTTAGATTTGTATAGATATTTTTTTGGGCACTGCTCTAATCTCTAAGGCCCAGTATCAGATGTTATCTAAGGAACATCAAGAGTTGAAGGTGTAGCTTCAGGAGTTGGTGGATAGAGGTTTACATATTTTATTCTATTCATTATAAATGGCCAATCTCTTACTTCTATTTTTTAATGATTTTGATTTTTATGGATTTTATTCCTTCTAAATTTATAAAAAATGTATTATCTCCCTATTTCATAAGCTTTCACCAAGAAAATTTGGATATGTTATAGATTTGATCATTCTAAAGGATTTGATGTAATTTTATTGCATGTTAAATTAATTACTAAATGATATTAGATACATGATTGTTGCAAATATTGACCTGAGCCTTATGATTTTAATGTTAATAAACATTATTGGATGCTTTTGTATGCTATCTCCTATTATTATTATTATTTCATATATATTTTCTTGTGTACTAATATTTCAGGTCAACCATACACTGTGCAAATTAATCAGCTCAAGATGGGATAGAATAAGGTTAAGTGTCCTGAAGAGTTTGTATTTTTGCTTTTATTTATTTCTATATTTCTTGAGTCATGTCATGTATTTGGTGGACGTTAAACTTGGTGATCATGCACACACACAATTAAGGGAGTGAGATGGTGAGAAAATTAGAAGAGAATTTCTTTGAACTAATCATACTATACAATCTATATCATACTGTATGATCAGCTATTCAAAAAACCATTAAAATGGCTAATTATAATAATTAATTCCATTTGAACTAATCATACTGTACAATCCAGATTATATAAGATGATCGATTGAAATCAAGATCTCAGCCACCAATCATAATTTATGCAATATTTTAAAATTTAGAATCTGTGCTAATCGTATAGTATGATAGGTATCGTACTAGATGATATAGTTAAATCTTGCATAAATTAACTTTGTAATTAAGGAATATTTTTGGATTAATTGATCCAATATGATCGTATAAGATGATTGGAGTCAATAGTACTGTATGACCCAATCTCTTCATGGGATGATATTTATTTGCCACCCATCAAACGGGACGATAATCCAAGTTCTTTAAACTAATTAATACTAGATATGCTTTATATCATACTAGATGATTGGTCAATTAGTTGAACTGATTGTACAATGCCTTACACGTTATATAGTACTTATAGGATTATCTGAACTAATCATACCGTACGATATTGGATCATACTGTACGATCATTATCGACATAATTAAATTTTAGGGCTTTTTGTGAAGCCTTGTACTTAATCTCTATTAATTGGCTTATTTCAACTCTTTGGCTCCTAGGTACTTTGGAGAGAGAGCTTGGAGAAGAAATCTTGGAGAGCTTTGGGAAGAAGAAAGGGAGATCTTATGTGTGAGGGAGAAGTAGTGTGAGGGGTTCACACAGTTATTTCGAGTAAGTGTCTTGCCTTATTTCCTCTGAGTGTCTTGCTAGGTTTCTTCGGTGGCTCTAAAAAGAAGACCATCAGCTCAAAGATTGTTGAGGTTCTTTGCTTTACTAAGAGGGTGAAAAAGGAGGTCAAGGTTATCTACCATTATTTTGAGAGTGAAAAAGGAGGTCGAGGTTATCTGCCTTCTCTAGGAGGGTGAAAAAGGAGGTTAAGGTTATCTACCTTTACTAGGAGGGTGGAAAAGGAGGTCAAGGTTCTTTGTTGGATTGGGTTGGTGAAAAGATTATAAGGGCTTCTCGACTTAACTATGGGGGCTAAAAGAGAGACACTAAAGTTTAGTGCCATACTCGAAGAGGACGACTTCAGGGACTAGACGTATGTTATTATTTGACCACCATAAAATTTTTGATGTGTTCTTTCTAATTTTTTATTTTTCACAATTTACTTTTCTATTTTTCTAGAGATTGCATGATAGAAATTATATGGCTAATGATATATTAATTTTTTTTATCAATCATCATAATTAAAATCTCGTTGCAAACTTTTGCTTCCGTATTTGGTGATTATTATTATTATTTTTAAGTTATTAAAAATCCTAAAGTTAAATTAAAAGTTGTGTTTTAGAGAAAGATTTCTAAAACTACAAATTCTCTCCCCCACCCTCTTGGTGCGCCTAGGGTAGTTCATCTAGCATTAACGTCCTACATCAAACTTTCAATTGGTGTCAAAGCAGGTCTTGGAATTCATGATTTTAAAATCCCCAAGTTAGGATCTTATGCATTTTAGTAATAAAAATACTGCAAAAGATTATTTTATAACCCATCCACCTCTGTTTGAAAATATTCATTTTGATTTTTTAAAAAATTTGCATGTCTACATTTCTGCAATATATTGATTTTAGAATTTGGCATATGATTCAAACTGGTTATTCACTTCCATCGGGAATAGTTAATGGAGTCAAAACTTATGTCCCTTTTATTGAATGGAGCATGGGGATAGAGAGCTCGCTCAATTGAATACAAATGTTTGAATTACTTTTTTTATGCTTTAAAATCTAAAGATTATATGAGAGTGTCTATATGTACTACGGAAAAGGAAGTATGGGATTTATTGTGCATCACATATGAGGGATCTAATGAAGTTAAACAGTTTAGGTTGAACATTCTACTACATGACTATGAACTATTCTGCATGAAACTTAGGGAGACTATATCTGAAATGTACACTAGGTTCACACAGATAGTCACATCCCTGCATGCTTTAGGTAGAGAATCTTAGAATGCTAAAAAATTTAACAAGATTTTATGTTGCCTACCTAGTTCTTATGATGTTGAGGTAAGTGCAATTTTTAAATCCAAAGATTTAAATTTGTATTTGATTGATAACTTGCTTGGATCACTCTTTGCCTATGAGCAAAGCATGAGTCAAAGGTTACTTGATGCAGGTGAAAAAAAAGGAGAAGACTGTGGCCCTGAAAGCAAATGACTCAGATAGTGACAGCTCTATAGTTGAGGTGGATGATACCATTGCTTTGATAACCCATCTGTTCAAGAATTTTTGAAGACAAAGTAGAATCGTAATCAATAATAAAAATGGAGCAAATATAAGAATAGTAGAAATTTTAAAGCATCATCTGAAACAATTTCTTTTGAATGCAAAAAACTAGGCCACCTAAGAACTGACTGTCCCAACCTTAAAACTCACACAATCAAGGAGAAGGTTGAAAAGAAGACAAAGTTTAGAAAGGGGAAGCTACAGACACAGAAAGCATTTTGGACTGACTCTGCCTTAGAATCGTCTAAACAAGAAGAAGAGGTGGAGGTAACAAATCTGTGTCTTATAGCTAATGATAATCTTGATTAGTCAGATCAAGATGAAATCAAGATGATGTACGTTAGCTTTCTTATGATGAACTTTTTATTATATCTGAAAAAATTTATTTTTTTATTTTTTTTTATTTCTGTATTTTTCTTTTATTTTTATTTTTTTGGCGCCATTGAAACTATGTTGATTGACCTTTAAATATATAAGCTTTGAAACTCCTGTTTCTCTAAAATTTTGAAATTTTTGTTTGTGCGTCTTTTTCGGCGGGATCTTTGTTCGTCGGCATCGTTCACCGGTCATCATCGGCGAATGGTCGGATGATCAATAATCGCCTTTTGACAGGAGCTAAATCTACTTCGTTAGGTCTCTCTCCAATCTCACCAATTCTCACAATGTCAGTTCTTGAAGAATGGAGAAGATCTTCGAAGGGAAACCTGGTAATCAAGGATAATGTTTGCGTGGAAACAGAGAAGCCCTCTTATGTTGAAGGCAAAGGCAAAGGTATTTCTCTATCTGAAGGTTACAAAACTCCAAGGTATTTGAAATCCGTTGAGCGATCCCCTAACAATAATAATCTGGAGGCTTCTTCATCTAGTATGAACATTTTTGTGAATAGATTTGGCAATTCAAATGCAATCCCTGTCATTAGCGATGGTGTGATAAATGCAAATTCCATATTATCTAAAAACAGAAATGTTTGTATTAATGAGGATGTCCTAGTGAATGGGAGCTCTGGTTCTAAAGTACCTCTATCGGAGAAGATTCATATTCATAGTGAGATACCTGTTATTGTTACTTCGGTGGTTGGAATGTCGCATTCAGATCTGTTTGAGGTGCGGAATTGTAACTTTGGTGAATTAGGAGGTTGTGTTACAGAACCTGATGGCTTTAACTCCAGACCAGGAATGGGA
The DNA here is from genome assembly GCA_019925795.1 of Dendrobium chrysotoxum. Lineage (NCBI taxonomy): Eukaryota > Viridiplantae > Streptophyta > Magnoliopsida > Asparagales > Orchidaceae > Dendrobium > Dendrobium chrysotoxum. The sequence goes on along the minus strand of CM034308.1, from coordinate 54,731,929 downwards.
AACCAACCTAATGCCTGGAGAAGGAAGGATAACATTAAGGTCTCGGATTTGGATTTTGGCAGTTGTTTATCAGAGGATGGGACCATTGTCAGGCTTCATGAAGAAAGGGAACTGGAGAATTCCAAAAAACTTCAACTTTCTTTAGTTGTGAAGGTGTTTGGTGGAGAAGCACCGTTAGCTCTTATTAGCACAGAGCTCAGGAAACAGTGGTCTGTGATTGGTAAGTTCCACCTTACGACGCTTGGATTGGGCTGGTTTCTTTGTTCCTTTTTTGAACAAGATCACTTGGATGCTATTTTGTCTAATGGACCTTGGTATGTAAAAGGTCCAATCATTGGAATTGATAAGTGGTCTCAAAGTTTTTCTACTAGTTCTTTGAAAGGATTGACTGCCCCTATTTGGATAAGGTTACCACATCTTCCTCTGCACTGTTGGGATGAAATTAACATCTGTAGAATTGCTTCATTGGTTGGAAAACCTTACCTGATTGATGGAAATATGTTTTAGTGGGGTAAAAGGGAGTTTGGTAGAGTTTGTGTCCGCATTATGTTGGATGAAAAGCTACCCTTAGGTCTCTGGGTGGAAGGTACTGGTGGCAAATTTTATCAAAAAATTGAGTATGAAAAATTTCCCCACTTCTGTTTCAGTTGTGGAAAAATTGGACATGTTCTAAAAGATTGTGGTGATACAATCTCAAAGTCCAATGTTGGTTCTGAGAGAAATCTGGTTGGTGACAATTCCATCCCCCTACCTTCGGTTGTACATGCTACTCCAGTTCAAAATGAATTTAGTCTGCATCCTAACAAACCTGTTTATGGTCCCTGGATGGTTGTAAATCATGGGAAAAGAAGGTTTAACAAATAGGGATACAAAAGTTTCCATTCCAGACAACTTAATATTGTAGGGAACATGCCTTCTAGTGTGAAGGAAAGAGTATTGGTGGGAAGAGATGCAATCAAAGATCCTGTGTTGGTGGCTTCCAGTAACTCCTCCCTGGGTAAATTATTGGTTGGTAACAATTCTAGTCTTGCTGTGGCAGCTGAATTGTTACAATCTGTTGTTATCATTGATGATAACAGTTTTAAAGCACTTTTGGAGAATGCAGAAGAAGAAGATAAGATTAAGCCAAGATTGAATAAGGGACTTGGAAATGAAAATTTGGTTGATTCCAGGGGTCAGGGCGATTATTATCAAAAAGAAGGAATGACCATGAGGAATGTGAATGAATGTGAAGGAGTTAAGGAACCTGTTTCTACTTCTCGAGTAGTGATGGAGCTAAATCCAGGAACTGAGGTTGGTAATACGGTAATGCACTTAGTAGCAAGGCCTGATGATGGTTTGTGCTCAAAAATATTGAACATTCAATCTGTTTCTACGTTGGGAGATAATTCAAATGCAGTAAAAGGTGGTCAGAAAATTCCAGGAGCTTCAAGCTCTTTCAGTCTCAAAAGAAGACCTAAAAGAAATGGTGGTTCGTTTGGTCCTATTAAAGGAAGTCTCAGAGGCAAGAGAGGAGATGACAAGGTAGATAGTGTTGAGGGCTCATCCCCATTGGTTCCATAATGTCTTCTATTCTTTTTTGGAATTGCAGGGGAGCGAAGAAAAAAGAGGCTTCCCACTACCTATGTAGTTTAGTAGGGCACTATGGTATTTTTTTCATTGTTCTGTTGGAAACAAAGTTATGCTCGTTGGATGCTTCTGAGGTAAAGAGAATCATTGGTAGTGAATGGGATTTTTTTCATGTCAATGCTAGAGGTAAAGCTGGTGGTATTTTGGTGCTTTGGAGAAATAAGATTTCTTCTTTTAATATCTTAAACTCCTCCTCCCAATGTATTATTGGATGTCTTAAAAGCCCTAATGGTGATTTGTGGAACATCTCAACTATTTATGCCAATAAGGATAAATATGAAAGGAGGAAATTGTGGGAGTTGATTGAAGGTTACACTCCTAAGGACATGCCTTGTATTTTAGGAGGTGATTTTAACTGCATTCTTTCAAAAAATGATAAGAAGGGAGGAAAGAAGTTTGTGTTTTCTCAAGGACCTCAGGAGATGAAGGAATTCCTTACCAATAATGATCTTCATGATATTGGGACTGTTGGACCAAAATTTACTTGGTGCAACAATAAAGAGGGGATTGCCAGGATTTGGGAAAGATTGGATAGAATTTGTCTTAATACGAAAGCTTTATGTCAGATTCCTTTTGTTGTAACTAAACACTTGTCTAGAATAGCCTCTGATCATTGTCCTCTGTTGCTTAATCTCTTCAATTTGACCGTGATTAATCTGAAAACCTTGAAATTTGAGGATGCTTGGTGCTCTTATGAAGCCTCAAGGGGTGTAGTGATCAATGCTTGGAGAAAAAAGGATTTTGGTAATCCTTCTGACATCCTTCAAAGGAAGTTGAAAAGGTCTTTAAAAAACCTTTTCTTTTGGAGTAAAAGCAAGTTTGAAGATTTAAACAAATCCAAAGAGGAGCTGCAAAAGGCTTTCTTATCTTTACAAGAAGAGGAAAGCCAAAGTGGACTGGACCCGGCAAAACTACTGGATTTGAGAAGGAAGGTGAATGATCTTAATGTGGCTCTTGCTATATTGGCTATGTGGTGGAAGCAATGTTCAAAATCTCACTAGTTAGATCAGGGAGATCAGAATTCACATTTTTTCATTCTTTTGCATCAGCTAGACGGAACAATAATATGATCAATCAAGTGGTAGATTCGAATGGGCAAGTTATTATGGATCCTGAGGATATTCAGGCGGTGTTTGAAGATTACTTCAGGAAAAATTGGAGGAAAAGACAATGCTCTTTATCAAATATGCCTGGTTTTCAACCTGTAGGCGTGTTGAATGAGGTACAAAAATCTTTGCTATCAGCAGGTTTTACAAAATAGGAACTGCTTTTGGTGGTTATGAAAATGAACAACAATACAGCCCCTGGAAATGATGGTGTCAATCCCTATTTTTTTAAACATTTTTGGAACATTGTGAATGAAGAGGTGTGGAATGCTGTCATTAAATTCTTCAATACTGGTGTCATGCCAGATAGTTGGAAGGAGACGTTGATTGTTCTTATTCCCAAAATTCCTAATGCTACCAAACCAGGTATGTTCCATCGTATAAGCTTGTGTCAAACTCTGTACAAGATGGTAGCTGGCTTGATATTGAGTTGCCTGAGAACTTGTCTTCCAACGATTATATCGGAAAATCAAGGTGCTTTTGTTTTGGGTAGAATGATCTCAGACAATTGCCTTTTGGCTCATGAATTGGTCAATAAACTGAGATTTTCCAAATCAAAACCTGGATTTATGTTACTCAAGCTTGACATGGAACAAGCTTATGATAGCATGAGATGGGAAACTCTCTATAGGATCATGTATGATGTTGGTTTTCCTGTAGGTTTCATTAATCTAATTAAGCAATGTGTATACAATCCGTTATTTTCTATTATTATTAATGGGGAAAAAAGTGGATGGATTAAGGCAAAATGCGGCTTCAGGCAAGGATGCTCGTTATCTCCTAGCCTTTTCATTATATGTTCTGAACTTTTGTCCAAAGCATTTGTGTAAATAAGCAATGATTTGGGTATTATGCTTGCGCCTAATACACCAAAAATTACACACTTGCTTTTTCCTGATGATGTTTTGATTGCAGCCAGAGCTTCTTGTAGCAATGCAAAGATTATTTCATCTATTCTTGATGATTATAGTGGTTGGACTAGACAAACCATTAACATAAACAAATCAATGGTCTTGTATGGAAGATCTGTCTCTCGGTCCAAAAGGAAAAAATTGAACAAAATGCTTTGTTACAGAACGGTGGAGGAATTCAAATATCTTGGTGTTAAGATGGCTCTCAGAAGATAGAAGGCAAGTGACTTTAGTGAAATTTTGGAAAAGGCGATGGACAAACTCAATACCTGTGGATCCCGCAATTTGTCTATGGCTGGGAAGCTAGTGTTAATAAACTCTATCTATTCTTCAATCCCTTTATTTAGTATGGCTCATTCTTTGATTCCTAAAAGCATTCTCAAAGATCTGGATAAGCATTGCAAAAATTATTTGTGGCATAAAGAGCAACAGCGTAATGGTATGCATTATGTTCCATGGGATATGATGTGTACTCCGGTGATTCTAGGTAGTCTTTGGCATTCAAGGGGCCACGGAGAGACAAGGTCCGATTAGAGAACGCATTGCTTGGAACTATGTTAATAGGAAGGAGGCTCTTCTTAATAAAATTTTGACCAACAAATATTGGAAGGATATCTGGAACTCTGATGTAAAGAGATCATCTTCTCCTGCTTGGCGTATCATTAGAGATGGTGGAAGGTTCTTAAAGCCTATAATAAGGTGGAAAATCTCTTATGGAGAAAGAATTAATATCCTTAATGACAATTGGATTCTTGATTGTAGTTTGAACAGATGGCCAGCATTGTGTGACTTTGCAAAACTAGAGAATAATGTTGTTTCTTATTTGATTAAAGATGGAAGCTGGGATGAGGAAATGCTAAATAACATGTTCTCTAAAGACTTAATGAAGATCATTGTCAGCATACCTATTAATGGAGGGGAGGAGGAAGACATGCTGGAATTGATGCATAATAATTCTGGTAAGACTATTATTTCATTGTCTTATCAAGCTTCGGTCAAGCATCCTGCTATACAGAACAAAGTTAATTGGCTGCAAAGTCTTAAAATTTCGCCTAAAGAATTCTTATTATGGTGGAGACTGATTAATCAGTCAATACCAATGAAAGTGTGGCTGTCCAAAAGGAAATTGAGTGAATCTGATATCTGTCCGAGAGGCTGCGTAGCACAGGAGGATAGTGAACACATTGCTGTCAATTGTACAAAGCTCAAAGCCATTTTTTCTACTTTGAATAAGTGGGGTATTGTATTACCAAGGTTCAATAATTTTACAAATTGTGTTAATAAGCTGGAGAATATGGCTGAATCAAATCCAGGTATTGTAAAGTTTTATATATCAGCGGTATATCAAAACTGGAAAGAAAGAAATTCTTTTACGCATGGGAGCAAACTGAGGAGTGAAGGTATGCTTGCAGCTCAAATTATGGCTGATTTTGTTCACCCGATCACTATTCCAATTTGCAAGAACTGGGAAACTAACCAGCAAATGCTGTCTAAAACTTGGTTTCCTCCACCTACAAATTGGATCAAACTAAATGTTGATTCATCATTAAAGCAAAACAGGGAAGCAAGCATTGCTGGAATTTTAAGGGATCACAAGGGAAGATTCTTGATGGCATATGGAAGGAGATTGGTGCATTGGGATATCTCCATGTTAGAACTGATCTCTATTTTCAACTTCAAAGATGTTATTAAAGATTAGATGACGGAGAAGCAAGGAATAGTGATTGAAGGAGATAACAAGAATGTTATCATTTTACTCAAACGAACAATTTGTTTGAAGAATTTCAGCAAGAAGGTTCAGAAGTTGGATTTTTCCTTTCTAGATAATTTTAAAAATGTAATTTTTCATTTCATTTCTAGGGAAGGAAACTGTGTGGCGGATGCTTATGCCCAATCTGCTCTTTTGGGTGATTTTCTGTGGGAACATTTTCTTGTTGATGTCCTTCCATCAAGCATTTATGACTTGATTAGGAAGGACTGTGATAGGTTAGCTATCACTTAGGTTCTTGTAATTTCTTTCATTTCTGTTTTAATGCAATTTGCACTCATTCAAAAAAAAAGAAAAAATTTATGATTCATATTGAAAGCTCAAAAAGAGGTATACTAGCTTAAACATTGACTTTTCTAATTTACGAAAGAGCATGATTGTCTTCTAATTGAGCATTGTACTTTATATAATAATTATATATCTTTACTTGATGAATTTGATGCATTAAATAAGAAGGATACTGATCTAACTAATGTATATGAATCCTTGAAAGTAAAGCATATTGAGATAGATGATTCATTCAAATAATTAGAAACATGTGCATCTGAACCAGATAGTAATGAGTATGCATTAAAAGTAGAAGTTGTAAGTCTTGAAAGGGCCAATCCATTCTTGAGAGCAAAAATCCATTCACTTGAACATAAATAGAATATTGCATACACTAATATAATTGTATAACCCCACATCATTTCATGTATCATATACCCCTAAGAATAGGTACCACACCCCACATAGATTAGTAAATCCTTTCATTAATCTTAGAAATTATTCTTGTGGCATGCTAGGCCACATAACCCACATTTGCATAATACACCATTAGACATATTTAGTGTGGAGGGCCAAATCACATGAACCACAATATAGTATGCATACAAGTCATTCATCAAGGCATAAGGTGAAACCCAAACTCATTTGGGTTCCCAAATCTAATATGTAATATACTTTGTAGGAGTGCTCTCATAAAAGGACTAGTGAGAGCATGTGGTACCTAGATAGTGAATGCTCAAGGCACATTATTAGATATTTATAGTAGTTTATTATGCTAAAGACCAGGTCAGGAGGTAAGGTCACACTGGGGGATAACACCACCAAGAAAGTAATAGGCTCCATTATAATTGGAAATCAAAAAATTTTATAATTGACAATGTTCTACTTGTTGATGGTTTAAAACATAATCTTCTTAGCATTAGTTAGTTGTGTGATAAAGGTATTAATATTAAATTTTTATCCATAAATAGCATGATTATCTTTAATGGTAAGTTGGTTTTAGAAGGAAAAAGAGTCAGCAATATTTATATGTTTGATTTAAATTGTATTAAATATTCTAATTCTCTGTGTCTGAAAACCACTATTGATGAAATTTAGCTATATATAATAGATTATATCATGCAAGCATGAAGACCCTTAGGAAGATTACCTAGAAATACTTAGTTAGAGGCATACCCAAGTTAGATTTTACTAAGAACCACCTATGTGATGCATGACAACTAGGAAAATATATTAAATATTCATTTCATTCAATCATGGACATCACCACCTCTAGGCCCCTAGAAATTCTCCATATAGATCTATTTGGACCCGTTAGTACAGCCAACCAAGGAGGGAAATTATATGATTTTATGATTATTGATGATTATTTTAGATTCACGTTAGTTAGATTCTTAGAACAAAAGAGTGAATCATTTGAGAAATTTAGAATCTTCTCCACTTGGATACAGAGGAAATTAAGATGTCAGATATCGATCATTCATAGTGATTATGGTGGAGAGTTTAAAAATGATAAGTTTGAATCATTTTATCAGAAGATTGAGATAGAGCCTCTGCAAAATGGAATAGTTGAAAGGAAAAATAGAATTTTAGTAAAAGCTGCTAGGGCCATGTTAGCTGAATATTCTCTCCCTAGATACTTTTGGGCAGAAGTAGTAAATACTGCTTGTTATGTGTTCAACAAGATAAATATTAGATCCAAGCTAAATAAGACACCCTATGAGCTCCTTAAGGGTAAGACACCCAACCTGTCCCACTTGCATGTCTTTAGTTGTGGATATTTTGTCCTAATTAATGAAAAATCACCTCTAGTGAAGTTTGATCCCAAATCTGATGAAAGAGACTTCTTAGGATATTCATATGTTGGTAAAGCCTATAAGATTTTCAACAAAAGGACCTTGGTAGTAGAAAAATCTATCCATGTCGTGTTTGATGAATCAAATAAAACATTTGAGCCAAGGTTAGAGGAAGAAGAAGTAGAGATTACCCAAGGGATAGAATCCATTAACTTAGGAGATAGAGTTGAACCTAAGGAGCCTTTGCCTAGAGAATGGAGATACCCATCTAGTCACCCTAGGGAACTTATCATAGGAGACCCATTTAAAGGTGTTAAAATTAGGTATGGACTTAAAAATGAGGTTAATCATTCAGTATTTATGTCAATGGTAGAACCCACCAACATAGATCAAGCCCTAACCGATGAATTTTGGATCCTAGCAATAAAAGAAGAATTAAATTAATTTGTTAGGAAAGATGTATGGGAACTATTTGGAGACCTAAAGACCAGAATATTGTAGGAACTAAGTGAGTTTTTATGAATAAAATGAATGATTCTAGTATAGTAGTTATGAATAAGGCTATATTTGTAGCTAAGGGGTACAACCAGATTGAAGGAATTGATTTTGAGGAAGCCTTTGCCCCTCTAGCTAGACTAGAAGCCATTAGAGTGCTACTAGCCTTTACTAGCTTTAGAGGATTCAAGATATATCAGATTGACGTTAAGAGTGTCTTTCTAAAAGAGTGATTAAAGAAGATGTGTATGTTGAGAAACCCCAAGTTTTAAAAATTTTTAATTTTCCAATCTTATATTTAAATTAAGAAGGCACTATATGGATTGAAATAAGTACCTAGAGCTTTGTATGAAAGTCTGAACACATTCCTTCTAGATATAGGCATTATTAATGGTAGTGAATACACCACCCTATTCCTAAAGAAAGAAGAAGAAGAACTACTCATTATTCAGATTTATGTTTATAATATACTGTTTGGATCTATAAATAAAAAATTTTGTGATAAACTCTCAAAAATAATGAGTGAGGAGTTTGAGATGAGCATGATTGGAGAGCTTACCTATTTCTTTGGATTTAATGTGAAGCAAATGGATGATGGAATCTTTCTTAGCCAAACAAAATATATCAAAAATATCCTTAAATAATATGAGATGGATAATGCTAAGGAAATTAATACTCCCATGAGCTCCATTATTTTGTTAGATAAGGATCTAAATGGAAAATCAATTGATCAAAAGAAATATAGAGAGATAATTAGATCACTTCTTTATTTGACTACTAGTAGACCTGATATCATGTTTAGTGTATGTCTTTATGCTAGATTTCAGGCTGATTCCAATGAATCTCATACGACTGCTATTAAGAGAATCCTTAGATACATATTTTGCACCCAAAACCTAGGTATCTGGTACCCTAGACATAGCTCATCCTTTGAAATCAAAGTATATTCAGACTCTGACTTTATAGGATATAGGATAGATAGGAGAAGCACTTCAAGAACATGTCAGTTCATAGGCCAATCATTAATTTTATGGTCTAGTAGAAAGTAGAATTTAGTATCCCTTTCCACTGATGAGAGGGAATATATTACCGTAGGAAGCTATATTGCTCAAGTCTTTTGGGTAAAGCAACAAATCTTAGATCTTGGACTACCTGTAGGCACCATTCCTATTATGTATGACAATACTAAGGCCATTTGAATTTTCAAAAATCCAATTCAACACTCCCTAACTAAACGCATAGACATTAGATATCATTTTATTTAGGATCATGTAACCAAGGGGGATATAGAGTTACATCATATAGCTACTGAAAATTAATTAACAGATATCTTTACAAAATCCCTTGCCTTTAAATCCTTTAGCACCTTGAGGACTAGACTAGGTGTCATAGATATTCATGCTTGAATCAAGATGATTTAGAAATTGAAAAGGTAAATATTTTTTATGTAATTTGCTTTTGTTTGCATTTTATTATTGGTGTTTCTAATCTAGATTTTTTGTGAATTTTTCATTTTTTTATCCTTTAATAAAGTTTTTCTGATCACAAAAAAAAAACTAAAAATTTCTCACATTATACTGTACAATCCCACATCATACTGTATGATATTCATAAAGAATCACATCACTGCTCATAACACATCCAACAGCTCTAATTTATCAATTTTTGGCGATCATACACCCAATTTGTACTATATGATACACACAGCACTAGGTGTTGAACGAATTAAATTCAGCTGTATAATATTAAATATCATATCATACTGTACGAACACTTATTTATACTGTACGATCTGACCAGTCATTGATCATGTAGGCTGACTCAGGATGACCATCCTCACTCTGATTGTACTGTACACTAAGACCAACTTTTTGCCTGATCAGATTGGACAAATTAAATACACCATACCGTACTGTACAATACCACATCGTACTATATGATTGGGATGATTTCTATTTAAAGGGAGGGAAAACAAGTTTCTTTTCCTTCACTCAAATCCTTTCAAACCTTCTTTCATCCTCCCCAAGTTCTTACTCTTTGTAATGGCTGGTAGAAAGCGATCAAGAGCTCTTGTCAGAAGCTCCTCCCAATGTCTCTTGGATCCCCGCTTCACTGAAGCAGACAACAAAGAAGCATACCATCATTACAATACTGTCGGGATTACACCCTCAAAAATTATAAATAAGGAAGTTTTAAACTTTCAGGTACTAACTCTCTTCGCTCGCACCACCCTTTAATTCATTCTTACTCCTGCCTACCCATTCAACTCCGAACTCCTCTTTAAATTTTTTTTCAAGCCTTTGAATCAACAGTGGGGGCACTACCCTCCCATCCTATGTCAATAGAAGGCCCGTAGAAATTACCTACCAAGACTTTGACTAATTCCTACATCTTTCTACCACTAGCAAAAAAGTTCACTCTTTAGCCTTTCTCCCTGATTATGATTGGATTCCTATCAACACTACTCTTAGGGAGACATTTGTAAACTATCACATTCCCCATGTTAACACCTTAGTTCAAGATGCTAGAATCATTTAACACATCCTTCGCAATTCAGTCATTTTAAAAGTTTGAGATAGAATAAATATTGCACCTCCTCTATCACTCATACTTATTTTATTATGGCTAAAATTTATTTCAATGCAGCTGATCTTATCATTTGATATCTTGAAAGCCTTACCTGTATTAGAGATCCTTAAAATAAATGGAAGGAAAATCTTATATTACATCACATCATTGGTTTCATTTTAGAATCTAAATATAATTTCCAATTACTAGCACCACTAGATTACCTTCCAATTTTCCACTCAAACAGCTCCTTCCACATCCTTCATAGTGCTAGTTATTGAAATATTCACTATGTTGACCTTGAGCTAGAGGAGGTAGAGGGAGGTCCAGCACCAACACCTCTTCACCAGACCTCTCAGTATGATGCACTACTTCAGAGATTTGATCAGCAGGAGACTTGCTTTGACACCTATATAGCAGAGCAACACCAACAACATGAAAATCATATGGCTTGGTTTGGAGAGCAATTTGCTTCCATTCATCAATATTTTCAACCACCACCACATCTACCAAATTAGGGACCTTCTTATTTTTAGTGTGCTTGTTTTAGTTTTTGTGTCTGTATTATTTTCTATTTTCATTATGATGTCTATTTTATTTTTGGTGTTATGATTGGTTGTTCCTCCTTTTTGGTGATGTCAAAAGGGGGAGTAGCCTGTTGCTGGTAGTCTGTACTTACTGCTTTGTTATGATTAGTTCACTATTTTTCCTTTACTTTCTTACTCATTTTTTATGTGTTCTTTTTATTCCTCATTATAAAATTTAAAAAAAATCTCCTAATTTTTAAAAAATTTAATTAGTAAAGGGGAGCTTAGGACATAGCAAAATTTAATTTAAAATTAAAACCAACAATGTTTGTGATCCTTAAAAAGGGGAAGATTATCATAAATTTGAACCCGAGCCTTATGATTTTGATGATAACAAATATTATTAGATTCTTTAATATGCTATCTCTTGTTATTATTATTATTGCATTTTTTTCTATGCACTAATATTTTAGGTCTACCGACATAGTGCAAATTAATTAGCTCAAGATGGGGTAGAATAGGGTTAAGTGTCCTGAAGAGTCTGTATTTTTGCTTTTATTTATTTCTATATTTCTTGAGTCATGTCATATATTTGGTGGATGTTAAACTTGATGACCATGCACACATACACTCTCAAGGGAGTGAGACTAAGAAAATTAGAAGTGAAATTTTCTAAACTAATCGTACTATACGATCCATATCATATTGTATGATAAGTTATTCTGAAAATCATTAAAAAGGCTAATTATGATAATTAAAGCCATTTGAACTAACCATACTGTTAAATCCAAATTGTACAGGACAATTAATTGAAATCAAGATCTTAGCTGCTAATCATAATTTAGGTAATATTTTAAAATTTAAAATTTGTGCTAATCATACAGTATGTTAGGTATCGTACTAGATGATATAATTAAATCTTACCTAAATTAATCTTATAATTTAAGAATAATTTTGGATTAATTTATCCAGTCAGATCATACAACAAGATTAGAGCCAATTATACTATATGGCCTGATCTCTACATGGGGTGATGTTTATTCACCACCCATTATATTAGATGATAATCCAAGTCGTTTGAATTAATTTTGCTGGATGATGCTTTATATCGTATTGGACTATCAGGTCAATCAGCTGAACTGATCGTACAGTGCCTTACACTTTGTATAGTACTAATATTGTTATTTGAACTAATCATATCGTATAATATTGGATCATAATATATGATCAATGTCGATATAATTGAATTTTAGGGCTTTTTGTGAAGCCTTGTATTTAATCTCTCTTAACTGACTTGTTTCAAGTCCTTGGCCGTTGAGTGTTCTAGAGAAATCTTAGAGAAGAAATCTTGGAGTGCTTTGGGAAGAAGAAAAGGAGAGCTTATGTGTGAGGGAGAAGTAATGTGAGGGGTTCACACGGTTCCCCAAGGCAAGTAGCTTGCCTTATTTCCTCCAAGTGTCTTGCTAGGTTTCTTAGGTGGCTCTAAGAAGAAGACCATCAGCTTGAAGACCATTGATGTTCTCTGCCTTCACCAAGAGGGTGAAAAAGTAGGTTAAAGTTCTCTGCCTTCACTAGGTGGGTGAAAAAGGAGGTCAAGATTCTCTGCCTTCACTAGAAGGGTAAAAAGGGAGGTCAAGGTTCTCTGCCTTCACTTGGAGGGTGAAAAAGGAGGTCAAGATTCTCTGTCACATCGGGTTGGTGAAAAAATTGTATGGGCTTCTCTACCTAGCTGTGGTGGATAAATGAGAGACATTAAATTTTAGTGCAATACTCAGAGAGAAAGACTCCGAGGAGTGGACATATGTCATTGTTTGACCAAACCATCATAAAATTTTTGGTGTGTTCTTTCTAGTTTTTAATTTTTTATAATTTACTTTTTTGCTTTTTTTTTATGTTTGCTAGAGATTGCAAGATAATAATTATATGGTTAATGATATATTGATTTAATATATCAATCATCATCATAATTAAAATCTCATAATAAAATTTTTCTTCCGTATTTGGTGATTTTTGTTTTTATTTCTCTAAGTTATTAAAAATCTCAAATTTAAAACATAAGTTTATGTTTTACAATATGATTTTTAAAACTACCAATTCAGCCCCCCCCCCCCCCCTTGGTGCACCTAGGGTAGTTCACCTATGATTAGCATCCTATATCAAACTTTCAATGATATGATAACTTCACGTGATATCCTACTGATCCATGTGATTCACAGATTGAGAGTCATATGGAGCTAGAGATTGATCAAGACTTATAAGGAGTGAGAGTGATTAATTCACATGATTCAAGGGGAGTTATATGGAGTATATTGATTAGGAGTTATAACGGGCAACTTATTGAGAGTTATAAGTGCAAGAGAAAGATACCCTTAAGATAAACTCATTGAATATCTGAATATTGATACCGACACTACTATAAACACTATACTGATATTATGACTGACACTGATATTGTTTACTATCATGAACACTGTTTAACGTTATTCATCGTGATACTAATTTTGTTACTAGTATTAGTACTGTTGATTGTTACTGATACTATGAATGATGATGTAATGAATTTTGATGTGATGAACTATAGAAGGAAAAATTGACAGATAATCAATATAGACATTGATGCATATATTTCTTTATATGATTTATAGCATATTATTCTCTTTTATCTTACATTTATTTTAGTATTAAGATTTTAGTTACTTGCTGGGCTATGTGCTCATCACGTGGTATTACTTATTTATAGAAATGGGTAAAGCTCCTGTGATATAAGGCTCCACACAAGACAAAAATGTAATCAAATTTCTTTCAGTTGTTCATTAGTAAGCTTTAGTTAATGGTTAAGATGAAAGACTGATATAATTCTTCCAATATAGATCCTAGAGTGTGACACATAGCGCCACCAACACCGTAGTGCCACTAGTGCAACATGGTAGTGGAGATACCTCAATAATTTGCTAGAGAGCTAGAGCTGAGTTGCTATTTAGGAAGCGCCATAGTGCTAGATAGAGCATCATAGTGCCAAATCACCCAGTACCATAGTAGGAGACAATTAGACTAATGAACTAATGTGTAGAATAGTGAATCGACACATCAGTCTAGAAATGCTACAATGCCACCAAGTCAGTACTATAGTGTTAGTTTAGTTATTTTGTAATACTATAAATAATATCCTTATAGTTCATGTGAGGAATTTGGCACTTTAAAGAGATGTGTGTGAGAGAGTGAGTGTGAAAGACTATTTTGGAGGGGAATCAGCTCTTATGTACCTGTGTGAAGTCATATATTGGTGTGGATCAAAGTGGAGGAGTGCAAAGGAGTCTGTACAACTGATCTAGGTCACTTCTAACCATTCTTCTATAATTGCAATTTGTTTTATAATTTGTATTTTTATTTTGTTAGTAAAATAAAAATATTTGTGATGTTTAATTTCATCTCCATGGGTAGTTCATCTCATTATTATAAATCTATGATTATTTAAGAGCCATGAATTACATATAGTAGGTTTAATCTTTATAAATCACTTCAAGTTATTTTTAATTCTTACAAGCGTCATTTAGTTTATGTATAAAGCGTGCATAAACTTAAAAACCTAGTGTGATCTAGGACCTTCACAGAGAAACAGAAGAATAATTAGAGGTTATAAATAATAATCTTGCCATAACATAGACATATGGTGGTTAGAGTTATGGAGCTAAAGGGATAGTGAAACTATAGTTAAGAGGAATCCTAGTTAATACTCTAATGAGTTTGATAGTGACAAGGAGTATTTATGCTCTAATTCAGAGCAACAATAGATAGAAACTCACTCTTATGGAAACATAGATTTTTAAATAGTATAGGTCCCTATTAAATAACTAATTTCTCCCTATGTATGTATGTTATATCTACACAAAGCATATCTCACCATACATGGTCCTTATAGCTCCCTATTTTCAGTGGCACTTTGCATCTATTAGTAACTAGAATAGATGTGTGATTCACCCAACTTACATAAAATGGTTTAGGATTAGGTTCTTACTTTAGATTGGCTCTTAAAAAAATGTGAGTTCCTACAAATAACCAACTTGCACCATTTCTCCTCACACATAATATACATGATGAAAATATTTCTCCATCTCCAATATTCAATCATATCCACTGTCATATACCTCATGGCACTCACCTAGTCTTCTATAGGATAATATATGTCTTAATTAAATATAGGGGTTTCATAATGGATCTCCCCAGCTTCATACTCCACTTCCTCATCTTTTATCTCATCTAAGAAGATAATTATTTGCTTTATATTGCTTTGGTATATAACATTTTTATGGCATTGAAATTAAATAATATCTCTCATTTCTTAGAATTGAATTCAGCAGTTATCTTATTTTGTTGAGCACTATATAATCAAGAGATAAGTCTAGTAGTAGATCTTTGGGTAGAAGATTGTCAAATAATTGTCTTACACATATGTCAAATTATAGATGAAGATTTGTTGTACATTTCAATAAGTAAAGTATAATAAAAAGCATCTTTTAAAACCTGAGGATCTTGAATTATTTTTATTTCATTCTTAATGTCATTTATTGACTAACTATAAATTTATTTTCAAATTGCCAATTTTGATTGGGGTAATTGTTCCTAGTTACAAGATCCTCAAATATGTTCATAAACAAAACTACCTTATTTCCTTTCTTTAAGGTCATGAAGTATTCATGTAACTTCTTTTTATGGTTTATAGGATAGCATTTAGCTCTCAACGTTTTTTTTAACTTTATTTAGCATAGTAATGCTCTACCCATCCTCTCTTTTCACTAAAATATTATTCTAATAACATTTTTTATGATCTAATAATATTATTCTAATAAAAATAGTTTTTTGATAGTTATCCATTTAGAACCAATCAAAGAATTCATTCATTTTGGGTTAGCTAAAGTATAAAGCTATTGGGATCATGAATACCATCATAGGTTGGGGTTTTACCTCAACATTCTTTGTGGCTTCATCCACATGGTTATCATTCGTATGATATTCGTTTTTATTATGGTTTCTATAATGACTTCTCCTAAGAGGAGGTTATTCCTCAATATTTTAAAAATTCCTCTTATATATAGTCATTTTCATCTTGGTTCTAGGCAATTGGTGGAACTTGTATTCTAGTAGTCATGGCTCATATTTGGGTGATTTGGAGTTCATAATTATTTTTTAAATTTTATTTAAATTCTCTACATTGTGTAAGGTAACCTTATTGCCATTTTTGATAAGTTATATACCTGATTAGGGCTGCAAACGAATCGAGCCGAGCCGAGTATGTGAGTGTTCATGTTTGAGTTCATTTAATATCAGCTTGTTCAAGTTTGGTTCGTGTTTGTTCGAGCTTTATTATTTGTGTTCATATTTAATTTATTTAAATTAATGATTGTTCATGTTCGGTTCATGTTCAGTTCATGTTCGGTTTGCTTAGTGCTTATCGAGTTTTAAACAAATAAGCTATAAACGAGCTCTACTTTTAGATGTTCATTAACTTAACAAACGAGCTTTATTGAGCTTCCTAACAAACGATTACATCGAGTATGTTCGTGAATATATTTAATGAATTTTTTTAAACAATCAAACAAATATGTTCATGAATATATCTATGAACAAACACATTTATAATAAAATCAATTGTCTATGTAAAATGAAAATAACATTAATCAATATGAATATATTTTTAAATGAAGCCTACCTGTTGCATTTCTCTCTATTTGGTACAACATTTGAATGATTATCTTCTGCGTTCATAGAAAGACTTTAATAGTTCCGACAGAACTACAAAAATGCACTATTAAGATAAATACATCATATAAAATACACCATTAAAATAAATACTTCATATAAAATAAATCATGTTGATATTTTAGCATTACAAATAATTTTATCGGCAAATACAAAAAATTTCAGAAAAATGCAATGCACATTTAGTGAATAAAGGCTTGTGTGTTTAAAATATCTCCAACAATTTCAAAGCATAAGACATTGGCATATGACATATCTTGGAACAGAACTCCATATCCCAAAACTAAGCAAATAATATACTAAAACTTTCTCTAAAAAAATAGTTATATCTATCAAGTTTTACGATTGTAAATTCCTGCCACACTGATGAGGTTTTTTTTTTGTGCTTTCTTAGTAAAAGGATTTTCTTGTTGGTCATGTTCTGTTACAACTGTTGGACTTGAAGATGACCCAACACTAATTTGGACATCATGCACTGTCAATCCTAACTGCTTTGGTGAATTTTCGACATACCAGTTCGGCCTTTCGCTTTCATTAGCCTGCGTTTGGGAAGAAAAATTAGGGCAAGTCGGGAAGATATCGAGGAAAATTATGAGTTTGCAGCCTCTCTTTTTGTCTTTTATATTCAATTATTCATTCACTAAGATTTAATAAGAATATTTAATGAACATATAATATAATATATATTTACTTTAAATTTTATTATTTAACAATAGTTATATCATTATATTATAATAAATATGAAATATTTATATTATTTATATTTATTAATTCTATAATCAAATATTAATTATTTTTATCGAGCTTATTCATAAGTTCAAAATTAAACACGAATTGAGCTTTTATAGCTTAATGTCGAGCTTTTTCACAAGCTTCAAACGATGTTGTTCGTGAACATAAATGAGCTGAACGCATTAGTGTTCAAGTTTGTTTATTTAAGAATCGAGTATTTAAAATATTATTTAAGTTTCTTTGTTTAATTAATTAAACGATCACAAACGAGCTTTAATCGAACCGAACAACGAGTAGCTCGTCGAACGCTTGGTTCGCTTGCAGCCCTATATCTGATACATGCTGGCATGTTCTATTTAGTGTGGATGCAAAATGTTACAACTTGAATGAATTGCTTTTTTTTAAAATATGCAATGAATGCTTGATATAATAAAATGAAAATATTCTTAAAATGATGTTTAATAAAAATTTAAGTCCTTCACTTTAATGTACGAAGCACTTTGAATGGGTTAATACTAAAATTGTTGGAAAAAAAAATTAACAAAATCTAAGTTTTCAATGTAAGGATATGAACTTGATTGGAACCTAAATAATAATTTATTTTGAGAGTGGATCACTCTCTTAATAATGTGAATTAACTCCAGTAATGTTATGTTAGGATGTGATTATGTCTGATTGGTTAGACAAGTGAAAGTGGAGGTAACTAGTTGACATAACTGCAACGATTCATAGAATTTACTAAAACAAATAATTGGATTATAATTTTTTAATGGAAAATTAAATATCAACAAGAAGAGGTTAAAATTGCCAAATTTTACAGAGTAAATTTATCAATTGCAAATAATTTTCAATTGTAACCATCTATGAATTGAAAACTTTAAAAATTGTCAAAATATGCCTCTTCAAAAATTATCAAGTGCAAATACTTTGGCATGATGTTGCGCTCTTTTGTTTTTAAAACTCACCATGCGTGGTTGACATGACCTCAACACTAGTATTTAGTTCAACAGTTGGGTTTGTCTCATTAAGACATTCAATTTGACTATAAGTTTGCTAAAATTAGAGTTTAGATGGTTTCAAATTTAATTTTTGAAGTTTTTAATTCATATATGATTCGTACTTAATTTATCTTTCCCTTCTTCTTCCCTTTCTCCACATTCTTCTTCCTCCTTCCCATAACCTAAATGTAACCCTAATCCTAAAAATTCTATTTCTCACTCTACATCCCTCAAATTCCACACCACCTTTATAAAAAAATTCCACTACACCCCCTACACCTGCTCCATCAAAAAGCCCATCACCCCCTACTTTCTCTCTAGACCTACAACAACAATAACAAGCCTTTGTCCCACTACGTGGGGTCGGCAACATGAATCCTTTTTCTCCATTGTGTCCGGTTCAAAGTCAAATTCTCGTTTAAATCTAATAGAGAAAGATCATTTCTAATATTTTCTAACCAAGTCTTTTTAGGTCTACCTCTACCTTTCTTAACATAAGTCAAATCTAATACCTCTACTTTCCTAACTGGGTCATCGGAAGGCCGCCGTTTTATGTGACCAAACCATCTAAGGCGACTCTCTCTAATCTTATCCTCCACTGGAGCTACTCCAACCTTTTCACGTATATGCTCATTTCGTATCCTATCTCTAAGAGTAAATCCACTCATCCACCTAAGCATCCTCATCTCCGCAACACATAACTTAGTATTATGCTTCAAACACCTCATTTTTTATAACAAACACCTCCTCCCACCCTCATTCCTTCTTTTCCCTCTACCTAGAGAAAGAAAAAAATTATTCTCTCTCTTTCTCTCCCCAAATATAAAGGGAGAGGGAGAATTTGTCTCTCTAATATCATCCTCCTCACCTTAAACACATACCTACACCATTCCGACCAAAACTCCAATCAAATCCCCTCTTTCCCTCTCTTTCTCTCTTTAGCCCCCCATTGTAAAAAAAATAATAAAGTAAATATTATCATAAATAATAATAATAATATTTAGGCATCACAAGTCTCACACACCTCATCGCCATCGTCTAACCATCGTTGCCTCTACCGCGCTTCTAAGGTATAATTCTAACACCATATATTTTATAATTTGTTATGCATCAAATAAGTACCCGTGACTACTTGTAATAGTGAGAGGTGAAATTTGTATGCATGAAATAAATACTCGTGACTATTTTTATTAGCAAGTGAGAAAATTTGTATGCATGAAAGTACTTATGACTGCTTTTTTTTAGGGAGCAGAGAAATTTATATAAAAAAAATAAGTACTTGTAACCACTTTTATTAGCGAGTGGAAAATTTGTATGCATGAAATAAGTACTAGTGATCCCTTTTATTAGTGAGCAAGGATATTCATATGCATGAAAAATTAAGTATTCATGACCTCTTTTCTTAACAGGCAAAAAAATTCTTATGTTTTATAAACAGGTACTTGAAGACTCGTGATTGTCTTTATTGGTAGGTGGGGAATAAAAATTTTGGCCACAATGCCACCTAATACCTACCATGACTTTTTTTATTAGTAGGCAGGAAAGGTAAGCATGCAAGCCAATTTGTACTTAGCATATAAGCCACCTGACACCTACCGTTATTCATGTAAGCCACTTTATACATACTCAAATGATCATGCCATTTTGTAAGTGGATTGAGATTCATACGTGTGCATAATGAAAATGCATTAACTAAAATATATGAATGCACTACACAAGTGTATTATATAAAATTAAGGGTATTTTTCACACATATTAAAAATAAGCAAATGCATGTAAATACAAAAGTACACATAAAAATATGAAAATGTATATGCATGCATGAAAATATTCAAATACACGTGAAAATGTGTATGTACACAAACATATACATTATACACATCCATGTGTCACATGCATACACACCATGCAATATACAAAATGTATTTTGCAATGCACATCATTAAACATACAAGTGCGTTATACATCATAGTAGTCTTATACCAATATGAAAACATATTATATGTTGTGCAAATATATTAAGTCACCACGCAATTACATCATACATAGTATTATCCAAAAATGTGACATGTATATACACTATTTGATACATGATTGCATTATGCAAAATGCACTAAAAAGCATGCATCTGTATGGGCCCTGACGAGCATGACACATACACGTGACGTATGAGGATGCTATGCAAACTAAAGAAATAATGAAAAAAATTTTAATCTTGTGAATATACATTATGCAAGTACATAAAATGGCACATACATTACTTAAAATAAAATTAAAAGCACATGGATAAGCTCTGACGAGCGTTATGAATACAACATGACATCCGAGAATGCTACGTGGGTTATAAAAAAGATAAGTATATTCTATGATTGTTAAAATGAGCACATCCTATATAAAAATAAAATATGTAAAATCCTTATGGGCCCCAACGAGCGTAACATATACACGTGGCATCTAAGGATGCTTAGCTGACTAAAGAAATAATGAATGAGTATTCAAGGGTGTCAAATACCTCATATAAGTAAACAAAATGGTATGCACATTATTTAAAATAAAATTTAAATTACCTGCATGTTCTTTGACAAGTGTGTTATGCTCTTAAATCCTTGCTCCAGAATGTTATGTGGGTTAAAAGTGAATTCAAGTTCAAGTCTGATTCTCCTCTTTGAATGGACCAGAGTTGACAAGACTTGAACTAATGAATAAATACACAATCATGGTGTCAACCGGAGTATTTAGTTTTATACATTATGCCTCTTACAAGAAAAATTCATCACCAAAATATAAACTGTTGGAACAAATGCTTGTTTAATTAATCGAAGTATTTAATTTTACACATTTATATTAGGTCTTCAAGCTCTTTTATAAAGAAAATTCATATATTAAAATACGTACTCTCAGTTAGAATATTTATACAACTCCAAAAATTAGGACCTCAACCTGATTCTCTGTTCGTAAGTAAACAGACTTAACAAGGTTCAAATAATAAAATGAAATTACAGAAAATCTCCAATGATGGCCATGTATATAGAAAATTTCAAATGGAGGGGAGCCTACCTTTCAAAATACTCAAACCCCAATGCACAATACAAATATATTTAAAGTGATAATAGAGCCACCCCGATGATGGCCATATTGAAAGCTAATATAAACCAGAGGGGAACATGCTTATTAAATGCCTTCCAAACTCATGAAAATATAAATATTTAAAGTGATTGCAAAATCACCTCGATGATGGCCATATAGATAAAAAATCTCAACCAAAGGGGTTTTTATCTTATAAATATTCCTTAATCTCAAAACTAATCATAAAGGGGCTCTGATTTTGATAAAAGTTTTAAAATTCAAAAATTACTAAAAATTAAGATGTTCAAGATTAAATAAATCACCTAATAATTTAAAGCAAAATCTATCCACCCACCGTAATAATTTATTATGGTGTATAAATTTGAAAATCACTTCAATTCATAAAGAGCAAATACCCAGATGAGAATATAACTTAAATATATTCTTAAACAATCTCTTGCTAGTAAAGATGCGGCATGTGTCCTCTAACCAATTCTTTTGTAAACAAATGGCACCAAAAAAATGATTATGATGAGGGCCCTCTGACCGAGTGGTTCTTCTGCCAAATAGTACCACTAAATTATGGTCATAGCTAGAGCTTGCATGTTCTCCAATGGCTCTAAATCCTTGAGTAATGAATTAATAAAGTTTAATTGATAGGGCAGAAAGTCTTTTGTTAGCTAAGGTGAACTCAAATATATCCCCTTAGGCAAACATTCACCCCAAGTCTACAAGATAACCTTTGACGAAGCAACCCAAGGTAGTCGATAAGGATCCTTCAATCATGTTAGGTCGACTACCTCCTCTAACTAAGTAGACAAGGGACCATAATGACCCAGCATAATGGAACGATGGGTTCTTGATCAAGTTTATCATGATTCCCCCACCATTTACTTTAAGTGCTCGATGATAAATTTTTAATTTTCTAAATCTAACTCTATTGTTGTTATATGTTGGATATTATGTATTTATTTAATTAATAGCTTTAATTGAAATTACCCTCTCATTATCAACATGGGTAAATAATTATAGGGGCTTGTGCCTAAAAATCTATTCTACCTTTTGAAAATTTATCCCAAAACGTAAACTTGTTAAAACTCTCCTTGCCGACAAAAAAGAAAGGGTCATGGAGAGGACAGGGCCCAAATTTTGGAGCCCATAAATTTCTGCCAACTTTGTTGGGGATGGTTTCTCTTATCATCTTTGGCTGCTTATATATTTAAGCTATAGTAGCAGTAAAATCAAATAAGAAAAAGTTAAATATCATGCATAAATTGACATATTTTTAATTTAACTCATTACAGTATTTTAAAATTATACGAATTATTAGTTTTAATCACCTTGTTCTATCGAGTACCTATACTTTAAAAGTAAGGGGTAATATATCAAATTTTGACCATTGATCCCCATCTTTCATTTTATGTAGAATGGACCTCCAGAATACTCCTTTCACCATCTAGTTGGGATGTGGTGTTAGCATTCAGCTGGTTAATACAATATCAAAAACATTAGAGACTGATGCCACAATTCAATTTGGTGGTTTACAATTCTCTGCAACTACTGTGAGGTCTGTCACCATCCCTATATACGGCATGGATACCAAAGGGCTTGCCAAGAGGCCTCATGTTACTTAAGTTGCTACTAATTACATCTCTAGTACAGTGACCACAATAAGCCAAAATTATTATTATTAATTAGGTTCCTTAGATAAGGACCTCAATTTTTGAAAGATTATCCCAGTCAGGGACCCCAGCTTTCAAGAGGGTTATTGCTGGGAAATAAATTTTTATGGTACCTGCCAATAACACCACCTTGCCAAATAGGCCTTTCGCACATGGAAGGCATGACACTGAAGCTTCCTCATCTAGAGAAAAATTATCAAAGAGGTAGAGAAGGAAAAAGAATGCAGAGCTAAGAGCTCTGCAACCACTACCCTTCCATCCATCAATGCTCCCAACCTTAGAGTAAGAGGCTAGCATCCCCACCAGAAACAAATACACAAATTTAAAATAGGTGAAATGAAATAGCTCCATTGGTGATCTTAAATAATCATTATAGGAGTAGCAACCCCATGCCCCAGCTCCTATAAAGAAGATAGAGCTTAAGACTTTGTGTACTAGAGTCCATAAAGTTTTGAAGGGGGCAAAGGAAAAGGGTTTAATAAAAAAAAGTATCATAGGTTATTAGTGATTGGGCTAAGAGATCCCCACCAAGAGAGTTACCACCTCTAGTGACTCAAAGAAAATTGAATTCGGTGAAAGTTCGGGGAGGTTATAAGACCTCAATAAACTATCCCGAGGTGCACCAAGAGCGAGGGTGAATTGGTACTTTTTTAAAAAAATACTGCAGTAATATTTTTTTTTGTTTATGCAAGAAAATAATACTAGAAAATAATTTTAAAAATAAATCCAAGAAATTAACTTAAAACATGTAAAAGCAAATTAGAGTTAAAAAAAAAAAAGCAAATCAGAGTTTAAAAAACTTTCATTTTAAGGCACAAATATATCAATTGAGATATGAAAATTTTCCTTTTGGAAAACCACAAATTAACCTAATTACACTTAATACTAAACGATGAGATTCATGCAGTAAATACAAATTGTAGAAATAAAAATGTAGAAAAGTAAAAAAGCAAATAAGAAAGAGCACATAAGAGATTTTATAGTGGTTTGGTCAACCTTGACCCACGTCCACTCCCCGGAGTCCTCCACTTTGGGTATTGTACTAACACTATAATGTCTCTCCTTCTGACCCCACAGCAAGGTGGAGAAGCCCTTACAAAAATCACTTCCACCAAACCTGGTGTGATGGAGAATCAGAAGCAATGTCACCCTCCTGATAACAGCAACGGACCATCAATTATTTTTTTTCCTCCTAGATAAGGTAAAGAACCTGGAATCCTGCTTTACCCTCCTGGTGATGGCAGAAAACCACAATCCTTTTCACCCTCCTATTGAAGGCTAAGAACCACAATCTATTTTCACCCTCCTAGTGAAGGCAGAGAACATCAAACTCTTAACTTTGAAGTAGGCCACAAAAGGAAGCAAAGTGCAAGCTTTCTTGGAGCAACCATATGAAACCCCTCACACTCATTCTCCCTCTCACACAACCTCACCTTCTTCTTCCTCCTTAAGCCCAAAGTCTCTCAAGAACAATCTCGCTCAGAGTTCCTTCAATAACCAAATTCCTTATGAAAAAGACTTCAAAAGGTTGCTTAATTAGTAGGCTTCAAAAAACCCTAATTTTTTAATTTGGCCCTCTTTGTTCGTACAGTACAATTTGGGTTTCTGCAGTATGATCAATTTAAAATCACCACTCGTCTAGTATGATGAAAATAGTCATTTAGATGAACTATTTAATTTTAGCAAACATATCATACAATATGATCGTAACTTCGTACAATAAAAATAGTTTAATTTCACTATATTTAAAAGTTCGTGAGGGTGGTTAAACCCTATAAAACTAGCCCGAGGCTAACTAAGAGGGGGGGGGGGGGGGGGGTGAATTGGTGTTTTAAAAATTCTTTACCAAAAATAAGAAATCTTTTAATCTTTTTAAATATCATAAAAACTAAATAATCTTAAGCGATAGCAAATATCAAAATCAAAGATTTCAATGACAAAACATCACAAAATAGTGAGGAAAAAAATGCTAAAAAAGTAATAAGAAAGAGCACACAGAATTTTATAGTGGTTCGATCAAATCTGACCTACGTCTACTCCCCAGAACAACCCATTCCAGGCATTACACTAATCAGTTAGTGACTCTCTTTTTGCTCCCACAGTAAGGTGGAGAAGCCCTTACAAAATCTTTCCACTAACCCAGTGAGGTAGAGAACCTTAAATCTTTTTTCACCCTCCTAGTGAAGACAGAGAACCTGGAATCCTTTTACTCCCACCTGGAGTTGGTAGAGAATCACAGGAATCCTTTTACTCCCTCCTAGAGTAGGCAAAGAACTTGGATCCGATGCTGATGATCGTCTCCCTAGAGCCACCAAGGAACCAAGGATGAAGAAGGAAGAAGACGATCGAAGCCATGCTTGGAGTAACCTTTGTGAATCCCCTTACAAACTCCCCCTCGTAAGATCCTCTCTCTCTCTCTTCCAAACTCTCCTTCTCCTTCTCTAAGCTCTCTCAGGTTAAAATAGTAGCAAAAGTCTTACATAGCAGCAATTAAGAGAACTTAAATAAGAGGCTTCAAAAATAGCCCTAATTTAAATTTGGCGGCAAAGATCATCCAGGGCAATTCAAATATTGTCTTGTATGATTAGCACAAAATAGTCCTTTGAGCCAGTACGATCAGTATTGTCCTGTACGATCAATTCAAGTATTTGAACGAATCAACTCGTACGATATTTCTATCATCTTGGATGATTAGTTCACAAGTGGCTATTGATCGTCTAGTATAATAAATGGCGATTATTTATCATCCCATACAACACACAGTTTACTTAGTACGATGTAGGGGTATCATCCAAGAAAATTAGTTGAAAAGTTAAAGTTTTCATCCTATATGATAGGTGGCGATTAATTATCATACCATGCAGTGCTCGAATCATCCAGGATGATGGTCTCCAATATTCCTGTATGATTTGATCGATCAATTTAACTATAATTAATCCCCTAATTAAGGGATAATTTTAGGCATGATTATCATGAATCATCCAGGACGATATGTATCATCTTGTATGATTAAAACAAATTTTGAATTATGAAATCTTGCCTAAATTATGATTGGCAGCTATTTATTTCAATCTGTACTGATCCTCCTGTATAATATAAATCATCCAGGATGATTAGTTAATCAAATTTAATAATCAGGGATGCCCTAATTAGGATTTCTATTTTTAACTGATCATCCAAGATGATTTAGAATCATCTTGTACGATATGATCAAAAACTAGAAAACTCTCTAACTCATAAAGCTTCTCCCCCTAAGTATGTATGTGCCAGGTTACTTAGCTTCAAGATCCATCATAATACATTTAACTTAAGAAAAGATAAAAGATGCATTGGAATATAAATTAAAGATTGACTCAATCCTAATATACCTGATCTTGAACTGATTGACGTTCCAAGTGAACATGTGGACCTAACAGGTTAGTAAGCAAGGTAAATAAAAAATAGATATCAGAGAATAGTAGAAGTAAGGAAACAATAATGTTTGTTATAATCAAAATCACTGTACTTGTGCCCAGATTTATAATAATCTCTCCCTTTTGATGATAGAAAATGTTGTTGTAATAAATTTCAAAGCTGAAAAAAAAGACATAAAAATAGGAACATAAATAGAATAAAACAAGTTTCACTAAAACACAAGCAAATGACATATTAAGCAATAAACTAAGCAACTTTCATACTACTCCCTCTTTTGACTTCACAAAAAGGGGAAAGAAAGAAAATCACTAAAAATAGAATAGATTATAGAAACATAGTACAGTATGCACACAGAAATAAAAAAATAACACTACGAGACTAGAAAGAAGAACTTTGATCAGGTGGAGGTGGTGGTGGATGAAAGTATTGGGAAAGAGAGGTAAAATGCTCCCCAAACCAGGCCATATCCTAATCATGCTGCTGCTACTGCGGGGTGACATAGGAGTCAAACCTTGCTTCCCACTGGTCAAACCTCTGTACCAGTGCATCATACTGAGTCTGTTCGTGTATCGATTCAGGTGCTGGCATCGGTGTTGGACCTCCCTCCTATTCTTCTAGCTCACGGTCACGATAATGACTTTGGCGATGAGTGGCACTTTGAAGAACATGGAAATAGCTATTAGAATAGAATATGGGAAAGTGATCTGCTGGCACAGGGTATTAAAAATTGTACTTAGATTTTAAGATAAAGGCAATGATGTGCCATAACGCTTGATTGGTCTATCTCTTATGGCAGGGATCTATAATGACAGTCAAACTTTTAATATAGCGAAGGGTTAGTAGTATTGAAATTAATATGGGCCATAATATAGTAGGTTATAAAGGAAAGAGTAGGAGTGATGTTTATCTTATCACCAACTTTAGGAATTATGGAGTTTCTAAGAATGTGCTTGATGATATGGGCATCCAAAACTAAGGTGTTGACATGGTCTATATGGTAGTTCACATTGGATTCCCTAAGGACAGTATTCACTTGTGACCAGTTATACTCAGTATAAGATGCAACATGATGGACTTTCTCCCCAATTATGGAAAGGTGAAGGAATTCATGGAAGTCTTGATACATGATTTTGACAAACCTTCTATTAATATAAGACTAGAGGATAGTGCCCTCATTATTAATGTGAAGAATGGCAAAAAATTCAAGAAGAAGTTTTGAATTGTAGAGATAGGCGAGTGTAAGGATGAAGCCAAGGGTGGTGTAGGCAAACATACTTAGTACCTGGAAGGTCAAGACTTCCTGGTTGATAATTTTGGAATCAGTAATCCCTACAGCTTTGTACCGCTTATAAGCTTCCTCATCAGCAGCTTTAGTGAAGCAAGGGTCAATATTTCATAGAGAGGAACTCCTAACTAGTGCCGAGATCATTTACCCCCAGCCATTTAGAGAAGGAAAGGCTAAAGAGACTTGGTTGAAGATTGAGAAGGTTGGGATGGTGTGGAGATTTCAAAGAGTTTGGCTTATTTAAATAGAGTTGGGCAGATCATCCAGGACAATCGTGATATCGTCCAGACGATTAGCTATAATAATATCATCCAGACGATTGGTCAAAAAAAGTTGGTCTTATCATCTAGGATGATTAGACACGGGACAATGTCCCCAAGGAGTCAGTAGGACCATCATTGACTCGATATATTATCTAGGACGAACAAGTGGATAGTCCAGGACAATGAGCAATAATGAATTAGCCTAATAGCATTTAAATCATCCAGTGACTTCTATCACATGGATCGTCCAAGATGAATAGGTGGATTGTCCAAGATAATTACTAATAATAGATTCAGAACAACCGTTGGATGTAGATTGAATAGTGATTTGATCAGATTGTCCAGGACGATAAGGATCTTCCTGGATGATGTGAACAAAAATTGGAAGAATTGGATGATGGAGAGGGATGATCAGAGAGGATCCAATATACCAAAAATCAATCAAAAATACCAGAACATAAAAACAAAGATAAACAAAAGATACAATAACCATCAATCATCAAAATAAAAAAATAAAGTTTTTTTTTTAATCGATCAGCTCCAGTAAATGACATATTTCCCTTGCTTTTTGGATTTAAAAACCAATAAGAATGAAATGACACGCTGAAATCTAGTAAAAGTTAGAAAATCAATTCTGTAAACCCTACCTCGTACACTTTTCAAGTTAAAATTCCTTTTAAATAAAAAATTAATTCAGAAACAAGAAATTAGATAAGAAAAGTGATCCTTTCAAACTTCATTCCAGAAAAATATCTAATAAAATAGTATTTGCAAAGTAAGGAGTCAGGGATCATGATTTTCAATCTCAAGTGTTTGAAGATATTAAGTGGCACATGAATTCTTTTAAGTGAAAGTTCGATAGGGATGTTAAGCCCTAGTGAACTAGTCCCGAGGCTAACCAACATGGGGGGTGAATTGGTTATTTAAAAATTTCACGATAACAATGAAAAATCTTTTCGATACTTAGCAGCAGAAACAATTAAACAAGAACGAAAAGATCAATCTCAGATATTCACCCACGTAGTTAATATCAAAAAGTAAAGTGCAGAACTGAATCAGAAAAGCAAACATGATTTTATAGTGGTTCGGTCAACTTGACCTACGTCCACTCCCCGGAGCCTCCCCTCCGGGTATTGCACTAAACAAAAAGTGTCTCTCCTTTTGCTCCCACAACAAGGTGGAGAAGCCTGTACAAGACCTCCTTTTCACCACACGGTGGGGCAGAGAACCCGACCTCCTTTTGCTTCCTCCTGAAGCAGGCAGAGAACCTTCGAACTCCTTTTGCTTCCACCTTAAGCGGGCAGAGAACCCCGGATCTTCTTGTGAACGATCCTCCCACGACGAACACCAACTAGACAAAAGACGACGAGCGGAGAAGACGACTCCGATCCATGCTTGGAGCAACCTTAGTGAATCCCTCACTAACTCCCCCTCACAAGATATTCTCTCTCTCTCTCCCAAACTCTCTCTCTCTCTAGGGTTTCTCTGGAAAGGAAGGTGGCAAAAGATTTTTCTTATTTCAAGAAAAAATTCTTTTATAGGAGGGCTTAAAATTTGCCCTAAATCTCAACTGGTCGGCCAAGATCATCCAGGACGATTGGTATATCGTCCTGTACGATCAGTTCAAATTCAACTGTTTCAGCCTGGACGATCTGGCTCTTCTAGATGATCAGCAGAAACAATTGTTCATATCATCCCGTACGATCCTGCGATCGTCCGGGACGATTAGTGCAAATTGAGGAATATCATCCAGAAGACAGTTGGGGTCGTCCAGAGAAATTTGTGCTGGACGACCAAAAAATGACTTGATCGTTCAGGACGATACGGGTATCGTCCTGTACGATTAGTTAAAAAAGTGCCCAAATTGTCCTGAACAGAGTTCGGGACGTACAGCTGAAATGCACTAGACGATCATGATCGTCCAGGACGATCCTGCGATCGTCCAGGACAATATGATCGTATCAATTAAATATTAATTGCTTTCCTTAATTACCAGACTAATTTAGGCATGATTGTATTGAATCGTCCAGGATGATACACGTATCGTCTGGGACGATCAGACCAAATAACTAAAAATAAAAACTTGCCTAAGTTGTTCTGGCGGCTGAGAATTTCTGATTTGAGCATATCGTCCCGTATAATCCAAAGATCATCTAGGACAATCTGCTTAATCAGACTCACTTAACTTGGTCACCCTAATTAGAGTTTCTGTTTTGGCTGGATCGTCCAAGACAATGTGAATATCGTTCAGGATGATCTGAACAAAAAATGAACAGAAATTCTAATTCACTCAAGCTCTCCCCCTGAGTGTGTGTGTGCAAGGTTACTTAGTCAGGGGATCAGTTTCATTACAATTGACTCAATAAAAAGAAAAATCATACATTTGACACATTTGGACTCGATCTTGAGTTGGCTTGATTTGCTCGTGATCTTTTGTGCCTGAAATGGGTTAGCCAAGCAAAACACACTGGAAACATGTTTGTCATCATCAAAACCAGATTTGCAACAATCTCCCCCTTTTTGATGATGGCAAACATTTGTACAGTAGTTTGAAAATAAAAATAAACAGGAGATCGAAAAATAGATATATTTTTTTTTTTCAAATTTTCATTTAACAATCAAACTGATACAGAAAAATATAACACATAACAAAAATTGAAACGACTACAACTGACTCCAGCTTTTGACATCACAAAAAGGAGGAGGGTAAAACAGAACACGGAAATACAAGTACAAAACATAAAAGAGAACAACTATAAAATAGAAAACTAAAATTGAGGCAGATCCTCATCGGAAGAAGGAGGTGGCGGTGGTGGGTTGAAGTAATGGTGAATGGCCTGAAAGTGGGCTCCAATTCAGGCAATGTCCTGGTCATGCTGCTGTTGCTGCTACGCAGCATAGTCAGTGAAGCGCTGGATGTCCTCGGCGTGCCGCTACTCCTGGGCAACCACATAGGAGTCAAATCTTGCCTCCCACTGATCGAAGCGCTGCACCAAGTGGTCAAAGGGAGAGGCAATACGAAGGGGAGCAGGTGCCTCTGGTGCAACAGGAACTGGAATGGTCTCTTCCTCCTCTTCCTCAATATCCGGGGCGGGCTCCGGATGTAGTCGAGTGCTGTATAGGACATGGAAGGCATTATTGGTGAGGAAGGAAGGAGGAACATCTGGAGCTGCGGGATATTACAGGTTATATTTAGTTTCGAGGGCATAGGCTATGATGTGTCCTAAGGCTAGATTTAGACGACGGCGATGACCTGGATCCCGAATGGTGGCGAGGTTCTCAAGGTACCGGATAATAAGGTCGGTGGCAATAATTGGAGCAATGTCAGCCTTTTGATCAGATCAGGAGGATATGGATCATATCGTCCAGGACGATGTAAGGATCGTCCAGGACGATGTAAGGATCGTCCATGACGATCACCAATAATTGGAGTTTTTTCAGCAGCAGGAGCAGTGTGGGGATGATTTTGAATGAATCATCCAAGATGATGTTTGGATCGTCCAGGACGAAGAGGATCATCCAGGACGATCGGTGTATCGTCCAGGATGATGTGAAGAAAATAGAAAAAGATGGATGATGAAGATGATCGATCGGGATCCCAAAAACACAACCAACGAATAAAACTTACAGCAAAAACACATAAAAGCAAATGTTTTTTTTTTTTTTTGATCAAGCTGCTCGAGTAAATCAGAATTTTTCCTTGATTTTAGATTCAAAGACCAATAAGAAGACAATTGACAGCGCTGAAATCCAGAAAAGGTTGGAAAAATCAACTTTCGTATCTCCGACCCCGAGCACCTTATCGATGCAAGCCACTTTCAAACCAAAAATCTGATTTAGAAGAAAAGACATTAGATTTGAAAAGAGATCCTTTCAAGCCTCGTTCCAGAAAAATATCTGATATAATAGTGTTACAAAGTAAGGAATCAGAAATCAGGATTTCCAAACTCAAGCTTTTGAAAATATTAAGTGGCGCACGAATTTTTCTAAGACATTTAGCAATCTGAAAGGGAAGAAAGCTTGGTTTGGGCTCATTTTGTGCTTCTTTTTCAAATTGGTTGGCGCTTTGCGCATCTTTTCTTTTTTGATACACTTTGTGTATCCAATTTGACAATTTCGCATCTTTTCAGTTTTGGGCTCATTTTATGCCTCTTTTTCAAATTATTTGGCGCACTGCGCATCTTTTGTAAGCTTTCTCCTTTTTATAATCATTAAAGAGTCTCAGCTGTGAGATTATCTTCCAGACATAGGAGATGACTCTCCACAGTAAGGAAGAATGATTCACAAAATAAAAACCATACAGCATATGATAAATGCAATCACTTGGTTTAGAAAATCAAACTAATGACTCAAGACTTTGAAAAATACTATTGATATGAGACAGATTACTGTAGGAAGATAAAATAAACTCTATTTCAAAAACTAACATTTTAATTTTGAGGAGAATTTTTATCCAAAAGAAACTATACACCGGTAAAGGAGTTAGAGGAAGAGAAACAATGATCAATATTTCTTCCCTTTAACAGATTCAGTTGGAATCAATCACTGCTTACCAGCTTCCAAACCAAAACAAGGTAAAAAAAAACTCCCAGTCAGAAATTCAAATTATCAGAAGTAGTGAGCGGTGATCAGATTTTGAAAAGCATAAAATAGTAAGTGCAAGATATGAACCAGTGAATAAACACATGTAGAAAATCACATCAAAGTAAATACTCAAATCAAACTAACAGTAAGGCTAAAACAGAAATCAGCAGAAGAAATAAAATCAACTGAAAGCAAATAATCAAACCAAAAACTAACTAACAGAAAATAGAATACAATCAGAACCATCAGAAATCAGCAGTCAACAGAATCAAGCATTTATATCAATCACTCCTAATCTGGTTCTCAAAATGCTGAATGAGTCAAAGGCCAGTGGTTTAGTGAATATGTCAGCCAGCTGATTTTCAGTTGCTACATGATGTAGTTCAATATCCCCTTTTGTAACATGGTCCCTAATGAAGTGATGCCTTATATCAATGTGTTTGGTCCTAGAATGTTGGATTGAATTCTTAGAGATACAGATGGCACTAGTATTATCACACAGAGCAGAAAATGTGCCAACAAGTACCCCTAAATCCAAGACTTGTTGCTTCAACCAAAGAACTTGGGCCACACAACTCCCTAAGGCAGTGTACTCAGCTTCAGCAGTGGAAAGTGCAACTGAGTTCTATTTTCTACTGGACCAGGAGACTAACGACTGTCCTAAAAATTGACAAGTCCCAGAAGTGCTCTTTCTATCCACCCTACACCCCGCAAAGTCAGAATCAGAATATCCAATGATCTCAAAAGAGGTGTTGTGCCTAGGGTACCAGATTCCTAGGTTTGGGGTCCCTAAAAGATATCTAAGAATTCTCTTAACAGTAGTCAGGTGGGACTCTTTAGGATCAGCCTGAAACCTAGCTCAAAGACAGACACTAAATATGATATCAGGTTGGCTAGCAGTCAGGTAAAGCAGTGATCCTATTATCCCTCTATACTTCTTCTGATCAACAGATTTTCCACTTGAATCCTTATCTAATTGAACTGAGGAGGTCATGGGAGTATTGATTGGCTTGGCTTTGTCCATTTCATATTTCTTCAAAATATCCTTAGTGTATTTAGATTGATTGAGAAATGTTCCATCATCCGTTTGCCTTATGTTAAACCCCAAAAAGTAGGATAATTCTCCCATCATACTCATCTCAAACTCCTTACTCATTATTTTAGAAAACTCATCACATAAATATTTATTAGAAGATCCAAAAATTATATCATCAACATAGATCTGGACAATGAGTAAGTCATCCCCTAATCTCCTCAGAAAAAGGGTGGTGTCTACGCTCCCCTTAATAAACTCTCTTTCTAACAGGAATGTGCTAAGCCTCTCATACCAAGCTCTGGGTGCTTGTTTCAATCCATATAAGGCCTTTTTTAATTTATAGACATGATTTGGATATTGGGAACTCTCAAAACCTGGGGGTTGTTCTACAAAAATATCTTCTTTAATTACCCCATTTAAAAAGGCACTCTTGACATCCATTTGAAACAGCTTAAATCCCTTATAACAGGCAAAGGCTAGTAGTACTCTAATGGCTTCCAATCTAGCTACAGGGGCAAAAGTCTCCTCAAAATCAATCCCTTCTATTTGATTATACCCCTTAGCCACCAATCTTGCCTTATTTCTCACCACCACACCAGAATCATTCATCTTATTCTTAAAGACCCACTTGGTTCCCACAATACTTTAATTTTTGGGTCTTTTTACTAACTCCCAGATATTATTCCTAACAAATTGATTCAATTCTTCCTGCATAGCTAAAATCCAAAACTCATCTGACAAGGCTTGATTGATGTTGGTGGGTTCAGTCATTGAGATAAAGGCAGAATGGTTTACTTCCTTCCTAAGTCCATGCCTAGTCCTAACACCTTCAGAAGGGTCTCCTAAGATCAGTTCTTTAGGATGACTCGAAGAATATATCCAATCTCTAGGCAACGTGGTTTGAGGTTCTACCCTTTCCTCCAGATTTATATTTCCAACCCCTTGGGTAACCTCAATAATCTCTTCATCTTCTACTTCAGATCTAGACTCTTTAGGATCAGATTCATCAAACACTACATTGGTTGTTTCTTCCACCACCAAAGTCCTCTTATTGAACACCCTAAAGGATTTCCCCACATTTGAATATCCTAAGAACACTCCTTCATCAGATTTGGGGTCAAATTTTCCTAAGGGTGATTTCCCGTTGTTCAGAATAAAAACCTTACAGCCAAAGACATGGAGGTGGGACAGATTTGGAGTTCTACCCTTAATGATCTCATAAGGTGTCTTGTTCAGTTTGACTCTCATATTCACCCTATTCAGCACATAACAGGCAGTGTTCACCGCTTCAGCCCAAAAGTATTTTGGAAGTGAATAATCGGCAAGCATGGCTCTAGCGGCTTCCACTAAGGTCCTATTCTTTCTTTCAGCTACCCCGTTCTGCTAAGGGGTCCTAGGAGCTGAAAAATTGTGACTAATCATATGATCCTCACAAAAACTTCCAAATCTTTCATTTTCAAACTCCCCTCCGTGATCACTATGGATGGTAATAATCTCACATCCTAACTTATTCTGAATCCAAGTAGAGAAAGATCTAAACTCATCAAATGACTCAGATTTATGTGACAAAAATTTAACCCAAGTGAACCTCGAATAATCATCTACAATCACAAACCCATAAACTCTCCCCCCTAAGCTGGCAGTGCTAATGGGTCCAAAGAGGTCCATGTGAAGAACTTCTAAAGGTCTAGAGGTGCTAATGTCCTTAACAGAGTGAAAAGAGGACTGGACTTGCTTCCCCAACTGACAGGCATCACACAGGTGATCCTTAGTGAACTTAAGCTTGGGTATACCTCTAACTAAGCCCTTTTGGGTGACTCTCCTACGGGTTTTCATACTGGCATGACACAATCTCCTATGCCATAACCAAGACTCATCAGCAGCAGTTTTTAAGCAAATTGAATTATTAGATTTAATGCAACTTACATCCAGCTTGTAGACGTTGTTGATCATTTGCCCCTGCAAAATAACTTCATCATTTAAGCTTAAAATGCAGCCAGTGGGTAAGAATTTGATGCTGTATCCCTTGTCATAAAGTTGACTGATGCTCAGTAAGTTGTGTTTCAGTCCATCTACAAGCAAAACATTAGCAATCATAAAATTCTTTGAATCACCAATTATACCAGTG
Organism: Dendrobium chrysotoxum; assembly: GCA_019925795.1. Classification (NCBI taxonomy): domain Eukaryota; kingdom Viridiplantae; phylum Streptophyta; class Magnoliopsida; order Asparagales; family Orchidaceae; genus Dendrobium; species Dendrobium chrysotoxum. The sequence continues at coordinate 54,695,917 of CM034308.1, read as the reverse complement.
CCTACCACCTTCCTGGTGGTGTTATCTCCAAGTGTAACCTTGCCTCCAGCTCTGGCCACCAGCGAAATGAACTGATTTGCATCTCCAGTCATGTGTCTAGAACATCCGCTGTCCAGGTACCACATGCTCTCACGAGGTCTTGTGTGAGAGCACACCTACAAAAATATCAAACGTCAGCCTTAGGAACCCAAATAGGTTTGGGTTCCTTCTTATGAAAAGAAGAATGCAATGCATACGTGCTGTGCTGTGAAACAGGCAGTTTGGGTTTCCACACCCAATGTGTATTACGGTGAACAGTGCAGGTGTGGGAAATGTGTCCTAACATGCCACATGAAAAACATCTAACACCAGGAAAAGGGTTAACTAATCTACGTGGGTGATAGTGCCTCTTCCTAGATGTATATGAAACATGCTTTGATGAACTTGCAACAGATTTTTCAAAAGGTGGCGGTGCATAAAACTGTTCAAAAGTAGGCGATGTTTTATTCTTTTCAAAAGCACTGATTTTTACTTTCAAAAACTCAATATGTTTATTTAAACTTGCAATTTCAAAAGTTCTTGCACTTTCATTACTTTCTAAATCACATGCCATATCATTCACTTTCTTCAAAGCAACTTCTAATTCAACATGCGATATTTTTAACAAATCATGTTCAACAGTTAAATCAGAATATTTTTTGTTCAAATCATCGAATTCATCAAGCAAAGACATGTAATTAGAATCAACAGTGGAATGATCTTTAACTAAAACATCATGCTCTTTTTGCAAAGTCAAATAATCTAATTTCAAACTAGCATGAGTTTTCTTAAGCTTCCTATACGATGTATAAATTTTTTCAGAAACTTCAAATAATTGATCGTAAGTAAGCTCACATACCTCTTCCTGGTCTGACTGACCAGGGTGATCATCAGCCATCAGACACAAGTTTGTTTCCTCCTCTTCAGCTTCAGTCTCAGAAGAGTCGGATGCAGAGTCTGCCCAGAACGCCTTTTGAATCCGCTTCTTGTCCTTTCTAAACTTTCATTTCTCCTCACCCTTCTCCTTACTTGGGTGAGCCTTGAGCGTAGGATAATCCGCCTTTATGTATCCAGGCTTTCTGCATTCAAAACAAACAGATTCAGATGAACCTTTAAAGTTTCTACTAGTCTTACCTTTATTCCACTTTTCAAAATTCTTATTCTTCTTCCTTAGAAAGCTCTTGAATTGCCTTATGATTAAGGCAACATCATCGGTATCAGAACTGAAAGTGCTAGCATATGAATCTTTGGCCTTTAGTGCAACTGTCTTCTCTTTCTTGCGTTCACCTACATCAAGTTGCCTTTGGTTCACCCCTTGCTCGTAAGCAATGAGTGATCCAAGTAAGCTGTCAATAGAGTAAGTATTTAAATCTTTAGATTCAGTGATAGCAGTAATCTTAGCATCATAAGAAGCAGGCAAACATCTAAGAATTTTGTTCACTCTTTCATAGTTAGTAAGTTCTTTACCTAAAGCATGCAAATATGTAACAATCTGAGTGAACATTGTGTACTTTTCTGAAATAGTCTCACTAGGTTTCATGCGAAAAAGTTTGTAATCATGTAACAAGATGTTTAACCTAGACTGTTTGACTTTAGTTGTACCTTCGTATGTTATACATAATCTATCCCAGATTTCTTTTCCCGTTGTACAAGTAGAAATACGCATATAGTCTTCAGATTTTAAAGCATAAAAAAAACAGTTCAATCATTTTGCATTTAACTGTGCTAAATCACGATCATCAAACATCCAATCAGCAAAAGGCAATTCAATTTTCACATTGTTAATCAATCTAAAAGGTGGTTCGTATCCATCATTAACTAACATCCACATGCGATAGTCAATCGATTGAAGAAAAGTATACATGCGTATTTTCCAAAAATCAAAAGGAATATTATCAAACAACGGTGGTCTTGTAATAGAATAACCTTCAACAGTATTACGATTGTTACAGTTAGCCATGGATCAAATTCAAAAGTTTTTAAACCTAAATTTTGAATCCCGCTCTGATACCACTTAAAAGTTCGACAGGGATGTTAAGCCCTAGTGAACTAGTCCCGAGGTTAACCAAGAGGGGGGGGTGAATTGGTTATTTAAAAATTTCACGATAACAATGAAAAATCTTTTCGATACTTGGTAGCAGAAATAATTAAACAAGAATGAAAAGATCAATCTCAAATATTCACCCACGCAGTTAATATCAAAAAGTAAAGTACAGAACTGAATCAGAAAAGTAAACCAAATTTTATAGTGGTTCGATCAACTTGACCTACGTCCACTCCCCGGAACCTCCCCTCTGGGTATTGCACTAAACAAAAAGTGTCTCTCATTTTGCTCCCACAGCAAGGCAGAGAAGCCTGTACAAGACCTCCTTTTCACCACACGGTGGGGCAGAGAACCTGACCTCCCTTTGCTTCCTCCTGAAGCAGGAAGAGAACCTTCGAACTCCTTTTGCTTCCACCTGAAGTGGGCAGAGAACCCCAGATCTTCTTGCGAACGATCCTCCCACGACGAACACCAACTAGACGAAAGACGACGAGCGGAGAAGACGACTCTGATCCGTGCTTAGAGCAACCTTAGTGAATCCCTCACTAACTCCCCCTCACAAGATCTTCTCTCTCTCTCCCAAACTCTCTCTCTCTCTCTAGGGTTTCTCTGGAAAGGAAGGTGGCAAAAGATTTTTCTTGTTTCAAGAAAAAATTCTTTTATAGGAGGGCTTAAAATTTGCCCTAAATCTAAACTGGTCAGCCAAGATCATCCAGGACGATCGGTATATCATCCTGTACGATCAGTTCAAATTCAGCTATTTCAGCCTGGACGATCTGGCTCTTCTAGACGATCAGCAGAAACAATTGTTCATATCGTCCCCGGGATGATTAGTGCAACTCGAGGAATATCGTCCAGAAGACAGTTCGGGTCATCCAGAGAAACTTGTGCTGGATGACCAAAAAATGACTTGATCGTCCAGGATGATACGGGTATCATCCTGTACGATTAGTTTAAAAAGTGCCCAAATCGTCCTGAACACAGTTCGGGACGTACAGCTGAAATGCACTAGACGATCATGATCGTCCGGGACGATCCTGCGATCGTCCAGGATAATATGATCGTATCAATTAAATTTTAATTGCTTTCCTTCAGGACGATACTCGTATCGTCCGGGACGATCAGACCAAATAACTAAAAATAAAAACTTGCCTAAGTTGTTCTGGCGACTGAGAATTTCTGATTTGAGCATATCATCCCGTACGATCCAAAGATCATCCAAGATGATCTGCTTAATCAGACTCACTTAACTTGGTCACCCTAATTAGGATTTCTATTTTGGCTGGATCGTCTAGGACGATATGAATATCATCCAAGACGATATGAATAAAAAATGAACAGAAACTCTAATTCACTCAAGCTCTCCCCTTGAGTGTGTGTGTGCAAGGTTACTTAGCTAGGGGATCAGTTTCATTACAATTGACTCAATAAAAAGAAAAATCATACATTTGACACACTTGGACCCGATCTTGAGTTGGCTTGATTTGCTCGTGATCTTTTGTGCCTGAAACGGGTTAGCCAAGCAAAACACACTGGAAGCATGTTTGTCATCATCAAAACCAGATTTGCAACATTAAGATTTTTAAAGATTTGAAAGGGAAGAAAGCTTATTTCTTTGTGAGCTCATTTTGTATCTTTTTTTCAGTTATTTGACACACTTTGCTCATCTTTTAATTTTTCATACACTTTGTATATCTTATAATTAATTAGCAAATATTGCACATATTTTCAGTGTTGGGCACATTTTGTGCCTCTTTTTAGTTCTTTCATGAGCTTGCATTCTTTCATAACCTCTAAAGACTCTCAGCTGTGAGATTATCTTCCAGATATAAGAGAAGAAAAACTCACTCTCTTAGAAAAGGAAGAGTAAACCACAAAAATACTCATATGATAAATGTAACTACCAGATTGAAAAAATATGACAATAATTCAATGATTTAGAATACTATTCATATGAGGCAGATTACTGTAGGAAGATAAAATAGATCTCTATTTCAAATTCTAACTTTTTAATTTTGAGATTTGATTCAAAAAGAAAACTGTACCATTAAAGGAGTTAGAGGAAGATAACCAATCATCAATATTTCTTTCTTTAACTATTTTAGAGGAGTCAATCACTGCTTACAGGCTTCTAAATAAAAATAAGAAAAAAATCTCATTTGAAAAGCAAGTTCATCAGCAGAAGTGAGCAGAGATCTGATTCAAAAAATATAAAATATAACACAATAGGAAATCAAACATATAAAATAAAAATACATAAAAAGAAATAAACAAATAAATCAAACAAAACACTAAGAACAGAAAATATAAACATAAAGCATCATTTTCAAGCATGAATGTCTATCACACCTAATCTAGTTTTTAAGGTGCTGAAAGTTTCAAGGGCTAGTGGTTTTGTAAAGATATCAATAAGTTGATTTTCAGTGGCTATGTGGTGTAGCTCTATGTCTCCTTTAGTAACATGGTCCCTAATGAAATGGTGTCTTATGTCAATATGTTTGGTCCTGGAGTGATGGATTGGGTTCTTTGAAATGTAGATTGCACTAGTGTTATCACATAGGACTAGAATTATGCCTATAGGTAATCCTAAATCCAAAATATGTTACTTTAACTAAAGGACTTGGGCTACACAACTTTCTAAGGCAATATATTGAGCTTCAGCAGTAGACAGGGCAACTGAGTTTTATTTCTACTAGACCAGGAGACTAAGGATTGTCCTATAAATTGACTTGTTCCAGAGGTGCTTTTCTATCAACTCAGCCTCCTATAAAATCTGAATCAGAATATCCTATAATTTCAAAAGAGGTACTATACCTAAGATACCAAATTCCTAAGTCTTGGGTCCTTAAGAGATATCTAAGGATTCTTTTAACATCAGTCAGGTGGGACTCCTTTGGATCATCCTGAAATCTAGCATAGAGACAAACACTAAATATAATATCAAGTCTGCTAGCAGTCAAGTAAAAAAGTGATCCAATTATCCCTCTATATTTCTTTTGATCAATAGACTTTTCATTTGAATCCTTATCTAACTGAACACCGGAACACATGGGAGTGTTGATTGGCTTGGCTTTATCTATCTCATATTTCTTAAGGATGTCCTTAATGTATTTTGACTGACTAAGGAAAGTTCCATCATTCTTCTACCTTATACTAAATCTAAGAAAGTAAGCCAGTTTTTCCATCATACTCATTTCAAACTCCTGACTCATAATTTTTAAAAATTCATCACACAGTTTTTCATCAGACGATCCAAACAGAATATCATCAATAAAGATTTGGACAATCAGTAATTCATCTCCTTCCCTTTTTAGAAATAGGGCGGTGTCTACACTCCCCTTAACAAAGGTTCTCTCTAGTAGGAATGTGTTAAGTCTTTTGTACCATGCCCTAGGTGCTTGATTTAGTCCATATAAAGTCTTTTTTAATTTGAACACATGATTAGGAAATTGTGAATTTTGAAAGCCTGGGGGTTATTCCACATACACATCTTCTTTTATCACCCCATTCAGAAAGATACTCTTAACATCCATTTGAAACAGTTTGAATTAATTAAAATATATAAAGGCTAGTAGAACCCTAATGGCTTCTAATCTAGCTATAGGAGCAAAAATCACCTCAAAGTCTATCCCTTCTATCTGATTATACCCCTTAGCCACCAATCTTGCCTTATTTCTAATGACCACACCAGAATCATTCATTTTGTTTTAATCACCCATTTAGTTCCAATAACACTTTGATCCTTAGATCTTTCAACTAGTTTCCAAACATCATTCCTAACAAATTGATTCAATTCTTCTTGTATGGCTAGGATCCAAAATTCATTAGAAAAGGCTTGGTTGATGTTGGTGGGTTTAGTCATTGAGATGAAGGCAGAGTGGTTTACTTCTTTTCTAAGTCTATACCTAGTTCTAACACCTTCAGATGGGTCTCCTAAGATTAATTCTTTAGGATGACTTGAAGAGTATCTCCATTCTCTAGGCAGTGAATTTTTAAGTTCTATCCTTTCCTCCAGATTTGTAGATTTCACTCTTTGGGTGACTTCTACAACCTCTTCTTCTTCTTCCCTAGACCCTCCAAAATTATCAGATTCATCAAATACAATATGAGTGGTCTCCTTAACTACTAATGTTCTTTTATTGAAGACTCTATAGGATTTACCAATACTTGAGTAACCTAGGAACACTCCTTCATCAGATTTTGCGTCAAACTTTTCTAGTTGAAACTTCCAATTATTTAGAATGAATACTTTACATCCAAAGACACAAAGGTGAGAGAGGTTGGGTGCCCTACCCTTAAGCATTTCATAGGGTGTTTTGTTTAGCTTAGATCTAAGATTTATCCTATTCAGAACATAACAGGCTATATTCATCGCTTCTACCCAAAAGTATTTAGAAAGTAAGTATTCAGCTAACATGGCTCTAGCGGCTTCTACCAGGGTCCAGTTCTTCCTTTCAGCTACCCAATTCTGTTGAGGGGTCCTAGGAGCTAAAAAATTATGATCTATCCCTTATTCCTTACAAAAAGACTCAAGTTTTTCATTCTCAAATTTTTCACCATGGATACTATGAATGGTTAAGATTTCACAACTTAGTTTCCTTTGAATCCAAGTGGAAAAAGATCTAAACTCCTCAAATGATTCACTTTTATGAGATAGAAATCTAACCCAAGTAAACCTCGAATAATCATCAACTAGAAAACTATCACATACCTAAAGACTTTCCCTCCTAGGCTTGAAGTGCTGACAGGTCCAAAGATATCCATGTGAAGGACTTATAAGGGTTTACTAGTGTTAATGTCTTTGATTGAGTGGAAAGAGGATTTGACTTTCTTTCCTAACTAATAGGTATCATACAGGTGGTCCTTAGTGAACTCTAGTTTGGGGACACCTCTCACTAAGTCCTTTTAGGTGATCTTCCTAAGGCTTTTCATGCATGCATGACACAATCTCCTATACCACAGCCATGATTCATCAGTAATTATTTTTAAGCAAAGAGTAATATCAGCTTTAAAGCAATTTAAATCCAGCATGTAAATATTATTGATCCTTTTTCCTGCAAAATAATTTTGTCAATTAAGCTTATAATGCAGCTAGTTAGCAGAAATTTTATATTGAAGCCTTTGTCACAAAGCAGGTTGATGCTGAGTAGGTTGTGTTTTAATCCATCTATAAGAAAAACATTTTTAATGATGAAATTTTTTGAATCACCAATTATACCTGATCCACCACTCTCCTGGTGGTGTTATCTCCAAGTATTACCTTGCCTCCTTTCCTAGCCTCCACTGAAATGAATTGATTTGCATCTCTAGTCATATGCCTTGAACATCCACTGTCCAGGTACCACATGCTCTCATAAGGCCTTTTGTAAGAGCACACCTATAAAATCATCAGATGTTAGATTTAAAAACCCAAATAGAAAGAAGAATGTGATACATGCATGCTATGCTATGAAATTTGCAATTTTGGTCTCCACACCAAATGTGTTCTACGGTGAATGGTGCAAGTGCAGGAGATGTGTCCTAGCATGCCATAAGAAAAATATATAACACCAGGAAAAGAATCAACTAATCTATTTAGGTTTTGGTGCCTCTTCCTAGGTTTGAATGATGCATGCTTTATTGATGGTTTATAAAACTCTTCATGTAAAGGTGGTGTTTTATTTTGTTCTAACGCAATAATTTTTTTTCATAGAAAATCATTAGCCTTTTCATAGCTTGACACTTCCAGTTTTAATTTGTGCTTACTATTATCTAAATTACATGCAATAGTTTCTAATTCTTTGAAAGCTTTTTCTAATTCAATATGGGATTTTTCCAAGGAATCATGCTTAGTGGTTAAATCAACATGCTTTTGTTCAATTCATCAAATTCATGAAGCAGGGACATATGATTGTTATCTAGAATAGAATGATCTATCCTTAGAATTTCATGCTCTTTTTGCAGATTTAAAAACTCAACTTTGAGGCTAGTATGTGCTTTCTTGAGCTTCCTATATGAAGAATAAATTCTTTCAGAAACTTTAAATAATTAATCCATATGTAAGCTCACATACCTCTTCTTGATCAGAGTGATCAAGATGATCATCAGCCATTAAACATAAGTTTGTTACCTCCTCTTCTGGTTAAGTTTCAGAGTAGTTTGATGCTGAGTCTGCCCAGAATAACTTTTGGATCTTTTTCTTATCCTTCTTGAACTTAGCTTTTCCTCACCCTTCTCCTTGCTTGGGCGAGTTTTCAGAGTTGGGCAATAAGACTTCAGATGCCCTGGCTTCCTGTATTTAAAATAAATAACATCAGAAGAAACTTTAGAATGTTTATTATTCTTACCTTTATTCCACTTTTGATGATGCTTTTGTTTTTTCCTTAAGAAGCTTTTAAATTATCTTGTGATTAAAGCAATGTCATCATCATCAGAAACAGAAGGATCAGTGTCAGAATAATTAGCCTCTAAGGCTATAGTTTTCTCCTTTTTCTTGTCACCTACATTAAGCTGCCTTTGGTTCACTCCTTGCTCGTAAGCAATTAGCGATCCAAGTAAGTTATAAATTGAATAAACATTCAAGTCCTTAGATTCAGTAAAGGCAGAAATTTTGCATCAAAGGAAGAAGGTAAGCATTTTAAGATCTTGTTCACTTTTTCATAATTTGAGAGTTCTCTTCATAAGGCATGCAAAGAAGTAACAATTTGTGTAAACCTAGTATACATTTTAAAAATTGATTCACTAGGTTTCTTGTGAAATAGTTCATAGTTATGAAGCAAAATGTTCAACCTAGATTGTTTAACTTTAGTTGTTCCTTCATATGTTATGTATAATTTGTCCTAATTTTTTTTCCAGTAGAATAAGTAGAGACATGCATGTAATCTTCAGATTTATAGCACAGAAAAAAATAGTTCAAACACTTAGTATTCAGTTATGCTAAATCTCTATCATCAGTTGTCCATTCAGCAAAAGCAATTTCAATTTTTATGCCATTAACAAGATGAGAAGGTGCAGAATATCCATTTTTAACTTACATCCACATGCGATAATTAATTGATTATAAAAAGCTGGACATGCAAGTTTTCCAAAAATCAAAAGGAATATTATCAATAGAGGTGGTCGAGTAATTGAATAACCTTCCGTGATGTTGTGATTACCAAAGTTAGCCATTGATCAAAATTCAAAAGTTTTCTAATACTTAATTTTATGAATCCCGCTCTAATACCACTTAAAAGTTTGTGAGGGTGGTTAAACCCTATAGAACTAGCCTGAGGCTAACCAAGAGGGGGGGACGTGATTTGGTATTTTAAAAATTCTTAAACAAAATGAATTTTTTTTGACTTTTTAAATATTTTAAAAACTAAACAATCCTAAGTGAAAGCAGATATCAAAATCAAATATTTCAACCACAGAACAAATCACATTAAAGTGTGGAAATAAAATACAAAAAATTAATAAGAAAGAGCATATCGAATTTTATAGTGGTTCGGTCAAATATGACCTACATCCACTCCCCAGAATCACTTGTTCTAGGTATTATACTAATTAGTTAGTGTCTCTCCTTTTGCTCCCAGAGCAAGGCAGAGAAGCCCTTATAAAATCTTTCCACCGACCCGGTGAGACAGAGAACCTTGAATTCTTTTTCATCCTCCTGGTGAAGGCAGAGAACCTGGAATCCTTTTACTCCCACTTGGAGTTAGCAGAGAACCACGAGAATCCTTTTACTCCCTCCTGGAGTAAGCAGAGAACCTGGATCTGATGTTGATGATCGTCTCCCCAGAGCTACTAAGGAACCAAGGATGAAGAAGGAAGAAGATGATCGAATCCTTGCTTGGAGCTACCCTTGTGAATCCCCTCATAAACTCCCCCTCCCAAGATCCTCTCTCTCTCTCTCCCAAACTCTCCTTCTCCTTCTCTAAGCTCTCCCAAGTTAGAATAGCAGCAAAAGTCTTGCATAGTAGCAATTAAGAGAACTTAAATAAGAGGCTTCAAAAATAGCCCAAATTTCTATTTGGGTGGAAAGATTGTCCAAGATGATTCAAATATCATCCTGTGTGATTAGTATAAAATAGCCCTTTTAGCTAGTATGATCAGCATTGCCCTGTACGATTAGTTTAAGTAATTGAATGAATAATCCCGTACGATATTTCTATCATCCTAGATAATTTGTTCACAAGTGGCTATTGATCACCCAATATGATGAATGGCAATTAAGTATCATCGCATGTAGCATACGGTTCGTCTAATATGATGTAGGGGTATCATCCAGGATGATTAGTTAAAAAGTTAAAGTTTTTATCCTGTATGATAGGTGATGATTAATTATCATACCATGCAGTGCTCGGAACATCTAGGATGATGGTCACCGATCATCCTGTATGATTTGATCAATCAATTTAATTATAATTAATCCCCTAATTAAGGGATTATTTTAGGCATGATTGTCATAAATTATCCAGGATGATATTTATCATCCTATATAATTAGAATAAATTTTGAATTATAAAATCTTGCCTAAATTGTGATTGGCGGCTATTTGTTTCAATCTGTACTGATCATTCTGTATAATATAAATTGTTTAGGATGATTAGTTAATCAAACTTAATAAGCAGGGATGTCTTAATTAGGGTTTCTATTTTTAACTGATCATCTAGGATGATTTAGAATCATTTTGTACAATATGATCAAAAACCAGAAAACTCTCTAACTTATAAAATTTCTCCCCCTGAGTGTGTGTGTGTAGGGTTACTTAGCTTCAGGATCCATCACAGTATATTTGACTCAAGAAATGGTAAAAGATGCATTGGAATACAAATTACATACTGACTCAATCCTAGTCTACCTAATCTTGAACTTATTAACGTCTAAGTGAACCTGTGTACCTAATAGGTTAGTAAGCAAGGCAAACAAAAAATAAATATCTAAGAATAGCAGAAGTAAGGAAACAGTAATATTTATTATCATCAAAATCACTATACTTGAGCCCAGATTTGCAACAATATTTATACAGGATGATCATAGGGATAATTGAAAATCATCTTTGTTGATTATTTGGTACGACTCAAATTATATAGTATGGTCTGTGTGATATCAATAGTTCGCACATTATGGTATAAATATCATAATATACGATTAGTTCAAAAATTAAGGTTTCGTCCGGTATGATCTCTTGGACAGTTGAATTTCATCTCTGTCAATCATATAGTACGATCAAGATCGTGTGGTATGATTAGCTAAATTTATAAAGCCTCAATTTAATTGACTAATCACCGAGGATAATTTAAGTAAGATTTCAAATATCATATAATATGATTAGAATAGTATATTATGATTTGTTTAAAATTCATTTTTAAAAATTCTTACTTATTTGTCTAGTGGCTAGGGCTTCTCAGATTGAAATAAATCATACAGTACGATATACATATTACAGTATGATCAGTTAAATAACATTAATCATTCAATTAGCTGTTAACCCTCTTATTTGTATAACTGATTGTATAGTACGATCGTAATCGTACGATACAATTAGTTCAAAAAATTTCATCTCAAATTTTTCTCGCTCCCCTTATGTTTATGTGCACGATTGCCCATTTTTCATACCCCCTTATATGGATAGACTCAAGAAATAGAAAATATAAGAAAGTTAACATTACACTCTTTTGATTGACATCCTATTTACCCAAGCTTAAGTCTTCAGTAATTTTGAGTGGTGTATGATGTACCTAAAATATTAGTACGGATATATAAAAGTAATATCCAATGTATTTACTAGCAGAAATAAAATCTCAATCAATAATATTTATTTTCATCAAAATCACAAGTAGAAATCCTGGATTGTAATAATCAGCTCTGTAGGAAGCAGATGGGTGTGACACATGGACCACGCGTCTAAGAATCCACCATCAAAAGGGCCCAGCAAAAGTTAAGGAGATTTGGAGGCCCAAGCCTCACGAAAATAAAATATTTAAAAATAAAATTAATACAAGCATGACATGGTGTAGCCTACTATTAATCCACCCCTATTAATAAAAGTCATCAAAATGGGTCCTAAAAAGGATCTTAAATGACATCTCTTTGGTGGTCGACACTTTGGAAAATTCTCTAGGGGATCCCATTATCTACCAATCTCTTAGGAAGATGATGCCAGCTTCAATCGCAGTATGCGTATTGAAAAACATTTTGTATTTAATAATGAGCCAGAGATCTAGTGGTGGCATTGCTTAGAGATATGAATATAAGAAGAATAAGATGACAATGAAGAGACTATGGATGTTAAAGTGGTCTATATAATGGGTTATAATGATGAGCTGCCACTTTTACGAGTATACCAATAACATTGTGGGGTTGGATCTACCATCAGAAGAGATGCTAAGCCCCTAGAGAATGAAGAAGAGGGAAATTAGAAGAGAATTCTTTGTACATTGATGCTACTATACTAGTAGAAGCACAAAGACAGATGCAACATCAATGAAGATGAAGGACAAAGAAATGTATTAGTTAAATGCTAAAATGATTGAGATGATGGCATAAATGATCATGATGATGTAAATGTTGCAAAGGAATATTTTTGTAAATCTTATGCCAGTCCCACCTATCAACCATAGTTTGAACGGTGCTCCTGTCAACCCGCCAACTCTCCTAACACCCCAGGTTTTAGGAGGGTAGGATACACCTGAAGGAGATAACAAAGTCAACAACCTAATCCATCAACTCACTCCATTAATTATGGAGACCACCTCTGAGCTTGTGACAGTTGCACAGTTAGAATGTATTATTAATAAGAAAATTAGAGCCATTATAGTGTTACAGATTTGGGCCCAAGTCTTGTGATTTTGATGATAATAAACATTACTATTTTTATTTACTATGCTATCTCCTAATAATTAAAGCTCATTGCATATCTATTTTCTTTGTTGAATACTAACATTTCAGGCCCACAAGCTCACTCTCAAGCCAGCTCAAGATCGGGTAGACTATAACTGAGTCAAGTCTGTAATTTTAATTAAATGCCTTTTTTACCATTTCTTGAGTCAATTATAATGTGGTGGATCTTGAAGCTAAGTAACCTTGCACACACACACTCAAGGGAGTGAGTAAAAGAAGATAGAGAAAATAAATTTTTCTGACCAAATTATACAGGATGATTTTTTGATCATCCTAGATGATTTGTTCAGGTCATAACCCAAATTAGGGCAACTAGGTCAAGTAATCCTGATTAAGAAAAACGTCCTTGATGATATTCCCATTATCCTAGATGATATGCTTAAATCAAAAAAACCCAGTTGCCAAACTCATTTAGGCAAGATTTTATAACTCACAAAATTGCACTAATCCTATAGGACGATCCTGATCGTTCTGAAAGATTTGTTATAATCATGTCTAAATTAATCAGGTGATTATGAAAGCAATTGAGGTTAGATTAATCGATCATATCATTCGAGATGATCTCAGAATCGTATTGAATGACTTCTCCCAAGTCTCCTAGATGTCCCAAATTATCTACTGGATGATAATATCTGATTTTGAACTAATCATATAGGATGGTCGTGACATCGTCCTGGACGATCGGTTATAATTATACATATCATCCTGATTTATCTTCTGGATAACTCGAACTATCTGCTAGACAATAATGCCTGATTTTGATCTAATCGTACAGGGTGATGACCACCTCATCCTGGATGATCAGAATAAACTTTCTGTTCTAATTATACAGGAGACCCAAATCATCCCAATTGAATGGGCTGATTTAAACTAATTATACAGATCATCCTGGATGATATTGTCGGCAAGTTGAAATTAGGACACTTTTTGAAGTCTCTCTAGTTAAGCTCTCTAATTATCTCTTTTGACAATCTTTTTACTATTGAGTCTAATACACAGAGAGCTTAGAATAGGAGAAGGAGAGTTTGGGGGAGAGAGAGAGAGGGAGAATCTTGTGAGGGGGAGTTTGTGAGGGGATTCACAAACGTTGCTTCAAGCAAGGATTTGATCATCTTCTTCCTACTTTGTCCTTGGTTCCTTGGTGGCTCTGGGGAGATGATCATCAACATCAGATCTAGGATCTCTGCCTACTCCAGGAGGGAGAAAAAGGACTGTCAGGTTCTATGCCTACTCTAGAAGAGAGTAAAAGGATTCTCAGGTTCTCTGCCTACTCTAGGAGGTAGTAAAAAGATTTTGGGTTCTCTACTTCACTAGGAGGGTGAAAAATGATTCAAGGTTCTTTGCCTCACTAAGTCGATGAAAAAATTTTGTAAGGGCTTCTCCGCCTTGCTGTGGGGGAAAAAGGTGAGACACTAATTGATTAGAGCAATACCTAGAACTGGAGGTTCTGGGGAGTGGTCGTAGGTCATATTTGACCAAACCACTATAAATCTGTTGTGTTCTTTCTACTTATCTTTTTGCATTTATTTTCACTTATTTTGTGATCTGATCTATGATGAAATCTCTGTGTTTGGTTATTTGCTTCTGCTTAAATTATTTGTGTTTAAAATATTCAAAAAGATTTCAAAAAGATTTTTCCTTTTGTTTAACGAATTTTTAAAATACTAATTCATCCCCCTCTTGGTTAGCCTCGGGTAGTTCTATAGGGTTTAACACCCCTCACAAACTTTCAAGTGGTATTAGAGTGGGAATCATAAAATTAAGTTTTAGAAAACTTTTGAATTTTGATTAATGGCTAACTTAGTAATCGTAACAACAAAAGGATATTCAATTACTCGACCACCTCTATTTGATAATAGTCCTTTTGATATTCAATTACTCGACCACCTCAATTTGATGCTTATTAGAGAAGGATATTCTGCACCTTATAGATTAGTCAAGGGTGTTAAAACTAAAATCCCTTTTGCTAAATGGACAACTGATAGAGAACTTGCACAACTGAATGCTAAATATTTAAACTATTTTTTTCTATGCCTTAAAATTAGAAGATTATATACATGTCTCCACATGTTCAACTGGTAAGGAAATTTGGGACAAATTATGCATAACTTATGTAGGTACAAAAGAAGTGAAATAATCTATGTTGAATATTCTTTTGCATGATTATGAACTTTTTCACATGAAACACAGAGTCAATATTTGAAATTATACTAAGTTTACACATATTGTTACTTCTTTACATGCCTTAGGAAGAGAGCTTACGAATTATAAAAAGTAAACAAGATTTTATGATGTTTGTCTTCTTCCTTTGATGTAAAAAATTACTACCATTATTGAATCTAAGGATCTAAATACTTATTCAATTGATAACTTGTATTACTAATTGCTTATGAGCAAGGGGTGAACCAAAGGCAGTTTGATGCAGGTGAAAAGAAGGGGGAGAAAATTGTAGCCTTGAAGGCTAATGAGTCTAACAAGGATGTTTCTGGTTCTGATGATGATGATATGGCTTTAATCACAAGGTAATTTAAGAGCTTCCAAAGAAAGAAACAAAAGTATCATCAGAAGTGGAATAAATATAAGAATACTAAACATTTTAAAGATTTATCTAATATTATTTATTTAAATACAGGAAGCCAGGGCATCTAAAGTCCGACTGCCCAAATCTAAAAGCTCACCCAAGCAAGGAGAAGGGTGAAGAAAAACCTAAGTTCAAGAAGGATAAGAAAAAGATCTAAAAGGCATTCTAGGCAGATTCAGCATCAGATTCCTCTGAAACTGAAGCAGAAGAGGAGGTAACAAAGCTTATTTAATTGTTGATGATCATCTTGATCACTCTGATTAAGAAGAGGTATGTGAGCTTATATATGATCAATTATTTGAAGTTTCTAAAAGAATTCAATCTTCATATCGGAAGCTCAAGAAAGGACAAGCTAGCCTGAAAATTAAATTTTTTAAATCTACAAAAAGAGTATGAAATTCTAATGAAAGATCATTCCACTCTAGATAGCAATAATATGGCTTTATTAGATGAATTTGATTCTTTAAACAAAAATTATCTTGATTTAACTGCTAAGCATGATTCCTTAAAAATATTGCATGTTGATTTAGAAAAGGCTTTCAAAGAACTGGATACTATTATATACAATTTAGATAGTAGTGAGCATGCATTAAAATAGTAAGTAGCAAGCTATGAAAAGGTAAATGAATTTCTAAGAGAAAAGATCATTGCAATACAGTAAAATTAAACACCTAAACCCACAAAGCATACATCATTTAAACCTAGGAAGAGACACTAAACCCACATACCCTTTTTCTGGTGTTAGATATTTTTTCTTGTGGCATGCTAGGACATATCTCCCACACTTGCACCATTCACCGTAGAACACATTTGGTGTAGAGACCAAAATTACAAAATTTACAGCACAACATACATGCATCTCACTCCTCTTTCCATAAGATGGGGACCCAAACCTGTTTGGGTTCCCAAATCTGGCATCTGATGATTTTCTAGGTGTACTCTCACAAAAGGCCTCATAAAAGCATGTGGTACATGGTAGCAGATGTTCAAGGTATATGACTAGAGATGCAAATCAATTATTTTACTGAGGCCATGGCAGAAGGCATGGTAACACTTGAAGACAACACCACCAAGAGTGTAGTGGGATCAAGTATATATGTGATTCAAAAAATTTCAACATTAATAATATTTTGCTAGTAGATGGACTGAAACACAATCTGTTTTGTGATAAATACTTAGCATAAAATTTCTACCAACTTGCTGCATTTTAAGCTTAAATAAAAAAATTATTTTTGCAGGAAAAAAGGATCAACAATGTCTACATGTTGGATCTAAATTGCTTTAAAGCTGATATTACTATTTACTTAAAATTAATTACTGATGAACCATGGCTGTGGCATATGAGATTGTGTCATGCAAGCATGAAAAGCCTTAGGAAGATCACCCAAAAAAAACTTAGTGAGAGGTGTCCCCCAAACTATAGTTCACTAAGGACCACCAGTGTGGTGCCTGTCAGTTAGGAAGTAAGTCAAATCCTCCTTCCACTCAATCAAATACATTAGCACATCGCAAACCCTTAGAAGTCCTTCACATAGATCTCTTTGGACCTGACAGCACTTCAAGCTTAGGAGGGAAAGTCTTTGGGTATGTGATTGTTGATGATTATTCAAGATTCATTTGGGTTAGATTCCTATCTCATAAAGTGAATCATTCGAGGAATTTAGATCTTTCCACTTGGATTCAGAGAAAATTAGGTTGTGAAAATTCTGACTATTCATAATAATCATGGTTGAGAGTTTGAAAATAAGAAATTTATAACCTACTATAAGGAGTAAGGGATATATCATAATTTTTCAGCTCCTAGGATCCCTCAACAGAATGGGGTAGCTGAAAGGAAGGACATGGCCTTGGTAGAAGCCGCTATGGCCATATTAGCAAAATACTCACTTTCTAAATATTTCTGAGCAGAAGCGGTGAATACAACCTGTTATATTCTAAATAGGGTAAATCTTAGATCTAAGCTGTACAAAACCCCTATGAAATTCTTAATGGTAGGACACCCAACCTCTCTCGCATTCATGTCTTTGGATGTAAAGTGTTCATTCTGAATAATGGGAAGTCTCAACTAGGAAAGTTTGACCCAAAATATGATGAAAGAGTGTTCCTAGGTTACTCAAGTGTTGGGAAATCCTATAGAGTCTTCAATAAAAGAACCCTAAGTATTAAGGAGACCACTTATGTTATGTTTGATGCATCTGATAATTCTGGAGGGTCTAGGGTAAAGGAAGAGGAGGTTATAAAAGTCACCCAAGGAGTAGAATCTACCAATCTGGAGGAAAGGGTATAACCTAAAGTTACACTGCCTAGAGAATCGAGAGATTCTTCAAGTCATCCTAAAGAACTGATCTTAGGAGACCTTTTGAAGGTGTTAGAATTAGGCATGGACTTAGAAAAGAAGTAAACCACTCTGCCTTCATTTCAATGACTGAAACCACCAACATCAATCAAACCCTTTCTGATGAATTATAGATCCTACCCATGCAAGAGGAATTAAACTAATTTATTAGGAATGATGTCTGGGAGCTAGTAGAAAGACCTAAGAACTAGAGTGTAGTAGGAACTAAATGGGTCTTTAAGAATAAAATGAATTAATCTAATGTGGTGGTTAGGAATAAGGCAAGATTAGTAGCTAAAAGATACAACCAAATAGAAGGGATTAATTTTGAGGAAACTTTTTCCCTTGTAGCCCGACTAGAAGCCATTAGAGTGCTACTAGCCTTTGCATGTTATTAAGGATTTAATCTTTTCCAAATGGATGTCAAGAGTACCTTTTTAAATGGGATAATAAAAGAATATATGCTTGTAGAGCAACCCCTAGGCTTTGATAATTCCCAATTTCCAAATAATATTTTTAAATTAAAAAAGGCTTTGTAAGGATTAAAACAGCCACCCAGGGCATGGTATAAGAGGCTCAATACATTCCTACTAGAAAGAGAGTTTGTTAAGGGGAGTGTAGACACCACCCTTTTTTGAGGAGAGTAGGAGATGAATTACTCATTGTCCAGATCTATGTTGATGATATACTTTTTGAATCTTCTAATAAAAATTTATGTGATGATTTTTCTAAAATAATGAGTAAAAAATTTGAGATGAGTATGATGGGAGAATTATCCTACTTGTTGGGTTTAGCATAAGGCAAATGGATAATGAAACTTTTCTTAATCAATCCAAAATATATTAAGGACATCCTAAAGAAATATAAAATTGATAAAGCCAAGCTAATAAACAC